>OY998175.1:227916621-229302871 GCA_963921935.1 Galeruca laticollis | reverse complement strand
TCAAAAACGAATAATTGCGATAAAATAAGACATAACTTATCCAATTTAAAGAGGATAACATATATTTTTATATTATATATTTATATTATTTGTAAATATTGTAAAATATAAATTCCTTAATTTTAAAAAGTTTTTTTTATTAACCAAATTCATATGGAACGCCACTGCTGACAAGTAGCCATTTTGGATAACCATTTAGGTCAACATTTCTTAATGAAACGATCCTTCCTTACTACTTATATTCTAAGTACTAAATCGAGTTTGGAACTGTAAGGTAACGCAATTTGTGTATATGTGTTACATGACACGTTTTCCAAACAACTTAACCTACACGGAGAACATTTAATTTTCATTATACATACATTTTACGTTATATTTTCTATTTTGAAAGCATCATCATTGTAGTTTAAAATATATATTTACAAATTTCTTTGACTACGAGTTACCTTTTTTAATAAGAGGCACCCGATTAGGAGAACATTATTTGAAAGAGTACGTTTTGACAGTACTTTGCGTTTATCTTTAACGGGTGTTAAAGAAAAAAGATAACTAGTCTACTTATAAAGTTTTTCCTCGTGACAACAGCGCAAAATATCTTTGTTTGCCATTGGCTCTAGCCTACCACAAGAATTCAAATTTCAATATTTTTTTTTCATTTTTATTTGAAATCGTAGAGTGGCGTTATTAGTCGCAAATTCTTAGTTCAGACCCAATATCTTGTGACATTATCATTGAATATCATGAAACGAGCCCATTCCGAATGTAGAAGTCATCATTGTAGTTTGGTGGCTCGTCAATATTATTATCTGGGGGCACGTCAACTCTCATATAAATTTAAGAGAGAATTGGTGGCAAGAAGGTCGAGATACAGTCGTTCTGTTGATTTTGGTTAAATGTTTTAATTTGTAATTTATGAAATATTTTGTTCGATTAAAGGATCAGGGAACAAATTTACCAGTGTTTTAAAAAGTATATCCCACAAATACAATTTTCATTTTTTTAAATCGATAGTTGAGTGTAGTATTTCAATGATGATGAAGTATGTCACAAGGAAGTTTAAATGGAGTTTGGAATCTCAATGGTATTTCAAGGATAATGAAGAATGCCAGAAGGTTTATAAGGAATATTGAAACAAATTGTACATATATTTCCATCTTTTTAAACGATTATAAATCACATTTTTTTTATTCTGTTTACTTCTTCCTTTCCCTTCGTTCTTCGGAAAAATCAATGTCAGAATTCCCCTACTGTTTAACAAATTAGCTAGTTATAATATTTCTCAACATATCCTTAACTTAATTAACCAACTATTTTGGTCTAGGAAGGTTGTTATCAGAGACAACTCCTCGAGATGTGTATGTAGCACTGGGGTGGTTCAAAAGGGGCTGCCTCAAGGGTCAGTGTTAAGTCCCCTTTTGTATAATGTTTTCATTAATGAAATTTTTGATTTGGGATTAGACGGTGTTTTATTTCTGGATATGCAGATGATCTAAATGTGATAATTCAGGGAAATGATCTAAACACTATGTGTCAGAAAATGAATGAAACATTAAGCAATATATCCAATTGGCTGGAGAATAACAGTTTGGAACTGTCAATTGAGAAATCAAAATGTATGTTATTTCAAAGGAGATCTACTAGAGATAGGCCTCAAAATATAATAGTCAATGGACATTCCATTGACTTTGTGAATAGATATAACTATCTGGGAGTTGTCTTTGATGATAAACTTAAATTCAATATTCATATTGATAACATAGTTGTTAAGGCCCAAAAGAGCATTGATGTCATGAGGTCTGTGGCAGGGAATTCCTGGGGTGCAGATCCCAAACTACTGATGATGATTTACAGGGTATTGGTAAGATCCCACCTTGATTTTGGCACTATCCTCATTTATAATTGTTCGCTTCAGAACCTTTACAAATTGGACAAAATTCAATTCAGAGCACTCAGGGTGGTATTAGGTGCGATGAAAACGTCGCCCACGGTTTCACTACTGGCTGAAACTGGTGAACTTCCCCTTAAGTGGAGGAGGATCTGGCTGGCGGAAAAGTATATTATTAAGTATTTGTCAATTGAAAATAATATAGTTTCAAGAGGTCTTCTGGAATTGTACCAGAATACCAACAATATACAATTGCTTCATAATTTTCCAATTTTGGAGGGGCTCGATAGAGCTCTTGTCTATCTTCCTATTCTAAAAAAAATTGATAAATTCCCTTGCTATCTTTATGAATTTGAGTCTCAAATATTTCACATCCCCCTTATTTCATTTGATCTATGTAAAGACTCGCTTAATAATGACTTCCTATTTAATAATATTATCATGGAAAAATGGCAGGATTGGCAGATATTTTTCACGGACGGATCCAAAGACAGACAAAATCGAGTTGGATTTGGAATTTACAACAATATCACTAATACAACTTCAGTCAGAATCTGTAATGAAGCCAGTATATGCACAGCGGAGATTTTTGCCATTTCCATTGGAATTAAAAGAATTATAGAATGTAACATACCTAAAGCGTTAATATTATCAGACTCAGCAAGTGCATTAAGTGAAATAACTAGATGTGGTATCAGCGGCTCCTCGGAAAACACAGAGCTGGAGATCAGGCACGATTTATGGGAGGCTCAGAAAAATAACATTCTTATAAAATTGGGATGGATTCCGAGCCATACCTCCATAAAGGGGAACGAGATGGCAGATATACGCTCGCCAAGAAAAGCCTTGAGTTGGATCATATAAATTTCAACTTGGTTGAATATAGAAATATTTTACCTAATATTAAATCTGATATCTACGAATTATGGGAAGAAGAATGGAGAGAATTGTGTGTTTTGAATGGTCAACATTTATACAGGCTATTATTGGATCACTTCCCTAAAAAGCCATGGTTTAGTGAAAGCCAATTGAACAAATCTAAATTATCCACTTATTCAAGATTAAGAATTGGACACTGTTATTCCAACGATCACCTAAACAGAATTGGACTGGTAGAGTCTCCTTTGTGCGATTGTGGAGCAGTAGCTAATCTTAACCACATTTTTTTTGAGTGTGCAATTAACAAAGGTGTAAAAGGGACAAATTTTATATAGACATAATTAAATGCTTTAACCCGCTTGCTATGGTGCTTAATCTAAATTGTATATTGAGAGAGACTGCTGATTGTGTAGTTTTGTTAGTTTGTAAGTGTCTGAAGGACATTAACTGTAAATTGTAAATGGCTTTGTAAACTTTTGTGACTTTAGATTTTCGCATGAACTAAAATTTAATGTGAATTGGAAATCTATGTAAACCTTTAACTTTCTGACAGGAAGGAGTGATGACTATGGTCAGACGCACGTTTGTGCAATTTCTTTCAGTGATTATAATTATCTAGGAAGGAAATTTCATCTGGGTAAATAGTTCGGAAGAATTGAGCCCAAGATCTCAAAAAAGAAGAAATCAAGTCTCAGCAATGGTTTTATTTTCTTTTTTAAAACGACATTTAGGTCTTGTACATTGTACATCGTCATCAGCCACAGGAAGAATTTCCTTCTTATTCTTTCGGATAATTCGGCAGTTTTCATTTTCTTTATCGATATTTAGGTCTTAGTCCAAGAGCCCGTGAGTGCCAGACCTTCGGATTTTTATAAAAGCTGAAAATTTTTCTATGTGTGTCCCTAGTACAGGTAAGAATGATCCCCACCCATGAAGCTGAGGCAGCGGTGGCTTTGGCAGGTAACAGGTAACAAAGGTGTATAAAATTCCATCTCAAATTTATCATAAAATAAAACTGAATTTTTTTATATTTGATTCATAATAATATCAAAACTCGCGTTGCTCATTGCCAGACAGTTGATATGGTTGCAACCCTCTGCCGGGCACCCTTAAACTATTATAATTTATAATTATACTTACGTTATATTATAAAACCTAAATTTTATATATAATTTTTTGGGGGCCTATTAATCTATGTTTACATAATAGCCGGACAGTTTCGACGGTTCTATCATCTTGCCAGACGCATTCAAAGTGAGCAGTAGTTCGGAGAGCAAGGAGCGTATACAGTAACTAGTGCGAGTGAGACAGAGCGCTTGGTCTATTGCGGCCCTTCACTGCGCATCCCCTGTTATTAAGTTCAAATTGTGCAGTTTATTTTTTTTTAATCAAGAAATTTCATTAAATAAATTTTTACAGTTTGAATAACAAATATTTAAAACAATACTCAGTAAAATAGTTCTAATACAACTTCAATCATATCGAAACTGTAATAATTTTATTTATATTATTTTTCATTTTTACGAAGTTTATTATTTTCAATTCTATCAAAATTGTAAAGTCAATGAATTAAAGTAAATCAAATTTTATTGTTTATTATATCAAAGGGCAAATTTTTTTTTAAATAAAAAAGTTACAGGGAAATACATTTATTTTGATTAAATCTTTAAACATTTTCATCATTTTCATCGTCGTCGTCAATACATCCATATTCCTCGTCACTATTATTCCATTCTGTGGATTGATCGTCTTCAATATCGTCTTCTTCATTGTTTTCTGCAATAGTAAAAAAACCAAGTTAATTTAATTACAAATAGACCAAAATTAATATACAATAATTTAACATAATTATCAAATACCTGGAACTGTTTTTAGAGATTCGCTGACATAATTCGGTAATTGATCTCCTTCAAACCATTTGAAATAGTAGTGGTCATTTTCCAGTATCCAACCATTATTTACTGGTTTATATGCTGTTGGCTTTTGTAAGTGAGCGTTGTTCCATATGCTACATATGTAATTCGCTCGCAAAAATTGCTGCAATAGCTCACTTTTGCAAGGTGGTAAACAGCTAGCATCGAAATTTTGCAACTTTTTTCGATTAAAAGCTTCGTTCACATCAGATACTGTATACGAATTAATAAACATTTGTAGCCTAGCAGCATCAACATCATTGATATCATTCATATTGTATAGATAGCATATAAAACTTTGAATTATATCGAAGATTAATACTTGTTCATTGTTATTTTCGATGATTTTGCTGTCACCAAACTTCATGAATGCTTGTTGAAATTCTACATATTTTTTTAACAATTTAAACGGTTTCAATTTTGCTTTTCTGTAAAATGCAGGATTGTAACCACATCCTGTGAAAGCGTGTAGTCCAGGTAAGCTTCTGCAAATAGATTCTCCTAATTTGGCGTGTATTTTAGTTAGGTCCACATATCTTAAATTATTTCCAGCTCCTGTAAGCATCCAAACATGTGATCCATCATTAAGACGATGCATATGACTTAGCATTATAGCAGCAACATCGGTGTCAACAGTTCGAATCACAATGTTTGCTTCGTAGTTAATTTTACACGCGTGGTACACTATTTTGGTGTCTGCTTCTTCATGCTCTGGGCAAGACAATTCCTCATTTATACTTGACATCACTTTGTTGGCCTCATTAACAGTAAACGAATGACATTTTCTGAAATTTATATGTATTATTTTATTGCCAATAAACGGCGCCATTTCGTCAGAAGCCCAGTGTAAAATAAAAAAATCAACTAGAGCTTCTTTGAAATTAGAATTTTTTAATTCTTTGACAAAGTCACTAGGACGGACTTGTTCAGGCCCAGCAATAGCATACTCCAATTGTGCAGATTCAAATCGCATAGAACGTTCGTATCCTTTTATCGATGGGGTAAAATACTGGTCGAAAACGACATCAATTCTTGACGCTTTTAATTGAGTTACCATCTGCAACATTTTTTTAGAAATGCCTCCAAATTTTCTAGGAACATTTTTCATAGTATGTAACAAAAAGAAACCGTCAATTATTAGAATATCAATTTGAGATGGCTCTTCATGCTCGACCTCTTTCTCTAAACATTTCATCAAAGCAGATTTATCGGTCTTGCAAATGGTCCCATCCAAATGACACATTGACAATGGTACTGAAGTAATCGGGTAGGATAAGATTTTTGAAATGTCAATGCTGTAATCCATTGAGATTCCCAGCATACGTCCAAATAAATCCCTTTGAATTTTAACTTCTTGAATTTTTCCACCAACTTTAATTTTTTTTTTTCATAATCTTTAGAAAAATTATTAATAGATGTTTTTTTAATAGCTTTTTCAAATCGCGTAATATCAGATTGGCATTCAGAAGTGAATGTTCTTCGGAGGCTATCGCCATTAGCTTCTAAATTTAATAGAAATTCTTCTACTGGCAGTGATGCGGACTTTCCTGATGAAATATTTACTAATTGGTCTTTGGGAACTTCTAAACTGAAAGGATTGATAAATTGATCGAAAGTTGCGACAAATTGTTGTAGTTGTTTGGCGTTTTTCCTGATATTATGGGGATTCAAATCTGTTGAAATATCTTGATGTTTTTGTAGTCAAAGTTCAAGATAAACTTGACTTATAATTGTAGATCTTACATCATGGTTTCGAGCCCACCGTTGTCGCGCCGAAATTGAGTTAGTGAAGTGTATAACACCTGTCAGCCTTCTTGCAGCTTCTGCATTTATAGTTTGCTCTAGAACCAGGTCAATAGGTTGTCTTGAAAATGGCTTGGTAGTTCTTTTAATTCCAAAACAGCCTTTTAGGAATCCTTCATACAAATCAGGATGAGTTTTATCAACTCTCAGTAGACTATCATAATATTTGACGCTCCACCTAGCATAGTTTTGTTGATTCAATATAAAAAAAATGCTTGTAATTTTAGGTAACACTGATTTAAAGAGTTGAAAATTTCCAGTACGAATACTTCGAGATAAGTCCAAGTAATGATGTATAAGGTTTATATAAATTAGATAAAATTGTGACGTTTTACCATGCTCCCCGTTAAGGGTTTGTTGTTTGTAGATACCGTAGTTATTCATCAGCTCTTTAAGGCCATCATTTTCAATTTCAAACAAAGAAATTTTACAATTTTGGAGTCTTTTAACTTCATCTATTATATCCTCAGTTAAAGTAATGTTATCATTTTGTAAAAATGACTTAAAATGTAGTATTTCTAGTCCTAATGCTACTAAAGGATGCAATCTTTTGCAGCGATTAAAGTGTTTTCCATCTAAAAACCCATTAACTGAACCGTTTGCCAGCAAACTACTCTCAACCATTACCGTAGTCAACCCACAATCACTAATTACTTTACCGATAGCTTTGAAGTAAGCCATCATTATATGAAATGTTCTTTGGAGGCTATCGCCATTAGCTTCTAAATTTAATAGAAATTCTTCTACTGGCAGTGATGCGGACTTTCCTGATGAAATATTTACTAATTGGTCTTTGGGAACTTCTAAACTGAAAGGATTGATAAATTGATCGAAAGTTGCGACAAATTGTTGTAGTTGTTTGGCGTTTTTCCTGATATTATGGGGATTCAAATCTGTTGAAATATCTTGATGTTTTTGTAGTCCAAGTTCAAGATAAACTTGACTTATAATTGTAGATCTTACATCATGGTTTCAAGCCCACCGTTGTCGCGCCGAAATTGAGTTAGTGAAGTGTATAACACCTGTCAGCCTTCTTGCAGCTTCTGCATTTATAGTTTGCTCTAGAACCAGGTCAATAGGTTGTCTTGAAAATGGCTTGGTAGTTCTTTTAATTCCAAAACAGCCTTTTAGGAATCCTTCATACAAATCAGGATGAGTTTTATCAACTCTCAGTAGACTATCATAATATTTGACGCTCCACCTAGCATAGTTTTGTTGATTCAATATAAAAAAAATGCTTGTAATTTTAGGTAACACTGATTTAAAGAGTTGAAAATTTCCAGTACGAATACTTCGAGATAAGTCCAAGTAATGATGTATAAGGTTTATATAAATTAGATAAAATTGTGACGTTTTACCATGCTCCCCGTTAAGGGTTTGTTGTTTGTAGATACCGTAGTTATTCATCAGCTCTTTAAGGCCATCATTTTCAATTTCAAACAAAGAAATTTTACAATTTTGGAGTCTTTTAACTTCATCTATTATATCCTCAGTTAAAGTAATGTTATCATTTTGTAAAAATGACTTAAAATGTAGTATTTCTAGTCCTAATGCTACTAAAGGATGCAATCTTTTGCAGCGATTAAAGTGTTTTCCATCTAAAAACCCATTAACTGAACCGTTTGCCAGCAAACTACTCTCAACCATTACCGTAGTCAACCCACAATCACTAATTACTTTACCGATAGCTTTGAAGTAAGCCATCATTATATGAAATGGTCCTAAATGAATGAATAAATTATCAAATGTTGATTTTTCTGTAGCTTGTATTTGTAACGCTACTTTAGCTATAGCTAGATCGTAGGTTACCTGTATGTAGGGTTGCTGTAAATCTTCAGCTATTTTTTGGCTTTGTTTCATAGTTTCTAATACGATTGATGTACTGGTTGGAGATGCATTTATCGGCGTCAAGTAAGATATATGTTGTTGTGGACTATCTTGATCATCAATCCGACTATTGAAACCAACCCACATAGGTACGTCAGGTAATTCTAAAGCGTGACTAATCATCCATATGTTGTCAATTTCCGTGTTTATTTGAGAGTCTATACATTCTATATCATCAACTGATAATTGTAACTCACTCGTCATTTTGGGTTTCTTAGGGTATGGCATTTCATCTATATTTATTTCATCAAATGTTCTTCTTCTTCTTTTATTTGGCGAAGTATTTTCACTTGAAACTTCGGACATCTCAGGCTCGTCAGTTGTATCTGCATCGATATTTTGGTATATTATTCCGACTGTGTCGTGTAAAGTATCCTTACCACTAGAAGTTTCAACGAAACGATCAAAATTATCGTATGCCACACCAGTAAAAAGCTCTGGTTTTTTTTAATTTTTTCTGGACATAAGCTAGACTTTTTCATTGATGTAAATGTAGTTTCAGTTTCTAATTCTTCAACGCCTTGATAACTAATGCAGTGTCCATACCTGTTTATAATGTCAATTATTTTTCTGCTGCTTGTTAAGCTTTTTAGAGTCATACCTAACATGATATGCTTCGACGTTTTAACTCTACCATCATGAACTCCGAAAATAACATCTTGACAATAAGAACGAACTAGACGAGAACATTTTTGGCCAGTCTTTCGTTTTTGGTTACATCCACCAAGAAGGGTAGAATAAAAGTCTGATAATTCTTCTGGTATTGAAACTTCTCCGGATATTAAATGCTGTGATGTTATATTTTTTGTTGATAATTTTTTTTTCTATTTGGAGTATTATTTTTCTCAGAATCAATGCAGATTTTTGTAAAATGTTTTCTTGTTGTAAATTATCCAGTACTGAATCATCGATGGCTTCTAGATATTTTGGAGCTAGTATTTTTTTATTACGAACAGTAAAGAATTTTATATCCTTAGAGAATACTTTTAAAATTTTTTCTTCAAGGTGGTGTGCTGTGAAAGTAGCTGTCATTTGAATAGAATTTTCTTGAAAAATTTTTTCTAATAAATCGATATATGATTCATGTAAATACACTAATAAAAAACACCGCCCTTTTTTAATCACGTCTTCTTTAATGATTGTACTAATTTCATTAAAAACTGTTTGATGATACTCCCGGTGATAATGCCACTCCTTTTTGCTAGGCGTTGCTTTTAATGAAGATAACTTATTATTAAAATCAACTCGGCATTCAGTATGATAATAGATTTTTGAGCCAGAAAAATTATCCAATTTATTAGAAAAATCTGTAAACTCTTTATGACTTTCAATATTAGGTTTGACACTATCTTTAAATTGCTGAACATCAGCTGCATGAAGCGGAAGCATTCTCGATCGCACTTTTTTCTTCTTTTTATTACAAAATATACAAACAACTTCGTTATCATTTTTACCAGCAATATTATCAGTCGAAATATTAACATATTGAGTTACAAAATTATTATCACTAACCTCTGGTTCAAAAACGTCAGAAATATCTTGAAGAGTTGCAGATTGTAGATCTATTGATTCACAAATTGGAGCTGGCTGAGATGTCGAAGGTTGTGTTTCTGTGGACTGGGATAGTGAAATTAGTTGAGATGAAGATTCTGTTGACGGAGACTGTGGATCAGGTAGTTCAGAACTCAAATCTCGTATTGACGACAAGGTTGAAGATGAGTTGCTTGTAATTACACAACTCCCTTGTTTTTTTCCTTTTTTTTCAGCACTCAATGGTTGAGAGGTGAAATATTTTTTCATAAGACCTGTAAATACCTTGTAACATACTCTGTGATAACCACTCTCGGTGTATTCACTGGGTAAAATAATGTCTCTGTACTTTAGATTATGTATTTTTCGTAATTTAAGAATAGTCTGGCATTTTTTTAAAGTTTCCTCAGAAAATATTATTATATGTTCATCACTTTTCTTACAAACAAAGCAAACTATTTTTTCGTCACTCATGATAGCACTTTATTACAACTGATCACATTTATTTTATAAACTGCACAGAAAAATAATACATTTATTATGAGCATAGCCGTTCACCAGATAGGTACAATAAACAGCAGCTGATGCGCAGTGAAGGGCCGCAATAGACCAAGCGCTCTGTCTCACTCGCACTAGTTACTGTATACGCTCCTTGCTCTCCGAACTACTGCTCACTTTGAATGCGTCTGGCAAGATGATAGAACCGTCGAAACTGTCCGGCTATTATGTAAACATAGATTAATAGGCCCCCAAAAAATTATATATAAAATTTAGGTTTTATAATATAACGTAAGTATAATTATAAATTATAATAGTTTAAGGGTGTCCGGCAGAGGGTTGCAACCATACCAACTGTCTGGCAATGAGCAACGCGAGTTTTGATATTATTATGAATCAAATATAAAAAAATTCAGTTTTATTTTATGATAAATTTGAGATGGAATTTTATACACCTTTGTTACCTGTTACCTGCCAAAGCCACCGCTGCCTCAGCTTCATGGGTGGGGATCATTCTTACCTGTACTAGGGACACACATAGAAAAATTTTCAGCTTTTATAAAAATCCGAAGGTCTGGCACTCAAGGGCTCTTGCTCTATCTCGTATATCTTCATCAGGATTTTCTTCTTTTTCCTTGCCTCTAGGGATAATTCGTTAATTTTAAATTTCTTTTTTCTAAATCGATCTTTAGGTATGGAATTTCAAGAATGATGAAGAATGTCACAAGAAAATTTATACGGAATATTGAATATTAATGGTATTTAAAGGATAATGATCGAGGAGGAGGTATACAGTGTGACAATTTAAAAACTTACAATGGGCTATATCTCACGAACGAAAGATGATATCAAAAAATGCTTAAACCGTTTCTAGGATAGGAAGGGGGAACTAAAATGACATACAAAAGAACTCGCCCCCATCAACCCCCTAGGCCCCACCTACCCCAACTGAAAAAGTTTAAATGGCAGACCCCTACTTGTGATACATCATTGAAAAGCCTACTAAAAATGCTATCCAACGGTATGAATAATAATGATACAGGGTGTATCAATAATTACCAAATTATTATCTAACAATTATAAAAACAAACGTAGGAACCCTACTTGTGATACAATGTTAAAAAATTTTAAAGGCCAATAAAACCTTATTTTCAATGATAAGTGTCAGAGGGGACTTATTGTTGTTGAATAAGAACTTTAATTTGCCGTCTTTGCAAAATCAAGTTGTAAACATCTGTTTTTTGGTTTCTGTCGCAGTCAATAAATTTTTGTTTATTTGAGACATTTAAATGTCATTAGTGTCATCATTGTGTACGATCAGTACTGTCATTCACTGTAGTTGTCACGATGGTTTACAGTATACCTGAACGTGTGGAGATCATTTTCATATTTGGCTCCCAGAACCAGTGTTATTTACGAACAGCTCAAATATTTAATGAGAGGCAACCGGACAAACATGTAAGTCACGTGTACATCCGCGATTTAGTTGAAAAATTTAGAGAAACGGGATCAGTGCAAAATAAAAAAAGGGATGCTTCAAGATTACTGAAAGAAGCAAGCCAAGCTGAGGTCCTTGGGCAATTTGTAATAGAGTGAGTCGTCAGGAAGGTGTTGAAATTACATAAGTTTCACCCTTACAAAACGCAAATTCTTCAAGAACTATGCGATGATGACCCAGACCGACGAATTGAGTTTTGTGAACTAATGACTGAAAGAATTCGCGTTGAACCTAGACTATTGAAAAATATTTGTTTCAGTGATTAATGTACTTTTATGATGAATGGTAATGTGAATAAACAAAACTGTCGGTACTGGAGTGATACGAACCCGCATCGATTTAGAGAGGGTCACACTCAATACCCTGAAAAACTTAATGTCTGGGCAGGGATATTAGGGGATGCTTTAATTGACCCCTTGTTTATACCAGACAATTTAAGTGGCGACATTTATCTGGATATGCTGGAAAACACCATCCAACCTTTAATTGTGCACGAATTAGAGAATCAATGGGATGACCAAGGCAATCTAGCTCTAGAAGAAGATTTGCTGCACTACCAACAAGATGGAGCACCTCCTCACTATGCAGCTGCAGTTAGGCACTGGTTGGATACTAATTATCCAAACAAATGGATTGGAAGGAGATGTTCTATTGAGTGGCCACCGAGGTCACCAGACTTAGCGCCACCTGATTTTTTTATGGGGTTACCTCAGGTCAGTTGTGTATAAAACTCAACCTGCGTCACTTGGGGACTTGCGGGAAAAAATTACTCAAGCATGTCGCGCTATTACTAGAACAACATTTGTCAAAGTTCGTGCAGAATTTGAAAATAGGCTGTACTATTGTTTACAAAACAACGGAACCCACTTTGAACATTTACTTCATTGACATTTTTAACAAATTTGTAATTCAACAAAAACTTCATTAAATTTTCCTTTTAAGGCAAGGTTTTGTAATATTTATTCACCCCGTACCATTATTATTCATACCGTTGGATAGCATTTTTTGTAGGCTTCTCAATGATGTATCACAAGTAGGGGTCTGCCATTTAAACTTTTTCAGTTGGGGTAGGTGGGGCCTAAGGGGTTGATGGGGGCGAGTTCTTTTTTATGTCATTTTAGTTCCCCCTTCCTATCCTAGAAACGGTTTTGAGCATTTTTTGATATCATCTTTCGTTCGTGAGATATAACCCATTGTAAGTTTTTAAATTGTCACACTGTATAAGGAATATTGAATAATTAAAAAAATTATACATATATTTACAACTTTTTAAACGAGTATCATTCACAAAAATTTCTTTTTCTTCTTTTCACTTGTTCCTTCGTCGTTTAATTCTTCTTTCTTTTTGTTTTTCTTCTTTTTTATTCGTTCTTCTGATATATCGGAAGTTTCAGCAACGTCTTTATTTTCTTCTTTTTCTAAATCAATATTTTGGTTACGTATATCGTCACCAGTCACAGGTAGAATTTTCTTGTTCTTCCTTTTCCTTCTTTCTAGGGTTAATTCGGTATTGTTTTCATTTTCTTCTTGTTCTAAATGAACATTTAGGTCTCGTACGTTGTCATCAGCAACAGGTAGAATTTTCTTCTTCTTCTTTTTCCTTCGGTCTACGGGTAAATTAGAAGCATCCATATTTTTATTTTCTTCTTCTTCTAAATCGATATTTAAGAATCGTACATCGTCAAGAGCCACAGTTAGAATTTTCTTCTTTTTCCTTCGTTTTTCGGATAATTCGGCAAAGTTTTTATTTTCCTCTTTTCCTAAATCAATATTTAGGTCTCGTAGATCGTCAGGTAAACTTTTCTTCTTTTTTTCCTTTTTCGCTTCGATATCATTCAAATTTTCTTCCTTTTTTTGGACATTCGATTCCTCTATATTTCCATCATTTCTCTTCTTCTTTTTCTTCGGTTTATGTTCCAATAAACGTTCATCCCGTATGATTTGATCTTCATTTCCATTTTTATCGTTTATTTCACTTCCTATAATGCCAGATTCTTCAAATTCCATCTGATTAAACTTCTGTTGCTTCTTAATTCTCCATTTTTCGTTGGCGTCGACGTGTTTTTTGAAATTGAATATCCTAGTGTTGAAGAAAGGATTTTCTTCTCCTTCCGCTAACCTCTCGAAGACAGCTACGAAAAATCCGTTCGTATAATCTTCCTCGGGCTTAGCGTACATACAAAATGTCCCCGCGTCTCCGTAGTCAGTAGAACCGAAGTTCTTCCAAGTCTCACCGATTATTTCTCTAACCGGAATCAACTTGAAATTGTAGTTAGTTTCTAAAACTTGCCTGACGACCTCTTCGTTTTCTTCCGGAAGTAAAGAGCAAGTAGAATAAACCACCCTCTTAGCGTTCGGAAATTTAGTAAGAGCGTGTCTGAGAATTTTTATTTGGAAACCCGATAAACTCGCCAAACGAGATGAGTCGATTTCGTTTTTCTCAGAACGATCAGGCATTCCTGAAACAAATATACAGATAGTATTGATTCACCCTGTTTTATAACCGAATTAAATTAGAAATTCATACATTTCGTTGTATTTTACGATTTATCGGATAATAAATATAAAATAGGGCATCGTTTACTTATGATTCACCCCTGTATATTTAAAAGTTACAATATACAGGATAGTCCATAAGTAATTTTACACAGAAGTACGGTAGATTTTTTTATTACGATTAAAGACAACTTGTGTTAATAAAATAACGATAATCAGAGAGATAGAGGGTGTCAAAGGAGGTCCGTGAAGTTAGCCCCCAAAGTTTTCATGATTTAACTAAATTAAGTGTCATCGGTTAGTGCATCGTTAGTTCCTCTTAGTGCTTCTTTAAATTGCGTTAGTGCTTCCGTGGTTTGGAAGATATTGAATATTCATTTATTTCAAGGTCAGCCCCCAAAGTGTTTACGATTAATTCCAATTTGGTGTCATTCGTTAGTGCTTCGTTGGTGCATTTTAGTGCTCCAATAATTTTCGCTAGTACTGTATTGGTTTTCGAGATACTTCATGTTCTTTTTTTGGGGTCAGCCCCCAAAGTATTCACGATTCGATTAAATTTAGTATCATTCGTTAGCGCTCTTCAGTGCTTGAATTATTTTCGTTAGTGCTTTATTGGTTTTCGAGATATTTAACTTTATATCTTCAAGGTCAGCCCCCAAAGTGTTTACGATTAATTCCAAATTAGTGTCATCCGTTAGTGCTTCGTTAGTGCACTTTAGAGTTTCAATAATTTTCTCTAGTACTTTATTGGTTTTCCAGATATTTCATGTTTTATTTTGAGGTCAGCCCCCAAAGTATTCATGATTCGATTAAATTTAGTGTCATTCGTTAGTGCTCTTTAGTGGTTCAATAATTTTCTCTAGTACTTTATTGGTTTTCCAGATATTTCGTGTTCTTTTTTTTGAGGTCAGCCCCTAAAGTATTCACGATTCGATTAAATTTAGTTTCATTCGTTAGTGCTTCAGTAATTTTCGTTAGTACTATCTTAATATCCGACATATTTGATATTAATTTATTAGCACTTCCGCGAGGTTAGTCCCCAAAAAGTTCATGGTTTAGTTACAGTTAGTGTTGTGATGCCAACGCACACAATACAGTGTGGGGAAGCACCAATAACAACGTAAAAGGTGAGTGTTTATTAGAATATCTCTTAGCAAATAACCTTGAGACCTTAAACGTGGGGACAACCCCCACTTTTGTCAGGAGAGGAAGAGAAGAGGTCCTGGACGTAACAATCGTTAATGTTGCTGCTAGGAAAAATGTAAAAGATTGGAGGCTGATGAGCGAGCCATCACTTTCCGACCATAGGATCATCGAATTTAGGATAGAGGGAAATACCACCTCAATTCCTACAATTCGAAATCCTAGAAATACTGATTGGTCTCTTTACAAGACCAATCTGAAGGACAATTTGGAACACGTCGAAGTGAATGGGGTAAATCACCCGCACTACGACCTGGAACAAAGAGTCGAACAGATCAGTGAGGCAATAATGGAAGCTTTTCATTCCAGTTGCCCACTCTCAAAAGCTCGTTCAGAAAAGGATGCTCCTTGGTGGAATGAGAACCTGTCAAACCTCAGAAAAGAGGTCCGTCGGCTCTTTAATAGAGCCAAACGTGACGGCAATTGGCAGAGGTACACTGAGAAGCTTACTCAGTACAATAAAGAGATTAGGAATGCCAAAAGGCTTAATTTTCAAGCCTTTTGCGAAAAGATCACTTCCACTCACACTGCGGCCAGACTACAAAAGGTCATGGCAAATGGGGGAACTAACCCCACAATGTCGCTGAAAAAGCCAGACGGATCATACACGGAAGGTGAAGAGGAACGATCAATTCTTCTTCTTAAAACACACTTCCCAGGTAGTGAACCAGCAACAAAAATCGAAATAGCAATGAACTACACCAAAAAATCCCGCAAGGAAGATTGGGACATTGCTAAGAAAATATTTACCAGACAACGGTTGGAATGGGCAATAAGTACCTTTCAACCATATAAATCACCAGGAGTGGATGGAATATTTCCAGCATTCCTACAGCAAGGGATAGAGGAGATTCTTCCTCACCTGCTGAAGATTACAAGAAGCAGTCTAGCAGTGGGTCTAATACCTAGAAAATGGAGAAGGGCAAGGGTAACCTTCATACCAAAAATAGGGAAAAAAGATGGGACTGATCCCCGATCTTTCAGACCCATCTGTCTAACATCGTTTCTACTCAAATCGATGGAGAAAGTAGTGGATAACTACATAAGAACAGAGAATCTGGAGAATATACCACTTCATAAATGTCAGCATGCCTACAGAGCGGGTCGATCAACTGAGACGGCTCTGTATCAGCTGACAGAAGTCATCCAGAGAACTCTGAACAACAAAGAAATCGCAATGTGTGCATTCCTGGATATATCAGGGGCCTTTGACAACACAACTCATGTGTCTGTCAAAGAAGCACTAAAAAGGCGAGGAGTGAATGAAACCATTGTAAAATGGATGTATGAGTTGTTGACAACGAGGATAGCTGAGACACATGTGGGGAATCAAACCACCTCAGTTAAAGCCACTCGGGGGACACCTCAAGGGGGAGTGATATCTCCCCTTCTATGGAGCCTCGTAGTAGATGAGTTGCTCTACAGGCTAACGGAGCTTGGCTTCGAATCTATGGGCTACGCCGATGACATTGTATTAATAGTCAGAGGCAAGTTAGAGAGCACCTTGTGTGATTTATTACAAAAGGGCCTCAGAATCATTGAGCAATGGTGCTTGTCAGTGGGGCTAAACATTAACCCAAGCAATACCATAGTAATTCCATTTACCCGGAAAAGAACACTTCCAGCCATGAAACCCATATCCTTAAATGGGGAAATCATAGAATGGAAATCGGAGGTTAAATATCTAGGGATAACCCTAGACAGTAAGCTTCTGTGGAATAAGCATGTTGAAATAACTGCTAGTAAAGCAATAAGAGCTTTGATGGCGTGCAGAAATCTAGCTGGTAAGAGGTGGGGCTGTAACCCAAAAATACTGCGATGGATGTACGCCATGATTGTGAGACCAGCAATTACGTATGGGGCAATAGTTTGGCACACAAAAGGAAGTCAGTACAGCACGAGGAAAATCCTCGATAAAGTTCAAAGGCTTGCCTGTGTGTGCATCACTGGAGCTATGAGAACGTGTCCAACTAGGGCACTTGAGATCATTACAGATCTCACGCCTCTAAATCTGGTGATAGAAAGATCTGCCCAAGAGGCAATTCTTAGAATATCTAAGGAAGGTTCAGGCAATGAGAGTATTAAAAATCAGGGAGCTTGGTCCTCTCTGACAAGATACACCTCATTAGCGAATCTTCCCAGTGACGAAATGATCAGGAAAGTAAGCATCGAAAAGAATTTCACTACGATGCTAAATACGAGGAGAGACTGGGAAAGGGAATACACCACCCAAACTCTCAAAGAAAACACCATTAGATGGTATACAGATGGTTCAAAAACCACCATCGGAGCAGGCGCTGGAGTATTTGGGCCTGGCACCAGATACTCATTATCGTTAGGCTCCTTCCCGAGCGTCTTTCAGGCAGAAATACTTGCGATTGAAAGATGCGTGGAAATGAACCTAGAAAGAAACTACCAGAGATGTGACATATCGATCCATTCTGATAGTCAAGCAGCTATCAAAGCATTGAGCTCCCATGTCATTGATTCAAAGTTGGCATGGGAGTGCCGAAGAAAACTTGATGAATTAGGCAAGAATAACAAGGTCTCTTTAGTCTGGGTTCCTGGTAACTCGGGAATCACGGGAAATGAAGAGGCCAATACACTTGCCAGGAAAGGAGCACAAATGCCCTTTATTGGCCCGGAGCCTTTCTGTGGTGTATCAAAATGCTCCTACAAGAAAGAGTTTCGGAAGAAAGAGGAAACCGAAAGAGAAGCATTCTGGCGGTGCCTTCCCGGGTTGGAACATTCCAAAAAGTTCCTGGGGAACTTTGACACTGCTAGGTCCAAAAAATATTTGGACCTTAGTAAAGATAAGCTACATCTCCTGACGGGCTTTCTTACAGGAAACTGTCGCCTTAGGAAGCACTTAATGAGAATAGGTCTAGCAGAGATTGACGAGTGTAGATTCTGTGGGGAGGAGGATGAAACTCCGGATCACCTAGTTCTTGAATGCCTCGCCATTGCAAGCCAACGCAAGAAATGCTTTGGACAAGAAACTTGTAAGAGTGAGGACCTAACCTCGCTGAAGCCGTCCCAAATACTAGAGTTCATTAGAACCTTGGAACTGGAAGGCGAGCTGTAGTAGTAGCGACAACAGCTCTGATAGGGGGGGCACAATAAACCTTTGGATTCAGTGCACAGTAACCCCCGTTAAAATCTAATCTACAGTTAGTGTTATTCGATAGTGATTCATTAGTGCCTCTTAGTGCTTCCATAATTTTCGTTAGTGCTTTCTGAATTTTCTAGTTATTAGCTATTATTTATTATTAATATCATCTTCTAAAATTGTTTACGGTTGATTCCAATAGCCCTCGCAGTTTCTGACTTACATGGCAATTCTGAAAATTTGTCATTTGCGATGGCATATCAATATCGTATATAGGGTATTTTTTACATCAGTAGAAATGTAGCAGTCTTTAAACAAATATTATACGTTTTTTTTTCAAATGGACCCCCCCTGTATATTATTATATTAGTTGACAGATAATTCAACCTCTTTAAATATGCAATTTTACTGGGTTAACATTACTTAATGACTTAAAAAATTGATCATTTGCTGGAGAAACGTCACCAGTAAATATCAATTAATTTGTAATAAAACCTATCAAAGTCATCTAAGGAATGACGATCCTAACTAAGACTTAAATTTCCACAGACGATATAGAAGTAGAGGCAGAAGTAGAAAACTGGTAGGTCCTCGCTAAAATTGAGAAAAGACCAAAACTGTCTAATTATGGTCAGCTTCGCCCAGAATCCTTCATATAATCGAAAATCAAAAGGTTAAAATTGCTCTACTATATCTGTGGTAAGAAGCCACAACTTAAGTCGACTTTTTATCAAAATTAAGGTATCAACACCACTGTGTTCGTCTCGTCGAGATCTACAAGATGGTATAACTTGATAATTCGAATTCCTAATAATAACGGTCATAGAAGGGATGCCCAAACCTGATATGTTTAAAGTGGATATTACAGACGAGGTAAAAACTTGATAAGTTGACATAACAATGTATGCCTCTAATTAAATGGTTTTAAAAAAGATGTCAACACTTGATATGTCGATTTATCTAATTCTTCTACTTTCAAAAACAGCTAATTTTTATAGATTTTAAAGAAGACATAACTTGATATGTTGACATATCAAATTGTACCTTCCTTATAAATATCCTCTATTCTGTAATTATATCAATGCGGAATCTGTTATGTGAACATATCAAGTTTTCGCGTCTGAGAAAAGATGACCGCACTACAGTGATGTCACTTGTCAAGCTATGTTATCAAGTTTTGTCATATTATTCATTATTATCGATTTTAAAATAGGTGCTGTTTTTTAGCAGTTCTGTTGTGGAAAAAAGTGTGTTTTATGTACCAACAATGACTTATTCTTGTACTAACTGTAATAAAAATTTTCTACTTCCGTTACTAAAACCGCACTTTGAACACGGGTTTGACATAACAAAACGACTTTTTAAACACTAGTGTTTAGAATGCGAAAAGTCACATCTCGTTTATCTTTTCTTTTTTAAACGTCAAATCCAGTGTATCTTTTGTATGTTAAATTTCATGTTCCGTGATAATTTTGTTATTCTGCGTCATTTGATTTGTCAGTCAGCTGTCAGCCATCGTCCGTCATCTAATGAATATAATTCAAATATAATATAATTTTTTACTTCCCGCGGGCGAAGAAAAAGTATAGTAAGCACCTCGTGTTAAAAACGTCTTTAGTCACTCGTTTCACAAGGAACTCGTTCCGCTTTGCTCCACTCGTGCCTAGTAAAACTCGTGACTAAAGTAACTTTTTTGACACTTGGTACTTAATATACTATTGTGTAACTCGAAGTGAATTGATGGTACATTCCGGAAAATGTGGAGATAAACTACTACAGTGCGGTACAAGGTCTTCGGTTAAAAGTGAGGTTAGTGTTACTAAAAATGATTGTACCTTTGACGAAAAAAATGCAGCTACTGGCGTAATCTCTATGCCACATAATACATTGATGTGTAAACCTTCAACTAGTAGCCTGAACTCAACATATGAACCCCAGGTAAATATTATAATATTATTATCGTGGACCTAATGTCGTTAAAACCAATAGTAGGTCTACGTAAAACTAATGTTTGTACGTTGTTGTAGGACTCTTTCAAAGAAGATTCCCATGACTCAGATGCAGACCCACAATGGACTCCTGATGTCCTTAAAGACCACTCCAGGAAACGAAAAGTATTTAGTCTAGTGCCAGTAAATGGGAAAAAGACAAGATCGGGTAGTGATACTGAAGGTTATTTTTTTTATTGTGTATATGATGATTTATTTTAAAGATTACTGATTTTACACTTTTTTTTAGTTTGAGTAGGGAATTTTAAAAATTGAAGAACTTAAAGATTTGGATGGATGTACCTGTTGTACAGCTCCGTGAAAAAAAATTAAGATCTTAATAGTATTGTTTGTTTTTCAGATGAGGTTATGTTGGATAATGAACTTAATATACGTAGCAGTCCACTAATAGTTTCCGAAAGCAATGTATCATTGGAACCATCTCAGTTACAAGATGATAATCAGAATAAAGGTAGAAACAAACATTCAACTACAACCAAACTACTTACTTCTACTTCCTCTAAACCAAAAAGAAAGAAAGGTGTTAGAGCACGTGAACAAGAAAAAAAAAAGATCACGGTTTGGCCTACAAAAATAGAAAAGGTGAAGTTAAAGGTCCCGTCGAGTTCAAGTCTATTGAGAGATGTTGTCAGAGGAAAAAGTGTTCCGAGATAATAACTCCAGAAATACAAAATCAAATATTTAAAAATAATTATTCTTTGCCAATGAAAGTAAGAGATCAAACGTTGTGTGAAAGAATTGAAATTTCAAATACAAAGTATAGTGCAAAAGGTAGAGGTAAGAATGCTCTTACTCACGACCGGCTTGTGACTGTCAGTTATAGAATTATTGTTGAAAATAAAAAACACAATGTTTGCAAATTAATGTTCATGAGTGCGTATGGCGTAACCAGAGGGAAATTGGACATATTAATAGAAAAGAAAAAGGCCTCTTCCTATGGCGTTATTGATGTTGATATGAGGGGTAAGAAGACACCACCCAATGGAACAAGTGATGAAAAGATAAATTTTATTCACCAGTTTATAGAGAAATACCCAAGACACGAAAGTCATTACGCTAGGCGAGATAACTCATCAGAAAAGATATTTTTGCCTAGTCACTTGAGTATTAAAATAATGTACAAAGAGTACTTACAATGGAGAGAAGAAGATGGTCTCGAAAAATCGGTTGGCTACGACACTTTTAGAAAAAGTTTTAATACAAAGGGCTATAAGTTTAAAGAGCCATTCATTAACACGTACAAAACTTGCGACGAGTTTAATGTATTTAAAAGACATGCTACTAGTAAAGCTGACCGTGATGAAATCGATAAAAATCATAATGTTCACGTTCAAGAGGCACAAGAGGGTTATGACCGTAAACGTGAAGACAAAGAAAATGCAAAGAACACTGTTTACCAAAGAGTTTTGGTTTTTGACTTACAACAAATTTTGCCTGTGCCATACCTCACAACCAATATTGCATATTACAAAAGACTATTAACTATGTACAACCTAACCATCCGTGATTGTTCACAAGAGAAAGAATCGTCAGACTGTTGTATGTGGAGTGAGCTTCAAGGCTCTTGTATTTTAAAAAAGCTTCTTCAGTTACCAACAAGTGCAGAGCAGGTAAATATGTACTCAGATACATGTGGCGGCCAGAACAGAAACATTAATATGGCAGTTATGTTTATGTATGCTCTGGCAAAAAACGATAATTTGAAGGTCATTTCTCCTACCAGGTCACAAACGTCTAGAATGTGACAGTCACCATGCACGTATTGAGCGGGCAAAAAAAAGACTTGCGTCATCAGGATCTTCCAGCAGTGGGGGAGAAAATTATAGGATTATGGTTCCTCGTGATTGGTGTCAGTTTGTAAGAGCTATCCCTGGAAAAAAAAGCTTTAATGTGATTGAGATGAACTTACCAGATTTTAAAGCGTTTTCATCTCTTTTAGCTAGGAATAACGTTTTAGTTCATCACAATCAGGACACTGAGAAAAAGCCAGTCGAGTGGCTAAAAATAAAATGGCTAAGATACACTAAGGATTTTGGAGTCATTCGCTTCAAATATGATTTGAATCCATTTTCTCCATTTCAAACCCTAAATCTTATTCGCGACAGAAAAGGCCGCGAAACCTCTGCTACTAATCTTGAAGTTGGTAACTCATATGGGGGTACCAATGGGATAAATCCTTTGAAAAAGAAGGACCTGTTATCAATACTAAGTTTAATAGATGCAGAGTTCCACAACTTCTACAAGAAGCTCCCAACAACATCAGCAGCTCAAGAGTTCGATGAGTTGAGCGATACACAGCAAGACTGTTTATTAAAGAAATATTAATTTCATAAGATGTTGAATTTTTTTCCTTGGGTACCTATATTGATATCAAAACTTAAAAATGTAAATAATTGCACAAAAATAAGATGTTTTGGGATATCTTTAGTTCTGTTATCGATTTGCCAATTAAAAAAATATACCGGAGTAAAAGATGGTAAAACCTATTATGTTCAAAACCTTAAATAACTCCGATATTTTGATATATTTCACTTTCATACTTAAAACTCCCAATATTGGGTGTTGAAGCTCTACAAAAAGTATTAACTGTAAAATGTATGTTGAAGTATAGATTTGCCTCCGACAGTTTATCTTAAAATGGCTCTCCTGTAAAGTTACCGAAAGTCGACATATCAAGTTATGGCTTCTTTCCACAGATATAATATCAACAAACTAATAAAAACCTATACATCAGAGAAAAAGCAATACATAATAAAAGATACTTGTCCATTTGATGCATTAGCACAAATTATTACTTCAGAGTATTGCGACAGTTCTCAGTTTCAATCACCTACAGAATTTCTAAATAACAGTTTGGTATTATTTGTTAAAGAACTATCTAAAATAGGTACTTCGAGAAATATAATTTATGTAAAAATATTCGAAACATTAATAAACTTTTTTGATGTTTATGTATTAGTGGAACTTTAGAAATAAACTGCGCTGCTAATGTTATGTTCATTTCTCGAACAAATCATTGGTAAATGCGATACACCTGCTAGTGCAATTGAAATTAAAGTTTGTTCATACTGTAATATTCGTCAGAAACATACCCAGTTTAATTTACCGGTAAACGTTGACATAATTTCTAACTCAATACCATCACTTGAAGATTCCATTGAAAGTTCCGTTTTAAAAAATATTATATGTGGAAAATGTATCACTGCAGACGATATTATAGATAATGAAATATTTATAGAGCTTCCGGATAAAAGTCTAAATGTAGGGTATATTCCTTTGATAATTCCGAAACTATGAGAGATGTCAACTTCATTCTCACACCGTTCGATAGAGGAAAGATGCATCTTGATTACTGACCATATTTGGTTGCTTTGATTTCATATTTGTAGAAAATATATGGGGTTGAAGTTAGACAAAATTTTTTTGTGAAAAATTACCTTAAAAAAATTATAGCAACTACGTCTATGGAATGGAAAGACTGAAATTAGTGAATATCGAAAAAGGAGTGTTCATACTATTATTTAAAAAATATAGTAAACCGAGTAATAAAACATCAAAGTTGTATTTTTTCCGATTCCCTTTACAATTACCTTACTGTCAAAACTATGGACCCAAAACTCTGCCGGAAACATCCTAAATCTGAACCAAAAACGAAATAACGACACTTACATACAGGGTTATTCAAAACTATCGAAAAATAAATAAATAGTAATTTACCTGTTCCTGAACAACTGGGATCCACCAAAATATATTCGACGCCTTCAAAATCCTCTTTGGTACAACTCAAAATATCTTTATTGAAAGTTTTGATACAGGTAGCACCGCTACTAGACACGATCGTATTTAAAGTTTCGAATCGTTTCAGATTCCTTTCTGTTGCATATATGACTCCTTGGTCGTTAAGAACCGCCGCTAAATGCGTAGTTTTCATCCCTGGAGCGGCGCACATATCCAAAACGGTACTACCAGGAGGCGGATTCAAAATTTCCACCGGTAAACAACTCGCCTGAATAAAATATTAATCTGAGGGTGATAAATCGACATACGAAGTTGATAGAAGGTTACTCACTTTATCTTGTAATATAATAGAACCATTTTTATACGCAGGGTGTTTGTAGAATTCGGTACCGGGTGGGAAAACTAATAAATTAGATACGTGTATGTCTACGATGAACTCGTCGTTTTGCAAAGAATTGATTTTTTCTAAATAGCCTTTGTAATTTGATTTGTCCGTGAAACGGCTTAGAATCCATCCTTCGTCCCGAAATCCTTCTATCGCTTCGTCCAAGCTGCATTTTAAGGTGTTTACACGAACGTATCTCAATTTGTTCTTTTCTGAAAATATTTCTTTTCACTATACAACAAACTCTATTTTTATTAATACATTTTGGCTACCAAAGGTAAGAATACTCTTTGAATAAGGTAAAGGTAACAAAAAAAAAACGAACAAAATTCATTTATTAGAGCCCAAATCTATGAAAAAAACTGCCCCATTAATTTAAAGAACGATCTATGGATTCCAGGGGAAGCCTCTGAGATGACGTTCATCAGAAATCCCGAGCTCCAGGTGGAAATTTATCGAAAAACTCCCGGTGATGACGTACAGGTTAAGGTGCATGAGCTATCCGAGGGTGGTCGTCCATGCCAGGTTTGGAAAGAACGCCCCCCAAATCCCACCAGACAAAGATGTCGGTTCGTTTGTTCGAAATTTTTCGGAAAACCCTCGGAGATGATGTCCAGGTTCAGGTGCAGCAGGTATCCTGGAGGTGGTCATCGATGGCAGATTTAGAAAGAACGCCCCCAAAGCCACCCAGACAAAGTTATCGGTTCGTTTGTTCGAAATTTATCGGAAAACTCTCGGAGATGATGTCCACGAAGTTTTTGAGCACATTTTTGGAATCTACTGGGTCGAATTAGTAGAAATACGCCTTGAAATTCAACATGAAATGTGGATTTTGAAATTTAAAATCACAAGGTATCCTGGGGGGTTGTCGTCGACGGCAGATTTGGAAATAACGCCCCCAATGCCCCGCAGATAAAGTTGTCGGTTCGTTTGGGAGGCGATGACAGATTTGGAATTAACACTCCCCAAAATCATCCCCATAATAAGATTTTCGGTTCGATTAATCGAAATTTACCGGAAAAATTTTGAAGATGACATACATGTCAAGGTTTCAGTGCACCGATGCCGATGCCATATTTGGAATCAGCTACCCGGGAAGCTTCTGCGGGTATAGTTTCGTTACTTTTGAGAATGAATTTCAGGGGAAGCCTAGGAGATGACGTTCAATAACAATTCTGAGCTCCAGGTGGAAATTTATCGGAAAACTTCCGGAGATTACGTTAATTTTCCGGTGCAGATTTGGAAAGAACGCACCCCAAAACACCCCGACAAGGTTTTCGGTTCGATTGTTCGAATTTGATCGGAAAACTCTCGGAAATGATGCCCATGCTCCACTGCACCAGATATCCTGGGGGTGGTCACATATGCCAGATTTAGAATCAACAACCCGGAAGACTCCCGAGGGGTAGTTGAGTTTCATTCGAGAGTGAGTTTCTGTGGAAGCCTCTGAGATGACGTTCATCAGCAACTATGAACTCCAGGTGAATATGTACTGGAATAATTCCGGAGTAGACGTCCAGGTTTCGGTGCACCAGGTACCCGGGGGGGGGGAGTCGATGACAGATTTGGAATGAACAACCAACCCCCCCGATAAGACTGTCTGTTCGTTTTCTCGAAATTTATCAGAAAACTCTTGGAGATGATGTCCATGTACAGGTGCCTATGCTCCAGGTATCCGGGGGTGGCTGCCGATGTCAGATTTGGAATCAGCGATCCGGAATATCACCGAGGAAACGTTTCCTTTTATTCGAGAGTGAATTTCAAGGGAAACCTCTGAGATTACATTTATCAACAATTCTGAGCTCCAAGTGGAAATTCACCGGAAAATTACCTGAGATGTCCATTTTATGATGCACCAGGTATCCTGGGTTGGGGTCGTCGATGGTAGATTTGGAATCAGTGATCCGGAAAACCTCCAGGGGAGAAGTTTCGTTTTCTTCGAACGTGAATTTCAGGGGAAGCCTTCATCAGCAATCCTGAGCTTCAGGTGAAAATTTACCAGAAAACTCCCGGAGATGACGTCCAGGTTACGGTGCACCAGGTATCCAGGAGGGGGGTGTCGTCGACGACAGATTTGGAAAGAACGCCCCTAAAAAACCCTGATGAGGTTTTAGGTTCGTTTGCTCGACATTTACCAGAAAACTCTCAAAAGAAGATTATGTCCAAGTCCAGGTGCCAGTACTCCAGGTATCCTGGGGTGGTTGCCGATGCCAGACTTGGAATCAGCAACCCAGAAAACCCACGGGGGAGAAGTTTCCTTTCATTCGAAAGTGAATTTCAACGGTGGCCTCTAAGATAATATTCATCAACAATTCTGAACTCCAGGTAAAAATTTACTGGAAAATTCCCTGAGCTGATGTCCCTTTTCTGGTGCACCAGGTATCCTGGGGGGTAGTCGTCGATGGCAAATTTGGAATCAGCCACCCGAAAAAAAACCGCAGCGTAGAAGTTTAGTTTTCTTCGAGCGCGAATTTCAGGGGAAGCCTCTGAGATGACAATCATCAGCAATCAATGCCATATTTGGTACCAACGCTCCCTAAAAAACCCCTGATAAGATTTTCAGTTAGTTTGCTCGACATTTACCCGAAAACTCTCGGAGATGACGTCCATGTCCAACTGCCGGTGCTCCCGCTATCCGAGGGTGGCTGCCGATGCCAGATTTGGAATCAGCGACTCGAAAGACCCCAGGGGGGGAAGTTTCCTTTCATTCGAGAGTGAATTTTAAAGGAAGCCTCTGACATGACGTGCATCAACAATTTTGAGATTTCAGTGCACCAGGTATCCTGGGAGTGGTCGTCGTAGCCAGATTTGGAATGAACGTCCCCCAAAACCCGCTCAATATGATTTTCAGTTCAATTGCTCGAAATTTACTAAAAATTTTGAAAATGACGTCCATGTCCAGGTTCCGGTGCATAATTGGAATCAGCGATCTGGGAAGCCCCCGCCGGTATAGTTTTGTTTCATTTGAAAGTGAATTTCCGGGGAAGCCTCGGAGATGACATTCATCAGCAATCCAGAGCTCCAGGTGAAAATTTACCAGAAAACTCCCGGAGATGACGTCCAGGTTCCGGTGCACCAGGTATTCGGGGGGTGGTCGTCGATGCTAGATTTGGAAAGAACGCACCCCAAAACCGCCGACAAGGTTTTCGGTTAGTTTGTTCGAAATTTATCGGAAAACTCTCGCAAATGATGTCCAGGTTCCAATGCACCAGGTATTCTGGGGGTGCTCACATATGCCATATTTAGAATCAACAACCCGGAAGACTCCCGGGGGCATGGTTTAGTTTCATTCGAGAGTGAATTTCAAAGGAAGCCTCTGACATGACGTTCATCAGCAATTATGCACTCCAGCTGGAAATTTACTGGACAACTCCCGAAGATGAAGTCCAGGTTTGGTGCACCAAATGTGGGGGGGAGGGTTAAATGCCAGATTTGGAACGAAGACCCAGTTCTCCATACCCCCTGATAACATTTTCGGTCCGTTTTCTCGAAATGTAACAAAAAGCCCTCGGAGATGGTGTCCATGCCCTCCAGGTATCCGATGCCAGATTTGGAATTAGCGACCCGGAAAACAAGTTTCCTTTCATTCGAGAGTGAATTTTAAGGGAAACCTCTGAGATGACGTTCATCAACAATTATGACCCCAAGCGGAAAATTCCCTGAAAGGTCCATTTTCTGGTGCATCAGGTATCCTGGGGTGTGGCCGTCGATATCCGATTTGGAATCAGCGACTGAAAAACCCACGGGGGAGAAGTTTCCTTTCATTCGACAGTGAATTTCAAAGGAAGCCTCTGAGTTGACGTTCATCAGCAAACCCGAGTTCCAGGTTAAAATTTACCGCAAAACTCCCGGAGATGACGTCCAGGTTCCGGTGCACCAGGTATCCAGAGGGTGATCGTTGATGCCACATCTGGCATCAAGAACGCACCCCAAAACCCCCCTCAGGGGAGAAGTTTCGTTTTCTTCGAGCGTGAATTACAGGGGAAGCCTACGAGAAGACATTCATCGGCAATCTTGAGCTCCAGGTGAAAATGTACTAGAAAACTCCAGGAGATGACGTCCAGATTCCGGTGCACCAGGTATCCGAGGGGTGGTGGTCGATGCCAGATTTGGTACCAAAGCTCACCAAAAAAAAACCTGATAAGATTTTCAGTTCGTTTGCTCAACATTTACCGGAAAACTATCGGAAATGATGTCCAAGTGCCCGTGCTCCAGCTATCCTAGGGTGCCTGTCGATGTCAGATTAGGAATCAGCGACGCGAAAAGCCCCCGGGGGAGAAGTTTCCTTTCATTCGAGAGTGAATTTCATGGGAAATCTCTGAGATGACATTCATCAACAATTCTGAGCTCCAGGTGGATATTTACCACCAGGTAACCGGGGGTGGTCGTCGATGCCAGATCTGGAACTAACGCTCCAAAAAACCCCCGATAAGATTTTAGATTCGTTTGCTCAACATTTACTGGAAAAGTCTCGGAGATGATGCCTATGTCCAGATGCAACAGGTATACGGGGGGTGGCTGCCGATGCCACATTTCCAGATTTGGAATTAGCGACCCGGAATATGTCCATTTTCTGGTGCACCAGTTATCATGTGGGGTGGTCGTCGAAGTTTTGTTTTATTCGAGTGTGAATTTCAAGGGAAGCCTCTGTGAAGACTTTCATCAACAATTCTGAGCTCCAGGTGGAAATTTACCGGAAACTCTCGAAGATGACGTCCAGGTTCCAGTGCATCAGGTATCCTGTGAGTGGTCGCCAATGCCAGATTTGGAATGAACACCCCCCAAAACTCCCTTAATAAAATTTTCGGTTTGTTTGCTCAAAATTTACCAGAAAACTTTTGAAGATGACATCCATGTCCAGGTTTCAGTGCACCGGGGGGTGGTCGCCGATACCATATTTGGAATCAGCGACCCGGGATGCCCCCGCTGGTATAATTTTGTTTCATTTGCGAAAGAATATCAGGGAAAGCCTTGGAGATGGCCTTCATCAGCAATCCTGAGCACCAGGCGGCTGCTGATTCAATTTGGAGGCTATATGCAGGATCAATGAGCTCGAAAACCTCTGGAAACACGATTTGAGCCCATTCCAGATAATTATAACAAAGTTATGAATTTTTTAGAAAAATACAGTTCCAGATTTTATAAGGTACAAAAACCCCCATCTGAATCCATTTTGAACTTTAAGTGCTTCATTTCCTCATCTAAAACCTTTCTTATAATAGGACTTGTCAGTAACAAAAATATGAACCCAGAATTCAACAGGGGCATATAATCAATTTTATTGTACTTTTTGTTCGTTTTCAAGTTTATCGACTAAAGTATTTCAAATTAAAATAAAAAACGTTGGCTTTTACGATAAATAAATAGAACTATACAAAAGTATCATCTATTATACATCAAATAAATAAACTACAATAATTATTTTATTTTCTGTTTTTTACTGTCTATTTCTTCTTTAATAATGTTCCCATGATCATCATAGTCTGGTTCTAAATAAGCAATGTAAACATAAGCTGCAATGATCATATTAACCGCTACAACACTGGTCGAAACGGACCATACTGTATTAGCAAACCCTTCAATATCGAAATAATACTTCAAACCATATTTGGTGCCAAAAAATGTGACGAAAGGTAAGGTAAACATTAAAAAACTGAAAAATAACAATTTCCCAATGGCTCTTGCCGCTAGTCTCGTTTGTGGACTCAAAAGAGGTTGGTTATCCACGCTGGTGTCAGCCATAATTCTGAAAATGAAAAAATTTACCTTTATAATCGTTTTCTTTGCTCCCACTGTCACTTAAATGTGCTTTAAATGTTTGTTCGTAGCCTCGGATTGTATTCTCGGGTTTGCTCTGCCCTGGAAGGTGTTTTTTTCCCCACAAAAGTTCGACTATTAAAATTTTTGCCAACCATGGATCGAATCTAATTTCTTTAACTAAAAGTTGGGATCTCTTTAATAAAATTTCTATTTCTTCGGATTTTTGAAAGAGGGTCGTTACTAGGGCGTATATAGCTTTGATATTCTAAAAAAATGTGTGGAATTGATGTGGGAACCCTTACAACATAACCTCAATACTCACGGGATGTTTTTTCTGTTTTTCGTAAACGAGATTTTTTATACTTCCAATTCCTTCGCTTACTTCTTTAGCTACTTGAGCAGATACTTTATACAATCTGGGCACTTTTATAGAATGATTTTTCATAATTACCTTTTTAAATTGTTTTCGTTAAAAAAAATTTACAAACTTCACATGGATAAACACATCACATGACAGATTATTGACAAATATATCATTAACTACTCTTTTCTCACTTTTTGGCCTTCCCTTTTATAGTATTTAACCAGCATAAGAATTTTTTATTCAATTTAATTGTATTTCTTTCTTAACTGTGTCATACTAATACGTCTAAGAATATAAATAACATTATTTTATTCTAATTAATCACCGCCTCTTTATAATATAAACATAGTCACAATTCACAATTAACAAAGCAGTAAAACCAGCATAACGAAAATCTCAGTATCAACTTTTATAGGTAAAAAACGTTCATAATAGAGTAAATTCCATTATTTTATCACATTTAGAGAAATTTTGCTGCTATTTATTTTCTATTTAATTTCCATTCCACTATAGATTTTTTTGGCCTCCGCTTTGATAATATTAGGTCACCACAATTGTATTTTTTTTATTCATTTAAATTGTATCATATAAAGGTTATATATGATGGTATTTAATTCTACTAGTGTAATATTTATACGTATAAGAATGTAAATAACATTACTTTGTTATAATTTTCAATGTATCTTCATACTATAAACATTGTTACTATGAATAAAGCAGTAGAACCAGCAAATAAATTGTCGATTATAAGCTTTTAAAGTCATTTAACAATTATAATAAAATATATTTCATTACTTTCTTCACGTTATAAGAAATTTTGTTGCTTTTTAAATCTTCTATGTAAATTTCTCTGCATATTTTTTGACTCCGCTTTGGTATTTTATAGTCTGATATATAACTATAATTAATAGTATATATTTCTATCAGTGATATATTTATACGTATAACTATGTAAAATAATATTTTTTTGTTTTCTCTATACTTTGAAAATAGTTACTATAAATAAAGCAGCAGTACCAGTATAACAAAAATAAATTCTCCAATATTAAATTTTAAAGTTAACAAACACTTAAAATAAAATAAATTTTATTATATTCTTTACATTATACGATATTTTGCAGCTTTTTATATCATCTATTAAATATTTAAATTAAAATCATACAATTTGTAAATTATTTTACTTATTTTTGACAGCTGTCAATATTTTATATTAACTTTTCGTATTATTATGTTGTAGACGTTGTTGTTTTTATGGGTGTTAAAAATGGACAGTTGAAGTGCCAGATATTTCCAAAATATTATTAAAATATTTAAAAAAAAACTTGTATACATTAGTTTTTGTAGAACAGTCGATGTGTTCGATATATATTAATTACAGAAGTGATTGTGTATAATGAGATTAAGTTTGCCGTGACGTTTCAACAAAATTTCCATTGAGGAAAATGTTTGGATTCACGTAAACAGTATTAAAAAATTAATTTTTGTTGATAATGCTAAACTGAGAGATAATACAAGATAAAAATGGTTCCGATTCCGTCAGAATACAGTTACGATTTTTGGGATAAATCTTCCACAGAGTGCTCAATAACGTTAACTTGCTTATTACCTAATGGAATTATAATCCTACTAGACAACGTAAGCTACAATGCATCTTTCGCAGAAATCAAAGAGGTAATTAATAATATATTCTTTAAACCGTAGTTTTATATATTTGTTATTATTAATTTAGGATTTATGGGAGGAAGCTGCAAAGTTTCCCCTATTCGGTAAACTCCACGACATGTCCGTGTATATATTCACTTACATTAATTCTATGGCTGAACGGGAAAAAATCAACGACGAGTCGAGGAGATTATGCGATATCCGACCCACAGGAGCCGTACTCATCATCTCCGAATGCGGGGGAGAAAAATCAGACGACACTTTAAACATTTCCATAGGACATTTAATTGGAAAACGTCTACAAGAATTCGACGCTCTAAACAGCTCGGAAATCAACGATTTTCGGTTCAAAATGCGTCGGATGGGGGACGAGATCGCCGAACAGAGATCCAAACAATCGTGGGTGGAAAGTCTGAAATATCAATTCCCCCCGCGTATTCAACCCGACAGTTACGTTCTCGAACAAACTGTCAACGGGAATATAAAGATAGCCACTAAATTCGATCACGAATATAAAGAAAAGGATATAATGCAAAGCAGTTACACGTTCAACGTTCCAGCCGTCATCAAACCGAAGAAACTATTGGAAATGTTCCTGGCAAAAAAGCGGACGAAGTTGAATATCAGGAATGAAAGGGTCAGCGAATATGTTTTGAAAGTGTGTGGCCAAGATGAGTTTCTTATAGGAGATAATCGCATCATAGAATTTCAGTATGTTCAAGAGTGCATCTCCAGGGGTGTTATTCCTACGCTTATTACTTTACACGTTGATAAAGTACCGGGTGAGTCAGATATTTTACTACTTTTCTTTATTATTTGAATTATTGTGAGTTTTGCTTGTTTTTTGGAAAAAATTTGTTTTTGTACAAATATTGAGAAAGTTGGAGCAAATAGAGGTAGGTATTATCGAATATACAGTCTAAGCCAACTATATAACGATCATCTTTTTATTTAGTATTTAAAATTAATGTTTTGACATACTTGAGAATATAAAAGTTTATTCTAAACCCTTTTAGAAGAATTCTAGAATATTTTACAGCATTTTCCATCATTCTGCACCATTTTAGAAAGCTTTGTATCATTCTAGAACGGCGTAGATAATTTTTCTTCATTCTAGATAATTTTAGAACGATTCAAGAATATTTTAGTGCATTTTCAATCAGCCCACACCATTTTAGAACACTTTTTATCATTCTAGAGCATTGTAGAACATTTTACATAATTCTACACCATTTTAGAATACTTTGTATCATTCTAGAATGTCATAGAACATTTTTCTTTATTCTAGATCACTTTAGAACGATTCTAGAATATTTTAGTGCATTTTCAATCATTATGGGCTGATTTTAGAACACTTTCTATTATTTTAGAACATCATAGAACATTCTGCATAATTCTAAACGATTTTAGAATACTTTGTGTAATTCTAGAACGTCATAGAATATTTTAGTTTATTTTAGATCGATTCTAAAATATTTTAGTGCATTTTCAATCAGCCCACACGAATGTAGAACACTTTTTATCATTCTAGAAGATTTTACATCATCCTACACCATTTTAGAACATGTTGTATCATTTTAGAACATCATAGAACATTTTACTTTATTCTAGATGGTTTTAGATCCTTTCTAGATTATTTTAGAACATTTTAGAACACTTTATATAATTCTAGAATGTTGCGAGACATTTTACATCATTCTATATCGTTCTAGAACCATTTTATAACATTGTTATACCATTTTAAATCATTCTAGACCATTTTAGAATACTTTTATTCATTCTAGAACGTTGCGGAACATTCTACTTCATTCTAGATAATTTTAGAACACAGTGTAGATCGTTTAAAAACATTTTACTTTATTCTAGATCGGTTTAAAACTATTATAGAACATGTTTATAGCATTTTCCATCATTTTACACCATAGAACCTTTTTGTACAGTACTTTACTTCATTCTACACCATTTTAGAATACTTTATTCCATTCTAGCACATTGTGGAACATTTTACACAATTCTAGGTCATTTTAGAACCATTCTAGAACATTTTTAGAAAAGTTTTCATCATTTTACACTGTTTTAGAATATTTTGTATGGTTCTAGAATATTTTAGAACCATTTATATCATTCTAGAATGTTGCATTTTACTTTATTCTAGCTGTTTTCGAACACAGTTTAGATCATATTAAAATAGTTTGGAATATCTTAGATCATTTGGAAAACATTTTACTTTATTCTAGGTCGTTTTAGAACTATTCTAGAACATTTTTATAGCATTTTCCATCGCTCTACACCATTTTAGAATATTTTGTACCATTCTAGAATATTTTAGACTACTTTATTTCATTTTGGATCATTCTATAACATTTTACATCATTCTAGAATGATGATTTTAGAATATTTTTAGAGAATTTTGCATCATTCTACACCATTTTAGGACATTCGTATCGTTCTAGAATATGTTACTGTACCTTATATCAGTATAGACAATTTTAGAATACTTTATTTCATTCTAGAATACTTTATTCCATTATAGAATACTATATTCCATTCTAGAACATTGTGGAACGTTTTACATAATTCCAGATCGTTTTAGAACTATTCTAGAACATTTTTAGAGCATTTTCTATCATTCTACATCATTTTAGAATATTTTGTATCATTCTAGAATATTTTCGACTATTCTACATAACTTGTTTAAGAACCTTTCTAGAATATTTTTAGAGTATTTTCCATCATTCTACGCCATTTTAGAATATCTTTATAAAAGTTTCTATCATTATAACATCATTTTAGAATACTTTGTATCATTCTAGAATATTTTAAAGCTCTTTACATCATTGTAGACCATTTTAGAACACCATATCATTCTAGATTGTCTTAGGAACATTTTACATCAATTTTAATCATTGCACATCTTACAGCTTCCTAGATTATGTTTGACAATGATAGATTGTTTTAGAAATACTATACATTGTTCTAGATCGTCTCAGGATCACTTTACATAATTCTAGATCGATTCGGGAACACTTTACATTATTTTATATTGTTCAGGAACACAAATTCATTCTAGATCATTTAGAAACACTTTACATCATTCTAGATCGTTCAGGAACGCTTTACATAATTCTAGATCGTTCAGGAACGCTTTACATAATTCTAGATGGTTTTAGGAACACTTTGCATCATTCTAGATCGAATCAGGAACTTTTTTCATCATTCTAGATTTATTCAGGAATATTTTATATCATTCTAGTTCGTATTGGAACACTTTACATCATTCTATATCGTTTAAGAACTTACATAATTCTAGACGTTTTTGGAACTCTAGTTCATTCTAGATAGTATTGGAACACTTGACATCCTTCTAGATCATTTTTGGAACATTTTACATCATTCAAGATTGATTCAGGAACACTTCACATCATTCTAGATCGTTTAAGAACACTTTACATAATTCTAGATCGTTTTAGACAACGATAGATTGTTTTAGAAACATTTTACATTGTTCTAGATCGTCTCAAGATCACTTTACATCATTCTAGATCGATTCTGGAACACTTCACATTATTTTATATTGTTCAGGAACACTATAATATTCTAGATCGTTTATAAACATTTTACACAATTCCAGATCGTTCAGGAACACTTTAAATAATTCTAGATCGTTTTAGTAACACGTTACATCTTTCTAGATCGAATCAGGAACTCTCTCATCATTCTAGATTGATTCAGGAACACTTTTCATTATTCTAGATAGTCTTAGAAATACTTTATATCATTGTAGATCGTATTGGAACACATTACACCATTCTATATCATTTAAGAACTTACATCATTCTAGATCGTATTGGAACACTTGACATCCTTCTAGATTGATTCAGAAACACTTTACATCATTTTAGATCGTTTAGGTACACTTTACATCATTCTAGATCGGCTTAGGAACACTTTTCATTATTATAAATCGTTTTTGGACACTTTACATCTTTGTTAGTTGAATTCGAAATTTAATAGAAAAGTTTGGTTTTAAATTGTTTTTGTATGTATATTGAAATAATTAGAGGTAAATATTATCGAATATACAGTGTGGAGTCGAAAGTATAACAATTATCTTTCAATTTTTAGTATTTAAAACAAACGATTACGAATGTTTGGACATATTCGAAAGTAGGAAGGTGCATTCGACGTCTTTTAGTTCTACGAATACGTTAAGAAAAAAGAAGAATAGCGTTTCTTCTTGGAACATAAACGATAATTTCGTGGTTAAAATGTGCGCTGTCAGTAAATTGAACTGCGATTTGAAAAAAACGTCAGAGGTAAATAATTTTTCGAATCTCTTCACTCTCTGAGCTGATTTTTTCAATCGTTTTTAGATCGGTATCCAAGCGGGGCTGTTTCACGGAGGAAAATCGCTGTGTCAGCCTAAAAAGACCATCGACTGCAGCATCAACGACAGATACGAATGTACCTTAGATACAGAACTAATTTTTGACATCGAAGTGTGCAATATACCGAGGAGCGCCAAATTGTGTTTCGTCGTTTACGAAGTTAATAAATACGTTAAAGGAACTAGGACTAAGAAGACGAAGGATTCCAATAAGGTAAATATTTTTTATCGAAATTTTGTCGGTAAAAAATTTCCTAACTTGAAAATATTGATATGTAGGTCTGTATTAATTTTTTGTATGCTTTACGTCATTCTAGATCGCTTAAAAAACATTTTACTTTATTACCTTAAATAATTATAGATCGTTTAAGGAACACTCCGCGTTCTAGAACGCTTTGGAACACTTTAGACCATTCTAGGTCACTCAAACTATATTTATTTGATTTTATATTGTTTTGGAACATTTTATTTTATTCTTGATCGTTTTGAATAGCTTTAAACCATTCTAGATAGTTTTAGGAACACTTTGCATCGTTCTAGAACTTTTTGAAATACTTTAGGATAATTTTGGAACATTCTAGTTTATTCCAGATAGTTTTGGAACATTTTATTCTAAATTGTTTTGGAACGGTTTAAATAATTCTAGATCGTTTTGAAATATTTTATTTTATCATAGATCGTTTTGAATAGCTCTAAACCATTCTAGATAGTTTTAGGAACACTTTGCATCGTTCTAGAACTTTTTGAAACACTTTAGATAGTTTTGAAACATTTTATTTAAATCTATATAGTTTTAGAACAATTCATTTTATTCTAGATCTTTTTTGAACATTTTATTTTAATCTAGATCGTTTTGGAACATTTTAGACTATTCTAGACCGCTCGAACAATATTTATTTGGTTATAGATTGTTTTTGAATCATTTTGTTTTATTCTAAATCTTTTTGGAACATTTTAATGTATTCTGGATCATTTTGGAACATTTTATTTTATTCTAGATCGTTTTGAATAGCTTTAAACCCTTCTAGATAGTTTTAGGCACACTTTGAACCGTTCTAGAACTGTTAGAACACTTTAGATCATTCTAGATCGCTCAAACAATTATTTTTATTTTATTCTAGATCGTTGTGAAATATTTTATTCTAGATCGTTGTGAAATATTTTATTCTAGATAGTTTGGAATAGCTGTAAAATATTCTAGTTAGTTTTAGGAACACTTGTTATTGTTCTAGAATTTTTTGAAACACTTTAGATAAATCTAGATCGCTCAAACAATATTTCTTTTATTCTAGATAGTTTTAGAACATTTTATATTATTCTAGATGGTTTAAGAGCATTTTATTTTATTCTAGATCGTTTTGAATAGCTCTAAACCATTCTAGATAGTTTTAGGAATACTTTACATCTTTCTGGAAATTTTTGAAACACTTTAGATCGTTGTGGAACATTTTATATTATTCTAGATTGTTTTTGAACATTTTATTTTATTCTAGATCGTTTTGGAACGGTTTAAATAATTCTAGATTATTTAAGGAACACTTTACATTGTTCTAGAACGTTTTGGAATACTTTAGACCATTCTAGACCGATTAAACAATATTTATTTGATTCAAGATCGTTTTGGATCGTTTTATTTTATTCCACATCGTTTTTAAATATTTTATTTTATTGTAGATAGTTTTGGAACATTTTATTGTTTTCTAGAACATTTCGGAATATTTTATTTTATTCTAGATCGTTTTGAATAGCTAGATAGTTTTAGGAACACTTTGCATCGTTCTGGAACTCTTTGAAACACTTTAGATCATTTTAGATTGCTGAAACAATATTTATTTTATTATATATAGTTTTGGAACATTTTATTTTATTCTAGATCGTTTTGGAATATTTTATTTTATTCTATATCATTTTAGGAACATTTACATCATTCTAGATAGTTTTTGAAGTACTTTACACCATTCTAGATCGTTTTTGGAACACTTTACATAATTCTAGATTGTTCTGGAACAATCTACATCATTCTAGATAGTTTTAGGTGCATATATAAATAAACAGTGTGTACATTTAAGTTTGAAGCAACTAGAAAACTTCTTCTTCTTCCAAATTAATTCCACTACACCGATAATCTTTAATTCTCCTTTCAGGATAATAATTTTTCCAACAATCCACTCGCTTGGGCGAACACGTCTGTATACGATTTCAAGGGTCAATTGAAAAGTGGCGACATGACGCTCTACATGTGGGCGTTTGCCGACGACATGAATTCCGACGATTTCTTACATCCTCTAGGTACTGTCGTCACTAACCCTTACATCGAACACGCCACCACGCTCACCGTCAATATCAAAAGGTAAATTATTCCATACATTCAAATTCCCATCTTCCTTTTTTCAACCATCGTAAGGATGCTACGGTCGAACTCTGAAATATACCAGTTGACTACAACTCTTGGCAGCTGTCGTGCAGTGTTGTCAACCTGTACCAAATGACAGCTGACGCGTGATTTTGACTTCTATTGACAGCTAACTTGTCTTGCGTCACACGTCAGCTGTCAACAGCAGTTGTAATATTGTTTTTTCAGCTACGCGAACGATCAGACTATAGTTTTCCCCCCGGTCGAGGCTATTATAAAAAACGTTGATTTAAAAGATACCGAAGCCGAAACTGAACGAATCGACGAAGCTGCGTTTAAGAAACTCCTGTTCGAAACCGACAATTTATACGAAGCCCACGATCAGGTGAGTGAAATCCTTGTCGTACGTCTCGACAAATGTCACTAAATGTTTCGAATTCGGCAGGATCGCAAGAAGATATGGGCCCTGAAAAGCCATTGGCGTAGGATAGAACCGGAGGTGCTACCGAAGCTGTTATATTGCATAGATTGGGATAAACGCGAGGAAGTTAGCGAGGTGTTCGCCATGCTGAAAGTTTGGCCTAAATTGCCGGTGGAAAAAGCCCTGGAGTTGCTGGATTACGCTTACGCCGATCAGGAGCTCAGAAAATTCGCTGTCGAGTGCCTGTACGACGTCAGGTATGGATAATATCGACATAAATTAGAAAAAAAACTATTCCATTTTTCTTTTAGTGACGAAGAGATTTTATTGTACCTGTTACAATTAGTGCAAGCCTTAAAGCACGAACTCTATTTAGACTGCGATTTAGTTAATTTCTTATTGAGGAGGGCGCTAAGCAATCAACAGATCGGCCATTATTTGTTTTGGCACCTCAGGTAAGAAGATTTTTATCATATTCTCTCAAAAGCGAATACATATCGAACCGGTGCTTACTTACGAGAACAATTTAGATCGATTTGGTCATTATAGTCTGTTTTTGAACATTCCATACCGTTTTAAAATAGTTCAGGTGGTTTTAGATAGCTCATTCTGGAAGTCTTAGGTTATTTTAGATCATTTTGGAACACTTTAGACCATTCTAGATCGTTTTGGAACACTTGAGATCATTCTAGATCGTTTTAAAATATCTTATTTTTATTATAGATTGTTTTGGAACACTTTCAGTCATACTAGATAGATTGGGTACACTTTAGATCCATTCTAGATTGTTTTAGAATAGTTTAGATCATTCTAAATCGCTTAAACAACATTTTATTTTATTCAAGATCGTATTGGAACTCTTTTTAATCATTCTAGACCGCTCAAACGATATTTTATTTTATTCTAGATCGTTTTGGAATACTTTAAATCATACTAGACTCCTCAAACGATATTTTATTCTAGATCGTTTTAGAACACTAGATCTATTCTATATCGTTTTGAAACACATTAGTTACGTTCTAGATCGTTTTTGAAGACATCAGGTCATTCTAGATAGTTTTGGAACACTTTAGTTTCATTCTAGTTTGTTTTGAAACACTTTATATCGCTCTAGAACGGAAACAATGTATTTCATTCTAGATCGCTCATACGATATTTTATTTTATTTTTGATGTTTCGGAATAGTTTAGATCCATTCTAGATTGTTTTGGATCACTTTACATCATTCTATGTCGCTCAAACGATATTTTATTTTATTCTAGATTGTTTTGGAACACTAGATCTGTTCTAGATCATTTTGGAATACTCTAGTTCCATTCTAGATAGGTTTGGAAAACTTTAGTTCCATTCTAGTTCGTTTTGAAACACTTTACATCGTTCTAGAATGTTCTGAAACAATTTTTTTCATTCTAGATCGCTCATATGATATTTTATTTTTGATGTTTTGTAATAGTTTAGATCTATTCTAGATTGTTTTAACACTACATAATTTTAGGTCACTCAAACGATAGTTTATTTTATTCTAAATCGTATTGGAACACTTTACATCGTTCTAGAATGTTTTGGAACACTTTAAATCATTCTGGACTGCACAAACGATATGTTATTTTATTCTAGATCGTTTTGGAACACTAGATCTATTCTAGATGGTTTAGGAACACTTTAGTTCCAATCTAGATCTTTTTAGAAGACTTCAGTTCATTCTAGATGGTTTTAGAAGACTTCAGTTCATTCTAGATCGTTTTGGAACACTGTAATTCCATTATAATTCGTTTTGAAACACTTTACATCGTTCTAGATCGTTTTGAAACAATTTATTTCATTCTAGATCGCTCATACGATATTTTATTTTTGATGTTTTGGAATAGTTTATTCTACATCATTTTGGAACATTTTATTTTATTCTAGATCGTATTGGAACACTTTACATTGTTCTAGAATGTTTTGGAATACTTTAAATCATTCTAACTGCTCAAACGATATGTAATTTTATTCTAGATCGCTTTGGAACACTAGATCTTTCTAGATAGTTTTGGAACACTTTAGTCCCATTCTAGATCGTTTTGGAAGACTTCAGGTCATTCTAGATCGTTTTGGAAGACTTCAGGTCATTCTAGATCGTTTTGGGACACTGTAGTTCCATTCTTGTTCGTTTTGAAACACTTTACATCGTTCTAGAACTTTTTGAAACAATTTATTTTATTCTAGATCGCTTATACGATATTTAATTTTATTTTTGATGATATTTTGGAATAGTTTAGATCCATTCTAGATTGTTTTGAAAGACTTTACATCATTCTAGGTAGCTCAAACAATAGATTATTTGATTCTAGATTGTTTTACACCACTTCCTGTAATTCTGGGAAGTAATCAAACTATTTATTCCCATATTAAACTGCAAAGTACTCAAATTAAAGAGTCCTGAGTGGGTTAGAGCGATTACGCGCCGTTACATAAATAAAAATCTTATCATTATTTTTCCAGATCTGAAATGTCCGTACCGGCAGTATCCGTTCGATTCGGCCTCATATTGGAAGCGTACTGCAGAGGTACCCAAGAACACATCGTCGTACTACAAAAACAACTCGAGTGCCTCGACAAATTGAAAATTTGCAGCGAATTAGTCAGACAGAGTAAGGACAAGGAGAAAGCTAAGGTAGCTCTGAAGGAGTACCTCAGCGAATCGGTAGCCGAGATGGCCATCAACCATTCGAGGAGTCCTCTGAATCCCATGTACAGATGTACGAGGATAAAGTGAGTGTCTCTTCATCGAAAATCATCTTTTGAGGTTACAATGACGATGTCGTGCGTTTCAGATTGGAAAAGTGCAGAGTGATGGACAGTAAAATGCGCCCCCTGTGGATAGTGTTCGAAAACTCGGACGCCTACGGAGAAGACATATACATCATATTCAAAAACGGCGACGATCTCCGACAAGATATGTTGACGTTACAGATGATTAAACTGATGGATAGATTGTGGAAGAAAGAAAACTTGGATTTGAGGTAAGTTTATTAGAGAGGGTTATATCATACTACATCGTTTTATAACCAGGCTATTATCTATCCCTTTTGAACATTTTAGATCATTCACGCCCTTTTTAGATCATTGTAGGTCGTTTTAGAACATTTTCCACACTTCTAGTTCGTTTTGGACTCTTTGGAGTATTTTAGATCGTTTTTGAACATTTTGTACTATTCTAGATTGTTTTAGAACATTTTGTACTATTATAGATCGTTTTAGAACATTTTGGACTATTCTAGATCGTTTTAAACAATTATAGGTCGTTTTAGAACATTTTGAACGATTATAGATAGTTTTAGAACATTTTAAGTCGTTTAAAATATTTTGGACTATTCTAGATCGTTTTAGACCATTCTATGTCGTTTTAGAACATTTTGGACTATTCTAGATCGATTTAAAACATTTTGGACTATTCTAGATCGTTTTAGAACATATTGTACAATTCTAGATAGTTTTAGAACATTTTGGACTAATCTAAGTCGTTTTAGAAAATTTTAGGCCGTTTAAAATATTTTGGACTATTCTAGATCGTTTTAGACCATTCTAGGTCGTTTTAGACCATTCTAGGTCGTTTCAGAACATTTTGTACTATTCTAGATTGTTTTAGAACATTTTGCACTGTTCTAAGTCGTTTCAGAACATTTTATGTCGTTTAGAACATTTTGGAGTATTCTAGATCGTTTTAGACTATTCTAGATCGTTTTAGAACATTCTGGACTATTCTAGATCTTTTTAGACCATTCTAGGTCGTTTCAGAACATTTTGTACTATTCTAGATTGTTTTAGAACATTTTGCACTGTTCTAAGTCGTTTTAGAACATTTTAGGTCGTTTAGTACATTTGGAGTATTCTAGATCGTTTTAGACTATTCTAGATCTTTTTAGAGTATTCTAGGTCGTTTTAGAATATGTTGGACTATTCTAGATCGTTTTAGAATATTTTGGACTATTCTAGATCGATTTAGAACATTTTGGGCTGTTGTATGGGAATAAACGAACGATTATTCCTTAAACACACATAAAGCTTCAATAGCTCTTATTTCACTTGGAAGGATTGGATATCATTCAAATTATCTTGAATCGTTGATAAAAATCAAATATATTTTATGAAGTAGAAATTTTTTATTTTTTTTTTGACATTGACAATTTTTTTGTAACTGACAGAAAAACTTCCAAGGTTGAATTGAAATTAAATATTTAAGCTATCATGTTAGCAGTTAGACAAGTTAGAAATTAAACATAACTCTCGCCTTGGACGTTTTCCGGGAGAAAACTCCAACTTAAACAAAACACTTCACTTCAGATAACTTCCGCACACAACACAGTACATAAAACATAAAAAATAGCTAACCTAATGACAAAGTTTAAGATTTAACAATACACAAATCTAGGTATCATCAGGAAGGGGACATACCTTCGCTATAGACCTAAGAAACGTTCCATCTGATGTTTTGACTCTAATTAAACGAACTTTGCCGTCTGAACCCTGAATAATTTCAATGATTCGCGCGAGAGCCCACCTGAAAGGAGGCAAGTTATCCTCCTTTAAAAGGACTAATTGATTAATTTCCAAATTTCGGGTTTGATTGGTCCATTTTGGCCTTTGCTGAAGCCTATTAAGATATTCAATGGACCATCGCTTCCAAAATATTTGTTTGAATTTAATACACTTCTGATACATTGACAATCGATTTTCTGGAATATTACTCAAGTCTTTGTCTGGGAATGCTGAAAGATTGTCGCCTATTAAAAAATGTCCCGGTGTTAAAGAGTTTAAATCAGTCGGATCATTTGATAAAATGCTAAGAGGCCGCGAGTTCATGATGCTCTCAATGCAAACCAAGACTGTCGAAAATTCCTCAAAATTTAGAACTGTTTTACCAATAGCTTTAATCAGATGATGCTTAGCACCCTTAATTGCGGCCTCCCAAAGACCGCCCCAATGTGGTGAACGAGGTGGGATAAATTTCCACTGAGTCTCATTTTTCGATAAAAAATTTTCAATAGACTCAATATTACTTTTGGATTTAAAAAATTCGTATAAGGTTTTCAAATGGTTACTGGAGCCAAAAAAATTAGTGGCATTGTCAGAGTATATTACCGAAGGATTACCCCGTCGGCCTATGAAACGTTGTAATGTGAGCAAAAATTGTTCTGTCGACAAGCCCGACACCAATTCTATATGGACGCACTTAGTAGTCATACATACAAATATAGCAATATATGCTTTAACTTTAGAGGCTTTGCGTAAATTCGAGGTTTTAATTAAAAATGGACCCCCAAAGTCCACACCGACCTTTAAAAATGGATGACAAACTGAAATTCGATCTTTAGGCAGATCTGCCATCATTTGCTCAGCACACCTAGCTTTAAATTTAAAACAAGGGATGCACTTGTGGATTATGCGTTTAACAGCTCTAAGGCCATCTAAAGGCCAATAACGTAGTCTAAAGTTACTTAACACGGTTTGAGCACCGGCATGATATAATTTAAGGTGCTCTCTCCGTAGCATCAAATCAACAATGTGGCATCTAGCGGGCAATAATATTGGATGCTTTTGTGCAAATGGCAGATCAGCATTTGACAATCTCCCGCCAACGCGGATTAAGCCTTCCAAGTCAATAAAGGGATTCAAAGAATTAAACTGTTTATTTCGAAGGACCTTTTTGTTTTTTAATAAATCTTTTTCTTGAGAAAAATAATGTTGTTGCAAAACTTGCAATGTTGCCTTTAAAGCATGTTGTAATTCATCTACTTTTAAAGGACCAAACCTTTTATCATCTTTATGTTGTAAATTATGTCTAAACCGAAGACAGAATGCAACTATACATTGTATTTTCAGAAAATCTGAAAACCTATTGAAAATACTTATCATATAATTTTCAGTAGAGGTTGTACTCATAACAACTTTTCGTTCTTCCGGAATTTTCTGAATATTAACACTTGACTGAAATGAATTTAAATTAAAATCAACATTTTTCAAATGTGAGGGCCCTTGCCACCACATATTATTAGAAATAAGTTCTTGCGCCATCATACCTCTAGATACATAATCAGCTGGATTTTGTTTGGTAGGAATGTACCTCCAGGTGTACAAGGATGTTAGTTCTTGAATTAAAGAAACTCTATTAGAGACAAATATATTCCATCTACTTGGATGTGATTGTAGCCATGCTAACGAAATTTGCGAATCAGTCCAAAGATTAACACTGGCTATTTGGAAGTTATTTTTGAATGTTTCTAAAATACGATGGGTGACCTTTGCTGACAACACGCATGCGCATAATTCCAATTTTGGAAGAGAAATTGTTCGCAAAGGACAAACTCTAGATTTGGCACAAATTAGATGACAAGAAACATTGTTATTTTCATAAACAGTTCTTAAATATATACAACACCCATATGCCTTTAAGCTTGCGTCTGAATAAGAATGAATCTCAATTCGCTTGATATTGCGATTATTAATTAAACATCGCGGAATTTTTAACTCTGATAATTCAAGAATGTTTGTAGAAAATTGAATCCATTCGTTACTTAACTCTAAATTTAAACAGTCGTCCCAATTTAAATTCAATAACCAAAGCTTCTGCATGAAGATTTTGGCTGTTATGACAATTGGAGCAACAAGCCCCAACGGATCATAGATTTGAGCTATAATAGCTAAGACGTTTCTTTTCGTAATTGGATTTACATTTATGTTCTTGGGCAGAGAAATAGAAAAGTGATCTGATTTCGGCTCCCAAAAAACACCCAGCACTTTATTGGAATTACTCTCAGAATTTATAGAGTAGTTTTTGGATTCAGTTTCTGAGGTAAAATTGTTCATAAATTCAATGGAATTTGAACACCATTTATGAAGTGTAAATTGGCCTAAATTAAGTAATTTTATTAATTGGGTTTTTAGTTCACAGAGCTCCTCGAAAGAGTCAGCTCCAGCCAACACATCGTCAACGTATGTTTGAGTTTGGATTGCCATAGCTGCCAACGGAAATTCTTTTTTATACATGTCTGCCAATTCAACGAGACAACGAGTGGCTACATAAGGTGCAAAATTTGTTCCGTAGCTAACAGTTAACAATCCAATGCATTTAATATCATCTGTTATATTTTCTCGCCATAAGATGTTTTGTAGGTAAATGTGATCAGAATTAATCAAGATTTGCCGGTACATCTTTTCGATTTCTGCAACAACAGCCAACATATAAGCTCTAAAGCGACACAAAATGTCAAATAGCTCTGGCTGAACAACAAGCCCTTTTAGACATATGTCGTTTAATGAATATCCCGAGGTGGTTTTTAGGGACGCGTCGAAGACCACTCTGAGACGCGTTGTAACTTTATCATTGCGAATCACACAATGGTGAGGTATAAAATATTTGTGGTTATTGTGAATATTTTTAAGATCAAGAGGAATGTACCGTGCATGACCTAAGTTGATGTATTCTTTAATAAACTCTGAATATTGGTCAAACAATGACTTATTTTGATGCAATCTTTTCTCTAATGAAAGAAAACGTTTTTTGGCATATGAAAAAGATTCGCCTAGTTTAGAACTCTCAACGGGCGATTTAAATGGCATATCCACTTGAAATCTACCATTATCCAAAATTTTTGTGGTATCCTTAAATATTTGTTCAGAAAGTTCATCTTCACTTGATAAAATACGTCCTTGTGGCACATCTTCAACTGCCCAGAATTTTTGCAGCAAATTGTCGATTTGATTGAAATTAATGAATAAAGAATGTGAGGGAACTTGATCACATGTTATAAAATTTGACAAGATTGTTGGGGATAGGACACCTCCTACCACCCAACCAAGATGAGTATTTTGTAATATGGGTAGGTTGTCCCCAAGGTTAATCAGACCAGGTAAAAGTAATGAATAATAAACATCTGCTCCTAATAACAAATCTACGTGATCTGGAACATCATAATTTGAGTCGGCCAATACAATGCTACAAGGAATTTCTAATCGATCTGTTTGTAGAGGGAATTGAGGCAGCTTAGAAGAAATGAAATTTGTTACTGAACAATTTACTTCAAATGTTTTTGTTGGGTCAACCTTTGAGAACAATTTAATATCTATTCCTTCACTTACTTGCATGTGACCTGATACACCACAAATTGACAAGTTTTTATTATAGGTAGGGTATTGTAGTCTTTTCGCTAATTTATGTGTGATTAGTGATACTTGAGACCCACTATCAAGCACGGCTCTGGCAGATATTAAATGGCCATTGTTATTTGAAACATGTACGGATGCAGTTGCCAATAAAATATGAGATTTTTGGTTTATAAAAAGGCTTGACATAGTGTTGGATTGTGCCCCAAGCTTGTCACTAGTGGAAGCTTGAGTAACCTCCGAATTTTGTATTTGTTCTATGTTAGAAGCTTGATCTGAGTTACTACTCGATTTGTTCATGGAATAACCTTTTTGTTTGTGATTGGTAGGCCCACGATTGGAATCAAAACTCGAATTTTGTTGAGCATTTATTGTATTATTGTGAGAATTATTAGATTTTGACGAATAATCGACAGAATTTCCCGCATGCAATAGGGAATCATGAGCTTCGCCGCAAATAGGGCAATTCTTCCACTCACATTTACTTACATGATGTGGAGCAAAACATTTTAAACATAACCGATTTGAAAATATAAACTGTTTTCTTTTATTCAATGGCAATTCTTTGAATTTAAAGCATTTAAACATGTTATGATTTGACATTTTGCAAAACAAACAACTTAACTTTTTATCTACATTAGCAAAATTAGAGTTTTTACGAGGCAACTCTGGCGAAACCAAATTTTCAGCAGCCTGACATCTTTTCTCAACGAACTTGAGGAACCCGTCTAAAGTAGGTAAAAGAGTAGGACCTCTTTCCAATTCATACCCACGTCTAGTGTTAATGTCTAGTTTTTGGGACAAAATATACACCAAAATCAAATCCCACTCTGCTATAGGAACATTCAAATTTTTTAAGCACTCAGTGTGCTGTTTAACTGTGACAACAAAGTTACGCAAATTCATTGAATTACTTTTATTTATTGATGGAACGTCTAATAGGCCCTTGATGTGAACGTAAATATTCGCTAACTTATTTTCATATCTTTCCTTAAGTATGTCAATTGCTACTGACAAATTAGAGGCGACCAATGGTAAATTTGAAATTAATTTTTGAGGTTCACCCAGTAAATTTGATTTTAAATAAATAAGTTTTTGTATTTCTGCCAAATCATCATTGTCTAAAACAAGAGCTTTAAAAATATCATAGAAACCATTCCAACTTTGGTGCCCACCTGCAAATTTGTCAATTACAATTTCAGGCATCTTAGATTTTACCTCTGTTTTAACATTAACATTTTGTATGGAATTTGCGTGATGACCTTGTTGGTTTGTACTTTGAACGGTAGCATTATCTTTAGGAGAAGAATGATCAATCAAAATTTTTAATTGAGTTTTTAAAGTACAATATTTTTCTTCATAGTCACTAGGGTCACCAATCTTATCAAGATCTGTCTCGGAGCCCTCAATGACGTCCTGAGATTCACAAAATTTTTTGAAAGAAGTTTCAAGTAGCTCTAACCTGGTATCATATTCAAGTTTATGCAATAAATTACCTGCATTTGCATTGATAAAATTCTCTATTCTAGTGATACTACCTTTAGCAGTTCTTCGAGCGGCGTGCGCTTTTAATAACAACGCATCCGGATCCATGTTTGATTACAGGTTTATATACGTAAAAAAAGTTTGCAAACTGTGTGCGAAAACTCGCACGTCAAATGTTGAACAGTTCAAAAAATAAAAAATATATTGGAAACGTCTGACCTGAATGAGTCCTTGACAAAGTCCAATTCACAATCGGTCCAGTCCAATTACCAGATACCAGACACACATTCCATTTTCCAATTTTAATAATTAGGATTTATCGCTGGTTTTATGCTCTGTCCGACTCGAGGGATCAAATTTATGTATGGGAATAAACGAACGATTATTCCTTAAACACACATAAAGCTTCAATAGCTCTTATTTCACTTGGAAGGATTGGATATCATTCAAATTATCTTGAATCGTTGATAAAAATCAAATATATTTTATGAAGTAGAAATTTTTTATTTTTTTTGACATTGACAATTTTTTGTAACTGACAGAAAAACTTCCAAGGTTGAATTGAAATTAAATATTTAAGCTATCATGTTAGCAGTTAGACAAGTTAGAAATTAAACAGCTGTTCTAGATCGTTTTAAAATATATTGGACTATTCTCAGTTATTTTAGGACATTTTGGACTATTCTAAGCTGGTTTAGAACATTTTGGACTATTCCATATAGTTTTATTGCCATTTAGAACGTTTTAGATCATTCTAGGTCGTTTTAGATAATTTTGGACAATTCTAGATCGTTTTATACCATTCTAGGTCGTTTTAGTACATTTTGGACTATATTTTTAAAACACTTTGTGGACAATTATGGATTTTTTGGATCAATCTAGATCGTTTTATAACCATTTAGAACATTTTATATCGTTCTAGGTTTATTGGAACACTTTGTGGACCATTCTATATCGATTAGATAATTCCAGATCTCTTTAGAATGTTTTAGGCCATTCTAGATCGTTTTACACCATGCTATACTATTCTATATCGTTGTAGATCGTTCATGAATCATTTTAATTATTTTTTACAGTTTTGTAACATTTTGAATTCTTTGGAACATTTTAAAAAAGTTTGGACTATTCTAGATTGTTTTAGATCATTCTATGTCGTTCTAGAACAATTCTAGGGTACTTTAAGTTATTCTAAATCATATTTAAAACATGTTAGGCCATTCTAGGACGTTTTAGTTCACTTTGCGCCAATCTAGATCGTTCTAAGGTCTTTATAGACCACTTTGGACCATTCTAGAACCATTCTAGATGCCTTTAGAACGTTTTAGATCATTCTAGGTTTGTTTAAATTACTTTGGACTATTCCAGATCATTCTAGATTGTTTTTAGACCATTATAAATCCTCGTTAAAATATTTTAGGTCATACTAGTTCTGTTTAAAACACTTTATACCGTTCCAGGTCGTTTGTAATCATTCTAGATCGTAATATCACCATTTTAGATCATTCTAAATAATTTTAGATGATTCTAGATCGTTCTAAAGCCATTCTAGATCCCTTTAGACAGTTTTAAATCATTCTAGTCCTGTTTAGATTTTAGATCAATCTAGTTCTCTTTATAACATTTTGAACCAGTCTAGATCGTTCTAGAACCAGTCTAGATCGTTCTAGAACCATTCAAACCGTTCTAGATCCACTTAATCGTTTTAGACCATTATAAACCCTCTTTATAGCTTTTAGGTCATTTCTAAGTCAATTCAGATCACTTTGGACCATTCTAGATAGTTTTAGATTATTCTATAACCATTCTACATCCCCTTAGATGTTAGATCCTTCTAGGTCTTTTTAGACAACTTTGGGCTATTATAGATCAATTTAGACCATTCTAAATCCTCTTTAAAACACCGTAGGATATTCTAGGTCGTTTTAGAACAGCTTGGAACATTGTAAATCCATTTTGATCGTTCTATATCGTCTTAAAACACTAGATAATTCCCGATCTTTTCAGGATGAACCCGTACGGATGCATATCGTTAGAAAACCGCGTCGGTATGATAGAAGTCGTATTGAACGCCGAAACCATAGCGAACATTCAAAAAGAAAAAGGAATGTTTACGGCGACGGCCGCTTTCAGGAAAGGACCGATATTAGCTTGGTTAAAAGATCACAACCCGTCGGAAAACGCATTGAACAAAGCTGTCACCGAATTTACACTATCTTGCGCAGGTTACTGCGTCGCCACGTACGTCTTGGGTATCGCCGATAGACATTCTGATAATATCATGGTTAAACAGAACGGGCAGGTAAATATATACACATCTAATTCTAAACCGAAATATAAAACAAACAATTTACATGATTCTAGATCATTTTTGGAACAGTTTACATAATTCTAGATCACTTAAAAATTTTTTATTTTATTCTGTATCGTTTTGGAACTCTTTAGATTCTTCTAGACTATTTAAACGTTTTATTTTATTCTGTATCGTTTTGAAACACGTTACGTCATTCTAGATCGTCTTAGGAACACTTTTCATTATTCTAAGTCGTTTTGGAATACTTTATTTAATTCTAGATCGTTTTTGGAACATTTTACACCATTCTATATTGTATACGAACAGTTTCTTTAATTCTAGATCGTTTTGTAACACTTTACATCATTTTATATCGTTTAAACAACATTTTATTTTATTCTATATCGTTTTAGGAACACTTACATCATTCTAGATCATTTTTGGAACACTTATATCATTATAGGAACAATTTATATCGTTCTAGATCGTTCCAAGTACTGTTTATATCCATCTAGAACAACTTAGACGAAATATTAGATCATTCTAGACGGTTTTTGTTCTGTAGGACACCAAATAAGGAACGACTTTTCCAATTTTCTTTAATTTTGTAGGTATTTCACGTCGATTTTGGACACATCCTCGGCCATTTCAAAGAAAAATTCGGATTCAAAAGAGAACGAGTACCATTTGTATTAACGCACGATTTCGTGTACGTAATCAACAAAGGACAAAACACCAAATCGTTAGAATTCAAAATATTCCAAGAATGTTGCGAAAAGGTACGTTTATCGCCTCCTCCTCCCCACCCACGCTCCATTTACTTACAGTTTGTTTGTTTTAAGGCGTTCATGGTGCTCCGCAAACACGGCAACCTCTTCATTTCGTTATTCGCCATGATGATATCCACAGGTTTACCGGAACTGAGTTCGGAGAAGGATCTGAACTATCTGAGGGACACTTTGGTATTGAAGATGTCCGACGAGGAAGCCTTGAAACATTTCAGGTCAAAGTTCGACGAGGCTCTGTCGAATTCGTGGAAAACTTCCGTCAATTGGGCCACTCACAACATAGCCAAGAACAATCGAGCGTAATTTTTGTTAATTAAGCGTTGCCAACATAAAAAAGTGCCAATATTTAATAGTAGACTAGATTATACAGTTCGATACGGAATATTTGTAAATAAATTTTGTCAATGTGAATTGATTTGTTTTATTTTGACCTAGCTTCCTTTCAAAATATAGCTGGTGGCGAATCTTCAAATTTTATGGAGGGCAGTGTATAATAAATGTAAATTTTATCGTTTTTGGTACACTTTACATCATTCTGGATCCTTTGAACAACATTTTATTTTATTCTAGATCATTTTGGGAACACTTAACATCATTCTAGATCATTTTTTAAACACCTATATCATTCTAGATCGTTTTAGGAACACTTTACGACATTCTAGATCATCTTTGGAACACGTATATCATTCTAGAACGTTTCAGGAAGAATTTACATAATTCTAGATCGTTTTTGGATCAGTTTACATCATTCTAGGCCGATTTTGGAACAGTTTACATCATTTTATATCGTTTTTGAACACTTATATAATTCTATATAATTTTTGGACCACATATTCAATATCGTTCTAGGAACACTTTACCACATTGTAGATCATTTTTGGAACACGTATATCATTCTAGATCGTATTAGGAACAATTTACATCATTCTAGATCGTTCTTGGAACAGTTTACACCATTCTCTATCGTGTTAGGAACACTTTACCACATTCTATATCAATTTTGGAACGCTTATATCATTCTAGATCGTTTTTGCAACACATATAATTCTAAATCGTTTTAGGAACAATTTACATAATTCAAGATGGTTTTTGGAACAGTTTACTTCATACCTGATCGGTTTTGGAGCACTTTACATTATTCTCTGTCATTTTTGGAAAACATCGTTTTAGGAACACTACTACATTCTAGTTCATTTTTGGAACACTTCATTCTATATCGTATTGGGAACACATATCATTCTAGATCGTTTTAGGAACAGTTTACATAATTCTTAATCGTTTTTGGAACACTACATTATTCTAGATCGTTTTTGGAACACATATCGTATTAAGAACACATCCTTCTAAGAACACTTTACCACAATCTAGATCATTTTTGGAACACTTATATGCATTGTAATTCGTTTTTGGACACGTATGTCATTCTAGATCATTTTAGGAACCGTTGTTTTTGTATCATCTTACATCATTCTAGATCGTTTTTGGAACAGTTTACGTAATTCTAAATCGTTTTTGGAACATTTATATAATTCTATATAATTTTTTAACCACATATTCTATATCGTTTTAGGAACACTTTACCACATTCTAGATCATTTTTGCAACACTTATATCATTCTAGATCGTTTTATAGAAATAATTTACATAATTCTAGATCGTCATTAAATCACTTCACATCATTTTATATCGTGTTGGGAACACATATTATTTTGGATCTTTTAGGAACAGTTTATATAATTCTTGATCGTTTTTGCAACACTACATTATTCTAGATCGTTTTTGGACCACATATCGTTTAGGAACACTTTACCACATTCTAGATCATTTTTGGAACATTTCTATCATGCTAGATCATTTTTGAAACACTTATATCATTCTAGATCGTTTTAGAAACATTTTACATAATTCTAGATTGCTTTAGGAACAGTTTACATTATTCTGGATAATTTTTGAACACATATTCTAAATCGTTTACATAATTGTAGATCGCTTTTGGAACATATCATTCTAGATCGATTTAAGAACAGTTTACATCATTGTAGATAGTATTTGGAACATTTTACATCATTCTATATCGTTTTTGGAATATTTGTAAATAAATTTTATCAATATGAGTTAATTTGTTTTATTTGGACCTATCTTCCTTTAAAAAAATTGTTGGTGTCGAATTTTTAAATTTTTATGGCGGGCCTGCTAATCCGTTACCAAAACTGAGAGTAAAAAGATTCTTCAAATTTTATGGGGTACCTAGTGTATAATAATTGTTAATTTTTCCTCATCCCCAGCAAACACAAATGTATATGTTACATAAAAATATATAACAGGGGAGGAATGATTTTTATATAAAACGTTTATATATTTTTTATGTAGTATTTGTGTAACAAAATCTATATAAATTTTTGTTATATATTCTCAATATTTATATTATAAAATGTTTTATATATTGGATATATTTAATTTTATATGTATTCGAGATGTAATTTCTGCTACATAAATATGAACATTTTTTTATATATGGTTATTACGTAAATTTTGTTACATAAAATTTTTTATATATTTCATATGTATTTCTTACGAACCTCGTCTAGTTTCTTTATCAAGAAAAAGAAGAAAGCTCTTCAATATTATAACCTTTAAATTGTCACGAGTCGATCTACCCACATACCTACAAGTATAATAACGTTTTAAAAGGTTTTTCTTTAGTTTCGTCTGTGTGTTTGTTTTTAGTTTTGTTTGTAGAAGAATGGAGAACACATCATGTATTTATATTCGAATACTTAGATTAATATAAATTATCAATTTTAGGCAAAATAACTGTTTAAAACGAAAAAAATTGAAAGACTTCTGTGATTTATCAATAGGACAGAAAAACGATACGTAGTACAATCTTACAATGGTATTAGTGAACCAGAAATACATAATATAGAGGCATCTCACTCATGGTTAGGATATAGAGATAACTACAAAATAAGGAACTTAAAATCAATTGAGTTATTTCAAGGTATTGTTACTATATGATTTTCTAATATAATATAAATAATATATACCTACATTTTTAGAAACGTTGCTGACACAGTTTAATATGACATTCACTGATTTTGATCAATTCACCTTGGTGTGGATAAGGCTAAGTAAAGATACTCCAGAGGGAAAAGAAGGGCGAAACTGTAACCCTTCAAAACAATAGATAATATCCCTTAATATTGCCAACTCGCTTACAAGTGGACCTCGAAAAATCTTCTTAGAGAATATTTTCCATGTTTAATTATTGTTTTGTTTTGAATATTCATTTGTTTTGCATTATTATTTTATATTTTATAATTTAGTTTTTGAATATTTTTAGTTTGCAATATTTTTTCATTAGGTGTTTTGTTTTTAGTTTCTCTTTTTTATGTTAATAAAATAAATGTACTTATATGCATCTATTTGCTGTTTTTTTAGTAACTAAGTACCAGCTACTAAATTCCAAAGATAGATAAATACCATTTACAATATATAAGTATTAAATTGTATTAAGTTGCTTTAAGTTTGAAATATTCATAAGGTAGTTATTGAATAATATAGTAACAATAGTTCCTTAATCTTTTGGCCATCAACACACTAAAAATATTGTATTTCATTTCATCTATGAAAAATAATGTTTTAATAGATTTTTCTGAATTTATTATAAATTGGGAATTTCGCTGAATTTTTTCTTAGATCCAATGAAATAAAATATTTCAGGTAAGGGGTGAGGCAAAAGTAAAATTAGGTAACTTTTGTTACATGTATATTATGTAATATTTAATATATAAATATTCTCTAGATATTATCTCATTTTTACATATATATTACATAGTAATTTGGAAATATTTGAGATATAATTTATAATATGTATTTCTTATATCATTATTGTTCCCTTGCTGTGCCGGCCTTTGTCGGTATTCAATACATAAATATTATCTAGTTGTGACTTCAGTTTTATATAACTGCGACTTTTATATTTCAAGAAATATGTAACATATATGTATTCAATATGTTTTTGTGTTTGCTGGGTCCCTGCTAATCCATTACCAAAAATATTAGGACGGGCAGTGTGTAATATATATTCATTATTCCTTATCCCTGATAATCCATTCTAAATACGAGAATAAAAAATTAAAACTTGATAATCAAATTTTATGGCAGGCAGTATATAAAAAATGTAATTAACCCTGCCAATCCATTACCAAATACGAGAATAAAAAAATTAAAACTTGATCGTCCAATCTTCAGATTTTATGACGGGCAGTGTAATAGATGATAATTTCTTAATTCGGTTTGATTATTTCCATCATTCTTGCTAATCCAATATTAGATACGAGAATAAAAAATTTAAATGTGATCGTAAAATTTTATTACTGGTAGTATATAATAAATTTTTCCTTATTCATTACCAAATACGACAAAGGAAACTAAAAACGTGACATTCGGATCTTCAAATTTTATAACGGGCAGTGTGTAATAAATGTTCATTTCTCCTTTTTTGATTCATTGCATCATTCTTGCTAATTCATTACCAAATATAAAAATATTAATACGTCATCGTCAAATGTTACGACGGGCAGTGTATATATATTCATTTGTTAGTTCTTAGAACATAAAGTGTTAGTTCGATTTCTTCTTTTTTTCCCATATTTGATCCTTTCTGTCATTCTTGCTAATCCATTACCAAACACGATAATAAAAAATTGAAACGTTCTCATTTTATGATGAGCTGTATATAATAATCATTAATTTCTTAGTTCGACTGCTTTTTCTCTCCAGTTTTGATTCTTATTAACATACTTCCTAATACATTACCAAATACGAGAACAAACAAATTTAAACGTTCTAATTTTATAACGGGCAGTGTATAATTAAAATTCGTTTCTTAAGTCGACTTCTTTTTTTCTCCATTTTTAATCCTTTTCAACATACTTGTTAATCCATTACAAAATACAAAAAAGGCAATACATCCGCCATCTATCTGTCAGTGGCAATGTAATCGTGTAGTTTAATTGTCAATAATTCAAATTTAACCTTTCAAAATAACATCAATCCGATATTTACGCATTTAAATAAATTAAAACGTGATCAATGTCGTGTTTTTTCCTATTTATATTAAAATTTTTCAAAAATAGTAAAATAAATCATAAAAATACATACCGTCTTCCATCTATCTGTCGGTATCAGTAGCAACATAATACAAGTACAATTATCAATAATTAAAATTTATTCTTTCAAATTACATAATGTGAATACTATATTTTCGTATTTAAATGAATTGAAATCTTAATAATGTTGTCCTTTTCCTATTTAAATTAATAATTATGGAAAAAATTTATTATTTTGTGGTGGTAATAGAAGGGAACTTCGCGATTAAAGTGGGGAGAAGAAGAATGACGCATGCTATTTATAAAGTCAAAAATAGATGAAAATGGCGTCCTGTCGAGAGGATCGTTCGCTGTAAAAATAACTAAATCTTCAAATATTTTATGCCCTATGCTACATCCAATATTTTTAAACAATAAATAAGAATTTTGATAAATAGTATTTTCTAAGAGAATCAATATTTTAACATAAATTGAGCGACAAAGCTTGAAAAACTTGCTAAAATAGTCTAATAAATGATGAAAGAACTTGTCTAATGGAATAAAGTGCTGTGTTGTACGTTAGTGAGTGCGATAGTGAACGTTATAAGTAATTCAACGTTTGGGTAAGTGTTTGTTTCATAATTTACTGCTTAATTTCACGCTAATACTCATTTATTTTGCTTTTTTCATCAAATTTTGACCCACCCTAAATATCGCCATTATTTTCATACACTCAAGGTCACCAATGTCATTAATGATTTTCTCACACGAATCCACTATCATAAAGTATTTTACTGGCTGAATTTTCGATCACCGAATTTTTCATTTAATATTTCGAAAAAATTAACAACTCGCTATCCTCTTACGTGGTGCTGGCTCAAAATCATTCATGCCAACTTAACGGTGTTGCCAGGTTACAATATTTATCAATGCTTACAAAATATACACTTGAAATTATAATATATATATTATACAGTCTTATCTTACCTTAATTCAAGAACAAAAAGTATAATACTATTTAAACCTTGATACAAATCACTGGGAAAACACCATCTATTCACCAGAAATCGTCGATAAATTCCTAAAATCGTAAGTACTGTATATTAGTCGTTAAAAATGCTTAAAATAAGCAAATAAAAATTCTCTCCACTAAAAGTAAAGCTCTTAACAATTTTAGTGCTCCATTTGATAGTAAAACGTGTGATATATGTATCTAGGTTTCCAATAATAGTTTGGCTAAATCATTTAAAGGAAAACAAACTTTATGTTAAACATAACATCTTCATAAAGACATTCAAAGAACTCTCTGTATATAAAATGATATTTTATTACCAGCAACAAACATTTTCAAGTAGAATACTTATTTTTAGTAGATTTTATTCAAACCCTATTGTGTTATAAATAACACCTACCCCAATTTTCGTAAATTTTGTATACACTGTTTTTATTATACTATGATACCCCCATGCTATAGAAGCCCTGTTTTTCCTTTATCGAATTAAGATCTCACAGCAACAGATTTTTAATCTCAAAATAGCTGTAGAACATTTTGTTTTGTTATTTGACAAATATATATCATTAGAAAATACATAATCATCCGATTTATGAGGTGCTTTGTTAAATCAATACAATATTTAGGACTATAAACTGTTTTCACTGATTTAAACAGGTTGGTTAAAGTTATTGTTGAAATAATTGAAAATTACATTTTATTTGGATTCGGTCAAATTAAATTTGTTTTTTGTCACGATTTTAGAATTTTGAGTCAGCTGTACCTTGGAATGAACAAGTACCTCTGACTAGAATTACCGTTCAAAAATATTTGGCCACCCTTTGTAAATGAAACAACTCAATACTATTTTCAATCATTATTTATCAGCAAACCTTTTATCTTGTAATTTTTTCCAACAAGGGGCGAAATTTTGTTCTTCCTGCACTGCTTCGCATCGGGCATTCTGGCGCGCAGTGCGGGGCTCACAGACTATCGCCCCGTGTAGCGTATACTATTTTTCTCCACACCCGTCCGAAAGAATCAAGTGAAATGTGACGATTGACTAGCTACCGTCTCGTTTATCAGCGTCAGTGCATTCATTAATTACTTTCAGGTCACTTTAGCAGCTACCAATGCAGGAATGTTAGGCTTTCTGCATCAGTTGCTAACGTCTCGTTTCAGTGTCAGTGCATGGATCAATTACTTTTGGCCCACTGTAGATGACAGTACACACGCGTCTCTACCTATGCAGAAATGTTGGTCAGTTCATGTATTAATTACTTTCGGCCCACTGTAGCAGCTACCAATGCAGAAATATTAGTGTCTGTGCGTGATGATGATGATAGCTGACAGTACACTCGCGTCTCTACCAATGCAGAAAAATGTATGTGCATGCATGCATGAATTCATTACTTTTGGTTCACTGTAACAGCTACTAATGCAGAATTGTTAGGCTTTCTGCATCGCAAGCGACGATGGCTAAGTAGCTACAGTCTCGTGATCATTGTCGGTGCATGAATTAATTACTTTCGGCCCACTGTAGCTGCCGGAAAGCGCGCGTCTGTACAAATGCAGAAATGTTAGTCTGTGCAAGTATTAATTACTTTCGGCCCAATGTAGCAGACAGTAAGCGAGCGTCTTTACCAATGCAGAAATTTTAGTGCTCGAATTAATTACTTTCGGCCCGATGTAGCAGACAGTAAGCGAGCGTCTCTACCAATGCAGAAATTTTAGTGCTCGAATTAATTACTTTCGGCCCGATGTAGCGGATAGTAAGCGCGCGTCTCCAATGCAGAAATGTTAGTGCATAAATCAATTACTTTCGGCCCACTGTAGCAGTTACCAGAAATGTTAGGCTTTCTGCATCAGTTGCTACCGTCTCACATATCAGTGTCGGTGTATGAATTAATTACATTCGGACCACTATAGCAGCTACCAATGCAGAAATGTTTGGCTTTCTGCATCACAATCGACGATTGCTGAATAGCTACCATCTAGTGTATAGGTGTCGGTCCATGAATTAATTACTTTCGTCCTACTGTAGCCGACAGTATTCGCGCGTCTCTACCAATGCAGAAATGATAATCAGTGCATAAATTTATTACTTTAGGCCTGTTATTGCCAACAATATGTGCGCCGTTGCCAATGTTAGGCTTTCTGCATTTCGATCAACGATTGCTGAGTAGCTACAGTCTCGTGTATCACTGTCAGTGCATTAATTACATTCGGCCCACTACAGCAAAGCGTATTCGCATTTTTGCCAATGTTAGGCTTTCTACACCAGTCTCGTCTATTAGTGTCAATGCATAAATTAATTAGGCACACTGTAGCAACCAGTACGCGCACGTCCCTACCAATGGAGAAATGTTCGAGAATGCATGAATTAATTAATTTCGGCCTACCGTAGCAGACTGTACACGCGTGTCTACTAATGCGGAAATGTTATTCAACGCAGAAATCTTAGACTTTCTGCATCAGTAGCTACCAATGCAGAAATGTTAGGCTCTCTGCATCAGTAGCTACCAATGCAGGAATGCTAGGATTTTTGCATCATAATTGACGATTCCTGAGTAGGTGCCATCTCGTGTATTAGTGTCGGTCAATGAATTAATTACCTTAATGTCAATCTGTGTCTTAATTACTTATTTTCGGTCCGTTATAGCAAAGCGCATGCGCGCATATTTGCCAATGTTAGGCTTTCTGCATCTCAATCGACGTTTGCTGAGTAGCTACAGTCTCTTGTATCAGTGTCAGTACATAAATTAATTACTCTCGGCCTGCTGTAGCCAACAGTATGCGCGTCGTTGCCAATATTAGGCTTTCCGCATCACAATCGACGATTGCTGGGTAGCCACATTTTCGTCTATCAGTGTCAGTGCATGAATTAAATTACTTTCGACCCACTGTAGCGAAAAGTACGAGTGCGTATCTACCAATGCAGATATGTTAATCAGTGCACGAATTAATTATTTTCGTTGCGTTATAGCAAAGCGTATGCACGCATCTTTGCCAATGTTAGGCTTTCTGCATCTAAATTGACGATTGCTGAGTAGCTACAGTCTCGTGTATCACTGTCAGTGCATGAATTAATTACTTTCGACCCGCTATAGCAAAATGTATTCGCATTTTTGCCAATGTTAGTGAATGCATAAATTAATAAACTTTGGCTCACTGTAGTGCACCTCTACCAATGCAGAAATGTTAGGCTTGCTGCATCAGTAGATACCGATGCAGAAATGTTAGGCTTTCTGCATCAGTAGCTACTCGTGCAGAAATGTTAGGGATTCTGCATCAGTAGCTACCAGTGCACAAATGTTAGGGCTTCTTCATCAGTAGCTACCAATGCAGAATGTTCGGCTTTCTGCATCAATAGTTACCAATGTAGAACCGTTGGGCTTTTTACATCAGAATCGAAGCGGAAATTACGTAATTTCGGCAGGGTGTGAAGAAAAGTTGTTTCTTTTTGTGAACCCGCCTTTTTTCTGCTTGTTTTTTCTATTATTTCGGTGTAATTCATAGCGTTGTTCGTTTTGTCCGTTACCAAGCGTTTTCTGTTTAAATGACACGCGGCCAGATATTTTTGTACAGTGTTAACCCAAATCTAGGATGAATTCGTCACATTGATATCGTATTTATGTTTTAGTTTAGCCAAACTATTAAAAAAAAACTTGTGAATTTGGTGACGAAACTCAAAAAAATAAGCAATTCTGGCAACACTGCGATCTCCATGTCGACATAACCTCTTTTCGAAATAGAATTTAGAGTATGCGGACTTTCCCTAGGAGTCAGTTGCCAGCAGGCAGACCAGCACGATTTACTATGTGCTGGAAATCGGATATAAATTAATTCGTAAAATGGAAAAAACCCGTCATGGCAAACATACCAAGAAATCGAAAAAGCGCAAACAGAGAGACGACAAAATCTCTATTAATAATTACGTAGGTAAAACCAAAACTAAACTAGTCGAATATTCTGATGTGAGTTCAGAAGATCTATCTGGACCCGAAGCCGGTGAAATACAAAGCGGCGAAGAAGAGGTCGTTAGTGAAGATGGCGAATTAGATTTGGACGCCGAAATGCACAGAAGTAACCGCTACCCGCGACTAGAAGAAGACATTTACGTCAGAGAATCGTCCCTGATATTACATTCGCCAGGTTAGATATATTATACATATTATTACTCGTACTGTATACAGGGTGTTTGATTAAAAAAGTATCTAAAAACTGTCCAATTTTGTCGAAATAGTATAAAAATCGTTTCTCGTCAACTTTTTCTTTTTTTCTATAAACGCCAAGGTAGGAGACACCGTTTGGAGCAATCGCTGGTACCGAGATCGCCGACGCCCCCGATTTTAGTCAGAGAAAGACAATTGTCGGTATCTTCAAGATCCGGTGAAATGAAACAAAAAAGAAAAGTGGAAGAATCCCCTCCGTTGGAATACGTGGCGGCCGCCGTAACGTCCCCGACGTTTCACGACGATTACGATTCTACCGATAGAAAAAAGAGAAAGAAGAAGGAGAAGCGACATAAGAAGGATAAAAAAACGAAAAAGAAAAAGAGGAAAGCCAAACGATCGAGGAGTACAAGTTTAGGTAAAATAATGATGATAACAAGGAATATGGTGATAATTATTGTTAAAATTCGTATTTGTAGAAAGTATAGCGAGTGGTTCGGTGATTTCGGACGGTAGTTCCCCCAAAAGGACCCCCCCTAGACAGGATGTCGAAATGGAGGATTGGGAAATGTCAAGGAAAACCGGTCACAAAGTCGTAATAGATACTGGAGGATGTTCGCCTGTTTCGAACGATAGTATAGCCTCGCCGGAAACGTTCGAAGTCGAAAGCCCCACGCCTCCTTCAGAAACGCCTCCGCCTCAATATTCCCGAGATTTTTCCTCCAGGGAATTCGCCACTAGAGAATCCCCGCACACCCCCCCACTGCATCACCCCGCAAGGTACGTTTCTGATTTTATTTTTTGATATATTTTAATAATCAATTATTTAGGTACAATCATTTTATTTCCGACGAACCGATTCGAATAAGAGACTCCCCCATATTAATTGACGATCGTCTATCGCCTCCCTTGAAGTCCCCTCCTTACAGAGGAGCCACCCCCGACGTAATCATGCATTCTCACTACAAGCATCGTTCTTTGACGCCCAGCAGCCGGAAGAGGAGAGAGATGCTGCACAGGAAACACAAAAAAGAGAAGGCCAGGTTGAAGGAGAGGTGCAGGTCGGTAAACGACATTGCGAAAATTGATTTTTTATTAAAAAAAAACTCCTTGTAGGTATTCGAGAAGTAGGAGTCCCTTATCCCGGAGGAGATCGAGATCGTCGAGTTACGGCCGGACCAGACATTACGCGACGCCTTCGCCGACGAGGAGGGGCAGCAGCAAGAGACACAGATCGAGGAGTCCGAGAAAAGATAAGAGTCCCAGGCATAGACATAACAGGAGTCCTTCGCCTCATTCCGTGAAATCGTCTCAACTGAAGAACAAAATAACAGACGCCAGTCTTTTCGCCGAAATGGTGAAAGATCGTCGGAAGAGAGAAATGGAACTGAGAAGGCTCGCCGAACAGTTGGAACAGTCCAACGGCGACCAACAGTCCTTGGACGTTGATTCTAATGGTAAAACTGGTAAGTTCACCTTTAATAAACCCTATTTGTAACATTTCTATGTATGTTAACAATATTTGTATATCCTATTACTCCTCTTCTAATGTAGTATCCATCTATCACTTATTTGATAAAAAAAACTCTTGAAGAAAAAAGTTTGTATTAGAACATCCTTAAAAAACATAAAATTATTGCAAATCATGGAAAAACCATAAAATTATGGAAAATACTTATTGAAACCATTGAAAAATACTATTGAATTATTAAAAACCATGAAAAACAAATGAATTATCAATAATCATGAGAATACTGTAGGAAGCCATATTAAATCATTTAAAAACCATTACATTGTCAAAAAGCTCGAAAATACGATAGTAAACCATATTAAATTAATAAGAACCATGAAAAAATGTCAATAACTACGAAAACCACAGAAAAACCATATTAAACTATTGAAACCATTGAGTTATTAAAAACCATATACATGCATCAAAACCATATTAAATAACCAAAAACCGTATTAAATTGTTAAAAACTATGGATAAACCATGAAACTATGTAAAATTTACATGCCATGAGAAACCATATTAAATGATTTAAAACCATTAAATTATCAAGAACCGCAAAAATACCTTGGGAAACCATATTAAATTAATAGAATCCAGAAAACCATTAAATTATCAAGAACTAAAAACACCATAGAAAACCATAATCAATTCTACCATTGAAATTTGTCAATAACTACAAAAACCACATTAATTTATTAAAAAACACATTAAGTTATGAAATGCAAAGTAAAAACCATATAAACGCGTAAAAACCAAATTAGCAAAATCCATAATAAATTACGAAAACACCGTAGGAAAAACTATTAAATTATTAAAAACCATGAGAACTGGTCAATAAGTACGACAACCGCATTAAATTGTTAAAAACCACATTAAGTTATGAAAAACTATGTAAAAACCTTATAAATGAAAAACTATTTTAAATTAGTAAAAACCATATTAAATTATTAAAAACCATAAAAAAAAGTTGAATTTTCAAATCAACAATTACAAAAACCGTAGAGTAATAATATTTAATTATTAAAAATTACAATGTCATCAAACATCAAGTAAGAACCATATTAAACAATAGAAAAACTATTAAATTAGCAAGCACCATGAACAAACCATTATAGTATCAATAACCATGGAAATACCATAGAAACAACAATATTAATTATTAAAATCTATAAAATAAAACCCATAAATTATCAAGAACCATGAAAATACAATGGGAAACCATATTATATTATTAAAAACTACGTTAAGTTATGAAAAACCAAGTAAAAAACATTACAAAATTAAAAATCATGAAAAAAGCCATTGAATTAATCGAAACTACGAGACCTGTGGAGAATTCATATACAACCGAAGAAAAACCATATTAAATTATTGAACACCAGGAGAAAACCATTGAATCATCCGAAACTACGAAAATCATATTAAATTATTAAAAACTACATTAGATTATCCAAAATTAAGTTGAAAGCATATAAATGCGTCTAAACAATGTTGAATTAGCCAAAACCATATTAAAAATCATTATACTTTCAAAAACAAGGATAACCCATTTTGGCGCCCAAAGTGGTTCTTGATGAAAATATTGTCTCCAATGCCAAGAACAAAATCTGTGTTTCAGGATCCAAAGTATGTAGCTTTTTTCGTAAAACAAAACCGTTTGTATTTTCTTTAATACTCTGGCGCCCAAATTGAAGCATCGTTTCTTTCTATTCAATTCAATTAGGTTTCCTACATATCTAACTCTGTTTTCCACGGTCCTCATACTTCTTTAGGTAACTAATTAACAAATCTACATACGTATTTGGCGCCCAAAACGTCGCTCTAATAACATATATATATATATATATATATATATATATATATATATATATATATATATATATATATATATATATATATATATATATATAATATATTTATTTGTTTTTAGAAAACAAAGAAAATCTGGCGACGCAAATGCCGATGGATATTGTCGACATACCGATTCCGGAATCTGAACCGACGAAGCCGAACGACATCCGGTTGCCAGAGAAAAGAGCCAGTATCGAAAAACCAACAACACCTCCTACACCTCCTCTACCGGTACCGAATACCGCGACTCAGGCGGTAGTACCCGCGGCGATTACTACCATAATCACGACGGGTCCATCCACCGTCACTCTCCCAGTTCCTCAGGCAGACATCAAACCAGTTACCACCACAGCCAAAATAGAAGTGAATAAATCGAAGCCAAAGAGCGTCACGAAACTACCGTTACCCCCCGGTATAGATCAGACGCAATTAGAAGCTATAGTATCGCCTCCTAGCAGATCTCCGAGTCCAGAGCCTGTCCACCACATGCCGGTCATCCGGCCTCCTGTCACTGTCAATGTCAGAGCTAAAACACCGCCTCGAAAGAACATCAAAGATCTACCGATGCCACCCGGTACGTATCCGTAGTTTTTCTGTCCGATTCCATAGCAAATCTTGTTTTCTCTTATCTAGTGATTCCCGGTACCGAAGAACTTAGCGGAGACGACGAACTGCCGAGTACGCCGCCGAGAAATCACGTGAAACCCGTGGAGAAACAGAAACCATCGCCGAAGCCCAAAGCGCCAACGAAACGACCCACTATTTTGAAAAGGAAGGGATCGAGGAATTTTCAAATGTGCGGCAAAGATTGGGGCGAGCGGTGCGTCGATATGTTTGAAGTTATAGCTCAGATCGGCGAAGGTAAGTCATCTATCCTATCGGAAGAGGAATTCTTTGTCTAATTATAGTGGTTTGCTTTTTATTAGTGTAACTTGTAGTTTATCGAACGAATGTTAGTCAAATTGTTATCCTGGAGCCGATTGGATACTGAAAATAGTTGCTGGGGACTAATTTTGAAGAATGCGTAATTTGGATGAGGAATTTTTTGTCTGTCAATTCTTAAAACCATATTTAATATCAGATATATTGAAGAAAAAACCATGAAAGACCTTATTTAAGTATCAAAAAACCTACAAACACCATAAAAATGCTATCGAAAACTCGTAAAGATCATGAATAAATAATAAAGTATTAAAACCTCATTAACTCATCAAATATCTTTTAAAATCACATGAAAAATCTTATTAAAGTATCAAACGACCATATTAAATTCTCGTAAAACTATCAAAAAGCTATCAAAACGTGTGAAAACCGTGAATAAATAATAGTATACTATCAAAACAATATTACATCATCAAATATCTTGAAAAAAAACCTTATTAAAGTATCAAAAATCCTACAAAAAACGTATTATTGTTTCAAAAACCATAAAAATGCTATCGAAAATTCGTGAAAAACACGATTAATAGTAGTAAACTATCAAAACCATATTAATTCATCAACCTTGGCAAAAAATTATAAAACTAAACTATAAAAAAACCATATTAAACTTAAGAAAAACAAAGAAACATTAAATTATCAAAAACCATTAAAAAGTCATCAAACCCTCCAGAAGCCGTGAATAAATATAGTTAACTCCATTCTAAATCATCAAATACTTTCTAAAAACCATGAAAACCCTTATTAAAGTATCAAAATACCATATTAAACTTTTGAAAACAAAAAAAAATACATATTAATGTGTCAAAAACCTCTAAAAATCAGGAGAATTTGTAAAAAATCATTAATAAATAATAGTCAAGTTTCAAAACTATTAAACTTTCATAATACCCCTAAATAGAATGAAAAGGCTCCTAAAATCCTTAAGAAACCCATGATAACCGATCAAAAACTTCTCAAAACCATATTAATTCATCAAATATCTTGGAAAATCCTCATTAAATTATCAAAGAATACATTGAAACTTTCCGAAAACCTCTAAAACATTTAAAAAACCATCAATAATTCGTAAAATCCATGAAAAAATCATATAAACCATCAAATACCTGTCAAAACCATAATTATTATTCAAATACATCAAACAAACATGAAAAACCTTATTGAAACATCAAAAACCATATTAAACTTTCGAAAACATCTTAAAAGCGTTATAAATATATCAATGATTTGTAAAATCTATGAAAAAATCATGTAAACTATCAAAAACCTGCCGAAACCATATTAAATCATCAAATATCATATTAAACTAACCAAATCTTCTGCAAACCAACCCATTTTAAATTGATGAAAATCCTCAATAAACAGGGAGAAACACGGCGGAGCATTAAAACTCTAGAAAACCATATTAATTACCAAAATCTTCTTAAAACCATATAAACTATCCAAAACTTCCGAAAACCCATTTTAAATAGATGAAAATCTCTTAAATTCGTCAAGGAACAGGAAAAAAAACCAAAGGAGCATCAAAAACCTGTAAAAACCATGGAAAACCATATGAAATTATCAAACTTCTTAAAACCATATTAAACTATCCAAAACTTCTGAAACCCATTTTAAATTGATGAATACCTCATAAAATCATCAAGAAACAGAATAATTCATAAAATCCGTGAAAAAATCTTGTCAAAACCATATTAAATCATGAAAAAAACGTGAAGCATCAAAACCGTATTAAACTTTCGAAAACCTCTTAAAACCCTTTAAAAAATATGATTATTTTGTGTAATCTATGAAAAAATCATCAACTCATCAAAAATTTGCTGAAACCATATTAAATCATCATATACATCGAAAAACCTATGGAAAACCTCATTGAAGCATCAAATACCATACCAACTTTTGAAAACCTCTAAAAACCATCGAAAAACTATAAATGTTTCCTAATAACTATGAAAAAATCACGTAAACCATCAAAAACATGTCAAAACCATACTAAATCATCAAATACCTCGAAAGAAACATATTGAAGCATCAAATCCCATAGTTAACTTTTGAAACCCTCTAAAAACATACTAAAGTAGCAATAACCTATAAAAATCATGAATAAAGAATAGTAAACTATCAAAACCCTATTAAAATTCGACAAAACCCATGAAAAAACTATTAAAATCCATGAAAAAATCATAGCAAACTGTCAAAAACTTCTCAAAAGCGTATTAATTGATCAAATAATTCGAAATAAACCATGAAAAGCCTTATTAAAGTATCAAAAAATTTTCAAAATGTAGTGAAAACCATGAATAAATAAGAGTAAACTATCAAAATCATGTTAAATTATCAAATACCTCAAAAAAAACAATAAACTTTCTAAAACCATTGAAAACTATGAGTAATTATTAAAATTCATGAAAAAACATGGTAAACTATTAAAAACTTCAAAACCATATTAAATCATGAAATCCCTAGAAATAAACCATGAAAATCTTATATGCTTAAAAAACCATATTAAACTTAACCCTAAAAACACTATCAATAATTCGTAAAATCCATGAAAAAAACATGTAAACCATCAAAAACCTGTCAAAACCATATTAAATCATCAAATACATCGCAAAAAATATTAAAAACCTTATTATAGTATCGAAAAACTATCAATAATTCGTAGAATCTATGAAAAAATTATGGTAAACTGTCAAATACATATTAAAACTGCATTGAACTTTCGAAAAACCAGAAAAATACATATTATATTATCAAAAACCTCTCTGAGGACTAAATTTGGAGAATGTCGGACCCGGATAAAGACTTCTTTGTCCAATTTTCGTTGTGTGCTTTTTATCAGCATAAGTTGTAATTTACTAAATAAATAATGATCCCGGAGTTTTTTGAAAACTGTAAATAGTCACTGGTGACTAAATCTGAAGAACATGGGTGCTGGATAAGGAATTTTTCGTCCCATTTTCGTTGTGTAATTTTTTCAGTGTAACTTGTAATTTAACTAATAAATATCGTGTTAAATTATGACAGTTGACGTTTGAAGACTAGTATTTACATATTTGTACACTACAGCGAACTGTAGAACTTTTATCAATCATCTGTGGACTTGGTTTAAATATTCCTTGTCGTTTTTAAGGTACTTACGGTCAAGTTTACAAAGCCAAAGACGTCCACGCCAACGAACTAGTAGCCTTGAAAAAAGTGAGGCTAGAAAATGAAAAGGAGGGTTTCCCGATAACGGCCGTTAGGGAAATCAAAATTTTGCGCCAATTGAATCACAAAAATATCGTCAATTTGAGAGAAATCGTCACCGACAAACAAGACGCCGTCGATTTTAGAAAGGTACGAGTAAATGTCCCTTACCCCCCTCACTACCGATCGCGTCTTTAAAAATAATTTTTTCTCAGGAAAAGGGATCTTTTTATCTGGTGTTCGAGTACATGGATCACGATCTTATGGGTCTGTTGGAATCCGGTATGGTGGATTTCAACGAATTGAACAACGCCTGTATAATGAAACAACTGTTGGACGGCCTGAACTATTGTCACAAAAAGAACTTCCTGCACAGGGACATCAAATGCAGCAACATATTGATGAACAACAAGTAAGTTCGGTATCTGCGCACCACGATATTCCCGTTGAAATTCTATAGATAGTGAGTTTATGTAGGAATGTTTTCAGGGGGGAAGTGAAATTGGCCGATTTCGGTCTGGCTCGTCTCTACAACGCCGAAGACAGACAGAGGCCGTACACGAATAAGGTGATCACGTTGTGGTACCGACCCCCAGAACTTCTGTTGGGCGAAGAGCGTTACGGACCGGCCATCGACATTTGGAGTTGCGGTTGTATATTGGGAGAACTGTTTTTGAAGAAACCGCTCTTTCAGGTGAGATTTTCATTATTTTTTGTTGTTGAAAACTATCAAAAATGTCTAAAATCTCCATTTTAAACTGTTAAGAACTTTTAAAAACCATCAAAACCATATTAAACTATCGTAAAACCACATAAAAGTGCCAAAATCTTCTTAAAATCGTATTAAACTATGTAAAACTTCTGAAACTCCATTTTAAAATGAAATGCTCTTGAAACCATCAAGAAACAGGAAAAAACAGCGTAGCATCAGAAACGTGTATAAACCCCGGGAAACCATATTAAATGATCTTAAATCTTATTTTTAACTATTAAAACCATTTTAAATTGAGGAAAACCCTTGGCCAAAAAACCATTGAAAACTATAGCAAACAATCAAAAACCTCTGGAAATCCATTTAAAATCTTCAAACTCCATTAAAAACCGCTACAACCCATGAAAACCTCTAAAAACCACATGAAACCGTCAAAAACCTCTAGAAACTATAAAAAACCTGAGACTTTTTAAAACCCATTGAAAACCATAAAAAACCTGGAGACTATAAAAAACCATTGAAAATCTTCAAACTCCATTGAAAACCATAAAAAACCTCTACAACCCATAAAAACCCATTAAAACCTCCAAAAACCACATCAAACCGTCAAAAACCCCTGGAAACCAAAAAACCATTGAAAATCTTCAAAACCCATTGATAACCATAAAAAACCTTTACAATTCATAAAAACCTCCAAAAACCATATCAAACCGTCAAAAACCTCTGGAAACTATACGCTATTGAAAACCATCAAAAACCTCTAACACATCAAAAACTTCCAAAATCCATAGGAAATCATCAAAAATCTCTGAAGACTAAAAAACCATTGGAGAACCCTCTACAGCTCATAAAAAACCTCCACTAACACCATAGATATACGTTGAAAACCTCTGGAAGTCATCACAACCTCTGGAAACCATAAAAAACTGTTGAAAATCATCCAAAACCATTGAAAACTTCTAAAAACCATCATAGGCCACTACAAACCATCCATAACTTCTAAAAACTTCTGGAACTCATAAAAAAATACTGAAATCATCTAAAAACCTCTAAACCCAATAGCAACCCTTCAAAAGCCTCTGGAAACCATAAGAAATTATTGAAAATCATTGAAAACATCTAAAAACCACGGCAATACCTTAAAACCTCTGCAAACCATCAAAACCCTCTGAAATCCATTGAAAACCATCAAAATTCTTTGAAAGCTATAAAAAGTTTCTAAAAACCATAAGAAACCATTAAAAACCATCACAATGGTATCAAATTATCGAAAACCATGGAAGAACCACATTAAACTATCCATAACCTCTAAAATCCATTTTAAACTGTAAAAAACGTCCTAATCCCATTTTAAATTGATGAAAACCTCTTGCAATTATCAAGAAACACGGAAGAACCATACCAAACTTTCAAAAACCATTGAAAACCTTCAAACATATATGGAGTTATCAAAAACCGCAGGAAAAGCCCATTTTAAACGTTTTTATACCTCTTAAAACCATCAATGATTATGAAGGAAACAGCAATTTCTCAAAAACCTCTAGAAACCATGAAAAGCCATGAAAAATTGCGTAAAAAACATATTAGTTTCAAAATCCTCTTAACCTTTAAGTAGTCGCCTGCTTGGACTGACATAAGTAGTCGCGTGGCGCCATATGGCACCAATGTGCAATAGAGTCATTTTTTTTTGAGAGTCGCCTTTTTTTAGGAGAAAAATTAAATTTATATATCCTTATAATCGTACAAATCTTTTAATATGAAAAAAAAAATAAAAAAGCATTACAAATAATAATAATTATAACAATCGGAACAAACATTTCTTTGGTGATCTTGACATACATGTTTATGGCAAACTATACAAGTAATCGTACTCGTTTTATTTTTTGATCGTGGGCAAATATGGCATCTTTTTCTGGGGTTTGGACCAACAACAAGAAGGATTTGGACTTCTGCTTCTTCTTGAAAGTAACTATGCAGCCGTTTTCTAATTTTTCGTGGAATGTGTGAATCATCCTTTCGTTGCATCTGATAGGGTTGCGCTAATTCGCGACCTAATTTTTTCAAAAAATTTCTTCTTTTCATTAGCTCGCCGTTGCGTGCTGAGTTATAGATCACAAGAGCATTTATGGCACACACATTGATAAGATGGAAAAAAATAGTCATGGGTCATCTTCTTGTTCTTCTTCCAACATAGTATGTGGCACATAGCTTGTCGTTGGTATCCACTCCACCTTTTGTGCTATTATAAAATGTCAATTGTTCTGCTTTCTGAGCATCTCCCGAATCTTCATCGATAGCAGTATCTCTATGTAGAGTTGAAATTAGTATGACCGATTTTCTTTTTTTGGGGACATACGACATCATTGTAATGGTTTTCGTAAATCCAAATAGAGTGCTTTTTTCAATTCGTGTTTTATTAGGCTGGAATTCAAAAGGAATTTGTATTTTATTCTTTCTTAGTGTTCCATCTAATGTTAATTTATGATTCTCCAGTAAGTCATTAGCAAGTGGAATACTGTTAAACCAATTATCCATGGTTATGTTTCTCCCAGTTTTACTTACAGGAGTAATTAACCAGATTACCACATCTGAAGCAGAATTGCTTACTTTGAAAGGTCCATCTGGTTGGTTTCCTAAGTAAACTTCCATCTTCAGGTTATAAAAAGTTCTGGCATCCACCAATGCAAATATCTTTATTCCATATTTATTAGGTTTGGAAGGAATATACTGACGAAAATTGCAATTTCCATGAAACGCTACCAATTGTTCATCAACTGTAAGATATTCACTTGTTGTATAAAGCTCGGCACACTTATTCACTAAATAATCGAACATATCACGAATGGGTGCTAACTTATCAGTTTGTAGTCTCACTGCTCTTGTTGCTTTGTCATCAAACCTAATACATCGCATTATGAAAAGAAATCTCTGCTTACTCATAGTGGTATAAAAAAAATCATTGCCCATATCATCAACATCAAATAAATCTTCAAAATTCAAATGAGATGATCTCATGACTCCAATGACTACCAAAATCGCTAAAAACGCTTTTATTTCACCTTCAGTTACTAAACGAGCATCTCTTTCACGTGTAAACTTATCTTTTACTTCAGCAGTAATAAAATTATTAGTGTTTGTCACAAGAAGTTGCATCACGTAGTCATCAAAAAATAGATAAAAAGCCTCTGAAGGCGTGGAAATTGTTCTAGCAGGTCCTTTACAGCCGGGCAAATGTGTTATTATATTATATTTTCGAGTTTTGGTTTTAGGCGGTGGCACTTTTCTCCACTTTGTATTTTTGTCTTTACCTATATAATAATCAGCATCTGTCGGTAGAGGAGTTGGAGAAGCATCATCCTCGTATTCCTCCTCTTGGCAAGAGTCTGTATCATGTTCACTATATTCCATCAAATCTTCTGCAACACTGTTATCACTTTCTGAATCTAGTTCCAATTCACTTTCAGAATCATTTATCAAACGTTCTAGTTCAGTTTGAGTTAGTGGGACTTTATTTCGCCAACTGGGACCTGCTTCTGCACTAAAACTTTTACTGGTATCTTTACTTGAACTGGCCATTTTCAATAAAATAAAACACAGATAGAAATATTGAACCACTACGGTACCAATTGTAGGTATAACTAAATTTTCAACATTCGGTCGCACAGCCTAAATAATTCGATCTTCAACAATGGCTTCTTTTATTGCCCCTATTTACAAATAATCATAAAATAATATTATGAGGCGAACGTGACAAAAACTGATTACCTAGACAATAAAACACTCATCATCCGCCGACAAATTTATACCTATGTGACTAGTCGCATGGCGCCAAACGGAGCCTTTCAATGCACCGCATTAGTTTATTGCTTCTATAATTGAAAACACTTGAAAATATAATTTCATATTTTAGTATCTTATTCTTTATATCCTATTTGAGGAATAATTGGGTGAGATAATTTTCAAAATAAATACTGGGTATTAAATTTGTGTTGGCGCCGTGAGGCGCCGCGCGACTAGTTAAAGGTTAAAATCATATTACTAATCCAAATCCTTTGAATTCCATTTTAAACTAGTAAATACTTCTGAATACCATTAAAAACCTCTAAAAGTCATCAAAAACCTCTACAAACCATCAAATATCTCAGAAAAACTTTTTGAAAACTATCAAAAACCGTATAAAACCATCAAAAGCCTCTAAATAGCGTTGACACCTATCAAAATCCTCTAAAAACCATCAAATACCTCTAAATATCATCAAAAACCATTGGAAACCATCAAAATGCTCCAAATACCATTGAAATCACGAAGATCCTCTAAAAACCATTGAAAACCATCAGAAACCTCAAATAACCATAAAAAACATTGACCAATCACCATCACCACCACCAAACCATCAAAACCCATAGAAAACTCTAAAATCATTGATAACCTTATAAAACCATCAAAAACCTCCAAATACCATTGAAAATCCTCTAAACATCATCAATAACCATTGAAACCCCATCAAAAACCTCTAAATACCATTGAAATCACTAAAATCTTCTAGGGATCTCCAAAAACCATTAAAAACCTCCAATTACCATTGAAAACCTCCTATTACCATTGAAAACCTCCTATTACCATTGAAAACCATCAAAATTCTCTAAATACCATTGAAAAATATCAAAAACTCAAATACCTCGAATAATCATCAAATGCCATTGAAAACCATCAAAACCGTATCATATATGAAAAATTGAAGATTTTAAAAAATGTGTGAATTTCATTTTTAGGCGAACGCCGAGATGATGCAATTGGACAGGATATCTCGAGTGTGCGGCACCCCCACACCAGCCGTTTGGCCTTCGGTTATCAAATTACCCCTATTTCATACGCTGAAGCCAAATAAACTGCACAGGCGGCGATTGAGGGAGGATTTTGTATTTATGCCGGCTTCGTCGCTCGACTTGCTGGATAAGATGCTGGAATTGGATCCCGAAAAGAGGATAACCGCCGAGGACGCCCTCAAATCGGCGTGGCTCAAAAACATCAATCCCGAACAGTGAGTCGTAATTTTTGTTATTAGTTAAATAGTTGAAAATACTAAGAATATTATCAAAAACCTATATAAAACAGTCAAAACCATTTTAAATCACTAAAAAAACTGTAAAACTCATCAATTTGTCAAAAAACCGTAGGAAAACCATATTAAACCATTGAAAACAATATCAACTTATCAAAAATCTATAAAAATGTGTCAAAACCATATTAAATCATTGAGAACCACATTAACTTAACAGAAACCCATATAAAACAATCAAAACCATGATAAATCAATAAAAAACTGTGTAAAACCCATGAATTTGTCAAAAACCTCCATAAAGCTTTATTAACCTATAAAAAAAGTGTCAAAACCATATTAAATCATCGAAAATAACATTTACCTATAAAAAAACCATCAAAGGCATATTAAATCACTAAAAAATTGTGTAAAACCATATTAACATATCAAAAACCATATTAAATCGTCAAAATCTTCCAAAAATTATTACAAAGAATCTATCAAAAATTTCTGTAATTCCTGAAAAACCTTATTAAACTATCAAGAAACGTGAATAATCATAGTATATATACTATAACCTCTCAATAAAATCTTCGCCGTCGTCAAAAACTTAATTAAACTATCAAAATCATCAAATATCTTGAAAAGCATCAAAAATCATGTTAATCCATCAAAATCCTCTTAAAAACCATCAAAAACCTGTCAAAACCATATTATTTCATCAAATATTTTGAAAAGCCAAATTTAAGCATTAATTTCTCAATGACCACAAAACCATTTTGAATCATCAAAATCCTCTAAAAACTATCAAAAACGTATCAAACCCATATTAAATCATCAAATACTTTGAAAAGCCAAATTAAAGTATCCAGTATTCGTAAAAACCATCTTAATTTCTGACTTAACAGAAACCCATATAAAACAATCAAAACCATGATAAATCAATAAAAAACTGTGTAAAACCCATGAATTTGTCAAAAACCTCCATAAAGCTTTATTAACCTATAAAAAAGTGTCAAAACCATAATAAATCATCGAAAATAACAGTTACCTATAAAAACCCATCAAAGGCATATTAAATCACTAAAAAATTGTGTAAAACCATATTAACATATCAAAAACCATATTAAATCGTCAAAATCTTCCAAAAATTATTACAAAGAATCTATCAAAAATTTCTGTAATTCCTGAAAAACCTTATTAAACTATCAAGAAACGTTAATAATCATAGTATATATACTATAACCTCTCAATAAAATCTTCGCAGTCGTCAAAAACTTAATTAAACTATCAAAATCATCAAATATCTTGAAAAGCATCAAAAATCATGTTAATCCATCAAAATCCTCTTAAAAACCATCAAAAACCTGTCAAAACCATATTATTTCATCAAATATTTTGTAAAGCCAAATTTAAGCATTAATTTCTCAATAACCACAAAACCATTTTGAATCATCAAAATCCTCTAAAAACTATCAAAAACCTATCAAACCCATATTAAATCATCAAATACTTTGAAAAGCCAAATTAAAGTATCCAGTATTCGTAAAAACCATCTTAATTTCTGAAAAACATCAAAAACCTGTCACAACAATATTAAATCATCAAATATCTTGAAAAGCCAAATTAAAGCATCAAACGCCACTAAAAAACCATATTAATTTCTCAAAAAATCATAAAAATCTTTTAAAAACCATTCCAAACTTTCAAAAACCTGTCAAAACCATATTAAATCATCAAATATCTTCAAACGGCAAATTTTTGTATAACAAACCACTAAATAACCATGTTAATTTCTCAAAAACCGTATTAACCATCAAAATTGTCTAAAAACCATTATCAAAACCATTGAAAATTTCAAAAAAACCATACCGAACTATCAAAAACCGAAAAAATCAGCCTAAAAATAATAGTCAAACAAAAAATCTACAGGGTGATCCTCTTCAATGGAATTATCCCTTATACACATATTATTTTTTCCTCAATTTGTTGAATTATTTTCAGGATATCCGCTCCGGAATTACCGACGTGGCAGGACTGCCACGAATTGTGGAGCAAAAAACGTAAACGCCAAATACGCGAACAAGCAGAGGCGATGCAAAACCTACCCCCCGGCAAACCCTCTCTTTTAGGAAGGCCGGATAAAATGATGTTGGGGGGTAAACCAGAAGATAATTTGGCGGACGGCGGAGGGTGAGTCTCTTATCGTGGATGTTATTGTTAATTATACCAAATACGTGACTGATTTTCCCACTTTTTTTCTCGATTTATTTCGCAACATCGACTTTTTGTACATATAAAATAATCCGATGAAAATGAGTGTAAAAATTTTTTTTCTACGAAAAACTCAATCTCCTGCACGACGTTTTTTCCTTATAAAAAAAATGTGTGATAAAAGGGTTACATGGACGTAGTTTACCATGGAACGTGTATTTAACTGTATCTGTAAAAACTGTAGATGTTTTATTTTTAGATGATCCCTATAGATAGTTATCAGGGACGTAATATTTTTTGTTGTTTTCTTTTTTTTAAATATTAGTCGATTTTTTTACCCGGGGTCTCTTAGAACCAAATTTAAACTATCTAGTTTCACCCTGTATACGATACTTCGATAAATTAATAATTAACCAAATCAACGATATTTTCGCAATCGAATTTTCATTATTTTGATTTTTACTATTTTTTTCCTAAAATTTCGTATACAGGGTGATCTACTTCACCCCGTATACGATGCCACGATACATTTTAGGAACAAATTTGTCATTAATTCTGGTTATTTCAATTTTTCCTTTTATTTGTCTAAAATTTGATATACAGGGGTGATCTACTTTGAATAATAACTTCTCAATTCAACATAATAAAAACAACTTTTTAAATTCACCCCGTATACGATGCCTCGACAAATTTACTCGAAAAATTCGTCATTAATTTTCGTAATTTCGATTTTATCTTGTATTTTTCAATAATTTGATATACAGGGTGATCTATGTTCGAATAACTTCCCAATTCAAAATAACGAAAAATACTTACTACCCCGTATACGATTGCTCGACCAATTTTAGCAACAAATTCATCATTCATTTGCATTATTTTGATTTCTCGTTATATTTTTCGAAAATTTGATCTACTTTGAATAATAACTTCGCAGTTCAAAATAGCGAAAATACTTTTTAGATTCACCCCGTATACGATTTCCCGATCAATTTACGCGACAAATTCGACATTCATTCTAGTTATTTCGATTTCTGGATTTATTTTTATAACCTTTAATATACAGACTGATCTACTTTTAATAATAACTTCGCAGTTCAAATAACAAAAACGACTTTTTAGATTCACACCGTATACGATGCCACGACCAATTTACGCAACACATTCGTCAATAATTTTCATTATTTTGATTTTTCCTTGTTATTTTTTTCAAAAAATTAATATACAGGGTGATCTACTTTCGAATAATAACTAACACAGTTCAAAATAACCAAAATTACTTTTTAGATTCACCTCGTATACGATGCTTCGATTTATTTATTCAGTAAATTCGCCCTTCATTTTGTTTACTTCGATTTTTCACTCTATTTTTCATTAATTTGATATATAGGGTGATCTACTTTGAATAATAACTTCACAGTTCATAATAACAAAAACCACTTATTAGAATTATCATGTATATGCTGCCTTGACAAATTAACGCTTAAAATTCGTCATTAATTCTCGTTATTTCGATTTCTCGATTTATTTTATCCAAAATTTGATATACAGGGTGATCTACTTTGAATAATAACTTCATAGTTCAAAATAACGAAAAAAACTTTTTGGAATCACCCCGTATAATATGCCTCAACAAATTAACACCACAAATTCGTCATTACTTTTCTTTATTTTGATTTTTCCTTGTATTTTTCAATAATTTGATAAACAGGGTGATCTACTTCTGAATAATAACTTCACAGTTCTAAATAAAGAAAACCACTTATTAGAATCACCCCGTATACGCAGCCTTGACAAATTAACGCCACAAATTCGTCACTAATTCTCGTTATTTCGATTTATTTTCTATAATTTGGTATACAGGGTGATCTACTTTGAATACTAACTTCACAGTTCAAAATAACGAAAAAAACTTTTTGGAATCGCCCCGTATAATATGCCTCAACAAATTAACACCACAAATTCGTCATTAATTTTCTTTATTTTGATTTTTCCTTGTATTTTTCAATAATTTGATAAACAGGGTGATCTACTTCTGAATAATAACTTCACAGTTCTAAATAAAGATTTGCTCCATAAATTCCTCAATAATTTTCTTTATTTTGATTTTTCGATTCATTTTTCTGAAATTTGATATACAGGGTGATCTACTTTGAAAAATAACTATCGAAACGACTTTTTAGATTCACCCCGTATACGATTCCTCGACCAATTTTAGCAACAAATTCGCCAGTAATGTTCGGTATTTTGATTTTTAGAATTATTTTACTTAAATTCGATATACAGGGTGATCTACTTTCAAAAGTGCTTCCAAGTTGCTCTAAATTGATAGAGGATATTGATCATTCAATAAATTTGGTTCTAAAAGATTCTGCATTCCCTTCTTTATTTTTTTTATTGTTTTATACCAAGTACATTTTGTTATTCGTCCGATTTACAACATATAGCTTCGGTTCAAACTCGAAACTGATTGATACGAGTAAGTGAAACTGGTGCTAAAACTACAAATCACTTGTACATAGCCGTTTTTTTATATTTTGTAAGTGCCTATTACAAAATGTTTTTAATAAGGAACAAACATATTATGCAACACCCCTTGTATGTTTTAAATGGAATTGATGCGTTATAAGCAATTTTATGTTATTATTTAGCTAATCCCGTTGACTGCGCCACATATCTTTAATTTGCATTTAAAACGTCGTTTTCCCGACAAAAACGTGTTCTCACATTTTCTTTCTCACCTTTTTGTGTGTGCAAATGTCTTCGCACCTGCGAGAGGGATATTTTATACAAAATAAACTAGTTTTTAACATAGTTTGTCACAAAGTCTATATTAAACTATCAAAAAACCACGTTAAGTTATCTGAAACCACGAAAAAACATCAAAATCCTTTTAAAACCATATTAACCTATTCAAAACAATTGAAAACCACATTAAACTATTCAAAACATCTCAGAAACATTTTAAATTTATGAAAAACTGTAAGCCACACCATCAGAAAAAAATATTTGAAGTATCAAAAAAACATGTGAATTATCAAAAAAACATGTGAATTATCAAAAAACATTTCAAAATCCTCTTAAAACCATATTAAACTATTCAAAACACCTGAAACCCATATTAAATTATTCAAACTATCTTAAATTGATGAAAACCTCTGAAAACCACATTAAACTATTAAGAAACATGAAAAAATCATATTAAAATATTAAACCTAGTTGAATTATCAAAAACCACGCAAACCCATATTAAAGCATCAAAAATCCTCTTGAAGTCATATTAAAATGTTCAAATCTTCTGAAAACCGAATTAAACGATTCAAAACATCTGAAAAACTGTATTAAACAATTCAAACCCATTTTAAATTAATGAAAATCTCTAAAAACCATATCACACCATTGGAAAACTGGAAAAAAACGATATTAAAGTATCAATAAACTCGGTTGAATTCTCAAAAAACACAAAAAACCATTTTAATGTATCAAAATCATCTAAAAACCATATTAAACTATCCAAAACATTTGAAAACCATATTAAACTTTTCAAAACATCTTGAAACCATTTTATATTGATGAAAATCTCTAAAAATCATTCAGAAACATAATTAACTATCATATAACCAAGTTTGCTTACCAAAAACCAGGCAGAACCATTTTAGAGCATCAAAAATCCTCTTAAAATCACATTAAACCGTTAAAAACAGTAAAAATCATATTAAAGTACCAAAAATCCACATTGAATCATCAAAAACAACAAAAGAATCATTAAACAAACAAAATCCTTTGAAAACATCACCAAACCATTTTTTAAATTGATCAAAAACCTCTAAAACCCATCAAGAATCATGAAAAACCATATTAAGGGATATAAAAAACTATGACAAATTACGATGAATCATCAAAAACCATATTAAAATAATATTGATTTAAACCATATTAAACCTTCAATAAACAGGATTAAAACGATATTAAAGTATCAAAAAACCACGTTGAGTAATCAAAAACCACATTAATGTAGCTATAGACATCTGCAAACCATATTAAACTATTTAAATAAAACATCTCAAAACTAATTTAAATTCATGAAAACCGTATTAAATCATCTAGAAACAGGAAACATCATATTACGGTATCGAAAACCATGTTAAATCATCATAAATCATATTAAAATAACAAAATCCTTTTAAAACCATATTAAACTGTCCAAAATATCTGTAACCCTATTAAACCAATAGAAACGTCACCAAACCATTTTAAATTGATGGAAACATCTAAAAACCATAATAAACCACTTAGAAACACTAAAAGAACATAGTAAGTTATTCAAAAATAAAAACTTGTTACATATTCATGTTTTTCACCTTTTCACCACTTTGTCAATGAATCTTACTGACTGTGCCAGTTGAATATCTCATTTCAATATAGATCGAAAACGTACTTTTTTGTTAACAATTTCTGCTTTATATCGTTTGTTTCATCTATATTGCTATGAAGTCACTGTTTTTATCAAAATATGACCTTCCCTTTCTTCTCTTATCTTTCCACACTCATTTATTACTATTATTCCCCACTACAATGGTCAATGAAACGAAGAATTAAATACCTTTGCTTACTCACACACACACACACACACCACACACGCGTATCCTACTGACCGCGCCAAATAATCGTTCGTAGTTCATGAGTTTTGAGTTTGACGCGTTTTTTGATTAATTAAATTTATATGCATACGAGGGGTGTGCAAATATAGCGGTTCCGACATGTGCCTTGTTCACTTGACCCTAATGAACATTGAGAATAAAAAAGAAAGTTGCTGTTATTGACAATATTTATATATATTTATATATATGAAGAGTAAAATTGTTTCACTATCATTATTATTATTTTTTCTTCTCTTTGGTAATTGAATATTTATTGTACATAGAAGTAAATTATTTTAGGTAGCATCTTGTACATAATAATATAACATGTTAATTTTTATTTTGAGCTCAAAATAAATGGGATTACATTATTTTTTTCGCTTTTATTTTATTTCCTTCGTTTTGTTTTCGTAGTTTTTTTTTTAATTTAAATCCGGCAAGAGTATTCAGGAATACCCAAAAAAACTAAAAATATATAAATACAGGGTGTCCAAAATACATATTCGTATACACAGGCCGACGAAATATTGTAGGTTATGTGTGATGTGGTATAAATAACATTTTGTGGATTTTTTTGTTTGTATTTGTGATTGAATTTATAAAAATTATTTTGGGGGTTTCGTTTTTCTTTTTACCAATGGCGGACTGGTGTAGATTGAAGCATGATTTATTTTTGTGTCGTTTTTGATTTGAATAGTATTTGCGTTTGATAGAAACGTCAGTTTGAAATAAATATGCTTTTACAAATTACAAATTTTTGGTATATTTCAGAGGTTTTCATTTATTAAAAAAAACACAATTTCTGATTCATTTCTTCCTAAAAACTTTTTCGTCACAAAATATCTCGATATTGTCTCTTCCTTGCAACCTAAAACATATTTTGTCTACAAATATCTGAATAATCAACCAATTTATGATTCATTACTTTCCAAGACCCCTGTATCACAAAATCGATCGATTTTCGGCATTACTTCCTTGCTTTCCCAAACCTTTTTTATCTAAAAATATGATTTTTAACATATATTTTGCCACAAAACCCATATTAAACAATTAAAAACACTTCAAAACCATTTTATATTGATGGTGAGTTCTAAGTCGCTACGGACTGCGCCAGTTTAATATCCATCATTTAAATAGAAAACATACTTTTAGGTAATCGAGTTTAATTAAAGTATAAAAAAACCTCTAAACTCCACGCAAACAGTACTAAAGTATCAAAATCCTCTTAAAACTATATTAAAGTATCAAAACCATTTTAAGGTGATCTAAAAACCATATTAAACCATATTAAACTGATCTTAAAACCACATTAAACCATGAAGAAACCTATTTACGTAACATAAAGTATCAACATCCTCTAAAAACCATATTAAAATATCAAAAACATCTGAAAACCATATTAAACCATTACATTATTTTAAACTGATCTAAAAACCATAGTAAGCTAATAAAACAATTTTAAATTGATCTAAAAAGCATGATGAACTAGTAAAACAATTTTAATTTGATCCAAAACCATGTAAACCACGACAAAAAAACATATTAAACTTTCCAACACAACTGAAAACCATATTAAACTATTAAAAGCATTTTAAATTGATCTAAAAACTATATTACACTATTAAAACAATTTTTAAATTGGTCTAAAAACCATGATAAACTATTAAAACAATTTTAATTTGATCAAAAATCATGTAAACCACGACAAAAAACCATATTAAACTATCCAAAACAATTGAACACCATATTAAACTATTAAAAGCATTTTAAATTGATCTAAAAACGATATTAAACTATTAAAACCATTTTAAATCGATCTAGAAACCTTGTAAAGCACGAAAAAACCACATTAAAATATCAAAAACCTGCGAAAGCCATATTAGACTATTAAAATAATTTTAAATTGATTTGAAAATGCTCTTAAAACCATATTAAACTATTAAAACCATTTTAAATTGATCTAAAAACCTTGTAAAGCACGAAAAGACCATATCAAACTATCCAAAACAACTGAAAACCATATAAAATGATTGAAAACATTTTAAATTGAGGAAAACCATATTGATGTATTAAAAAACCCATTAAAAACCACATTCAACTATCAAAATCCTCTTTAAACTATTCAAACATCTGAACCTGAAAACCATATTAAACTATTAAAAGCATTTTAAATTGATCTAAAAACTATATTAAACTATTAAACCATTTTAAATTGATCTAGAAACCTTGTAAAGCACGAAAAAAACATTGAAATATCAAAAACATGTGAAAGCCATATTAGACTATTAAAATAATTTTAAATTGATCTGAAAACCATGTACACCACGAAAAAAACATATTAAAGTATCAAAATGCTCTTAAAACTATATTAAACTATCCAAAACATCTGAAAATCATATTAAACCCAAATTTATCTAAAAACCATGTAAACTACTAAAAAACTATATCAAAGTAGTAAAATCCTCTTAAAACCATATTAAACTATTAAAACCATTTTAAATTGATCTAATAACTAAGCGAAACACGAAAAAAACAGATAAGGATCAAAATACTCTTAACCATATTAAACTATCCTAAACATCTAGAAAAACAAATATATTTACATATTAAGAAATCCTGAAAAACCACATTCAGCTATCAAAATCGACGAAAAAAAACATATCACAGTATCAAAATTCTCTTAAAAACATATTAAGCTATCAAAAACGTCAAAACATCTGAAAACCATATTAAAGTATTAAAAATATCTCCATTTTAAATTATTGAAAACTTCTAAAAATCATATCAAACAATCAAGAAAGAGGACAATGTATCAAAATCCTCTTAAAACCATATTAAACTACCCAAAACCGTATTAAACCATCCCAAAATCGATTGATTTCCGGCCAATAACAGCTCCCTTGCCTTCCGAAACGTTTATCATTCAAAACTCTCTTGGTATTTAAATAATTACATCGTTTTTTTAAAATTGTTTATAGTGTCTTTATAGCCCCTTCTTCATGCTACTTACTTATTATCCTTGTTCTCGTTCTAGCTTCAAAATTTTCCTCAAAACTCTTTTTAATCAAATAATTTTCCATAATTTAATGGTTTTCATCATCAGTCCATTTAACTTCTTTCATTCTCGTCAATATGTTCTCTTTGAATATGTACGAGGGGTGCCGTAAATTGTTTTCCTACATTTTGAAAATAACTTGAAAATAATTAAATTTGTTTAAAAAGCATATTTATTCGATAGATACAAGCATGGATTGTTAGTTTCATTGCAAGCAGAATGACTTAATAATAGTTGTAACACTTTTTTGTAAATTAATATTGTTGTTTAAATAAAAGATGAATACCCAGTATTCCTTTGTGACGAAAACTTCCTATTCTCCTGGCGATTTTCTGTACCTTTTTAATGTCTTTCTCATCCAAAGCAGATCATTTCCTCAAATATTTGTAGTGTTATTCCTCTATCTTCGAAATTTGAGCAATTCTTCTGATATCTTCAGATTGTAGTCTACTTGTTGGTTCTTATTTTACACAAGATCCTGCGTATCTCCGTTTCTTCTTTTTTACTTGTTCTTGTGTCTTGCTTCTTAATATTCGATCAATTTTTCTTTATATTCGGCCAATTTATGCTTTGTTTCCTAAAATCATCTTAAAGAAAAGGGATCTTCATATTTAACCAGATTTTTGCTCCCCTGTCTTCTAAAACCACTATTCCTCAAATATCTAGCTCTTTCCTTTTTAAACCGTCCCCTATAAAAAATCTATTAATATTCGGCCAATTTATGCTTCATTGCTTTCTCTAAAATCATCTTTGGGGAGAAATCTCTTCATATTCATCAAATTTTTCTTTCCCCGTTTTCTAAAATCAAATTTATAGTTCTGCTTTTTAAAACCCCTGGTATCCAAAAATCTCTTAATATTCGGCCAATTTATGCTTCATGGCTGTCTAAAAACGTCTTCGCGAGAAATCTCTTCATATTTAAACAACGTTCGCTTGCTGTTTTCTAAAATCACTTGATTCTTATCAAATTTATAGCTCTGCTTTCTAAAACCTCTGGTATCCAAAAATCTCTTAATATTCGACCAATTTACGCTTCGTTGCCTTCTAAAAATATCTTCGTGAAATAATCTATTTATATTCAACCAATTTTCGCTTGCATATCTTCTAAAATCAATTGATACTCATCAAATTTCTAGTTCTTTGTTTTCTAAAACCTCTAATATCAAAAAATTTCAATATTTCACCAATTTATGCTTCATTGCTTGCTAAAATCATCTTCAATATGAAATCTTTTCATATTCAATCCATTTTTTCTTCCCTTTTCTAAAATCACTTGATTGTTATTTAATTTTTATCTTTTTGCTTTTTAAAACCCCTGTCATCCAAAAATCACTTAATATTCGGCCAATTTATGCTTAATTGCTTTCCATAATAATTTTCGTGAAGAAATCTTTTCATATTCAACCGATTTTCAAATGCATGTCTTCAAAAATCACTTGATATTCAGCCAAATTATGCTTCAATGCTTTCTAAAATCGTCTCCGTGAAGAAATATTTTCATATTAACCAATTTTCGCTTTCCTGTCTTCTAAAATAGCTTGATGTTCATCAAAGCTCTAGCCTTTTGCTTCCTAAAACTTTTCCCATCCGAAAATCTATTAATATTCAGCCAATTTATGCTTCGCTGCTTTTTAAAATCGTCTTCGCGAGAAATATTTTCATATTTAACCAATTTTCGTACCCTGTCTTCTAAAATCATTTGTTGTTCATTAAATTTCTAGTTCTTTGCTTCCTAAAACTTCTCCCATCCGAAAATCTATTAATATTCGGCCAATTTACGCTTCATTGCTTTCTAAAATCGTCTTCGCGAGAAATCTTTTCATATTTAACCAATTTTCGTACCCTGTCTTCTAAAATCACTTGATGTTCATTAAATTTCTAGTTCTTTGCTTCCTAAAACTTCTCCCATCCGAAAATCTATTAATATTCGGCCAATTTACGCTTCATAGCTTTCTAAAATCGTCTTCGCGAGAAATCTTTTTATATTTAACCAATTTTCGTACCCTGTCTTCTAAAATCACGTGATGTTCATTAAATTTCTAGTTCTTTGCTTCCTAAAACTTCTCCCATCCGAAAATCTATTAATATTCAGCCAATTTATGCTTCATTGCTTTCTAAAATCGTCTTCGCGAGAAATCTTTTCATATTTAACCAATTTTCGTTCCCTGTCTTCTAAAATCACTTGATGTTCATTAAATTTCTAGTTATTTGCTTCCTTAAACTTCTCCCATCCGAAAATCTATTAATATTCGGCCAATTTATGCTTCATAGCTTCCTAACATCGTCTTTATGAAGAAATATATGCATTTTCGTTCAATTTGCGCTTCTCCGTCTTCTAAAATCACTTGATTTTTATCAAATGTCTATCTTTGCTCTCTAAAACATCTACCATCCAAAAATCTCAATAGTCGACTAATTTTTTTTATATTCGGCCATTTTTTCATAATATTCGTCCAATGTACCTTAATATTCGGCCAATGTATCTTAATGTTTGGCCAATTTCTCTTAATATTTGTCCAATTTCTTTTAATATTCAGCCAACTTTTCTTAATATTCGGCCAATATTTCTTAGTATTCGTTCCAATTTATCTTGATGTCTGTCCAATTTTTCTCAATATTCGGCTAATTTTTCTTAATATTCGGCCAATGTTACGTAGTATTTGTCCAATGTATCTTAATGTTTGGTCAATTTCTCTTACTGTTCGGCCAATTTCTTTTAATATTCAGCCAATTTTTCTTAATATTCGGCCAATGTTTCTTAGTATTCGTCCAATTTATCTTAACGTTTGTCCAAATTTTCTTAATATTCGGCCAATGTTTCTTAGTATTCGTCCAATATATCTAATGTTTGTCCAATTTTTCTTAATATTCGTCCAATGTATCTTAATGTTTGGCCAATTTCTTTTAATATTTGTCCAATTTCTTTCAATAATCAGCCAATTTTTCATAATACTCGTTCACTTTATCTTAATGTTTGTCCAATTTCTGGTAATATTCAGACAATTTCTCTTAATATTTGGCCAATTTCTTTTAATATTCACCCACTTTTTCTTAATATTCGGCCAATGTCTCATAATAATACTCGTTCAATTTATCTTAATGTTTGTCCAATTTCTCGTAATATTCGGGCAATTTCTCTTAATATTTAGCCAATTTATCTTAATGTTTGTCCAATTTTTCTTAATATTTGACCAATTTATCTTAATGTTTGTCCAATTTTTTTTGATATTCGGCCAATTCAGTTGATATTCAGTGAATCGGTGTTCAAAGTAGAAAATCATTCAACTTTCAACGGCTAAGACGATTTAAACATAAAGAAAACGTTATTAATATCATTTGTAGATCATCTAAAAATTTAAAAATGGAAGCTTACGACGCAGCCGTCTTATCTTACGCTATAGCTTCGGCGTCTTTCAAAGACAAAGTTCCCGGACTCGTGGGAATTTCTTCGTTACCCCAAAGGGTAATAGATGATTCTCTGACACCGCCCAGAGATGGGGAAAACGACTCCGAAGACGGACGCAATTATTTATACCAATTGCTTTACAATTTGGAGCAGATGTTGCTAAGTAGAACAGTCGTACACTTATCCCACCTCATGGAATTATGTTCTACGAAACATTCACAGGTAAGTCGGTGTTCGGATGGACTGCAACACTGGAATTACCAAAAATGGCACTTACATTGAACATATTCGATTTTTTAGAACGACGCTCAGATCAGCGCCCATTTGGACGCATTGTTAACAGAGTTAAGACAAATTTGTAAGAGTAATCCGGGCTCAATTCATCTCCTACAGTTGCAGCAAGAAGGTAGAGTTGATTATTGAGTTGAATTTGGACGTTGTTTGAAATTTTTGTTGTTTTTTTAGATGAATCGGCTAAAGGATTAGCTTTGAATACAGAAGCTGTTTGTCGGACCGTATCTGATTTGTTCAAACAATTCGGTTTAATTAAAGGAGCTAACGTAATGAAAAAAATCTTTATATCGAGCTGAAATATATATATTTAGAAAGTGAACGGTTGAGCCTTAATTATAATTTAAATGTATAGATTTTTATATTAAATTTTGTAAATTTGACGGTTAATTACACTAATTAGCGTTTATTTGTTGAATCACTCGAATGTGTATTGTAAAAAGTTTGAATTATAGCTATGAAAACTCGTAATTGCGTTTGAATTATTTATCCTTACTGTATAACACTTATTACGTACTGGGACAACCTGTACAGTATATTATGATAAGGTAGGTAAGTGCAATTAAACGTGGCACTAGTTATTTTCCACTGTTTTTTAAGAACAGTGATATCTGTGACTTTTTTTACAAGTTTAACAATCATTTAACTGTAGAAACGAAATTTTTTGAAAATTGAGATCATCATTTCTCAAATTTGAGAATAAATACCTAGAAAATATATGCGCAGTGCACTTTACTCCTTTTTTGGCTTCTTATTCTTGTCGTTTGCCTAGAAGCGGAAAATTATTAGCAGACTTACTATGTCTAAGTAGTATTGGTCGATATATCGGTAACCACGATATATCACCGGTGAATGTAAAATCACTGGCGCTACCGGTGAATCACTTCTCGCAGATGCAGTTATCGGTGATTCAGTTTAAACCGAATAATGCAATATCGGCGTCATCGATCATCGACACTAGCGCCGATCGAAAATCAATATAAAATATCATTATTTACAAATATTATGTGAAGGAAAAAACGGTGATTTAAGCCAATATGATGTTATTATGGGTATTAGGAATATAGACTTTTGCTTTTACGGAATGAGAAGGTCGCAATCGGTATAAATAATATAAGTATATTATTCATAAATAACATGCGGCCCGATCCGATACCGATAAGGGCCAACGTGTCGCTTTTTTTGTGAATTATTTTGTTTCTTTCGGGGAGAAATATTAAAATAAATTTGCTAATTCGTATACGTCGCCAGTTACCGCGCGCTGGTCTTATATTTTGATTTGTTTTTGCTATTTATACTCAGTCACTGCGGTGATTCAGAAATCACTGTCGCCGTTTCACCGGTTACCGGAGAAGCACCGTATTACCCAACACTATGTCTAAGAACGCCCTTAAAGAAAAGATCAGCAAGCCCTCTAATAGGTCGTCCCTCTTCTTGGTCTTGATTGCTGGACGTGGTCCAGATGTTTCCTCGGCCTCATCTGGATGTTCAAATCTTCTTCTGGCTGTCTCGTTCATGATGTCCTGGATCTTGGTCCAACTCTCGGTAGATCTGCTCGGTGCTGATGTACCAATGGGCATTCACTGCTTGCATCAGGATGATGTTCTGCTGGGCTCGGAGCTTCCTTCGGTGACTCTCTGCAGTGTATTGTTTAGAAGTGGGTGTAGCTGGACGGTGTTCTGCTGGGCTCGGAACTTCCTTCGGCGACTCTCTGCAGTGTATCGTTTAGAAGTGGGTGTAGCTGGTTGGTACTGTTTGGATTCGCCTCCAGCCTCGTCCATAGATTGGTTATAGCTGTCGGCGACCAGTAGATCGTCGGATAGAGCCATCGTTCTTCTATTTCTACTTGTGCTTGTACTTTGGCACGTTTTCCACCTCGAGAGGCGCACGCGCGAATCTTATTCGTATATTCTAGTATCCTTATTTTAACTGTAATAATATACGCTAACTTTAGATTGTCTATCTCACCATGCTTCTCTTTAACATACTGGTAATGCCATCTGCCTCTTACATTTTCCCGTTTGTAATAGTTTTATTTTGAACTAGTGTGTCTAAGCGGTATATCCAACTGTATTCTTTTATTATATTGTTAACTTGTGGCACGACAAACCAGGGCCCACGTTGGGCTCCAAATTTATAAACTCCCCTTAACCGCAATAATTACCAAGGGGGTATTTATTATAAGTGAAAAAGATTGTCCCAATTGTCAATCTGTGTCCGCGGCTAAACGCGGAGAGGGGCGTGGTCCCAAAAATGACTGCGATAACAACTATAATTCGTTAGAGTACTTACAAAACCTCTGTATATTACTCAGGCGCCAGCTGATTTCTTTTGCCTAAAATGCTCTATTTCCCACCTAAATCAGCAAATTGTCCAGATTATGACTTACCGTTTGAATTACATACTGACGCGTGTCACTATAAGAATTTTACACGGTCTTAGGACTCCGCTCAGGTGGTGAATTCGGCCTCAATTACACTATTTTTTATTACTTCGATTGGAATAAGGTGAATCAATAATAAAAATTTCGTGAAAAATGGATTTATTTTAATACAAAAACAAATTCACATCAACCACGTATTCACAATACAACACGAATAAAAATCAGTGTACGAATTTGAAGTCACCCTCAAATTCTTGCTGTAACCATTACTTTTCTTCAACCCGTATATCAAAAGTTTCACATTCCGTATACATCATGAATAAAAATATTCTTCTTATCTATTCAATATTTCCTTAGCTACGCAAATATCCATTTTAACGTCCCTTTCACATAATAAAAACACATAATTTATGCCTTAAAATTATTTCATAATATCTATTCAACACTTCAAAGCCCCCAAATATCAATTTTAATCTTATGCTCCATGCAAAAACTACCTTAAACAATTTCCTTATCTGTAACGAACATAACGTTTTCATGGCAACAAAAAACACCCAGCTTACGTAGACCTCAACCCCCGATCATGACGGTTAAATTTTAAACTTTCATCACCCATTGGTGAATTTTCCACATTATTTCCCTTACCTCCACCTACTCTGAACAACACAAATACGAATACAACCCAACTTTTCATTCACTTCTCATCCGTTCATCGTACAAAATGGTACTCACGTTATAATAATTTGCTGGCATTCACCTCTGATCCGTCCCACAGTCGGTTTAAAATTTTTAAAATTGTCAGTTAAAACTATATATAATTTAGAACTAAAATAAAGCAAGGTAATTTAGAGAAAACGATGCCCGTTCCGAAAGGGAGACGGCTGGTGGCAACAGCCTCTGATCCGTCCCACAGTCGGTTTTTAATTTTTCAAATTGCCAGTTAGTTAAAACTATATAATTTAGAATTAAAATAAATCAAAGGTAATTTGGAGGAAACGATGCCCGTTCCGAAAGGGAGACGGCTGGTGGCAACAGCCTCTGATCCGTCCCACAGTCGGTTTTCAATATCCAATTATCGGAAAAAAAGAAAAAATCTAATCTGTATTTGGGTAATTTGAAACAAGACAATAGGTATAACAATCTAAATCGCAAAATTATTATAAAATTGCTATTTAAATATATTGAAAGTTCAGACACGAATTCCAAAGAACAATATAAAGAACGCAATAATAAAAACTGTAAATAAATTTTGTTTTTATCGCTTCAAAAAAAACTGTTTACCAAAATACGGTATTATATTCTTAAATAGCCAAACTACTAAATCGTTCACTGAAATTAAATATGAAACTTTTAAAACTTTGTGTAATATTTTATTCGGTTTTCAAAATAAATTTTCACTTACTCAGAAAATAAGGGACGGTCGGACACTAGACTTTTAAAACTATTAATTTAATAACTTGATCGACACGCGGTAGCAAATTGCAAAAATGTTTTAAACAGCAATAGGTAGACAGCGAGAGATATATCAGGTACTCCAAACAATCGGTTTTTGGAATTTATCATTTAATTTCTACCTAAAATTTTTGGCGATAACGGTTGTTACACTCCTGTTAGGAAAATGACCAGCTATTGCTCAGGGGGTGAGTGTCGTACCCTTGGGCAGGTCTGACAAAGAGTTCAGATAGGAAGAGTGCAACTGTTGCGTCGTTGCCCTCCCGGTTTATTATCCAAATGACAAATTAGCCGTATTAATTCGAGCTGAAACCAAAGTTAAAATTTCAAAACAATGGGCGCCACCTATCCAAACTCGATGCCTGTCGAATAGAGGTTGTAAAAAGAATAACGCAAGACTTAGCAAAAATATCACAGCTTTTATTTCCTATTTCTCTTTTCAATGATTTGGCTTACAAAGTTTTGATTTTAGATTAACTTGACGATACTGACAGGATAAGAAAAGAAATTTACAAAATCAATTATAACAAAAGTTGAAGTTGACAAACTTCGTTAATTCTTACAAAGTTAAAGTTTATTACAAAAGTTAAAGTTGACAAATCTTGTCTATTCGCTTTATCAAATAAACTGACTATTAATCTATCTTTATTTGAAGAGGGATTCTAATTTGGTGACTACTTAAAACATTTTTACTTATCTTGGAGTCATGAGCCGCTCCTCCTTGGGTTCATATTCGCTAATGTGTTCTCGGTCACACTTCCGTGGTCTTGGGGTGCTATGGGTACTACTATTACAGGATGAGCTTATCTTAGCTCACGGAGCTCCGTCAGGTTAGGACATGCACTAAATGCCAGAGGGTAAATATGCCTAAAACATCATAAACGGGGAGAATCTGATATGACCCAAAAGCATAGAAATGGTAACACGGTTCTGGTAAAAATGTTTGAATTCGTCACAAACTTAGATCGTAAAACAGTGAACAAGAGTATAAATAAAAAGTGAAACTACGATTTTAATCAATGAAGTTGATTACAATTCATATAATAAAGTGATCTGAAAGAATTAGGATTTTAAAGACTGTGCCTAATTATCAGTTTAAAAGCAAAGTTCAAATAAACAAAACAAATGAATAGCTGATTAATTTACTATAAAAAGTGAATTTAGTTTAATTCTCATCACCAGAACTATACCCCAACTAAGTCTGTTTACATTTTATTATACAGAAAGTAAACAATAAAATAATAAAAAAAATTAAGGAAAAGAACTGAGTTATTAACATTTCAGAAAAAACTAGCAAAACAAACTATGAAATATTAATTCCCCGACGTAATTTATTTTCCCTAAATATAAACTAAAATAGTGGCCTTTTCTATCTGAGGGATAGAAGGTCCCAATATATCCAGGTAACTGGAAGAATATTTTAATTTAACGATTTACTCCTCCTGTAAATTCCCAAAAAAAAAATTAATTACGGTTATCTTTAATTTCAATAAAAAAATATCACGCTATCAGAGAAAAGAAACAGTAACAGAACATATGTTTTTATTAAAATACCTGTCTGTCCTATAGAAATAGGGCTCCCCATCTTCCAGACTTTCGAGCGAAAAGTATGTGTCTCATAAAAACCATGATTCAATAAAAAGCATCAAAATAAACTTGAATATTTGTTTTACCGAAAATCACTTTACAACTTGATTCCACAAAGAGAATTAATTTTAAGCTGATTGACAAATTATAAAGCAATCGATAACATACCTTTGATTTTTAGTTATCCTAAGCAATATTTCCAATTTTCAATAGACACATCCTTTTCGTTTCAGCTTGGAAGTTGACGAGAGCTCCAAAAATTCATTTTTATTTTTAAGAAACCTCGCTAGGAAGTGTCCCCAGTACTTATACACCTGTCTCTATCTTACTACAGTCACTTAATCGCTTTCTTCCTTCTCGAAAAATCAATATTTACAATAGGTACCTGTCGCGTATATTGCAAATTAAGCTCGAGGCACTGACCTATAACCAACAAATGGAATGACAATACATTAGAATGCGCGAAGAATATTTACGGCCACTATGCGAGTGTTGAAAATTGGATGCGGCTCATGCGCATTATGTATTCTACGTCACAGTGGATGTCTGAAATCAATTATCTGGTGTGTTGTTGATACGTATGTTAATTCTTATTGCAGATTTTTCCAGAGCTGGCACACCATTTTCATATTTAGTCGTTCTCGTACGTATGAATCGTCAGATTATAACCAACGTTATTGAAATTTGTGTTTGTTTTTCGTTTTGCCATTATCGTTTTACTACTGTGTGTGAACTGTGTTTCATTACCAACAGTTATCAGCGTTACTGAACTGTTTGAGACTTTTTTCATCAGTTTTTTCCATAATGGGGAAGAACTGCATGGTGATGTTTTGTAAGAACCAAGGAGACATTGATGGAGTGGATTATTTCTGGTACGATATATTTTTAATTATTCAAACGATGGATCATTGTTTGAATTAATTATTTTTACATAATACAAAATTATTCCAACCCATTTATGATTACAGCTTAACTTCTAAGCGCTATAGGCCATGGATGAGAGCCATTGGAAGAGATCCTACTCTGGAAAAACTCCATCCTAGTAATAGGATATGCAGTGAGCATTTTTCAGAAGACAGCTTCCATTATGTCAAAGGAAAACTATGTTTGAAATCAAGTGCCATAATCTTAGTCCCAGAGCTGGCTACATAAAACAGCATCGATAAGATACACGACGTTTGAGCTTGGAAACGGGGGGGGGGCCGTAATCAGTACATCACCAAACGGCATTTCTGGCACTCTGTACAGGTCGGATATGAAAATGCCAGCCGGTTTTCCCGGGCGAAAAAATGGGCTGCAAAACCCCATATGGTACACGAGTGAAAACTCTTGGATCGTGGGGTCCGAACCTCAAATAAGAACGCTGTAATAACGCCAGAAGTTTTGGAGGTCGGAAAAGCCTCGCCAGAAGTGACCGAAAGTACTGGAAAATTCGTCCGAAAAACCCGATATGGTACACGAGTGAAACCTTGTGGAAAGTGAGGCCGGACTCTCAACTAGTAGCGGTGTAATAGCGCCAGAAGTTTTGCAGGTCGGGAAACCCTCGCCAGAAGCGACCGAAAGTGCCGGAAAATTCATCCGAATAACCTCACGTGGTACACGCGTCAAACTTTTTAACTTGACTTTTGGGGTCTTAACTAAGAGTGGTGTATGTAATAACGCCAGAAGTATTACAGGTCGGAAAACCTCCGAAAAAAATAAGGAAAATCGACGTACTTGTGAAAACGAAAATTTTTCGCTTTCGGCTCAAACTATATTACTATTAAGGATGTTATACTAAATGAAGTCGCAGAAAATGAGGGTACTCGATTTCATTTTTTATTTTGATTTATCGATTAATAACAGATTTATCAATTTATTTATTGGTGTTATTTTCTAGATGAGCCACCTGTATGTGAAGATGAGGAGATGATTAGAGAAAATAGTCAATTACTCGCAGAGAGTGACACCGACGAAAGCGAAGATGATTCATGAAAATCGGTTAATAATTAGCGCTGTAAATGAAATTACAAAATAAAATAGAAGCCCATTTTCGCGGCGGCGAAGTTGGCGGTGGCGGCACGAAACGGCCGAAAATGAGTAAGCGGCATGAAATCACGTGCGCAAAAAAAAAGATTGTATTTCAGCGAGTTTTCATCGTTTCCTAACGATTTTTTTTTAATTTTGGGTAGCGCAAACAGATATTTTCAATGAAGCCAACAAAAATAATTTTCATTAGAGCCGAAAGCGAAAAAGTTTCATTTTCACAAGTACGTCGATTTTCCTTATTTATTCGGAGGATTTCCGACCTGTAAAACTTCTGGCGTTATTACACCACTCTTAGTTAAGACCCCAAAAGTCAAGTTAAAAAGTTTGACGCGTGTACCACGTGAGGTTTTTCGGATGAATTTTCCGGCACTTTCGGTCGCTTCTGGCGAAGGTTTCTCAACCTGCAAAACTTCTGGTGCTATTACACCGCTACTAGTTGAGAGTCCGGCCTCACTTTCCACAAGGTTTCACTCGTGTACCATATCGGGTTTTTCGGACGAATTTTCCGGCGCTTTCTGTCACTTCTGGCGAGGCTTTTCTGACCTCCAAAACTTCTGGCGTTATTACAGCGTTCTTATTTGAGGTTCGGACCACACGATCCAAGAGTTTTCACTCGTGTACCATATCAGGTTTTCCAGCCCATTTTTTCGCCCGGGAAAACCGGCTGGCATTTTCATATCCGACCTGTACAGAGTGCCAGAAATGCCGTTTGGTGATGTACTAATTACGGGCCCCCCGTTTCCAAGTTCAAACGTCGTGTACCTTATCGATGCTGTTTTATGTAGCCAGCTCCCCGACTAACTGCCATTTCTGTATAAGTAGAGTTAAATATACTCACTCAATTATGATGTATAAAAAGTTACTAATCTCTGATTATGTAGATATATCAAGTATATAACGATTACAATTTTTCCACAAAAAGTGTTGATAAATTATAAATCACAATCTGTCAAAATTCATTTTGTAATTATTTTATGTTATTTTTATATAAACAAGTTTATAATTTTAATTCAGTCCTTACAAATAAGACTTTCTCAGTTTATTTAAATAAATAATAAGTATGTACTGTACCAGTTCAATAGTATTATTTATTTGCAAGGCCGGTCCTGTACGGTTGATTGGCTACGCATGCTCCGGATCCAATTTTTCCAAGAGATCACGTGGTATGCGCGAATTCAATTTAGCGTAATACTGACAAATTGCATTATCCTTCCATTTGTTGGTTATAGGTCAGTGGCTCCTCGAGGTGGGAATTAATTCTTTGAGTAATAACTTCAAATAACATGCGTAACTACATTTCTATTCTCAAATACTATTCAAGAGACGGTTTATCCTAGATGTCGTTACGGACATGAAATGACCGTAATACGGTGGTGACGGAATTAACTGGAATCGATTTACTTACAACAAGAAATATTTCTACTATACTGGACGGCTTTGGTTTTAATTAAAATAGTTTATATACCGGGCGTCCTCGATAATTTAAATTTTGAAAAGCGGAATTTAATAAATTTTACATATTTCTTTGATGATATTTCATGGCTTTTGAATTATTGATACGGGACTGAAACGGTACCAGTACGAGTTATATTAGTGTTTTAAATGAAACACACACATCACTTAAGAAGACAGTTTATTAGCGATAGTTGTAAAGATCAGCAGATATAGTTTTCCTGGCTTTCTATATCATTGGACAGTTACACTGATCTTAATTGGAAAAATGATATCCAGGATATCACCATAGGGCTAATAATATCTAAGCTTCAATATTTGTAATATCACATCTTCTTCTTTTTTCTATTAACATATATTAAGTCAATCAAAAGTTAGGTCACTGATTGGTCTAGCCAAAAATAACTAATAAACATCAGGTAGGCATCAAATGAAATGTAACTTCTGTCATTCTGACGATGATATTGATTTATCGAAACAATTGTCAATTTTTTAGAATTTTCAACAATTTTTATAATATTGTGAAATTAGCTAGAAACAGTGAGTTTCATTTAAAACACTAATATGAGTAGATTCCACGAAGTAAGGGTCGAGACAATTAATTTCAGTACGAGTTATATACACTTATTCAAATTCCACAAAATAAAATCAATCCAAAATGCTTCAAAAAAATAACTCGTTACAGATTTTCAACCTATCTTTAGAATCTTTATGATTGGAGTGATATTTGAAAAACAATTTAACAGTTTCTGTCGCTTATGGACTATGTGTTAAACCCCCACGTTACCAACGAATATTTCTACTACTGTTTATGCATAACTTAACTAACTAACATTATCTTAACTAATTTTATCACTACTTTACGTTGTCAGCTCCAGTGGTCAGCTGTGCACTGTATACCGACTGGGCATATAATCAATAAAAGAACACTTGATAGGAAGTGGTTATTAACATGCGCAGTTCGATCTCTAGTGGAGCGATTTATGCCAGAGAGGTGAGCGTGTCGGTCGTTGGTGTCGTGACTCAATTTAGCTAATAGGCGTCGTGAGACAGCTTAATCTGTAAATCGTCCTCGTTGCGGTCTGTGGGTTTCGGGCCCGGTGTCTGTGTGGCTAGTCCTTAGCTAGACGGTTTGCCTGAGGTTGACTTTGTCTCAGCTTTTTGCTCGACTTGCTGATTTGACTTGTTAACTTCTGAAACTCGACTCATTTCCGACTAGAATTCGCCCTGTATTTATACCCACTTGCGCTTGGTAAGAAGCGCGGGCACGAATTGTGATTGGTAGGAGTGGAACTCATGAGCCCACACGTATGCGCTCTGGTGACAGTATCCCCACGCTGTACATGCGTACAGCATGATGGGGGTGAGGATAGCCCGGATGACTCGGAGCTTGGTCTTCAGTTCCAGTTTGGAACTTCTTACGATGAGTCTGTCCCTTTGCCTTTTTCGACTTCTCAACGTGGTCCTTGAACGTCAGTTCTTGGTCCAGGACGACTCCCACATAATTCACTTTGGTGGTCCATCTGTCGTCTTCTCCCGCTATGTCCATATGTTGTCTAATGGTCTCTTCCTATTCTTTCCGAAGAACACGGCTTGGGTCTTTTTTGAATTGAGGCTGGTCATCCACGTTGTACGCCGGTCGTCGATTCGGTCCACTACTTCCTGTAGTCTTCTGGCTGGATACTTCTGGTTGCGATAGCAATGTCGTCTGCGTAGAGGGATGGCATTGTGTTGTGCGTCTTGGGGATGTTGTAAAGCACCGGAGAGAGGTACCTGTGGTACCCCCGGTTCCATCCATCCCTCGTCGGATTTAGTCTTGTTGAGCTTGATTCGGAATCTTCTACTGTTCACATAGTTGCGCAGAAGCTTCGTGAGAGCTCTGGAGTATACGGCTTCTCTTAACTTTTGTATCAAGCCTTCGTGCCAAGTGCGGTCGAAGGCTTTGTTTATATCCAAGAAGATGGCTCATGCTGCTTAATTTCTGTTGAATCCTTGAGTGACGTATTCTATTATCTTCAGGACTTGGTCTTCGGCTCTTCGTTGTTTCCTGAATCCGAACTGTTTTTCTGACAGGATCCCGATGGTTTCTATTTCTTGAAGTCTCTTCAAGACGATCCTCTCGGCTATCATGCTCATCGTTGGGGGAGATGAATGGGTCTGTAATTCTGAGGGAACTTTTCCTTAGTATGGTGTTCTCCGCTTCTTTCCATTCGTCTGGAAATTGCTTGGTTTTCAGTATTCCGTTGATTATGACTGTAAGGAACACCACTCCTTTTCTTGGTTGGTGCTTCAGGGCGTTGTTGGTGATGCCATTTTTCTCTTGTGTCAGGTCCGGATGACGTAGGCTACTCCCTCAAGGGTGGTGTAGCCTAGGTTTCCGTGATCATCGTCTTGATTTCGGACTTCTTCTTCGACTCGGTCTGATAAATCCACGTCCTCGTTTGTGTGCTCGTTCAGGGTGAACTGGCGTTCCATGGTTCATCTAAAGACTTCTGCTTTTTCCTCGTCCGTTGACTTCGTGTAGTGGTCCAGTTTCTCTTTTGTCTTGTCTCAGGATTTAGGTGAACTTTCATAGTCCTAGTGTGTCCGGGTCCAGTTCTTCTAGTCTGTTGCTTCAGTTACGTCTTTACCTCTTCTTTGAGTGTGTTAGCTTATCTTTTGTCTTCTGTGTTTCTTGTCCTGTTGGCTCTTCTTCTCGCTCTGTTTTTTACCCTATGAGCTCTCGTAATTTGTCTCTCATGTTGGAGAACGTTGTCTTCCAGCTGTCTCAGTTGATCTTCCAGCTCCGCTGCATTGTTGATGAACGGTACTGGCCCAATTAGGCGTCCGATTCTACACTTCAACCTCTTCCAGTCCTGTTGTTCTCTCGCCTTCTCCCGGCGTGAAGATGACTGGCTCGTGGTCGGTTCGTCCTTACCCGTTGGTGATGTCCCATATCTCTGTGATGTCGTGTAGTATGGCGATGTCTGGTGGTCCTTTGATGTGCAGCACTGGTCGTGTCAGCTTTATTCCTGCTATGTTGAGGTTCTGGACTTGGTGTTGAGATCTTCCTTCAGTACTCCTTGGTTGTCGTCTGGAAAGAGGACGTCTACATCTTCTTCGTGGAGGTCGTCTGGGGGTATCTTGTAGGCTGATATGATCCGTATTTTGCCGAAAACTGATTGGACTGCAATGATGGTGGTTTCCATCGTTAGGAGGTCCGCTGTGGCTATTATGTGGTGATCCAGTCCGGTCTTCACTAGGATGGCTGTTCCTCCACTTCTGGCTCTGTAAATCCTGCAGTGTGGTCACCTGATCTCGTAGTTTTCTTCTTCTAGTTTGGTCCCCATCGAGGCGACGTTGGCTGTTCCAAGTTCCTATATTTAGCTGGCGAAGATGTTCTGCATCTGCTGTATGTGTGTTGAAAACGTCTTCATTGCTTCAAATATCTCTAGTTTAAGAATGGAGCTCTGAAATTAAATCGTTCCGTTTTTATGTTTGACATACTGGGACAAGGTAAGTTAGTTCAGTACAGCCAACGGTTGCACCAGTTATTTTACACTGCTTTTTAAGAACAGTGATACCTGTGACTTATCACGAGATTTAGAATCATATACAGTTGAATTATGGGATCTTTACCCCTGATAACATAACCGACAAATGTCAAATTAGTTTGTTCTGTTCTTCACTATTACTAAAAAGAGATGCCACTTAATAATTATGTCGGTTATGTTATCGGATATTAATGACGCACGGGTAAAGATCCAATCATTCAACAGTAGCTGAACATACGAAAATTAAAAGTGCCTTCTGAAAATAGAAGAGTATTTTCTATAAATTGAGACCATTATTGCTGAAATTCGAGGATAAATGTGTGGGAAATATAATTTGATATAAAGACAATAAGTTAGTTCAGTAGAGTGGTAGTTTTCCAATTAAGGGAGCTTTGATTATATACTTAGAAAATATATATTTGAATAGATTTGATGACGTAACTGTGAAGTTAGATCTGTGGTTAGTTCCGTTTTTTCGTTTGACGTATAATGACATTTGACAAATAGTCGAACCGAATGAAAAATGGAGAATTAAGAAGTAACAGAATGGTGGGAATTTGGGAAAATAGGAAGTGAAAAGAACGATAAAAAACGAGTACGAAGCGATAAAGGAAAAAAAGAAAATTCAAACGAGAACAAAGAGAAGGAGAAAATTCCACATGTAGCTGATGACGACGTACGACACCCAAATATTGATTTAGGAAAAGAAGAAAACTGGCTAAATTATCCCTAGAACGGAAGAAGAAGAAGAAGAATAAATTGCCACCCGTGGTTGATAACATACGAGACCTAAACATCGATTTAGAAAAAGAAGTATATGCTGAAACTTCATTTTTTCGTAGGACGAAGGAAAAAGAAGAATTAAACGAGGATGGAAGAAGTAAAAAGAGGAAAAAGAAATTTTTGTGATTGAAAATCGTTTATGGTTTATAAGTTGAAAATATATGCATAATTGGTTTTATTATTCAATATTCCTTATAAACCTTCTTCTGACATACTTTTATATATTTTCCCGTCTTTGTCTTACGATTTTCACCTTTCTTGTTTTTTTATTCACGATTCATTGACTGCCTCCCTTTCTTTCAATTTATCTATGTTTCTGTACCTCATCTCCTTCGAATTTACTCCATCTTTCATATTCATCTATGTTTTTGTTTTCAAACGTCTATTCAAGGAAACTGTTGTCTAGTTTAAACTAATCATTAGTTCGATAAACAAATATCTTGAAATTTATACTGTTTCAGTTGGAATTTTTCTTGTTTTTTAACTATGTCCCGTATTCTTCTAATTTATTTATGTTTATGTACCTTAGTGCCGTTCGATGTGCAGACTCGAACAGCCCGCTCTGTTCATAGTGATACTCGATAATGACACGACAAATTTAAATAGAGCGAAATTGACTGTCTCGACCCTTACTTCGTGGAATATGCTCATATTAGTGTTTTTAAATGAAACTCAAGGTCTAGTTAATTCCACAATATAATACAAGTTATTGAAAATTCTAAAAAATTGACAATTGTTTCGATATTGATTTATCGAAACAATTGTCAATTTTTTAGAATTTTCAATAACTTGTATTATATTGTGGAATTAAGTAGAGACCTTGAGTTTCATTTGTAAACACTAATTAAATAGAACGCATGCGCGTGCACCATATAACCTCATAAAATAGTATCTTTCATTAGTTTTCTGAAATTTGTGATTTTTATATTCTCGAGCCTTTGACATGAATAAAATTAAAATACTCGATGTGCATCGGCATGAAGCACGAATAACATTGTTGGTGCTCGAGGGAAAAGAGGAGAAGAAAGTTTGTGAGTCTGGGCGCTCCTGTGGGCTTCTAGAAAAGTCAAAAACAACGCGAGTGTTACGCTCGAGTTTGTTAGAGCGTGCAAATCGAAGGCCACAGTCCTATTTTGCACCTTACAGTACAACTTGGATTTAGCGTTGGAGCCGTATCTACCGGGATTTGGTATATTTAATGATCCTATGATGTAATGCTGTTGTTGCTAGGAGTACTGTAATACAAAGTTAAGTAATTCTCTTCACCTTTCATTAAATGCCTTATCAGCATTAGCAGAGTCCATTCAATTTTTTATCTTCACGCTAGTAAATGGTTTTAAGTGTATTTCAAAGTTAACACTTTACAGTGAACTTTTATATAGGAATATCAACTTAATTATAAATTTTGTTGTCAAACCAATCTTCTAGAATCTTCATAGATGTAAATAATATTTTCATATTTTGATGTATAAAGTGTCTTATCTGACTGTAACCAGTAATTTTAAGTAATTTCGGCGTAATGCCGGTTTTTGTAATATAGTATAGTTTTCATAACTACCTTTATTGAAAATAGTCTCAAATTGTTTGGTAGTACTTAATAAGTAGAAATTATTTTGTAGATGCTTAAATTTGTAAATACTGAAATTATGTGAGGTTTCTTGTTTGCTGATTTGTTTAATTCGAGGTACTGATCACTTTAGACTTTAAGTATTATGACCACTTGCTTTTATAGGGGACAGTTCTTCATTTAATTCTATACTTTTACCTTAATTTCAGCATCATATGGTAAGGTTGTCTACATATTTACTCACTTTACCTAAACTTTGATTAAAAAAAATATATGATTGAGACGTTCTTACTAATGATAATTTAAAATTAACTTTTTGTACCAATGATTAATTACTAGGATTTTATTGTAATTTGAGATTGTCTACTTATTTCTTGTTTGAAATTTTAAGTACCAATTGTGGTAAATCAGTAATCGTATTCACAGAATGAAATATTTTTTTATTTTAAAATTTTCTTCATTCAGATACCACTTATTTCACCCAAGTATCATTGACTTGAAAATTTTTTTCGTTTGATTTGTTGAAATTATCGGTTTTATTTTTTTATTTCGGAATAAAATGAAAATTGATAGTTCGTTAACTGAAATCATTGAGCATAACCTGATTTAAGACCATCAAAATTAATTTCAGTTTCATTAAGTATGCAATTATTCTTGACCTTAAGTAATGTTACATACTTAATAGGTTTCACCGAGCCATAAAAGTTATCTTCACCCAAATAGTGATATACGCTTAAGAATCAGATCATCTTGTGTCTGATTTCATTTGTTGATTATTTCTAATTAATTATAATACTCCAACTTAATTACTTAAAAGTAAATCCAAACTTTTTACTTGTCACTTCAACTACCTTTCAATGAACGTACGATCATTGAATGTATAATTGAAGATTTTTATCAGTCCTCTCTGGTTTTGATCATTAATACTTAAATATTTAATATTATTCAATATTTGCACAAATAAGTGATTGGCTCCTTACTTAGTGATAACTATTGTTATTGGTTTAGAGCAGCTTTATTGATTATCTCCTTGGAATAATTTTGGTTGGGTAGCGTCCATTTTTTTGCTTAGATCACTTCCTTATAGGAAATAAGTATTGTATTTCAGTTAATATCACTTTGGGGTCAGGTTTATTTTACTATCAGGTTTTGCTTGTATCGCCTTCTTATCTTTAATAAGTAATTAATCTTGTTTGAGGATAAAGTAGTTTTATATATATTCGGTCATTTATGAAAAATTGTATATTTTTTATATAGACTCGTATTGTTAATTCGAATTATTAATATATATATATATATATATATATATATATATATATATATATATATATGTGTGTATGTTTCGATTATCTAGTTTTCTTGGTTCCAATTTTGGGATCTGGTGCCTTCTAGTACCCACGATCCTAGCCGCCGGAAACGCTGTATTACAGTCTGAGTTGGCAGGGCAAAACAACATTCAAAAGATAAAAAAAAACTTGCACAAAACAACGCTATAATTTATAATATGTCAAAACCAAGCTAGACATTGTCATATCGACATATAACAAGGCATTTCACTAACTGTAAAAGACTTGTTCTATTGAAATTCGTTGAATAGTAAAAGAAAACAGATACTTTTCAAGTGAAATCTACATTTATATATATTTCCAAAAACTTCATGAAGTGTAGCAATTGTGAATATAGTTCGACAGCTCCAGAAACAATGTGATTGGTGGAAAAATGACAGAACAAATTTTGATCAACTAAAATTAACAAAAACTTTATTGATAATTAGTGAGCTTAGAAACAATATATTCGTTGTTGATAAAACAATTGACGATCAAATAGAAGTGTTGGTAGTTGGTTCTTGGTGTCGAAATAGCGAGGAGATGATGAAGAATTTACCAGAAATATCAAGTAAATCACAAATTTTCATGATCAAAGCTATAGATACTCAACAAATATAAAACTTAGAACACTCACATATATTTGTATCCAGTTTTCCCATGAGAATATCCAAATTTCTCAACAAATTACGCAGCTAGAACTTCGAAAGGCGTAGTCCTGTTTCCAGACGGGATAGATACAGAATCCAGACATCAGGTCAGTGCTTCTTTAAATATTATTGGCCAATAATAAGAATAATAACTCTTGAGTATAAATTCAGTGACTATTTCCATGTATATATAAGAATTTTTGAGTCTATATGATCGATCTATAAAAAAGAAAAAGGACTTTATGTAGTTTATTCACAAGACAAAATCTAAATATTATTAAAAAAGGCCTATTCTGTAATATAATAATGCTTGTACTTACGAATTTTCAAATCATATAAGAAAAATGCATATTAATCCATTCATAGAATATTTCCATTTGTATATATGAATTTTGTAACCTATTTCTTCCGAACATTTTAATTTTGTATGTATATAATTACTAAACGTAAATTCTTTTATGCAAATCCATCAACATGATTGTAACGACAACGATGCTATGTATCTAATCAAAGATTATATACACTATCTAATATTCAAGCAGATGCAGAGCGTCGATAAGAAACGTTCGTTCCGTCTCGTTTCTGTTCGATTTTAGTTGGGCATGCGCATAATATGGTGTATATCCTTTATGATTCTGTGTTGGTAATTTCCATAGGCGTAACTATTTTATGAATATTTAAATAAAAAATTTCATTATAAAATTAAATTATTGAAAGTATTGTGTTTTGTGTTTCTTTTTATTTTGAATGAGCAAAATATATCCAAACAAAGCCAGAACTCAAAGAGTAGAAAAAGTCTCATGCTCCCGAACGAATATAATAATATAATACAATTATAATATAAAAATTAATAACTGAGCTAGCCACACAACAAAAAAATCAAATATAAATAAAATTATCACATATATATCTATATAAATGAATATAATAGAAATATAATAAAACATATTAATAATTGGCACCCAGAACGTAGGGCGTTTTAAAAAAAATTTAGGAAGCATTTGTAAATTTTAAAACTCAATTGAAATGGCAAAACGGATGACTTTGAGAGATGGAAGGCAGGTAGGAGCAGAAAGTGATTCAGAAGAGGAAAGGGAAGAAAGAAGTCATGGAATGGGAGATTACCAAGCAGTATATTTGGAACAAGGACAACAAATTGAAGGAGATGCACATGAAAAGAGTATGACAGGAGATGGGGAAGCTGTAAAACAAGAAGATAGGACACAGGAAATGCAAAGAAGAAGAAGTAGAGATGATCAGATGGACATGATGCAATTTTTGATCAGAATAAAGGACGAATTAAATGGAAAGATGGACAACATGAGGGGAGATATGAACAATATGAAGGATGATTTGAATGGAAATATAAACAGAATAGAGGGGAGCTTAAACGGGAAGATGGATAAAATGAATGGAAACATGAATAAATTGGAAAAGAAGATAGAAGAGGTAAAAAATGAAAGTATTCAAGAATTCAGGAAACTTAGGGAAGAAAATGAAGAATGTAGAAAGCAGATAGATAAGGTGAAAGATGATATAGAGGATCAAAACAAACATCTGAGGATTGAAATACAAGAAAATGGAATCAAAATTAGAGAGCAGATAGAAAATCAAATGGTAGAACAAATTCAAGAATTGGAAAGAGGTATAGAAGAAAAATTACCGGGGACAATTCAAGATGAAGTTATTAAACAAAATGCAGAGATAACGAAAGAAATGGAGTATATTGAATTCAGCGAACAAACAATCGAAGAAATTATGCAGAATTATCAACAAAATGCGGAACAGAAATTTAAGGACTTGGATACAGAGGTACAAAAACAAACAGGAACATGTGAGGAGAGGAATGAGTACATTGGTCAAATAGTTAACAAAGAATTAGACGAAATGAATGTTAGGAGAAATTGAGGTGGAATAATCTACACTGGGAACATGGATATCGGAGTAAAATTTGATGGGAATATAAATACAATTCATCCGAAGGTGTTTATGAAGATAATTAAAAGTAAACTAAAGGGAATGAGAGACATAATGGAAAAGAAAATTATAATTAGAGGGATGTTATCTGGGCATGCCCTATTATGGTTCTGTAATAAGGAGGAAAGCATAAATGATTTAGAAGAATTTGAGAACCAATTCATGACCTCTTTCTGGGGTGAGATTCATCAGGCTAATTTTAGGGAAAGATTGTATTTGATTACAATAGGAATAAAAATTTAAATGCATATGCTATGCAACTATATAACATGGCGCAATACCTGGAACCTGTTATGAAGGAGGAGGAACTAGTTTTATGTCGGAAGACATTTTAATTCAGTAGTGTCTAAAACAATAGCACTCCATAATATAAAAACCATGGACAACTTATCGAGATATTTGCAGAGAGTTGAAAGGAGTGTTCAAAATGGAAGTGGTATTCACAGATATCAACAAGGAAATGGAAATGTGAGAAATGATATACGAAGAGAGAATGGAAATGGAAATATGAGAAACGATACACGAAGGGAAAATGGGAATGGTAATTTCAGGAGAGATTATTATGAAGGAAATGGAAATAGAAGTTATGGAAACAGGAACTTTGAAGATAGACGATACCAAGGAAATGGGGAACAATATAGAAATACAGAGAGGAATAATGGGAACAGATATCCGGAGAACCATAGGAATCAGAACAATTTTGAGAGAAGAAATCACTATGGTAATAATAATAATAGATTAAGAAATTGGCAACATGGCAGAGGAAACCAAAATAATCAAGAGCGAAGCAGAAACAGGGATGACGATAATAGAAGACGAGCAAACATGGTCAGACAGGAGATACAGGTGGAAGAATGTATTCCTGGACAGGACAATATAGCAAATTTTGCTTAGATCGTCCTTACGTGCATAATATCATCTATTCATCGCGATATGAACATCCTCGAGAATTTATTGTAGATCATGAAAATAATAGTCAAAAAGTAGAAAAACCTAATTTAATATTTATCCAGGGTAGATCACAAAACATTGTTTGTAGAATTTTAATAGATACAGGTTCAGAGGTAACATTAATTAAACAAGATATTGTAGATAATTCAAATAAGGATGATATTATGATGATAAATACAAAGAAACTATCATTAGTATGGGCGAATGATAAAAATTTACATTATACAAATAGTACCATAATAACAGATTTTTATTTGGGAAATATAGCTTATAAAATACAATTATTAGTAGTCAAGAATTTAAAATATGACGTAATTTTGGGAAATGATGAATTGAGCAATCACAAGATGATTATTGATTATAAACAGGGGTACATGGTATGTGAAGGTAATGTAATAACTTTTGATAAAATGGAAGAACAAGAGGTAGAGAAAATACAACGTCAAATAAACGAAATAGAAATTTTGGAAGATCTACAAGAACAATTTTGTCCCATACAACATAGAAGAGAGATCAATGAATTATTGAAAAAGCATGGGAGACTCTTCAACGAAGAAGTATGTATACCAGCAAAATATATACACAAGTTGGAAATGAATAAAGATATTAGTAACTTCAAGATAAAAACCTATCCCATTCCTTATAAGCTGAAAAATGAAGTATACCAGGAGTTAGAAAAGATGATACAAGATGGCATTAAAGAAAGATTCAACTCTCCATATATAAGTGCAATAACATGTGTCCGTAAAAAGTCAGGTGAGATTAGATTATGTCTGGATGCCAGAAATATCAACTCTTATACTAAAAAACAATATGAGGGTCCTTTAAATGTAGAGGGGATATTCGGAAGAATTACAAGAGCAAACATATTCACAAAACTGGATTTAAAACAAAGTTTCTGGTTGATTCCATTGGACAAAAGAAATCGTCCATATACAGCATTCATGATTGATGGTGTTGTATACCAATTTTGTGTTGTTCCATTTGGTTTACAGAGTTCGTGTGCAGCCTTGGTAAGAACACTTCACACTGCTCTTAACCAATATGAACATTTTACATTGCATTATATAGATGACATCTTAATATATTCAGAAAATGAAGAACAACACCACGAACATTTGAAGACTATATTGGCAGAATTGGAAAGAGCAGGATTAAAATTGAACATGGAAAAATGTCAATTTTACCAAAAGGAAGTGCAGTATTTGGGATATATTTTGAATTCTACTGGGGTGACAATGAACCCTAAACGAATTAGAATCATAAGGGAATATAAGACACCGACTAATCTTAAAACTCTTCGAGGATTTTTGGGAATTCTCAACTACTTCAAACGGTTGATACCAGACCTTAGTAATAAAGAAATTCCGCTAATTGAATTACTCAAGAAGGAAACGAGATGCTAGGAGAGATCAAGCTTTCCAAGATCTAGAGGAAATATTTTTACAAAATTTGCAGGTTTGTCATCCTCAATATGACAAGCCATTAATCTTAAGAACAGATGCATCCATAGATAGATTAGCAGGAGTTTTATTGCAAGAACAAGAGGAAGGAGAAGTACCAATCAGTTTTATTTCCCGAGTAACAAAGAACTTTGAAAGAAAATATTCAGTCACTGAATTGGAGATGGCAAGCATTGTATTTTGTATAACTAAATTACGTTTTTATCTATTAGGAGCAAAATTTTATTTGGAAACAGCCATTCAGCTTTAACATCGATGGATTCTTCTATTACAAGAGTACGAATTTGACATAAAATTTATTCCTGGGAAAACTAATATAGTAGCGGATGCTCTTAGCCGTGAAACGGAAATGAAAAAGAATGATCAACAATTCCAAATTGGCATTAATAGATTGCAGAAAACTGAAGGTTTGTTTACATTGGAAAAAATAGTGGAAGATCAGAGAAGTTTGCAAGCATCTTGTAAAAGGGGAGCATTTCAAAACGAGGGAATTTGGTATAAGAAATTGGAAGACTGGGAAATTTATTTAATAACATTCGAATATGCTAAAGAAATTCTTAGACAACTACATGAGGAGTATGAACATATAGGATCTCGGAAACTATCTCTCATCTATGTTTTTTTCAAATGTCAATTAAGGGAAATTGGTCCAATTTAAACCAATTTGGTTCGATAAAAAAGTCTTCAAACTCTCACTAATTTAGTTGGTATTTTTCTTGTTTTTTTTGTTCTCCTGGTTATTATTCACCCTATTTATTTATATTTCTGTGCTTCATCTTCGAATATTCTTAATTTGAGATTTGACATATTGGGTGCATTCAGAAAACATAACTTATTACTCAACCGTTGATTGAGCGCTCACTGAAGAACGAATAGTTGACGTAAGTCTTCTGAACGATCATTTTTGGAAGGTATAGGTATTTGAAAAACTCAAATTATGGCTAGATACAATCTAATTCTTCCGTTATAAGTTGATGGTCATATAATTATTATATGATAATACGTGAGAAGACGTGGTATTCGTGAAAAAACAAGAATTATTATAGATGATAATCATTCGTGTACTTTTTTAGTATCTGTTATTATTGTAGGTATAAATCAATTAGTACTTATTATGTTGTAGTACTGATGTATTTTTGCACTAATATAAAAACATCACAATCTGTAACGTGTTGTGGTCAGTGAGCGCACTTGAAAACCGCTCAGAAAAATGTTCGCTCATCAAATATGTGGAGTTTCGCTCAATGATTAAATGCGTTCACAGAACAAAAACTCCACGATTTTACCACAGTTGTGTTTTATGAACACACCAATTGAGAATAAGTTAGTTTAGTACAATCCTTGTTTATATATACGCTACGCTTAATAAATATACAAAAAGTGAACGCATTTCCTATAAATTAAAATAATGAAGAACTAAATTTTTGAACATATACAGAATGGAACTATGATTCTATACCAATCATTGAATAAAAAGTATTCAATGATACCAATGGTTCGTTTAGTTTTTCGTTTGACGTATAATTGACATTTGACACATAGTTAAAAATGTCATCTAACATAAACAAAAGATTTCTATTATAATGACTTGAGATAAGATGGCAAATAAATACACTACAGCGATCGATTCTTCGAAGTATTTTGTCAAAAACAAATGAATCGCATTTTTCTATTTATAAACAAAAAAACGTCGACCTTGAAAATATAACGTCAACAAAAAGTTCGTTTTGAGTGATGATTAAAAAATGTTTAATTAGGAGCTTAAAAACTGGTGGAAGTACAAAATCGATAAACAACTGATAAAACAATCTCGTTTATTAATTAAGTAGATGCATATTTGATTCAACATGAGTAAATCGCAAATATCGGAAACGAAGTTAATTGATTCTGGTAAGACATTTTATTTATTCCAAATTTCATATTTTCAATAAGGCACTGTAATTCGTAGAAAATACTACACCGTCATTAACTATGGATACTCCTGTTAGTAGAAACGTAATAAAGGCTCCAGTTCTTGTTGATGGGGAAACTAAATTTACCATACGAAAGAAAGTTTGGGAATGTTTTCACAATCATTGTTTAGTCTCTTTCCCAAAACCGCACGGAAGAATACCGAATTACGTTGGTATGGAGGATACCACGATGAATTTACTACAATTACCAGCGTTTACTGCAGCTAAATCCATCGCAGTTTTTACAGATAAAGCGTTGACATCCGCTAGAGAATTGGTGATAGACAGTTCCAAAGATTTATATGTACCTTTTCCTAGGTGAGTTTTTTTGAGTTTATCATGATAAAATGTTAATTTGAACAACAATTTTGGAAAAATCAATATTTTGGTTATATTTTTGTACGTATAATTTGAAATTACCTACCAGGGGACGAAACTATTGCATTTTTACAGGTTTGAATCAATTCTTACTTTGAAAATAAAAAAAAAAGTTATTAAAAACAACCACATTTATACTTTTTTGAGTCAATTTTGATTTTGGCAGCCGGCTCATACATTCAAATAATTGATTTGTTTATTTACCAGATTTCAAAGATGTTTAATGAAAAAGATAGTTGTAAGCGAATCGGACGACGTGAAGACTTTGGTATCCCGTTGGGGCATCCACCGAGGTGAAAACATTGGTATATATGACGGAATCACTGTAGATATGTTGATAGTGGGCAGTGTAGGGGTGTCAAAAGAAGGTTACCGCATCGGTAGAGGACAAGGTTTTGAAGATTTGGAATTTGCGGTGTTCAAAGAATATAAAGCCATCAATGAGGATACGATCATCGTTACCATCGTGCATGATTTGCAGGTAAAACCTGATTGATTTTAATCTAGTTGTTGCTTTAATTATTAACAAGTTGATGTACCCAGCGTGTGACTTCACCTTATGTAATGATGGTATTAGTTTACACCAAAATTTGTTTTTTATAAATCAGAAAATATTTTTTAATTTTTTATTAACAAAAATTTCGTGAAACTGAACAAAAAATGGATTCCTTGTATTAAAATATATAATTTGTTGTGCCACTAGTTTAATTTTCATTTGGTAAGCAGCTGGTGACAACGGCTGTTTTTGATTGCAAAAAAGACAGACGAGTTTTTTTTTAAAAATAGCTGTTTTGGACTCAGATATGTGTAGGTCCACTCGAATCTTAAAACATCATAATCACTCCATTACAATACTTCTCTTCTGTACATATAATATTTGAAAATTGAATTTTACACTATACAGTGTGTCTCTAGAGTCAAGTTATAATTCTGGCATTGAAAATTGTACTTGGAACCAAACAGTGTTTCCCTTAAGGCAGGTTACAATTCTGGCTGTTGACTAAATCATAAAATTAATTTCTTGATACTTAAGTTGAATTATTCTGCCAGTTGATTGAATAATTAAAAAACGTACAGTGGGTCCCTTAAGTCGAGTTATAGTCTTGGCATTGAAAATTGTATTTGAAACTATACAAAGTGTCCCGTTAGGTAAGTTATAATTATTGTGGTAGTTGATTGAATCATTAAAATTTGTACTCCACACTGTACAGTATCCCTCAATTCGAACTGTAATTCTGGAATTGAAAATTGTACTTGAAACTATACAGTGTGTCCCTTTAGTCCAGTTATAATTTATGGTGGCATTAAAAATTGTATTTGAAAACTATACAATGTGTCTCTTAAGTCGGGTTATAGTTCTGGCATTGACAATTGTACTTCAAACTATACAGTATGTCCCTTGATACGAGTTATAATTCTGGAAGTTGATTGAACCATTCAAAAATTGTACTTCACACTGTACAATGTGTTCCTTAAGTTTAGTCATAATCCTGGCATTGGAAATTGTTCTTTGAACTTTACAGTCTGCCTTGAGGCGAGTTATAATTCTGGCAGTTGATTGAATCATTAAAAATTGTACTTGACACTGTACAATGCGTCCCTTAAGTTGAGTCAATTCGGGCATTGAAAATTTTACTTGAGATTATACAGTGTGTCCCTTAAGTCAAGTTATCATTCTAGCATTGATAAATGCATTTGAAACTATACAGTGTGTCCCTTAAGTCGAGATATAATTCTAGCATTAGAAATAGTACTTGAAACTATATGGTGTGTCATATAGCTGAGTTATAATTCTGGCATTGAAAATTGCATTTGAAACTATACAGTGTGTCCCTTAGGTCGAGTTATAATTCTAGCAGTTGATTTATTTATTAAAAATTCAATTTAACGTTATAAAGTGCCTCCTATAACTCTAATTCTTTTTGTCCCTTTTGATGCTATATTGTTTGTCCCTGTTGACGCTATACAGTTTACCTCTTTTGGCGCTATACAGTTTGTCCCTTTTGAAGCTATACAGTTTGTCCTTTTAGTCGCTATAGTTTCTCCCTTTTGATGCTAGACAGTTTTGCCACTATACAGTGTACCCCTTTTGATATTATACAGTTTGTCACTTTTGACACTATACAATCTGCCCCTTTTGACACTATACAGTCTGTACCTTTTGATACTATAAAATATATCCCTTTTGATACTATAAAATATATCCCTTTTGATAATATACAGTATGCCCCCTTTTATATTATAAACTGTGTCACTTTTTATACCATACAGTGTGCTATACAATGCGTCCCTTTTGATACTATACAGTGTGTCCCTTTTGATTCTATACAGTTTGTCCCTTATGATACTATAAAGTTTGTCCCTGTTTTATACTATATAGTTTGTCCCATTTTCATATTATACAGTGTGTCCCTTTTGACGCTATACAGTCTGTCCGTTTTTATATTATACATTGTGTCCCTTATGATACTATACCGTTTGTCCCTTATGATACTATACAGTTCGTCCCTTTTGTACTATACAGTGCGTCCCTTTTGATATTATACAGTGTGTCGCGTTTGACCCTATACAATCGGTCTCGTTTGATAATATAAGGTATGTCCCCTTTTATACTATACAGTGTGTCCCTTATGATGCTATACAGTTTGTCCGTTTTTATACTATACAGTTTGTCCCTTTTTATACTATACAGTTTGTCCCTTTTTATACTATACATTGTCCCTTTTGATATTATACAGTGTGTCCCTTTTGACGCTATACAGTCTGTCTCTTTTGGCACTATACAGTGTATCCCCTTTTATACTATACAGTGTATCCCTTATAATACTATACAGTGTGTCACGTTTGACGCTATACAGTCGGTCTCGTTTGACACTATACAGTGTGTCCCCTTTTATACTATACAGTGAGTCACTTATGATACTATACAGTTTGACCCTTTTTATACTATACAGTGTCTCCCTTTTTATACTATACAGTGTCTCCCTTTTTATACTCTACAATGTGTCCTTTTTAATTTTATACATTGTGTCCCTTTTGACGTTATACAGTCTGTCTCTTTTGACACTATACAGTGTGTCCCCTTTTATACTCTACAGTTTGCTGCCCCTTTTTGTACTACACAGTGTGTCCCTTTGATATTATACAGCGTGTCCCGTTTTTACGCTATACACTCAGTCTTTTTTCACACTATACAGTGTGTCCCCTTTAAAACTATACAGTGTGTTCCCTTTTATTCTATACAGTGTGTCTCTTATGATATTATACAGTTTGTCTCTTTAAACTATACAGTGTCTCCCTTTTGATATTATACAGTATGTCGTTTCTGACGTTATACAGTCTGTCTCTTTTATACTATACAGTGTGTTACTTTTGATACCATACAGTGTACCTTTTTTACAGTTTGTTCCTTTTGATACTATACAGTATGACCCTTTGGCATTATACAGTATGTTCCTTTTGATATTATACAGTTTGTCCGTTTTGACGCAATTCAGTCTGTCCCTTTTGACATTATACAGTATGTCCACTTTTACAGTGTGTCCATTTTGATACTATACAGTACGTCCCTTTGTACATTACAAAGCTTTTCACTTTTTATACCATACAGTGTGCTCCTTCTGACATTAAACAATGTGTTCCTTTTTGTACTATACAGTTTGTCCCTTTTTATACTATACTTTCGATATTATACTGTTTGTTCATGTGTCCCTTTTGACGCTATACAAGGTATCCCTTTTCATACTATACAGTGTGTCCCTTCTAATATTATATTGTTTGTCGCTGTGTCCCTTTTGACGCTATATAGAGGGTCCCTTTTTATATTATACAGTGTGTTTCTTTTGATACTATACAGTGTGTCCCTTTTGATATTTTATAGTGTTTTCCTTTTGATATTATACAATCTGTCCCTTTTTTACTGTACAGCATGTCTCTTTTGATATTATACAGTGTCTCCATTTTGATACTATACAGAATGTTCCTTAAATTGAGTCATAAGTCTAATTTTTTATTGAATCATTAAAAATTTAACTCGACGCTATACAGGGGGTCCGTAAACTTTGTTTTTTTGTTTAGGTGTTAGATTCGCTACCTCGAGACTTATTTAAAAAATACGACATGCCCGTTGACGTTATAATAACCCCCACTCGCACTATCGTCGTAGAAAATAAGCTACCGAGACCTGCCGGCGTCTTTTGGGACGAACTGACTATAGGTCAAGTGAAAAGCAGAAAATTGCTCCAGATATTATACTCTAAACACAAAAAAATGGAAGATAGGGATACGACGCTTTGCGTTCTTTCACCGGAAAACCGGAAAGGACGCCGACCCTTTTACTGGAAGAGATATCCGAAAAGGGAAGTGAAGAAAAGCGAAAAAGACGCCGAAGTGAATCATATCGTACAGAACGGAGATACAGACAAAGAGAATAAAAAGTTGAAACGGAAAGACGGTAAAGCGAAAAAAGAAGAGGTTTCCGAAAGTACCGATACCCCGCGTACTGAGGAATCCGGTCGTACTGAAGAAACGGATCCTTCGAAACGGAAAAAGAAAAGGAGACATTACCACATCGATTATTCATTGAAGGTCACAAATATAAATAAAAACATGAGGTAACCACACGCGCGCCATCGCCTCTATTAATCTCTTGAATTAATGTCGTTTTGTAGGACCAGGGATTTCGTGAAGGTGTTGAAAGAACGAAACATCAAACCGAGGAGCATCACTTGGAAGGGTAACAGGGGTGTTTGTATATTGCATTACGCCAAGAGGGATCGTAAACGAGACGAAGACGATTCGGATGCGATCAACGACGTCATAGAAAAAATTCAAGATTTGAAATTGGATCCTGCCGAACCGGAGAAAAATTTGAATGTGGAGGTGGTGGAGCCGATAACGAGAATCGAGACTATGGACGTTACCTCCGTTTGAATGAGGATATCGATAGAGAGGTTAGTTTTGAAATTTGCGATTTTTTATCTATTTTACTGTTTTTTTTCTAATTTCTGAACGGTTTTTAGGTTATTAATAACTTTGTTCATCTACTGCACAAATTTCAACCAATTTCTAAAAGTTTTTCTTGTTTTTAGACTCCAAACTTGCTTTCTGATTCGATATTTTTCTTTGGTAGAAAAAAAACGTCGAATCTTTTGAAAATATTGATTATTAATAACTTTGTTCAATTAATGCGCAATTTTAATCCAATTTCTACCCATTTCCTTTGTTTTTATACTACAAACTTGATTGCTGGTTTGACAATGGTCATTGGTCCAAAATAGAACGCAAAATCTTTTGAAAAGTTCACTTTGTTCAAATAATACGCAAATTTGTACCAATTTCTATCAGTTTTCTTTTTTTCAGACTCTAAACTTGCTTTCTAGCTCGACAATGGTCATTGATCGAACATACAAATCACAATATTTCGAAAAACTCAGTTCTTAATAACTTTGTTCAATTAATGCGCAAATTTGTACCAATTTCTACCACATTATATCTTTTTCGTACCAATTTGTTACAGTTTATTTTGTTTTCAGATTCTAAACTTGCTCTCTGGCTCGACGTTAGTCGTTGGCCGAACAAACAACGCACAATCTTCCGAAAAATTCGGTATTTCATAACTTTGTTCAACAATTGGGCAAGTTTCAACCAATTTCTGCTCGTTTCTTTTGTTTTAGACTCCAAACTAATTTTTTGGTTCGATAACGGTCTTTGGTTGAACAAACAACTCAAAATCTTTCGAAAAATTCGGTAATTTCATAACTTTGTTCAACTATTGCGCAAATTTGAACAAATCTCTACTCGTTTCTCTTGTTTTCAGACTCCAACGTACATTTTGCCTCTACCATAGACTTTGGTTCATCAAATAAGACTAAATATTCCGGAAAATTCGATTAATAAATTTATTCAATTAATGCACAAATTTTTACCAATTTCTACCACCCTATACCTTTTTCAGTCTCTAAACTTGCCCTCTGGCTCGACGTTAGTCGTTGGCCGAACAAACAACGTACAATCTTCCGAAAAATTCGGTATTTCATAACTTTGTTCAACAATTGCGCAAGTTCCAACCAATTTCTGCTCGTTTCTTTTGTTTTAGACTCCAAACTAATTTTTTGGTTCGATAACGGTCTTTGGTTGAACAAACAACTCAAATTTTTTCGAAAAATTCGGTAATTTCATAACTTTGTTCAACTATTGCGCAAATCTGAACAAATCTCTACTCGTTTCTCTTGTTTTCAGACTCCAACGTACATTTTGCCTCTACCATAGACTTTGGTTCATCAAATAAGACTAAATATTCCGGAAAATTCGATTAATAAATTTGTTCAATTAATGCACACATTTTTACCAATTTCTACCACCCTATACCTTTTTCAGTCTCTAAACTTGCTATCTGGCTCGACTATAGTAATTGGTCAAATATACTACCCTAATTATTTTGAAAAATTCAGTGATTAACTTTGTTCAACTACTGCGCAACTTCGTACCAATTTGTTCCAGTTTATTTTGTTTTCAGATTCTAAACTTGCTCTTTGGCTCGACGTTAGTCGTTGGCCGAACAAACAACGCACAATCTTCCGAAAAATTCGGTATTTCATAACTTTGTTCAACAATTGCGCAAGTTTGAACCAATTTCTGCTTGTTTCTTTTGTATTAGACTCCAAATTAATTTTTTGGTTCGATAACGGTCTTTGGTTGAACAAACAACTCAAAATCTTTCGAACAATTCGGTAATTTCATAACTTTGTTCAACTATTGCGCAAATTTGAACAAATCTCTACTCGTTTCTCTTGTTTTCAGACTCTAACGTACATTTTGCCTCTGCCATAGACTTTGGTTCATCAAAGAAGACTAAATATTCCGAAAAATTCGATTAATACATTTGTTCAATTAATGCACAAATTTTTACCAATTCTACCACCCTATACCTTTTCAGTCTCTAAACTTGCTTTCTGGCCCGACTATAGTAATTGGTCGAACGTACAACCCAAAATATTTCGAAAAATTCAGTGATTAACTTTGTTCATCTACTGCGCAAATTCGTACCAATTTGTTCCAGTTTATTTTGTTTTCAAATTCTAAACTGGCTCTCTGGCTCGACGGTAGTCGTTGGCCGAACAAACAACGCACAATCTTCCGAAAAATTCGGTATCTCATAACTTTGTACAAGAATTGCGCAAATTTGAACCAATTTCTGCTCGTTTCTCTTGTTTTCAGACTCTAAACGTACATTTCGCCTCTCCCATAGACTTTGGTAGAACAAATAAGACTAAATATTCCGGAAAATTCGATTAATAATTTTGTTCAATTATTGCGCAAATTTGAACCAATTTCTACTCTTAATGGTTTTTAATCACCAAACGCGCTTTATGTTTCATGGGACAAATAAGACTTGATCTTTCCGAAAATTCGATTTTTATAATTTTGTCCAACTCCTGCGCAAATTTGAATCGATGTCCACCAGCTTTTGTTGTTTTTATAGTTCAAACGCGCTTTCTGGCTTTCTTTAGTCCAATAAACTAGACCGAGACCTAATTTTACGGAAAATTCGGTTATTAATAACTTTGTCCAACTAATGCGCAAATTTCAACTCATATTCATGGCTTTTAGCCGCTTTACCAGAGTTGTGGTCTTAGATCGGTTCAACAAGATCTTATTTTCCAGAAAATTTCGTTAGTAGTAACTTTGTCCAATTACTGCGCAAACTTAAACGATGCCTACCCTTATGTGCACACTTTGTGGCTCGATAATAGTTTTTGGTTATTTATAACGTCGTAAAAATTTTACCAGCTTATTTTGTTGTCAGACTCAAGACTTGCTTTCTGGCTCGACAATAGTCTTTGCTCGAAATATTTCGAAAAATGCGGGTATTAATAACTTTGTTCAATGAACGCGCAAATTTGAACCAATTTATACCTGTTTCTTAGATTTTTACAATTCAAACTTAGTTTTTGGTTTGATGACGGTCTTTGGTCGAACAAGCAATGCAAAATCTGTCGAAACATTCAGTTAATAATAACTTTGTTGAACTGCTGCGCAAATTTGAACCGATTTCTATCGGTTTCCTTGATTTTTAGACTCCAGTCTTGCTTTCTGGTTCGATAGCGGTCTTTAGTCCAGCAAACAACGCCGAATCTTTCGAAAAATTTGGTTAGTAATAACTTTGTTCAACTACTGCCCACATTTCAACCAATTTCTACTTGTTTCCATTGTTTTTAGATTTCAAACTTGATTTATAGTTCGATAAAGGTCTTTGGTTGAACAAACAACGCAAAATCTTTTGGAAAACGCAGTTATTAATAACTTTGCTCAATTGATGCCCAAATTTGAACCAATTTATACTAGTTTCATTTGCTTTCTGTCTAGTTAACGGTGGTTGTTAGTCCAACAAATAAAACCGAATGCTTCGAAAAATTGGATCATTTCATAACTTTGTCCAATTACTGCGCAAATTTGAAGCAATTTCTACCAATTTTTAGTTTTTAGACTCCAAACCTGCTTTTTGCCTTGATATCGGTCTTTGGCCGAACAAACGACGCAGAACTTTTCTTAAAATGTGGTTGTTAATAACTTTGTCCAATTACTGCGAAAAATTTGAACCAATTTGTACTAGTTTTCTTTGTTTTTAGACGCAAAATTTGCTTTCTGGTTCGATAACTGTCTTTGGTCCAACCAACAAAACAAAATCTTATGAAAATTTCGGTTATTAATAATTTTGTTCAACTACTGCGCAAATTTGAAACAATTTATATCTTTTCCCTTGGTTTTTTAATTCCAAACCTGCTTTCTGTTTCGTTTACGGTCTTTAGTCCAACAAACAATGCCGACTTTTTCGAAAAATGTGGTTATTAATAACTTTGATCTATTAATTCGCAAATTTGTACCAACTTCTACCCGTTTCCTTTGTTTTTTGACTCCTAACTTGCTTTTTGCTTCGATAGTATTCATTGGTCGGACAAACAAGACTGAATATTCCGGAAAATTGAGTTATTAATAATATTGTTCAATTACTGCGCAAATTTGTACCAATTTCTAGCCATATTCATGATTCTTAATCTCCTAACCCGCATTCTATGTCCATAATACTCTTTGATCCAATAAATACGACTAAAACTTCCGAAAAGTTTGGTTGTTAATTACTTTATCCAATTACTGCGTAAATTTGAACCAATTTCTAGTCATATTCATGGTTTTTAGTCTTCTGACCCATATTCTATATCTATAATAGTCTTTGGTCCAATAAATAAGGCTCAAACTTCCGAAAACTTTGGTTGTTAATAACTTTGTCCAACTACTGCGCAAATTTGAACCAATTTCTACTCATATTCATAGTTTTTATTCTCCCAAATCTCATTCTATCTCTATAATGCTCTTTGGTCCAATAAATGAAACTCAAACTTCTGAAAAGTTTGTTTGTTAATGACTTTGTCCAACTACTTCGCAAATTTGAAGTGATTTCTACTCACCTAACCTAACCTAACCACACGCGCGTTCTGGTTCGATAAAGGTCTTTCATGGCACAAATAAGACCCAATCTTTCCGAAAAGTCGGTTATTCAAATTTATATCCAATTATTGCCAAAGTTAATACGTGCGTCCAACTACTGCGCAAATTTGAATCTATTTTCACCAGCTATTGTTGTTAATAGGCTTTGGCCCAATAAACCACCGAATATTCTCAAAAATCCTATTAATAATAACTTTGTCCAATTACTGCGCAAATTTGAAACGATTTCTAGTTACGTTTGTACTTCTAAATCATCAAACTTGATTTCTGGCTCGATAATAATTTTTTTGCCCAACAAACAAGTCCGAATATTTCGAAAAATCAGTTTTTTGATGACTTTTCAATTCCTGCGCAAATTTGAATCGATTTCCATAAGCTTTTGTTGTTTTCAGTCGCCAAACACTTTTTCTGGCTTTATAATAGTCTTTGGTCCAATAAGTAAGACTGAAACTACCGGAAAGCTCAGTTATTGATAACTTTGTCCAACTTCTGCGCAAATTTGAAGTGATTTCGACCAGATTTTGTTGTTTTTATTGTTCAAATGCTCTTTCTGTTTGGATAAAAGACTAGTCCAACAAACTAGACCAGATTTTCCGGAAAATGTGGTTATTAATAACATTGTCCAACTAATGCGCAAATTTTAAACAATTTATTTCATATTCATGGTTTTTAGATGCCTAACCCGGGTTCGTAGATCGGATGAACAACACTCAATTTTCCAGAAAATTTGTTTAATAATAACTTTGTCCAATTACTGCCAACATTTGAAACTATTTCTATTCATATTTGCGCATTTCGTGGGGCGACTCTTCTGAAAAATTCGGTCGTTGATTAACATTGTTCAACTCCTGCGCAAATTTTAACCAGTTTCTACCCGTTTCCGTGATTTTTAGATCACAAACTTGCCTTCTGGTTCGATAACGGTCTTTCGTCGAACAAACAACGCTAAATCTTTCGTAAAGTTCGGTTATTTCATAGCTTTGTCCAATAACTGCGCAAATTTGAACCAACTTCTCTTGTTTTTAGATGCTAAACGTAGTTTGTAGTTCTTCTTTGGATAAACAAATAATGCAAACTCTTTCGGAAAATTCGGTTTTTTCATATCTTTGTCCAGGTACTGCGCAAATTTGAACCCATTTCTGTGATTTTTATACTCCAAATATCGCTTTTTGTTTCAGTAACGGTCTTGGATCGAACAAAAAACGCAAAATCTTTCGGAAAGATCGATTGTTTGAGAACCTTGTCCAATTATTGCGCAAATATGAACCAACCTCTACCAATTTTTTTATGTTTTTAGAGTACAAATGCGTTTTATGTTTTGGCAAGGGTCTTTGGTCGAACAAACAACACAAAATCTTTCGTAAATATCGGTTATTTCATAACTTTGTCCAACTACTGCGCAAATTTAAACCAATTTCTACCATTTTTGTACTCCAAACTTGCTTGCTAGTTTGATAAAGTTCTTTGGTTGGACAAAGAACGCACAACCTTTCAGAAAATTCGATTATTTTATAATATTGTCCAAATACTGCGCTAATTTGAACCAATTTTTCTTGTTTTTATACTCTGAATTCATCTTTTTGTTTCGATAAAGTTCTTTGATAGAACAAACAAAGCAAACTCTTTCGGAAAACTCGATTATTTAATAACTTTCTCCAAATATTGCGCAAATTTGAACCAATTTCTACAAATTTTTCTAGTTTTTACACTCCAAATTTCCAAACATTTTTGTCAGTTCGGTTATTTCTGCTCCTAGCCATAGGAACAATTTGTATCAGAATTTTATTTTCTACATATACCATGCATTCCATCTTCCCAACAAGATACATTTCTTCAGGAAAAACCTCATAGGCGTCTAAAAATTATTTCTACGGGATTATCTAAATATAGAAAATATCAAAATTCGATTTCAAAGTTGACCGAGTCAAATTTAGAAAGAAAAACAACATTTTTGCAAGTAATAACGAAAATATGGAATCATGAAAAGTCGTTTTTAGACCAAAAAATCGTCCCTCTTCAGCCCTATCATCTACAGGCTCTTCAAATTTTAAGATGTAAAGTTCCTACAAGCCTCAACTAAATCCTCTGCCCGTCCATTATATCATTCTACATGAGAAAAAATATTTTAAATTATTGATTACCTAATTTTTTTATTTTAGGTTGATGTTTACAACGCTCCTTATGAATTTTCGATATTATCAGTATAAGTTAGTTTGTTTTTTGGACTTACAGTGTTCAGTATTATCAGTATTAATTAATGTTAGTCCCCTTTGTTATTTTTCGATTTCGGCTCGGGTAATTTCGTTATCGAAAAAAAAATACTTCCATTGTTTTCAATATAAAACGTTTCGAATAGCTATAGATTATGCCGTTTGGAGTTTGTATAGAATTGCTTATTATAACTCATTAATTTGAGAATATTTTCTTAATAAATTGGTATTTTGTTATAATTGTACGTTTAATTACCACCCCCGCCCCTCCATCTTTCTCCCCACCACTACAGGCATCGACACTCGATGGTGTAAGCAACAGACTGTCAAATGCTATAAGTGACAGACAGAAACTTACATATAAACGACATATTACACAGTATAACGCTACATTGATATAAGTGACACTGGTACACGTTGTAGGAGACACAATGGTATAAGCGACGCACCAAAAACATCGCAAAATTGTATAAGCGATGCTTTTTTGAAATTCTATAAACGATTGGTTATCAAATTTCACGTTTGTAACGCTGCGCTATGATATAAGTTACACTTATTTTAGCTACACAAGCGACGCACCGTCAAATGGTTAGTTATATGCCATAAAATAATGATATAAGTGACACGATGGTATAAGCGACACACGTTTGTAACGCTGCAACGTGATATAAGCGACGAATCGTTAAATGGCAAATTATACCTCGAAAATGATATAAGTGACATTATACTACTTGGTCAAATAGACACGTTGTTAAATGATATAAGCGGCACACTGAAAACGTCGCAAGATTGTATAAGCGATGCTTTTTTTAAATTCTATAAGCAATTGGTTATCAAATTTCACGTTTGTAACGCTGTCGTGTGCTAGAGGTAACGCTCTTGAGTTATATGTTGTAAAAAATGATATAAGTGACACTATGTTACTTGTTGAAAGAGACACTTTGTTGAATGGTATAAGCGACACACTGAAAACACTGCAAGTGAAATAAGTGACGCTTATTAAAGCTATAAAAGCGACGCAACATTAAATGTTGAGTTATAAGTCGTAAAAAATTATAAAAGTGACACTGTTACTTGTTGAAAGAGACTTAGTTGAAGAGTATAAGCGATGCACTGAGAACACTGCAAGCGAAATAACTGACGCTTATTAAAGCGATAAATGCGACGCAACATTAAATGTTGTTATATGCCGTAAAAAATTATAAAAGTGACATTTTAGGTGCGTTCTTTTTGACTGAGATCTCAGTTAATCTCAGCTCACATCAGTAATGTGCGCGTTCTTTTTGTTTTACTCACTTTGAGTGAGCTGAGATTTTTCCTCCCCCTTCACCGATGCTGAATGTGTTGTAAGGGGGTAGCAGTTGGAATTTAGTCGGAAATAAAGTGGAGGGAATGAAGAAATATTTGATTTTCTTGGTTTATATGTAGTTTTAACCAAGGTTATCTACGGTTTTAACTATTGACATATAAATAATAAACACACATAAACTATTTTTCTCTTGTTACAAATTATGGATACATTAATTAACATTATTATGCTGATACGAATCTGTCGTATAGTTTAAATCTATCGACAGATCGCGCGCTTCAATTGAGATGTCGTTTTTTTTGGTGCTTACTCACATCACTTTATCTCAGATCACCTTAACTGAAGTGATCTGAGATCTCAGTCAAAAAGAACGCACCATATGTTACTTGTTGAAAGAGTCACTTTGTTGAATAGTATAAGCGACGCACTGAAAACACTGCAACTTGAAATAAGTGACGCTTATTTAAGCGATAAAATCGACGCAACGTTAAATATTAAGTTATATGTCGTAAACATGGTATAAGTGACCCTATGTTACTTGGTAAAAGAGACACTTTGTTGAATGGTATAAGCGACGCAACGTTAAATTATATGTCGTAAAAATATATGCGATACTATGTATTATCGAGACTTGAAGTGGCGCAGGATGGTATAATCTATGCGTTGGTAACGCTACAAAATGATATAAGTGATATTTCATTAAATGGTACGATATGAGAAGCGACGTTACGTTACTTTTATATATTATTTAATGATATACGACGCTGTAAAATTATTACGTGTTGAATGGTATAAGCGTCATGTTAGTTATGCTGCGAAATGCTGTAAGTGGCTCTGAGTTTAAGGATGTAAGCGGCTCCTTGTAAAATGAGGAGCGACACTTGGTATAAGTTGCATGTTTAGTGATAAAAGAGTAACATAAGTTACGCTATGGTAACGCTGCAAAATACCGTGACATTTGTTTAGATGACACAAGCGTCGCTTTGAATGGAATAAGCGTTGTAATGTAGTGTAACGCTGCACAATGGTATAAGTTACGCTGATATGAATGGTATAGGCGACTAATTTTAAAATGAGAAGCAGCACTTTGTATGAGCGCAGTGATTCAATGACGTAAGCGACACATTGGTAACGCTGCCAAATTTATGACAATGTATTAAATGGCACAAGTGTCCCGTTGCATGATATAAGCGTTGTAATATGGCGTAACGCTACAAAATGGTACGAGTGACGCTATTTTGAATGGTGTTGCGAAAGAAGGAGCGACACTTATTTGGTATAAGCGACATGTTTAATGTTATGAGCGACGTTTAGTAACGCCGCAAATACCATGACATTTGTTTGTATGACATAAGGGTTGCTTTGAATGATATATGCATTGCGAAATGGTATAAATGACGCTGATTTGAATGGCATTAGCGACATGGTGGAATGCTGGGATATGTTAAAAGTGACGCTGATTTGAACGTTGTTCCAAAAGGAGAAGTGACACTTTGTATAACCGATGTTATTCAATGATACAAGCGATGCTTTGATAATGGTACAAAATACCATGACATTGGTCATAAGCGTCACTTGAATGGTGTTGAATTTGATTAAATTACCAAATTCTCCTGTGATTTTTATTTTCAACTTACCCTGTATAATACAATTCGAATATTCTGCTCAAAACATATAACTAAATATATCCTTCTTCTCAACATTTAATATTTCCTTACATCAACAAAAAATTCATTTTAACTTTACTACCATATAAGAAATACAGATAAATATAGTTTTCTGAAATTCCAATGAATACTTCAAAGTGTCCGACACCGTATCGCTTCATAAAAACTCTGTTATCTGTATCTACGAAACATTTCAGGCCCCAAAAAAAATCACCCTAACTGCCAACTTTCACTCGCTGTATCTGACCGTAACGTTTTAAAACTCTTTTATCCCATTGGCCAGATCCTAATATTTTGCTCCTTTCTCGCAACTACGTCAACCGACGTATAAATACGCCATCTACCTTACATTTTGCCTCTTCATCATTTAACCGTGGTACATAAAGGTACTCAAGTTATAAGAGCAACCGGCGTTTTTTATCCCGGTAACAAACATGTGTATTTAATCTTCAATTATCCATTATTCCCTCATATTATGTGCAAAATAATCACAGTGTAACGCGTATGTACAAGTGAGTTCTTAATTGTCTACGCAAAAATAAAAAAGTTATAAATTCCTGCAATATAAAAAAATGAACGTGACATAAGTGTTTAATTTCTTCATACATTTCATCATACATCCTACATCAGTGAATACAATCATTTGGTCCTTCGAGAGCATCAGCTAACAACAAAGAACTATCCATTCCATCTATTAGCCCACGTAAAAAAGGGTTGATTAGAACAAATGGTATAAGCGTTGTAATGTATTGTAACGCTGCAAAATGGTATAATTTACGCTAACTCGAATGGTATAAAGGACTTAGGTGTAACGCTGTGAAATGCAGTGTGGGACGCTTTTTTCAATGATGCTGGATAACGAGAACCTACACTTACTTGGTGTAAGCGACATTTTTATTGATATAAGCGACTTGTTAATATGGTTGCCTAAAAAAATTAATCAGAAACAGGTATGCAACGTTAGAATGCTGATAGTAATTCCAATTCGGGACACGTTTTAGACTGTAATTTCCAATTTCATAAGTGTGTGCTTGAATTATGGGCCATAACGAGTAATTTTTTTTATATCACAAATTAGCGACACACGTACCTAGATTTTCTCAGTAATAAATGACTTATCGGTCTCGTTATAAGAGGGTACAAGTTATTATTATTATTAAATTAGACGCAAAAATATTAATAATCGTTATTTCTCAAAAATGGATTACGGCACGTTCGTCTGGAGGCGTGTATCGCGTGTCGAATGGCATTAAAGAGACGTTTTGGTCATAAATTCAGAGTAGGATTCAAGAAAACTATGAAAGTAAGTAAGTTACAGAATTTTGGAGAACGTTCTATAATGTTCCGTACTTACTTATCCCATACCGACGATTTAATTTGTTCCCCGTCAATTTAAAATTTTCTAAATTCATCAAGAACATTCTAACATGTCTCATAAAAGTCTAAATCGTATAAAATATAATATGTATAGTTTAAAAATGTTTTAGGAAGCCCTAGAGTAAATTAAGGTGTTCCAAAATATTCTGGAGTAATTTAGTAGCAGTAATATTCCTAAAAAGCTCATCAAAAACATTCTGTTATGTTCCATAAAGGTCTAAATCATTCTAAAATATAATCTGTGTCGTTTAAAAATAATCTAAAATAGGATATTGGGGGTTTAGAATCTTTCTTATTGATTTAAAATGTTCGAATATCATCAAGAACATTCTGGCATGTTCCATAACGATCTAACCCATACTGAAACAATCTGTGTCGTTTGAGAATGCTCTAGAGTAATTTAAAATCTTCCAAAATATTCTGGAGTAATTGAAAATTTTCCTAGAAAATTCCAGACATTCTAGGAAGTTTAAAAATAATTTCAAAAATGATATTGTGTGATTTATAATGTTCCTCATTAATTTAAAATGTTCTAAACTAATCCAGAACATTGTGGTATGTTCCATAATGGTTTAAATCATTGTAAAATAATCTGTGTCGCTTAAGAACGCTCTAGAAGGTTTTAGAGTATTTTGAAATATTTCAAAATAATCTCAGATATTCTAAGAGGGTTGAAAATGTTCTAAAACAGGATATTGAGTGGTTTAGAATGTTCCTCATCCATTTAAAATGTACTAAATGAATCAAGAACATTCTGGTATGTTCCATAACGATCTATACCATTCTAAAATAATCTGTGTTGTTTGATAATGTTCTAGAAGGTTCTATAGTAATTGAAAGTGATCTAAAAGGCTCTAGAGTAATTTAAAATGTTCCAAAATATTCTGGAATAGTTGAAAATGTTTCTATAAAATCCCAGATATTCCAGGAAGTTTGAAAATGATTTCAAAAATGATATTGTGTGATTTATAATGATCCTCATTAATTTAAACTAGTCTAAACTAATCAAAAACATTCCGGTATGTTCCATAAAGGTTTAAATCATTCTAAAATAATCTGTATGGTTTAAGAATGTTCTAGAAGGTTTTAGAGTATTTCGAAATGATCCAAAATAATCTCAGGTATTCTAAGAGGGTTGAAAATGTTCTCCAACAGGATATTGAGTGGATTAGAATGTTCCTCATCAATTTAAAATGTTCTAAATGAATCAAGAACGTTCTGGTATGTTCCATAACGATCTCAAACATTCTAAAACAATATGTGACGTTTGAGGATGTCCTCAAAGGTTCTAGAGTAATTTAAAATGTTTCAAAAGATTTTGGAGTAATTGAGAATGTCCCTAAAAAATCGCAGATATTCTAGAAAGTTTGAAAATGTTTTCAAAAATGATATTGTGTGATTCATAATGTTCCTCATTAATTTAAAATATTCTAAACTTATAAAAATCATTCTGGTATGTTCCATAAAGGTTTAAATAATTCTGGAATAATCTGCGTCGTTTAAGAATGTTCAAGAAGGTTTTAGAGTAATTTGATTTGTTCCAAAATAATCTCAGATATTCGAAGAGGTTTGAAAATGTTCTAAAACAGGATATTGAGTGGTTTAGAATGTTCCTCATCAATTTAAAATGTTCTAAATGAATCAAGAACATTCTGGTATGTTCCATAACGATCTATACCATTCTAAAAAATGTTCCAAAAGATTTTGAAGTAGATGAGAATGTTACCAGAAAATGCCAGACATTCTAGGAAGTGTGAAAATGTTCACAAAAATGATATCGTTTGAATTATAATGTTCCTCATTAATTTAAAATGTTCTGAACTAATCAAGAACATTCTTGTATGTTCTCCAAGAACATAAATTATCCTAGAATGTTGTAAAATGTTTGGCGATGAATAAGAATATTCTAGAACATTCGACAGTAATTTAAAACGATCTTAAATCATTTACAACAATATGGAATGTTCCCAAAAAGTTCTAAACTACTCTAAAGAAACGTAAAGTATATAGTAAAACATGTGAGAATGTTCCTGGCCATTATGAAATTTTCTAAACCGATAAAGAACATTCCTGTATGTTCTGTAAGAATACAAATTATTGTAGAACCGTTCTGTAATTAATAAGAATGTTCTAGAACATTCTATAGGAATTTGACACGTTCTAAAATTATTTACAATAATTCAGAATGTTCCTAAAATGTTCTAGAATACTGTAGAACTGTAAAGAATATGAGAATGTTCCTGGACATTTTAAAATGTTCTAAACTGACCAAGAACAGTATGGTAGGTTCTATAAGAATATAAATTATTCTAAAACGTTGTAACATTTTCTGTGATGAATAATAATGTTCTAGAACATTTGACGGTAATTTGAAATGTTCTAAAATTATTGACAACAACGTAGAATGTTCCGAAAAGTTTCTAGAATACTTTAGAAACGTGAGGAATAAACTAAAACATATAAGAATGTTTCTGGGAATTTTAAAATGTTCTTAACTGATCAAGAACAATCTGGAATATTTTATAAGAATATAAATTATCCTAAAACGTCGTAAAATATTCTCTAATTAATAATAGTGTTCTAGAATATTTTGCAGTAATTTTAATCGTTCTAATACTATTTACAACAATACAGAATGTACCCGAAATGTTCTAGAATACTCTAGGAGCGTAAAGTATAAATTAAAATATGTAAGAATGTTCCTGGGAATTTTAAAATGCAATTAATTGATCAAGAACATTCTGGTAAGTTCTACAAGAATATAAATTATTCTAGAACGTTGTAAAATGAGAATCATGAAAAATTGTGTTACAATAATCGATATAAAACGGTTACAAACAACTTGAAGTCGGCACTGGCACATATTTTCATTTTCACCCCTAGTTGAGGGTTACAATGCTTTTGCTTGACCCCAATAAGCATACTTAAAAATCGTTTGGGTTGCATTTGTTTCGTGCTGTTTTTTCTATACACTTTTCGACGTATTAACGCGACAAACAATTTACCATAGTCGTAACTGAAAGGGAAACCATTTTTTAAATAAAAAAAACAAATTAAAATATTGGGTAAACTTGTCAATGGAGTTTATAAAACAATCAACGCGATAGAATATAATTTAAGAGTGTTTTCCATTACAATTTGGGGGCAGTACATGTGATATTATTTGATACATGCCATGAAAAGAATCTTTGGTTTATTAATGTACCCGCTACTGATCTATAACAGAAGCTGTTAACTTGGTAATACATTTTTTACGACTTACTGCATTTACCTACTGATTTACGCCGGAAAAATTACTTGCCATTGCTTTAATTCTCGTGAAAATTAATGTCTGTGGGAAATTGTTGAGGTGCCAACAGAAATACTGCGTATAAAAAGCGTACCATCGTTTCCTACACACATTTTTTCAAAAATGGGAACAGTTTTCAATTTTTATCCAACGGAAATACGAAACGAGTCCCTAGTTTATTTAAAATGAAGCGCTATTCATTTCAATAGTGTGTCATCAGAAGTGAGGCTTTCGATTCCTTATGTTTTTACTTACAAGTTACCCTGATAGCATGAAAATTTAAAGGTCAAGGTATGCGTGTATTTTCCGACAGTGTTTTTCTTCGAAAATATCGGTTTCCGAAAGAAAATCGATTTAATAATATAGGAAAAACGCGGGAAATGTCCTATTATCTGAACTGCAAAGTCTAGGCTAAAAAATGTCGAATCAACTCAAAAGTATTGCAGGTTAAAGTCTATATTCACTTTTTGATTTTAGAGATAATGTAATGTTTTTCTTATTTATTTAAATAGTTTTTAACACAACGTCTGTTCATTACCAGATTTTATTGTTGACAAAACTAACTGCTCGTAGGTAGTCTCTTATATGTTAGAACCACTTTCTGGAACCTTCGGATTCCTGAAATTTTTATTATGCGGCTCCAGTGGCGGCCTTACCCATTGCGAGGCTCCGGGCAGCAGGTCTTTGCGAGGCCTTTTGTCCTTCGTGAAAAGTATGTGATGCGAAAGTAGGTCTGGTTGTTTGGTTTAGGTAGTTGTCATGTTTAAGAGAAATGCTAAAATTATACAAATGAATCAAATTTGAGTTTTAAAATATTTTACATTGAAAGATTTACAATTATACATTTTAAAATTGATGTTTGCGGCTTTTCCTAAGACTAAAATATTTAATTAAAGCACAATAATCTAACGAATGAGCGACGTCATTTTCGATTGAAAGAATAGCCGATCTTGTGTCATCGAATTCATCAAATATGTTTTAATAATTTTAAGCCTCGAAAAACTTCTTTCAGCAGACGCAACTGTAACAGGTGTGGTAGCAATAATTCTCAGGACTATTTCAATAGTGGAGTAAACTTCAGTTAATTTTTTTTCTATTATGTATTTTAGCACCGAGATAATGTCATTGTTTCTTTCATACACACGGATGAACATATTCAGTTCTTCGTACAATTCATGTCCATCAATAGCACATGATTCTCCTACTGTCATAGATATTGCTTTAAATGTTCACTATCACTAATTTCCTTTAATTTTTTTATATTATACATGAAACCAAATATGCTCTCATGATGTTTAAGAGCCTCAAACCTAGGATGACAGCTTGCGCGCACATTGTCGACAATGACATAAAAATAGTTTATTATGAAAATTTCTTCCGCTTTCAATTCATGAGCTTCATCTTCCCCTTCATAATCAAAATACCTTTTTTACGTCGTATTCTGACTTCTTTGAACTGTCTGTCAATATCATTTTTCTCGGATATTTCTCTTGCTGACTGAAAACCATTTTCTCGATAATTAGCGAGCCAATTTGTGAATGCGTCTAGGTGTTGTATAGCCACATAAAAGTGCATGTTTTCGCTTTGTCACATTTTACTTATAACATTTATTTTTGTAGGAATGTCATACCATATGACAAGTGAAACTACAAATTCGTAGGTAGTTAGTTCCTTTTCTATATAATGGCATTCACTGACCAACTGTCAATCTGTTGTGTTTTCTGCTAAATCCTTTAAAGCATCACATATATCACTTAGTTGGTATTTAACGGCCTTCACCGATGCTACCTTGCACTTCCATCTAGTTTCAGAAAGTGGTTTTAGCGATAACGATTTTACATTAGCATTTAAAATAGTCCACCTCTGCCTTGAGCCGGCAAATAGAGTGTACAACCTTTGTAGCAAACCAAAAAAAAGATTTTACTTGGACACTAGACGTTGCTGCATCTCCTAGGATGAGATTCTAGCTATGACTCCCACAAGATAAAAAATAAGCAAGTGGATTAATTTCAAGGATACGTTTTTGGACACCACTTTTTCACCACGCATATTGGCACCATTATCATATCCTTGGCCTCTGCAGTTTTGCAATGATATACCTAATTGCTCTAATTCTGTGATTATATAATTAGTCAAACTCTCAGCTGTGGTTTTTTCGACGGATAAGAAACCAATAAAATGTTCTTCAATTTCAGCTATATTTGTATTGAAAAATAATTGAAAGTTGCTCAACACGAGAAACGTCGCGAGTACAATCAAGAATAATCGAGTAATATTTATTATTTATTATTTTTTCAAAAATTTGAGTCTTCACGTGACTTGCCATTAATTGTATGAGCTCATTTTGAATACTTTTTCCGATATAGTGGTCATTAATCGTCTTATCCTTTTCTTGTTTTAGGTGAAGTCTCATCATGGGATCAAATCGGGCTATTTACTTTACTAAATCTATAAAGTTTCCGCTTGTCTCACTCGAATCTGAGTCAGATGTTAACCTCTCTCTATAAAAAATTAACAATTGCGAGTAATCGTTCTAAATTATCTCTCCAACGTTGCCTCTCTTGTTCAATTTGTGACTGGGCTAAGAAGTCAATAGTGGAACAGCTTCTTAAACTGTTGTGTATTGAATAACAATAATAATAGATTCCAGTTATATTTTATGTCATATTATATTCTTGAACAAACTTATAATATACATGAACATTAAGTAATCTCATTGACAACTATATATTTCCACTGACAGCTAACCAAGGGGCGTTTTCACTAACGGTGCATTTGCTATGTATCTCCGTAACACTTCCCCTCGTTGTATTAATAAACTTATATATCTAAACGTTTGGGCGGCCTTCTGTTTCTAGTACTGCGGTGAATTACCACATCTTCCTGTTTCGGTTCGTTGATCTGAGGAACAGTCTCGGCCGAATATACTATCTCTCCATTAGCCGGTTGCTGCTCCGATCTCTCTAGTGTCTGATCCTCTTTCTCAATATGTTTCTCCTTAACTGGTTCCTTTTCAGAGTCAACACCCTTGTCCGCCTGTGATTCCTCTTGCGAATCAGGCAGATGATGCTGCCTAACAGACTCATCCTTGTGCATAGTGTGGTCCTTAACATGTGATTTTAATATTTGATCCACGTGTCTTTTATTAATTTTTCCATCTGCATTTATCTCATAGCGTAATTTTCCTATTTTTTCTACGATGACTCCAAATTTCCATTTATTGTCATCATACGATCGTATCTGTACTGTTTCTCCCACATTGAATTGTTTATTTATTTTTATTTCTTCTCTTTTGTTGTTCATTACTGTTATGAATTCCCTTTGAACCAAATCAATCCTTGTTCTATATCATCTTTTATACATCATTTCACTAGGACTCAATCCAGTGGAATTATTTGGCGTTTTCCTGTGCATCATTAACATTTTTGATAGTTTGTCCTGGAGAGTACCTTCCTCATGTATCATGGCCTTTAATTTATTTTTAGAAGTTTGTACATATCTTTCTGCTTGTCCATAGGTCGATGGATGGAAAGGTGCTGTGAATTTTGATTGAATTCCATTTTGTTTTAAAAATCTCTGCATTTCTTCTTTGCCGTTGTCCGATACTATTATTAAGGGTAATCCAAATGTAGTGAACATCTTCTTTAGAATATTAATAGTTGTTGACGATGTAATAGATGATGTAGGTATCACTTCCAGTCACTTTGTATAGGCATCTACAACTATCAAGAAATAATTATTCATGAAAGGCCCCACATAGTCGATATGTATTCTAGTCCATGGTTCTTTTGGATATTCCCAACTGTGCAAGGGTACTTGATAGGATTTCTTTAAAGCATGCATCATGCTTTACACTCCTTTACCATCTTTTCAATGTCGGAATCAATATTTTTCCACCATACATAGCTTCGTGCCAGTGCTTTCATTTTAAGAATTCCCGTATGAGCTGTATGTAACTCTTGCAATATAGTGGCTTGTAATTGTTTTGGTATTGCGATTCTAATTCCATAGAAAATGCAATTATCTTGTAACGAGAATTCATGTATATTGTTCATGTTTCCTTTTCCTGATTGAATATTTTTATATAACTGGTGCAGTTCCGGATCCATAGCTCTAGCTTCTTTGCTTTTCTCTCTAGTAATTGGCATCATTGCAATTTGATTTAGGTAAAATATATCATCATCTGTCTCTCTTTCCTTATTTTCTGTATTATGTTCTAGTCTTGAGAAATAGTCCGCATTTGCATGCTCTGTTGTTTTCCTGAGTTTAATTTCGTAGTCAAATCCAGCCAAGAAATTCGCGCAATGTATCAGTCTAATTGCTGTAGTTGACGGCATCAATTTTGTGGGATGTAGGATGTGACGTGCTTTTTTTCCCTTATAAGAATCACGGACGTCACTATGACACCCACGGCTTCGGTAATTCCTAGATTTCCTCGGGCGCCAGATTTTTTTGGGGTGGTTTACTCCACCGAACTCTCGAAAATACGGCGTCGAGAGTTACCAGGGTAGCCACAGATGGAGGTTCAGTAATTCCAGGGGTCTGTTGTTATGGACCTTTCCGGATACGTAGTGTGCAAACAGGCTTTAATTGCTTACCACTATCAAACAAATGAAACTACTCGCTACTGGAGAAATTATTAATTTTAATTCCACAAATAAAATTGAATTTTACATAAATGAGAGATTTCAAAAATATCAAAATAAACTACTCGCTACTGGAGAAATTATTAATTTTAATTCCACAAATAAAATCGAATTTTACATAAATGAGAAACTGCAAAGATATCAAAATAAACTACTCGCTGCTGGAGAAATTATTAATTTTTATTCCACAAATAGAATTGAATTTTACATAAATGAGAAATTACAAAAATATCAAAATAAACTACTCGCTACTGGAGAAATTATTAATTTTAATTCCACAAATAAAATTGAATTTTACATAAATGAGAGATTGCAAAAATATCAAAATCTACTACTAAAGATCTACGTTACTAATCAAACCAAAAGCGGACTGACACCAAGCAATAAATATTCTAGCTATTTTACAACGGAGGCGGAAAATAACGTGCAGAATTCTACTAGTACATAGCAGGTGAAAACAATACAAAGTTCCTAGTGATAATATGTCAAAATGCACAGAGAAAGCGTTATGGTTGCACTAACAGAGCGTACTATATCGGTTCTTAGTATTTGTGTACCTTTTAAATAAAGCGGAAGAAAATAATCAATTAACTAGTCTCGGCGGCTAGGTTAATCTCAATAGCCACCGGAATTTCTTAGCGATTTCACTAGATTCAACTAAACTAGGTTTTACTGATCAACACAATGGCCTATCGTACAAGATCAAATTCTCAGATAATGAAAACTACTAGCAGAATGCGAAAACCTCTCTTGGGTACCCCTGCTCAGCAGCGAATACTTCTGAGATTATTTCGTATCCCTTAAATTAAATCTGCCTTAGAGGCCTCTCGAATTGATCCCTGCTCAGCAGCGAATCCAGACGAGATTTTTCTAAACAGGTGCAAACGAACTAAATTTTCTTAACAGTACAACGGCTTGTTGGACGGGATTAAATATTCAGATAAAAGTGACTCTATATGTTTTACTAACAAACAACAGCCTATTGTACGAAATCAAATTCTCAGATAATGAAAACTACCAGCAGAATGCGAAAACCTCTCTTGGGTATCCCTGCTCAGCAGCGAATACTTCTGAGATTATTTCGTATCTCTTAAATTAAATCTGCCTTAGAGGCCTCCCGAATTGATCCCTGCTCAGCAGCGAATCCAGACGAGATTTTTCTAAGTAAATGCAAAAGAAAATAAATTTTTAACAGTACAACGGCTTGTTGGACGGGATTAAATATTCAGATAAAAGTGACTCTATATGTTGTATCTAAAACTATATGTTCTAACTTCGGAATTGTACACAAATACTATGAATTCAAATGTTAAAATACAAGCGGCTAAGCGTTGGATGATAATAGCTATTCACAGAAAAAAAAATGTATATCCACTTACCTGGTTCACAAAAACCAGCCACAGATTAGGCGTAAACACAAAGTAATTTTCAAGCAGGAAAAGAAAGAAAAAGCCCCGTTTACCGGTATGCTACGTCCTTTTATTAAATTCTCCTACCCCACTTACGAAGTCTCCTCCTTAAAATTTTGAAAATGCGCGCACATTAGCAGACTGGTTTAAGTGAACTCGACGAAAGGATATACCGGATGTCTCAGAAGTAGTACATTTATATAAAATAAATACTCAGAGTTAAATTTCGAAAGAGAGGCGATTTAATTATTAAATAAAATGAAATTTATACTGCATGGTTGCTGGAAATGAAAACATTAAAAAGTAACATCGTTACAAGGATTCTTGCAAGAGGTTGGTTATCAATGATAATTATAATTCTTCGACCATAACAGTACTGGAAAAACTTTTTGAGTCCCCAAATCAGTGCTGCTGCTTCTTTGTCAAGCTGGCTATAATTTTTCTCGGCTTGGGTCAAAGATCTTGACGCAAAAGCAATGGGTCTTTCGATTTTATCAGGCATAATATGTGACAATACTGCGCCGAATCCCGTTGGTGATGCATCTGTAGCTAGCGTCACAAGTAAGTTAGGATAGAATGGGGTAAGTACTTTTTCACTACATATCTCTGTTTTTAAGCTTTGGAAAACATTTTCACATTCTTTGGTCCAATCAAATTTGGTATTCTTTTGTAATAGTTTATACAGCGGATTAAGTTTTGAAGCTAGGTTCGGTATGAATTGCTGATAATAGTTGATCATTCCGAGAAATGTTCAAAGTGACGAGACATCTGTTGGCCGGTAACTATTTTTTATATCATCTATTTTCTCGTCAGTTGGGTGTAGTCCCTCCTCATTAATTCTGTCACCAAGGTATGTAATTGACTTTTGAAAAAATTGACATTTCTTCCGATGTAGATGTAGTCCACACTCTTTTAATTTTCTGAATACTATTTCCAGTCGTTGCAGTAATTCTGTGTAGGTACGTCCTTGTAAAGCAATGTCATCAAAGAAACATACTGTACCTGATAGCCCTTGTAATGTCTGATCCATATATCTTTGCCATATATTTGGAGCTATTTTTACACAAAACATTAAGCGATTTACTTTATAAGTTCCTTTACAAGTGCTTGCATTTTTGCTGAGGCTTCATCAGTTTTCATGTGTAGGTATGCTTGATTAATGTCCAATGTGCAAAAATATTTTCCTCCACTCAATTTGCTAAATATCTCTTATATTCTTGGAATAGGATAAATATCATTTTCTAGATTTTTATTTAATGTTGCACTGTAGTCGGCACATAAGCGTATTTTCCCTGAAGGTTTTACTACAGTAACCAAAGGTGTGCCCCATCGTGAGTAAGTAACTTTTTCAAAAATCCCAACTTCTTCCAATCTATCTATCTCTTTTTCGACTTGTTCCTTGAGCATGGCCTCAAGAATATTGGTGTAGTGTTTTCCTTCAATTTGAATGATGTCTGGTAATTATTAATTTCTCCAATTTGTTCTGAAAATAAATCTTCATATTCTTTTAGTAATTGGTGTAATTTTTCTTTAAATTCTTGTTCTGTGATGTCTTTGTTTTCTTCTGAACTTATTGCATTTACTTCAAAATTCATCTTAAGTTTCCTTATCCATTCCGTTCCGACTACGGGGTGTACTTTCTTATCAATCACGATTACTCTGCCCCAAATTACTTTGTTTTTGTATTTTATCATCATATTACAGGTACCCAGAGGTTGTATTATTTCCCCCGTATATGTTCTGAGTTTAATTCTAGTGCTTTTCAGTTTCAGGTTTTTGAAATGTTTGTTATAATAATCTGCAGAGCATGTAGTTACTGCTGCGCCTGTATCTAACTCCCATGTGTGATCTGAACCATTTAGTTTTAATGTAATATTGAATTTATCATTTGATGTGTTCACTGTAGGTATTGTATATATTTCGAAAATTTCTTCATTTTCTGTATCATCTGAGTATTCCTTTTCAATTTCTAATTGCTTTTGTTCTCTGAAGCATACAGCCTCGACATGCCCTTGTTTGTGACAATTTAGACAAAAAGTTTATCTTTAACCTTACATTCAAATGCTTTATGATCTAGTTTTCCGCATCTATAACACATTATTTTCTTTACCTCTCTGGTATTATAATTTTCTGTATTTTTCTTGTATGTATTTCTCTTGAAAGTATTCTTGTTATATGTACTTTTCTTGACTGTAACTTTATTTATTGGAGAATTTTCATAATTTCCCATTTCTTTGCTTTCTGATTTTGATGTTTCAATTGCCATTGTAATCTTTATAATATCATCAACTTTTGTAGTGGGAGGTTCTTGTAGTAATCTTTCTTTAATTTCACTGCTACGTAGGCCACGAATAAATTGTACTCTCAGATGAGTTTCAAATGTACTATTTTTGCATCCATTGCAAACAAAATTGCATTTTCCACCTATTTCTTTTAATCCCGCCACATAATTAGCTATATATTCATGTTCATGTTGTATTCTGAGGCAAAACTTGTGCTGTTGAGCTACCTCACATGGTTCTGGAGCGATGTGATTTCTCAGGATTTGTATGAGGTTTTCATATGTTTTTAATTCTGGTGCATCTGGAGAAGTAATGTTTTTTAGTATCTGGTAATACTTTGATCCAATGCAATTTAGGAAAATGTGCACTTTTGTATTTGCATTTGTCACACCCTTCAATGTAATGTTGTTTTGTAATCGTTGTAGGCAACTATCGAATGACTCGTTTATTTCGTCGTATGGTACAAGTGAAATGCCACTGACTTTAGACGTAGACGTATTTTCTTGGTTTAACATTGTTTGTTGTAATCTATTTTGCTGTTCTTGCATATTTGTCATTGCATCCATCATACTTGCTAATACTTTTGCTAGTTGATCGTCCATCCTCGTCGCCAATCTGTTGTGTATTGAATAACAATAATAATAGATTCCAGTTATATTTTATGTCATATTTTATTTTTGAACAAACTTATAATATACATGAACATTAAGCAGTAATCTCATTGACAACTATATATTTACACTGACAGCTGACAAGGGGCGTTTTCACTAACGGTGCATTTGCTATGTATCTCCGTAACGTAAACCATTCTCTAAATTAATCCATTTCAACATACAATCTTTGTGCTGTCGACTAGATTCGTGAGACTTTAGGTAATCACCCAAGTGTTTCCAACCACACACTCCTTCACTTGATCCAATCTTTGTATTTTCTAGCCCGAATATTCGACACAGAAAACAGTAAACGGCATCCTTTGTTTGTGAATAAATCATCCATCGCCTGTGAAGCTTTTCACCGTTAACTAATATCTTATTATAATGATATTCGCTGAATCGACGTCCATTATCATTTATGGGAAGTAAATCAACTTTAACCCGGATTGGACCTTTTAATACAATCTCAGTTCAGTCTACATCAGTAGAGACAATGATATAGTTAATTCATCATCATCCTCGCTGTTTTTACTTAATGACGGCGGCGGCACCCATGATGATGTGGAAGGAATGTTTTCAGCTTGAGCAGGATTAGAGTCACTTTCAGTCAATAAATGTTTTGTAGAAGTTTCTTTATCATCACTTTTTATATATTTATATAAAGATCCACGTAAATTTTCGTTTACCTGCTTTCTTTTGATAGCTCGTTACCTTTTTGAACTCCCTAACTGAACATTTTCTACCGGCATCACGATCACACGAACACATTTCATAAATCTTGTTTTGTTTCGCACAAACAGTCGGAAATAAATTTTTAAGTATCACACAGTTTTTTTACACTTTTTCAGCTTACTTAATACTTCAAATACTATAATTTACACTTTTCCAGCTCACTCAATACTTTAAATATTATAAAAACATAATATTCAATAAAATTGAAAGATATGTACGGTAACGATTTTGTAACTCATACTGCAAGCAAAATAATTCCAAGATGACAAGAGTTAACAAATGAAATGAAACACGGGGATTCCCCGAGCGATAGAGGAGCAGAACTTGTCCCAACTCACGAGTGTTATGCGATTAAAAAACCGATTGTTTAAAATTCATTTTAAACTTAGTGATTCTCTTTCTACAAATCTAACAATTCATATATTTTCAATATCTGCTGTTACAAACGAACCCGAAACGAATAGGAAAAAACGTTAGTTTTTTGCTAGCCCTAGTCGGCTGACGCTCATTTCACATTTTATACATTCTTCTTCCCTGAACCGTCTAACAGTAGTAGTAACAGTTTTTAATGAGTTAAGTAACCAAGCAAGTAAGACTAGATTTTTCTTCAGTTGTATTCACTCGCATAAAATTGATGGCAATTGAACATTCAACAATATTTTTATATAATTAAATTAATTTCATTCTACATCGTTGCCGGCACTCTTCCATCAGTGTTACTCGATTTATGTGTTTTGTAATAACTTTATATTTAATTATTGATAGAATTGGAGGGAAAATCTTCCAGCAAATTGTTTATTAAATGAAGCGCTTTTAACATCCGGTCACTTCTGGTTTTTGTATACCTTTTCCTGAATCCTAGTCAATTGACTAATAAATCGTAATATAAGGTATGAAATTGACTGTCTCGACCCTTACTTCTTGGGATCTACTCATATTAGTGTTTTAAATGGAACTCAACGTTTCTAGCTAATTCCACAATATAATGAAAAATGTTGAAAATTCTAAATGTAACTTCTGTCATTCTGACGATGATATTCAGTTATCGAAACAATTGTCAATTTTTTATAATTTTCAACATTTTTCATTATATTGTAATGATTTTGTTATTTATTTAAACAATAAACGGGTGGGATAAATTTTAAACACACGGTAGGTTCAATTACTTAATTTATTTAAACACTAAACTAATCACTAACACTTAATTTATATATACTTAGTATATTCACTTAAACTAATTTATATAATCACTTAATTTATATTCACTTATTTACTGTTTATCTCACGATGTCAAATTATAACTCTTCCTGATCAGTCCCTTATATATTAAAGCCTTTTTTACTAGTAAATTCCGGACTGCGGCTTACACACACAAAAACAATTGGCTCTGGCCTTTTCTAGTCTGGTCACAAAAACAATGTTTAGATAATATAGTCGTAAACAGTTATAAAAAAAACAGTGCGTATCCGCCATAATTTTATCTTTGATACCTGGCTTAAACAGGTTCGGATTTAGGGACTATACCAGTGTGCTGTTTCGTAACATTACCCCCTCCTTAAATGGAAGTTCCTCCTGGAACTTTTGTGTAGCCGAGCCTGTATGTTTGAATCGGCAACTGGCCCCATTTCTACACTTTCCGATCTTATGGAAATAGCAGGGCACCGTCTTCATCGCATACTAATAACGGGGGGTGTAGCTGCAAATTAATATCTGGACACCGGTATCTCGAAAGATAATCTCTACCATGTTCCTGATGATTCGCCAATCCAACTGATTACTCGCTATCTTAGGCATAGCCAGTTTCTTCACGCTGGATTCCAACACATGGTCTCGTAGGTTTCGAAGTGCTTCCCACACATCGCGGTAGGTAGATCGATCTTGAAATTCATTTTTAGTTACCACATAGAAGACGTACCGCGAATTATGTTTCAGTTTCAGTGTCTTGCCAGGGCTGGAATTGCCCGAACTTCTTTCGAAAGACGGTTGCCAACCCTCGTGCGTTCTTGATACGGGCGGGGATGTTGAATGCCAGGGAATAATCTTCCAGGAGAGTGAACAAATCTTGTTGTTGTTCCGAAGTGACTCCATATCTAGCTTTCCCCGTACCTCCATACGCGCCCATAAATTCATCGAAGGTAGTGTCAGACACATCTTGAATAAGGTTTACTCCTTCCTATAGGTCATGGTCTCCTTCGAATGGGGCTAGTCGGTTTTGGTAAACTACTTTTGGTTTTTCGTTGGGATCTTGCTTATGCGATATATAACATCATTGATCCTTTTCTTGATTAAGTATGGATCTTCCCAGGATTTTTGTAATTTTGGAGAAAATCCTTTTCTCCTCGTCGGATTGTGTAACCATACTTTGTCCCCTTCTTTAAAACCGCCTTCTGTGGCCTGCGTGTCGTACCGACTTTTCATTCTGTCGCTGGCAACTTGAAGATTTGTTCGAACTAATTCATGAATATCGTCCAGTCTTCTTCTCAATTGGATCACGTAGTCTTCGCCTGCTAGATCTTCTCCAGGCCGACAGCCAAATTACAGGTCACAAGGAAGCCTCATTTCACGTCCAAACAGGATTTTCGCAGGTGCTTCACCCGTGGACTCATTGACGACAGATCGATAAGCCAATGCGAATAGGGAGAGATACTGGTCCAAATCGCTCTGATGGCTGGAAACTACTTTGGACAGGTATTTTCCAATATTCCTGTTCATTATCTCGACCATTCCATCTGACTGTGGATGTTAAGCTGTTGTCCTGGTCTTCTTCATTCCCAGCCTGTCGCAAATCTCCTGGAATAGATGGCTTTCGAAATTTCTTCCCTGGTCGCTGTGGACTTCCAAGGGCACTCCATATCGGCTGATGAATTCTTTCACCAATACATCTGCTACAGTTGTGGCCTCTTGATTCGGGATAGCGTAAATTTCCACCCATTTTGTGAAATAATTCATTACAACCAGTATGTATTTGCTACCATTTTCTGTCGTCGGAAATGGTCCAGCGATATCTAAAGCAATCCTTTCGAAAGGGCTTCCAACATTGTACTGTTTCATGGGTGCCTTTCTCTTGCGATGTGGTCCATTACTCGTAGCACAAGTCGTACATTTCTTACACCAGTCCTTCACATCGTCGGAGCTGTTCATCCAATAAAACCTTTCACGGACTCGCTGAAGGGTTTTCTTCACTCCCAGATAACCTCCCGATGGACTGTCCTGTAACTTCTTTAGTACCTCAGCTACTCTTGTTCTCGGGATAACTAGCTGTCTCCTCATCTCGGAACCATCATCGTTTTCAAGGACTCTTTTCCACAGCCATTCTTCCAGGACAAGAGAGTCCCACTGAGCCTAATACGCCTTGAGTTTCGGTTGAAATTTTGACACTTCTTGCTAGGTAGGTCGCCGATTTTCTTTCTTCCATTGCCGGACCATCTTCAGGTGAGGATCATTCTCCTGATCTTCTCTGATCCTGGTGGGTGACCATTCCTCGTTGACTACAGTAGTTCTTGAAACTGCAGCTTCCCTAGATTCCACCTTGTTGCAGTGGGAATAGTCTATAGGGCATGACCGTCTAGGCAAAGAGTTGGCTTTTCGGTGATTCACATCAGCTGGATGTTCACCCCTGTCTGATTTCCCCTGTGACTGGCGTTCTTGGGTTACAGGAGTCTTGGGGCGCTTCGACGGACTGCTTACGTGCTGTAGCTCGCCACACTTCCGGCATATGATCTTCTTCTGCTTTTTGTCTGCCATACCTTTCAACAAGTTGACGATCTGGTCAAGTTTATCATCGCCATCTTCTTCCTGCATATTCCTACCTTTGTTGTACCGCGAGCCCTCCGTGACTGCTTTGCATTTAAGAGGTTCTTGGTTTGCAAGAGTCGTAGGACGCTTACACGAACTGCGTGCATGATCTAGCTCGCCACAATTACAGCACTTGATCTTCTTCGGTTTCACGTCTACCATACCTTTCAACAGGTTGACGATCTGGTCAAGTCTGTCATCGTCACCTTTTTCCTGCATGGCCCTACCTTTGCTGTATCCCGAAGCCAACGTGACTGCTTCATATTCAAGAGCAGCAGTCAATGCATCGACCAATGTTTTAGGATGGGTTAATCGAAGCGTCTTCTCCATATCGTGGTCACATAAGCCGTCAATAAAGGCCTGGATGCCTAAACATTCCATCATATTCTCTGCTGCTGATGGATAAGCAAATCGGACGAGTAGGGCAATATCCACTTCATATTCTTGAAGTGCTTCGTCACGTTTCTGCCTTCGGTTCTTCAGCTGGGACTGGTACAAATGTTCTAGATGTTCGTGACCATATCGCATGTCCAACCTCTTTTTCAGCTGCTCGAAATCATCCGTTTCTTCAAGAGGTATCGTCTGAAGTACATCTAAGGCATCTCCCCGAAGCGCGATGGTTAAGTTCACTGCTTTCTCCTTATCGGACCAATTATTCACTCTAGCGGCTGCTTCAAATTGTTTCACATAATTGGTCCACGATGTCTTTCCATCGAACGTTGGGGCCTTGACTCGGGTAAAACTACCAATGTCTTCTAACTTAGGGTATGTTTCTTGCAGGGTTTCGTTTGCTCGGTCTTCTTTTCTTCCTCTGGCGTGCCTCGAGTTATTGAATCGGCAATCTTTTCCTCTAACTCCTTGATTTTCTCGTCTATCGTTGTAATCTTATTCTCGATTTTTTCGTCCATCGTCGACATCTTATTCTCGATTTCAGATTTTAGAGACGAAATTTAATTTTCAACGTCAGCTGCAATGTTGTTTTTCATTAATAAGATATCGGCAGATATATCGTTCTTCAAAGCAGAAATATCGTTTTTCACATTCGTTGAAATTTTCTCTTCCATGGCAGAAATATCGTTTTTCATAGCAGAAATCTTCACGTCCATGTTGGCAGAAATTGACGAGATTAAGGTGGAAGCCTCGTCAGTAAATAAAACGGTTTCTGGATCAAAGCCGTCATTTTCCAGTGCCACTTTAAGTCTTTCTACTAATTCACTTTTCTCACTGGACGTTTCAAACTCACGATCTTCCAATTCTGCTCTTAGTTCCGCCACTTTGAGGTCACATAGTCTCTTGGCCATTTTTACGTAGCAATTTATCTATATTATCCCACTTCTGACATCAATGTAATGTTTTTGTTATTTATTTAAACAATAAACGGGTGGGATAAATTTTAAACACTCGGTATGGCTACTTACTAATTTATTTAAACACTAAACTAAATCACTAACACTTAATTTGTATATACTCAACTAATCACTTAAATTTAATTTATATGTACACAAACTTGATTATTAATCTATATTAGCACTTTTCTGTTCGGTGTATTTTTGTTTATTTTTCGAGATCACTTTATCAACTAACTAACTCTTCCTGATCAGTCCCTTATATATTAAAGCCTTTTTTACTAGTAAATTCCGGACTGCGGCTTACACACACAAAAACAATTGGTTCTGGTCTTTTCTAGATAAGTCTGGTCACAAAAACAATGTTTAGATAATACAGTTATAAAAAAAAACAGTGCGTATCCGCCATAATTTTAACTTTGATACCTGGCTTAGACAGGGTCGGATTTAGGGACTATACCAGTGTGCTGTTTCGTAACAATATTGTGGAATTAGCTAGGAACGTTGAGTTTCATTTAAAACACTAATATGAGGTGTATTTGTATTATGTCTCGCTTTCCTATTACTCCCGTTTGACTTTTAAACCGTTTCTAAGGGTCAATTTAGAGTGGTCCTTCGAGAACAAAATACATCTAGCTATCGCATCGCCCAAGGATATGTAGGAACGGAAAAAGATGATATTGAATTCCTTCTCATACTATCGAACCAGCGCAGAATAAATCGAATCTTTTTATTCCCTTCCTCTACACCGATCTTCAAGCGTTTCGAGGCGCGATATTCAAGTACTCCACTAAGAGATTTTTTTCGATAACCGCAAGTACAAAACGTGACACACGCGATCGTGGTTAACAAGTGAAAATGTACGTAGATCGTAGTAAATTTTGGGTTATGATAAGTAAAACTGTACCAAGATTAAGAAAAATATAGAATAAAGTACATCTTAGGGTTACAATAACCCGAAGTTTATTTCTGTTTACACACATTTGTATTTATAAACTTCGAATCTCGGACTTGTCATTTTTTGTTATCGAAAAAAAATTTTCAGTGTACATATGAATTTTTCAATTATGTTTTGAATGAATAAATTAGTTATCTAACTTAATTTTAATTTACCATTTAATAAGCAATTAAGGATCAAAATCGAAAGTTTTAAATAAAAAAATCGTTAAAATTTGCTTGGTTTATGGCGCGAGATCCTTGCAAGAGCGAGACCCCGGGCGATTGCCCTGTTCGCCGCCCCCTAAGGCCGCCACTGTGCGGCTCCTAATAACAAACAATCGACCTTCTTACAAATGTCCATAAAAACAATCACACGGTTTCGAAACATTACCCCCTCCTTAAAAGGAAGTTCCTACAGGCACTTCTTTGTAGCCTGCACTAGATGTTTAAATGTGGACCCATTTCTATACTTCCCGGTCGTATGGAAGCACCAGGACACCGTCTTTATCGGGTACCGATAACGAGGGGTATAGCTGCAAATTAATATGTGGACACCGGAAGATCACCTCTATCACGCTCCTGATCACTCGCCTATCCAACTAGTTGCGCTATATCTTAGACATTGCTAGTTTCTTCACGTTGGATTCCAGCACATGATCTCAAAGACTTCGAAACGCTTCCCACACATCGCGGTAGGCGGATCGATTGAAATTAGTTTTTAGTTACCAGGTAGAAGACGTACCACGAATTTTGTTTTAGCCTCAGTGGCTTGCCAGACGATGGAATCTGATCGTCAAGTTTTTCTAATTGCCCAAATTTCTTTCGAAAGACTGTTGCCAACCCTCGTGCGTGTTTGTTAATGGCGGAGATGTTGTGTGTCAGTGAATACTCTTCCGGGAGCTTGAACAAATCTTGTCGTGACTCCATAACTACCGTTCAGGCTTTTATTAGATATGGTTCACTCCTTCCTCGAGGTCATGGTCTCCTTCAAATGGAACTATTCGGTTTTGATGGACTACTTTCGGGTTTCAATTGGGGATCTTGTTTATGCGATAGATGGCGTCATTGATATTTTTCTTAGTTAAGTACAGACTTTCCCAAGATTTCTGTAATTTTGGGGAAGATCCCGTTCTCCTCGTCGGGTTGTACAGCCATACTTTGTCCCCTTCTGTGAAACTGCTTTCTGGGGCCTGCGTGTCATACCGTTTTTTTATTTAGTCGCTGGCAACTTCTCTCGGTCGATAACCAAATTCTAGGTCACAAGGTAGCCTCATATCGCATCCAAACAGGATTTTCGCAGGTCTGTATCTGTAAAAGTTGGAAGGGTGGGTAGACCCCACAGCACTTAGGCCACAATTGGCCCATTGTGCATCCTTCTGAGGTTCAAAACTTCATTCTAGCTCGTCATCCAGCTTACTTCTCTGAAGTAGGCGATAACGTCGCCTGAATTAAGTTCCCTCATACTGGCGTGTGTTAGCTTGTGCTCGCCGAATACATGAAACCTAAGATAAGAGAGTGACATTCACAAAGAATGTGCTCGACAGTCTCATCTTCTTGCTCACATCCTCTACAAAGTGGGGTGTCAGAGAGACCCAGTCTGCGGAGGTGTTTCCGTAGGTGGCAGTGACCAGTCAGGATACCCGTGGCTGTTCGTAGGTTCCGCTTGTTCATAGTCACGTATTTTTTGGCTACTTTGCTGTCCGTATATTGTAGCAGTTCCTTGGCAAGCCTGCAGCCTTCTGCGTCGTCCCATCTGCGACAGTTGTGGCTTCTGTTGTCGGAAACAGTCCAACTATATTTAGAGCAATCTTTTCGAATGAGCTTCCAACTTTATATTGTTTCATGGGTGCCTTTCTCTTGCGATGTGGTCCATTACTCGTAGCACAAGTCGTACATTTCTTACACCAGTCCTTCACATCGTCGGAGCTGTTCATCCAATAAAACCTTTCACGGATTCGTTGAAGGATTTTCTTTACTCCTGATGGAATGTCGTGTAACTTTCTTAATACCTCAGCTATTCTCTTACTTAGGATAACTACCTGTCTTCTCTTCTCGGAACCATCATTGTTTTCAAGGATTCTTTTCGACAAGCCTGCTTTCAGAATAAGGGATTTCTAATCAGCCCAATATGCCTTGAACGTCGAGGAAAAACTTGATACTTCTTGTCAGATAGGTCGCCGATTTTCTTCCATCCATTGCCGAATCATCTTTAGGTGAGGATCATTCTCCTGATCTCCTTCGTTGACTACTGTAGTTCCTGAAACTGCAGCTTCCTTATATTTTGCCTTGCTGCAAAGTGAACAGTCTCCTCAGCCGTGTAGAGAGGGAGTCATTTCGGTGACAAGCTCGATGTTGAAATCGTACTCTTGAAATCGTTCAATCCATCTAGCGATCTGGCCCTCGGGATTCTTGAACTTCATCAACCACTCGAGTGCTGCATGATCATTTCGGATTAAGAACTTCCTTCCATAGAGATACTGGTCAAAGTGTTCCACGGACTTCACTACCGCCAAAAGTTATTGTTGTATATAGTAATTAAGCATTTGGGTTTCGACAGTCAGAAAAACTAGTTTCCTTATCTTTGGTGTTGGTACGTATTTTTATGATTTGGAGAATTAAATATTTTGTACTGATTAGCCAGTTTTGAAATAAATTGTAAAGAATAAGGTAGTGTTATTTCATATTAATTAATACTCGCAAATAAACAGTGGCGACGAGGATTTTGTGTCGAATTAACAAGTAAAATTGTTTAGTTTTGATATGTGATTGTGATTTCGTGTTGAAAATGCAAGCCTTTTTAGGAACTTTAACAGAATTTGATCACAAAGATTCAGAATTTTCGGCATTTAATGAAAGACTGAACCAATTTTTTATAGCAAATGGTATTGAGGAAGCAGACAAGAAAAAAGCGATATTATTAAACACATTATCGGAGAGTTGTTATGTACTAGTACGAAATTTATGTGTTCCAAGTTTACCTGCAGATAAATCATTTGATGAGCTAGTAACGTTACTAAGTGAACATTGCGTACCGGTAAAATCATGGTTTGCCGAAAGGTTGAAGCTTTATTCAGCACGGAGAAATAATAATGAAAATGTCTCCGATTGGTCAGCCCGGGTTAACAAGTTAGCATCCAATTGTAAATTTGGAAAGGAACTGGAAGTAGTTATGCGAGCTATTTTTACCATTGGTATGAATGATAAAATTATGGACCGTCTTTTTGAAGAAGATGCCTCGAAAAGTGCTACAACGTTGAACATGATGATGAAAGTAGCGTTATCGAAGGAGTCAGCTTTAAAGGAACATTCTGACAGGCAGTCAGTAGCGGGCGTTCACATTAAACAAGAAGATGAGTTGAATTTTCATCAACAAAAAAGAGTTCAACAAACAGATAGGTCGAGTGGTATTAATCGACCTTCTACATCTCGAATGGGAAATAAAGGTAACAGAAGAAATTTCTCGGTAAGTGAATCACCTTTTAATCAGAACCAAAAAAAATGTTTTGTGTGCGGTAGAGGCAATCACCTCGCTAGTAATTGTGCTTTCAAAGGTTGCACTTGTTATAGATGCGGCGTTAAACGTCATTTAGCACCTCAATGTAAAAAAAAATAATCACAATTTTTTGACGGAAAATAATATTGATAATGATAAACAATGTTCAAGCGATTTGGATAATTTTGATGAAACTGAGTCCATTTTTAATGTAAGGGATATAAATAACATAGAGGGTGACGATTCTCCTTAAAGTATTAGGTAAGCCGACTTTTATAAAACTAACCGTAGAAAGCACCCCTATGCACTTTGAAGCGGACTCTGGTTTCGCACATTCTGCCATTTCTGAAACAATGTATCGTAAACATTTTAAGGGTTTAAAAGAAAAAAATGATTTATCGCTTAGAGATCATATTGGTATGACTATTGAACCCTTAGGATTTTTAAAACTTCATATAATATATTAAAATAAATCTTATATATTAAAAACCTATGTTATTAGAAATGAGGGACCACCCCTCATAGGCAGAATTGGATTGAAAATGTTAGGTTTAGGTATTTGTAAACTACCAAATTCAAATTTGTTAAATAATATGTAAGTTTTCCGACAAGACTTCAAAAATTGCTTGAAACTTATCAAGAAATTTTAGAGCCGAATCTTGGTTGTTTTAATAAATTTAAAATTTCTTTAAAATTAAAAGAAGGTACTATTCCCAAATTTTGCAAACCCAGACCAGTTCCTTTCGCATTAAAACCAAAAATAGAAACCGAGATTAGTAGCCAATGGAGTTTTAAAACCTACTCAATTTTCAGAATGGGCTACGCCTGTTGTTCCTATCCTAAAACCAAATGGTTCCGTAAGGCTGTGCGGAGATTTTAAAATTACTTCAAATTCACACTTAGTAACACAACACTTTCCCCTACCTCGTATTGAATATCTTTTTTCTCAACTTCAAAACGGTCAAAAATTTTCAAAAATTGACTTATCTGAAGCATATCAACATGTTCTACTGACAGAGGAATCTCAAAAGCTTGTTACGATAACAACACATAAAGGTATGTTCTCATACACGCGCTTACCCTATGGTATTAAAACGGCTCCATCCATTTTTCAAAATATTATGGAACAAACTGTTTTTAATTCCAGTGGTAGCATGTTTTCTAGATGATATTCTTATTACAGGAAATGATGATCAGGAGCACTTGGATAGATTGGGAAATATTTTCCAAATATTGCGAAAATGTGGTCTTAAAATAAAAAAAAAGAAAAATGTTTTTTGTTTCAAGATTCGGTAAAATATTTAGGACACGTGATTGATAAGGAAGGGCTACATATGTCGGATGAAAGAATTTCTGCAATCAAAAATGTTGGAACTCCGAGCTCAAGGATCGAACTTAAATCATTTTTAGGGATGGTAAATTTTTATTGCCGGTTTATACCGAATGTCTCACACATTTTAAAACCTTTATATAACTTACTAAAAAAGGACGCTGACTGGCACTGGGGAAATGATTGCAGACATAGCTATGAGGCTATTAAAAAGTTATTATCGTCCTCATCGGTATTGTCACATTTTGACCCAGAAAAAAAGATAAAATTAATGGTAGATGCTTCTAGTTTTGCTTTAGGTGCCACTCTTAGTCATATATTCGATGATGGGTCTGAACGACCTATTGCATTTGCATCTCGTGTTTTAAATTCGGCGGAACAAAATTATTCACAGATTGAAAAGGAAGCAGCCGCAATTATATTTGGGGTTAAAAAGTTTTTCCAATATATATATGGAAGAAAATTTTATTTATTTTCAGATCACAAACCTCTTTTAGCAATTTTTGGAAGCAAAAGGGGTTTACCAATTTTTGCCGCGAACCGTTTGCAAAGATGGGCTCACATACTTTCTGCTTATGATTATGAAATTAAATTTGTGCCTTCTTCAAAAAATATAGCAGATTGTTTTTCGAGATTACCGGAAAGGAATATTTTTTTTAATGGACAGGAAAGTATTCTTAATTTAAGTATCAATCCTAAAGTTTCATTTTTGAATTATATTCAAGAATCACAAATTCCAATGAACATTAAAAATGAAACTAACTCCGATCCACTTTTAACTAAAATCATATTCTACGTACAAAATGGATGGCCAGCAGAGTGTCCTTCTTCAGAAATAAGGCCATATTTTTTGCATAAAAATGAAATATCAACCGAAAAAAACTGTTTATTATGGGGATACCGTCTTATTATACCTAAAACATTTTATGGTCAAATATTAGATGAACTACATAAATCCAATATGGGGGGTTAAAAGTTGTGAGACTTGTAATGCATACAGCTCTAATCCACAAAAAATTCATTGGTTGTATGGGAGTGACCCAAAGAAGTGTGGACAAGGTTACATGCTGATTTTTTTGGGCCAATCCATGGAAAGACATTTTAGTGATTCAGGACGCGACATCTAAGTGGTTGGAAGTTTTTGAGGTAAAACATTTATCGGCATCTAGAACAATTGAAGTATTTAGGGAAGTTTTTAGTAGATTTGGGTTGCCGAGAGAGCTATGCACTGATAACGGTCGAATTTTCATTTCAGAAGAATTCCAAACATTTTTAGTTCAATGTGGCATAAAACATAGTACGGGGGCTCCTTATCATCCTCATACAAACGGGCAAGCGGAAAGTGCAGTAAAAATTTTTAAAAATGCCATTTTAAAATCTAAGTACGAAAATCCTAAATTTGAATTAAATCTGATATTGCAGAGATTTTTGTTTCATTTTCGGAATACGCTGGATACCACAACAGGCGAATCACCTGCAAAAATGCTTTTTGGCCGAGGATTAAGAACCAAATTTGACTTACTCATGCCTTCAACCGTGGAAATAATAAAATCAAATCAAAAACGACAACAACAAAATTATACGTCTCGCGCAAAGGATATTAATTTCGAAATAAATGATAAGGTATGGATAAAAGATCCTACATTCTAGTTCGCCTTGGTGTCCGGGCATAATTACAGAGGTGTTGGGTCGGAGAGCTCACATGGTTAAGACTGATAGTGGTATGAATTGGAAAAGACACTCTGATCAATTGAAATTAAAACATGAAACTACTTGTAGTGTGAATCCAGAAGTGGTATCAATCATACCCCGATCAGAAGTAAATAATAATGTTGTACTTGATGTAAATAATGTACAAAGCAGTGAAAACAGAGACATTAAGGGAAGTACGTTTCTTGATACTAATGAGTCAAATGAAAATAGTGGTGTGAGTGTAGAAATTGACGATGTAGGAAAAGAGGGAGATAACTCCGGAAGGAACTTACGTCGTCGTAGCAAAATTGTAAAACCGCAACGCTATGGCTTCAATGAATAATTATAGTTTTTGGTTAAATTATTATTGAGGAAATTTGCTTTGATAAGAAATATTGGGGTAGTGTTGGTATAAAAGAGGGAGATGTTGTATATAGTAATTAAGCATTTGGATTTAGACATTCAGAAAAACTAGTTTCCTTATCTTTGGTGTTGGTACGTATTTTTATGATTTGGAGAATTAAATATTTTGTACTGATTAGCCAGTCTTGAAATAAATTGTAAAGAATAAGGTAGTGTTATTTCATATTAATTAATACTCGCAAATAAACAGTTATCTCGTGACGCAGTAGTTTCGATCTGGTTTGGAGAGGACTTTACTGAAATATTCCAGCACTCTTTTTTGCCCCCCTTGGATCTGTGAGATCACTCCTCCAATTCCTATGTTACTCGCATCAGTGTCAAGAATAAAGTCTCCCTCTGGTAATGAATATCCTAATATCGGCGCCGTGGTTATAGTTCAGTTCCAAAATAGTAGGGACTCAATTCTCAGAAATATTGTATTAAACCGACAACAAGTGTAGTCAGGCTGTGATTCTAGGTAATTAGAATCACAGCCCGACTACAATTATTGTCGGTTTAATGTAATACAGGGTGTACCAATATAAAGTGGTTCCTTTAGACGACTTTTGAGACTTGCAAACGGCGTCATAAAAAATTTAAACATTTCTTAGAATTTCAGTGAAAGCCGCTCATTAATCCTTTGTCTCATTTTCGAGTTATAACGTTTCCAAGCTGTTGAAATGTGATAATTTACGTTTGGAAGTTATTGACATGGCTTCATAAAAAATTAAATCTTTCCCTAAAAATTGTAACGACATAAAGGCGTTACTATAAAACACGATTCAGAAAACCAGTTGTCGCCGCGATGACGATATACCCCACCAGAACAGCAGAGCCCCCACGCCGGATACGCACGAGGAATTGACGGTAGAAGGGACAGAGACTACCACCACCACCACCACCACGATGGATATAAAAATGCGAACCAACAGACGAAGAGACTACTTGGTTTACGGACTCCTGCTCCTACAAGTTCAGCCGCCTCCAGTGTGAAGCGTAGGTCGAGGGTATTGACTTCAACCTTAAACGCTTTACACTATCTTTCGCCGAGTGTTGTACTAAGTCGGAGTATTGATCCTACCTTATACATCATTCATTAGAACGGCCGTTGGTTTCTGGTATTGACGGAAACGTGAACGATTGTTCTAACTGTTAGAAGAATTTCGGTGTGGTACTGACACACCGAAAACTCTGCAGTATCTCCGTAGGGAAGCGCCGTTAAGTTGGGTACTGACTGGCTATAAACGATCGCTTTAACTGTTAGAATAATTTCGGTGTGGTATTGATACGCTGTAATAACTACAGTCCCTGCATGTAGAAGTATTCGTTAAGCTGGGTAGTGACTAGCTACAAACGATACTCCCAAATCTTGAGACTAAAACCGAAAGAGTATTGATCCGCCGGCTGCTCATATCCCCGGTTAGCTGAACATTTCACAGGACATAGAGAGTTTCGTACACCGTCGAGTATATCGCCGAAATGGAAACACACACCGCTTTAGTTCCACCTAAGTACAATTCAGACCACCAGTACCTATCAACCGATGAAAGGATGCGGAACGTCGTAGCGTGACCTTCAAAATATTTACGTACCGGAGAATTATATAGAATATTGAATTTTAATTTATTTTCGTCGTTGCCATCAAAATGTGTTACTTTATAGTGGGACATCCGGTATTTCTGAGAATTTGGTGCCTACTATTTTGTAACTGAACTATTAATTACAAAAATGAAGGAACAATGTTGTATTTAGTGTATAATTAATAAATCTGCAAAAGCGCTTTCGACTTCCGTCATCATCAGTGCTGTAAGTCAGGTATTACAATAAAGTTAATCATGTTACAAAATTAAAATACATCACAAACATCTCTACACAAATAAAATAAAATAAATATATTTGTGTAGAGATATATGTGATGTAGTATTAATTTTGTAACATGACTTGAAGCACTGATGATGAAGGAAGTCGAAAGCGCTTTGCAGATTTATTAATTATAAACTAATTTCAACGTGGTTCCTTCATTTTTGTAATTTTACAAGTGTATTCAGCAATTTCAATTTGAACCATAAATGCCTCTTCGAGGTTTCAAAAGCCGTTTGACAGTCTTCATCAAAATGGAAAGCACTTGTTTCTTCTGTGAGTCGAGTAAGTGCCTTGGCAATATGTCCAAACTTTTTGATAAATCTTCAATAGTATGTACAAAGTCCAAGGAAACTCCTAATGTGATGTTTGTCGGTTGGTTGCTGTGATGGTTATTAACCTCGATGGTCAGAAATGAATCTTACGAACTAATAAGAACCCATTGACATTGACAGTGTTGATACACCTCGAAAAATGTTTAAATTTTATAAAAAGATTCATAAACAAATACACATTTGTTACGATTAAAATTCAACTAATTGTAGAACGTATCAAAACAATACACAATTATTATTTACTATAAAATGGAAGTATTGGTATCTCTTCTGTTTAGTGTAAACGAATCGATCATAATGTATATTGTTTATACGATTGTAATTGACCGTCCATAGTAATATACAGGCCATGTATTTATTATAATTAAGTGTTATCTATTGTAAATAAAACTCAGTGGTATTTGATGAGATGGTTTATTTCCACCCTCTGGTCCAGATTGGGGTAAGTCCACATTTGCATTAATTTATGGAATCATTTACAACGTATAGCCGTTATCAATTCACAACAACTATAAACCAGATGGCGATCATGCCATGTTTACCTATACAACATCCATACAACACAATGCTGAATGGAAGCAATTTGCTCTGGATCTATCACCATTCCTTCATAGCTCACTATATGATCCAGATAGTTGACTCGGTTTTGGAATAGCTGACATTTCTTCGGGTGTAAGATGAGCTAGGCAGCTTGAAGTGGGAGATTAGTGGTGGAATTGCTACTTGGTGGAGTGTTAAATTTGCTCTGGATTAAAGTCTATCTAAATCAGTGAATTTTCAGTTTTAAAATTCTAATAAATGCATAATTGTATTCAGTGAACCTCTGTATGCTCCTGTTGCTAAAGGCAAGTAATAAAATCTAAGATTTGAGCTGTTCCATTGACATTTTTTGTGGGAAACCATTTAAATAATTTAATAACCACAGATTTTCTGACCAGTTTTTTTACTGAAATACCGAATTTATTCCACCACGGCAAAATTTTTATTTAAAGTTCTTGAATAAAAGTGAATATAAATTCGAGAAAGTGTACTACCTAACATCATAGTGCACCATTGTGTGTATTTGAGACTCGTAAGTCTCGATAAATCGCACGGGCCAGGACCTTACGCAGGTACACATGACCCGTGCCAAAAGTTTCAAATATTGAATTGAGTCCACCAAAATCGGGGATTTCTGACTACAGGAATCCCCAAACCACAACGATGGATACCAGAATAGAGAAATCTAACCAACAAACCGAAAGAAACATGCCATATTCTTCAGTACTTAGTAAACAACAGCCAACAAAATTTCCAGAGAAGAACCAAGCTATAATATTTCCTGCGATTGAAGGAACCAAAATCCAAGAATATCTCCTAGCCTTAGGAATACTCGTCAACCCTAAACACATTCTGTTCGTATCTAGAATTTCGAATAATAGAATTTGTATATACCTCGCCAGCCCAGAGTTAGTAACTACTTTTATGAATGACCACAGTGCAATTGGTGTCAACAACCAAATTATACGAGCCAGAAGATTGATAACTCCATCTGAACGTTTGATCCTATCTAACGTGAGCCCAACAATCCCACATTCACATTTAGAGCAAGCCCTACAACAACTTGGCCTCAGCCTATTATCCCCTATATCCTTTCTCAGAGTCAACATGACCAATCCAGATTTTGCACATATAATGAGTTTCAGAAAGCAAGTCTACATTAATCCTCCCGAAAATATTGTCATCGCGGAGTCTATGTTGGTCAACCATGAAAATACCTCCTATCGAATATTCTTATCATTAGATAATCTAACCTGCTTCAAATGCAAGCAAAATGGTCATATATCTTCTCAATGTACAACTGAGACACCTGAACATCTAAATGAACCCCCTGCAATGCCCCCTCCCGAAAATCCAGAAGAACCGCCAGAGTATACTACAACCTCCCTAATTCCAGAAGATTCCCCCATCACTCCCGACCAAGACAACCTGACTAATGCATCGAATAAGAGGAACCTCTCAGAAATATTAACTCCTACGGAAGATACACCATCTGACACATTCCGAAAACCATCGTCGAGTATAAGTAAGAAAAGTCGCCCTGAAACCACAAGTTTCGAAGAACACATGCAACCAACTAAAGCATACGTTGATTCAGAAAATTTCGTAATCAACTACAATCAACTCAAAGACTTTTTTGAAAATGTATACGGCTCTAACGACCCTCTGAGTGTGGCGAAACAGTACGCAACCGATGTGCATGGTCTAATTCATATGCTGAGTAGTGTGTAACCATATTTTAAAGACAGATGTATCAAAAGTAGGTGTACCAAAATTAAGAAAAAATTATCGAAACAGTTGCTAGCAGAAGTATCGCTAACTTCAGATTCTGAAAGAGACGCATCGTCACAAGAAACACATTAATAATATCAACTTTCGAACTATCCATCATTCAATGGAACCTTAATGGGTTCTTCACACAACAAGAAATGCTAAAACTGATTATCTCCGAAAACAAACCCTCGATCATATGTTTACAGGAGACCCATTTTAAACAAGACTACTCACAAAATCTGAGGAACTATCTTTGTTTCCATAAAAACAGACCAGATCAAAACATATCAAGCGGTGGCGTCGCTACTTACATACACCAAACTTACGGTGCAATCGAAATCCCTATAACAAACCACCTTGAAGCAGTTGCCATTAAAATTTTGGACCCTAAAGAGATAAATATTTGTAATATCTACATTCCACCAAATCGTGACATACGAGGAGCTGAATGATCTCTTTCAGTAAATACCCAAACCGAGATTATTATTAGGAGACTTCAATTGCCATAACACCCTATGGGGATGCGACTCCACACATACAAGAGGTCGTATATTAGAACATGTTATCGATGATAACAATATGACGTTACTTAACAACGGAGAAAAAACTCGTTTCAACTCGTTTTCAGGAAACTCCAGTGTTATAGATCTCAGCATTAGCGACCTCTCACTCCACACTCAATTCAATTTTACCATCTTTCCCTATCTATATGGCAGTGACCACTTTCCCATCTTACTCACAAGTTCACAGCATGTTGTAGAAGAACCTATTGTGACAAAAAAATGGAAACTAAAAAGAGCTGACTGGAATCTTTTTGCAAATATTATAGAAACCAAGGTTAGTCACTTCCACATGCGAGATAGTATCGATGAATGTGTTGATGATATTACCAAAATCATAACGGATGCAGCCCAACTAGCAATAGGAAAGACAAAGCAACTGAACAACCACACTCCCGTTCCTTGGTGGAATCAAGAATGCGACCAGGCAATAAAATCCTCTAAACACGCTTTCAATAGACTAAAAAGGCACCACACACCAGGAAACCTGATAACTTTTAAGAGTCTGAGGGCAAAAGCTCGATGGATCATGAAAAAAAGTAGAAAAGAATCATGGGCAAGATATGTATCATCCATTAGCAGTTCAACACCACTAAGTACGATCTGGGACAACGTGGAACGTATTAAATGTAATAAAACAGACCATGGAATCTCACGGATTGAATATCAGGGAAAATCAACTTCCAGTTGTACCGAAATTTCTCAAATTTTCTCAGACATCTATGAAAAGAATTCTAACAGTGCAAACTACACACCCGAATTTCTGAACCACAAAAATAATGAAGAATCTGAAGGGATTGATGTTTCCCAAGATGAAATGAACCCTTTGAATGTACCTATATCCTATGAAGAATTCCTCGAAGCTCTGGTTTCTTTCAAAAACTCCAGCCCAGGACCTGATGATATCCCGTTCATTTTCCTACAAAACTTGTCAGATACAGCTAAGCATATTCTCCTGAAAATATTTAATAAGATATGGACAGAAGGGGTCTTTCATGAGAAGTGGTCAGAGGCAACCATAGTTCCGTTAATAAAACATGGTAAACCAAAGACAGATCCTCAATCATACAGACCAATATCCTTAACTTGTACAATGTGCAAGCTGATGGAAAAAACTGTTAACAATCGACTCACTTGGTTCCTGGAGAAAAACCACCTGCTCACACCAAAACAAAGTGGTTTTAGGAAATGTAAATCAACATCAGACAATCTAATTAACTTAGAATCATATATTCACGAAGGGTATGCTAACAAACAAAACACCATAGCAATCTTCTTCGATATTAGTAAAGCTTATGACATGACCTGGAGATATAACATTCTTAGAAAGCTGAGCTCCTGGGGTATAAATGGCAATCTTCTAAAATTTGCTGAAAACTTCGTGGGAGAAAGATTCTTCAGAGTTAAAGTTAATGGAACACTTTCCGGGAAAAGAGTGCAACAGAATGGTACCCCTCAAGGTTCGGTTTTTGAGCGTCACCCTCTTTCTAATTGCGATAAATGAAGCTGTGAAGAATATCAAACAACCTGTAGAAGCTAGCCTTTATGCTGACGATCTTGTGGTATACTCGCGAGGAAAAAATCTTACCACAATCCAAAATAACTTGTAGGAGGCAGTGATTTCGATTGAGAGTTGGCTGAAATGCACTGGTTTCAAAATGTGCCCAGAAAAAACTAAGTGCATGTTTTTTACTAAAAAAAGAGATCTAGCACTGCCTATCTGAAACTATGTGGCCGAAATATCCAAGTGGTGGAACAGATGCGTTACCTAGGAATGATTTTCGACAGAAAGTTAAACTGGAATGCCCATCTTAACCATCTCAGAACATCATGTCAGAGCGGCATCAATCTACTGAGAATTCTGTCAAACCAAAATTGGGGTTCCGACAGACAAACGCTCTTACTTCTCTATCGAGCTCTAGTAAGATCCAAAATCGATTATGGCTCTATAATATATGCCTCAGTAAGTAAATCAGTTCTGAAAATTGTTAACACGGTACACAATACAGCAATACGGCTGGCCCTTGGAGCATACAGGACAACGCCCGCTGAGAGTCTCTACAGTGAAGTTGGGGAGCCATCATTGCAGCTGCGACGACAGCAGCTGAGCTTAGCGTATGCATCTTTAGTCCCTACTGATAGTCAGCATCCAGTATATCGTAACACCTTTTCAAACCGTTTTCGCGATATGTATGAAAACCGATGAAGACTAACATACCCTTTCTATCAGAGGATCAACAAGTTCAGTTCCGAATTGAATGTGACTTTCCCAGTTACCCTTCCCAACAACAACTCAGACACGCCACCTTGGCTTATTGCCTTGCCACCATGCAACCTATACCTCTCCAAATTCAACAAATCTGAAATTATTCCTAGTCTGCTTCACAATCATTTCCTCTCATCAATAAATGAATATTGTGATTATACTCACATCTACACAGACGCTTCCAAGTCAAACCAAGGAGTAGCATCAGCTTTTTTAAGCCCGAATACATCCAGTGGATTCAAACTACCTCCACAATGCAGCATTTATAGTGGTGAACTTTTTGCAATCCTTCAAGCAATCAAATACGCTGCTCATGAAGATATCCACAATACTTTAATTCTTACAGATTCGTTAAGCTCGTTACAAGGTATACAACTTATTTATTTAGATCATCCCCTGACAAGACTCATCTTTGAATATGTTCACACAATTAGTGAAAAATCCAGACGATTGGTCTTCATGTGGGTCCCGTCACATGTTGGGATCTCTGGCAATGAGCGGGTTGATAAAATTGCACGTGAAACCATGAATGAACCAATCTTTCAAAAGCAAGAGGGAGTACCGTATACTGATCTGAAAAAATATATGAAATATGTGGTCTCTAACTACTGGTCATCTGTCTGGGCAGAATCTGGAATGAAACTTAAAGAAATTAAAGATGATATCAAACCATGGAGAAACATCCCTAGCCAAAGAAGACACCAAATAATAATCACCCGTTTGCGCACTGGATATACAAAGTATACCCATGAACACTTGCTGAAAGGAGAAGAAGACAAAATCTGTGATATGTGTCAGGTGCCAATGTCAGTTAAACATTTCATGGTCGAGTGTCCGAGATTCGCGGAACAACGCCGGACGTACAGTATAAGTGCAGATTTAAAATCAACTCTTGGTGTGTACTGTAATTTTGAAAACACAATCGGATTCCTCTCTGAAATAGGTTTAGTCAACAAAATTTAAATTACTAAGCTCGTTACCATGTTGCTTATTACTGATTCCTATCTTTGATATGATGCTATTCAAATATTATTGTATGTTATAGTGACGTTACCAGCCTAAATGTTATTTCATGTTACTGTTATGTTATGTTGCTAATAACCCTAGTGGTGGATGCAACTATTATTTGCCATCAAAATGAGAATTTGGTGCCTACTATTTTGGAACTGAACTATTAATTACAAAAATGAAGGAACCACGTTGTATTTAGTGTATAATTAATAAATCTGCAAAAGCGCTTTCGACTTCCGTCATCATCAGTGCTGTAAGTCAGGTATTACAATAAAGTTAATCATGTTATAAAATTAAAATTACATCACAAACATCTCTACACAAATAAAATAAAATAAATATATTTGTGTAGAGAAATTTGTGATGTAGTATTAATTTTGTAACATGACTTGAAGCACTGATGATGAAGGAAGTCGAAAGCGCTTTGCAGATTTATTAATTATAAACTAATTTCAACGTGGTTCCTTCATTTTTGTAATTTTACAAGTGTATTCAGCAATTTCAATTTGAACCATAAATGCCTCTTCGAGGTTTCAAAAGCCGTTTGACAGTCTTCATCAAAATGGAAAGCACTTGTTTCTTCTGTGAGTCGAGTAAGTGCCTTGGCAATATGTCCAAACTTTTTGATAAAGCTTCAATAGTATGTACAAAGTCCAAGGAAACTCCTAATGTGATGTTTGTCGGTTGGTTGCTGTGATGGTTATTAACCTCGATGGTCAGAAATGAATCTTACGAACTAATAAGAACCCAGACATAGGCAGTGTTGATACACCTCGAAAAATGTTTAAATTTTATAAATAGATTCATAAACAAAAACACATTTGTTACGATTAAAATTCAACTAATTGTAGAACGTATCAAAACAATACACAATTATTATTTACTATAAAATGGAAGTATTGGTATCTCTTCTGTTTAGTGTAAACGAATCGATCATAATGTATATTGTTTATACGATTGTAATTGACCGTCCATAGTAATATACAGGCCATGTATTTATTATAATTAAGTGTTATCTATTGTAAATAAAACTCAGTGGTATTTGATGAGATGGTTTATTTCCACCCTCTGGTCCAGATTGGGGTAAGTCCACATTTGCATTAATTTATGGAATCATTTACAACGTATAGCCGTTATCAATTCACAACAACTATAAACCAGATGGCGATCATGCCATGTTTACCTATACAACATCCATACAACACAATGCTGAATGGAAGCAATTTGCTCTGGATCTATCACCATTCCTTCATAGCTCACTATATGATCCAGATAGTTGACTCGGTTTTGGAATAGCTGACATTTCTTCGGGTGTAAGATGAGCTAGGCAGCTTGAAGTAGTTTGAACATATCTTCCAAATTCTTCAGGTGTTCGTCAAATGTCTTTCCCAGTACTACAATGTCGTCCAAATAGACCAGGCAAGTCATCCAAGATAACTGGAGACACGCACTTTCTCTTTTTCCATCTCTCGAATTATTTTTTCATCTTAATCTCTCTTTGCTCGTAGTAGTCTTCGAGCTGATTGTCTAATTGGCTTAGCATCACCAGTATCGATTTCGTGTTTGACTTCTAATGCTCTACCAGTCTTCCCTCCTTTTGGTACAAATAAGGCTCGATACAGCAAAATTTTTTTCGCAGCTCAATTCAAGGATTGACCAGCTACTGATAACATCTGTTCGAATCTGGCATTGGATTGTCAGTTGTCGTTGTTTCAAAAACTATAGACGTCACTGGTACGTAGGATATAATCCTGGTTTCCTTCTTGATGGTAATTGGGTAATCGTTCACGATTATCACACGTACTGCGATCTCCTTCGCCGACGTAACCATTCCTTTTTCGATTAGTACTCATCTGCCAACCTCTTCGTCGTGGTTCTATGGCTCTATTATAACTGGTGTACCTTCCTCCATAATTCCCTTTGCCACGCTACTATCATGGTTTCGCTTCGTGCAGGTAGAACGGTATCTTCCTGTACAGCTGCTAACACCGTGCTGCCCTTATATGGATGAAGGAATACCTCTTCGGAAAGTACTTTAATGGTTCTGTTTTCAAAGTCCAACTGGAAACCATGTAGATTCATTACGTCAATTACCAGAATCACGTGTTGATGCCAATTACGATTATTGTATGCGTGGACTTTTCCGCACCAATTCCCAATTGGATTTGTGTTTCTTCGTGAAGGTTGACACACTAGGCAGTCGCAGTCTCGTTGGTGGTAGCTTCTTCTTGGAGTTCATTATCTCTGGCCGTATAATGGTTCCAGTGTCTATCAGCAGAGTATATTTCTTGCCATTTACATCGCCATCCACATATACACTCTCGTTACATCTGAGAGAGGCTATCAGTATGAGAGTCGGTACTGCCTCCTAACCCGTTATAGTTTCCCTGTTACTGGAGTACTTGATTTGCAGGAGTCCTAGGGTGCTTACGTTAACTGCGTACATGCCCTAGCCCACCATAATATGACCTTTTTCGGCTTTTTATCTACCATACTCTTTATCAAGTTGACGATCTGGTCAAATCTGTCTTTGTTACCTTCTTCTTGGATGCTCCTAACTTTGTTATATACCGAAGCCTTCGTGGCTGCTTAATATTCAATAGCAGCAGTTAATGCATCTACCAATGTTTTAGGATGGGCTAAACGAAGCGTCCTCTGCATATCGGGGTTACGTAAGTCTTCAATAAAGGCCTGGCTGCCCAGACATTCTCTGGTGCTGATGGATAAGCAAAACTATCTAGTTGGGAAATATCCACTTTATACTCTTGATTGATTTCATCACGTTTCTGCCTTTGTTTCTTCAGCTGGAATGAATACAAATGTTCTAGATGTTTACGACCATTTTGCATGTCTAACCTCTTCTTCAGCTACTCAAAGTCATCCGTTTCATCAAGCGGTACCGTCTGAAATACATCTAAAGCATCTCCCCGAAGTACGATGGTTAAGTTCACTTCCTTCTCTTTATCGAACCAGTTATTCACTTTAGCGGCTGCTTCAAACTGTTTTAAATAATTGGTCCACGACGTCTTTCAGTCGAACGTTTGAACCTTGGCATAACTGCCAATATCTTATATTTTGGCGTTTATTTCTGGCTTTCAGCGTTTTATATGTTCAATCTTCTTTTATTCTATTGGCGTCTGTTGTGTTCTAAAACCTGCCATATTTCTCTTTAACTTATTGTTTTCTCGTAACAATACCATGATTTCTCATGCCTTAAAACCATCTATCATCAGATTTTCTATCTTCTAATTCACTGTAAAAAACATTTTTTACATTTTATTATCGATATTTCGTTAAAGCAAGTGACGTCAGATTGTAATATTTAGAAACCAAAAATCTTCCATTTCACTGTGTACCATTTACGGACCACCCTGTATACATCTATATTGTATATAAATCAAATGGAGTAAAAATTTGGCATCCAAAGTACGTCTTCTCTTATATAATATTTTTTCCACTCAATAAATCAGTTTATACGTTCGGCTTTTATAAAAATATTAAACGAGGTCATGTTTTTGTTATGTCCCTCAAACATATCATAGACTGTGAATTTAATAACCCCAAAAAAACGTTTTAGTCTGAAAATCATCTGATAAATTCTGCCACGCTCATTTTTATCGCGTATTATAATCTCGAAGAAAATATATCGCATTGAATATAACTGAAATGAGGCCACAATAATGAAAATATTAAATCCACCACATCATAAATACTAAAACAAGTCACGAAAAATTTATGGCGATATCCACGAGCTTTGTATTGACGTTCAAAATTTTATTTAGATGAATTTTTATATCCCATATCGATATTTTTGTAATAAAAGTTTGTCGGAACCAAATCATGATGTCCCAGTGGCTCGATAAATTTTCGGCGATAAAAAGATAATTGTCTTTCAAAAAACATTTAATATATAATGAAATTAACTGTCTCGACCCTTACTTCGTGAAATCTACTCATATTAGTGTTTTAAATGAAACTCACTGTTTCTAGCTAATTCCACAATATAATTAAAATTATTGAAAATTCTAAAAAATTGACAATTGTTTCGATAAATCAATATCATCGTCAGAATAACAGAAGTTACATTTCATTTGATGTCTACCTGATGTTTAGTAGTTATTTTTGGCTTGACCAAGAAGTGACCTATCTTGTGATTGACTTAATATATGTCAATAAAAAAAAGAAGAGCATGTGATATTACAAATATTGAAGCTTAGATATTATTAGCCCTATAGGGATCGAGACCGAACTATAGAGGCAGCACTTCTGTCGAAAGTAGAGTGCCCTGGTGTTAAATAAGAAAAACATTGTGATGTAAACAGTATAATGAACAACCTACAAAATGCAAAAAATGAATAGATCTTTTTATTTTCTTTGCCAGGAAAAATTGTTGGTATGTAAGATGGGTGTAGGGGATTATCTGATTTTTGATTATTGACAAAATGAGCACTGCAAATTCTAGTATTTTTATTTGGTTCCCAATCCCCCCGATGTTTTCTGAAAGGTAATTGAAAAACTTGAAGTGATTTGTTTTGTACAAATGTTTACTTTCTTCCCCTTAAAATTATTTAATTATTTGAACTTATTATATAATATTAAAGTCAGCAAACACATAACTAGTTTTTTATTTTATATAATCAATGAAATCGTACAGAAACCAACATTTTATTCTCTCGATAATAATCTTTTATTTATGTAAAAAAATTAGAACATTTCTAATAGCTGCCAATTGTAGTATCATACTGATTATACACAAAATGTTTTAATTTGTAACATTTTAATTACATATGGATTTTTACTGCATTTATCCATTTTTGACGTTTTAAGGTTATCCACGCAGTGTTCAATGAATTTTCGGGGAAACTATAAAATTTCAACTGCGTAGTATTTTTATACAGCATATTTGAACAGCCATGAATACAGAAAGATACTTTTGATGACGACATCACAAAAATTTAATATCAGTTTTAAAAAATGAACATTTAAAAACGCTGATTATACAAAACTACTAATACTACTAATAGTGTTTACATCACATTGTTTGTGTTTTTTCACGGCAGATGGCATAAACGTCATCTTTCTCGGTCCCTATGGTGATATCCTGGATATCATTTTTCCAATTAAGATCAGTATAACTGTGCAATGATATAGAAAACCAGGAAAACTATATCTGCTGATCTTTACAATTATCACTTAAGAAGACAGTTTAATAGTGGAGAACTCCCTAGATTTATCTGTTCATTGGCGACTTCATATTGTGGGTTTCTTAAATGTCTTCTAATTTCCAATTCTTCAAGGAAATCCAGTTCTTGTTTCTTTTCACAAATATGCAGCACTTCTAGTTCTGTGTTAGGTGTCAATGAATGATTGGTGTCAAGTAGATGTTTTGCGTAGTGGGATTTATCTGGTTGTTTTAATCTGTATGCTCGTAAGTGTTCACTGTATCGGATTTCAAAATTTCTAAAGGTCTGACCCAAATAGACAGCATTACATTCTGGACATTTGAGTTTATATATACCTGATTTCTTTAATGGTGGTATTTTTGTTTTTACATTTAACAATTTTGTACTAACGTTACTTTCTGTTTTAAAAGAAATTGTTGTATTCGTTGTTAAAGATATTATCTTTGAAATATTATTACAAATATTTCCTGCATATGTGATGGTTTTATAAGTTTTTATTTCATCAGTTTGTTTAGGAAATATTAGTTGTAATGCCACTTTTTCATCTTTCTTATTAATTAGCTTATTTATCATATGTAATGGATAACCGTTGGATGTTGCTATTTGTCTAATTGTATTAATCTCTCTATCAAAATTATATTTGTTCATAGGGACTGAAAAAGCTCTCATCATTGAATTATATGCCGCTAGTTTATGTGACATGGGGTGATTGGAACTATATGGAATTGTCACATCAGAGTGTGTTGATTTTCGGCAAATTGAACTACATTATTAACTCTTTGAATTTTTAAATCAAGAAAATTGATTGAGCTATTTTCTTCAATTTCTAATGTAAATTTAATTTTTGGTGTAAATTATTAATGTGGTTGAAAAATATATCTAATTATCGTTCACTGCCCATAAAATAAGCTAATATGTCATCTACATATCTATACCAAAATAAAACATTTTTCGAAATATTACTTTCAAAGATCTTTCTTTCTAAATTGTCCATAAAAATGTTTGCTAAAATAGGTGATATAGGGCTTCCCATTGGTAAACCTTCATTTTGAATATATATCTTATTGTCAAAAGTGAAATAATTCTGATTAATACATACATCAAATATATCTGATATTATTCCTGGATTAATATTTTTATCTTCTAGTAATTTTCTTACAAGTATTAGACATTCTTTAGGAGGAATTTTAGTGAACATATTAGTAACATCAAACGCAATAAGTTTATAGTTATCTTGCAAGTTGATTGCTTTTAATTTTTTGATTAGTTCTATTGAATTTCTAATTGAGTACTGAGATGTATATCCGTAACTATTAAGTATATTGTTAAGCTTGTTTGCCAATATATTATTAGGAGTATTAACATAAGAAACTACAGGTCTAATTGGTTTCGTTGCTTTATGTAATTTAACGGTTCCATATAATTGCGGACAATGAGGATTCTTATGTATGATAGACCTCTTTTCGTAATCACTTAAAAGATAATTTGAATTATTAACAATATTCCTTACATTATTAGAAAACTTTTTTGTTGGGTTTGCTTTAAGAACTTTTACATCGCTAGATTCTATAAAGTTATATATTTTTGAATTATCATTTTCAGTTGTCAATATGACAGTTGTGTTCCCCTTATCAGATTTTGTAACTGTTAGGTTATTATCTTCTACTTTCTATTTGATTGCATTTAAAACTGTAATGTCATTTTTTGTTTGACGTTTAACTTTTGATGGTTTAATATTTTTGATTAAATTGGCAATTTTTAATTTCTCATAAAGAAAACCATTTGAATTAGATTTTAAAGCTATTTCTGATTCTGTAGCTATAATTTGTTTAATATTATTCGTAAATTTTGGTAGTATACTGTACTTTAAACCTTTATTTAAAAATTCGATTTCACTATCTGTAAAATTAGTGTCTGAAAGGTTTTCAAATCGTGGTGCAAGGTGTCTTGGTATGTAGGTACTTACAATTTCATGATGTTTAGAGTATTGAATTTTATGTTGTGTGTGTTCAAGTTTCTGTAGCTTTTGTTCTTGTTTCTTAAATTTCTTATGCTTCATCGTGCTGACACTTTCTCTAATTTTGTCATCTAAACAGTCAAATTCTACTGGATGTAATTGGAACGTGAGTTCTGAATGTACAACTTTTATGTAGTTGTCTAAGGAGTCCCTCACTTCAAACCATTTCTTACATTCTCCTTTTATCCAAGTTAGGTCACTTCTTGGTCCAGCCAAAAATAACTACTAAACATCAGGTAGGCATCAAATGAAATGTAACTTCTGTCATTCTGACGATGATATTGATTTATCGAAACAATTGTCAATTTTTTAGAATTTTCAATAATTATATTGTGGAATTAGCTAGAAACAGTGAGTTTTTTTTAAAACACTAATTTAATATATATATTTTCGGTTAGAAAAATACATCCTTGTAAAATGGCGTCCATAAAATCGCGAATTTATTCAGGACACCCCGTATATAAATCGGTTTTCTCTAAAGAATAGTGTAAAATGAAAATTGTCTGCTAATAATTGTTGGAAAAATATCAACCGCATGCGCGATAAGCATCTAAAACACATTGCAGCTACGTATTCCGGAAACACCAATGGGGGGCCCGCTTAGGGGTGAAGAAAACGGGGTGGCGGGTGGGAAAATAAAAGAGGCCAACGTCGTCACGTGGGATTGGTCATAAATGCCGGCTATTGTGACCAATCATAGTAAATACGACGCCGAGAAGACGAAGAGGACTTTTTATAAGGTAGATTGCCAGGAGTTTGAGTGGTAAGAAAGGAGTTTATTAGGTCGATGTTTGAACGAAAGGGAGTTAATGTTTGGGGAATATATAAGAGGTAAAGTATTTGAAAATTTACATGGGCGTACTATCGGCGGACGAATTTGTAAATTTTTTTTAAAAAAAGTGTCTAGGAAATGATTTGAACAAAACTAAGAAACAAGAGTTTATTCTAACGCTTGATAACACATTAAAAAAATGCGACATATTCGTCTTCTGTAGTTGATATAGCTACAGTATTTTGTTTCTTGGAGTTCCAAGAGATAGTGCAATTTTTAAACACTTAAAACAAATATACAGATATACTTTTTCTGTCAACTTCACAATTTCCACAGTCTGATTCAACATAGCCAACAATTATGTCATCATGGTTAACTTTTACGTACGTTAATTTAAGCTCAAGAGAACCTTTAATATATCGTAAAACTCTTTTTAATAATTTCCAAAGTTCTACATATTGTTACTTTAATAACGGCTTAATATATTTATTAATATACATAAATTTGGACGTGTGTATATCAAATATGATCAAATTTCCTTTATTTAGCGGCACCTGTAAAAAGATCAGTCAGTTTGATTAAATCTGATTTACTATTGGTCAATTTTGACACCAGAGAAATGACAGTTCATAGATAACCTTTATATACGGATGACAGTTTTAACCTCAATAAATCGGTCCTTGGTTTGTAGTTTATGGGTTTTCACTTTTCAGTTTTCACATTCACGTGTTGGTTTTGCTATTTTTTACCTACGTGCTACGTGTATGTGCTATAAACTATAAAGCTATTTTTGTTTACTGTTTTAAATGATACTTACTGTTTCTAGATAATTCCACAATATATTGAAAAATGTTAAAAATTCTAAAAAATTTGACAATTGTTTCGATCTTAAATATCACCGTCAGAATGACAGAAGCTCCATTTCATTTAATAGAAAAAAGAAGAAGCATGATATTAGAAATATTAAAACTTAGATATTATTAGTCCTATGGACATATCCTGGATATCTTTTTCCCCTTTAAGATCAGTATAACTGTGCAATGATATTGTTACGAAACAGCACACTGGTATAGTCCCTGAATCCGACTCTATCTAAGCCATGTATGAAAGTTAAAATTATGGCGGACGCTCAGGAATTTCTTGGAATTGTTTACGATTGTGACTATCTTATCTAGACATTGTTTTTGTGACCAGTCTTATATAGAAAATGCGAGAGCCAATTGTTTTTGTGTATACCGCAATCTAGAATTATCTAGTAAAAAAGGTACTAATATATATATAAAGGACCGGCCAGCGGAGGAGTTAGTTTACTTGATACAATGATCTCGACAAATAAACAAGAATACACCGAAATAGCGGACAGTAAACTGTTGATATAAATTAATAATTAAGTTTGTGTGTATATAAATTAAATGTAAGTGAATAGTTAGAATAGTTAAGTGAATATAAATTAAGTGTTAGTGAGCAGTTTAGTGTTTAAATAAATTCGTAAGTAGCTATACCGTGTGCTTAAAATTTATCACACCCGTTTACTGTTTAAATAAATAAGGAAAACATTACATTGGTGTCAGAAGTAGGATAATATAAATAAATTACTACGTAATAATGACCAAGAGACTATTTGATCTGGAAGTGACAGAGTTAAAGGCAGAATTGGAAAATCTGCCGACATCTTATTACTGAAAAACGACATTGCCGCTGACGTTGAAAATGAAATTTCGTCTCTAAAATCTGAAATCGAGAATAAAATGTCAACGATGGACGAGAAAATCGAGAATAAGATTACAACGATGGACGAGAAGATTAAGAATAAGATGACAACGATGGACGAGAAAATCAAGGAGTTACAAAGAAATATGACAGATATAAGAACACAAGACACGCCAGCAGAACAAAAGAGGATCGAGTTATGCAAGCCAATAACACAACCCAAGTTAGAAGACATTGGCAGTTTTACCCGAGTCAAGGCCCCAACGTTCGATGGAAAAATGTCGTGGACCAATTATGTGAAACAGTTTGAAGTAGCCGCTAGAGTGAATAATTGGTCCGATAAGGAGAAGGCAGTGAACTTAACCATCGCGCTTCGCGGATATGCCTTAGATGTACATCAAGCGATACCTTTGGAAGAAACGGATGATTTCGAGCAGCTGAAGAAGAGGTTGGACATGCGATATGGTCGTGAACATCTAGAACATTTGTACCAATCTCAGCTGAAGAACCGAAGGCGTAAACATGACGAAACCCTTCAAGAGTATGAACTGGATATTGCCCGACTAGTTCGATTTGCTTATCCATCAGCACCAGATAACGTGATGGAATGTTAGGCATCCAGGCCTTTATTGACGGCTTATGTGACCACGATATGGAGAAGACGCTTCGATTAGCCCATCCTAAAACATTGTTCGATGCATTGACTGCTGCTCTTGAATATGAAGCAGCCACGATGGCTTCGAGATACAACAAAGGTAGGACCATACAGGAAGAAAGTGACGATGGCAGACTTAACCAGATCATCAACTTGTTGAAAGGTATGGCAGACAAGAAGCCGAAGAAGATCAAATGCCGGAAGTGTGGCGAGCTAGAGCACGTACGCATTCCGTCTAAGCGCCCCAATACTCCTGCAACTCAAGAACTCAAGTCACAGGGGAAGTCAGACAGAGGTGAACATCCAGCTGATGTGAATCACCGAAAAGCCAACTCTTTGCCTAGACGGTCATGCCCTGTAGACTATTCACAATGCAACACGTCGAAATGTAAGGAAGTTGCAGTTTCAAGAATTACAGTAGTCAATGAAGAATGGTCACCCACCAGGATCAGAGAAGATCAGGAGAATGATCCCTGTCTAAAGAAGATTCGGCAGTGGCAGGAAGAAAATCGGCGACCTACTTGGCAAGAAGTGTCAAAATTTTCACCGAAACTCAAGACGTATTGGGCTCAGTGGGACTCCCTTGTCCTGGAAGAAGGGCTGTTGAAAAGAGTCCTTGAAAACGATGATGGTCCCGAGATGAGGAGATAGCTAGTAATCCCGAGAAAAAGAGTAGCTGAAGTACTAAAGAAGTTACACGACAGTCCATCGGGAGGTCATCTGGGAGTGAAGAAAACCCTCCAGCGAATCCGTGAGAGGTTTTATTGGATGAACAGCTCCGATGATGTGAAGGACTGGTGTAAGAAATGTACGACTTGTGCTACGAGTAATGGACCACATCGCATGAGAAAGGCACCCATGAAACAGTACAATGTTGAAAGCCCATTCGAAAGGATTGCTTTAGATATCACTGGACCATTTCCGACGACAGAAAATTGTGGCAAATACATACTGGTTGTAATGGATTATTTCACAAAGTGGGTGGAAATTTACGCTATTCCGAACCAAAAAGCCGTAACTGTTGCGGATGTATTGGTGAAAGAATTTATCAGCCGATATGGAATGCACAGTGACCAAGGAAGAAATTTTGAAAGCCATATATTCCAGGAGATTTGCGACAAGCTGGGAATGAAGAAGACCAGGACAACAGCATTACATCCATGGAATGGTCGAGAGAATGAACAGGATTATTGGAAAATAACTGTCCAAACTAGTTTCCAGCCATCAGAGAGATTGGGACCAGTATCTTTCCCTATTCGCATTGGCTTATCGATCTGCCGTCAATGAGTCCACGGGTGAAAATCCTATTTGAACGTGAAATGAGGCTTCCTTGTGACCTGGAATTTGGCTGTCGCTCTGGAGAAGATCTAGCAGGAGAAGACTAAGTGATCCAATTGGGAAGAAGGCTGGACGATATTCACGAATTAGTTCGAACATATCTTCAAGTAGCCATATCGCATAAGCAAGATCCCCAACGGAAAACCAAAAGTAGTTCACCAAAACCGACTAGCGCCATTCGAAGGAGACCATGACCTAGAGAATGGAGTAAACCATATTCGAGATGTGTCTGACCCTACCATCGATGAATTTATGGGCGCGTATGGAGGTACCGGGAAATCTAGATATGGAATCACTTCAGAACAACGACAAGATTTGTTCACTCTCCCGGAAAATTATTCACTAGCATACAACATCCTCGCCCGTATCAAGAACGCACGAGGGTTGGCATCCGTCTTTCGAAAGAAGTTCGGGCAATTAGAAAAACTTGAAGACCAGATTCCAGCCCCTGGCAAGACACTGAAACTGAAAGATAATTCGCTGTACGTCTTCTACGTGGTAACTAAAAATTAATTTTAAGACCGATATACCTACCGCGATGTGTGGGAAGCACTTCGAAACCTCCGAGACCATGTGTTAGAATCCAGCGTGAAGAAACTGGCTATGTCTATGATAGCGAGTAACCAGTTGGATTGGCGAGTCATCAAGAACATGGTAGAGGTTATCTTCCAAAATACTGGTGTCCAGATATAAATTTGCAGCTACAAACCCCGTTATCAGTATCTGATGAAGACGGTGCACTGTTATTTCCATAAGATCGGAAAGTGTAGAAATGTTGCCGATTCAAACATCCAGTCTCGGCTACAGAAAAGTTCCAGGAGGAACTTCCATTTAAGGAGAGGGTAATGTTACGAAACAGCACACCGGTATAGTCCCTAAATCCGACTCTGTCTAAGCCATGTATGAAAGTTAAAATTATGTTGGACGCGCAGAGATTTGGTAGAATTGTTTAAGATTGTGACTATCTTATCTAGACAATGTTTTTGTGACCAGTCTTATCTAGAACATGCTATAGCCAATTATTTTTGTGTAAGCCGCAATCTAGAATTATCTACGCAAAACATCTACTTGATACCAAACATTCATTGACACCTAACACAGAACTAGAAATACTGCATGTTTGTGATAGGAAACAAGAACTGGATTTCCTAGAAGAATTGGAAATTAGAACATACTTAAGAAACCCACAATATCAAGTTGTCAATGAACAGATAAATCTGGGGAGTTCCCTTATTTTATTATTTTACGCCCAACCTATCTAATATGCGAGAAAAGGATTGGTTTACCCCAAAAAAAGTTGGAAATTTGAAATATTTTTTTGAGTTATTTTTACGTTTTCCATCAACAACAACCCAAAAAAACGGTTTTTAGAAAAAAAATCCTGTGTGTATGTCGTTGACGTTGTCGTCGTTGTCGTCGGCCACTTTTCGTTATATGTCTTGTTAGCTCGATACAGCCTCCGAAGTCCAACAAGTCATCAATTTTATGATTGAATATTGTTGAGGACAAGTCATAGATGAAGCTGACTAGAGCGAGTACAACAAGTCCTATAAATTCAATAAATCTTAGGCATTGTAACCCCGTTAAAATCTAATCTAGGTGGAATGATCCTGAGGCCTAAAAGGAGAACTTTAAGCGATGGAAATTTTCAAAAAATTTTCCTTTTAAGAGCAAACGAAACAAAATAATGAAATATTAACAATATTTAAAATAAAACCTTCCCACTTTAAAACGAATTTTCATTTTATCAATCTATTTGAAATACCTATCTTCATTTTCTATCTAGAATAACTTTGTCAAAACAATTTTGTATCTTAAATGATTTTATTGAAATTCATTTTGTATTTTCATTTCAAATATATTTCATCATCCCACCTCTGCAAAAATGGAATATTGTTCAGAGCGCCTGATAAATGAGCCCTATTAATTTTCAGCTCACCAGACGTAGTATAACTGGTCCTATAAATACAGATATACTAAATTTTTGGAGAAATTTCGATTTGCTAGCACTATACAGCCTCCGGAGTAAATACAGGTGACCAATATTATGATTGGATATTATACAGGGCGTCTGACAGATGAACCCTATTAATTTTTAGCTCACTAGAGCCAATATAACAGGTCCTATAAATCCATGAAATTTTCGAAATTTTGGTGGATGAGAATATGCATCCACCAAAATTTCAACCCTTTTAGACTTCTAAAGAGGTGTCTGGTATCCGTTCGAAAACAAATTACTTTTATTTTCAAACCCTCACTGGAATCTAATTAATAAAAAGCGCTCCACTACACACCAACTGCTCTAATCCAGAATAAAAAATGCTCCTCTCCAACCCAAAATGCCGTTGTCTAAAAATTTCGATAGTAAACCCATTAGAAACTGTCATATGTCTCTTTCGGCCTTCTAGACCAAAGCCTGCTAAAAGACTTGCCGACGAACTGCCATGTGGGTACGTTTTAAAAAGAGTTTAAGTCTATTTTAATCCTTTGTCACTAAATTGTCAACTCTAAAAGACCAATATTTTAAACATTGTATGTTAATTGTCTCTTATTGTGTTAACTAGTCAAGTGATCTCACGATGGTAAAGAATTGATTAAGTAGTGTTAACATTGCAGTAATTTGGTAACTTCATTCACAAGTCAGACCTCATTAGAGTCGGATCGACAATATCATAGCAAATTAAAAACGTGTTTTTTATCATCGTTAAAATGTGATAATAAAACTTGTAAAAGTGCTGTTTTTCTGCGAAATAGAACACAAGAAAACCTTCTCCTACACAAACAGCTCAAAGCTAAAGCTAAATTCGTAGTCAAGCAAAGCAAAAAATCCTCATGGCAAAGCTATACCTCCTCTCTGAATCATATTACAAATCCCAGTCAAGTCTGGAAAAAAAATTCACAAATTCAAGGCAAGAAAACCAATAGTAACATTCCTTCCTTAATATTGGATGACACTGTTATCTCCGACAATCTAACAATAGCCGATTCACTCGCACAAAATTTTGATGACAAATTTAATAACCGTAACCCAAATTCTGTTTATCACATTTCTCATATTCTTCCTTCCTCCACTTTTCAGTCAAACCCTCATGACGTTGCTTCCGTCAACGCCACTTTCAGCCTAAATGAACCTAAATCTACCTTGTTTACTTGTAGAAATTTTGCCGCAGGCCCTGATAATGTTCCTTACATATTTCTCATAAAACTATCCAACCCATCTCTTTCTAAGCTTCTCGAAATCTATAACCTAATCTGGAATACTAATCAGTTCCCTGACATATGGCGTAAATCCATAATTATTCTAATCAAAAAAGCAGAGCAATTTACCTTATTGCCCAATTCCTTCCGACCGATTTCACTCACTTGCACTACCTGCAAACTCCTGGAGAAAATGATAAATAGAAGACTACTTTGGTTTCTTGAAAAGTACAAAATCATTCCTAATGCCCAATCCGGCTTCCGGCGTCATCGATTCACTCGCAACAACCTTGTTCTTCTCCAAACACATATCTCTTCAGCAATAAATAATCATCTGGACGTCGTTGCAACCATCTTTGATATTGAAGGTGCCTTTGACTCGATATATAGAACAGCAACACTAAATACACTTTCCCAATATAATCTTCATTGCAACATTCTAACGTTCATTCATAATTTCCTAACTTGTATAACCTTCAGGGTTTCCGCTAATGGCAAACTCTCCTTGCTTCACCCACAAAATGCAGGCGTCCCTGAAGGATCAGTATTAAGTTCTACTCTATTCATCCTCACGATAAACGAGCTCTGTTGCAAGTTTCCTGCTCCCATAAAATATGTCCAGTATGCTGATGACCTAATTGTTTATTGCCATGGTAAATCGATCTCATCCACTTGCAAACTCCTTCAAACCGCAGTAAAACTTCTACAGGATACATCTTCTTACCTGGGATTATCCTTATCACAAAGTAAATCCAAACTAATGAAGTTTTCAAGAAGAACATCTTCTCATCTACCTCAAATTTTCTTTAATAATTCACCTTTACCCACTGTAAATCAATGTAAAATTCTCGGAATAACCTTCGACTCTCGACTTAACTGGAAACACCATATCCATGAACTCAAAAGAGATTAAACATAATTAAAACGCTCAGTCACTTTCACTGGGGTTCCGACGAAATCGTATTATTAAGAGTTTACAGAGCTCTCTTCCGTTCGAAGCTTGACCATGGTTGCTTTATTTACATGTCACCCCCAAATCTGTCACAGATTTGCTGAACTCTGTTCACAATACCGCTCTCCGCCTCTGCCTTGGTGCCTTCCGCTCTAGCCCTGCTGATAGTCTCCATATTGAAGCTAACGAATCACCCCTTCCTTTAAGACGACAATCCATACTCCTTACATATGCTGCCTCAGTATCCTTCAATCCTTTCAATCCTGTTCACTCTCTTTTCACTTCAACGACTAATCTCCCTACTGACTCTCGAACAATTATTAAATCTCTTCCACAATTGCTCACTCCTTTACTCAATGATACTGACCTCTCTCTGACATCCCCGCTCCCACTACCTTCTTCTCCTCCTTGGACCAAAATTATTCCTATAATCGATACCTCACTAACCATTTTTAATAAGCATGAGTCACCCACTGCACTTGTAAAGAAATTATTCCTTGAATTATTACAAAAAAAATCTTACGATTTAACACTTTACACAGATGCTTCCAAAACTGACTCCGGAGTTGGTTGTGCAGTTACCTCGAAACATGAACTCATAGGCTCCTTTACTTTACCTTCAGTGTGTAGCGTCCATACAGGTGAGCTTCACAGCATTCTTCAGGCTTTAAAATATATCTCCCTCCCACACAAAAATATTGCAATATGCACTGATTCCCTTTCCCCCATTTTATCAATTAAATCAATCTTCACTGACCACCCAATTGTCCAGAACATACATGACATATATCAAACACTCGTTGCTCATGATATAACAGTCTCTCTCATGTGATTACCATCTCACATTGGAATTGCTGGTAACGAAACTGCGGATCGCCACGCAAAAGAAGCTGCCTCTAGCAACAATCCAAAACACATAGTCCAACTCGCCAGCGACCTCAAGTTCCATTTCAAAAATGTCACGCAAGAATCTTGGCGTCATCTATGGCGCAATAGTACGACACCACTTCACGACATCCATTCATCTACTTCTCCTCTTTCCATAAGCTTTTTAACAAAGAGAGAGACCGCTATAATCAGAAGAATTCGAATCGGCCACACCAATCTCATACTCATCTTCAGGAAATCGTCCTGTTTGCCATAGCTGTAATATTTTGTTGAAGTGTATATTGTCAATGCGCATAGCACGTCGCTCTTGATATTTTGCTGCATTTTTGTGGTTTAAAGTGGTTTATGACTGTTGGAACATTTTAGAAGTCGTGACTGATTTGTGTACCTGCATATTGGATTATAATTTGATATTTTTCGTAAGTTTTTAATAAATTTGTAATGTAAACAGAGGTCAATAACAATTGTGAAACCTGTTCTGGTACGATAAGTCGAAGTAGGCCGGCCACTTTTTGCGAATTCTGCAAAAAGCAGTTTCATGTTGTATGTGTCTCCAAAACTGTTGATATACTGGACGTTCTAAATTCTGTTCCTGGACTCTTGTGGAGATGCGACGAATGTGCGAAAAGTTGTATTTCTATAAACAATACTGAAGTAATTAACTTGTTAGAATCAACAGTTAGCGACGCGCTTCGTTCAATTAGAGCTGAATTGTCCTCACTGAAATCTGATGTTTGTAAAGTTGCTAAAGAACCTGTGACTATTCCACCAACGACTCGATATGCTGATGTTGTTAACAACAAAACTTTTCCTGCAGTGATAGTACAACCCAAGAACAAGGCACAGGAGATAAAACAAACGAAATCAGAGGTGATGCATAATATTAATCCAACTGATAACAGTATACATTTGACTAAAGTTAAACATATTAAGGATGGTGGTATTCTTATTGCATGCAAATCTAAGGAGGAAAATGAGAAGATAATGAAACTGGTTCAAGAAACAATGTCTGACTCTTATGCTGTAAAGGAGGTTGCTGGTATTAATCCCAGATTGCGCATTGTGGGTTTGTCAGAAAAATATACTGAAGAAATGCTTCAATACCAAATTAGGAATTGTAATCCTGAATTTTTTTCTAAATATAGTGATTGTAAAATTGTGAAAATCTTTCCAACTAAGAAAAATGCTGCAATCTTTCAGGCTGTCATTCAGATAGATATAAATGTGTATGACATAATATTAAAAGCTGGTAACTTATTTGTAGGGTATGATAGCTGTAGAGTATATGATGCCTTGGAAGTATCGCGTTGTTACAACTGTAACGAATTTAGTCATTCATCCAAATCGTGCAACAATTCTTTAATCTGTCCTTTATGCGGTGGAAATCACAATGTAAAGTCCTGTAGATCCCAATTACGAACCTGCACTAATTGCGTTAAACTGTCAGGTGCTCAGGGATCTACTACTTCCTATGATCATGCGGTGTGGGACAGAAGTGTTTGTACTGCATATAAAATTGCTTTAACTAAACTCAAGAAGGATTTGCTTGGAATATAGCAATCCATAGCTTCAAGTGGATCTACCACTTGCACTGCTGGTAAAAAGGTTAACAGTAATATCACAAATTCTTTAAATGTATACTATCAGAATACCAGAGGCTTGCGATCTAAAACTGTAGATTTTTTTAATGCAATCTCTATGACAGACTTCAAGGTCATAGCACTAACCGAAACATGGCTTAACGATTCAGTCTTTAATGGTGAACTGTTTCCAGTACCGGGCTGACAGAAATCTGGAGGCGTGTAATTGCTCGAGGGGCGGAGGGGTTCTTATAGCTGTAAACAATGAATTTCCGTCGTGTGACATGAATATAGATATTTTCATTCTTCCCACGATAGTTACGGTGGATATGGTCTTGGTTAAAATAACAGCTGACTCAGGTCAAATTTATGTACTAAATGTTTATGTTCCTCCATCTGCTAGTAGCGAAGTATACCTTAATCTTTTTGAATCAATTAGTAATATTGAAAGTTTGCATAATAATAATTTACTCATTGTGGGCGACTTTAATATGTCTTCTTATGCTACATATTTCCATAATAATTTAGGTAATGACATTGTTTCTGCTCGTACCAATTTTCTCCCAATTTTTAATTTAACTCAATACAATACTATTGCGAACGACTTGGAACGTATTCTCCATCTTGTCCTCTATAATAATGACTGTTTTGTTGAAAGATCTATTCAAAATTTAGTTGCTCAAGATCGGTATCATCCTGTTTTAAATATTTCCGGTAAACTAAATTTTTGCCACACCTTAAAGCGAAACTTTCCAACAATATCTTGCAATGAATATAACTTCCGAAAAGCAAATTTTTCACTATTGTATCAAAGTCTCTCTAATATAGATAGGACTTTCCTTCAAACATTTGATAGATCCGATGACGCCTGCATCTACTTTTACGGTAAGTTGTATAATGCATTTGATGAGTGTGTGCCAAGAGAAACAAAACAATATAAAAGAAAATATCCACCGTGATTTACCCGGGATATTATTAATGACATTAAGCTGAAATCGAAATTAAATAACGAATGTAAAATCAACAATGATGTAAATACTCTTAACAAGTTTAAATATTTACGAGCAAAGGTGAAATCTGACATAGACAAGTCGTACAGGGATTACGCTGATTCAGCTGAGTCGAGTATGAAAGCAGACCCAAAAAAATTCTGGGCTTTTGTCAACAGCAAAAAGGGGTCAACTAATATCTCTGATAGAATGACGTTTAATGGTCAAACGCTCGATACGCCTACCGATATACTTAATGGTTTTTCTGAATATTTTGCAAAATATTTTTCAGTTAGTACAATGTGCGTTACCCATGGTGATTCAGTAACCTCACAGTTCCTGAATATCATGTCCTTCACTGAGGATGAAGTACTTATAGCTTTAAAACAAGTGAAAAATAAAATGACAACAGGATCAGACTCTGTCCCTGATTTCATTTTGAAGGATTGTGCGTCTGTACTTGCTCCGCCGTTAACAATACTGCTCAACACGAGCGTCAAGACTTGCACTGTGCCGAATATGTGGAAATCGTCGAAGGTTAGACCTATCTACAAACATGGTGATGGAGTTGATATTAGCAACTATCAGCCAATCTCAATTATTTGCAATTTCTGTAAGGTATTCGAAATGTTATTGTACAATAGAATGTATAGCCATATATGCAACATAATAACCATAAAGCAACATGGTTTTGTAAAGGGTCGTTCAACTGTCACCAATTTGGCAAATATAACCCAATTTATTGCTGAAAACATCGATGAGCGATCGCAGACTGACGTTGTGTACACCGATTTTTCTAAAGCGTTCGATAGACTAGACCACGGAGTTCTAGTGAGTAAATTATCTCGATATGGATTATCACCCTCTCTAATCAAATTATTCACCTCCTATCTAAACAAAAGACACCAGTATGTCGTGTTTAATTGTTATAAGTCAGTTGAATACTTAGCAACATCTGGTGTTCCACAGGGAAGTATCCTGGGCCCCTTATTATTCAATGTTTTCATCAATGATATAGTTGACGATCTCGATGCCAACTGCTTACTATATGCTGATGACTGCCGGATTGGTGATAGAAGCGATTGTGTCTCACTTTCAACTAACCTTCGACGTATTGAGAGATGATGTATAAGTAATAAATTGTCGTTGAATGCCTGTAAATGTAAAACCCGAGAAAATTATATATGCTTATGAAATCAACAATATTGTTCTTGAACGCCCGGCGACATTTATTGACTTGGGTGTCACTTTTGATTCTAAACTTTCTTTTATACCTCATATTGAGGCTATATGCTCGTCTGCTAACAAAATGTATGGCTTCTTAGTTCGAAACTCGCGTGACTTCAATGAACAAGACACTTTAAAGGCTTTATAATATGCCTATGTTAGGTCTAAAATTGAATACGCAGATGTTATTTGGAGTCCATTTTATGACATACACATTCAAGACAAAAAGAGACAATCGCAACTCTACTTGGTGGAACAAAAGCCTAGACAAGCGAAGAAAAGAAGTTCGACGACTATTCAATCGATCTAAAGAGTCAGGCAACTGGGAACATTATAGAACTGCTCTAACAACTTATAACAAAGAAATTAGAAAGGCGAAACGGGAGTCTTGGAAGAAGTTCTGTGAGAGTATATCCGACATACCTCGCAGTACTAGAATACACAAGATTCTCTCTAAAGAGCCGATTGCCGAGATAGGGTCGATGAAACGACCAGATGGCACTTTTACGACCTCTAGAAAAGAAACGTTAGAGCTTTTAATTAAAAACCACTTTCCTGGAAGTTTGACTCTGGATAACAACCGACCTCCCCACTTTGAGGGCGCAAGGCGGCCCAAAAAGAATGATTGGGAGGTCGCCAAGAACGTTATCACAGCACCGGCAATTGAATGGGCAATAAAATCATTTCAGCCCTTCAAATCTCCCGGTGAGGATGGCATCTTTCCAGCTCTGCTACAAAACGGACTGGAATTACTTATACCCATCCTCATTAAATTGTATAGAGCTAGTCTGGCGTGGAATTATATACCACCCAGTTGGTTGGCAGCTAGGGTAGTATATATACCGAAAGTGGGCCGCACTGACCCACACCCTAAATCTGTCAGACCAATCAGCCATCTTTCCTGCTTAAAGGACTTGAAAGAGTACTGGACTGCCATATCAGGCAGGTAGCTTTATACAGCTCCCCCCTGAGCATCCACCAGTACGCTTATCAAACAGGCAAATCAACAGATTTAGCATTACATAACCTTGTTGAGAAAATCACACAATCCCTTAACAATAAGGAGATTGCGGTGGCCATTTTTCTCGACATCGAAGGAGCATTCGACAATGCACTACCAGCTTCCATTGGTTCAGCTTTGACTGAAAAGGGCATTAAACCAACGATTACCGGCTGGATATATGCCATGCTCACTAATAGAACAGCCACTACATCTATTCAGGACGAGGCCATCAGCTTTAAGGTTTCCAGGGGCTGCCCGCAGGGTGGAGTTTTATCTCCCCTTTTGTGGTCACTCCTGATGGATGACCTGCTTGGTACTCTCGTGGGTAGAGGGGTAGAACTGCAAGCGTATGCAGACGACCTTGTCATTTTGGCAAGAACCAAGTCAGGACGGGTTGCACATAATACCCTCCAAAGGACTTTGGACGATGTCTACAGTTGGTGCCAGAGGGAACAGATGTCTGTTAACCCTGGCAAAACTGTAATAGTTCCCTTCACCAGGAGAAGGAATTTGGCGGACCTTCCGCCACTTTCCTATAATGGTGAGGTTATTCCATTTGCAGCGGAAGTAAAATATTTGGGGATCATCCTAGATAAAAAACTTACTTGGAACGCTCACTTGGAAAAAGTCATCCATAAGGCCAGACTTTCCTTGTGGACATGTCGCAGGATCTGCGGAAAATCTTGGGGCTTGGGTCCCAAACAAATCCATTGGATATATGTGATGATTGTTAGACCAATGATCACATACGGAGCCATTGCTTGCTGGTTAAAATCTTTACAGAAAACGGCCCAAGCAAAGCTCTCTGGCATACAGAGACAGGCTAGTTTGGCTATAACTGGTGCTATCAGCACCACACCGTCAGCAGCCATGGAAGTCTTCCTGGACCTTCCTCCTCTCCACATACTTCTGGAAAAGGAGGCCAGATGGACAACATATAGAATTGTGCATATTTCTAAATGCACGAAACAGGCTTATACAGAGCAAAGTAGAATGCTAGCGGCTACCGAAAGTCATAGTATTCTAGGAATGACCTCTGATATAATGCCCCCAACAGTAAACCATAATCTGCCTTATACCGTCCTATTTCCAAATAGAGATGAATGGGTCCTCCGCAAGGATGAACTCTCAAGAGCAGATATCTGTTGGTACACTGATGGATCAAAGACACCCTCAGGCTCTGGTGCGGGTGTATACGGTCGAAGACCTAGGACAGAAATCTCAACATCTCTGGGATCCTATGCAACCGTATTTCAGGCAGAAATTTATGCCATTGCTTCATGTGTGGAGAGTTTGGGGCAATCCAACCTGACACACAGATCAATAAAAATTTTCACGGACAGCCAAGCGGCCTCGAAAGCACTTAGCTCGTACCGTGTAACGTCGAAATTGGTTTTAGACTGCCAAAAAAGACTCGCCTCAATAGGAGAACGCAACAGGGTATCGCTGGTTTGGATTCCTGGCCACTCTGATATGGATGGTAATGAGAAGGCTGACTCTCTTGCAAGAGAGGGTGCCGCTCATGACTTTATCGGACCAGAACCTACAATTGGCATCGCAACAAGTGTTGTCAAACATACACTAAATACTTGGACTACAAGAAGAGTTTTAGACTTCTGGCATAATATACCAGGATTGGTTCATTCAAAGGCCTTCATACATCTTTCGAATAATGTATCCAAACAAATGTTAGGCTATAAAAGACACGATCTACGGTGCCTAACAGGCCTCTTAACAGGCCACTGTCGATTGAATCATCATATGCTGAAACTTGGACTGTCGGACGATCCGATTTGCCGTCTTTGTTTGGAAGATGATGAAACAGCAGAGCATATAATTTGTGCCTGCCCCGCCGCGGCGCAAATCAGGTATCGGATGTTTGGCAGGGCCACTCTCTTGCCCTCGGACCTGAAATATCATTCACTGAACAAATTAATCGGCTTCGTCAAGAAGCTGAATTTGTTTGGTGAAATTTGAATAGGTATGAGCCACAATAGATTCTCGCGAGTCGCAGTGGAGGGCCTCATTGACCCACTCATTATAAACCTAACCTAACCTAACCTACACATTCAGAAACTTGAATCAATTCAACGGAGGTTTTTGAAATTTCTTTGCTTTAAAATGGATGGCGTTTACCCACCGGTAGGAGTTCGTACCGGTACACTTCAAACGAGGCATTGTGTGAATAACTTAAGTGCTTGTCGTGACTGTCACTTATTGATATTTCTGTTTAAAATCATGAATAACAACATCAGTGATCCCAATATTCTTCCTAAACTCCAGTTCAATACTCCGAGAGTAGCTTCAAGAGCTGTTAATACGTTTTACCTTACTCCTCCTCGAACAAATATTTTAAAATTTTCGCCACTTCACAGGATGTGTTCGATATGTAATCGTGTAAGTTACCAGCTTGATATATTTCATTGCCGCATATCTGCGATTGAAGCATTCTTCTTTGATTGATGATATTATTCTTTGTATCAATATAATTAAGTTCCTGTTCTGTAGTTGGGTTCGTCCTGTTTGGACAGTGTATTAATAAATAAATAAATAAATAAATAAAATAATTATACTGACCGTTAAGCACGTACTTACTGACTACAAACAATTTACCGCTACATATTGTAATGTTTTTCTAATTTATTTAAAACGTAAACGGGTGGGATAAATTTTAAACACACGGTATGGCTACTTGCTAATTTATTTAAACACTAACTCACTAACACTTAATTTATATATGCTCAACTAATCGCTTAAATTTAATTTATATGCACACAAACTTAATTATTAATTTATATAAACACTTTACTGATCAGTGTTCTAAATGAAACTCACGGTTTCTAGTTAATTCCACAATATAATAAAAGTTATTGAAAATTCTAAAAAATTGACAATTGTTTTTACTTTACTGATCGGTGTATTTTTGTTTATTTCACAAGATCACTTTATCAACTAACTCCTCCGCTGATCGGTCCTTTATTTATATTAATGCTTTTTTTACTAGAAAATTCCGGACTGCGGTTTACACACACAAAAGCAATTGGTTCTGGCCTTTTCTAGATAAGTCTGCTCACAAAAACAATGTTTTGATGAGATAGTCGTAAAGTCGTAAACAGTTATAAAAAAAAGTGCGTATCCGCCATAATTTTAACTTTTATACCTGGCTTAGACAGAGTTGGATTGAGGGACTATACCAGTGTGCTCTTTCGTAACATTACCCCCTCCTTAAATGGAAGTTCCTCCTGGAACTTTTGTGTAGCCGAGACTGGATGTTTGAATCGGCAACTAGCCCCATTTCTACACTTTCCGATCTTATGGAAATAGCAGGGCACCGTCTTCATCGGATACTGTTAACGGGGGTTGTAGCTGCAAATTAATATCTGGACACCGGTATCTTGAAAGATAATCTCTACCATGTTCCTGATTATTCGCCAATCCAACTGGTTACTCGCTATCTTAGGCATAGCCAGTTTCTTCACGTTGGATTCCAACACATGGTCTCGGAGGTTTCGAAGTGCTTCCCACACATCACGGTAGGTAGATCGATCTTGGAATTGATTTTTAGTTACCACGTAGAAGACGTGTCGCGAATTATGTTTCAGTTTCAGAATCTTGCCAGGGGCTGGAATCTGGTCTTCAAGTTTTTCTAATTGCCCGAACTTCTTTCGAAAGACGGTTGCCAACCCTCGTGCGTTCTTGATACGGGCGGGGATGTTGTATGCCAGTGAATAATCTTCCGGGAGAGTGAACAAATCTTGTTGTTGTTCCGAAGTGATTCCATATCTAGCTTTCCCGGTACCTCCATACGTGCCCATAAATTCCTCGAAGGTAGGGTCAGACACATCTCGAATAAGGTTTACTCCTTCCTCCAGGTCATGGTCTCCTTCGAATGGCGCTAGTCGGTTTTGGTGAACTACTTTTGGTTTTCCGTTGGGGATCTTGCTTATGCGATATATAACATCATTGATCCTTTTCTTGATTAAGTATGGACCTTCCCAGGATTTTTGTAATTTTGGAGAAAATCCTTTTCTCCTCGTCGGGTTGTGTAACCATACTTTGTCCCCTCCTTTAAAACCGCCTTCTGTGGCCTGCGTATCGTACCGACTTTTCATTCTGTCGCTGGCAACTTGAAGATGTGTTCGAACTAATTTATGAATATCGTCCAGCCTTCTTCTCAATTGGATCCCGTAGTCTTCACCTGCTAGATCTTCTCCAGGCCAGCAGTCAAATTCCAGGTCACAAGGAAGCCTCATTTCACGTCCAAACAGGATTTTCGCCGGTGTTTCACCCGTGGACTCATTGACGGCAGATCGATTAGCTAATGCGAATAGGGAAATATACTGGTCACAATCTCTCTGATGGCTGGATACTACTTTGGACAGGTATTTTCCAATAGTCCTGTTCATTCTCTCGACCATTCCATCTGACTGTGGATGTAATGCTGTTGTCCTGGTCTTCTTCATTCCCAGCTTGTCGCAAATCTCCTGGTATAGATGGCTTTCAAAATTTCTTCCTTGGTCACTTTGGACTTCCAAGGGAACTCCGTATCGGCTGATGAATTCTTTCACCAATACATCCGCGACAGTTGTAGCCTCTTGGTTTGGGATCGCGTAAATTTCCACCCACATTGTGAAATAATCCATTATAACCAGGATGTATTTACCACCATTTTCTGTTCTTGGAAATGGTCCAGCGATATCTAAAGCAATCCTTTCGAAGGGGCTTCCAACATTATATTGTTTCATAGGTGCCTTTCTCTTGCAATGTGGTCCATTACTCGTAGCACAAGTCGTACATTTTTTACACCAGTCTTACACATCGTCGGAGCTGTTCATCCAATAAAACCTTTCACGGACCCGCTAAAGGATTTTCTTCACTCCCAGATGACCTCCCGATGGACTGTCGTGTAACTTCTTCAGTACCTCAGCTACTTTTGTTTTCGAGATAACTAGCTGTCTCAGACCATCATCGTTTACAAGGACTCTTTTCAACAGCCCTTATTCCAGGACAAGGGAGTCCCACTGATCCCAATACGCCTTGAGTTTCGGTGAAAATTTTGACACTTCTTGCCAGGTAGGTCACCGATTTTCTTTCTTCCATTGCCGGATCATCTTCAGGTGAGGATCATTCTCCTGATCTTCCCTGATCCTGGTGGGTGACCATTTCTCGTTGACTACAGTAGTTCTTGAAACTGCAGCTTCCCTAGATTCCGCCTTGTTGCAGTGGGAGCAGTCTGTTGGGCACGGCCGTCTGGACAGGGAGTCGGCATTTCGGTGACTCACACCAGCTCGATGTTCGATGCTGAAATCGTACTCTTGTAGTCGTTCAATCCATCTAGCGATCTGGCCCTCGGGATTCTTGAACTGCATCAACCACTTGAGTGCTGCATGATCAGTCCGGATTAAAAACTTCCTACCATAGAGACACTGGTAAAAGTTCTCGTCTTGTGACGCAGTAGTTTCGTTCTGGTTTGGAGAGGACTTTACTGAAATATCCCAGCACTCTTTCTTGCCCTCCTTGGATCTGTGAGAGCACTCCACCAATTCCTACGCTGCTTGCGTCAGTGTCAAGAATAAAGTCTCTCTCTGGTAATGGATATCCTAATATCGCCGCCGTGGTTAAATGCCTCTTCAAGGTTTCAAAAGCCGTTTGACAGTCTTCGTCCCATTGGAAAGGTCTTGCTTCTTCTGTAAGTCGAGTTAGAGGCTTGGTAATATCTCCAAACTTCCTGATAAATCTTCTATAATATGTGCAAAGTCCAATGAAACTCCTAATTTGGCGTTTGTCGGTTGGTTGCGGCCATTGCTGAATGGAAGCAATTTTCTCTGGATCCACCGCCACTCCTTCATTGCTCACTATATGATCTAGATAGTTGACTCGGTTTTGGAACAGCTGACATTTCTTCGGGTTCAACATGAGCTGGGCAGCTTGGAGTCGTTTGAATACGTCTTCCAAATTCTTCAAGTGTTCGTCAAATGTCTTCCCCAGTACTACGATGTCGTCCAAATAGACCAGGCATGTCTTCCAAGACAACCCTCTCAAGACATTTTCCATGAGTCTTTCAAATGTCGCAGGCGCATTACAGAGCCCGAATGGCATGACGTTGAATTGCCATAATCCAGATCCGGTGGTAAAAGCAGTCTTCTCTTTGTCTTCTGTGTCCATTTCCACTTGCCAATAACCAGACTTCAGGTCCAAGGTGGAAAATAGTTTGCTACCGGACAAAGTATCTAGCGTATCGTCAATTCGAGGCAGGGGATAGCTGTCTTTCTTCGTCACGTTGTTAAGCTGGCCATAATCCACGCAGAGTCTGGTAGTCCCATTCTTTTTCTTGACGGGCACTACTGGAGACATCCATGGACTAGTAGATGGTTATATTACTTTTTCTTCTGTCATCTCTCGAATTATTATTTCAGCTTCCTCTCTCTTCGCTCGTGGAAGTCTTCGAGCTGATTGCCTAATTGGCTTAGCTTTACCAGTATCGATTTTGTGTTTGACGGTTGATGTACTACCAGTCTTTCCTCCATTTGGTACGAATAAGTCTCGATACTGCAAGAGAAATTCTCTCATTCTCTTTTTTTCAGCTCGGTCCAAAGATTGACCAGCTACTGATAACATTTGTTCGAATCTGGCATTAGAATTGTCAGTGGTCGTTGTTTGAAGAGCTATAGACGTCAGTGGTACGCAGGATCCAATCTTGGTTTTATTTTTGATGGTAACTGGGTAATCATTCACGTTTATCACACGTACTGGGATCTCTTTCGCCGACGTAACAAACCCTTTTCCAATTGGTACTCCTTTGCCCACCTCTTCGTCGTGGTTCCTTGGCTCCATCATAACCGATGTACCTTCCTCCATGATTCCCTGTAGCCGTGCTACTAACATGGTTTCGCTTCGTGCAGGTAGAACGGTATCTTCCTGTACAGCTGCCAACACCGCGCTGCCTTCATATGGATGAAGGAATACCTCCTCGGAACCAACTTTAATGGTTCTGTTTCTAAAGTCTAATTGGAAACCATATATATTCATTACGTCCATTCCCAGAATCACGTCTTCTTCAATGTCAGCTACGATTACCGTATGCGTGAACTTTTCTGCGCAAATTCCCAATTGGATTTGTGTCTCACCGTGAACGTTGGCACCCTCGCTTGTGGCGGTCCGCAGTCGCAGTTTCTTAGGTAGAAGCTTCTTCTTGGGGTTTATTATCTCTGGTCGTATAATGGTTCTAGTTGCTCCAGTATCAACAAGCAGAGCATATTTCTTGCCATCTACTTCGCCATCCACATATACACTGTCGTTGCGATATCTGAGAGAAGCTATCAGTATGACAGGGTCTTTGGAACGATCATGGGTCGGTGCTGCCCCCTCATAGCCGACCCGTTCTAGTTTTCCTGTGACTGGGGTTCTTGGTTTGCAGGAGTCTTGGGGCGCTTACACGAACTACGTACATGTCCTAGCTCGCCACAATTCCAGCATCTGATCTTTCTCGGCTTCTTGTCCATCATACCTTCTATTAAACTGACGAACTGGTCAAATCTGTCTTCATCACCTTCTTTTTGGAGGGTCCTAATTTTGTTATATCCTGAAGCCTTCGTTGCTGCTTCATATTCAAGAGCAGCTGTCAATGCGTCGACCAATGTTTTCGGATGGGCTAAAAGAAGCGTCCTCTGCATATCGGGGTCACGTAAGCCATCAATAAAAGCCTGGATGCCCAGACATTCCATCATGTTCTCTGGTGCCGATGGATAAGCGAATCGAACTAATCGGGCAATGTCCACTTCATACTCTTGAAGGGCTTCATCACGTTTCTGCCTTCGGTTCTTCAGCTGGGATTGGTACAAATGTTCTAGATGTTCGTGACCATATCGCATGTCCAGCCTCTTCTTCAGCTGCTCGAAGTCATCCGTTTCTTCTAAAGGTATCGTCTGGAGTACATCTAACGCATCTCCGCGAAGCGCGATGGTTAAGTTCACTGCCTTCTTCTTATCGGACCAATTATTCACTCTAGCGGCTGCTTCAAACTGTTTCACATAATTGGCCCACGACATTTTTCCATCGAACGTTGGGGCCTTGACTCGGGTAAAATTGGCAATGTCTCCAAACTTAGGTAGTGTTTCTGGCTTGCAAAGTTTCGTTTGCTCGGTCTTCTTTTCTTCCTCTGGCGTGTCTCGCGTTCTTGAATCGGCAATCTTTTCCTCTAACTCCTTCCTTTTCTCTATCGTTGTAATCTTATTCTCGATTTTCTCGTCCATCGTTGATATTTTATTCTCGATTTTCTCGTCCATCGTTAACATTTTATTCTCGATTTTCTCGTCCATCGATAACATTTTATTCTCGATTTTCTCGTCCATTGTTGACATCTTATCCTCGATTTCAGATTTTAGTGACGACATTTGATTTTCAATGTCAGCGGAAATGTCGTTTTTCATTAATAAAATATCGGTAGATATATCGTTCTTTGAAGTAGAAATTTTCTCGTCCATGTTCTCAGAAATATTAGCAGAAATGTCGTGCTTCATAGCAGAAATCTTCTCTTCCATGTTCTCTTCCATGGCAGAAATCTTCTCGTCTATGTTAGCAGAAATTGACGAGATTAAGGTGGAAGCCTCGTCATTAAATAAAACTGTTTCTGGATCAAAGCCGTCATTTTCCAGTGCCACTTTAAGTCTTTCTACTAATTCACTTTTCTTACCAGACATTTCCAACTCACGATCTTCCAATTCTGCTCTTAATTCCTCCACTTTCAGATCCTTTAATCTCTTTGCCATTTTTACGTAGATATTTATTTATATTACCCCACACCTGATACCAATGTAATGTTTCTCTAATTTATTTAAAACGTAAACGGGTGGGATAAATTTTAAACACACGGTATGGCTACTTGCTAATTTATTTAAACACTAACTCACTAACACTTAATTTATATATACTTAACTAATCACTTAAATTTAATTTATATGCACACAAACTTAATTATTAATTTATATAAACACTTTACTGATCGGTGTATTTTTGTTTATTTCACAAGATCACTTTATCAACTAACTCTTCCGCTGATCGGTCCTTTATTTATATTAATGTTTTTTTTTTACTAGAAAATTTCGGACTGCGGCTTACACACACAAAAACAATTGGTTCTGGCCTTTTCTAGATAAGTCTGGTAACAAAAACAATGTTTAGATAATATAGTCCTAAACAGTTATATAAAGTGTGCTGTTTCGTAACAATATAAACGATTTGACCTAAGGCCTAACCTCAAGGAAATGCTCCACTGCCCCACCGAGATGAAGAAAGTCTTACAGTTTCTGAAAGCTACGCATCTCTACCATAAAATCTAATTTAGAAATTGTAATAGTTGTTATTTAATATCATTTAAATATTTGTAATTATTTTTCTGTGCCAATGACCAGCGCTGTCGAGGCACGTTAAGCTGAAATAAAAAAAAATTGGTAACGTACTCTTATTCAATTAATTTTTTCCATCCTGGGTTTTATGAGAAAGATAAATCTCGACGATGTAATTTTTTATGATTCAATATTCAACTTGCTCAAAACAAACTTGTAAATAAATGTTTTTGTTGATATTAACCGACACGACATTATTCCACAAACCTAGATCGAATTAGTTGAAGTTGAAAAATGCAGTCCATTATAAAATATTATCTCGTCTAACGATTTGGGGGAAAGAAATCTACAAAATTCTCTTTTATGCGACAGGCATGAGGTATAAACAGAATCAGCATGGTTTGAAACCACTCCAAAGGAGAAAAAACTGAATCAAATTCAATTTTACATACTTTTTCATCAACTTCGCTCCTAAATTAATTCGTGGCCATATTATAAATGTTTCTTAGTTGATGATATTGATTAATCGAAACAATTGTCAATTTTTTGGAATTTTCAATAACTTGTATTATATTGTGGAATTAACTAGAGACCTTGAGTTTCATTTAAAAACACTTTCTTAGTTGTGTTCACGTTTTTGGTTCTATAGCGTACGCCTCTGTCACCGAAGCATTGCAAGTCAATACAAAAACGCAACAAGTTTCCTTAAAGCACTTCTACCTTTCGCCACACTTTGATTTTATTACTCTCGAAGTTGAAATCTGACCGGACGTTGCGTTCTCGACACCTATTTCCGATTCCGAAGTCATCGCTAATTGTCGATATTTCAATTTTTCAAAATTATTTAAGTTCGCATTTTTCTAGTTTTGATCGTTTTTGACGGTGTTTAGAGGGGGCAATGACCCCATTTTATGTTAAATAGTTTCGATCTGAAGTGGACTAGTGGATACGGTAGTTGTTTGAATTTTAGTGCTGATTCAACAATTTTTTATGATGGTAAGTTTCAATTATTGTATTAAATTGTTTAAATCGTTGGTTCAATTTTATTTGTATTCGGTAAATTAAAGAAAAGTCCGAAGACTTTGATTTATTACTATCTATCAATCTCATTACCATTGATTTCTTTAGTAAAATAAATGAAAATTATAAATATTTAAAATTTTGGTGAGTGCCCTAAGTACACCCGCCAAAATTTATAATTCATTATATTAAACTACGACGTGACTGTTTCGGCCCTTACTCTGTGAAATCTATTCATATTACTTATTTAAATGAAACTAACTGTTTTACAAAGTAATGAATATCCAGAAAGCTTTTACAATCCTATAATAAAAAAAACGAATACATAAAATGTATAACAATAATAATGCAAGGGACACAAACAATAGAAGTACTAATAACTCTAGTAATAATATCTGTAACGGTTCACTGTGACAGCCGGTATACAGAATTTGATGAAATTGGCAATGTCGTTCATAAACTCAAATTAATTTGGGGCGAATGGTTCCTACGTATAGGCAACCAAAATCACTCCGGAAATTGAATGGTGGCAATTTTGGGTACTTGTGAGTTAGGTACAAAAGTCGCTGAGTAGCAGTAGACACATGGCATACTAATTTCTTATTTTTAACAATAAATATCGAAGTTGATAATTTAAATCTTAACAGTCGCGCCGTGCGCATGACTAGATCAGTCCAAAAAGATCAGTCAGTAGAACGAGGAGACTTTGTACTGAACAATAGGAGAGAACGGAAGCCATCTTTTCTGTTCGGTGTTCTTGTGGATAGTGCCTAATAAAATCTAAGGTAAACTATAAGTTATTATAATAAAATTAGCATAATTATAAAAGGACGTAATTTGGCTTACAGGCAAATCTCGTTACCACGCACTTTGTAACAAAGTTAGATAGACATTGTGCAATAAGCCTTATAAAAAGAAAACGAGTCGGCAACTGCTTGTTTTATGGGCTATCACCATCATAGTTCGAAGTGGTTCGAAAAAAACCAGAACGACCGAGATCCTGCTGTACACTGTTGAATGTTGTGACTACAACGCTACTGATTGCGCAACTTTCGGGATAGGGCGCTTCACCCCCTCTCACTAAGGCATAACACGTTAACACTTACATGAGTGCATTATCAGAGCTGACGTAAGCAACTCAATTGGCGTGCTTTCTGGAGCCCGAGAGGGTTCGAGTTTAAATAATTTCATCCCCTAGGAGAATCGTGAGTAGACCACCGTAGAATTAAAGATGTTGAAAAGTGTTTCATTCGCTTAATACCTACATGCTTATTGTTTTTTATATATAGTTAGGTTAGGTTAGGTTAGGTTTATAATGAGTGTGTCAATGAGGTCCTCCACTGCGACTCGTGAGAGTCTATTGTGGCTCATACCTATTCAAATTTCACCAAACAAATTCAGCTTCTTGACGAAGCCGATTAATTTGTTCAGTGAATGATATTTCAGGTCCGAGGGCAAGAGAGTGGCCCTGCCAAACTTCAGATACCTGATTTGCGCCCCGGCGGGACAGGCACAAATTATATGCTCTGCTGTTTCATCATCTTCCAAACAAAGACGGCAAATCGGATCGTCCAACAGTCCAAGTTTCAGCATATGATGATTCAAACGACAGTGGCCTGTTAGAAGGCCTCTTAGGCACCGTAGATCGTGTCTATTATAGCCTAACATTTGTTTGGATACATTATTCGAAGGATGTATGAAGGCCTTTGAATGAACCAATCCTGGTATATTATGCCAGAAGTCTAAAACTCTTCTTGCAGTCCAAGTATTTAGTGTTTGTTTGACAACACTTGTTGCGATGCCATTTGTAGGTTTTGGTCCGATAAAGTCATGAGCGGCACCCTCTCTTGCAAGAGAGTCAGCCTTCTCATTACCATCCATACCAGAGTGGCCAGGGATCCAAACCAGCGATACCCTGTTGCGATCTCCTATTGAGGCAAGTCTTTTTTGGCAGTCTAGAACCAATTTCGACGTTACACGGTACGAGCTAAGTGCTTTCAAGGCCGCTTGGCTGTCCGTGAAAATTTTTAATGATCTGTGTGTCAGGTTGGATTGCCCCAAACTCTCCACACATGAAGCAATGGCATAGATTTCCGCCTGAAATACGGTTGCATAGGATCCCAGAGATGTTGAGATTTCTGTCCTAGATCTTCGACCGTATACACCCGCACCAGAGCCTGAGGGTGTCTTTGATCCATCAGTGTACCAACAGATGTCTGCTCTTGAGAGTTCATCCTTGCGGAGGACCCATTCATCTCCATTTGGAAATAGGGCGGTATAAGGCAGATTATAGTTTACTGTTGGGGGCATTATATCAGAGGTCATTCCCAGAATACTACGACTTTCGGTGGCCGCTAGCATTCTACTTTGCTCTGTATAAGCCTGTTTCGTGCATTTAGAAATATGCATAATTCTATATGCTGTCCATCTGGCTTCCTTTTCCAGAAGTATGTGGAGAGGAGGAAGGTCCAGGAGGACTTCCATGGCTGCTGACGGTGTGGTGCTGATAGCACCAGTTATAGCCAAACTAGCCTGTCTCTGTATGCCAGAGAGCTTTGCTTGGGCCGTTGTCTGTAAAGATTTTGACCACCAAGCAATGGCTCCGTATGTGATCATTGGTCTAACAATCATCACATATATCCAATGGATTTGTTTGGGAGCCAAGCCCCAAGATTTTCCGCAGATCCTGCGACATGTCCACAAGGAAAGTCTGGCCTTATGGATGACTTTTTCCAAGTGAGCGTTCCAAGTAAGTTTTTTATCTAGGATGATCCCCAAATATTTTACTTCCGCTGCAAATGGAATAACCTCACCATTATAGGAAAGTGGCGGAAGGTCCGCCAAATTCCTTCTCCTGTCGAAGGGAACTATTACAGTTTTGCCAGGGTTAACAGACATCTGTTCCCTCAGGCACCAACTGTAGACATCGTCCAAAGTCCTTTGGAGGGTATTATGTGCAACTTGGTTCTTGCCAGAATGACAAGGTCGTCTGCATACGCTTGCAGTTCTACCCCTCTACCCACGAGAGTACCAAGCAGGTCATCCATCAGGAGTGACCACAAAAGGGGAGATAACACTCCACCCTGCGGGCAGCCCCTGGAAACCTTAAAGCTGATGGCCTCGTCTTGAATAGATGTAGAGGCTGTTCTATTAGTGAGCATGGCATATATCCAGCCGGTAATCGTTGGTTTAATGCCCTTTTCAGTCGAAGCTGAACCAATGGAAGCTGGTAGTGCATTGTCGAATGCTCCTTCGATGTCGAGAAAAATGGCCACCGCAATCTCCTTATTGTTAACGGATTGTGTGATTTTCTCAACAAGGTTATGTAATGCTAAATCTGTTGATTTGCCTGTTTGATAAGCGTACTGGTGGATGCTCAGGGGGAGCTGTATAAAGCTACCTGCCTGATATGGCAGTCCAGTACTCTTTCAAGTCCTTTAAGCAGGAAAGATGTTAGGCTAATTGGTCTGACAGATTTAGGGTGTGGGTCTGTGCGGCCCACTTTCGGTATATATACTACCCTAGCCGCCAACCAACTGGGTGGTATATAATTCCACGCCAGACTAGCTCTATACAATTTAATGAGGATGGGTATAAGTAATTCCAGTCCGTTTTGTAGCAGAGCTGGAAAGATGCCATCCTCACCGGGAGATTTGAAGGGCTGAAATGATTTTATTGCCCATTCAATCGCCGGTGCTGTGATAACGTTCTTGGCGACCTCCCAATCATTCTTTTTGGGCTGCCTTGCGCCCTCAAAGTGGGGAGGTCGGTTGTTATCCAGAGTTAAACTTCCGGGAAAGTGGTTTTTAATCAAAAGCTTTAACGTTTCTTTTCTAGAGGTCGTAAAAGTGCCATCTGGTCGTTTCATCGACCCTATCTCGGCAATCGGCTCTTTAGAGAGAATCTTGTGTATTCTAGTACTGCGAGGTATGTCGGATATACTCTCACAGAACTTCTTCCAAGACTCCCGTTTCGCCTTTCTCATTTCTTTGTTATAAGTTGTTAGAGCAGTTCTATAAGGTTCCCAGTTGCCTGACTCTTTAGATCGATTGAATAGTCGTCGAACTTCTTTTCTTCGCTTATCTAGGCTTTTGTTCCACCAAGTAGAGTTGCGATTGTCTCTTTTTGTCTTGAGTGGACAGTTTTCATGATAGGAGGAGATCACTGCTTCCCGAAGCTTGTCCGTCGCAGTATCTATCCCATCACAACTGTTTGATGTAGTGAAGCCTTCCTCAATGTACCGTTGGAGGGAATTTCTGTATCCACTCCAGTCAGTAGCTTTTGAGTCGCGATATTCCACTACTGGCCGTGGACCTATTTCAATGTTGAATTGAATGTGACTGTGATCTGAACACGAAGGCTCAGTAGATACTGCCCAATGCCGTATCTTTTTGCTCAAAAAGTTTGAGCTGATTGTTAAATCTAATACCTCTGATCTATTTCTAGTTACAAAAGTTGGTTCGGAGCCCTTATTAATAACAGATAGCCCTTCCCCTAGTATATAATCAAAAAGTAACTCACCTCTTTGATTTATATCCGTGCTACCCCACGATGTATGGTGTGAATTGGCGTCACAGCCCATGACTAACTGGAGTCTGTTCTTCTTGCTATAGTCGACTAGCCGACGTATAGCGAGAGGAGGTACAGTATCCGTGTCCCCTGGGAAGTATGCTGAGCAGGCGACTATGTTAGTCATACCATTCTTCTCCGGTAGGGACACTTGGATGGCTACTACATCAGGAGTGCAAAAGCCTGTAAGCAAAAAATAGTTAATATTTTTCCTAATGAGGAGACAAGCCCTGGGTTTCACCCCAGGACAGACAACTACCTCACCAGGAATATTGCTGAGACCAGTTACTCGGTCTGTGTTTCCTGTCCATGGTTCTTGCAGGAAGGCAAGGTCGATTGATTCGTCCTTGAACCTTTTACCAAGAATGTATGAAGCGGCCTTGGCATGCTGTAAGTTTGCCTGTAAACAGTTGAAAGTGGCGAATTCAGGTAGCCGCAGGCAAACTTGTGTCTCCTCAGATCCCCAGGGGAGATCACACGGTGGGTCAATTGAGGCGCCACCATCTGATCCTCCCAGGGGTGAGGCTGTAGTTGGTGCCATTGACGAGGCTTGGTCACCTTTCGCCACGGCAGATCCAGCTGATTGCTTTGGTCCTCTAGTCGAGGCCATACTGGTCTTCGATTTCAGGACAGCAGGTCCAGTTCCTTTTTCTGGTTCCGTTGAAGAGACATTACCCGTCTTCTTTTTGGGGAAGCCAGCTCTCCCTTTGGGATGGCTGGTGCCCCGGCTACGTGCCGGCGGTACACTCCCCCTGTTCTTGTGAGGAGGGTCGGTCCTCCTTATATATAGTTAGTCTAATCGTATTTTTTCATATTATTTTAATTGTGAACAATCTACAGCTGTGGGTTGGGAAATTTCTTTATTACTTCGGCAATCATTTCTATTTAATTACCCTCAGATAGTCTTTATTCTGGGGTGATATTGTGTACAATATTTAATGGTACCATCTATGTTATACAAAAGTGTATCTATAGACTTATTAGTAAGTGATCTAGTCAGATTTAAATTTTAATTCGTAAATGCCGAAAATTATTTATTACGCAATTTATTTATTTCGCAACTGTTATTAAATTTATACCGTATCCGCATTTGACCTATTTTATTGTCCCATTCCTCTGACGATTTTTCGTCATGGCGCCCCTAGCTTACTACTAAAATACATCATCTTTAAATATTCGTTATTTGTTTATTTTTCTTGGAAAAAGTAGGACTAGTATTTCGAACTCAATCTCTCCCCTGAGTTAGCATTCTGTATTTGGACTTACAGAATAGGGTCATATATCTTAACCAAAACATATATCAGTTTACCATACGTACCAGGTGCATCAGAAAAAAATCAAGGGCTGTTGAGAAATAGCTATTTGTGTATTGAGAGCGGAAAGTGATACTTTGCCGCTTGAGGCAATCTGCCGAAAGCGGCCACGCACTTTCTGCTCGAATTGCACACAAGATTTTTTCTACGAGTACCTTATTTTTAGACAAATAATTAAAAAAAACATGGAAAAGCCTTTTACTGCGTCCCAAAGCTCTTCGTGTTCTAAATAAATCTGTACCGCGAATTTCCACGTACCATAGTTCTCGTGCCCTTTTAGATGCTTGATCAGCGGAAGCTGGCTCATGATATCACTTATTAACACAAAAATTCAACAAATTACAAACTCCAGAAGCTTCAATGGTGTCTCACGCGTGTCCTGTGTCTATAACCTCTTGGAATTTGATGTTTTGAGTCAAGGTTTCGAGTGGAAAATTAACTTAATGTATCAAAAGCAGCGTAAAAGCAGCTAATGACAATTTAAAACTTACAAAAGACGGAAACGATATTAAGATGACATTTACAAGGTTAAACAAATTGAGGTTCGAAAAATATTGGGAGTAATTAGTTATACACTTTGAATATTTTTAAATATTAACTAGAACTATAACATAGCGTCGTTGCGCCTTCAAAATGCGACATGTGCTTTTTTATAAATTGTTCAGGAAAAGGCAAAAACTGTATATTTTTCATAGAAGTTATGGAATACGAACCATTTACTTAATTTCGCATTATATATTGCCTAGTTAACCGTTTTAATGCGTATTGTTTTAAAGAAAACAAGAATAGTAAATAATATAAATTATTGTTTATTATGAAGTGCACATAACTGATTTTGGATGCGCCTTTGGCACACATAGCTACTTTTTACCTAAAATTATATAATGACGAATAGAAACAGAAGTTGTATTATATAACAAAAAAGTAGGTGTAGCTATTTAGAAATGACCGTTTGCGACACAGGGATCGTTATTTGATACATGAAGTATGTTTTTATTATTATCTATAAAAGAGGTAGTTATGCATTACAAAAAAAAGCAGGTAAGTATAATGATGCTTTATTTAGAAACACGAAAGAATAGAAAATATTTTGGTAATTGTGAATTTTATAGAAAAAATAGGCTAGTAATTCATACAGTTAAAGAAACTACTCTGATTTTAGGTGGTCATAGTAAAGTTGGTAATCGTTATGCATGTAGATCTTCAATGCCTGTAAACTTTATTAGGTGTGTTGCGTCTTTTAAATATATTTAGTCCCTTATTCTGTTCTAATAGGGATTGTACTTGTTTCGTTTGATGTTTTAGTATGTCCTGTTTCGCCATTATTCTCGCTGTTTTGTTGATTTCTGTGTACTCAATAGTGTCCCTTTTACCCTCTGTTATCAATTTTCTTCTTTTCTCTAGGAGGTGTTTTGTCTCCATCGACAGTTTATCCGGCGTTTTCTCTGGGGGGCCTATTATCTGATCGGTTGTTTCTTTTATAATTTTTGTTATTCTCCTATTTCTATCATCCAGGGACTCTTCTGGATTTTTAGAAAAATTTTCATTCAGCTTTTGTTTGTATTTTTCTTTTCTTTCCGCTATCTTTTCCTACTTACCCTCTTTATCGTTTGTTTCATCTTCCGTTTTCTTTCCATTTTTGTGTTTATGAGTAGTTTGCATCTTACCATCCTGTGATCACTGCCGGTGCTGAACTGATTGACTACATCTACGTCTTGAATTATGTGTTTATGGCGGGAGATTATGAAGTCAATCTCATTTTTGGTTTGTCCATCTGGGCTATTCCATGTCCATTTGCGACTCTCTCTCTTTTGAAAGAAAGTGTTCATCAGATAAAGTCCTTCTCTTTCTAGAAAGTTTGTTAACATGTTCCCCCTTTCATTTCTGGTGCCAAGTCCAAACTGTCCTATGTGTGTTTCCGTTGGCTCTGCTCTCCTGCCTATTTTTGCATTGAAGTCCCCACCCAGAACAATGTGCGTTGCTGGGTTCTCTTTTATTGCTCTTGATATGTCTTCGTATACAGATTCCACCTCGTCATCATCATGTGAAGAAGTTGGAAGATAAGCTTGTATATATTTTAGTGTTATATTTCTATTTATGTTGAGCACGATATATATATTACTCTGTCAAATATTGTTTTTAGGATTTTCAGGTTTGTCGATAGTTTCTCATTTATTAATATTCCAACTCCTCCATTGCTATCATCATCATTTCCTCTGTAGAACAAAGTATGCCCAGAATCTAAATGGAGGTATTGTTCTCCTCCTCTCCTTATTTCGGCTAAGCCTACAATGTCCCAGTTTATTTTCTCCAATTCGTACTCTAACTCAACCAGACGTTCCTTTATTCTGATTGATCTAGAGTTGTAAGTTGCAATGCTTAGTAAGCAATTTGGTGTATTGTTGTAAGGTCCATTATTATTTTTCTTTTTATTTTTCTTAGTGGATGTCGTTCTTTTGCCTCCCCCAGAATCCATGAGGCTGACCGAGATATCGGTGTGGGATTGTGAGGTACCTCTACCCACCTGGGGTACACTATTTCGTTTTGAAGTCGACATATTAAGTTGAAAGGTTTTGGCAATTAAAACACCACGTTTGCCGGGCGTCTTGGTGAGTTTTTGTGATCTCCCTCTCGCGTTTGTCCATCTGCTGTAGATCCGCCACCGGGGTTGGTTACCCGATCTTGAATCCGCTTATTCCTAGGCATTCCAGAGCTTTGTACAGTTCATTTCTTTTTACTTTATCGAATCCTTGTTTCAAGTCGACAAATAGTACCATCGTCTGTTTTCCAAAAAGATAAGTCTCAGCCTGTATTTCTCGTAGCATGAAGATTTGCTCCACTGTGCTCCTACCTCGTCTAAATCCACATGGGTATTCTCCGATTATATTGTCCATTAAAATATCCTTGAAGTAGGTGGCAAGTATCTCGTAAGCCACATTCAATAGTGCTATTTCTCTATTGTTGTGGCATTCATTTTTATTTCCTTTTTATCCACTCTGTCGGTATTCGTTCTTCTACCCATATCTTTTGCAGTAATTTTTCCATTTCATCACCTAATCGTATATTGGTGATGTATTGGTCTTCTTCGAGTTCGATTAAAACGTGGTCGATCGAATCTAACAACAATAGGCAATTTTCATTTGTTTTCTCATGCAGACTATATCTTCCAATTGTTGGCATATACGTCTCCTCTTTACCCATATTGACGTTGGCGATTCTCAAATCATACTTGGGGATAACCTCAAGTATTCTGTCATGATTACTATAGAATTATGAAAATAAAACAATTTAATTTGTTTAAAATGAAGTTTCAAATAAATTAAATTGTTTTATTTTCATCTTTCAGTCTGGATCTTCATCAAGTAAAAGCCTCATCTATTCAATTACTATAGAATTCTTCTTTCACTTCTAAATCATTCACTTGTCATGGTTCATGTATGTTTACAAGTGTAATTTTGTAACACTCTCCTTTTATTCTTAAAGTGCACAATCTTTCTGAGATGGGTTTAAAGTCCGTGACCATCCATTTTAGTTTTTTCCTAACTATAAAATAAGTCCCTAACATTCTCTTTTCGCCTCCACTATTTTAGAATACATAACCTGCAATTTCTTTTGAGTCTTGCCCTAGTTGTTTAGTTTCTTGTAATACTATGATATCAAAATTATATTTTCCAACTTCCTGGTCCAACTGTTTTAATTTTCTTTCTTCATACGACCCTCTGATATTCCATGTTCCAATTTTATTATATTATGTTATTTGATCTTTTATGCTTTTTCTTTCATTTTGTGTTTTTCCTGTTCCTATTTCGCGCCAGTTTGTTTTCGTTGTTCCATTACATATTACTTTAGTTAGTTTTTTTGGTTTATACTTCATTATTTCCACCCTTTTTCTTCCCTGTTCCATCCCCATACTTCATCGTTTATAATTAGGAATCCAATCTTGACGGATTTCCCGTTAATTTTCTCGCCTTTTACATGATTCCTAATTTTTGCTCGGATTTATCTTTATTTTTTGATTATATCATCATTTATGTAAACTTTTCTGTGTGTGATTTTCAACTTGCTTTTATTTGGCATATTCTGCCTCTTATCTTCTCCACTATTAAGTTCTACTAGGGCTGTATTCTCTCCCAGTTTCAATGCCGTATTTACTGCTACTTTAATCCCTATCTCCTTTTCTATAAAATTTTGCATTCCTTCCCACGATGCTTCCGATCTATTGGTGTCCATTGGGAGTACTTGAACTACTATATTTTTCTTACGTTTTTAATTTTCGAGTTTCTCTAATTTTTCACTGATAGGGTTAACTTGCTTCTTAAGTTGATTAATTTCTTCACTAGCTCGGTCATTAACTCTCTACAACTCTTTTATTTGTTTCATATAATCTTTCTGTTCATCTTTAATTTCTGGTTTGATGCTCTCCATATTTCTTCCTTGTCAGTCTTTTATCTCTTTCATATCGGCTGCTAGTTGGTTCATTAATTTCTACCTGTCCGGCATTTTGATCCTCTTTTCTTGGCGTTCTCGATATTTTTATTGACCCTCTAAATGTATCTACTTCCACTTCATCCGCCTTCCTCGTCCCATCATCAATCGTATAATCATCTGAGTCTATCATTGCTGGTAATTATGTATTTGTTATTTCAATAATCTTCGTTACTTTGGAACGGTTCAGATCTTTGTTCCCAGCCCTATTATTTTCTGCTGCAAAGCTTATCAGTTTGTGTTTTTACAATAGGTTCTTTCTTTTTCACACTACCGTTATAATAAATTTATTAATTTTATATTAATATTACTGTTTTCGTACTTATAGTTTACTAAATTATGTTATTTTGATATCACCTGATTCCCTGTACAATATCACACACAATGGTTCTTGCATTATATTTTCTACGCCCTATCTTCAACGTTCCTTGTATTTTACCGATATGTAGCGCTTAAGGCGGTTGTTTATGGTTAGAGTGAAAAAAAGTAAAAAAGTATCATAACGTTAACTTTATTTCACGCTTTCCATAAGCTAATACATTGAATCTTGGCTAGGCATCGAGGATGGACTTCTAAGATGCTTGGCTAGGCATTTAGGATGGACTTTTGCTAAAGGTGGCTAGGCATCGAGGATGAACTATCATGAAACTTGGAATACGTATAATTGTAATTTATGGAAGGAGCTCAACTAAAATATCCCAAATTTCTATTTGAATTTATTTTTTTGTAAAGGGTCTGTAGAAAAAATAATGTATGCAACATGTGCATAAAGTGTCTTTTATTCACTCATGGGATTGCCTTTTTCCATTCGTGAAAAAAAGTGCCACTTTATGCGCTTGTTGCATAAATTACTATTGTAATGTTTTTCTTATTTATTCAAACAGTAAACGGGTGGGATAAACTTTAAACTCACGGTATGGTTACTTACGAATTTATTTAAACACTAAACTACTCACTAACACTTAATTTATACACACACAAACTTAATTATTAATTTATATCAACACTACACTGTTCGCTATTTCGGTGTATTCTTGTTTATTTCACGAGATCAGTTTATCAACTGAACTAACTCGCCATGGTCGGTCCTTTATATATATTAGTGCCTTTTTACTAGATAATTCTAGATTGCGGCTTACACAAAAACAATTGGCTTTCTGGCATTTTCTAGATAAGACTGGTCACAAAAACAATGTTTAGATATGATAGTCACAATCGTAAACAATTCTAAGAAATCTCTGCGCGTCCGCCATAATTTTAACTTTCATACATGGCTTAGACAGAGTCGGATTCAGGAGCTATACCAGTGTGCTGTTTCGTAACACTATTAAAGAACTCGTAATAGCCCGATATTTGGGTAATATCACGTAGCGGTTTTAAAACCACTTTTTCAATATCTAGTGTTGGGCACATTTCCATATTTAAAATTAAATATTTGTAATATCATATCTTCTTCTTTCTTCTGAAGATGATAGCAATATTGAAGCAGTTGTCAAATTTCTTAGAATGTATAACATAACATGTTTTAAATATATTGTGGAATCATCTAGAAACAGTTAGTTTCATTTAAAAAAGTAGTATTAATAGTTATTAATATTAATTTTCGGAATATTTTTTTTAAATTTCATCAATTACCTAGCTATTAACAAAAACCTATTTTATTTATTTCAATTTTACTTTCTATATCTCACTAAAGACAAAGGCTTATTGTTCTTAATAAAAATATTATTATTATTGCTTTCTGAACCTGTAATTAAAATTTGACCCATTACTTATGTACCCTGCACATTTAAATTTTTGGCGGACGCGAGGAGCGGATTCGCCAAAATTTAGTATTTCCGATTTTCCAATATACAACAATCAAAATTTCACTTAATTAGAAATAATCTGACATCATTTTGATTTAGAATATTTATATAATTTTTTATCTTTCGTGTTATTGGCTAATTAGGGCGTATAGAGAAAAATTAAGTTACGTATATAGTTCTTTCAACATCATCTCATTGGCCTACTTTAACTTTGAATCGGTGAAAGCAAATCGAATAAATACTCTACAAGGGCTGTTAAAGACATTCTACTAGTGTAATATTATTGATACAATTTATTTCAATCATTTTAACCAAACTATGTATACAAATAAATAAGATCTGAGATTTAGTAACAATAAATTAATCCAATTGTGTAAACGGTTCGTGAGGAGGCAAACAAAATCAAAAACAAAATATTTCATTTTTATTTACAGTCAGTTGCGCCTTCTCGCGCCGGCAGTAGACTGCAACACTACGAAGACGGCGACGACGCCGACGGCAACGAAGAAGAAACCGCTGGACAGGAAGACGGCGGCGGCGGACATAATGGCGATTCGACCAAAGATGGCGCCGTCAACGGCGATATCCATCACGAGGACGAAGACGACGACGAAAAAGTTTCACAGAACGACAGTTCCAAACGAGACGCCGTTGCAAACGGCCCGCGAAGCGGTGGTGGTGGTAGAAGAATAATACAAAACGAGCGCGATAGCGAAGAAGAAGAAAACGACGCTGGTAATATTAACGGTAAGTGGTAGATGTCGCTAATACCTAGTTTATAAGTTTAACGCGCATGTCTTTAAAACATGTTTATCCTAAATATTTGCCGTTTATTAATATGTGATATTCGGATTTGCCTGTTTGTGAATTAAATATAGAACATTTTATTGCTTGCTATCGATTACAGACTTGAACTTTGTATAGTGTGTCAAATTAAGAGAAGTAACCAGTTGTATCTTAGAAATGATTGGTTGTAAAACTTAGGGAAAAATATTTGTATAACAAAGTCACATGGAAAGTTTATTACTTCATCGCTAGAAGTCGTAGTAGATAATAATATTACAAAAACCTCATTTTTTATAATAAATGCATAGTGATGGTGCCGATAAATTTAGATCTTCGTAATCTTCGGATCATTCAGCACTCCCAGTACTTTGCCATCTATCTTATAAAATAACTGGTAGGGGTGAGTGGAAAAGCTGAATATTTTTTAAGAAACCAATCACTGTCTCCTATAATCGGCTACTATTGACACTGCGCTTTTATGCCACTGGAAGCTTTTTAATGCAAGTTGAGGACTATGCTGGTGTAAGTGCAAGTACATCTAGTGGTGTAGTTAAATAGGTATCTGCAAATTTTATGTACACTCGCGTAAAAGTCGTTTTTAAAAATAATCGAACAATTTAAGAACTAACTTAATAAACAATTAAATGTTATAGTTGTAAAGTATAAGTTAAAAAGATGAAAATGCCAGCTCGCAACTGGTTTTGTTCCCGTTGTCGTAAGTGGGGGAACGTTTCTTCGATTCAGCAACATCGGCTCTTTTCTAGGAAATCCAGGTTTATAACTCCTCCACCCTTAGAGGAGAATCCGGGGTTTAACAGGCGGATTCGATACTTCTTCATCCCTTGTAGCTGGATCTCTAGTTTTCCTATTGTAATGTTTTTCTAATTTATTTAAACAGTAAACGTTTTTATTGCGGGTGGGATAAACTTTAAACACACGGTATGGCTACTTACTAATTTATTTAAACACTAAACTACTCACTAACAATTTATAGGCACACAAACTTAATTATTAATTTATATCAACACTTCACTGTTCGCTATTTCGGTGTATTCTTGTTTATTTGTCGCGATCACTTTATCAACTAAACTAACTTTCTCGGGTCGGTCATAATAAGTATAAGTATAATTTCATACGGTTATTCGTTTTAAAAATGGAACGTTATTATTCCAATCGAGAATATGTTGATATGTTAAAAGTATTAGGTGCGCATAATGATAATGCCAGTGCTGCAGCTAGAACATATACCGTAAAATTCCCAAATCGACGGCACCCTGATGCAAAAACTATACGACGGGTTGAACAAAGATTATGGGAAACAGGTAATTTAAATCCCAGATTAAATAAGGGAGGACGCCATTCTACGCTCAACGTCGTCCAAGAAGAGCAAATTCTTGATTTTGTTGAAGCGGAACCAAATACAAGTCTTCGAGTTACATCGAGACAAACGCATTCCCAAAAAGATACCATTCATAGATTATTAAGAAGGAATGGCTTATATCCATTTAAGCCTCAAAAAGTTCAAGTTTTACATGAAGGAGATAGGGAGCTTCGGATTAATTTTTGTGGATGGTTATTGGATAACGTAAACAATGATCCACATTTTATAGAAAATATTATGTTTACTAATGAGTGTACATTTACCTAGACAGGGATAATAAATACTCATAATTTGCACGAGTGGAGAGATGAAAATCCTTATTTAATACGTAAAAGATGTCACCAAAGACGATGGTTAGTAAACATTTGGGCTGGATTATTAAATAATAATGTAATCGGCCCAAATATGTTACCTAACCGACTTAATTCAGCATCGTATTTTATTTTTTAAACGACAATTTACCACTGCCATTTCTCGATCAAGTTCCATTAGCAACTAGATTGAATTGTTGGTTCCAACATGATGGTGCTCCTGCACATTATGGTAGACAAGTGAGAACATTACTAAATCAAACATTCCCCGACTGTTGGATTGGAAGAGGTGGACCCGTACTATGGCCTCCTAGATTTCCAGATCTAAATCCATTATATTTTTTCTTCTGGGGAATCTTGAAAGAAAAAAATTACTTTGAACCTGTTGGGAGTGCGGAAGATGTAGTAGCTCGTATTCACGCTGCTGTCACATTTATAGACGAAAACATGCTACAGAGGGTTCGTGATTCAATGATAAATCGTGCAATTATTTGCATTGAAGTAGGAGACGATTTGTTTGAACACCTTTTATAAATTAATTCCTTGTTTTGTAACAAATATTCGTTTTTAATAAAGTGTAAACATTGAATGTTAGATCTTTGTTTTTTGTCAATAACTCTGTAACCATTGACATAACGCAATTTTTTTATTCTTACGATTTAATTCGTTTTATCCCTCCGATTCATATTCTGAAAGGACGGGCGTCAATTTTGAGACACCCTGTATATATATATTGTTGTAAATAGAACATATACATAACCTATATAGAATCCTGATAAAGGATATAAAATTAAAATTTGTCAATAAAAATAATTTTTTAAAGATAATGTATCAAAATAATAATATACCTTGTATAACAATATAACCAAGTACGATCAATGGGTATAATCAAAAAGAAAGTAAATAAATATAAAAAGAAATCATAAACAACCATCAGAAAAACAGTTGTAAAATTAATTCTTCAACTTAATAAAAACAACCTTAGACAGAACCTCACAAGTAAACGCAGATCAAGAAATAATATAACGCTGCATGGAATCTTAGACACCCAGAGCATCTGTTTATATTTTAAAAATAAATAGAATCTCCTAACAAAATCAACAAAAAGTATAATGATTAAACAATAAAAAGACATTTAGAAGTAATAAAATATATAGAATAAGATATTTAGTTAATAATTAATCATAAAAGTAGATATAGGAAATATTATAATAAGTAGGAATCTGTAATATAGGCAAGGTCAAATTTATACCAAATGAAACAGTTGAGACAAATTATACCAACATAAATAATTTTGAATATAAAATACAATAATGAAATAAATGATTACCGACATAGTTTATGTGTATAGATGTAATAACATCAAACATAATGAGAAATAAATTGTATACATGTATAATAGGTAAATATGTAGGTTGTAGAAAACGTAAAATTAATGAAATTGCATTGACCAATCAAAACATCGCAAATAAACAGTAATATGGAAAAAGACAATAATAATAAGGTGTGAGTGAATAAGTCAATGACAATAAGTGTATTATGAATAAAAAACAATAGTTTGCAATAAGTTTAAGTTAGAAAACAATAAAAAAACAAGAATAAACAAAGTGACAGGTGAATTTTTCAATCGAACTTTCGAGAACAAAATCCACTTCCGGTGACAAACCATAAAAAGGGTTTTGTTCGATGTAAAATGCGGGAAATTGGGAGTTGAGCGTCAGTGATCATATAAGAAACACGAATATAAAGTTATCCAATTTTTTTCAATGTAACACATTTTATAATTAATCAAGGCAAAGGTATATAAATCCATATAAATTTAATCAGTTATAAATAAATCAAGTGTAACATAGTTTTGTGAGACTACGAATAGCAGAGGAAACAATTATCACCCAGATAATTACGAGCAAGATATTCATCCATCGAAGGCGGGAAAATCTATTGGAAGCGTTCCCCGGTGTGGCATCATTTCAAGAAAAAGGAACAAAAGGTCGGTTGTGTGTTAATTAAATATATTTGGTACCAAATAAATAATAACTTTCAAATAAGAACGTATGAATAATAATTTTAAAATAATAATTTCGAATGATATAAGAAAATTTAAGAGCTCATATACCTGGTAGTAAAGTTCTTTTATCTTTACATGAATATAATATACCAGAGAAAAGTAATATTAAAACTTACCATTGTAAAGTGTAGATAAATGTATAATTTCTTTCATGTCGAACTTCACCAAAAAAATATATAAAAATTTCCACTAGTAACAGACCACAACTAATTCCAGTTTATATCAATACACAATTATTACCATACGGTAAAATAATATTTAAAACGTAAATTTTGAGTCGATAAAATATCAAATCTGTTTCCAATTTCACGTCCCGAATAAAACTAAAAATTAGCATTTAAAATCATTTCATAATCCTCCTAGTTAGAAAGAAACATTTTAAAAGGTTTTTTTGTTTAAAGTGGAAGCAAATTTAGAAATGCAGGTGCTTGTAAATTTCTAAGAATTTCAACGCTCACAAGATTTCGACCAAGTTATGCAAATGAGCCAGAAAAAGTCGTTTTAAAAAGAAAGATATAATTTTTTTGTAATATAATGAAAGTCATATTCAAAGTGGAAATTTAGATATATATAAATAACTCATTATTTATGTATTACGTAAGAATTGGTAGAACAAAAGGTTAATCATTTATTTTATTAATAAGTAGTTTCATCAGTCTAACTGTGTAATAAGACGTAACAAATAGTTTATATATGAATCATTTTTTTTATGTTTTAAAAGTTTTTCAAAAATTTTTTTTATCAGTCACATAAATATATGACATTAATAAGTAAGGTTGATTTTATTATAATAATATGCCCAGAACCCTACTGATTTTAAGAGTCGTAAACGAATAAGAGCAGCCGAGGTAAGAAAACATAAGAATTAAATAAACTACATGTTTATAAATAGCATACTAAATAAAAGGAATCATTATTAAAATATATGTGTAATTTGGCGAACCCAATAAGAATTCTAATTATTACTATAATAATTATAACATTATTATATACACACACACACACATATATAATATATATATATATATATTATAGTAAATTTTTAATTCATTATAAGCATACACTTGTCATAAACATGCATTTATAAAAAGAACACCCTGTATGTCAAAATAGAAATTATATCAGTCAAAATAGAAGAATGTCCTATGACAGTTCAGGGATTTGTTAATATTGTTGCGAATAAAAATTCTTTTATAGTTAAGTATAATGATCTTCGAATATAATAACAAAATTTAAATTTATTATTTATATTGTAACATAGTTATTTTCATCATTTTTACTTATGTACAAACTTTTATAAAAACCAACCAATGAAATGTTATATTGATTGATGACACCAATTTAGCAATCGAAATGAATTGTTTGAGTAGATCCTGTTTAAGATTTAAACCAATCGGAGGAGAAGGAAACTCTGGTATCCAGGAAGTCAGATTTTGGTTGCTAAGAGGGAGGACTGTCAATAAATTTTGAAAAAAAAGTAGTTGGTTGTTCAGAGCTGAATGGAAGGGATCTCGATATTGAATTTGGTGAGAGATTTTATGAAATATTGACAAAATCATTAACAATATAATTTAAAGAGAAACATACCTTAAAAATGTAAATTGTCCATTTGTATATTTTGCGTGTTCGCAACAAAACATTTTTTGAATTATCCACATAAAAAACTTTGTTCCTGGTTCCCAAATCTGTAATTACTGAAATACATCCTGCAGTTAACAATTATAACATCAACAGTGTTTCCTGTATCCTGTGTGTAGCAGTTTTTGATTTATAGATAAACCTTGTTGGAGTTTTAAGGTTTAAATCCCTTAACGAATGTATTGCAGTCCTGACCTGACTACATCAGATTCAACCCCGAACTTTATTCTTTGCTGAAACAGTGAAGAAAATTATTGAACTGTGGTAAGACACTCTACTTCTTTGTAAATTAGATAGTATTCAGTGTTTATTTAGATTTAAGGATTACTTACATACTTGTTAATTGTTCATTCACTATAGTTTCTAAATCATATTCATTTACTCATCCAAAATTGGCTTCGAAATTATATAACTTCCTCAGATTTTAAAATAAAATAACACAACCTAAATTTGCGTTACAACAACAAATAATTGTTATCTTTGCACCAGTCACAAATATTTCTTGTCTGGTATTTCCAAGCTAAATCACGATTCAAATTTATCATATGTAAATTCACCCATTTTATGTCCTTTTATTATATTTTTATATATTGAAAGTTATTAAACTGTTCACTAATTTGAGTTCGACGCTTATTTAAATTGTCCTTAAAATATTTTGCGGAAAAACAAAGGCCTTACTCAGAACCCTGAATGTTTACAAATTAATACTAAAAAGATTTATCATTTCCAATTCAGTATAAAACAGTCCATACCATCTATTGAGCTATAGCCGAGGTAAGTACTGAAGCAAGACCCAGTAATATACGAGGTAAATCGAATTATCATATAATAAAAAAACTTATTAAATATAATTATTAAATACTCAGATTAAAAATATTAAACATAATATATATATATATATATATATATATATATATATATATATATTATGTATCTCCACGTTGGGATGCCTTTTTTTATTATACTTATTATTTATCTTTGTTATTATTTATGTTTATTTTATTCTCAGATTAACGTTCTATCTATGATATAACTAATTATTTTTAATAGCTATGAAACCTTTATTAATGTGTTATTATTTAATTGTTAGGACGCCAATTTAATTTATTTATTATTAACGTTTGTAATTTTTTTAAAATGTTTTGCTCACATGAATAAATTAATTTCATTTCTTACCTTATAAGTTCCTCTCCTACAAATATTTGTGAAACATAAATATATCTCGGGGCGATTAGTCTCAAAACGGAAATTAGATATATTAGCAATCAAACAAAATTTTGAGTAAAATCATTTATGTAAATTCATATACAAATGGTTACAAATAATAAAATGTGACACCTATGAAGCTCATTTGCATAATTTTCATATTGTTTAACCTTGAAAGCTTAGAAAGACATCTGATGATACAAAACTTTTTTTCTGTTAACACAAACTTTTATGTGGAAAAGAATTTATATTTGAAACTTTGAAACAGTATGTTTAAAATCATTTCTTGTGGTGGATCGTTTTAAATTATTACAAATATTTTAGCAAAGTGAAGTTTGATATTTATATAATATATGTGTGTGTAAAATGATAAATTTTGTGACTTATGAAATTATAATTTCTTATGAACTATAAACATGCAATTTACATTCTACCACAAAATATCAAAAGTTCTAACTTTTATACCACTATCATTTAATATTTCACTTATACAGGGTGTCCCGGGACTAATGGGAAAAAAGTCGGGAGCGTATAATATGAGCTAAAATAATGTTAGTACTTCATATAAACTTTTTCTATGCAGGCCCTCGTTTTCGAGTTATAGGCCTCCAAAGTTTTAATTTTGAATTTGGTTTTTATTTTTAATTTTTGTACTAGTTATTTGATCTTTATAAAATTTACGGCAAAGATATAATGTATGTGTATGTTTATTTTGGTAAGGTAAACAGATTTACAGTAGTGCATTGAAGCCAGGGACGAACTACTTGCAATGGTTAGTGATCCAAAAATTTTGCAGGGATGGCACACCCTGTATGAAATTATCGAATTTCACTTCCCCACACATTAAGCTAACGAAAAGATACTCTTGTTGGAATTCGATAAAATAAGCCCTTTGGCTAATATTTACAGTTTTATTCATGCACTACGTACCAATTTACGCATTCACCATTTTTATAAGTACACAACGAGGTAAAACGTAACTTATTAATAGATGTCCAAGATTTACCTACAGTACTACAAAAAAATAATAGCAGAAGATGAAAAACATTAACGACTTATTAATTCGAAAGTTGGTAAGCACTTTTTATAAGTGTTTTTACCGTTTATCAAGTTACCATAGGATTAGTTGTCAAACGTTGTGTAGAATAGTTCGTAGTCAGTACTTGTCAATAATTCATAAGTCCTTAATTTAACAGTTACAATGGCAAAATTCGCTTTTATCGAGTACGCAGATATGCATCTAATGTATGGACTGGCTTCTTGAAACTGTTTAGAGGCCAGAAGGCTTTATGAAGAACATTTTGCAAACAGAGCATTGCCAGACAGACGAATGTTTGAGTGTATTGATCTCAGGTTACGAGAAACAGGTATGAATAAGTAAATGTAATATTCTATGTATACAAAACAAAATTTTTAATTTTAGGAATATTTTTGCCAAAAAAAAGTGGAGAAGGTCCAGTACGAAGCATACGTACTGTGGCAGTTGAACAAGACTTGTTAAATGCAGTTGATAATGAACCATCAACGAGTTTTCTAAAAGTATCAAGAGAACATAACGTCTAGAAATTAGTTGTTCATCGCGTCCTAAAAGAACAGCTGTTATATCCTTTTCACATGAAAAAAGTACACAGTATGACAGTGGCTGATTATCCTGCACGGCTTGAGTATAGCCAGTGGTTTCTGCGACAACAACAAGCAGACAATACATTTATTAGTAACGTTCTCTTTACGAACTAATCCAGTTTCACCAGAGATGGAATCATAAATTCTCATAATATGCATTTATGGGATGATGTGAATCCACATGGCATTATCCAAACTAGGAGCCAGCATAGATTCATGGTTAATATTTGGGCAGGAATAGTTGGCAATCATTTGATAGAGCCATATACTTTATTGACGGTACTTTGACTGGTCAGAGATATTTGGAGTTTTTGCAAAATTAGTTATGGAACCTGTTTGATGATGTGCTACTACAAACTCGTAGGAATTTATGGTTCATGCATGATGGGGCTCCTCCTCATTTCAGTTTAGATGTACGACAGCATTTACACAGAAGGTTTCCTAATAGATGGATTGGTCGTGGAGGCCCTTTTCAATGGCCACCGCGATCAGGAGACGTTAATCCTATGGATTTCTTTCTCTAGGGTTATCTCAAAAGTAAGGTATACGCAACACCTGTGCAAACAAGACAAGATTTAATAGATAGAATTGTGTTACACTGCAATGTTATTAGAAATAATGTGGGATTGCTCATTCAAGTGCACAGAAACAACCTTCGTAGACTTAGAATGTGCGTGGAAGTGGGAGGAGCTCATACTGAACATTTATTAGAATAACGTTAGTTTTTGTTGTTGTTTAGGAATTAGTATTAGTCTAATGTTTTATAACTTGTGTTTTTTGAGGTTTTCTTAATGGTTTAATAATGTTATGTTCGTAATTTTGATTAAAAGGAAGTAAATCCTGGACATCGTATTAATAAGTTAGTCAGGTAGATTTGTACGTAGTGCAATAATAAAACTGTAAATATTATTCAAACGGCTTATTTTATCGAATTCTAACAAGAGTACCTTTTCGTTAGCTTAATGTGTGGGGAAGTCAATTTCGATGATTTTATACAGGGTGTGCCATCCCTGCAAATTTTTTGGATCACTAACCATTGCGAGTAGTCCGTCCCTGGCTTCAAGGCAGTACTGTAAATCTGTTTACCTTTCCAAAATAAACATACACGTACATTATAGCTTTGCCGTAAATTTGATAAAGATCAAATAACTAGTACAAAAAATAAAAATAAAAACCAAATTCAAAATTGATACTTTGGAGGCCTATAACTCGAAAACGAGGGCCTCCATAGAAAAAGTTTATATGAAGTACTAACATTATTTTGGCTCAGATTATACGCTCCTAACTTTTTTCCCATTAGTCCCGGGACACCCTGTATAGTTATTCTTTATGTTACACTCAATTTCCTTTATTAATTTCGGCCTTTTAAATTGTAAATTAGTTTATAATGATCATTTGATTTATTCAGTAATTTTTGTTATATTATTTTGGACCAAAATATATTCAAATATCACCAACCTTGTGAAAACTAGCTTCTCCAATATGTCCGCGTTGAAACACTTCACACATCTCTTGGCAGCAACTCATCATTCTGGATAACTCGTTCAAATCTCACTCTCCTTCGGAAAACTTGTTTATGCGTATTATGGATTGTTTAACTTGATCACTGTATCTTTTAATTAGACTTAATTAATGATATTTATCACTTTTAATTTAAATTTTTAACTCCGCTATTCCCAGATGTTACCTCATGCGTCTCTTTTTCCCTTCCCCCTTTTCTAGTTTTCTTTTTATCAACAACCCTTTGTTGTTGACCGGAAGTTTTACACTCTCTACAATGTTCTATTCATAGTCCTATTGTCCGATTGGTCAGCTCTAATTTTGATATATCGCAATTTTACAACAAAAATATTCAAAAGCATATGTATACAATTTATTTCATATTTGTTTTCTGTTCACCACATTTTAAACATAACATTTCATTAGTTTTCCTTTTTTATAAAATTTTATCCTCATCATTTGTCAATAATCATAGTATTATCAGTTGGTATTCCTGTCTCATGTTTTAATTCCTTATATTGACTTTACTCGCAAATTACAGGTTTCTTTAAAATTCATGTTGCTAACAAATGAATCTTTCCTTGTCTAATGTTTCGGCTTCCGTCAAATTAATTAGTTGAGCTCGGTTTCTTTTTAAAGTTCTGTCTTATGTTACTTATAACGTAAAATTACCTTATTGATAATTTGCAATGATTTTAATCTGGCTTATTTATTTATCTTTGATTATACTACAATAAAATTAAATTTGATATCCTGATAAAAACTTAGAATTGATAAACTTAGAGAAATATTATTGACAAATGATTATTCATTTTATATTATGTAATCAATATTATTTACATACTTGTTCGTTCTACATACGCTATAATATAAATTTTATAATTCTTCTCCATATATAATATTTCTTTCATTATTTCTAAATTTAAATTAAGTGATCTTATTTAATTTTGTATTTTCCTTTCAAACTAGAAACTATATGAAGATATTTAGATGTCACGTTTCAAATTGCATAAGATTTTATTAAACTAAATATCTTTGTCTGAAACATTTTAAATAGACGTTTTAACCAACAGTTTTACATCCTTCTTAAAATTATTAAGTTAATTATGCTATGACTGAATGTTCTAAAGAAACTGAATTTGTTGTCATATGTTATTGTTATGATTGTTTTATCTAATGATATTTCTAATCTTTAATATCTATCATCTTTATATATTATTCCTTATTGAATATATCATCTCAATATATTAGTGCCTTTTTACTAGAAAATTTCTGGATTGCGGCTTACACAAAAACAATTGGCTCTGGCATTTTCTAGATAAGACTGGTAACAAAAACACTGTCTAGATAAGATAGTCACAATCGTAAACAGTTATAAAAAAACCTGCGTATACGCCATACTTTTAACTTTCATACCTGGCTTTGACAGAGTCGGATTAAGGGACTATACCAGTGTGCTGTTTCGTAACATTACCCCCTCCTTAAATGGAATTTGAATCGGCAACTGGCCCCATTACTACACTTTCAGAACTTATGGAAATAGCAGGGCACCGTCTTCATCAGATACTGATAACAGGGGTTGTAGCTACAAATTAATATCTGGACACCGGTATCTTGAAAGATAATCTATACCATGTTCCTGATGATTCGCCAATCCAACTGGTTACTTGCTATCTTAGGCATAACCAGTTTCTTCACGCTGGATTCCAACACATGGTCTCGTAGGTTTCGAAGTGCTTCCCACACATCGCGGTAGGTAGATCGATCTTGAAATTCATTTTTAGTTACCACGTAGAAGACATACCGCGAATTATGTTTCAGTTTCAGTGTCTTGCCAGGGGCTGGAATCTGGTCTTCAAGTTTTTCTAATTGCTCGAACTTCTTTCGAAAGACGGATGCCAACCCTCGTGCGTTCTTGAGATGGGCGGGGATGTTGTATGCCAGTGAATAATCTTCCGGGAGAGTGAACAAATCTTGTCGTTGTTCTGAAGTAACTCCATATCTAGCTTTCCCGGTACCTCCATACGCGCCCATAAATTCATCGAAGGTAGGGTCAGATACATCTCGAATATGGTTTACTCCTTTCTCTAGGTTATGGTCTCCTTAGAATGGCGCTAGTCGGTTTTGGTGAACTACTACTAATTTTTTCTTGGTCTTTGGGAGCCTTCAGAATTGGTCTTCTTCTTAATGAAGGTGTCTTCGTTGTTCCTGAAGTCTTCGTGGTTGTCCAAAGAGTCATTGTTGTTGCTGAAAATGTCATAGTTGTTGCTGAGCTGGTCCTTGCAACTTCAACATCAACTAAATGAGGTGTAAAAAATGTCATTTCCCTATCAACTCCTGCTGCTTCATTTTTATTGATAATGGCACCATAGTTGGATCTACCTGAATTTCTTCCTCTATTTCTGTAACGACAGAAAACAAAAAAATATAAATAACAAATTTTAAATAATTGTTTGTACGACAAGTGCGCAAAACGTCACTTTTTCCACAAGTTGTATAAAAGGTTTTTTCTACGTTCACGTTTATTTAATGAAAGTAAAAAAAGTTACTTAGGTACTTTATTTAAACTTTGAACAGTAAGAATTTAAAAATGAAAATTGAAAAATCAGTTAAACATATGTAACAGTGAAATTTGAATTGTTGTGTATGGTGTGTATTTTTTTGATAATAAGTTTTCATTAAATGTAATATTAGTATCTGACAATGAAAATCACTATATAGATTGTGAAAACAATTTTGACATTGATGTTTCCGTAGGAAAAACTCCCATAGCATGTATAATTATACCATCTAGCTGTGGAGTAATAAACTTGAAAATAATTTCCAGCATTTTCTTTTATTGTACTAATTTTTCTCCCTTAGTTATACGATCAATGCTTTCTGAGATTAAGCGGGATACCTATCTTAATGATTATTTAGAATAATAAATTGAATGAACTCACCAGGTGGCTACTGGCGTTCGGCAGCAAACTCCAGGCCGGGTTCACCTTCCATGGCCGACAATGCCAGCGACATATCGTCAATGGTACCGGTACCTCAACCACCTAGACCCAAAAGCCGCGCCGAGATGACCATGACTGCCAGCAGATACAGTAACCTCTCCTACTGGAAAGCTAGAAGGGTGGTTTTTTACAAAAACGGCGATCCTTTCTTCCCCGGAATTGAATTCAGGTAAATAAAATCTAAAATTATGACTGTATAATCGAATCAACTCAATATTTTGTTGACAGGTTCAAACCTGGTAGAGATATAGTCAGTTTGGAATCACTATTGGATAAACTATCCTTGAGGATGGATCTACCGCGTGGTGCTAGATATATTTTTTCCATGGACGGTGATAGAAAATTCAGATTAGACGAATTAGAAGATGGGGCTTCTTATGTTGTGTCTTCTTATAAGGCTTTTAAGGTAAGTCATTTTTTTAAAGATCTTGATATACCGATATGGAATCCTCTCAAAGCTGATAATTTTTTGCATAATATAATGTTTTAGATCTTTTTTATCGACTTCCTAAATATGGTAATTTTTATATTCTGCGCCATTTACTTTTAAAATAATATTATTTATACAAGATTTGCGGTAAATTAGACTCTAGCGATAGCTATTTGTAGGGTTATCACATAATTACTGTTGTTTTTGAAGTTCAACATTCATTTGAGCCAAGAAATTGTGTGAATTTAGTCAACTATGGTCTTTCTAGAATAGACGATAGAACTATAGAAAATAAACGGGTTTAAAGATTAAAACGAACTTTTCCGCATCTGTGGCCCTGAATAATATTCTATCATAAAATTGTCACTTGTATACACTTCGGGGGATGTATCGTGCTAACAAACCGAAATTTCTCCAAAAATAACCAAAAATGTAATCTATCTGGATTTATAGGACCCGCTGTACTCGCTCTAGTCAGCTGAAAATCAATAGGGTACATCTATGAGACATCTTAAACAATATTCAATCATAAAATTGGTCACTTGTATACACTCTGGAGGCTGTATCTTGTTAACAAACTAAAAATTCTCCAAAAATGACAAAAATATCGTACTTAAAGTACTATAGCACATGTTCTACTGACTCTGGTGAGCTGAAAATCAATAGGGTTCATCTGTGAAGTATCCTGAATAATATTCAACCATAAACTTGGTGACTTGATGAACTCCGGAGGCTGTATAGTGCTAACAAACTGAAATTTCTCAAAAAATGACTAAAATGTCGTACTTCTAGTACCTTAGCACCCGTTATGCTGGCTCTGGTGAGCTGAAAATCAATAGGGTTCATCTGTGACATGTCCTTAACAATATTCAATCATAAAATTGGTGACTTGTTGCACTCCGGAGGCTGTATCGTGCTAACAAGACATGTAACGAAAAGTGGCCGACGACAACGACGACGACGACATACACACAGGATTTTTTTTCTAAAAACCGGTTTTTTTGGGTTGTTGTTGATGGAAAACGTAAAAATAACTCAAATTTTTTTTTTAAATTTCCAACTTTTTTGGGGTAAACCAATACTTTTCTCGCATATTAGATAGGTTGGGCGGAAAAGTAAAATTAAGATTCTTTTCTCCATGAAATTTTGCATTGGGGGAATTTTTGATTCGGGGAATCCAAAAAATTTGTCAGCTGTTCGAAAAAAAATTATTTTGAGTGGAAAATTCACGAAAATTATTTAATATGGAATTTTCCGGAATACTATTTATCAAAATCAAAAACTGGCATGTTTTTTAGATTCTCCAATACAAAATACATGATATTGCAGGATTATTCCCAATAAACACAGATACGTGAAAAAAACGTTGAAATTTTCAAGTAACGCCACCAGCATTCATCGTTGAAAAAACGGCAAAATGTCGTTAGGTAATACGTTTCATTCTGGTTTTACGGTAACGTTACTTTATTACGTTGATTCAAGGTTACTTCCTGGTTGCAAACATAGTTATTGTAATGTAAACTCTACTGAGATTTAACGTTGTGGTTGGGTTTCAACGTAACTCTACCTATTCACGGTATTTAAACGTCATTTATTCATTGAAATTCTACTTCAGTTCAACGATATCTTTTGGTTTCCATGTAACCTTGCAAATATATACGAATATCCAACGTTGATGTTCGATTTGTTTCCCCGTTGCAAACATACTTATTGTAATGTGAATTCTACTGAAATATAACGTTGCAGTTTGGTTTCAACGTAACTGTACCAAAGCACGGTTTTTCAACGTTATTTATTTATTGAAATACTACTTCAGTTCAACGATACTTTTTGTGTTCGATGTAACGTTGCAGATATACGATTTCTCAACGTTGATGATTAATTTGTTTTCACGTTGCAAATATACTTATAGTAATGTGAATTCTACTGAAATATAACGTTGTAGTTTGGTTTCAACGTAACACTACCAAATCACGGTTTTTCAACGTTATTTATCCATTGAAAATCTACTTCACAAAAACGATACTTTTGGTTTCGATGGAACGTTGCAGGAATATGTTTTTCAACGTTATGTTCGATTTGTAGAGACCCTAATTGATACTAGAATAACACCGAAATTAAACGAAGAATACCAGTATCCAGGTAATATTATAATATTGATATTCTCAATTGAATCAACGATGTTTACATGTTTCTATAATACTATAATTCAACTTTCTACCCTGAAATGTTCTATAAACGTTTCAAAAATACAAATACGATAAGTTCAAAACGTTACTTTTTTCTTGTACGAATGAAGATCATAGAAGGTTAGTACAAAGTCTTGAAAAGGTGAAATATCACGAGAAACAGACACCGAAACGAAAATTGATCGATCAATTATTTTTCAAAAGCTATCCAATGACTCAAAATTCGACCCACCTCCTCTATCTCCTGGGAGTGGGGTAAGGGGCAAGTTTGAATTCATAAATAGAAACCCTATTTGTATTGATTTAGATTAGATTCTCCAGAAAAAATTACATTGAGATAATGTGCTATAATCGCTTTTATATACACCTAGAGATGAGAAATAAATTGGAAAACTTGATTAGATCTATTTTTTGACATTCACAGTTTCTACGATACAAAATACATAGGTACTGTCTGCAATTTTGATATAATAAATTTCAAATCGGTTATTGCTCGGTTCAGTTGTATTCTGCATCTGATAGTAAGTAACCAAACAGGAATATATTCGTTAAAAACAGTATGCTGTACAATAACCGATGCAAAATTTATTATTATTTCAAAATTAGGGACAAAATCTGCGTATTTTGTACCATAGCAACCGAAACTTCCAAAAAAATGGGCTTAAATCGGGCTTAAATCAAGTTTTAAATTTGATTCCCCCTTCCCCCAGGGAAAGGGGAGTCGATTAAGGCAGATGAATGTATTTTTTTTTCTAGAAAATCTGCTATAAAAATTGAGGGAAGATTTAAGAATTGCCCCCACTCACTGCCAGGGGAAGTGGAAGGGGAAACGAGTTTGATGTCGTTGGATAACTTTTGAAAATGCCTTTTTCCAATTTTAGTCAGAATGTGTATTTCTCGAGATATTTCCCTGTTCCTGGATTTTGTACCTGAGAATAAAACCAATGTTAATATTTTTAAAGAAATATAATATAATAACAAAACAAAAATAATATAAAACATTTATAAAAATAAACTAAACTAATATTCCTATAAACTTAAAAATAATTTGTTGAAAATTGAATAAATATGAATGTTCCATTCAAAACTTAAAAAAAATAAAAAAAAAATAAACTAAACTAATATTCCTTTAAACTTAAAATTCATTTGTTGAAAATTGAATAAATATGAATGTTCCATTCAAAACAAAAATAATAAAAAAATTATAAAAATAAACTAAACTAATATTCCTTTAAACTTAAAAATCTTTTGTTCAAAATTGAACAAATATAATTGTTCCATATAAGGATTTCTTCTTTTAGATTTGTTGGCATCATTACTCTTCTTTTTTGCAAATTTTAGCCATAGCATCGACTATCTGTATGTCCCTTGCAGCTCCAAATTCTTTTTTTACGACAACTGCAAAAATTATTTAATACAGTGGGGAAGTACTATACTAGAATTATAAAAAATAAGTTTAATTTTCTAGGTATAAAATGAATGAAAAAAGTTTTTATTCAAACTACTTAGTTGGAAAATTTCTAATGCTCGATCTTCATAAATCAGCCTCTATTTCACTTAATCATATTTTCTACTATATTTGTAGCAGTTTTCAACGTTTGTCATCTACCCATTTTCAACGTGATTGATTATATCAACCTATTAAAATTGGATAGGCATTGTACGACTGGAAATTATGACTTTGTAAAACATAGTATTGGGTGAGAGTACCTACCTACCGATGACGGACTGTGTACACTGTAAAAAGCGTTTATACCTTACAACCCCTTTAAGGTTATTGATGTCAACTGTACTAAATATTACAGATTAACACTTAACTACCCGTAAATTGAGAATGAATAAGAGTTTCAACAACGAAATATTTTCAGTTTGTGCAATACCGAATTCATTTATATAGAAAATCTTTACAAGGTACTTACCAAATTATAATCACTCGAACAAGCACGTGCACACACAAGCTTCGACAAATGCAAAATGGCGACTATAGCGAGTGATGGTTCAACGAAGATTCTCCCACTATACTGACCGTGCATGTTGCCAAGGAGTGGTAAGTTATGAACATATTAAGAATATCCATAAAGTCCTTCCATGAATGATTGATACAGGTACGCTGCATAGTTATAATCATAGGCCCCATATGTTTAACGATAAATACTCAACCAATGAGATTTTTTAAAATAATTATGTTTGATGCAACGAAATACACTTGGCAATCAAGTTGCGAAAACGTTCCATTTCTATTCAACATATTCAATTTTCATGGAACTAAATTATCTTCAGATGTGACGAAGAAGTTGGATTATTAATTACATGACAGACCTATTACTTTCATTAATCGAGTAAAAAAGCAATAGAAACATGAATTTTTAAAATTATGTATCAACGTATAAAGAAACTAATATTTTTATAATTGAATCAACGTTGGTACACCACTATGAGAAAACGTTGAAGGGGGGTGGTCTGCACGTTACTTTGATCTGGATGAATATAATGTTGAAGATATATAACTCATCACAAATTTACCGAATACAATGTTGATAAGGCTTTTTCACATTTTCAGTGGATAATTTCTATTGTGTGCTAAAACGTAGAACACGAATCTCATATTATGAAAAATTTCGCATTCAATTTATTTGGCACGATGTATGTATTCAATTGAATTAAAGTTGAAAAAGTCCGATGATAACTACCAATCGGTTTTCAACGTACCTACCTCTCCAATACACTTCTATCAGTTGAATCAACGTTGAATGATAAGCGATATAAGACGTGGTCATAAGATACCGTGAATGATGTAGTTGTTATTAACTTCTTTATTCAACGGACCAAAAACGTAATTCTCATAAAATTTAATGAACTTAGAAAAAATGAGTTATTCAAACGTAGAATAGGTTGCTCAAAGTTTCGAGTTATTGTGAAGGTATATTCAACGTTTATGTAACTTCTGATAAGAATATTAATTGAGAAATTATGATGAGGACACGTTTCACAATGGTAGTGAAGAGAGGTAGTCCACAACTTTGAATAAAATGCAGTCAGAAACGTTGTCTCAAGGTTACATGAATAATGTAGTTGTTATCTAGTTCTCTATTCAACGGATTAATAACGTAATTTTCATAAAGTTTAAAAAACGTAGATAAAAAGGGATACAGAAACGTAGAATATTGGTTGCACAAAGCTTCGAGTTACTGAGTAGCGTTATATTCAACGTTTATGTGATGTTTTTCTCTTCTAATTGAATATACTTTGAGAAAGCACGATGAGGACACGTTTCATGATAGTAGTGAAGAATGGTAGTCAACAACGTTGAATAATAAGTAATAAGAAACATTGTCTCAAGGTGAAGTAAATGATTTAGTTGTTATTAAGTTCTTCATTCAACGAATCAAAAAGACAATTTTCATAAAGTTTAATGAACGTTGAAAAGAAGGGTTATTTAAACGTAGAATATAAGTTGTTCAAAGCCTCGAGTTATTGAGTAGCGATATATTCAACGTTTATGTATTGTTTCTTACTTCTGATTTAATATACGTTGAGAAAGCACGATGAGGACACGTTTCATAATGGTAGTGAAAAGAGGTAGTCAACAACGTTGAATAATAAGCAATTAGTAACGTTGTCTCAAGGTAACGTAAATGATTCAGATGTTATTAAGTTCTTCATTCAACGGATCAATAACGTAACTTCAATAATGTTTTTAAACGTAGAAAAAAGAGTTATTCAAACGTAGAATATGGGTTGCTCAAAGGTTAGAGTTATTGAGTAGTGTACTCAACGTTTATGTAATGTTTTCACTTCTGATTGAATAAACGTTGAGAAAGTACGGTGTGGACACGTATCATAAAGGTAGTGGATAGTGATGAGTTGAGTCATATTCGTTGATTATAGGTATAATCAACGTTTGGTTGAATATGGGTTCCGAAAGTCACGTTGCAAAATTCAACCATTAACGTTTAATCAACGTCAGCTACCACATATAAAAGTATATTACACGTGTGTGTGTTTATTGGGTTACTTTTCCGCCCAACTTATCTAATATGCGAGAAAAGTATTGGTTTACCCTAAAAAAAGTTGGAATTTTGAAATTTTTTTTGGGTTATTTTTACGTTTTCCGTCAACAACAACACGAAAAAACGGTTTTTAGAAAAAAAATCTTGTGTGTGTGTCGTCGTCGTCGTTGTCGTCGGCCACTTTTTCTTACATGTCTTGTTAGCACGATACAGCCTCCGGCGTGCAATAAGTCACCAATTTTATGATTGAATATTGTTAAAAACATGTCACAGATGAATCCTATTGATTTTAGGGTCACCAGAGCCAGTACAACGGGTGCTATGGTACTTGAAGTACGACGTTTTGTCATTTTTTGAGAAATTTCAGTTTGTTAGAACGATTCAGCCTCCGGAGTTCAACAAGTCACCAATTTTATGATTGAATATTATTCAGGACATCTCACAGATTAACCCTATTGATTTTCAGCGCACCAGAGCCAATAGAACAGGTGCTACAGTACTTTAAGTACGATATTTTTGTCATTTTTGTTAGCACGATAGAGTCTTCGGAGTATATACAAATGACCAATTTTAGGATTGGATTTTATTCAGAGCATCTCATAGATGAACCCTATTGATATTCAGTTCACTAAAGCCAGTACAACGGGTGCTATGGTACTTGAAGTACCAAATTTTTGTCATTTTAGGAGAATTTTCAGTTTGTTAGCACGATACAGCCTCCAAAGAGTATACGATTGATCAACTTTATGATTGAATATTGTTCAAGGCGTCTCACAGATATACCCTATTGATTTTCAGTTGACTAGAGCGAGTACAGCGGGTCCTATAAATCCAGATATACTACATTTTTGGTTATGTTTGGAGAATTTTCGGTTTGTTAGCACGATACATCCCCCGAAGTGTATACAAGTAACAATTTTATGATGAATATTGTTCAGGCCCACAGATGCGGAAGAGTTAGTTTTAATCTTTAAAACCGTTTATTTTCATACATTTACTACAAACGAAAATTTTTAATTTTTATGCCAAAATCATAAAATGTTTGAAAAATTTTCAACATGCCTCCATAAAAAAATTGATATTTCTAAAACTATACAAGGTATCGACTTCTTTCTTCCACCATTCGATAGATAAAAAATGTATCTTAATTACTGATTATATTTCATTTTTTCTATTTAATATTCGTAGGAATTATGCAGGGTTAAAAATGAGCTAAAAATTGAACTTTTTATTGCGAAATCGTGAAAGTTATTTGAAAAAAAAATTAAGATTCTGATCTCAATGAAATTTTTGCATTAAGAGGATTTTTGATACGGGGAATTATAAAAATGTGTCAGTTGTTCGAGGAAAAAAATATTTTGAGTGGAAAATTCAGGAAAATGCTTTAATATGGAATTTTACGGAAAACTATTTATCAAAATCAAAAACTAGCATGTTTTTTAGATTCTCCGATACAAAATACATGATACTGCATGATTATTTCCATACATTTATTACAAATCAAAATTTTCATGCCAAAATCATAAATTTTTTGAAAAATATTCAACATACCTCCATAAAAAAATCAATATTTCTAAAACTATACAAGGTATCGACTTCTTTCTTACACCATTCGATAGATAAAAGATGTATCTTAATTACTGATTATATTTCATTTTTTCTATTTAATATTCGTAGGAATTATGCAGGGTTAAAAATGAGCTAAAAATTGAACTTTTTATTGCGAAATCGTGAAAGTTATTTGAAAAAAAAATTAAGATTCTGATCTCAATGAAATTTTTGCATTAAGAGGATTTTTGATACGGGGAATTATAAAAATGTGTCAGTTGTTCGAGGAAAAAAATATTTTGAGTGGAAAATTCAGGAAAATGCTTTAATATGGAATTTTACGGAAAACTATTTATCAAAATCAAAAACTGGCATGTTTTTTAGATTCTCCGATACAAAATACATGATTATTCCCATACATTTATTACAAATCAAAATTTTCATGCCAAAATCATAAATTTTTTGAAAAATATTCAACATACCTCCATAAAAAAATCAATATTTCTAAAACTATATAAGGTATCGACTTCTTTCTTACACCATTCGATAGATAAAAGATGTATCTTAATTACTGATTATATTTCATTTTTTCTATTTGATATTCGTAGGAATTATACAGGGTTAAAAATGAGTTAAAATGTTTATGAAAATTTACCCTAAAATAATTCGTAGCAACTAGTTTATGAATCGGAAAGTCTGAAATAGGTAAAACCCCAAAGAGGGACGTTAATACTATTATAAAAAAATGCGGCTACTTTTCACCGATATTATAGACCGAGTTATAAAATATTAAACTTGAAAGTTTTAATTCGAAATTGTGATTTGAAAGGGAAAGAAATTTGAAAAAAAATTAGATTCTGATCGCCGTGAAACTTTGCATGGGGGGAATTTTTGATACAGGGAATCTAAAAACTTTGTTAGAAAAAAAATTATTTTGAGTGGAAAATTCAGGAAAATTATTTAATATGGAATTATCCGGAAAACTATGTATCATAATAAAAACCAGGCATTTTGTTTAGATTCTCCGATACAAAATATTGTAGGATTATTCTTATACATTTGATACAAATAAATTTTTTTAACATGCCTCCATGAAAAAATCAATATTTCTGAAATATGCAAGATGTCGACTTTATTCTTACATCATTCGATAGAGGTAAGATACATCTTAATGACTGATCATATTTCGTTTCTTCTATTTTATGTTTGTAAGATTTATAAAGGGTTAAATTTGGACTAAAAATTTTTGTAAACATTTACCTTAAAAAAATTCGTAGCAACAATATTTATAGATTGGTAAGATTGAAATGGGTAAAAATCGAAAGAGGGGCGTTGATACTATTATAAAAAAATACGCCATCTTTCCAACGATACTACAAACCAAGTTATAAGACATATGAATTGAAATTTTTTATGCAAAATCTCAATTTCAAAGCCCTTTGGAATGAAATTTGAAAATTTTTTTTAGATTCCAATACCGATAATATTTTGCTTGGGTCGGTTTGTAGATACGAGGATTTCAAAAAATTTATCAGTTGTTCGAAAAAAAAATATCTCAGGTGGAAAATTGATAAAAATGTATGAAAGTTGGATTTTCTAAAAACTATACATCAAAATCGAAAACTGATATATTTGTTTGGTTCTACAACACATGAAATACATAATATAGTTTATTTACGATAAAAAGACGATGACGTTGCAAAACAAAATATTGTGATGTTGCCAAGCTGTAGTTTTTTCCTTTACTTAACGAAAACTAGAAAAGTCAATCTGAAGTTAGATTGACAGTTCTTCTTTTTCATTCTTCCGTGCCTCGTAGGGCGTAAGTCAAAAATATTTATTTAAAAATAAAAGACTTGATTAATTTAATATAAATATTTATTCATGAAAATCTATGGATGAGATACAAGAAACAGTAACCAATCATTCTATATTCGAATTAACATTTAGTTATTTTACATAGAGAGGGTTAAATGACGAACTGTAGGTCCTTATACCTTATTCTATGCTCTATAGAACCATCTTAAAGAGCACTGCAGGGGTTTACGCTAAAAGGAATCAATACAAGCTGTAATCATGCAAATTTAAATATTGTTTCTTTATACAATATCTGTTATATTTATTATAATAAAAATAGAATGGAAATGAAAAATATAGATACACAAAATAAAATTTTGTTACAAGATATAAAAATAAAAAATCCTCCATTTATCAGTATTATTTATGTAGAGATACTGTGGTCGTTGTTTTAGTTTGTGTATTATAAAATAAATATACCTAATTAATTTAATAATAGTTATTAGTGATTTTGAAAAGGTGTAAATAAAGCAAATTGTATAAAAATATACAAAAATTAAAACACAAGATTTCCACTACTCCACTACAAAATCATCACTATCTTCATCGTCACTGTCAAAATTAATAATAAGTGGAGGCACATCCTGTCTATCAAATACTACTTATCTATCCCACCCATCTTGTATAATTTTTTCAGTGTGCTCTACTGTCTTTGACCAAATATCAGGAGTCACTTTTTCTAGTCTTTTTCCATATACCTATTGCTTCTTCTGTTGAAGAACCATCAGTTCCCACATGATCTCTATAAAAAGTTTTAACTATGCCCCAAATATGTTCAATTGGGTGGTAAGGGGGAAGTCGAAGCACTTTGTGACCATATTTTTCAGATATGTCAGCTTCATATACTGTTGGTGGTTTATTCCTACAAAAATGCATATATTTAAACGAAATAATTTATCTAAGTATTACCATAATATATTGAAAAATGTTTATATCAACTTACCGTTGTACTAAATTCAATAATTGGGTTTTGGGGAAAGTATTTTCAAAAGAAATATCATTTTGTATCAACCAGTTCTGTATATCAGTCTTTTTGGTAGCTGTTGTTGGTACTTTATTGATCACTGTACTGTGATAACTTGCATTATCCATTACAATTGTGGCAGGTTCTTCCAAGTTCCCTAAAAGTTGGTATTCAAACCAATGCAAAAAAAATTCTCGGTTCATTTTACCGTGGTAATCACCATCTTGTTTTTTGGAAGAAAAAACCAGCCCTGCTCCAGGAATAAATCCACAAGAGTAACCAGCATGCAATACTATATACCTACAATAAGGAAATAACAAATTACTACTAGGTTTCCTAGATAGACTGCATAGCTCAAAACAACTATTAATAATTATATAGATTTAAATAAAATAGTGTGACTAGTAAATATTTGAAAATGGCAGGAATGTTAGGGTCCAGGTCTCATCCAAAAACACAAATTGATATAAACCTTCCCTTTTTATCTTGACATATTAATGTAGAAAATGTACACGTTTTAATGCAATATGTGGCAACTCCATTAAACCACGACGAGGATAATCTTTTTGGTAATTGAATCCAATATTTTTTACTATCTTCCAGAGTGATGTTAAACAACCATTAAAGAGTTTACGCCCCTGGAGTTTGTCTCTTAAAGTTTTCAAGGTTATGTGTTCATCTGAAAAAATATTGTGGTAGTTAATTGTGAATAAAATAAAACAGAAAATTCCATATACTCACTGTTTCCATACATTTCGTATATAACAATTCGGAAAGTATTTTGATCAAAGTTATCAATTTCAATAGTAGGTTTTATGCGTTGTCTCTTTTTAGGTGGGCTTTTAGGCTGTTCACCTCTATTATGTTTGGCGGCAATACGGTTAACAGTGGTAACGCTAAGTTGTAAAGCTTCTGCAACTCTCTACAATATAATTACTTCAATTTGTGAAAGAATAATATATTATCAAGTTTAATTAACCTAACCTAACATTAAAAACATTTAATCATTTATATTTAAATATGTAACAATAATATTAATAATGATGAATACAAATAGCGAATACTATTACTTACGCGGGACAAGCGGGCCCCCATTTCGGCATTCTCGTTCAAAATAGCTCAAGAAATATGTTACAATCTCTTGACATTTTCTGTTTAGCTGCTTCGGCATTTTATTAACCACACACTGCAGATTTGCCTAAGTAATTAGTTATGAAAATAACTGTTTTTTAATCTTAAAGAAGCAATGAATTTAAAAGCACCAAAAAAACTTGTAAATATTAGACGATGATCGAATGTCAATAAACGTCTAAACAAACTGGGGAATTTTACCAGTTGATTTGACAATGTCTTGAAGTTTTGCCAACCCGTTAGCTGTAAATTGCCCTGGCTGTTAAGGATAAATTGTATTCACGGTTGGGAAATTAATATTTATTCTGATAAGCAGGAAAGTAACTAAAAATGACATCATCGTCTTTTTATCGTAAATATACCATACCACATAATTTTTCTCATACATTCACGGAAAAAAAAAATTTCAATTTTTTGGTCCGGAGAGCAAAATATTTGAAATCTTTTTAACATTCATTAATTAATATTACTTACTCTAATTACTAAGCATATTTCGTCTCTTTCATTTTATATTCGTAGGAATTATAATACAGTCCAAAATTTTCAATTTTCAGTCGAAAATCGTAAATACTTATAAATAATTTACTGCATGCCGAGCGAAGCGAGGTTCGAAAAACTATATACAATTATTTACAGCCATTTCCTACAAATTTTTAAATATAAACAAAAGTAAAACAATTTTGAATGAACCCCTCAATTATTTATCCCTATTTTGTGCTCCATGACAAGCCGCAATGTATGAAATTTGGCATGGAGGGTTTTTGATACGAGGATTCCCATAAGTTTGTTAGTAATTCGAAAAAAAAATATATATTTCCGGTGAAAATTTGAGGAAAATTCATTAAAATGGGATTTTCCAGAAAACTATACTAAGATATTTTTTGAATTTTACGACACAAAATACATAAACCTATATAACTCTTCCCATATATTCACTCTAAATCCTAATTTCCAATTTTTTGGTTCAGAATCGCAAAATTTTTGAAATTTTTTTGACATGCTTCCGTAAAAATTCTATAATTTCGTAACTTTGAGATATTTTGATCTCATTCTTACGCCATTCGATAGAGGAAGCACGCATCTTAATTATTGACTATAATTGGTTTCTTTATTTTCATTTTTGTGGAAAATATACAGGGTTAAATTTGAAGTAAACTTTTTTGTGAACAATTACCCTAAAAAAATTGTAGTAACTATGTCTATAGAATAGAAAGACCGAAATTAGTGAAAATTGAAAGATGATCGTTCATACTATTATAAAAAAAATACAGCAACTTTCCACCAATAATACAAACCGAGCTATAAAATATCAAAGTTGTACTTTCTTTAACATTTCTGCGGGCCGAGTTCGTTTCGGAAATATACTCTGTATAAATTGTCTTCACTGATTAGTAAAGTTTAATGAGTTTGATTGATTAAAAAACGTGGGATGTCACTAGAAAACGTTTAGTAAAAACCCGCCCTTGTTTATACCCCCTTATTGGTTGCTAAGTGTTTATATTTGGTTGATAGGAGTGGTCACAACAGATGACACTTTCCAATAAAATTCAATATCCGGTCGTTGACGATGAATATCAGGGCCAATCGTATACAAACTATTTTTTATCGACGACTTTGTCGTAGGGGCGATTATGGCGAACTAAAATGTGTTTTTAAACACCAAAAACCTTAGTTAACCACTTTATTTGTCAATATTTTCTTAAAAACACGTGGTTAAATCGTTTTTTCAAGATAAACATCGGGAAAAATAATTGTTAGAGTGACTCAGCGTTAGAGTAACGAAAGTGAAATTTGTCCGACGTAGAAAATCGATTTTTAGGCTCATTTTAATGATCGGTTAACTACGGTAAAGTCCATTCCTAAATTCAAGGAGCGGCTGGTGAAAATCTCGATAAACTATATTAAAATATACATTGTGTACGTAAAGTGATGCATAAATTTATTATTATAGTTATTGAAAACTTTATTTCATTTGTTATCAACATATTCAATATTTTTATATTAATTACAAAGTTTTAACGATACCCCTTCCTCATGTTCATATTTTTTTTGCGACATACATATGGTACAACATATACAAGCATTAGGGTAACACAAGTAAAATCTAATCAGACCATCATACTTAATATCAAATTACAAAACAAAACTTATAAGGTAAACTTATTATTAATATTATTCCAGGCCCAACCCATTCCTTAATTCCAGGAACTTTATTAATGGTAGTGGTAGTTAGTGGTTGGATTGATGATAGCATTAAGCAGATCCTAGCTGCCAGTAAATATTTTAATTTTTTATCCGGTATAACCTGTCCTGATGTTTTCATCAATACAGGCTATAGCCGCAATCGTTTAGGCGCTCAAGAAAATTCTCGTCTTAGGTCCATGTATACCAGCCCCAGTGCCATGGTTCATTTTAGAGCCGTCGGTAAACCAGATGATATCTCCAGGATTACCAGTTCCCTAGATGGAATAATAATATTCTCCCTCTCAGTGTCGCGCCCCCTTAGCCTTAGCTTGTTGTCTGAAGCGGTCCTTTAGTTCCGTGAGTTGTTGATGGTGTTGCGGGTCATCCAAGTTTATTCCTGCTATGTATGCTAATTCCGAGGCTTTCCTGACTATCTTCCTCGATCGAATGTTCTGCAGATATGACCCTATGACATCAGCTTTTCCACGAAATTTGTCTTTATCCTGTTCTAGGCGTCTTTTCCAGGCGGGGCTGTCTGATGTTATACTCTTACCTCTAGATTTTGGCACATATGTCTTTTGGCCATTGAATTCGATAATAGTCACAGCAGCACAGTAGACCGACAGGTGCACTTCGTCTAGTATGCGGGGAGCGAGGAGATGATCACTCAAAACTTCATTGGTTAGGTTTGGGAGGGGACGGACGGGAAAGGGGGTCCGAACCCTCATAGTAAGAGAGGAGGCTATGAAATTTTTCCCTTATACGTTGTCGAGCTGGGTTCTGATCGGAATCGTCTTGGCGGTCCTGTAAGTAAGGCGTCCCTTCTGGGTGCGCTAGTGGTTGTTCTGGATGAGCTATATGTTCTTTCTGCTCTCTTACATCGTTTGGAACCATCTGGGCTTGGTGACTGATATTGCCTATTTCTCGTCTGATGGCTTCTAACTTAACAAGCACCAGCCATCCTTTCCTAATTATAACGTTTCTTCGGTCAGATATGTTCTGTTCTGGCATCTGCAACTCTGGATGTCTTCAGGAGAATTCGGCGTGAAGGGAGTGTTTCCATCCCGGAAGTGGATTGTCGTCGCACTGGTTAACATAATAAAAGGCACGCATTACGTCTGTGTTTTACTCGCGGCTCCATTTAATACGTCCAGTGGGTGATTTCCTACGGGCAGTCCGCCTTACGGTGGGCGAGCCAGCAGGGCATCTTGTTCTTATGCCAAATGGTCTGATTCCACTTTTTTCGTTGGTGTTGTTGGACTGTTGCTTTTGTGCTGGAGGGGTCAGCCTCCTCAACACCCTGCCACCGACGGTTCGCATGCTGTCATGTCCAGCGCCGGCTCCAGATATGCCCTGGCAGTTTTCTCATCAATTTTGTCGATTTTTGTTTGTAAACTGGCAAAATATTCAAAATTAGAAGTACATAGTATATTGCATAGAATTTTAATTCCACGTATCTTATGCCTGGTAACGCGATCTTCTGCTCGTAAATCTGTGCATGCCATGTGTATGTCCTGCTTGCAAGCATCACACTGAATTTTTGATTCTCAATCGACAAGCGGCTTCGAACACTTCGCACATTTTTTGGTCATGGCGGGATTTGTTTATTAATGACATCGATATATTATCAAAAGCACCTTCGATATCTGAAAATGCTGCAAGAACTATTTCTTTTTCATTCAGACTCCTTTCGAGACCCAAGACCAAATGATATAGGTCAGCTTCTCCTGATTTCCCTGCTTGATAGGCGCATTGTAGTCTGTGTGGAGGGATGTTCTTAAGTACTCCTTCTTGCCAATACATTTATATTACTTTTTCCATTGTTTTCACCATAAATGATGTCAGACTAATTGGTCTGTAGGATTTAGCCTGGGTGTACGTTTCTTTCCCCGGTTTGGGAATAAACTCTACATTTGACTTTTTTCATTAAATTGGTATATACCATAAGGTATGGCTACTGCGAAATATCAGAACTAAAGTATTATGATGTCAATTCCCTGTTCCAGAAGCTTTAGATATACGCCATCTGGTCCTGAAGTTTTGTAAGGGTAGTCCTCTTTGGTAGCTCTTGTTTTGGCTACCGGCCCGTTATCGTAATTTGAATCTATCTTTAACGAACCTGGAAAGTATACACTAAGAAGGTGCTCTAAAGCCTCTTCCTCAGTATTTGTGAACTCTCCGCTCGGCAGCTGAATAGAACATAGTTCATTAGAAATGTCCATTTTGTGAATCTTGTTAATTCTGACCTTGTGTTCTATGTCTTCACAAAATTCCCTCCAGGATTTCTTTGATTCTTTTATTTTTTCATTATATGCAACTAGTTTTATCCTTATATGCTCCCCAGTTGCCTGTCTTTTTCTCTTTGTTAAAAAGTCGTCTTGTTTCTTTCCTTAGTGTTGTCAGCTCCTTGTTCTACCAGAAGTCTTGTCTGAAAGAGTGACTTTCCTTTATCGGATTGTTATTGTGATAAAAGGTCACTATTGTCTCTTGCAACGGTTCCCTCTAACTCATCAACTTTTTTTGGTCTGCCTAGGTGTGTGCCAACATCAAAAATGTAGCGAGATATAATGTGGTGGACACGTTTGTTTACCTGTGATCGTTGGTAACAAAATATGGAGACTGTTCATAGGAAATAAAGAGAAGATTGGAAATGGCCAGATCAGCAACAACTAAACTCAAAAAAATATGGAGAAATCAAACCATTACAAAAACAGTGAAAGAAATGCTGTCCAATTCCTTGATTTTCCCAATTGCTGTTTACCCCGCTGAAACATGGACACTAAAGAAAACAGATCGAAAAACAATTGAAACCTTCGAATTATGGGTGTATAGACGAATCCTAAGAGTGTCATGGGTGGAACACAGAACAAACGCATCTGTTCTATAAGAACTAAAAATCAAAAGGCGTCTGCTAAACCAAATCAATGGAGCATAGCTCAGTTACTTTGGCCACATATCTAAGAGAACAGGTGAGATGGAAAATCTAGTGGTCGAGGGAAAAGGACCTAGAGGACGATCTCCAATGAGGTGGACCGACAGATTAAAAGAAATGACGTGTAATACACGAGGAAATACATCTAGCACAAGATAGAAACGCTTGGAAACAACAAATTCAAACACATGCCTAAAATAGTATCATTACACCCCCTAGAGGGTAGAAAGACTGAGAAGAGAGAGGTTCGTGCGGATTTTAGAATGAATGTCCTCTTTGTAAGATCCCTAGTCGGTACTCTTAAGATCCTCTATATTCTAATAGCCTATTTTTCTACATCTATTTCGAAATATATATGGACATGGTCAGACTGAGACGGTCCATCTGATAAATTCCAATTCCTTATCATCTCCCTGGCTTGTAGGGTGCAAAGAGTTACATCTATTGATGATTCCCCCCTCGATATTCTAAATGTTGGCGTGTTGCCCACATTCGCAACATCAAGATTAGTAGCACATAAATAGAGTCAAATAGTTTTTTACCTCTAGTGTTGTTAGAATTGCGGGGTGAGGTAAAGGAGAAATTTTGTGTATAAGGGTGTCTGCAGTCAAGCTCATCATAACAGAGAGAGAGAGAGAGAGAAATGGAGAAAAAGGAAGAGGGCGAAGTCGAGATGTGACCAGGCGCGAGTGACGAGTAGAGACTCTTGACCATACTTTCTGAAACACCATTAAATTGCAGGGTATGTGAAACAGTCAAGTGATAAGTAATAACTTAATACATTAGTTCTTCGTCTCATTTGAAAAATATACTTTCTAAAATTATCTCAATATTGAAACAGTTTTTAAAGTAAAATGAGTCTCACTTTTAACTACAAAATCTTCAAAAACTGTTGAATGCATTATGAACAATGGTCATTTTATATGATTTTTATTTTTAATTATATTATGACAAACGTGCTAATTTCCCAATTATAGCCTTAAATAAATTATCACTAGGTGTAATATTTAGATAGATTATCATTAGATGACATATTTTCAATTTATCCTATATCTTCTATGATTTTTGTTCTTCAAATCTAAAAATCATAATTCCTATTTTTTTTCATATTTAGAAACATTTACTCACCAATTTTTATTAATTGTAAGTTCCAATCAAATTGTTTAACGACTGACCTGTCATGATGTTTGTGACGATGCGCAACTTTCCAGAATGTTTTCAATTGTAGTTAAAGGTTAGTGGCACGCCAAAATTGCATTTTTTAATTATACCACCCTCTATATGTTTCATATTTCAAAAATTTGAAACTTGGGGTTTTGAGTGTACAGTTATAGAGTTATATGGGTGTTAAATCCCCAGTTTTTGAACACTGCGCATTGCTATTATTAAAAGTGGTATAGATATCGTTTCCATCTATGTTTATGATATATGCAACAAAATCTACTGTTATCTATTTTAAAAAATATATGCTGATACCGTCATTCAATTTTGGAGCACCCTTTCTAAGCCAAAATATTTTTGAAAGCATCTTTAATATAGGTACAACTCTCGAAAAAAATTCAAATGTAACAGTTTAAGTCGCAATTCAATAATGATAGTCTTGGACTTTGGGGTTGGAGATATATTGGAACACAACTTTTTTTTTAAAAAACAAACAAACGTAATACAAATTAAAATTATAAATATACTGTTAAACAAACAAAAACAAAATTCGCACTTATTGTAACATTTGTAACGTTACTAATTGATCAATATTATTAAATGTTATTTGCTTTTAATAAAACTAAGTTTTCAAAGTTTTTGTCTGTTAGCGCATGACGACGCGGTGAGTTTATGAACGTAACATACTAAAACATTCGCTCAACGGGTGCAGAAGACGGCAATATACAATTGTACTTTAAAAAAATTTTTTTTTAGTAAACCGCACTTCTGACAAATTGGGAAATCATTTGTTGAATCGTGGAGGTATTGAAGTAATTGCAGTTCAAATATGTTTAATGTGCTGCTATTCTGTGAACAGTCTTGATACACCTCAGTAGCGCTAGCGGATAGTTAAAAAAAGTCATCCACGTCACTTTTCTCGGAATTTAATTTTGGAATGATTTCATCACTACTAAAAAATTGTTTTTGCGACTTTTAATATAATATTTTAGACATCGCTTTCTTGCAATTTGAAAGATGTGTGCTGAAAAGAATGCAACCATCTCAGTTTCTTCTTCTATCGTCGTTCTCTCATTACTGAGAATCGTGATCACTGACAGCTTGTTATGTTATTTCTCTCCATTGACTTCGATCTCGAGCAATATTTACAGAGCCGCAAAATGAACCACCGGTGGCCTTTTGGATTTGATTAGTCCATCTGATTGGTGAGCGTCCTCTGGACCTTCGCCCTTCTGTGTTTCCCGACACTATCAGCCTCTCCAGGTTGTTATCATCTCTTCGCACGATGTATCCAAAAAATCTCAATATGTTCGCCAGGCAGGATGTTCAGTTCTCTAAGGATTAATTCGTTCGTCCTGTGCGCCGTCCACAGAATTCTGAGCATGTGTCTCCAGCACCACATCTCGAAGGCATCAATTCTTTTTCTGTCTGCTGCTTTAATTGTCCACGTTTCAGCTCCATATCGGAAGATGGAAAAAATCACCGATTGAACTATTTTCATTTTAGTGCCTTTAGTAATAGATCTATCTTTCCAAATCTTGTGTAGTCGACTCATTGCACCTTTAGCTAGTCCAATTCTCCTTCGAATATCACTTTCACTTGAACCCGTGTTACTAATATATGAGCCCAGGTACATGATAGGGTCAACGATTTTGAAATCTTTCTAGAGCATCTCTCAATTGCAGAGTGTTTGAACGATCAACTATCATTATTTTGGTTTTCTCCGCGTTTATCATAATGCCACAGTTATTGCTCTCTGTCTCCACTCTGTTTAGGAAATCCAGCATTTCCTCTTCTGACGCAGCTATTAATGTTGTATCGTGTGCATATCTCAGATTGGTGATCTTTTTACCCGCAATTGAGATTCATCCAATGCCTTTCTCTTTATGTATTCACCGTAGATGTTAAAGAGATCTGGAGAGAGGATGCATCACTGACGAACGCCCCTGCAGGTCTTAAATGGGAGCGAGTACTGGTTCTCTATTCTGACCTTGGCCATGCTGTTGTCGAAAAGGTTTCTTATGAGTGCAATTAGCTGTTCCGGCACTCCCATCTCTCAGAGAACTCTCCACAGCATTTTCCAGTTGACACAATCAAAGACCTTTTGGTAGTCCAAAAAGCAGATGACCATCGGGATATTGAATTTTCTGCATTTCTCTATGAGTTGTCGTAGATTTAACATCTGTTCTCTGGTACCCTTGTAACTCTTTTTTGGAGTTACCAAGCTCCGGTGGCTCTTCGTCTGGTGCGCAGTGGTCGTAGGATCTTACGTATCACAAGAATTGGCAGGAATAGGGCGCCACTTATTTTTTGGTATTATTTCAAAAACAAGAAATTACTAACTCTAACTACTTTCTTGGCTCAATTCAACCTAATTTCGTAGAAGAAAATAATACTAAAAAGAAAAAATCTCTTAATCAAGTTAATTCATAATCACATATAATCAGCTAATTATGATAATAAAAATAAAAAATATTTGGTAAGTGCATTTAATGTAAACAAGAACCATTAGAACCCCTAAATACAGCTGTATTTATTTAAGTTCACATTGGGTGAACAATTTATTCAAATTGAGAATATATATATATATATATATATATATATATATATATATATATATATATAGCATATGTCTTGTACCAAAAAAATATATCAGTTTATTAAAGATTAAAAAACAAACTTTTCCTCCGTTGAGATATTTAGTGATTAAGTTAAGAATTTAGGTTATGAAAAGTCCAATAAATCACTGTACTATACTAAGAATATAGTATTACGTAATGAAATAGTAGTAAAGGTATGCCGGTGCACTTCCTCAGTAGATTTTTGTTATATTGGAATAAACTCACCCAAGTTTGAAGACGGCTTGAGACCTTCAGACCCTATCTTTGAAACTAGATTTATTCTGCTGAGCCCCATCCATCTTGAAGGAATAATATCTAGAACATGCGGCGAACACGTGCATCAACGAGATCAATCATGTCGAAAACTCAAGTCCAGGGTGGTGAATGGCTCAAAACGCCGTTTCCTCTAGGATTTCCTCCCTCAAAGGTCTCAGGCGGATTGTCAGGGTGTCGCTGTAACTACTTCTAGTCATTCAAATATACTATGTGGTTAGGTCCAAAATGGCTGCCTCAATATTAGATTTGTTTTGGAAGAAAAAGTTACAGATGAAGGAACATTGAAAGGTCGGCGAATCTGGAATTAATGTACCCCTTAACGACTGTACTATTTCAAGAAAATGTTTATTACGCTTACCTCCTTCTTACAGGAAAACCTCTTAACCAAATTACAACGGCAGAGAACAGTTACTTAAGGATGCCAGCAAACGAAAAACCAAAAATCTGCTACTTCCTTTCGATATTTCCAAATCTGGAGAAGTTAATCCGAAACTAAACGAACTGCAACTTTTTGTAAACTTCAACGGCCAATCAAGTTCTAATAATCCCTATAATACCTTCTTATTTTCGGCTGACCAATGGAATATCTTCAATACATATAACGAACTCCGAACTCAACCGAGTTGGCTTAGTGAATTTCAGATTTATGTAGTACCCTAGTGCTCAACCTGTTTGGTGAAATGTGAAGTGTCAACGTCAAACTAATCATCAATGTCATTGTGAATGACATTGAAAACCAAACAAAATTCAATAAGGCGTTCGCAATAAAGGTATTACCAAACGTCGACTAAAATCAACGACAAAGATTATTTATTTTATGTCTGAAGCCATTCTAAACTTTGTGTACTCGTTGTATGAACTGTTTACGAAATGTAACCTCATTCAAATATAAACATTGTATTAAAAGAAGCAGTTTGATGAGTTTTATCATTATTCAGTACTGGTAAGTAAACAATATATTAACTTTTAATTATATATTTAATCAACGTTTTAATTTCTTTTAGGAACTTGTGTAGCTGTTAACTAAATTATTGTTCAAGATGCAATCACCTGTGTTAATTAATAACAATACTTTGTGTAGATAATTTAGTGACTGTTTAAGCTGATTACTGATTTAAAATAAAATATATTTCAAAGTAGACACACATTCATTTCTTAATGCTTAAGGTAAGTCTGAATGTTACACCCTTGCCCTTCACAAACCCTGCATGTTCCTGGGGAATCTGTCGATCCAGATATGTCTCTAAACGTCGCTTTATAATACGAAGTAGAATTTTACTCGGATGTGATATCAAAGAAATGGTACGGTAGTTGCTATACTTTGTGGTTGCACCCATTTTATGAAGTGGAATGAATATAGAGGTAGACCAGTCTTTGGGCCAGAGACCATGCTTCTATGTTATATTACACAAATCGGTTAAGATTTTAATGCCCTGTTGATCCAAATTCTGCAACAGTTCTCCCATTATATTGTCACCGCCTGGTGATTTTCGTCTTTTCAAATGTGCTATTGCTTCCTCTACCTCTACACGCATGATGTCAGGTTCGTGCGTTATTTCATTTATATTGAGAATTCTATCGTCTCCTTCTAGGGTCTGCTGTTCTTTGAATAAATCTGTGCAATATTTCTGCCAAACGTTTGATATTGCTTCGATGTCCCCAAGGACAGCGCCATGTTCAGTTTGAACTGCGTAATTGCGCTGTTTGAATTCTCTTGCGAGAAGTTTTACCTTTTGAAACAGATCGGTGCGAGTGTGATTCTATCTCTTGACATATGTTGGATATGTACTTTTCTCTGTCTTTACGACATCTCTTCTGAATAACTTTGATAGGGATCTATAAGTCATTTCATCGAGAGGATATTTTTTCAGTTGTTTCCTCTGTTCTATTACTTGCCATGACTTGTCGCTGATCGATGGTTTGCGACCATTTATATTTCCTGGTCGGCGAAATTGGCTAGCGGTTTTCAGGAGACCCTCCCTAAGACATATCCACGATTCCTCGGCGTCATAGTTGCATTTTATACTTGCTAATACTGGTTCAATACTGTTTCTGAAAATATCCAATTCTTCTGGTGTTAACCTATTCTGTCTGGTCGAGGGTCTACGAACATTCTTAAATCTAAGTCTGAAATCCATTACTAGCAGTTGATGGTCACTACCACAGTCCGCACCTGGAAAAGTTTTAGCATTACTCACAGAAGTTTTCCATCTTGTATTGATAAAGATAAAATCTATTAAAATCTATCTAGTTTAAATATGGGTAATAATGTTGCAGCTATTATCGCAAACTCCGATTTTAAATTCAGTTCAAAATATACTGAAAATCGCGATTCTATTGATTTGATGCAAGTATCTATTAAGAAGCCTAGATACTTTAATGATTTTGGCTGAGAGCTCTTCGTCTTTTCATACTTTAAATGTAGACTTCCAATTGTTGGCATAAGCGTTCCAAATTATTGTAATGTTTTTCTTATTTATTAAAAGTTTTTATTACGGGTGGGATAAATTTCAAACACTCGGTATGGCTACTTACTAATTTATTTAAACACTAAACTAATCACTAATACTTAACTTATGTATACAGTATATTCACTTAAACTAATTTATCTGAACAGTTCACTAATTCACTTATTTATTTGTTTATCTCACGATGTCAAATTATCAACTCCACTCACTCTTCCTGATCAGTCCCTTATATATTAAAGCCGTTTTTACTAGTAAATTCTGGGCTGCGGCTTACACAGTCACAAATAATTTTTCTGGCCTTTTCTAGATAACTCTGGTCACAAAAACAATGTTTACATAAGATAGTCGGAAACTCGTGAACAGTTTTTTATAACTGCGTATCCGCCATAATTTTAACTTTTATACCTGGCTTAGCCAGAGTCGTTTTTAGGGACTATACCAGGGTTCTGTTTCGTAACATTACCCCCTCCTTAAATGGAAGTTCTTCCTGGAACTTTTATGTAGCCGAGACTGGATGTTTAAATCGGCAACTGGCCCCATTTCTACACTTTCCGATCTTATGGAAATAGCAGGGCACCGTCTTCATCGGATACTGATAAAGGGGGTTGTAGCTGCAAATTAATATCTGGACACCGGTATCTTGGAAGATAATCTCTACCATGTTCCTGATGATTCGCCAATCCAACTGGTTACTCGCTATCTTAGGCATAGCCAGTTTCTTCACGTTGGATTCCAACACATGGTCTCGGAGGTTTCGAAGTGCTTCAAACACATCGCGGTAGGTAGATCGATCTTGGAATTCATTTTTAGTTACCACGTAGAAGACGTACCGCGAATTATGTTTCAGTTTCAGTGTCTTACCAGGGGCTGGAATCTGGTCTTCAAGTTTTTCTAATTGCCCGAACTTCTTTCTAAAGACGGTTGCCAACCCTCGTGCGTTCTTGATACGGGCGGGGATGTTGTATGCCAATGAATAATCTTCCGGGAGAGTGAACAGATCTTGTTGTTGTTCCGAAGTGACTCCATATCTAGCTTTCCCGGTACCTCCATACGTGCCCATAAATTCCTCGAAGGTAGGGTCGGACACATCTCGAATAAGGTTTACTCCTTCCCCCAGGACATGGTCTCCTTCGAATGGCGCTAGTCGGTTTTGGTGAACTACTTTTGGTTTTCCGTTGGGGATGTTGCTTATGCGATATATAATATCATTGATCCTTTTCTTGATTAAGTATGGACCTTCCCAGGATTTTTGTAATTTTGGGGAAAATCCTTTTCTCCTCGTCGGGTTGTGTAACCATACTTTGTCCCCTTCTTTAAAACCGCATTCTGTGGCCTGGGTGTCGTACCGACTTTTCATTCTGTCGCTGGAAACTTGAAAATTGGTTCGAACTAATTCATGAATATCGTCCAGCCTTCTTCTCAATTGGATCACGTAGTCTTCGCCTGCTAGATCTTCTCCAGGCCAGCAGCCAAATTCCAGGTCACAAGGAAGCCTCATTTCACGTCCAAACAGGATTTTCGCCGGTGTTTCACCCGTGGGCTCATTGACAGTAGATCGATAAGCCAATGCGAATGGGGAAGATACTGGTCCCAATCTCTCTGATGGCTGGATACTACTTTGGACAGGTATTTTCCAATAGTCCTGTTCATTCTCTCGACCATTCCATCTGACTGTGGATGTAAAGCTGTTGTCCTGGTCTTCTTCATTCCCAGCTTGTCGCAAATCTCCTGGAATAGATGGCTTTCAAAATTTCTCCCTTGGTCACTGTGGACTTCCAAGGGTACTCCATATCGGCTGATGAATTCCTTCACCAATACATCCGCGATAGTTGTGGCCTCTTGGTTGGGAATAGCGTAAATTTCTACCCATTTTGTGAAATAATCCATTACAACCAGTATGTACTTGCTACCATTTTCTGTCGTCGGAAATGGTCCAGCGACATCTAATCCTTTCGAAAGGGCTTCCAGCATTGTACTGTTTCATGAGTGCCTTTCTCTTGCGATGTGGTCCATTACTCGTAGCACAAGTCGTACATTTCTTACACCAGTCCTTCACATCGTCGGAGCTGTTCATCCAATAAAACCTTTCACGGACTCGCTGAAGAGTTTTCTTCACTCCCAGATGACCTCCCGATGGACTGTCGTGTAACTTTTTCAGTACCTCAGCTACTCTTGTTCTCGGGATAACTAGCTGTCTCCTCATCTCAGAACCATCATCGTTTTCAAGGACTCTTTTCAACAGCCCTTCTTCCAGGACAAGGGAGTCCCACTGAGCCCAATATGCCTTGAATGTCGGTGAAAATCTTGACACTTCTTGCCAGGTAGGTCGCCGATTTTCTTCCTTCCATTGCCGAATCATCTTCAGGTGAGGATCATTCTCCTGATCTTCTCTGATCCTGGTGGGTGACCATTCCTCGTTGACTACAGTAGTTCTTGAAATTGCGGCTTCCCTAGATTCCACCTTGTTGCAGTGGGAGCAGTCTGTTGGGCACGGCCGTCTGGACAGGGAGTCGGCATTTCGGTGACTCACACCAGCTCGATGTTCGATGTTGAAATCGTATTCTTGAAGTCGTTCAATCCATGTAGCTATCTGGCCCTCGGGATTTTTGAACTGCATCAACCACTTAAGTGCTGCGTGATCTGTCCGGATTAAGAACTTCCTACCATAGAGATACTGATAAAAGTGTTCCACGGACTTCACTACTGCCAAAAGTTCTCTTCTTGTGACGCAGTGGTTTCGTTCTGATTTGGAGAGGACTTTACTGACATATCCCAGCACTCTTTCTTGCCCTCCTTGGATCTGTGAGAGCACTCCACCAATTCCTACGTTGCTTGCATCAGTGTCCAGAATAAAGTCTCCCTCCGGTAAAGGGTATCCTAATATCGGCGCCGTGGTTAAATGCCTCTTCAAGGTATCAAAAGCCGTTTGACAATCTTCGTCCCATTGGAAAGCTCTTGCTTCTTCTATAAGTCGAGTTAGAGGCTTAGCAATGTCTCCAAACTTCCTGATAAATCTTCTATAATATGTGCAAAGTCCAAGGAAACTCCTGATTTGATGTTTGTCGGTTGGTTGTGGCCATTGCTGAATGGAAGCAATTTTCTCTGGATCCACCGCCACTCCTTCATTACTCACTATATGACCTAGATAGTTGACTCGGTTTTGGAACAGCTGACATTTCTTCGGGTTTAACATAAGCTGGGCAGCTTGGAGTCGTTTGAATACGTCTTCCAAATTCTTCAGATGTTCGTCAAATGTCTTCCCCAGTACTACGATGTCGTCCAAATAGACCAGGCATGTCTTCCAAGACAACCCTCTCAAGACATTTTCCATGAGTCTTTCAAATGTCGCAGGCGCATTACAGAGCCCGAATGACATGACGTTGAATTGCCATAATCCAGATCCGGTGGTAAAAGCAGCCTTCTCTTTGTCTTCTGGGGCCATTTCCACTTGCCAATAAGCAGACTTCAGGTCCAATGTGGAAAACAGTTTGCTTCTAGCCAAAGTGTCTAGCGTATCGTCAATTCGGGGCAGAGGATAGCTGTCTTTCTTCGTCACGTTGTTAAGCTGGCGACAATCCACGCAGAATCTCGTAGCTCCATCCTTTTTCTTGACGAGCACTACTGGAGACACCCATGGACTAGTAGATGGTTCTATTACTTTTTCTTCTGCCATCTCTCGAATTATTCTTTCAGCTTCCTCTCTCTTCGCTCGTGGAAGTCTTCGAGCTGATTGTCTAATTGGATTAGCATTACCAGTATCGATTTTGTGTTTGACGGCTGATGTTCTGCCAGTCTTTCCTCCTTTTGGTACGAATAAGTCTCGATACTGCAAGAGAAATTCTCCCATTCTCTTTTTCCAGCTCGATTCAAAGATTGACCAGCTACTGATATCATTTGTTCGAATCTGGCATTGGAATTGTCAGTGGTCGTTGTTTGACGAACTATAGACGTCACTGGTACGCAGGATCCAATCTTAGTTTCCTTCTTGATGGTAATTGGGTAATCATTCACGTTTATCACACGTACTGGGATCTCTTTCGCCGATATAACCAATCCTTTTCCAATTAGTACTCCTTTGCCAACTTCTTCGTCGTGGTTCCTTGGCTCCATCATAACTGGTGTACCTTCCTCCATGATTCCTTGTAGCCGTGCTACTATCATGGTTTCGCTTCGTGCAGGTAGAACGGTATCTTCCTGTACAGCTGCCAACACCGCGCTGCCTTCATATGGATGCAGGAATACCTCCTCGGAACCCACTTTAATGGTTCTGTTCCTGAAATCCAATTGGAAACCATGTACATTCATTGCGTCCATTCCCAGAATCACGTCTTCTCCAATGTCAGCTACGATTACCGTATGCGTGAACTTTTCAGCGCTAATTCCCAATTGGATTTGTGTCTCACCGTAAACGTTGGCACTCTCACCTGTCGCCACAGGTCCGCAGTCGCAGTCTCGTTGGTAAAAGCTTCTTCTTGGAGTTTATTAGTTCTGGTCGTATAATGGTTCTAGTTGCTCCAGTGTCAACCAGCAGAGCATATTTCTTGCCATTTACTGCGCCATCCACATATACACTGTCGTTACGACATCTGAGAGAAGCTATCAGTGTGAGAGGGTCTTTGGAACGATCATGGGTCGGTGCTGCCCCCTCGTAGCCGACCCGTTCTAGTTTTCCTGTGACTGTGGTTCTTGGTTTGCAGGAGTCTTGGGGCGCTTACATGACCTACGTACATGCCCTAGCTCGCCACAATTCCAGCATCTGATCTTACTCGGCTTCTTGTCCATCATATTTTTCATTAAACTGACGAACTGGTCAAATCTGTCTTCGTCACCTTCTTCTTGGATGGTCCTGATTTTGTTATATCCTGAAGCCTTCGTTGCGGCTTCATATTCAAGGGCAGCTGTCAATGCGTCGACTAATGTTTTCGGATGGGCTAAACGAAGCGTCCTCTGCATATCGGGGTCACGTAAGCCATCAATAAAGGCCTGGATGCCCAGACATTCCATCATGTTCTCTGGTGCTGACGGATAAGCAAATCGAACTAGTTGAGCAATGTCCACTTCATATTCTTGAAGGGATTCATCCCGTTTCTGCCTTCGGTTTTTCAGTTGATATTGGTACAAATGTTGTAGATGTTCATGACCATATCGCATGTCCAACCTCTTCTTCAGCTGCTCGAAGTCATCCGTTTCTTCCAAAGGTATCGTCTGGAGTACATCTAAGGCATCTCCACGAAGCGCGATGGTTAAGTTCACTGCCTTCTCTCTATCGGACCAAGTATTCACTCTAGCTTCAAATTGTTTCACATAATTGGTCCACGACATGTTTCCATCGAACGTTGGGGCCTTGACTCGGTTAAAACTGCCAATGTCTTCAAACTTAGGTAGTGTTTCTGGCTTGCAAAGTTTGCTCGGTCTTCTTTTCATCCTCTGGCGTGCCTCGCGTTCTTGAATCGGCAATGTTTTCCTCTAACTCCTTGATTTTCTCGTCTATCGTTGTAATATTATTCTCGATTTTCTCGTCCATCGTTGACATTTTATTCTCGATTTTCTCGTCCATCGATAACATTTTATTCTCGATTTTCTCGTCCATTGTTGATATCTTATCCCCGATTTCAGATTTTAGTGGCGAAATTTCATTTTCAATATCAGCGGTAATGTCGTTTTTCATCAATAAGATATCGGCAGATATATCGTTCTTTAAAGTAGAAATCTTCCCGTCCATGTTCTCTTCCATGGCAGAAATCTTCTCGTCCATGTTAGCCGAAATATCATTCTTCATAGTAGAAATCTTCTCGTCCATGTTAGCCGAAATATCATTCTTCATAGTAGAAATCTTCTCGTCCATGTTCTCTTCCATGGCAGAAATCTTGTCGTCCATGTTAGCAGAAATGTTCTCTTCCATGACAGAAATCTTCTCGTCCATGTTAGCAGAAATGGACGAGATTAAGGTGGAAGTCTCGTCATTAAATAAAACTGTTTATGGATCAAAGCCGTCATTTTCCAGTGCCACTTTAAGTCTTTCTACTAATTCACTTTTCTTACCGGAGGTTTCCAACTCACGATCTTCCAATTCAGCTCTTAATTCCGCCACCTTCAGATCCCTTAATCTCTTGGCCATTTTTACGTAGCAATTTATTTATATTACCCCACACCTGACACCAATGTAATGTTTTTCTTATTTATTAAAAGTTTTTATTACGGGTGGGATAAATTTCAAACACTCGGTATGGCTACTTACTAATTTATTTAAACACTAAACTAATCACTAATACTTAATTTATGTATACACTTAAACTAATTTATATGAACAGTTCACTAATTCACTTATTTATTTGTTTATCTCACGATGTCAAATTATCAACTCCACTCACTCTTCCTGATCAGTCCCTTATATATTAAAGCCGTTTTTACTAGTAAATTCTGGGCTGCGGCTTACACAGTCACAAATAATTTTTCTGGCCTTTTCTAGATCTGGTCACAAAAACAATGTTTACATAAGATAGTCGGAAACTCGTAAACAGTTTTTTATAACTGCGTATCCGCCATCATTTTAACTTTTATACCTGGCTTAGACAGAGTCGGTTTTAGGGACTATACCAGGGTGCTGTTTCGTAACATTATGTATGTTTGTCTCCTTGTAGGATATCGACAGCACGAGCAAGTGGTTTTAGAATAGTGATAGCTTCCCTCGTTCTTTTTACTGAAAGCAGGTTATTTTAGACGTTTGGACAGTAGAAAATATTTCCCAAGATTCCATGTACATCTAGGTTGCTGATAACGTTAAAACATATTATATTCAGTTTCTATAGCAGTTTTTACACCTATAAGTGTCTTGTAATTTAAGTTCTAATAATATTTGTCGTAAAGATATTTGAGTAACTAGGCTTTTCGTTCGTATAGATTTTGTCAAACTGTTGAAAAATATATTTGGCTGTATTTGCCAAATTCGCAAAACTTGAAAAATAATCAATTAAATATTCAATAATAACACTTTTCGCGATAAGTTAGGCTTTTATGCACTTTCTACTCAGTTCTTCATGAGCTTCATTATCAACTACTTTGATAATATTTACCTCATTAAATAAAGAACGAACCCTTAACTTCACTATTTCACTGTTTATATCACGAGATCAAATTATAAACTAAACTTCTCCCGCTGGTAGGTAGTCTTTATATATTAAGTACCTTCTGGAAGTTTCTCGATTGCGGCTCATAAAAACAATCGTGCTTCCTGGAAGTGTCTAGATTAGATAAGACTAGTCAAATAAAGGTAAACAGTTCGAAGAAATCCCTTCGCATTCGGCAAAAATTTTACTTTCATACATGGCTTATTTAGATGTGATTGTCAAACTCAAAAGGTTATATACTGTATAATATGAAAGACGTCTTTAAAAAAATAGAAATTCGAGATATTTCAGGGTTTTTGTATTTTATTGTTTATTTAGCTAACAATTAATTTATGCTTTACATGTGGACACATCGATATTATTCCAGAAGCTTTCAAGACTAATTTTAGCAGTTTTCCAAACTTCAGATGGATCTATAATTAAAAAATGTGAGAAACAATTTTTGAACAAAAAAAATCTCGGGTATCAAAGTTGAGTCCGTTCCTGTCGATTTATGAAGGGTTATGAAAGAGGAGGGTCACTTTATTATCATCGTGTGACCAAATGACCTCCAACTGCAACCACGTGAAACATTTTCGATGTTTCCAAAGTTTTATTAAAAAAACTTAAGTTGCCAATAAGGTTCAAGGATATCGAGCTAATTAAGTGGTTGTATTTGTGAGTTTTTACGCCCAATGCGGAACTTGAAGATAATTATCTAAATAAGTGTAATAAATCATTTCTTAAATCCGATCGAGTGAAGTATATGCTATTTAGAGTGTCTCAATATTTAGATAGATAATTATATGCTAAATTTTGTCTAAAGCGAATTTACTAAGGTCTCCTTTCATATTTTTTAAAATGAAGTGGATGATTTTTAAGTATTGGTAATCCATTTTAACGTTCTTGTCCAAATAAGGCAAAAAATGAAGTAACTAATATTATTTTTCCGGCCCACCCTACCTAATACAGCCCCCGAAGTGCAAAAGTAACCAATTTTATTATTGAGTATAGTTCAGAGCATCTCACAGTTGAACCCTACTGATATTCGCTCACTATACTCTGTGTTTAAACTAGGAGGCCATTTTAGGAAACCTTAATCACACCACTAGAAATCACCAAAAAAGTTACTAGATTGGAAGCGATGACATAAAATACGAAAAAAAATACAACGAATTGTAAAATTAAATCTATAAAGAATTTCAAGGGGCTAAATGATGTCTGCTGGTACTTGGAATATTATCTGAGTCCATTTTCAAATTAGTCCTGACAAGAATTTGTTTTATATTTTAATAAAACAATAACAACAACGCAATAAAGAACAAAATGGACATTTTTTTCTTACAGTTTATACAATTGTCAAATGTCTCCGGAATGTGAATTTTATGGTGGGTTGGGTGAGGTAGGTACCTCTTACAAATAGAGTATTTGCTCGGGCTTTTTGGAATATTAGTGCTGAAGGAGTATAATTTTCTGTAACGCTGAAACAAATTTCAGCAGTAACAATAAATGATGTCAAGGTTCCTACCTGATTTTTTCCCTTTCTATATATTATCTTAGACGGTATATTGGACACAGTTTCGTCATAATTATAGATCCTATCTGGAGAGTAATTAGTTTCATATAGTCCTTCTAATAAATCAAAAAAAGTAATAACATTTACTTCCTTAAATACTGAGGCTCTTGCTGTCGAAGTATTCTCAGGAAACCGTAACGCCAACTGGGAATGTCTCTGTAATAAGCCCGACACTCAATCCTTTCCTGCTTTACGATTCACTTGACTGAATGTATGTGGAATTTAGTTTCTATAGGCATACTAAAATGCCAGGTGTCGAAGATCTGATTTCGTCAGTCCAAATAGTTTCTGCTTCATTTCTACAATCATATTTTCCTGCTCAACACTAAACACTGGTCAAAACCTTCCTAGGCCTTATTGGCAGCTTGCTAAATTTGTTTTTTAAGCCTGCTAAATAATGTCGCAACTGGGACATCATAATATTCTTGCGGCTGCGTGTTTCGCTAACACAGTAGTTTTGGCAAATGAGTGAAGGTATAATGAACATTTTTTAAATTTATACAGTGCATAAATACGGAAATTCATTCACAACAATTATTCCTAAAGTATCTCCTAGATAAATAGGTTTGATAAGGGAGAATGGTTAATTACTATTTTTCGTGGCGTTTCTTGTACTCAGATGCGGCGAGAGAGCTGCATCCTCCAGTTATATGTTGGATGGTTTCCCCCATCCTTCCACATATTCTACAGGTGTCGTCTATCACGGTTGGATCTTTAATGATATATTTGAAACAGTTTCTAGTTGGCACAACCTGATCCTGTATGGCAATCATAAACCCTTTAGTCTCAGGGAAAAGGTATCCTGTTCGTAATTAGTGATTCGACCACTTTTTATCTGTGCCCTCTGCGGCTAGGATAGTAGGATGTCTTCCATGCAGTGCCTTCCTCTACCATGCTTCTCGCCTTTCTTGTACAGATGTTGAGTGAATGTCATGGTTATAATAATTAAGGTTCAAGGGGGTGTATTTATCATCTTGACAACATACTAAATTATGAAGCACAGATGTTTATGTTTTTCTATGGAAATAGATTCTCATTGACTTAATTTGACGAATGTTCATGTCTTGGAGGTTTACTATGCCCAATCCACCTTCTTTGCGGGGTATATAAACTCTTTCCACAGCATTCTTTGGGTGACGGCCTCTAAACTTGGTCAGTTGAACTCTGATCCATCTGTCCATATCTTCCAGGTCTGTATTGCCCCATTTCACAACTCCCATAGAATAAGTAATTACTGCTATGGAGTGGGTATTGATAGCGATAGTGGTGTTCTTGGAATTCAAAGGTGTTTTCAATACCCTTTGCACTATTTTCTGGAACTCGCTCCTAAGTTGTTGATTAATCAGCGTATGCTCGATAATTTTGCTTTGGTTCCTTCCTAAAAGTATTTGTACAGCTCATCCGTATTCATTGACGTTCTTGTTTCCTGGTGTGCGATTTCATATGTTAGGTTCTGGTTGAGTTTCCCTTTATTTATACTTTGGTTTTTACAGTTATCTACCCCAAATCTCATCTTTATATCTTCGGAGAAACTTTCGGTTACTTTTAGTTGGTACTGAAGTCCTGTCTTTATTGTTGCGTACTGTTTGAGTTCGCCCATGTAAAGTAGGTTGATTTTGTGCTTCTGTCCGTTTTCATCTTTCATCTCATATCCTTTCATCATCTCGTTTAGCAGATCCGTTAGCGGATTTAGGGCCATACAAAACCACAGTGGACTTAGTGTATCTCCTTGATATATACCTTTTCTTATCTGTATTTTATCTGTGGTGTAAGATCTTTGAGATGTTTTCAGATTTAAGGTCGTGCGCCACTTTCTCATGATCTTTTCCCGGAAGGTGATAAGTTTCTTATCTATTTTATAAATTTCCAGGACTTTCAGAAGCCAATGGTGGAGGCAGGAGTCATACGCCTTACGGTAATCTATAAAGGTTATAAATAAGTTTCTCAGCTTCGTTGTGGCTTCTGACATTAAAATCTGATCTATGATTAACTGCTCCTTACACGCCAATGACCCTTTCTTGCAGCCTGTCTGTTCTTCACCTAGGATGTTGTTGGGGTCACAATGTTTTATAATATTTTATTTATTATTATTATTATTATCATTGTTATTATTATTATTGTTATTATTATTATTATTCAATACTTTTGTTAATATTCGTGTGCACTGTATAAATTAAAAACAATTTCATTATACCTTCACTCGTTTCTTAAAGCTGCTGTGTTAACAAAACGCACCTTAAGTCTAAATCGAACAGTAGTTCAAATATAACGAAGTTTTAAACAAACTAAATTGTTTTATTCTATCATGAAATAATATATCTAATTCTTAGATTCTCCACTTTGATTTCAATTTAATTTTATCAGGTTTATTTTATAGCGAAAATAAACGATATCATCAAAATCTCATAACGACCTTAATTCCTTCAAACCAGAGGTCAGTATTGTGTCCTAAATATGCTTTAACATATTGACACGCTATTAAATATACGTAACCTTGAAGGGATTTTGTCCTTTCTCTATAATTGGACTGTAAGAAAACGTTTAACCTATATCAGTCATGTTAGGCGTCCTTTGTCCTTACTATATTTAAATAAACTGCTTTTTTACATGTAATGCGTCTATTGTGAGGGGAAAGAAATTTACTTCCACTCAAATTTCAAACACGACACGTTTTAAAGACGGGAAAAAAGGAATTAATTTTTTTCCATGTTTATACTTTTGTTTGAACTATTTCAGATCTGAACCTAATAATGAACGGCTTTAATTCACCAATTATTTACTCGATCTTTTCTTTTGTCTATCTAGACAATTAATAAACGGCATTTATTTACCATCTTATTACTCGATCTCGTGTTTTTACTCAACAATATTAGATCCAATTATTACACATTAATAAACGGCATTTATTCTCCATTTGTTTATTCGCCCTCATGTTTTGTTTCGACAATTTTAGTTCTATACACAATTATCCCCCATTAATAAACGGATTTTATTCACTCACCAATTGCTCGATTTCGCCTTTTGCAAGACAGTTCTAGATCCGATTATTACCAATTAACGAACGGCATTTATTCTCCATCTATTCACTCGGTCTCGTGTTTTGGATATTGTGCAGGGAGTTTCTACCACATTTTTGGTAATTTTTTGAGAAATTTCGGTTTTTTAGCACAATATTGCCTCCGAAGGGTAAAGAAGTAACCAATTTTATGATTGGATATTATTCTGGGCGTCTGACAGATTAATCTTATCGATTTTCAGCTCACCAAAGCCAGTATAACGGGTGCTATAAATCCAGATATACTACATAATTAGACAATCTTTCAATTGCTCTAACTTAGATGTCATAAAGGCCCTTTATTTTACCCCCGTAAGAACTAAATTAGAATTTGGAAATCAAATTTAGTTTACTGAGTACCAGACTACGCTATCTGTTTTAGAAAAAATTCAAAATAAATTTTTGAAATATCTATATTTAAAAAAATATCAATTACGACCAGATTATAATGTTGTTAGAGCTATCCAACTTAGAAACGAATTCAAGATCTTGTTTTTAGAAGACAGACAAGAACTAGCAGCTTTAATTTTCTTTTGTTTAAAATAGTAAACGAACTTCTCGACGATTATACCCTGTATAACGAACGAATAGTAACACAAATAATATCTTTTTAGCATTGAACATCCTTATGACTATATCCTGTACAATGAATGCCTTTACGACTATACCCTGTATAAAGATAAAGACTACTTGCTTTATACTCAGGAGCAACGATCATTTACTCTGACGGATCAAAAACCAACAATGGTGTCGGATGTAGTTTTGTAGCTGGCGGTACCGCACATTATTGGACTTTACCAGTTCACACATCAATCTTCACCGCAGAACAATACGCAATATGGCAAGCACTGCTTTTCATCTTGATATCAACCAGTGGGAATGATCGCTATGTGATTATCTGCGACTCGCGTAGTGTTCTCGAAGAACTAAAAAAAATGTGCATCAAAGATCCACTGACACAAAATATACTCAACCTCCTTAATGAAATCAGGAATGAAGGGAAAAATATTATTTTTATCTGGGCTCCTAGCCATGTGGGAATAATGGGAATTGAGCAAGCGGATAGTGCAGCAGACGTTAAGCTTCACTTTAAAAACATCTGTTAGGAAACCTGGAAACGCAAATGTCTGACAGTAGATACCCAGATAAATACTATTAAAAATAATGTAGATCGCTGGAAGCCACCCCTTAGACTGTGTAGGGAAGAAAGGGTAAAAATACACAGATTACGGTTAGGACATACACAAATAACCCATGAACATCTATTGACAGGCCAGAATCCACCAATATTTGAAACTTGCAATACTACAATCACCACCAAACATATACTAAGTGAATGTGTACAATATAATTATATGCGCACCATGTTCAATATATCGAACAACCTTACGAACGAATTGAATGAACCTGAAAAAATAGAAAATATACTCAAGTACCTGAAAACAATAAATGTATATAAAAAGATCTGAATGAAACCTGATGAAAACACTTACGACTATCCCGCTGATACAGCGGGACCAGACTAGCAGTCGACGTCAGGGTCAAACAAGGAAAAAAAATTATAATAATATATTTTTAACATTGATCATGTTTATGACTATACCTGGTATAATGAACGATCGTCATAGCATCATAATGCCTTTTTAGCATTGAACATCTTTATGACTGCACCTTGTATACTGAACGTAGGCATCCCCACTCGAAATACAATATGCCTTTTTAATTAAATCATATATTTTACAACAATCTTCTTCTGTTCGACTATACCCTGGATATATTTAATTTTCTATGACTACACTCTGTATAATAAACATATGTACAACTCTAACTCGTATAATGAACGTAAGCATCCCCCCCTCCAATATGCTAACGGCTTTATACCACATCGAACTTATTTATGACTATACCCCGTATATCTCAATTTTTCTATTTGACCATAGTCTACATCACATACACAATTACCCACCTTCTTAATGTGGTTATTATTTCATGTTAATCGGACCATTAATAACAAAGTTAGATGCTAATTCCCTTCCTTTTTACAATAATAATATAAATAATGTGTTTTTGGCATTGAACACCTTTATTGCTATACCCTGTATACAATTAAATATATTGACTGTCGCATAATGCCATTATGACACGTTGTAAATCGAATAACGATCAAATTGCTGCTGCTATTAATCCAATATTATACACACATATACACACAATCATATGGTTTTACATAATTTGGTATTATTTCTATCCTAAGGTACTCTTGGTTACACCAGATATTTTGGGATTCCTTGCAATGAGTTTCTAGTAACTTCTTGTAAATTCGGGCCCAGTCTTCTATCGAACATTAACTGTTTAGACCCTTACTTCGTGGAATCTACTCATCCTATTTAACAATTTTAAAAATACACGATTTGGCAACGTCTTATTTGTTCGCAACATTCATCCGCCTCTTCTTATTCTTCTTATTTCAGTTTAATGGCCTCCACCCATTATGTATTTAGTCAGTGCAGGTTATTTAGTTTAAATTTCGGGAATATTCTTTACGAAATGTATGGCTTAATGGTTTGCTTAGCCGCCTTTGGGTTAAGAGATTGTAGGATCGAATTCCCGATGCATTAATCAGATTTTTTTTCTAATTTAATAAGTCATACGAAAGCGTCGCTTACGTCATACCCATGGGAGATTGATGACACAAAATACACGATAATACAGAACACAAGGGTAACGACACACGTGACAGACGACACACGTCACAGAACACAAGATGAATGACACGGAATACATGACAGAAGTTACACGATACAGAACTCAAGATGGATAACATACTATGCATGAAATCACTTCTAGTGCACGCGCAGCTTTGGTTATGTCATGAAGATGACCGACTTCCGTTCTAGAACTGGCTAGTGTATCTACTGATATACTACATTTTTGGCCATTTTTGGAGAAATTTCAGTTTATTAGCACGATGCAACCTTCGGTGTGAATACAAGTGTTTTTATGATTGCATATTGTCCAGGGCGACTCACATATAGACCCTATTGAGCATTTATACCCACTAATAATGCTACTTTACTATAATTGCGAATGAGCGGCCTTTACCTTATTAATTTGAAGAAATTTAGCGGTATTTACATTTGATATAAACGACTAGCTTGCGTGACAACGTCTTAAACACAAGTGTTCAATAATAATATCGATTTTCAAAACGAGAATCATAAATGAAGTATTTTAAATATGCGCATTAATTTGTTTGTTTTGACCTAGTACGGAAATTTTTTGATACTGACCGATTTACCTTAATGATAGTATCGAAGGACAGCCGTATCACAATTTTATCATAAATTTAAATAAATACTTCGAAATTTATAAAATTTATTATCATTCGAACACACGATACATTTTTACATCGCCCTGTACGTAGTATGTTCACTCTTTTCTCAGGTATTTCTTCGTTATGAAACATCTTTCTGATACTAATACTTAAAGGCTAGAATTACAATCTTAGAAAACACACTGAAAGGGTGGTTTTTCGCTATAGTTCGTCTTGAGTACAACTTGATTCAATCTCACAGCAAATGTTGATTTCGATAGAACAAATCCAAGCAAATGAGGCGATTAAATTATATTTATTATAGTCGTATTTAAAAATTCTTCTTCTTTTTCATTGCAGTGAAACGAGTAGCTAGAATGATATTTTCTACAGTCGCATGCGATCTCCTTATTGAATTGCATATTAAATGAACTGACCCTTCTTTTGAGGTTCGATAATATGTTTATGGCTGTAGGTGTGGCGTTGGCTCTCTTAACGATATTAGAAGCTATTTTATATCTAATTTATTTTATAAAATGATTTTCGTAAGAGATAACCTACTTTCTTAAATATTTGAATAGTAGGATTTTTGTTTTCAATATGTTATTAAATCATTTTCACATTCGATATATTTTCCATACCGATAAATAAATAAATAAATGAAATATGCAACGTTTGCAGTGTGAGCGTATTCACAAAGAGTAGTCTGCTGTATTGAATTTTAGAAGGACAAAAAAGTAGAACAGGAAAAATATTAATATTTTCATAGTGCACAGGTTTCACTTCATGCAAACGAAGTAATTTTACAAAAAAAAATATATATATAAACTTATTCCAAGTAAATATGTTCTGCAAAAAAACCCTAACGCCGATCCTTGAGTTATTTTCCGAGCTGACCTTGAGTATTCACATGCCATTCGCGACCACCGCCACCCCCTCCCCTTCATTATCACAAATCATATACTCCATAACTATTTATCAGCGCAATATCGTGATGGTTGTACTTATTTGGAGTCTTGATTGTCGGCGGCGTGCTCGCTAGTCTTTTCACAGCTGTTTATGGCCGTGATTTTGAAGTGACGGTAGTTAGGGTTGGAAAAACTATTTATGTGTTTTTTAACTGGTGACAGATGTTGAATTTTGAATTTGATGACGACACTACGTTCGCTGTTTTTACGGTTCCTAATATGGTAAGCATTTTTACAATAATAAGCTTCAATAGCTGTCAAACTTCTGTCACGGTAAGCAATTTTACAATAAGTTGACAAAATTCTGTCGATATCTTGTGAATTTTTCCAAGGATATGCTTTTTTTCAGTGTACATACAAACAATTTTTGACGACAAAAATTATATTTCAAAAATATTTTTATATATAATTTCAAAAAAATAGATTTTATTTAAAAAATTTTAGAACTTCAACTTTACTCTATTATTATTCGTACTGTACAGTTATTAAAATATTATTATTTAACATAATATAAACATTTTGCTTCCAATTTTCAGCAATTCCAACGTTTCGATTACGTAGGCGTAGTCAATACATTTTTTTTAAGTAACACATGTCATAAAAATATTACTTCCCACTTTCACCCCGTATAAATTCCAAAAAACTAAAATGAAACACATCTGAATTAAGTGGGTAATCACAACACACCTCCCCTCTATCGAATGGTATAAGAACTATACTCACATCTCCCACAGTTTTCCTATAATTGTAAATTATATCAGAGCATATTTTATTTTTCTATGAAAACTGTTATTACTTTCAAAACTGCCCTCGTATAAGACTCGATCCCTCGCAGGATCTATTATTTATCATATCTTACAGGCAGCCAGTTACGGAAAGAAGAACGGGATTTGGTACGCCGCGCCCGGGGGACAAGGATGGAGCAAGGCTCCCAGTAGGAAATCTTCAATAGTGGAAGCAGCAGATGGACAGCCGCCAGGTGGAGGCCCGATCAAACCGAGCACAGGAAGAGTAATAAGGATCATCAATAATACGGATCATACAGTACAGGTGAATAAAGATTATTTAAAAAAAACATCTTGTACTTCTAGACTGGATTCTCGCCTCTTAAACGCTGTTTTAGATTGAGTCCTCGCCCTTAGACTATTTTTTAGACTGAATTTATACCCCTAGACTCTTTTTTAACTTTTACTAAATTCTTGCCTTAGACTCTTTTTAAGACTGACTTCACACCCCTAGACTCTTTTTCTGAATTTGACTGATTCCTCGCCCACTACACTTGTTTTATGACTGAGTCTTCGCCACCAGACTATTTTTTAAACTGAATTTCCGCTGCTAGATTATTTTTCTGACTTTGACTGAGTTCTTGCCTACTAAACTTGTTTTATGAGTGAGTCTTCGCTCCTAGACTCTTTTTATTGCGTACTAGACTTTTATGACTGATTCCTCGCCCTTAGACTCCTTTTTATACTGTATCTCCAACCCTAGACTCTTTTTTCATCTTGACTGAGTTCTTGCCTCCTAGATTCGTTTTATTACTGGGTTCTTGTCTATTTGAACCTTTTTAGACCGTATCCTCACTTACTAGATGCTTTTTTAGACTTCTCGCCCCTTAAATTCGTTTTATGACTTTTAGACTGAATCCCTCCTTCTTCCAGACTTCTTCTTAAACTCAATCCTCATCTTCTTCTAAACTGAGTCCTAGCCTTCTCTCAGTCTTGTTTACACCGAGTCCTCACTTGTTCAGAAACTTTTATTGAGACTGAGACTTTCTCCAATACTATTGTATAGACTGAGTACTGGCCTTCACTTAAGCTCTTTAAGGCCGAGTCCTCACCTTTTCCGAGAATCTTTTTAGATTAAGTTCTAAACTTTTTATTATACTTATTTTTTTGACTGATTCCTTGCCTTTTTCGAGAATTATTTTAGACTGAGTTCTCGACTTTTTATTAGACTTCTTTTTTAGACTGAATCGTCTCCTTCTTCCAGGCTATTCATTAGACTTGACCTTCCTCTAGACTCTTGTAGTCCGAGTCTTCGCCTTTTCGTACACTCTTCCTTTGACTGAGTCGTCTCCATTCCAGAGACACTTTTTTAGACTGAGCCCTTGCCTTTTTCGAGAATCTTTTTAGACTGAGTCCTAGACTTTTTATTAGACTCTATATTAGTCTCCCAGATTCAATTTTCTACTAGCTTCTTGCCTCCTAGACTGTTTTAGACCTCGACTTCTTTCTAGACTGAGTCCTCGCCTTTTGTCAGTATTTTTTAGACTGAGCCATCTCGTTTTCATACACTGTTCTTTAGACTGAGTACTCGCCTCTTCATACATTCTTCTTTAGACTGATTCGGCGCCTTCTTCTAGACTGAGTCCTCGCCTTCTGTCAGTCTTTTTAGACCGATTCCTCTATTTTCCAGAGACTTTTCTTTAGGCTGTTTGGTCGCTTTCTTCAAGACTATTCCTTAGCCCGAGCTCTGTCCTTCTCTTAGACTTTGTAAGTCTGTGTCCTCCTCTTGGTCAAGAAGTTTTTGTACTGAGTCCTAAACTCTTTATCAGATTTATTTTTTAGACTGAGTCCTTGCCTATTTCGAGAATTAGTTTAGGCTGAGTTCTAGACTTCTTTCTAGACAGAGTCCTCGCCTTCTGTCCGTATTTTTTAGGCTTGCTTTTCCAGAGACTTTGATTTAGACTGTGTGGTCGCTTTCTTTAAGACTATTCTTTAGACTGAGTCCTCTTAGACTCTTTAAGTCTGACTCCTCACCTTTTTCAGGAATATTTTTAGACTGCGTCCTAAACTCTTTATTAGACTTCTCGCCTTTTTCGAAAACGTTTTTAGATTAAGTCCTAGCATTATTCCAAACTCTGTATTAGAAGGAGTCCTCGCCTTTTTTGAGAATCTTTTTAGACCGAGTCCTAACATTCTCCTAGACTCTTCCTCGCGTTTACAGACTCTTTTAGTCTGAATCTTCGCTATTTCGTAGGCAGTTTTCTCCATATCAGAGACTCTTTTTTAGTCTGACTCCTCGCTTTTCTTTCTAGTGACTTTTTAGTCCTGGCATTCACCTACACTCTTTATTAGACTTAGTCCTCGCCTTTCAAGAGACTTTTTAGACTAAGCCCTAGCATTCTCCTAGATACTTTGTTAGACTAAAAACTCGCCTTTCTAGAGACTTTTTAGATCGAATCCTCGCCTTCTAGAATCTATTTAGTCTGAGTTCTCGCCTTTTTCGACAATCTCTTTAGACTGTGTGTCCTAGCATTATCCTAGACTATTTATTAGACTGAGTCCTCGCCTTTCTAAAGAATTTTTAGACTGAGTCCTAACACTCTCCTAGGCTCTTTGTTAGATTAAGTATTCGCCTTTCTAGAAATTTTTCAGGCCCAGAGACACTTTTTAGACATATTCCTCGTCTTTTTCGTACACTCTTCTTTAGACTGAGTCCTCGCCTTTTCGAGAATCCTTTTAGACTGAGTCCTACACTCTTTATTAGACTCCTATATTCGTTTTACAACCAGCTTCTGACCTCCTAGACTCTTCTAGACCTCGACTTCTTCCAGACTTCTTTCTAGACTGAGGCCTCGGCTTTTTCCAGACTTCTTTTTTAAATAAGTCTTCGTCTTCTGTCAGTTTTTTTAGACTAAGCCCTCGCCTTTTCGTACATTCTCCTTTAGACTGAGTACTCGCCTCCTCATACACTTTTGTTTAGACTGAGTCAGCGCCTTCTTCTAGACTGAGTCCTCGCCTTCTGTCGGTCTTTTTTACCGAATCCTTGATTTTTCAGGAACTTTCTCTAAGACTTTTGTATGGACAGAGTATTGGTCTTCTCTTATACTGTTTAAGGCCGAGTCTTCGCCTTTTTCGAAAATCTTTTTTGACTGTGTCCTAAACCTTTTATTATACTTATTTTTTAGTCGTTGTCTTTTTCGATAATTATTTTAGACTGACTCCTTGACTCCGTTTTAGACTTCTTTTTTAGAGACGCGCCTTCTTCCAGACTATTCTTTAGACTCCTCTATTTTCCAGAGACTTTTATTTCGGCTGATTGGTCTATTCATTATTCTGAGTCCTCTACTTCTCTTAGAATCTGCAAGTCCGAGACCTCGCCTTTTTCGAGAATCTTTTTAGACTGAAACCTAAACTCTTTATCAGACTTCTTTTTTAGACAAAGTCCTTCCCTTATTCCATAATTAGTTTAAATTGAGACCTAGACTCTTTATTAGTCTATTAAGTACTCGCCTTTCTAGAAACTTTTTAAACCCAGTCCTCGCTTTTCCAGAAACTCTTTTTAGACTGATTCCTAATCTTTTTCGTAAACTCTTCTTTAGACTGAGTCCTAGAGTCCTAGACTCTTTTTTAGACTGAATCCTCGCCTTCTAGTTACTCTTTTTCATGGCTGAGTCCTTCGTTCCACCTATTTTCATCTCTTTCTCGCTGCATCTTTTACCACTCTCACTGTTTTAGTGTCGCGTTCTGCTCAATCTACGTACATCTCAACCATTCGAAGAAGTCTTGGAGGATCTGGGTCAAGTATTGAAAATGAACGGCGCCAAACGCATGTACACGGTATCCGGACAAGAAGTAAGGAGTTTCTCGCAACTTCGCAACGAATTCGCCGACGTGGATACGTTTTATTTGGGAATTGGGAATGTCGGTGGAGGAGCGACTCCTGCGCTTATGTTGTCCCCCGTAAGGAGAGCTAGATCGAGGGCACCGCAGACTGCTATAGTCGAGGATCTGAGTAAGCAGAGAAGAGCGAGGAGTAAGAGCAGGCCAAGGACTTTGTATGCACCGGAAAGTGAGATTATTCGAACTAACGGTAAATGTCTGATTATTATTTATTCATTTGTTGAACTGGGGGTAAAAGGGTAGGGTAAATTACATTTTTTGAACTAGTAGAAGTAGAGAATTGAAGATGGCGAAGAAATTGTAAGCCTAAAACATGTTTTTAAGTAGTTAAGTAGCGGCAGATAAATAAATTGGTGGTTATTGTTGATTTTAATGGAATAAGCTCACTATTAGTTGGAACTATTTGGCAAAAATGATTAAAATTCACAAAATTCTTATGATTAACGAAAAAGTTGAAGGATTTACATACCTATGCCCAGTTTTGATGCAATCAAGTGGCGATAAATAAAAAAAATGGTTATTAATGTCAATTTTTTTAACTCAAGGGACTTTTTTGACAACAATTGTTCAAAATTCATAAAATACGTATGAATAATGAAAATAATGGAAGGATTTACATACGTAGGACAAGTTTTGATGCAATTAAGTGGCGCTAAGTCAAAAAAATACCAATTAATGTCAATTTTTTAAAAGAAAGTCATCATACAAAGGTTATATTGGCAAAAAAATGATGAAAATTTATAAAATTCATATGAAGAATGATTTACATACCTAGGAAAAGTTTTGATGCAATTAAGTGTCGCTAAGTAAAAAAACACTAATTAATGTGAATTTTATTAAAAAAATTATTAAACAAAATGTACCAACCCCTTTTTTTGCAAAATTTATAGATTATACATTATTGGAAGTATTGAAAGAAGAACCGATTCGGGTGACCATCAAAGGCCTCAGAAGAACATTTTATCCACCCCTTCACCACGCTCCCATTGACAATACTCCGCCTGAGAAGAAGATGGTACTTGAATGGGTGTATCCTTTTTCATAAACTTGTTTTACCCCAATAGAAAAGTAAAAAAAATGACGAGATACATTAAAAATTTGTTTTTTTCTCTAAACAATGAAAATTTGGGACGTAATATAATTTCAAGTATCCAGATCTGGTATAAATATTGTCTGTCGTATTTGTTCACTAAATATCGGTTTTGTTTATTCAAATTTGTTTTCTTGACACATTAGCGTGTGGTGTTGTTGGCGTAAAACGTTTTAATGAGCGGTTATTTGGGGTTGATTCAATTTAAAAGTGAACGCGACCTAATATTTCTCTTTTGTTGTGGTAGTAGCCTTCATACTCGCCATCTCGCTCGTAGATTGCAAGTTCGTGATTTGTTTGTGCGTGCTAATTACTTTTAGTAGGACAAAAAAATACATTTTTTTCGTTAAATTTACATACGGGATAACAAAGATATAAACAAACATCAAACTTAGCTTATTTTTTAATTCCCGGTTCATCTTTTAGTGGAATTGTATGGGCCCTTAGCCTAATTTGGTGGATATACTATATTAATTTGCCTAATATATTCCACCGAAAATTAATTGCACTGACATCCCATAGCGTTAATTCCGTCTTTCGCAACATCAAATTAATTTAAATGACAAAAATATACTTTTCTTTAACAAAAGCTGAAAAAATAGATACGGTTATAGAGGAACCGACTCTAAAAGAAATCTATGGGTCCTACCAACCGGCGAGCTACTATATTTCGTAGCGGCCGTAGCTGTAATGTACGATAGAGACGAAGAAACCCAAAGACATTACATCGGACACACAGAAGACATACAATGGTAAGCTTTTTCATCTTAAACAAGTACCCATACCATTTCAAACTTTTCCATTTCTTTCTTGTCACAATTTTTTTCAGTATGGACTTGCATCCTTCCCGGGAAATGGTAGCTTCCGGCCAAAGGGCTGGTAGAAATAGAAAAACTCAAGCGCATATAAGAATATGGAGTACGGAGACTTTACAAACTCTGTATGTCTTTGGTATGGGTGAGTTCGAAGTGGGGGTTTCAGCAGTTGCGTTTTCAAATTTGGTAAGCGTCAAATTGACACGATATAAGTTACAAAAAAATGCATAGTCCAGTAAAATTAGTTAATATACTTGATTTTAAAGTTTGAGCTTCGAAAATTTCGTAGTGCAGTGACAAAAAATTTCATAGTCAAATAAGGTAAACCCGATTTTAACCCATCCCTCGAATATTGTATTTTAGAACGGTGGTAGCTATGTTTTGGCTGTAGACGCCGGAAGAGAGAGCATTTTATCGGTATGGCAATGGCAGTGGGGTCATCTGTTAGGAAAAGTTGCTGTAAGTATCGATTATCTTTAACATTTGACAATTTTCACGTTCTATACTTTCCTGCAGACTCTTCAAGAAGAACTTACCGGTGCAGTTTTCCATCCTCTTGACGACAATTTGATGATTACTCATGGTAAAGGCCATCTAACCTTTTGGAACCGAAGAAAAGATGGTTTCTTCGAAAGAACTGACATCATCAAACCGGTACATACTTAAAATAATAATAAAAAATTCCTATTTCGATTATTTTTTTCCAGCCTTCAAGGACTTTAATAACGTCACTGCAATTCGAACAAGACGGTGACGTCATAACTGCTGACAGTGACGGTTTCGTTACCATATATAGTGTAGACGCTGACGGTGCTTATTTCGTTCGAATGGAATACGAAGCCCACAATAAAGGCGTTAGTTCGTTGATAATGTTATCCGAAGGTACTTTGTTATCGGGAGGGGAGAAAGATAGGAGGATAGCGGCATGGGATAGTTTGCAAAATTATAAAAAGATCACCGATACTAAGGTAAGACGTATTATTGGCGCCCAAATGGTGTTTTTCGAAATTTCGGTAATCGATTGAAAGTTCTTTTGGGTTTGTGATCGTTTTCGACAACCCTGTATATCTATTTTGTCTCTAAACGGTAGTTTCGTTGTAGTTTTACTCATTTATTTATTCTATAATTATTAGTGAGATCTTTGGATTTTCAAAAACTTTTTTTCTAACCCTCGTATGCTAATACAGTTATTTTTGGGAGTAAAATATTATAAAATACCATTTTATTAATCTTATTACAAAAAGTACAACCTTACTGTTGCCGGGTAAACTAAAAAAGGGTTGGGATTTTTTTTAAATATACTATTTTAATTTTTTCTTAGCCTCGTAATACAGATTATATGTTTTTGAGCATGGTATATTTAAATATATTAGTTCAGCCATCTCCTTAAGAAATTTTATTAATTTTAAACCATTCAGTGGTGTACCAGAGGTGAAAGAGTTTTTGTGAGAAGATTATTTTAAGTTTTTTCTCGCCCTCGTAATACTAGACTTTAACTTTTAGCTATAGGATATGAAAATTAATTACCATAGTAAACTTTTTATTAAATTTTATTAAGATACATTTATACGTATTAGCACAGGAACAAAAAGTATGTTAGAGATGTGAAAAAATAGAAGAGTTAAATTTTTTTCTCACTCTGATAATATCGGATTTCGACTTTTAACTATGGAATATGGAAATGCGCTATCCTGGTGAACGTTCTAAGAAATTTTATTGAGATAAATTCATACATCATACCACAGGAATAAAAAGTGTTTTGGATATGTAAAAAAATTGAAGATTTTAATTTTTTTCTTACCCTCGTAATATCCAACTACGACTTTTAGCTGTGGAATATGAAAATGCTATTATCATCGTCAACTTTTGACATAATTTCATCGAGGTTCATCCATATATGCAACCACAGAATCTAAAAGTGTGTTGGATATGTAAAAAAAATATTTTAATTTTTTTATAACCCTGTTAATATCAAACTGCAACTTTCAGCTATGGTGTATGAAAATTTATTACCAAAGTCAATTATTACCGAAATTTTATTGAGTTTCATCCGTATGCACTACCACAGGAACAAAGAGTATGTTGGATATGTGAAAAACTTGAATATTTAAATTTTTTCCCACCCTGGTAGTATCTTGCATCGACTTTTAACTATGGAATATGAAAATGCGCTATCCTCGTGAACTTTCTAAGAAATTTTATTGAGATAAATTCATATATGATACCACAGGAATAAAAAGTGTTTTGGATATGTAAAAAATTGAAGATCTTAATTTTTTCCTACTCTGGTAATATCGTATTTTACCATTGTCAACTTCTGATAAATTTTTATTTAGATTCATCCATGTATACTACAACAGGAACAAAAAGTGTGTTGAATACACAAAAAAATTGAAGATTGAAATTTTTTTCCCACCCTCGTAATATCGAATTTCGATTTTTAACTAAGGAATATGAAAATGCATTACTATTGCCAACTTTTGATAAAATTTGATTTAGATTCATCCATATATACACCACAGGAGCAAAAAGTGTATGGATACATAAAAAAATTGAAGATTTAAATTTTTTTCCCACCCTGGGAATATCGTATTTCAAGTTTTAATTGAGGAATATGAAAATGTATTATCATTGTCAACATTTGATGCAATTTTATTTAGATTCTTCCGTATATAATTCCACAGGAACGAAAAGTATGCTGGAGATGAATATTTCAACTTTTTTCTCACCCTCGTAATATCGATCTTCCATTTTCGCATACGAAACATATCTTCCACACAGTATTTTATTGACATACCATCATATACGTCACACAAGAATCAAAAACATAATCAGGAATTTAAAATAAAAAAATATGTTACTTCTTTTTTTACCCTCGTAATCAAAATTTATTTTATTGATCCGCAATCAATATTTCAGCTTCCGGATGTATTCGGCGGCGTGAGATCGATATACCCACAAAGACCTGGAAGAAACGATGGAAATATATACGTAGGCACTACCAAAAATAACATTTTAGAAGGATCACTGCAGCGTCGATTCAATCAAGTAAAAAATCCGCCATTTTTTACCAATTTTAACACTAACGATTCACTCTTTAGGTGGTATTCGGACATGGAAGACAACTTTGGGGCTTGGCCGTCCATCCCGACGATGAAATTTTCGCCACTGCCGGACATGATAAAAACATCGCCCTGTGGAGGAAAAACAAACTGATATGGGTCACTCAAGTTTCGTACGAGTGTATCTCGTTGTGTTTCCATCCCTTCGGCGTTGCTTTGGCCGTGGGAAGTACTGAAGGTCATTTATTAATAATTAATTCCGAAACTGGGGTGGTCGTTAATACTATAAGAGTTTGCGGATCGCCATTGAATTGCGTTGCATACAATCCAAGTTAGTAAAAAAATCGTTTTTTATATATTTATAATGATTTAAATATAAATTTCAGCCGGAGATTTAATCGCTATAGCTTCTCAAAATGGAAGCATCTATCTGTTCCGGGTAAGCCGCGATGGTTACTCCTATAAAAAGTCGAATAAAATCAGAGGAGCACAACCACTCATGCAATTAGACTGGAGTTCCGATAGTAATTTCGTACAAACTGTCACTGCCGACTACGATTTGTCATTTTGTAAGTATTATTTTACTCACCACTCGTATTATCCATGTTTCGAAATTATCATAGTCCTGTAAAATTAGTTACAGAAAATATTCATAGTCCAGTAAAATTTGTTACGATACTTCACTTTAATATTGTAACGAATCCGTTAATGACAGTGAAATTGTTAATGACAGTGACAGTGTTAAGTTAGTTAGACATTTTTCTTTCCCTGTTAACTAGTTTTAGGTTAGGTATTCTTCTTTCCCTTTTGGGTTGTCCTATGCCTGTTAGGTTGCACAGTAATAGAATGTTCTGGATTGTTCGATCGAAAATTTAGAAGGGTTCGAAATATCATTCTGGAAGATTGAAAATTCCTATTTATGGAAGTGCGACGGTTGAGAGGGGAGAGTTGACAGGAGTGACGGGTATGAAGTTTAACGATTTGGAGAGAAGCTGTAAACGTTTTTTTGGGAGAATTTTAAATTGTATTCCTTGGCTGTGAATAAATTATTTGAAGAAATCTACAATCGTGTCAGAATTGGTGTCAGGTATGGAATATAGAAGAAACAAGGATGCCCGGAAAGAAATTAAATGAACTGCTGGTTGCTGAGCTCAAAAGAGAGCTAGAATTGGTTCTGCTAAGAAGATTACAGTAGTATTTTTTTAAAGAAGATAACGACCCGGAGTCAGTAGTATTCGAAGATCCATTGACAAGTTATGCTATCAAATATCGACCCAGAGAGAGTATTCAACAACAAATTAGTAATCAGAACAACGAGTTGCGCCAGCAAATATGCAACTATTGTAATGAACTGTCTGATCAAATAACCAACCAAAGGGCTTAGCTCATGGAACAATTGAATCAACATATTCAAGTAGAACTCTACTACTACTACTTCTAGGTTCAGGCGGACCTCGACCAAGTCAAGCTCAAGCCAGCCATTTGGGCTTCTTCTCTGGAGGTCCGGTCTCGGGGCCACTCTCGGGAGACTCCATCTGAAGGGCCCTGTACAGGTCGCCCATCTACAGAGTCTCCTACGAAGCCCTTTCCTCCGGACTCCTCACCCCTTCCTTTTCTTGTTTGTCCATAGATAGTCCCACGAGCAGCTAACGAAATCTTCGGTTCACCTCCGCAGATCCCGCATGCGGAGCTTAGGCTACTCACAATGGGATGTCGCCGGACTCCCCAAAGTCAGAAACTAGTAGTTGCCGATCTTCTGTTCGGCCACGTATCCAATGGGCCTGGTCCTCCCTCTGCAGGATTCAGGTTTTTGATGAAGTTCTCCCCTCTTAGTCCAGACGACTAAGCCAAGACCCCCCCGACTCTCTAGCTAGCGAGACATGACCACAGTCTGGCTGATCGTCGGTCTCACAGAGGTCCTATTTGGGGCCCTCCGGCATCGTTTACCCCGTGCAAACCCCAAGGCACGACACTACAGCCAAATTGGGGGGATATTTATCGACCTCCCGGTCTAGATCCGCTAAGTTTAGTTGTAACAGGGTCACCACGTGAAGGGTGCGAATTATAATCACACACTCCCAATCGTGTTGGGAGTATCCAGTGATCTTGGGATAGTTTAAAGAGGTGTAGTGTCCTAGGACTCTCCGTGCAAAACCTATTCTCTGGGCTTTGTGTCTCTCTTCCATTCAACTTTACGCCAATTAGAAGAAGAACTGATGACCGCCCATCGAGATGAGGTTGCTGATCGAATGAGGGACGAATTGACGCAGCAGATCATTGACAGTACCCAGCAAATTAATCGGTTAAATGCTGAATTAGGAAGGCAATACGGACCAAGAACTCACCATGGCGAAGGGGACGTCAGAAATTCAGCAGATCTCAGACCTACCATCAAGCCTCCAACTTTTCATGGAAAAACCTCTTGGCCAAATTATTTGAAGCAATTCAATGCCGCGGCTGTCGATTGCATTGGAATTTGAAGCGGCAATGGAAGCTATACTAGGCCATGCTCGTGTATTGGGAATAACCAGTACACCAGTGGCATGATGTTTACGTTACACACACACAGGAGATATATGACACAAAATTTATGGACATAATATAAGATGGACGACACGGAACACGTGAGAGAAGACGCACATCACAGATGACCCATGTGACAGTTGACACATCCGACAGTTGACAGAAGGCGCAGGTGACGTCACAGAATACAAGATGGCCGACGACACGCCCTCCACCGAGCATGACGTCACTTCCGATGCGCGCGCATGTAAGAAATCCAATATGGCCGACTTCCGTTCCAGAACTCTCATAGACTATCTACTTCCGATATTTAATAAAAGTTGGTTTAGTACCTCTATTCTTGTTAATTATGTAATCATAAAGATACTTACCTCTAGTGTTAATATCTTTGCTGCCCCAGCTTGCGTGGTGAGAGTCTATTTCCAATTCAAACTTCTGGGTGAGGCAATGTTCCATAAGGTCCTCCAGCCCCTTTATTGGTGGTGGTTTAACTACGTCTGAGTTGAGATATGCGGATGCCAGTATTAACACTTTCTTTTGACATCTCTGCGCATATTCAACCTACACGGAGAACGAAAAGTGTGTCAGTGGGTAGGTCTTAAAATTCCCAGGGACATATATAGCCGTCTTAGGTTGCTGATTGCTTGAGAAGCTTCAAATTAAACCTTTTGGATTATTTAGACTCAAAATTTTCGCTTTTCTTATCCAGGGTTCCAGGATAAAATTCTTGCATGAATAATCGAATTAAGGTGACGGCATAGTGTTAACGAAGCCTCCTTTTTGAGCTGAGCTTGAATTATTATTCCATCGCTACTTGATGATGGTGAAATAGGTCTAGTCTGTTTAGGCCATCTCCACGTCCACACTTGACGATGCCTATGTCTTCGTTTAGAGCTATTAGTTCGGCCAAGAGACTGTCGGTCGTCATTCTAGTAGATGGCTCGACAGTCTCCGCTTAAACAACAGCTCTTTGAGGCTCCTTGGATCGGGGAGAGGATCCCGTATCGCTCTTACGTTCCGGGTCGAGTTTTTTCTATTTTAACGATAAATAAGGTAAACGCGTAGCTCAGCCTCATTGATCGTTTTTCTAGGGCTCCCATCTCCTCGTCTCCTATGTCGAAGATGAAGAGATGTCTTTTGGGGTTGACCTCCGCTTGGTGGTGAAAGGAAAACCATGCATCCACCCGAGGGTCTGGGTTTTGTTTATGCAGCCGACGCAGCACATCCTCTTTGTCACCCAGGTCAGTGTGAGCTTCGCTAGGAACCCGGAGGGTGGCTTTTATCAACTGTGGGAGGTTGTCGACGTAGACCACGTCGAGCTTAGCCTCCTCTAGCGTTTCGTCATTTTTGGAGGTGTTTTTGATTATTTTGCCGGAGGTGGACATAAGGACTTCGTCCAGAGCCTCCATTAGCTGTCTGTTGACAAGGTCTCCATTATCGGTAATTATTTTACCGTATGGATCCGCCTTGTCTATAATAGCTACCGTAAATGGTTGGTAGCTGCTTCACTGTAGTTCTTTGCTTTGGCGTCTATCCGTAGTCTCTTTCCTCCGGAAGAGCTCTCCTCTAAGGTGTTGGAGCGGATGCGATTCTTATCCTGGGGGTGGCGCGTTTCGGACCTCTTTTGGAGAAGGAACTGTAATCGCTGCCCATGCTTTTTTGGCCGCTAGTGCCAGGTTTGGATAGGGACTGGCAGGCGAGTGCTAGCCTGCTGCCTCGCTTTCCTCCTTCTCTTTACCTTAGCACCGCTTACACTTTTACCTCGACGGTGTTTTTGGTTTGAAGGTGAGCGTTCTCGCTCATTCTCCGGTTTTTGTTTTTGTTATTTATGTTTTCTTTGACCCATTCTGATCCCACTAGTAGCTAGGGAAGGGTTTTGCCTGGTACTTCCAGGGGAAATTCGCAACCGCATACCTTGCAGCCATTCAGCCATCGGCACGTTGCCTTACACCTTAGCTTGGGTTTTGTTAGAGTGTCACTTGGTTGGTCAATACTGCTGTTACTAGGGATCAACAGTACGTATCCAGCGGGGCCATGAGGAGGCAGACACTCGATGATTGCATTTCTCCATTGTGCTGCAGAAAGCTACCCACAAGAAAACAAATAAGCAAACCAACTACAACCAGCCCCTCCTCATAGTCCAGTAGAATTAGTTACCAAAAAAATCATAGTCCAATAAAATTAGTTACTATACTTGACTTTAATATTTTAAGGGGATGTTAAAACTTTATCGCCCGAAAAGAGTCCGATAGCAGTAAAAGACGTTAAATGGTACACTCACCATTCCACCGTAGGATTCCTAATATCAGGTAAATTATGTAATAAAAAAAAGAGTCAAAAATAAATATTTCATAATATATTCCCAAATAGGTATCTGGAACAATAGGTTCTACCCGATGACGTCAATTATAAGTACCTCAAGTCGATCTGCTGCCCACGATCTACTGATATCCGGAGATACTGACGGCTATTTGAGATTATTCAGGTAAAAACTAACCTACAACATATTTTTTACACAGTTTTTTAATCTATTCTATCACAACTTTAATAACAAAGCTGATTCTTTCACTAGTACCTAAATATTCACCTATATAATTTACTGTTTCAATTCTAGAACTTCACACTTGTCAAAATCTATCTTCAAATGAAATTCCAGCGTTTAATCAATATTATAAACGTAAATAAACGTTCTGAGAATCTGAAATTATTTTTCCCGGTCTATATACCGCAACGGGCATTGAATACATCAACCAAAATATATTTTTCTAATAGATTTTCGAGTATTACAGCTACTGGTGTTTTTAGATACCCATGTTTGAGTGCGAAAGCGGAATATAACGAAGAAAAAGTCTACAGTGGCACTGTTGCGTGCGCAAGGTTCCTCTTCAATGATAGAAACGTCGTTACTGTAGGTGGTACCGATGCTTCGTTGATGTTATGGCAATTGGTGGAGGAATAGCAACAAGCGTACGTCTATCTGCCTTCATTGATCAACAGGGGGATTCCGAAAGACGGTTTTCAATACGAATCCGATTCGGAAGGTGCCACTGATTCGGAAATTTCATCGTTCGAAGTTTTGAACTTGCATTATTGAGAAAGTAGTCCAGTAAAATTAGTCATGAAATGGAGGGCACCTCAAAGCGACCCGGGGAATGCTGGAAATCGTTATAAAACATTAAGATAGTCTTGAAAACGAGCGATATTAGTTTGGGCATATCTGTAAATGCCCCAAAAACGTAAAAATTTTCGAACTTTCTTCAGTTTCTCGCTTATATCTTTCTAACAAAAACTATATCAAAAGACAAATTAAATATCAATAAATTCTGTTTCGATTGATCTAGCGTGAACAGTCTAAATACAAGAAATATTGGTCAGGAAGGTTATTCCAAAAGGACTGTTTTGGAATTTGGCATATATGTACAGTTAAAATTGGTCAATTTTTGAAATTTAGGTGTTCTTTAAATTCACATTTAAATTCTCTACAAGAATGTTTTGATAGGACCACTACTTTTGATGCACAGACGAAAGAGAGTCGTCAAGTAGTGCACTTTAGCCAGTACGGGAAAAATTGTCGTCGATTACTACCTTATAAATTAGTCAAATTCGAAAGTTTTGAGGTCAATCGACGGAGAATTTAATGCGCTTCAATTTATCTATTAATAAATTTTTTGCCAACATTCGTTGTTTATGATTTATAAGGACATTTTTGGGGCACCAAAAGTTCTGTCCCTATTTTACTGGACTGAAGATGATACGAAGGAGTACGATAAACGGGTTGTTTGGTGCGAAAAAAGGAAATTTTTATTGTAAACGTTATTTTTTTTTCAGTGTTATAGGGAATTTTACGTATTAACAATCTTTTGTTGTAAACTTGATGCAGTAATAAATAATAATTACATAATAGGACCAATTTATATAATTCTCTTTGTCAGTAATACCACAAAAAAACATTAAAAGCGTTTACAGACGTCACAGCTGTCGTTTTCAACAATAAAATAGACGGGACAACTTTTTGTAACTTTTGGTGGAATATTTCGGGAAAAAAACCTACTAAAAATATTTTTAGTGGCGCCACGTATGAGAAAGAAGCCGAACTAAGCTGAAAAATTTACAGAAATCTCAATTCGAAACCCTGTCGACATTGACTTAACTATATATCGGTAGATGGCGATATGATACTAAAATTTTATAGAAAGTTTTGTTTTTGACTGAAAAGTCAGACTCGGCTACAAGGCCACACAAACACACACCTTGTCCAAATCCGTTTCTACGTAGATACGTACAACATGAAGGGGATAAGGATGATCCTGATGAGTCGGAGCTTGGATCTTCTTCCGATGAATCCTCCCATTCTTCCGGTTGTCTTGTTCACCAGATAGGTGGACCTTGAACGTCTTGTTCACCAGATAGGTGGTCCTTGAATGTCTTGTTCACCAGACAGGTGGTCCTTGAACGTCAGTCCTTGGCCCAGGATTACTCCCAGGTATTTCGCTTTGGTAGTCCAGATGACTTCTTCTCCTGATATGTCCACATTGTGTTCTGGTCTCTTCCTGAAAATCCCGGCTTAGATCATCTATGCGTTGAGGCTAATCTTCCAAGTCGCACACCAGTCTTCAATACGGTCCACGGCTTCCTGTGGTCTTCTCCTTACCATCGCTGGCTGGGTGCTTCTGGTTGCGATGGCGGTGTCGTTTGCGTAGAGGGATACGCTGGTGTTGTCTGTCTTGGTGGTGTCCGCCTTGTAGATATTGTAGAACACTGGAGAGAGGACTGCTTCCTGAGGTACTCTTCCTTCCATCCATCCCAGGTCGGATTTGGTCTTGTTGAGGTTGATCCGGAATCTTCTTTTCTTCAGGTAGTTAAGCAGAAACTTCGTGAGGGCTTTTGAGTATCCAGCTTCTCTCATCTTGTATATCAGGCATTCGTGCCAGACAAGCCTTGCTGAAATCCAAAAAGATGGCTCCCGTTGATTGTTTCCTGTTGAATCATTAGATGGCGTATTCTACTATATTCAGGACTTGATCTTCGGAGCTTCGTTGTGTCCTGAATCCGAACTGTTCTTCGGGTAGAAACCAGATGGCTTCTGTTTCTTCAGAACGACCCCTCGGCTAAATTGCTTATCATGGGGGGAGATGAATGTATCTGTAGTTCTGTGAGGGGACTTGGGGTCCATTTCATATTCCGTTGATAATGGCAGTCAAGAATACCACTCCTTTTCTTGATAAGTGCTTCAGAGCGTTTGGATGATGTGGGCTACTTTCTCAGGGTGGTGTATCTTTAGTTTCGTTGGTTATCGTCTTCTTCGTCTCGGTCTGAGAAGTTCATGTCCTCGTCTGGGTGCTAGTTCAGAGTGAATTGGTGTTCCATGGTTCTTTGAAGGCTTCAGCTTTGTCCTCGTTTGGGGACTCGTGCAGGGTGAATTGTCGTTCCGTAGTTCTTCTGAAGGCTTTAGCTTTTTCCTCGTCCATTGATTCTCTTTTGTCCTGTCTCACGATCTTTGAGAAATTCTACAGTCTTGGTGTTTTCAGGTGCTGTTCATCTAGTCTGTTCCCAGTCCTTGGATCGGTTGCGTACGCTACTCTTTTGTCTTTTGGGTTTCTTGTCCTGTTTGGCTCTGTTTTTCATCCTAAAGAGCTCATGTAGTTCGTCGCTGATATTGTCTACCCATCTCGTTATCATGCTGTAATCCATTGCATGTTGTATGGGTTCTTCCTGCTGTCTCAGTTGATCTAGCTGTCTCAATCGACCTTCCAGTTCCGCGCTGGTCCAATCAGCTGTGCATTTCTTCAAGTCGATCTTCTTTACTTCTCTTGTTCTCTTGCCTTCGCCCAGCGTGAGGATGACTGGCCCGTGATTCGTTCCTTCTTCTCCGTTAGTGATGTCCCATACCTTTGTGATGTCTTGTAGTATGGTGATGTCCAGTATGTCTGCTTCTCCTCTGGTAGGTGTGTACGTCGGTTCTATGATGTGCAGCTCTGGTCGTCTGCCTGCAATGTCTGTCAGCTTTCTTCCTATAATCAGGAGATTATTTAATAAATGACATCAGTTGGGAGTATCCCAGGTTAATGGGAGTATCTCAGATCAGACTGGGAAATGATGGGACCATTTTCAGAATAATTTTGGAACCTACTTGACATCAACAATCAGTTATACAGTTGGCATTTGCGACAGCTGTCACGTCTGTCAAATTTGTGACGTTTAAACTCTTTGTTTATTTAATTGACTTGCTTATTCTAATCATTCTAAAAATGTATGTACATGGCGATATGAAAAGTAATATTTAATATAATAAAATTGAATTCATGATTATTTTATCATCCTGTGAATTTAAGTACGTAACCGAATACCTCGAGCGAACTTTCATATGAATTATATATTAAGGGCTTTCACAAATGGAATTGTTACATATCTCTATCATGCATTATCTAAACTAGGATCATATGTATTTTATATTTAAAATAAAAGGGATTCTCATTTATTTTCTGAAATTCAATAGCTGATTAAACAACCTATATACCATACCAGACATTGTATTATATGTTTCAACTGATAACATCGATCTCAGTCGTGTCGTTGCCATCTAGATACTCCTTCAGTATATCAAAGTGACGTGTACAAATTACAATAAAAGTCAGTAAATGCAAACAAGTTGTTATCAATTTTGACTGTTCAAGTCATGTTTTGATAACCAAATGTGTTTTTTTAGACGTTCTTGTCATGGTTTTTAGCAATTCTTGTAGTCCCGTTTCTGCAAAATCCTGTATCCTGTTTTTTCAGCTCTTGTGTCTTCCATAAATTGTAGAATTAATCAGATCCTCCAAGTGGTGATTAATTGTTAATTCTTCAAAGTATGAAAAGTGGTTCAAATTATCCAAAAACTCGATATTACAAGTGTTGTTTGATTATTAGTTCTTCAAAGTCTAAGAAGTTGTCCAAACTGTCCGAAAACCCGATCCTCCAAGTGTTGCTTCATTTTTAGCTCTTCAAAGTCTAAGAAGTTGTCCAGATTGTCCAAAAACTGGATTTTCCAAGTGTTCTTTGATTTTTAGTTCTTCAAAGTCTAAGAAGTTGTCCAAATTGTCAAAAAACTGGATCTTCCAAGTGTTGTTTGATTTTTAGTTCTTCAAAGTCTAAGAAGTTGTCCAGATTGTCCAAAAACTGTATCTTCCAAGTGTTGTTTGATTTTTGGTTCTTCAAAGTCTAAGAAGTTGTCCAAATTGTCCAAAAGCTGGATCTTCCAAGTGTTGTTTCATTTTTAGTTCTTCAAAGTCTAAAAAGTTGTCCATAAACTGGATCTTCCAAGTGTTGTTTGATTTTCAGTTCGTCAAAGTCTAAGAAGTTGTCCAAAAACTCTATCTTCCAAGTGTTGAATCATTTTTAGTTCTTCAAAGTCTAAGATGTTGTCCAAACTGTCCGAAAACCCGATACTCCAAGTGTTGCTTCATTTTTAGCTCTTCAAAGTCTAAGAAGTTGTCCAGATTGTCCAAAAACTGGATTTTCCAAGTGTTCTTTGATTTTTAGTTCTTCAAAGTCTAAGAAGTTGTCCAAATTGTCAAAAAACTGGATCTTCCAAGTGTTGTTTGATTTTTAGTTCTTCAAAGTCTAAGAAGTTGTCCAGATTGTCCAAAAACTGGATCTTCCAAGTGTTGTTTCATTTTTAGTTCTTCAAAGTCTAAAAAGTTGTCCATAAACTGGATCTTCCAAGTGTTGTTTGATTTTCAGTTCGTCAAAGTCTAAGAAGTTGTCCAAAAACTCTATCTTCCAAGTGTTGAATCATTTTTAGTTCTTCAAAGTCTAAGATGTTGTCCAAACTGTCCGAAAACCCGATACTCCAAGTGTTGCTTCATTTTTAGCTCTTCAAAGTCTAAGAAGTTGTCCAGATTGTCCAAAAACTGGATCTACCAAGTGTTGTTTGATGTTTAGTCCTTCAAAGACTAAGAAGTTGTCCAAATTGTCCAAAAACTGGATCTTCCAAGTGTTGTTTGATTTTTAGTTCTTCAAAGTCTAGGAAGTTGTCCAGATTGTCCAAAAACTGTATCTTCCAAATGTTGTTTGATTTTTAGTTCTTCAAAGTCTAAGAAGTTGTCCAAATTGTCCAAAGACTGGATCTTCCAAGTGTTGTTTGATTTTTAGTTCTTCAAAGTATAAGAAGTTGTCCAGATTGTCCAAAAACTGGATCTTCCAAGTGTTGTTTGATTTTTAGTTCTTCAAAGTCTAAGAAGTTGTCCAATTTGTCTAAAAACTGGATCTTCCAAGTGTTGTTTGATTTATAATTCTTCAAAGTCTAAGAAGTTGTCCAGATTGTCCAAAAACTGGATCTTCCAAGTGTTGTTTGATTTTTAGTTCTTCAAAGTCTAAGAAGTTGTCGAAATTGTCCAAAAACTGGATCTTCCAAGTGTTGTTTGATTTTTAGTTCGTCAAAGTCTAATAAGTTGTCCAGATTGTCCAAAAACTGGATATTCCAAGTGTTGTTTGATTCATAATTCTTCAAAGTCTAAGAAAATGTCCAAATTGTCCAAAAAGTGGATCTTCCAAGTGTTGTTTGATTTTTAGTTCTTCAAAGTCTAAGAAGTTGTCCAGATTGTCCAAAAATTGGATCTTCCAAGTGTTGTTTGATTTTTAGTTCTTCAAAGTCTAAGAAGTTGTCCAAATTGTCCAAAAGCTGGATCTTCCAAGTGTTGTTTGATTTTTAGTTCGTCAAAGTCTAAAAAGTTGTCCAGATTGTCCAAAAACTGGATCTTCCAAGTGTTGTTTGATTTTTAGTTCTCCAAAGTCAAAGAAGTTGTCCCGATTGTCCAAAAACTGGATCTCCCAAGTGTTGTTTGATTTTTAGTTCTTCAAAGTCTAAGAAGTTGTCCAGATTGTCTAAAAACTGGATCTTCCAAGTGTTGTTTGATTTATAATTCTTCAAAGTCTAAGAAAATGTCCAAATTGTCCAAAAAGTGGATCTTCCAAGTGTTGTTTGATTTTTAGTTCTTCAAAGTCTAAGAAGTTGTCCAAATTGTCCAAAAGCTGGATCTTCCAAGTGTTGTTTGATTTTTAGTTCGTCAAAGTCTAAGAAGTTGTCCAAAAACTGTATCTTCCAAGTGCTGTTTGATTTTTAGTTCTTCAAAGTCAAAGAAGTTGTCCAAATTGTCCAAAAACTGGATCTTCCAAGTGTTGTTTGATTGTTAGTTCTTCAAAGTCTAAGAAGTTGTCCAGATTGTCCAAAAACTGGATCTTCCAAGTGTTGTTTGATTTTTAGTTCTTCAAAGTCTAAGAAGTTGTCCAAATTGTCCAAAAACTGGATCTTCCAAGTGTTGTTTGATTTTTAGTTCTTCAAAGTCTAAGAAGTTGTCCAAATTGTCCAAAAGCTGGATCTTCCAAGTGTTGTTTGATTTTTAGTTCTTCAAAGTCTAAGAAGTTGTCCAGATTGTCCAAAAACTGGATCTTCCAAGTGTTGTTTGATTTTTAGTTCTTCAAAGTCTAAGAAGTTGTCGAAATTGTCCAAAAACTCGATCTTCCAAGTGTTGTTTGATTTTTAGTTCGTCAAAGTCTAAGAAGTTGTCCAGATTGTCCAAAAACTGGATATTCCAAGTGTTGTTTGATTCATAATTCTTCAAAGTCTAAGAAAATGTCCAAATTGTCCAAAAAGTGGATCTTCCAAGTGTTGTTTGATTTTTAGTTCTTCAAAGTCTAAGAAGTTATCCAGATTGTCCAAAAACTGGATCTTCCAAGTGTTGTTTGATTTTTAGTTCTTCAAAGTCTATGAAGTTGTCCAAATTGTCCAAAAGCTGGATCTTCCAAGTGTTGTTTGATTTTTAGTTCGTCAAAGTCTAAAAAGTTGTCCAGATTGTCCAAAAACTGGATCTTCCAAGTGTTGTTTGATTTTTAGTTCTTCAAAGTCAAAGAAGTTGTCCCGATTGTCCAAAAATTGGATCTCCCAAGTGTTGTTTGATTTTTAGTTCTTCAAAGTCTAAGAAGTTGTCCAGATTGTCTAAAAACTGGATCTTCCAAGTGTTGTTTGATTTATAATTCTTCAAAGTCTAAGAAAATGTCCAAATTGTCCAAAAAGTGGATCTTCCAAGTGTTGTTTGATTTTTAGTTCTTCAAAGTCTAAGAAGTTGTCCAAATTGTCCAAAAACTGGATCTTCCAAGTGTTGTTTGATTGTTAGTTCTTCAAAGTCTAAGAAGTTGTCCAGATTGTCCAAAAACTGTATCTTCCAAGTGTTGTTTGATTTTTCATTCTTCAAAGTCTAAGAAGTTGTCCAAATTGTCCAAAAACTGGATCTTCCAAGTGTTGTTTGATTTTTAGTTCGTCAAAGTCTAAGAAGTTGTCCAAAAACTGTATCTTCCAAGTGCTGTTCGATTTTTAGTTCTTCAAAGTCAAAGAAGTTGTCCAAATTGTCCAAAAACTGGATCTTCCAAGTGTTGTTTGATTGTTAGTTCATCAAAGTCTAAGAAGTTGTCCAGATTGTCCAAAAACTGTATCTTCCAAGTGTTGTTTGATTTTTCATTCTTCAAAGTCTAAGAAGTTGTCCAAATTGTCCAAAAACTGGATCTTCCAAGTGTTGTTTGATTTTTAGTTCGTCAAAGTCTAAGAAGTTGTCCAAAAACTGTATCTTCCAAGTGCTGTTTGATTTTTAGTTCTTCAAAGTCAAAGAAGTTGTCCAAATTGTCCAAAAACTGGATCTTCCAAGTGTTGTTTGATTGTTAGTTCTTCAAAGTCTAAGAAGTTGTCCAGATTGTCCAAAAACTGTATCTTCCAAGTGTTGTTTGATTTTTAGTTCTTCAAAGTCTAAGAAGTTGTCCAAATTGTCCAAAAACTGGATCTTCCAAGTGTTGTTTGATTTTTAGTTCGTCAAAGTCTAAGAAGTTGTCCAAATTGTCCAAAAACTGGATCTACCAAGTGTTGTTTGATTTTTAGTTCGTCAAAGTCTAAGAAGTTGTCCAAAAACTGTATCTTCCAAGTGTTGTTTGATTTTTAGTTCTTCAAAGTCAAAGAAGTTGTCCAGATTGTCCAAAAACTGGATTTTCCAAGTGTTGTTTGATTTTTAGTTCTTCAAAGTCTAAGAAGTTGTCCAAATTGTCCAAAAACTGGATCTTCCAAGTGTTGTTTGATTTTTAGTTCGTCAAAGTCTAAGAAGTTGTCCAGATTGTCCAAAAACTGTATCTTCCAAGTGTTGTTTGATTTTTAGTTCTTCAAAGTCTAAGAAGTTGTCCAAATTGTCCAAAAACTGGATCTTCCAAGTTTTGTTTGATTTTTAGTTCGTCAAAGTCTAAGAAGTTGTCCAAAAACTTTATCTTCCAAGTGTTGTTTGATTTTTAGTTCTTCAAAGTCTAAGAAGTTGTCCAGATTGTCCAAAAACTGGATCTCCCAAGTGTTGTTTGATTGTTAGTTCTTCAAAGTCTAAGAAGTTGTCCAGATTGTCCAAAAACTGAATCTTCCAAGTGTTGTTTGATTTTTAGTTCTTCAAAGTCTAAGTAGTTGTCCAGATTGTCCAAAAAGTGGATCTTCCAAGTGTTGTTTGATTTTTAGTTCTTCAAAGTCTAAGAAGTTGTCCAGATTGTCCAAAAACTGGATCTTCCAAGTGTTATTTGATTTTTAGTTCTTCAAAGTCTAAGAAGTTGCCAAATTGTCAAAAAACTGGATCTTCCAAGTGTTGTTTGATTTTTAGTTCTTCAAAGTCTAAGAAGTTGTCCAGATTGTCCAAAAACTGGGTCCTCCAAGTGTTGTTTGATTTTTAGTTCTTCAAAGTCTAAGAAGTTGTCCAGATTGTCCAAAAACTGGATCTTCCAAGTGTTGAATCATTTTTAGTTCTTCAAAGTCCAAGGAGTTGTCCAAAGTATCCAAAAACTCGATCTTGCATGTGTTGTTCGATTTTTAGTTCTTCAAAGCCTAAGAATTTGTCCAAATTTTCCAAAAATTCGATATTACAAGTGTAGTTTCATTTTTAGTTCTTAAACGTCTGAAAAGTTGTCCAAAAGCTCTATCTTCCAAGTGTTGCTACATTTTTAGTTCTTCAAAGTCTAAGAAATTGTCCAAATTGTCCAAAAACTGGATCTTCCAAGTGTTGTTTGATTTTTAGTTCTTCAAAGTCAAAGAAGTTGTCCAGATTGTCCAAAAACTGGATCTTCCAAGTGTTGTTTGATTTTTAGTTCTTCAAAGTCTAAGAAGTTGTCGAAATTGTCCAAAAACTCGATCTTCCAAGTGTTGTTTGATTTTTAGTTCGTCAAAGTCTAAGAAGTTGTCCAGATTGTCCAAAAACTGGATATTCCAAGTGTTGTTTGATTCATAATTCTTCAAAGTCTAAGAAAATGTCCAAATTGTCCAAAAAGTGGATCTTCCAAGTGTTGTTTGATTTTTAGTTCTTCAAAGTCTAAGAAGTTATCCAGATTGTCCAAAAACTGGATCTTCCAAGTGTTGTTTGATTTTTAGTTCTTCAAAGTCTATGAAGTTGTCCAAATTGTCCAAAAGCTGGATCTTCCAAGTGTTGTTTGATTTTTAGTTCGTCAAAGTCTAAAAAGTTGTCCAGATTGTCCAAAAACTGGATCTTCCAAGTGTTGTTTGATTTTTAGTTCTTCAAAGTCAAAGAAGTTGTCCCGATTGTCCAAAAATTGGATCTCCCAAGTGTTGTTTGATTTTTAGTTCTTCAAAGTCTAAGAAGTTGTCCAGATTGTCTAAAAACTGGATCTTCCAAGTGTTGTTTGATTTATAATTCTTCAAAGTCTAAGAAAATGTCCAAATTGTCCAAAAAGTGGATCTTCCAAGTGTTGTTTGATTTTTAGTTCTTCAAAGTCTAAGAAGTTGTCCAAATTGTCCAAAAACTGGATCTTCCAAGTGTTGTTTGATTGTTAGTTCTTCAAAGTCTAAGAAGTTGTCCAGATTGTCCAAAAACTGTATCTTCCAAGTGTTGTTTGATTTTTCATTCTTCAAAGTCTAAGAAGTTGTCCAAATTGTCCAAAAACTGGATCTTCCAAGTGTTGTTTGATTTTTAGTTCGTCAAAGTCTAAGAAGTTGTCCAAAAACTGTATCTTCCAAGTGCTGTTCGATTTTTAGTTCTTCAAAGTCAAAGAAGTTGTCCAAATTGTCCAAAAACTGGATCTTCCAAGTGTTGTTTGATTGTTAGTTCATCAAAGTCTAAGAAGTTGTCCAGATTGTCCAAAAACTGTATCTTCCAAGTGTTGTTTGATTTTTCATTCTTCAAAGTCTAAGAAGTTGTCCAAATTGTCCAAAAACTGGATCTTCCAAGTGTTGTTTGATTTTTAGTTCGTCAAAGTCTAAGAAGTTGTCCAAAAACTGTATCTTCCAAGTGCTGTTTGATTTTTAATTCTTCAAAGTCAAAGAAGTTGTCCAAATTGTCCAAAAACTGGATCTTCCAAGTGTTGTTTGATTGTTAGTTCTTCAAAGTCTAAGAAGTTGTCCAGATTGTCCAAAAACTGTATCTTCCAAGTGTTGTTTGATTTTTAGTTCTTCAAAGTCTAAGAAGTTGTCCAAATTGTCCAAAAACTGGATCTTCCAAGTGTTGTTTGATTTTTAGTTCGTCAAAGTCTAAGAAGTTGTCCAAATTGTCCAAAAACTGGATCTACCAAGTGTTGTTTGATTTTTAGTTCGTCAAAGTCTAAGAAGTTGTCCAAAAACTGTATCTTCCAAGTGTTGTTTGATTTTTAGTTCTTCAAAGTCAAAGAAGTTGTCCAGATTGTCCAAAAACTGGATCTTCCAAGTGTTGTTTGATTTTTAGTTCTTCAAAGTCTAAGAAGTTGTCCAAATTGTCCAAAAACTGGATCTTCCAAGTGTTGTTTGATTTTTAGTTCGTCAAAGTCTAAGAAGTTGTCCAGATTGTCCAAAAACTGTATCTTCCAAGTGTTGTTTGATTTTTAGTTCTTCAAAGTCTAAGAAGTTGTCCAAATTGTCCAAAAACTGGATCTTCCAAGTTTTGTTTGATTTTTAGTTCGTCAAAGTCTAAGAAGTTGTCCAAAAACTTTATCTTCCAAGTGTTGTTTGATTTTTAGTTCTTCAAAGTCTAAGAAGTTGTCCAGATTGTCCAAAAACTGGATCTCCCAAGTGTTGTTTGATTGTTAGTTCTTCAAAGTCTAAGAAGTTGTCCAGATTGTCCAAAAACTGAATCTTCCAAGTGTTGTTTGATTTTTAGTTCTTCAAAGTCTAAGTAGTTGTCCAGATTGTCCAAAAAGTGGATCTTCCAAGTGTTGTTTGATTTTTAGTTCTTCAAAGTCTAAGAAGTTGTCCAGATTGTCCAAAAACTGGATCTTCCAAGTGTTATTTGATTTTTAGTTCTTCAAAGTCTAAGAAGTTGCCAAATTGTCAAAAAACTGGATCTTCCAAGTGTTGTTTGATTTTTAGTTCTTCAAAGTCTAAGAAGTTGTCCAGATTGTCCAAAAACTGGGTCCTCCAAGTGTTGTTTGATTTTTAGTTCTTCAAAGTCTAAGAAGTTGTCCAGATTGTCCAAAAACTGGATCTTCCAAGTGTTGAATCATTTTTAGTTCTTCAAAGTCCAAGGAGTTGTCCAAAGTATCCAAAAACTCGATCTTGCATGTGTTGTTCGATTTTTAGTTCTTCAAAGCCTAAGAATTTGTCCAAATTTTCCAAAAATTCGATATTACAAGTGTAGTTTCATTTTTAGTTCTTAAACGTCTGAAAAGTTGTCCAAAAGCTCTATCTTCCAAGTGTTGCTACATTTTTAGTTCTTCAAAGTCTAAGAAATTGTCCAAATTGTCCAAAAACTGGATCTTCCAAGTGTTGTTTGATTTTTAGTTCTTCAAAGTCTAAGAAGTTGTCCAGATTGTCCAAAAACTGGATCTTCCAAGTGTTGTTTGATTTTTAGTTCTTCAAAGTCTAAGAAGTTGTCCAAATTGTTCAAAAACTGGATCTTACAAGTGTTGTTTGATTTTTAGTTCTTCAAAGTCTAAGAAGTTGTCCAAAAACTGTATCTTCCAAGTGTTGTTTGATTTTTAGTTCTTCGAAGTCAAAGAAGTTGTCCAAATTGTCCAAAAACTGGATCTTCCAAGTGTTGTTTGATTTTTAGTCCTTCAAAGTCTAAGAAGTTGACCAGATTGTCCAAAAACTGGATCTTCCAAGTGTTGTTTGATTTTTAGTTCTTCAAAGTCTAAGAAGTTGCCCAAATTGTCCAAAAACTGGATCTTCCAAGTGTTGTTTGATTTTTAGTTCTTCAAAGTCTAAGATGTTGTCCAGATTGTCCAAAAACTGTATCTTCCAAGTGTTGTTTGATTTTTAGTTCCTCAAAGTCTAAGAAGTTGTCCAAATTGTCCAAAAACTGGATCTACCAAGTGTTGTTTGATTTGTAGTTCGTCAAAGTTTAAGAAGTTGTCCAAACTATCCGAAAACCCGATCCTACAAGTGTTGCTTCATTTTTACCTCTTCAAAGTCTAAGAAGTTGTCGAGAATGTCCAAAAACTGGATCTTCCAAGTGTTGTTTGATTTTTAGTTCTTCAAAGTCTAAGAAGTTGTCCAAATTGTCCAAAAACTGGATCTTCCAAGTGTTGTTTGATTTTTAGTTCTTCAAAGTCTAAGAAGTTGTCCAGATTGTCGAAAAACTGGGTCCTCCAAGTGTTGTTTGATTTTTAGTTCTTCAAAGTCTAAGAAGTTGTTCAGATTGTCCAAAAACTGGATCTACCGAGTGTTGTTTGATTTTTAGTTCGTCAAAGTCTAAGAAGTTGTCCAGATTGTCTAAAAACTGGATCTTCCAAGTGTTGAATCATCTTTAGTTCTTCAAAGTCTAAGAAGTTGTCCAAACTGTCCGAAAACCCGATCCTCCAAGTGTTGCTTTATTTTTAGCTCTTCAAAGTATAGGAAGTTGTCCAAAAACTTGATCTTCCAAGTGTTGCTAAATTTTTTTAGCTCTTCAAAGTCTAAGAATTTGTTCAAATTGTCCGAAAACTCCGTGTTCCAAGTGTTGATTCATTTTTAGTTCTGTAAAGTTTAAGAGGTTGTCCAAAAACGCGATTTTCAAGGTGTTGCTTTAGTTTTAGTTCTCCAAAGGATAAGAGGTTGTCCAAAAAATCGTTCTTCCAAGTGTTGTTCCATTTTTAGTTCTTCAAAATATAGGAAATTGTCCTAAAACTCGATGTTCCAAGTGTTGCTTAATTTTTAGTTATTCAAGATCTAAGAAGTTGTTCAAATTGTCCAAAAACTCGATGTTCCAAGTGTTCTTTGTTCTTAGTTCTGCAAAGCTTAGGAAGTCCAAAAACTCTAACTTACCATAGCTGCTTTATTTTATTTCTTCAAAGCCTAAGAAAATGTCAAAAAACTCGATCTTCCAAGTATTGCTTCATTTCTAGTTCTTTACAGTCTAAGAGGTTGTCCAAAAAATGTATCATCAAGGTGTTGCTTTAGTTTTAGTTCTTCAAAGGATAAGAGGTTGTCCAAAAACTCTCTCTTCCAAGTGTCACTTCAATTGCATTTCTTCAAATTTTAATATGTTGTCCAAATTGTCTAAAAACCTTTGTAAAACAAAAGTTTTCTTCTTAATATACTATAACAGGTCGACAATATGATAGGTAATAAATGAAATCCCTAAAATCACCGAGAACTGCCAATAGTTGTCTATTTAACACCACCAGTATCAAAAGAAAAGTGCTTGTTAAAATAATTTAGGTGTGTTGTTAAGATAAATTGTCCTGCAAAAAAAATTGGCCACCAAAAGTAAATTTCTTCCATTAGGAGCTAACATATTTACGAGGACGTTTTTTTATGCAGGATAGTGTATAAGAAACGTCTTATCAAGAATCATATCAATCTATTTTAATCACATGAATCTTATTAGGATAGGTTTTGTTAAAGAAGCATAGGAAAAGTTAAACTTGAAAAAAACATTTTTTAAATAATAAAAATTTAATAAAAAAATGTACATTAACATCTTCTTTATTTATTTTTTCAACCCGAACTTGTTTCTAGAAGAAAAAATGTTATTCATGTCTGAATTTTAAGAGTATAAAATAATAATTTTTGATGGAATATTTTAGACAACGGATGAAAGTGTGACCTTGAGAAACTGCTAAAATTATCACTACCAGTGCTACGTATGATAAAAAAGGCAAACTAAGTATGAAATTTATAAAAATCTTCACAATTTTTTAATATTCATAATGATACTTCAGCTATTAACGAATAGATGGTGTTGCAATAATGTAATAAGTTTCTCAAAAAGTAAATCACGTTTATTTTTTTTATGAAAGGCCAAACAATTGATAACTATTTTAATTTTTTCTTAAAGCCCCTGCTTTACAGACAAAAATAAGAATTAAAATAAAAATAAAAGTTGACCTTATGGGTAACGATTTATGCGTTTATACAGCTCATATAAAAATAAAACAAGAGATGAAAACTTTTCAACTTTTATTTTTATCTGAAAACAGAAGTGCGCATCATATAATAGATAGCGATAGCTGGTATTATGAATATATTCAATGACACTGAAAAATTGTTGTATTATTTATGACTGTCCAGGATTAAAAATAACTGATGAATTTTTTATTTTAAATTTACTCATTCCTCAATATATTGTGTCATGGGTTTCAAGGTAATAGAATTTAAAAAATTAGTGGAGCCTTGTATAACAAAGGGATTCCATTAGATATTTGGTATTTACTATGCAAGTTTAGATTTCAATCAATAGATGGCGGTATATATTTTAAAGAATATTATCAATATTGATAAAAAATGACAGCTATAATTCATGAATATGTGAATATCATCTCATTTGGATTTTATGCATTGAATTTACTCATTTCTTAATAGATTGCAATGGCCTTCCTTTTGAATATTTTAAATCGAAGTTTAACTGGTTCCGCCACCTACGTGTGAGAAGCCAAACTAGAATTATATTTTTGTAGTTATTTCGTCGATTTGAACATTTTCGCTATTAATATTTATTAAATAGCTGTCTAAAGAAAACTTCATTCCCTACGGTGAATTAATTTGTTGTTAGAATTCGTCTAGTGTCTTTGAAAATATGATTATAAAAATATTTTCTTAAAGTTTTCATAGCGCCATCTATGATGCAAAAGCATGACTGAGCCTAAAAATCTACAAAAACTTTGACAATATAAAAACATTTCCACCCAGATTAAATATCATTTGTTAGATAGACCTAGCTTCGAAAGTATATTAACTATTGGTACAAATATATTACTGGCAACGCTATACCTATTTGATAAAAGTGCCAAACTAATTATGAAATATTTAGAAATCTTTACAATATTTTCTCAATTCTTTCGTTAGTTCAGTTTATTGCGTCTAGATGGCGTAATGGTGTTGAAATGTCTCAAAAAGTAAATCACTTTTCTCATTTTATTAAAAAGCCAGATTACCATTAAACATTTATAGCTATTTTTACTAGTTTGAGATTATTCTGTAATTAGCATCAGCTAAATAGATTATAAAATAGCCTCGTTTATTTAATAATATTCCCAGCGAGGTTAGATCTCAGACAATAGATGACGCTAGCTATTTTATTAATATATTCAATGATATTAACAAATAGTAGGAGTATTTATTTATGTCTACGGTAAAAAACAAATAATATAGATTTTTTATGTCAAATTAACTAATTCTTTTATAGTTTTCATTAACTAGCATCAAGAATATTTTAAATAGAATTTTAAAAATTGGTTGCGTCATCTATAAGAAAGAAGCTAGACTATATTTTAGACAGACTTGTCTATGTTAGCAAGACTAGATATCATTCAATAGATGACATAAGATATATTTTTAAGAATATCAATGTTATTAATAAAATAGTTGGATCATTTATGGCTGTCTAAGGTTATGAATCAACTTATTTGAATTTTTAGCATAAAATTTTCATTCCTTAACAGAGGCGTCAGCTGACTCCTAAATATTTTAAATAGAATTTAAAAAAAACTTGTCGCGTCACCTACGACTTAGAAGCTAAACTACACTTTAATAATTGGCATATTTGGGAGATTTTAACATATTTGCAATTAATATATTTGGATTGATAGGCTAAAGAAAACATTTGATTTCTTCGAACGAATTTATTTATTAATTATTTAGATTGCGTCAGCTGTGTTTGAAAATATTGTAATTATAATACTTTATCAAAGTATTTTCTTCGCCATCTATGAGCGAAAAGCCAGACTAATGTTAGCAATCTACAAGAACCTTGCCAAAACGTAAATTATTATTAGAAGTTTTGATATTATTGGTTAGATGGCAGAACCTATCTTCCATTTTTTACGGGAAAGAATGTGAAAGAAATAAAACAAACACAATCGATACAGGAAATAATTTATTTGAATCAATTATAAAGTTTCAATTAAATATCAATATGTTTTAAATTTTCCTCAAATAAATTTAATGCGAAAAATAGTTACAGGATACATATACTTGTTGACTTTCGACAATGTGAACAATGTTCATCGTTTATCACGAACAAGTCAATATAATACAGGGGATAGTTGATATTTCAAATAATGAACACTTTTAAAACACTCGATGCAAATTGTCGATATAAATTAAACAACCATTTTTGCACCACGTTAAAAAAGTTATCATTATCGCACTTCAACCAATACTTCCAAGTGCCGTTAAAACGTTTCGGATCCGATTCAGGATCGACTTTGTGCGAACCTTCGGGTAAGACCTCCTTCAAATAACGCAAATACTTTTTATTTAAATCCTTAACGACGTCCTGTAATTTTTCGTCGTTTATTAAATTATCCGTCTCACACGGATCGATATATAAATCGAATAAACATAAATCGTTACATAAATATAATCGATTTATCGATCTGCAAGATCCTGATCCTATATCGATTTCTTTGCGTAATTTTTCGATTGTAGTTTTTTCCAATGGTTTAATCGTCAATTTATTGATAGCTAAGTTCGTAGGACTGTTGAGGACGTTTGTTATGTTATACGAGGGATCTGTTGAATTACGTCCACTGTCTCCATAGTAACCGTTGTATAATCCGTTCGAAAATGAACCTAAAAATTGGAAGGGGGGAATAAATGGTGCGCGAAGACTAGATGTAGATATTATGTACAGGGTGTGTCGAAATATTGACGTAAATATTTTTATTTGCGTACAATCTGATTAAGTGACTATTCACAAGAAATTATTGATCATACAAATTGAGGAACAACATTTTTACAATAAAGTCGTGTACTAGAAACTACTGAAAATTTGTTGTACATAAAAGTATATACTGGGTCACTTTACAACACTTTTACGAGGGGGCATCGGCGCGGGACGTCATCTGCCAGGTGTGTCAGCTATCTTCTGACACGTGTTCCGTATGTCAGCCATATTGGGTCAACCATCTGCGCGACATCATGCGTCATCTGTCACGTGTTCCCTACGTGATGCCGTGTATCATCTACCACGTATTTCCTATTCCATCACAGTGTCTTACGGGGTGGAGAGCTACTCTGCTTCCAGGATGACCCCAGGGTAATTCTTGGGAATTATTTCCACCCTGATTGCCTTCACTGTTCTAAAAGCTGCTCGGTAACTTGTGGTTTGCCCAGTTTTTGTTGCAGCTGTTTTTGTTTTTTTACTTAGAGGTCACTGTGGAGGAATGATACGCTCCGAGCCACTTTTCTGCTTTGCCTTCCCCGTTGGAGTTTCCTTATCGGTTGGGCATTTCCCCGTTGATGCTTCCTTCGGGGTTGGGCGCTGAACAACCTGCTTCCTGGCCTCTTCGGGTGATATTCCCTGACCGAGGAGTTGCAAGTATTTCCGTACTTCTGCTCCACTGTGGCCCTTACTCAGTGAGTCGTATCTGTCACCCGGTCGTACCAGTATTGGCAGACCTTTGTGCCGTTTGGCCTTTTTTCCATCTGTGGGTGCCCGGAGGAAGAGGTGGAGGCTTTCTTCCGGTGGTGTTTTGCTTTTTTCTGTCCATAAATGGTCCCACGAGAAGCTAGTCATTACGGTCCACAAATCAGTAAGGGCTACTCTTATATATAGCCACGCATTCTTTCCCACCTTGAATTTAGGTTTTTGATGAGGTTGTCTCTTCTTGGTTCGTGCAGCCAAGTCAAATACCCCTCCCCCCTCCATCCCACTGGCTCGCGAGACATTCCCATGGACAGCCAGGAGACATTGGTAATAGGTGATTTCGAGGCTAGCTCGAAGTTTCGCCCGGCATCGTAACCCAGTGTGTAGTTCCTTAGCCACGATAATTCAACTGGGACAGATAAAATTGATCCGTGGTAGGATATTTGAGGGGTATCAGTTGAGTTTTTACACACAACGAGTACTCAGGTATTTCCCTTGTCAAATGAAATTATTGTCAGAGGTCCATTCTATCCACCACTTGGAGACGCGCTGGGTTGGTGCTCCACTCCTCCCAAAGGGCTGCGTAAATTCAACAACTAGGTACTAGATTATGTAAAAAAATGGGAGGTCGTGACAGGCTTGTAGGGTTTAAGAAGATAAATCATAGCACGAAAAGCAGAAACAACAAGTTTGAACAGGGCCATTGCCTTCAATAAAAAGGAAGTCGACTGTTTCTTCGAACTCTTATAGCAAGTTATGGAAAAACAAAAATTCTCACCTAGAAACACCTATAATATTGACGAAACTGGAATTTCCATAGTGTAGCAACCAGGAAAAATTTTGGAGTAAATAGGTTAGAAAAGGTTTGGTTTGATGACAAGCTGGGAAAGGGGTCACAACATCACAGTTGTTTGGGCAATGAGTGCTGCTGAACGTGATGAGGAGATATATGGTCCCATTGAAGCAAAATATGAATGTCCCAAGAATTGTTAGATAACAGAGGAACTAGTCCTCAAATAGATTCAGCACTTTGTCGTCCATGCAAAACCATCAGTCTTCAAAGATGAAGGTTTTATAGTGGCAGATGTTTTAAATGACCCAGAAGAAATGTCAGTTATCGATTCCACCCCATTCGTCGCATACGACTCAGCCTTTAGACGTTGCATTCTGTGGGCCACTCAAATCATAGTATAGGAATGAAATATGAAATTCCATGCAGGAGAAAAAATATCTCCATATGAAGGTGCCTCACTGCTTCGAAAAGCTTTTGCTCTTGCTGCATCAGTGGGTAATGGAAAGTCAGGCTTCAGAACTGCAGGAATATACTCGATTGATACTTCTGTCTTCAAAGATGAATATTTTCTGGCGGATGATGCTTTAAATTATCCAGAAGAAATAGCAGTAGCTGATGATGGAGTTGAGAATAACAAATTTCGAAATTTAATCATGAACTTATAGGAAGTTCCCAGCAATGTTGCTCTTCGAAAAATAAAACTGCTGCAATTTCCGAGGAAATTTCTTCGACTTCTTCTTCCTTCCCTCAATGGTAGCGCTGACGACCTCCTTCCAAAACCAAAGAAAAATACCAAAGTGACCAAAGCGAACAGGAGTTCGAAAATTAAGCAAAACTGGAGAAGACCAAGGGTGGAATATATAAAATAAAAGGTGTTGATGAAGCCAAGAGATTTTATAACTACTTTATTCGCGTGAAAGAACGAGAAGCGCCAGCTCCAAAAAAACCAAAGATGAAGCGAAAATAAAATCGGAAAAAGAATCGATTCAACATCATCTGATAATGATACAAATTTAGTTTTATATGTGATTTGAGGTGAATATGGGACAAACAATGAGATGTAGTACCTGTGTGTCATATGTGCACACTCCCCGTTATACCGCATAAGATTCTGCAGTCGGATATACTTGTGATTTTTGTATGTGACCGGTATTTATAGGATATATCAACATAAAATAATATTTCTACATTGATAAAAAGCGCAAAACTTAAACTATAAACCTCTCGGTGTCTATGTTTATATGCTAGTTCGCCTCTCCGTGGTGCACCCTGGATAGCGTTGTTAACAACGTGAACTAAATGAGCTAGCACTAATTGGCGGCCAGATAATCATTTTCATCTCCTGGCTATCTGAAGCACATCATCTTTGATATGTCACAAAGGAATTTCAACGGGCATTCTCAGGTCCAATCGACAAGAAACCTTGGACCTTGTGTCCGGATTTGCCAAATCAATATAGAGGGCATAAGCAGGGCAAAGTGCGATGTCCTGCAGAAGATTTTGAAAGATAATGACATTCAGGAAACTCATATGGAAAATGAGGAACAACTCATCAGAAGAGTTAGGATACCTGGTTACGATTTAATTGGAGCTATATATCACCGCGCTTATAGTGTTGCAACCTATGTGCGGTCTAACATCGGAAATGCTAACTTGTGCTCTGCTTCCTCTGACAACAACATACATACTGTGACTATCCAAATGGGAGGGCTGACCTTGGCCAATATATAAAAACCTCTGGCAGCTTCGTGGTCCCCACAAGTCTTACCCCTGCTCAAGCACCCATCTATCTATATTGGCGATTTTAACAGCCATCTCACACAATGGAAATATAAAGAAAATGATGAAAATGGTGAGGCCCTTACAAAATGAGCAGACGTAAATAATATGTACCTCGTATTCGACGCAAAAGATCGAGACTCCTTTTTTTCAGCAGCTTGGAAACGGGGTTATAACCCAGACCTATGCTTCGTAACTACAAATAATGATAAACTACCACTGAAAGCATCTCGCAATATCTTGATAGATTTTCCACATAGCCAACATCGACCTGCTGTAGCATGATAAAAATACAATGCTTTTTTGTATTGTTTTATACGAGTAATTCACGGAGGTGCATTAATTCGGTGAAGCCACCCACTGAGTATGCAACTTTATACACACTTCTGTATAGTTGGTTGCATAAGGGAATTAACTATGGGTTCTGAAATTATTTAAGCATATCCTGGAATAACGGGATGTAAATAATTAAATGAGTGTCTAGAGTAATATTTTTATTAATATTCTTCATGTGATTTAACCAATCCATGAGTATTTTATTATTTTATGTGGGGATTTTATTTGACTGCCATTGGTAACACTGATTATCATTGTCCGTGGTAAAGGGAAGCTAAAATTGTTGAAATCACTTGTCTGATACTTCTTGAATGGTTAAGTTGGGTATCAATGAGGACAAGTCGTGAGTATACAAAATGGCCGGTGGCACATGGTTTAATCCATTTATTTTGGGAACTATAGTGGTGAAAAACCCTTGTTAACAAGGTAAGCTTTCATCTTGTATTTATTTTCACGGCTATAACCCCCAATTTCTTTTTAGGGTTTTTTTCTATACTGCATAGTTTTTTTTACAAGCAGTTTTTACAATATTTTTTGCCAATTGAATATGGTTTGATAGTTTTTATGGGTGATGGTGATCAATGATAGGATGATCAAGTACATATTTTAAGAAGCCTCAATTTCGGATGATTCCTGTATGGTATATATTCTCGTAGGGATAGCTGACAGGCTAATGTTTTCCGTCCAGGGTTGTTTGTTGGTGACAACTGTCGAATAATTTCATCATGAACAACGATTATTAACAGCATGACTGAATCTTGCTCCATAAGTCAGATGTTGCGTGTCAATTAAGCCAATTGACGTCTAATAGTTTGGACACTAACCGCAAGTAACATTTAAAGTTTTATTTGTTTTTATCTGAACTTTGAGCAAATTATTCATTTTATAACTGCATGTTTTAAACGTTTAACGACACATTAACTTTTATATTCTACTATTTAGTAACTTCACATTTTTATAAAGACGTCTATCAAATGCACAATTTTAACATTACATTCTTTCAACTCTGTAGAGTTGAAATATCAACTTCGTTAATGTATACCGCCCTGAAATTATATTTCAGTTTGATCTTATTATATTAGAGATACTTTTGACCTACTTGGTTGTATATGGTTAATTATTACAGTTGTAAAGCGGTAACTGGTATACCATTTACGTGTTACTAAAGATTTAGTGTATGGTATATTATGATCTCAGTTAGTTGATAACATTAGAAATTGTTAAACATTTTAAATTAACCAATTATATATATCACTTCATAAATAGAGTTGATCACCTCATATTTTTGAGACAGGTTATTACAACATCTGTTCAAGGTACCATCCATTTAATTAAACTGTTTCATTGGCAACAAAGTGTTTTATTTGATTCACAAACGTAAAAGCAAAACGACATAAATAACATATTTGAAAAGTTACAATAGCTAATCTTTTTCATTATTGGTTTCTTGATTAATCAGTAAATTTCTTGAATGTCCTACTAATCAAGTGGCGCCTTAAAAAATAATAAAGGACAAGCTTTCAAATATTCCTCACTAACTCACGACCTTATGCTCTCCGGTGAAAAGCGAACCTTTGGCAATGTAATCTCACTTCTTGGAGTAACAACAGCAAGGTAAGGTTACCCTGCTTTGATAGAGGTCGGCATAACGTCGCCTCGAAGTCAAAACCTCGTATCTCGAATTTTGCTCTTTTTGAGTTACGAGTCTTGCAGGTTATAGAATATTATAGCGCATACGTGGCAAATACTTGGATCTCGATATTTAGATAGAATGCGGCTGCGCAAATTTATTTGAAATTCTCGTATTTCGAATGAAGCACACAAACCTCGTATCTCATTTTAAGAAAAACAAAATTGTTATGCAGTTTGAATCACCGTGTCGATATTGTGTCTGATTTAAATAGGTAGTTGGTCAGAAAGGAGCTCTAAGATATGGTAAGTAAAATTCTATCTGTTTTATACATTTTTATGCATGAGAAATGTGTTAGTTTTTAAAGTAGAAAAAAGTGAGGTTAGAAGCTAAATTTTTGAGAGTAAACGGCACATAATGTTGTAACAATTTGAACAAATTTATTACAACTACTAAAACTAAGTTTTTTAAGCACCAGAGATTATTAGTTACAATTTATTATGAGTATAGCAAACAACTTAAACGGCTTAAAATCAAGATACGAGGTTTTGCAATTTTGCAACTGTAAAAATAAACTGGCATTGATGATTTACGAGTTTTTAATAAACCGATTTAAAGTTTTTTTTTATTGTTTGTAAGCGTCTCGTGCTAGTAAAATATTAGCTATGGTACTACAAAGCCCTCTTGCGAGAGTCAACCGGTTCCATCAGCTGTAGTGACAGAACGAAATTCACAAAAATTTGGATCTGGCACGAATTTTTCTTCACACGTTGAACTGTGTTGTAACGTTAATCCGTCTGCAGCTGTAGATCAAAAAATATCACAGAACATTTCAATATGCGTTGATCAAAGTTTAGTCACAAATAATAATAATAATAATTTCAATGAGGAGGACACCGATGAAGACCCTTTCCAAGATTCTGGATCTAGCTTTCACCCCAGTAATGGCTCAGAAGACGAATCCCAATCAGAAACATACCATGATGAAGAAGTACTAGAAGATCAAAACGGGACTGTAGATAATCCGTTAAAAAAGAAACGTGCCAAAAAAGGACAAGGAAATCCCACTACTTGGAAGAGAAATAGTGCTCAAATACGCAGAAGAAAGGGAGAGGAATATGAAGCACAAAAAAAACACAGAGATGGATCGAAAACAGTTGTTAAAAGAAGGGCACGGATCATGAAAGAGAGATGCAACTCAGGCAAGTATCTAAAGTCTAAAGGAAAAAGACAATGCGCTTCCATAACGGACGATCAAAGAAAAAAATTATTTACTAGGTTTTGGGTGGAAATGGACTGGAGTCAGAGAAAAGTGCTTGTGGCGACTTTGGTAAATAAGTCTACAACTTTACAAAAAACGACTAAGAAGACATCACGCCGCAACACCAGTTTATTTTATCATTTAAAAGTGAACGACAAAGTACTTCCCGTTTGCAAAAAATGTTCCTCTCAGCATTCGCCTTAGGAGAATGGACAGTTTTAAACTGGGTAAAAAATAGTAATCACTCTGGGATAGTAGATTCCTCGAGGAAGTGCCCAAATAAAAGTAAACCTTGTGATAAACAAAAAAGAGATCAAATAAAAGAATTTTTGGAGAAGTTGCCGAAACTACCTTCACATTATTGTAGATCGACAACCAGTAAACTATACGTGGAAACTATCTTTAAATCACACACTGAGGTGTACAATGTATACAAAAGCACAAGTGGGAGAAAATTCTGCCGCGAGCAAAGATGTTTTTACATCAGAAATGAAACATTTGAATATTGACATCTACCATCCACGAAAAGATCAATGTGACTTGTGTTTTAGCTTCAAACTAAATAATGTTGGACTAGATGAATATAACTTCCACATCAACCAAAAAGAACGAGCTCGTCAGGAAAAACAAAAAGACAAAGACGATGCCGTCGCTGGGAAAGTACTTGCATTCACTATGGATGTACAGGCGGTGTAGCTTGTGCCATTTTTGCCAGCTAGCATGATTTATTTTAAACAAAAATTAGCTTGCCATAACTTTACCATTTACAATTTGGGTAGTGATGCTGTCGTATGCTATGTATGGCACATGGCACGAAGGGGAGGGGGAATGGATGCTAATTGTTTTGCCTCATGTCTAACAGATTATATCAACAATGAACTTGCCGGAGATGATAAAGACAAATTAAAAATCTTTTATAGTGATGGCTCAGAATAGGAACGTAACCTTAGCTAATGCTTTGCAACATTACTTCATAATGAATGAAACCAACGATATTGTTCAAAAATATCTTACTAAGGGCCATTCTCAGATGGAATGCGACAGCGTGGATTCCACCATCGAAATGCGTAAAAAAATAGAGATGTTCATTCGCCCTCAAATTACGTTCAGGTCATTGAACAAGCTCGTCGAAACTCTAAAGGACCATACAAAGTGAAGTACGTTGATCACAGTTTCTTCAACAGCTATGACGAAATTAAATATTATAAGACTATACGTCCAGGTGTCAAGACCGGCGATCCTTGTGTAACTGACTTAGTAGCCCTTAAATATTCAGCTGACAGTGGGATACAATTCAAATTGAGGTTTGATGATGAGTGGTCTCTCCTTCCCCACAGAATGTCAAATAATACGAGAACTGTAAAGAAACTATACAAAGCTGCATTGCCTCTCAAATGTGATAAATACGATCATCTTCAGTCTTTGGAAAAGATCATTCATCAAGATTATCATGGATTTTATGATTCTCTACTTCATTAATTTTTTTATACGTTTTTTCATCCAACCTTAGCATTCAATCTAAGTGGAAAAAATATTATTTTTATTGTATTTTGTGTATTATTTGTTATAACTACCGATTACCAGAATAAAATGTTTCTTTCTTTCTTAATTTGTTCAATTTTTATTGTTCACTTTGCAGTGAGAAAACCTCGGAAGTCCAAAATTAATAATGAAAAACTCTTATCTCACTATTTTTGCGGTTACAAAGAAAAAAACAAGAAAAAACTAAAATTTAATTTATTCAGGATTTTACTCTTATCCAGGCCTTCAATATGACAATACCCTGTATCAAAATTATCATAACAGCAAATTATACTAAGTTTTTTGGGTTTCCTGAAAAAATGTGAATTTTGACATACGAGGTTTTGACTTCGAGGCGACGATAATTATCTCCATGGTAACCTCTCTTCCTCGCCCAAGGTGGAACTTCCAAAAGGCAAAATGGGAAAATTTCTCTAATAACCTAGTTAACTGTCTGGGATGGACTCCCCCTAAATCAGAAAACTATAAGAGGTTTGTAGGAGCAATCGTAAGTTCAGCAAAAAAGACTATACCCAGAGGATACCGAAAACAATATATCCCGGGATGGAAGGATGATCTCGAAAACCAAAATAAGGCATTTCACGACAGTAACGACCATGAAATCGCGGATGAGCTGCTGCGCAACCTTGATATAGCGCGACGAGAGAGATGGGTGGAAACTGCACAAGCACTGGATTTTAAAACGTCTAGCAGAAAAGCTTGGTCGCTCTTAAGAAAGCTAAATGATGGGAACAGGAGCTCACGCAAAGGTACAACGATACCCCTCAGCAAAATCGCTGCACATATTGTACAAACTCTCAAAGCTTGGCGAGACAAAGCTCACACAATGCAAATCAAACGCGAGCATAAAGGACACTTAAAAAATTAACAAGTGAAGAACATACGCACTTTTCCTATCCATACTCACCAGAAGAAATAACAATGGCGTTAAAGGATGTAAAGTCAGGGAAAGCGCCTGGATTTGACGGAATCCACCCGGAATTCCTCTTAAACTGTGGAGGATATGCAAGAGGATGGTTGGCCGACTTCTTCACAGATATGATGGTACATGGTAAAATACCACAGTAAATGAAGCAGTCCAAAATCATTGCACTTTTAAAAACAGGAAAACCAAGTAACAAACTAAAGAGCTATCGGCCAGTTGCACTGTTGAGCTCAGTCAATAAACTCCTGGAGATACTTCTTTACAACCGCATTGCTACCAAAATAATGGCAGCGCTTCCCACAGAACAGTCTGGATTCCGCCCCAAGCGCAACTGTACAGATTAGGTTAGATTAGAAAATTGATTCAAGACATCACTGTATTTATAGATCTGTCTGCTACATACGATACTGTCTGGAGACATAGCCTGCTTTCCAAGTTCATCCGAGTGATTCCTTGCCAGAGGATTACCCGACTCGTTGACAGCATGCTGGCCGATAGAACATTCCAGGTGATAGTCAAGTGCCCAAAGAGTCTTAAATAATGGCTTACCACAAGGCTCTGTGTTGGCTCCGCTATTGTTCAGCTTATATATCGCCGACATGCCAGATACAACTTCCAAAAGGTTCGGATATGCGGATGACTGGGTCCTGGCAACACAACATAAGACGTTCGAAGCAATAGAAACAACGTTGTCATCTGATTTAACGTCCCTGAGCACATTTTTTCGTAAATAGAGTTTACATCCGAACCACACAAAAACAGAAACCAACTGCTTCCATCTCTGCAACAAATCCGCAAACAGAAGACTAAACGTCTATTTTGAGGGAATCCATCTTCGATTCAAGCGCGTCCGAAATACTTGGGAGTTACTTTAGACAGAACGCTCAGCTACAAACAGAATTTGGAAAACACTGCAGCTAAATTAAACACGAGAAATAATATTTTTCATAAGTTGTGCGGTACCACATGGGGCTCTTCGGCTGACATGTTACGCACTACAGCACTTGAACTGGTCTACTCGACAGCGAAATACTGCGCCCCGGTATGGTTGAATAGTGTTCACACAAAGACAATCGATGTGCAGCTCAACAACACTATGCGAATTATAACATGACCATTCGCTCAACTCCAACACACTGGCTGCCTGTTTTGTGCCACATAGCACCCGCGCGTCTCCAGCGAAGGAGTGCTCTTCTTCGGGAATACAAGAAACTGATTGACAACCCACAGTTACCCATACAACGTGACATACCTGACCTGGAGAACGGCAGACTTCGGTCCAGGCACCCAGCAATTATAACAGCCAAGGAAATGCAACGAACAGGGTTTAACATCATAGAATCTTGTAGAGAACAATGGCAGGTAGTGGGCCCCGGGCATTGTCAAACCCTCCCCTGCATCACGAAGAAGCCACCTGGGTAAGAACTGCCTCGCCATATATGTTCATCCCTAAATCGTATTCGCACCAACCATGGAATTTGCGCAGATTTCCTCCATAAATGGGGTAAAATACCGTTCACCACATACTGTCCGAATGCGAAACAAGGGCTTATGTTGGAAACTTCTCATATTTTCTGATGGTGACCGACGCCGCAAAAGACTATACATGTAATGTTAATGTTCGTTTTTGATTTTATTTGATTTGTTCGCTCTTTGTCATTTACACTCCTGTTTGTGTTTTTGAATATACCTTAATTTTAATTTTTAATTCTAATTTCAATTTTAATTTTTTTATTGGCCCTGTTGCATGATGTGTAATGCAATACGCTAAATAAATAAACAACATAAAAATGTATAGTGTTATAGTCTGTTTCTTATTGTCTGAAAGCACGCGAAAAGGTCACAGATGCTAGTCAGGTAGTTGAACATAAGCGTCACCGTTCATCTGAGGAATTTATTTACTATTTAATTTTATACCCGATCTGATATAGAAAGGTAATATAAATGTAAATTCGGTTAGTTAAAACAACTAACTGACCTTCATACATTTGTAGAGTACATACAGTTAAAACAATCAATTACTTTTGAAATAATCTTGCAACGCAACTATTCTGACTGAATATTTCATTAATTATCTTGAGAATTTGGCGCAGGTTAATTCTTGGGAGACATATTAACAAACCATTTATCAATTCATTCTCCAGATAATTACTTTCTGATTTTCGAAATGTTGATAATAACATTTCCAAGACACATTACAATAAGGTCCTACTAGGGATTGTCCCAATGACTACTTAGAAATTTTGCAGGTATATACGGTGAAACTTGGTCTCGCCCAAATTTGTATAATTTGTTTTGCTTAGAGTCGCTTATGTTCCATAAGTGTTAACGGTGTTGTGAAAAATGTCTTCAAATTTTACCCCAGTAAAGTGTAAGAGCGTGCTTAGCTTACAAACGAAGACTATAGTGTTAAATGTGCATGATGCTGTTGTACATCAAATGCCGGCTGCTACTGTTAGAAATATAGTTTCGACATGTTCCAATATGACAGGAGTTAGTGAATCTACTATTTACAGGCTTCTAAGAGAGAGGAAAAATGGAAATATATCTCCACCTAAAAAGTCAACTGGAAGAAAACTATTTGACCTTGATGAACATATGCAAAATACAATAAGACGAAAAGTACATGAATTATATTTTAAAAAAGAGATCCCAATCCTTGACATAATTCTAAGAATGGTGAAGGAGGACGAGAATTTGCCTGACATAGGGCGAAAAACTTTGTGGAAAATATTACACAAATTAAATTTTACTTGGGAGAAGCAAAATCGCAAATCAGTGCTAATCGAAAACGAAGAAATAATATGTTGGAGACGCCAGTATTTACGAGATATCCGAAAATACAGACAGGAGGGAAGACAAATCTATTATCTAGATGAGACATGGCTCAATGAAGGACATTCAGTGAAAAAAATATGGAAGGACAAAAGTATTCAAACCAGTCGTCAAGCTTTCATAGAAGGTTTATCTACTGGACTGAAAACTCCTACCGGTAAAGGTCGCCGACTAATAATAACGCATATTGGATGCAATCAAGGGTCCGTTGAAGGTGGTTTACTGGAGTTTCAGTCAACATCAACCAAAGACTATCATAAAGAAATGTCTGCAGATTTTATGAAGAGTATTTTACACAAATGGTCGAATTAATTCCAAATAATGCTGTAATCGTTATGGACAATGTCACTTATCATTCGCGATTAACAAAAAATCTTCCATCTACCTCTTGGAGAAAAGCTGATATAAGAAACTGGTTAATTGTAAAAGATAAACCATTTGAAGATGATATGTTGAAAAACGAACTTTTAAAGGTTGCTCCAGATCACAAGCTACAATTTAAAAAGTTTGTTATTGATGAAATAGCCAAGAATCGTGGGATAAGAGTGCTTCGTTTGCCGCCATACCATTGTGAATTAAATGCGATAGAGTTAATATAGGCCCAAATGAAAGGTTATGTAGCTAGACATAATAAAACATTTAAAATGAAAGATGTTCGTGAACTCATGAAGTACTTATTGACAACAATAACTGAAGAGAACTGAAGAAATGTTCTGAATCATGTAATTAAAGAGGAAGAGAAAATGTGGGTTTAAGATAGCCTCATAGAACAAACTATAGAACCGATAGTGATCTCTCTCGACGAGTCTTCGGATGATTCTTGTATGGCCAGCGAAGATGATGATACTATAGATTGAATTTTATATTCCCTATAAATGGTAGGTTTACATTACTTAATATACATTCATTCATTGTCAATAAATTTGAATTATGAAAAGTAAACTATATTTTCTTTAATTAATTTAATTTAATAAAAATTAAAATGTAACGTGTTAATAGGCCTAAACGAATGAATTTTATTTTAACTGTAATGTTGACCGAATCTAATTAAATACGCAAAATGAACTAATATCGTAATCTCTGCCACTGCCGCACTGTTTATCGTTTAGCTGGCATTGTTCAGTTTTATTACCATATTGTATTTTGAGCTGAAACAGGGATGTACAGATAACCGATACAGACACCTACTTGTTTTGGATTAGAATTTTGGTATTTACTTGTAAAATTCTTAGGATCACTCCGTAAGAGATAATTTTCTATTTGAATATTCAATGAGGCTACTGTGCTGTCAGACATTAAGAAATAGACTATAGTTCTACTCATTTCTTCCTTAAATAAACACATATCGGTCAAGACGTTGTTTGTTTTTCTAATAATTACCCCATTCTACCCTACTATCACTGTGGATTTATTATAAAAAATTATGTTTTTATGTTATTATTATGAACTACGCCCTCTAGCGGTGGACTACGATCAATCGTTGCAGCCCTACGTCCCCCAAGGGAATTACGGAATTGAGTAAGTACGATCAAAAGTTACCTCTCTTAATCAGATACCCTGTACAAAACCTGTAAGAATATTACATTTTTTTATTTAAAACTTACCATTTAATAGCTTATATCGGCCACCGTATCCTAAAACTCCAGAATATCCCGATTCTTCATCGATGTTAATAAGTATTTCGGTCCTTTTGGTTGATACGTTTCCCGAAATAACTTCCCATTGGTCTATACCGTCGATATCACCCAAATTACTCACGTTACCACCAGCGGCGCTATAGAAAGTCGGGAGAAAATCGGTGATGTGTATCAAGTGCCTGTTAACGTAATTTTTGTTTTTTAACAACGGACTGTACAGTACGCCCGTCCCTCGTACACCACCTTCGAATAACGTGAATTTCAACTGAAAATAAGAATCGTTAAGCGATACAAATTGATGTAAACGATATACATACCCCTCTAAACGGCCACGAAGATCCGAAATTTTGATACAAACCTTCCGTTTGGGCGCCATTATCGGAAAAAAATAATACGATAGAATTTTCTAACATTCCTTTATCCGAAAGCGCTTCAACTATCTCCCCAACGGATTGGTCCATTATATTAACCAGATCTGAAATATTTGTTCGGATATATTACCATCTGTAGCGAGTGTTAAATTCACAACATTGTTATTGTATAGAATACGAGTTGAATTAAGGTTACTGAAAAAGACAATGTGAAATGTGCTTGGATTGTAAACTAGTCTGTCTAGGTCGAATGTGTTATAACGTATAGTTGTGCTGGTGAGTTTTAGTATTTAATTCAGCTGTACAGTATTCTATTTCCTATAATAATGTAGTAAGATAGTGTATTCATTAAGTGTTATTTAGTATGTTATTGATAGTAGTACAAATAAAACCCTGTGATGTAATTAGCACAGCGATCTGTTTCCTTCCAAGTCCATACTTTGGCAAGGCAAACTACACATATATCACATTTTAGAAATATCATTTACAATAATACAAGAGATACTCTACTTTACCTGCATATGATCTTCTTTCGATAGATTCGATGTAACTATATTTTTTATTGGCCACATCTACATCCGGTACACCTAGTTCGGTGCCGTTATATCCGGTGTGGCCGGCCAGATGAGACAACATTAAAAACAGCGGTGTTTCGTCTTTATGCTTCTTGATGATCTCCACGGACTTTTTTGTGAATAACTCTGTTGCGTATTGACCTTTCAAACCCCATTGTGGGGTAAAATTATCGCGGAGATCAAAACCGGTGAAATTCTGCAATAAAACACCCTTAGAAAGCTTGACGGGACGACGACGTCAATGGTAAACGCGGTTAGGGTCTAGAAAGTTAGGTACTTACTTGGTTGGGGTCTAGAGGGTTAGGTTAAGTTAGGTTAGGTTACTTGGATCGGGTCTAGAGGGTTAGGTTAGGTTAGGTTAAGTACATACTTGGTTAGGGTTTAAAGGGTTAGGTTAGGTATTTACTTGGCTGGGGTTTGGGGAGTTAAGTTAGATACTTACTTGGTTAGGGTAAAGAGGCTTAGGTTAGGTACTTACTTGGGTGGGGTGTTGAGGGTTAGGTTAGGTACTTATTAGGTTAGGGTCTAGAGGGTTAGGTTATGTTAGGTACTTACTTGGTTCGGGTCGAGAGGGTTAGGTTAGGTTAGGTTAGGTATTTACTTGGCTCGGGTTTAGGGGGTTAGGTTAGGTTAGGTACTTACTTGATTAGGGTGTAACCCTGTTTATGAAATAATTCGTTAGTCATTAAACATTCAAAGATATGTTGGTCAAGGACTATGTATGACACGGTCATATTTCTATGTCTTAGCTCGTTATCATATATATTACTGAAATATATGATTAATAAAATATTATCAAATAATTTCTAGGTATATTACACTATATAATATATTTCATCACATTTTATGTAAAAGCAAAATGAATAAACAGAAATTTTTTGCTATCAGTGCTTCTGTATCTTCAATCATTACAATTTGTTCATTGCTGAAAAAACGACAGCGTAAAAAGAAGAAACGTCTATGGGTGAGGCCATGGGTTGCAAGACGGACTTAGGAATCCATCATCAGTTACTGAAAGAACTTCAATGAGAAGATCCTAAACATTATGAGAACTACTTAAGAATGGATGACGATACCTTTCGTTATGTAGTGTCCAAAGTGTCTCCACGCATATCAAAGGAAAATACGCATATGAGAAATAGCATAAGTGTTGCAGATCGCCTAATGGTTACACTTAGGTTCTTAGCAACTGACGATTCTTACTCCAGTTTACAGTACAGTACAAGAATATCTCAATGTACTCTTTCCAAAATAATTCCCGAAATATGTGAAGCTATATACGAATCAATGAAAAATGAGTTTTTGAAGGTAAAACATATTTATTTCAAATTAGAACAAAAACATAGATACATACAAGTACAGATTAACCTTTTTGCAAAAAAGAAATCATCTAAGTACAACAACGAAGTATCAATGTCTCTAATTAGAATCCTCTAAATGTTCATCAATAATGTCTACAGTTTCAAATTCAGTGTAAATGTCTGGTGACTTGAGATAATGATCATTTTCGTTTCTATCCTGGCAATCAATCGTCACCTTACCTTGCTCTGTAATAACTGTCCACTGGCTCGAATCGGACGAATTGCTTTCGGGAACTGTAATAATGCATGATTGATTATCGATTTTATCTCATATTTCGTTTATAACATTTTGGATATTGTGTTTTGCCAGTCTGTAAGTGTAGCCATTAGAAGCTGATCGGATTCCTCTAAAGTCGTTGTTTATGAAATGTATCAACTTCATCTGGAGCAGAATCTTGGTTTTGACATGGTTGAGAAGCAAGTTGTGACATCTGTTTAATTGTACTTGCTGCCTGAACTAAAAGGGAATCGTACGATTCCATTTTCCATTTTGTCTGGTTTTTCTTCTGCGATGCTGGTGTTGGAGGTATTTCTGATGGTGTTGAAGGTAGTGTCGAGGGAGTTGCAGGTATCTGAGATGGTGTTGGGCTTAGTTGCGATTGTGTACCATCAGTCAAAATGTTTTCTTCACAAATCTGTAACAGATAATAATTTATTTAAACGCATGATTACAGCAATGTGTTGTTTGCAGATACTCAATACCTCAGAAGAGTGGGAAATATGTAGCCAAAGAATTTGAGAAGAAATGGAATGTATTCAATACAATTGGCGCAATAGATGGAAAACATATCCGTATTAATTGTCCTACAGTATCATACTGTTTGCTTTAGCTGACGCAAATTATAAATTCGTATATGTTGATGTTGGGACCAATGGCAGAGTAGGTGACTCAGGGGTTTATATGGAGAGTCCATTGAAGCAATGCCTCACTGAAAGAAGAATGTTGAATATTCCAAAAGATAAGAAACTGCCTAATTCAAACTCCATTTTGCCTTTTGTAGTACTAGCGGATAGTGCTTTTCCCTTAAGCCAGAATGTCATGAAGCCTTACCATTTAAATAATATCACCAGGGAAAAAAAATATTTAATTACAGATTAGAGTATTCTTAACTCCAGTCAATCTAGCAGTAGAAAAAGTTACATCAATTGTGCTTGCAGCTTGCACATTACACAATATGTTAATTGAAAAGCGAAAATATTTGTACACTAGAACAGATACGTTGAGGTAGATGGTCATCAAGCCCTTCAGCCAATTACTGGAGAAGAGCATCTACAAATGCTACCTTTACAACCACAAACAAATATTGGTCATGTACGCCATGGTCATGAAGTTCGTAATGAATTCAAACATTTTTATAATGGACCAGGAAAGGTCCCATGGCAAGACAACTACATAGATTAGACAAGTTAAATACTACTTACTGTTTGCTCAACTTTCTCTTGGCATATTACCGTTAAATTTGATTTTGATTCATCAGGTGTTGTTGTCCACCTCAGAAAGTGCAGCATAGGAAACCAGTATGCAGTTGGCTTGTAAACAGAGTCTGCATCAGCTCCGCTTTAATGCTTTTTTCAATCTATAAGTAAAGGACAATATTATATTTAGGCGAAAAATACATTTTTAATCTTTGTGATATATATGATTATTTGCATTAAAAGTTTATGGCATTTATGGTGTTCAGATTTTGTTATTACCAAAAGTGAGGTTAGGAAGTTATGATTCCAAGGTTTAAACATAATGACTAAAAAACAATTGTTTCCTAAACTATAACATATTAATTACTCTTCTTACCTTTAATTTTTCAGCTAAGTATTGACACCTTAAACCGTTTATTTTTTTTCGGACATCTGCTGCTGTACAACCTTCACTTATATTACTGAAAATTTCAGCAATCGATGTGTACAACGTCAAACGTTTATTTTTATTTTTATAGTCAATATTTTTGACGTCGTACAGCATTTCATTCGCTTCATATTGAGAAATCAATTGTTTTGTTGTGGTAACAGTCCAGTTGAACTTCCCAGACGCCATTTTTTGTCTAACTATCATCATAGGTTCTCTCTAGGAGAACATATTATCATAGATATATTATCATAGTCCATCTATTATCAAAGTTAATATATTATACTGTCATATATTTGATCAAATAAATATGGTAAAAGATCTATGACATAGAAATATTACCGTGTAATACCGACCTTAGAGTCAGCATCTAGACATATAACACTTTTATCTATATTTAATATTTATATACAATATTGTGAAAAAAGCGTAAACAAATCGATAGAAGTTTTGGTTAGGTCAAGTAAATGGGCTACGGATCATTATTAAAAATATACTGTAAAGATTAAGAGATATCTCTTGGCGAGAAGAATAAATCATTATTGATTGAAAACAGAGTGAGTTATTTTACCAATACCTTACAAGGGTCTAGAGGTTTAGGTTAGGTACTTATTTGATTAGGGTCTAGAGGGTTAGGTTACGTTAGGTACTTACTTGGTTCAGGTCTAGAGGGTTAATTTAGGTTAGATACTAACTTGGTTGGGGTCTAGAGGGTTAGGTTAGGCTAGGCACTTACTTGTTTGGGGTCTAACGGGCTAGGAGCGTTAACTTCATAATTGAAATACCCCACAAAACCGCTCCAGTATCCGAAATGTGTGTCGAACCCTCTTTTGGTGGGTGTGTGTTCCTTGCAAGCCGCCCCCAAATGCCATTTTCCGACTAAATGGTTACTGTAACCTAATTCTTTGAGTCTTTCGGCTAATGTCTGGGTATTCTGTGGTAGGGAGCGATTTTCTCCTGCATTCAGAGGAATACCTTGCAATCCTGAAATTAGATGTTACGAAATTCAGACCTAACCACGCAACCATAGGCTAAAATAATAATTTTACAGGTAAAGGCTTTTACCTAATCTAATAGGGTAGGTTCCTGTTAATAACGCGGCTCTAGAAGGAGTGCACGTCTGTTGGGTGTAAAATTTGTCTAATGTGACTCCATTGTATCCCAAAGCATCGATGTTGGGTGTCGGGATTTGACTAGAGCCGTGTAAGCTGATATCGTTCCAACCCTAAGGAAATGAGTTGCTTGTGAGATAGTTTTATTAATTTAGTTCATATCTCGTATCATTTTAACACATAATTTTATTTATAATTTATTTCGTTCATTCCCCGTATAATTTTGTTACATTATTGTATCTATATTTAATTATCATCCCCCCCTATCATTTTTTATATATTTTTGTCCATTATTAATTCTATTCATCCCCCTGTATCATTTGTTCACTTAATTTTATCCATAATTAACTTTGTTCACCCCTCATATCATTTTATTACATAATTATATCAATTATTCATTTCGCAACACCTGAAAAATTTGGGGAAGATGTATTCGAACGACTTCAAGTTGACTAGCTCATGTTAAACCTGAAGAAATGTCAGGTATTCCAAAACCGAGTCAACTATCTGGGTCATATAGTGAGCAATGAAGGACTGCCCGTGGATCCAGAGAAAATTGCTTCCGTTCAACAATAGCCAGAGCCAACCGACAAATATCAAATTCGGAGTTTCCTTGGACTTTGCACATACTGTCAAAGATTTGCTAGGAAGTTTGGAGATATTGCCAAGCCACTAACACTAACTCGACTCACAGAAGAAGCAAGAGCTTTCCATTGGGAGGAAGATTGTCAAACGGCTTTTGAAACCTTGAAGAGACATTTAACCACGGCACCGATATTAGGATATCCATTACCAGACTTTATTATTGACACTATTGAGCAACGTAGAATTTGGAGTAGTCCTCTCATAAATCCAAGGAGAGCAAGAAAGAGTGCTGGAATATTTCAGTAAAGTCCTCTCCAAACCAGAACGAAACTACTGCGTCACGAGAAGAGAACTTTGGGCAGTACTGAATTCCGTAGAATACTTTCACCAGTATCTCTATTGAAGGAAGGTCTTAATCCGGACTGATCATGTAGCACTCAAGCGGTTGATGCAGTTCACAGATCTAGAAGGATCCAACGACTTCAAGAGTAGGATTTCAAGATCGAGCTGGTGTGAGTCACTCAAATGCCGACTCCCTGTAGAGACGGCCGTGCCTAGCAGACTGTTTCCACTGCTACAAGACGAAATCTAAGGAAGCTGCAGTTTCAAGAACTACAGTAGTTGATGAAGAATAGTAATCCACCAGGATGATCAGAGATGATCAGGAAAATGATTCTCACCTAGAGATGATTCGGCAATGGAAGGTAAAAAATCGGCGACCTACCTGGCAAGACGTGTCAAGGTATGTTGGGTTCAGTGGGAACCCCCTGTCCTGGAAGAAGGCTTGTTGAAAAGAGTCCTTCAAAACGATGATGGTTCCGAGATGAGGATACAGCTAGTTATCCCTAGAACGAGAGTAGCTGAGGTACTGAAGAAGTTACACGACAGTCCATCGGGAGGTCATCTGGGAATGAAGAAAACCCTTCAGCGAGTCCGTGAAAGGTTTTATTGGATGAACAGCTCCGACGATGTGAAGGACTGGTGTAAGAAATGTACGACTTGTGCTATGAGTATTGGACCACATCGGAAGAGAAAGGTACCTATGAAACAGTATAATATTGGAATCCCTTTCGAAAGGATTGCTTTAGATATCGCTTGACCATTTCTGGTGACAGGAAATGGTAGTAACTACATACTGGTTGTAATGGATTAGTTCACAAAGCGGATAGAAATTTATGCGATCCCGAATCAAGAGACCACAACTGTCGCGGATGTATTGGTAAAATAATTTATCAGCAGATATGGAATACTCTTCGAAGACTACAGCGATCAAGGAAGAAGTTTTGGGAGCTAGGTATTAAAGGAAATTTGTAACAAGCTGGGAATGAAGAAGACCAGGACAACAGCGTTGCATCCATAGTCAGATGGAATGGTCGAGAAGATTAACCATTGGAAAATATCTGTCCAAAGTAGTTTCCAGCCATCAGAAAGACTTTGACCAGTATCTCTCCCTATTTGCATTGACTTATCGATATGCCATCAATTAGTCCACAGCGAAAATCCTGGCTAGACACGAGAATTTGGTTGTCTACCGGGAGAAAACCTAGCTGGAGAAGATTATGTGACATGGTTATTTTATCCATTAGACTATGTAGGCAACTGCCTAGAGCGGCAAAAATTGAAGGGCGGCACATTTTATTATCATTATGTCCCATTATCGTTTTAAATCTACAAATTCTTTATTATAGGAATTTCCGTAAAATTATGAAACATTTTTTTCAATGTAAACGTCGTAAATCGTAAACATTATGCCTACTAAAAAGAACTCCAAGTAGGTACTTGTTATCGGCATGTCGAACTGCCGTTTACATGTTTACCATTTACAATCCTAAACCCTTACACAGACTTTCTGTAGCTTTAGGTGCCCCAGATGCCAGATGGGTATTTATTATAGGAATTTCCGTAAAATTATGAATCATTTTTTTCAACGTAAACGTCGTAAATCGTAAACATTATGCCTACTAAAAAGAACTCCAAGTAGGTACTTGTTATCGGCATGTCGAACTGCCGTTTACATGTTTACCATTTACAATCCTAAACCCTTACACAGACTTTCTGTAGCTTTAGGTGCCCCAGATGCCAGATGGTCGAACTGCCTGTATTACGAGAATATTGTTTTAATAATGACCTTAAAAACGGAACGTGACTACAATAAAATAATGTTCACAGTTCACATTCTCTGATTTATAAGAGGTCTGCCGACTGCCGATGTTAGTGTTATATTTACAAACAGAAATAGACATGGGTTTCAGGGAAACTTGATTTTTGTTGCCTTTATTACTTCCAGGAAGGAGGCAAGCGATAAGTGGTAAAAGAATCAATCCACGGATGGATAACATTCCTTTGTAACTTGTAACGTTGTCATTTCTGCCAGTGCCGTTTTGCAGTTCGGTTTCGGAGTTTACATGCGTTATAACTACATATTAATTATACATTAATCATTTTGTTTTACTTGGCTTTTGGCTACAAACAATTTTTTGACTTTGTGGGTATGAAATAGTGTGATTACGCAGTTTCTTGCTATTTTCAAACTATATTAACATCCGTTGTTTGTTCTTTGAATTCCTTTTGAAAGTTGAGCAGTGAGCAGGTGAGCACTACATTTTCCTACATCGAAGGAGCAGGCAATATATGTACGTAAATTTTATTGTTCTACAACTACTATGCAAAACACGCTTTTCTACACAAATTTTTATGCGCAAAGCATGCCTATTCTTAATTAGTTTGATATCTGTTAGAAAAGTAATAATTTAGAGTGTGGGAAAAGTACACGTTATGGTACTTTTCCGCACGGAAACGTCACTTTGCCCACGGAAATGTCAATGTCAAATTTTTTTGACAATACTTTATAGTGGATTTCTGGGTGTTCAAATTTTAAATTTAAACTAACAATTCTGTAAGTAAACTATTTTTTAGATTATGTACCTATTTTAGTTTATTGATTATAGATTAAAAACAAGTTCATTTATTGCCCATTATTTTAGCAACTATGAACCGAGATCATAATTTATCTTTCGAGTTGTCGAATTCCGATATTGAGAATACTCCTCCAGATATTATCGAAAAGGCTCAAAATGCAATCGAAAATTTGTTACCTGGAGTTTCAAAAAACAAATATCAAAAACAATACAGCAAATTTATGAACTGGAGGGAAATAAACAATATTAAATCATTCTCAGAAAATGTTTTGTTGGCTTATTTTCAAGAAATTTCTGCAAACTTTAAACCGTCTACACTGTGGTCTGTATATTCAATGATAAGGAGCCTCATAAGTGTCAAACATAACATAGATATTTCAAAGTATACAAAACTTCGAGCATATTTAAAAAAGCAAAACGAAATAAGCTGTGACAAAAAAAATCCCTTACATTGACATCTGCTGAAATCCATAAATTTTTAGAAGAAGCGCCAGACAATATCTATCTACTCGTCAAAGTAAGTCATAATCTTAAAGATTATATTTAGTTATTCAATCTATTATTATTTAGTAACCAATGTACTTCATAATATAGAAAAATCGAAATAAAAAACTTAAAATAAAATAAAGCAGCGGAAAGATCTAAATACAGTATTTCATAATTGTTGCCGCGATGCTTAGTGTAAAACACATCAGCATTGGAACGAAGAGGCCCGGGTTCAAATCCTGTCGACTTTTTTATATATTTGCAATTTATTTAATCTTTTTACTTTAATTTTGGAATTGAATTAAAATTTTAATTTCAATCACAAATTTACTTGTAGGTTGTCATGGCTTTTGGATTAGCCGGAGCATGTCGAAGGGAAGAATTATGGAAATTAACTATTGATAACGTAAAAGATTTACAAGAAGCCTTATTAGTTACTGTTCCAATAACTAAGACAAAAAGACCACGTACATTTACTGTAGTTGGAAAATTCTATGATTTATACAAAAAATATGCACGTCTGCGTCCACAAAATACAAATGAGAAGAGGTTATTTCTTAATTACCAACACGGAAAATGCACGCGGCAAGTAGTGGGCATAAATAAATTCGGAAATATGCCTAAACAAATTGCAGAATATTTAAAACTACCTAGCTCTAAATTGTACACGGGTCATTGTTTTAGACGATCGTCAGCTACAATTTTAGCAAATTCAGGCGGAGACTTATTAACATTGAAGCGACATGGTGGATGGCGCTCAAATACAGTGGCGGAAGGATATATTGACGACTCGATATCAAACAAAATTGATATTGCCAACAAAATTGAAAAATCTATTATACCTGGGGCTTCGACTTTATATAATATTATTCCTAATGAAAAACAAGCATCAACATCTTCGTTGACAAACATTAACGATAACTTATCATCGAAAATAGATGATATACCAGGCATAACAATTCGAAATTGTTCCAATTTTACTATCAACTTTTAACTAATTTTTCTATATTCTGTGTTCATTTCTTAAATTTGTTCTTTTTAAGTTAAATAAAATACATATATAAGTTACTTTTTTCTTTAATTAATAAACGTAGTTGTAGAAAAAATATTGTGTACAACTCGTACGCAAAGCACTTTTCCCACTCGCTGGATTTGCGGTAGCCACAAATTTCTGCGCTCGTGGGAAAAGTAACGCTTTGCGCACTTGTTGTACAAACTACTATTTCTAGATTAAGAATGAGTGACGGTAGGAACAGACTGAGCGGATCAGCTCACAAAAAGATTGCCAAAATAAAGGCCGATAAAATTGCTAAGGCTATTGTGGGAAGCAAAAACATTACAGATTTCCTTTCCAAGAAAGAATGTACAAATAATTCTCAAATTACGACATCGGCACCTTCGCCTTCGCTACCTAGTTGTAGTTCCACTAATATTGAAGTACCAGTACCAGTTATACCACCGTCAGCATCACCGACAATAGTACCAATATCAGATGATCCTCCTAATTGGTAGATAAATGAATACGTACGGGATTTGTAGCTACACATGGGTTTAAGCAAAACCTTTACCTAGATTTTGCTAATTCCAAAAGACAATGTACTTATTCTTGCAGATATCTGAAGAAAGAAGTATTTCAGCGGAAACTAATGAATGGAGAAACTTGTCTGCGTAGTTATTTGTTCTATTCATCTAGCAATAGGGCTATATACTGTGTTCCATGTAGACTCTTTAGTGATAAATCTCAGTTTGCAGAAGGGTTTATTGATTGGAAAAATGTCATCAGTTGACTTGATCACCACGAGAATTACTCCGAACACAAAAACTGTGTCATATCTTTGAAAAAACAATCCAACTTAAAGCAACGCATAGATAAAAAATTCACTGCTCAAATAGATGAAGAAATAAGTTATTGGAGAAATGTTCTTAGAAGAGTTGTCGCTGTAACTAAAGCATTGGCAGCAAGAGGACTTTCGTTTCGAGGTACTGACGAAAAATGTGGATCAGTCCACAGTGGCAATTACATTAGGTAGTTAGAACTGATTGCTGAATTTGATCCGTTTTTAGCCACACACATTTCTAAATGGGGAAATCCAGGAAAAAGGGCGGTTTCCTACTTATCTTTTCCTACTTGTGAAGAATTCATTAAAATAATGGCAGATGAGACTTTAGTGGTTATTATTCAGGCCGTAAAGGAATCTAAATATTTTTCAATCATCGTAGATTCAACCCCAGATATTACACGTATTGATCAACTTTCTTTTGTAATTAGACATGTAAAAGACTTTGAATTTACATTTGATCATTTCTTGGGCTTTCTGCCAAATACTATCGGAAGAACTAGCCAAGGCAGTCCTGAATTTTATTTCATCTCTAGGTTTGGATATATCAAATTGCAGAGGACATGCATATGACAATGCGTCCAATATATCTGGAGTTTATAGTGGACTGCAAGCTCGAATCAAAGGAGTCAACCCATTTGCTGAATACATACCATATTCCGCATATTATTTAAATTTATTTGGGACCAGTGCTGCGGAAAGTTGTCAAGAAGCTTGTGATTTTTTCTTGTTCCTTCAAAGCCTGTATACAATCTTTTCAGCTTCCACACATCGATGGGAGATCCTAAATTCACAACTATCGTCTTCAACAGATAGTTTGTCAATAAAAAAGCTCTGTCCTACTTGATGGTCCGCTCGCGAGGACGCATGCTTAAGTTTAAATCGAAATTAGGAAAACATGGCGGCAGTTTGGGATTCTATTTTTGAATAATTTGGAGTGGTATTAAAAAAACTACAAGAACCAGATATAGACGTCCATTTAGTGGTGCAATTGTAGGATTCACTTATCTTTTTTGTGAGTGACATGAGAGACGGAGGCCATATATACGAAACAAATGCTCTACAAAGAGCTACAGAGAAGTATTACGAGGTCAGCAAAGTTCGCACTAAAAAACGCAAACTTTACAGCGATGAGACTCGCGACAGTGAAGTAGAATTTTCAGCTCGGGACAACTTCCAGATAAACACTTTCACAATAATTACTGACCGACTTTTAAATGAACTCAAAAACGAAAAAACAGCTTATGTAAATTTTTGTGAGAAATTGGGTTTTTTAAATTCATTATCAAGTTTGAAAAGCGAAGACATTATTGAAGCCGCTCTCTGTATACATATGCAGGAAATATTTCTAATAATATTTCAAAGATAATATCTTTAGCAACGAATACAACAATTTCTTTTAAAACAGAAAGTAACGTTAGTACAAAATTGTTAAATGTAAAAACAAAAATACCACCATTAAAGAAATCAGGTATATATAAACTCAAATGTCCAGAATGTAATGTTGTCTATTTGGGTCAGACCCTTAGAAATTTTGAAATCCGATACATTGAACACTTACGAGGATACAAATTAAAACAACCAGATAAACACAGAACTAGAAGTGCTGCATATTTGTGAAAAGAAACAAGAATTGGATTTCCTTGAAGAGTTGGAAATTAGAAGACACTTAAGAAACCCACAATATGAAGTCGTCAATGAACAGATAAATCTAGGGAGTTCTCCACTAATAAATTGTTTTCTAAAGTGATAATTGTAAAGATCAGCAGATATAGTTTTCCTGGTTTTCTATATCATTGCACAGTTATACTGAGCCTAATTGGGAATAATGATATCCAGGATATCACCATAGGGCTAATCATATCTAAGCTTCAATATTTGTAATATCACATCTTCTTTTTTCTTCTATTAACATATATTAAGTCAATCACAAGTTAGGTCACTTCTTGGTCTAGCCAAAAATAACTACGAAACATCAGGTAGGCATCAAATGGAATGTAACTTCTGTCATTCTGACGATGATATTGATTTATCGAAACAATTGTCAATTTTTTAGAATTTTCAACAATTTTTATTATATTGTGGAATTAGCTAGAAACAGTGAGTTTGATTTAAAACACTAATATGAGTAGATTCCACGAAGTAAGGGTTGAGACAGTTAATTTCATGAGGAAGAAATAATTGTAAAGTAGACATCAATTACTAATTTTATAAATATCATTTTAATATTAGTTGAGCGAGTTACTCTATAGGTAAACCCGTAGTTAATAATCAATAACAGTAAATCAAGTAGGTTAATTAAGCCGGTACTTAATAAGTTATTGTTTGTGAGATAATAGATAAAAATTGATGGAAATGTTTAGTTTATCATAAACTATTTATTTAGATAAATTCAGTTTTCATCTTCCTTTTCCTATTGAAGAAAAATTTGCTCATTTAATTTTCACTTAAGCTATTGGTATAGTAAGGTATTTTTACCAGCAAAACACTAAAGTGCGTGGAAAAGGGGCGGTAGCTGATAGACTGCCTAACGGCGGCAAAATCCTAGATACGGCCCTATTACGTGATCCAATTGAGAAGAAAGATGGACGATGTGCACAAATTGGTTCGAACAGATCTTCAAGTTGCCAGCGACATAATGAAAAAACGGTACGACACGCAAGCCACAGAAGGCAGTTTCAAAGAAGGAGGCTTTTTTTTCAAAATTACAGATATCTTGGGAATGTACGTATTTAATCGAGATAAAGATAAATGGCGTTATCTATGACATAAGCAAGATCCCTAATTGAATACTGAAAGTAGTCCACCAAAACCGACTAGCGCCAGTCGAAGGAGAACACGATCTAGAGGAAGTAGAGAACCATATCCGAAAAGATCTTGGCCTTATCTTCGAATAATTTATAGATATGAGTCACTACAGAACAATGACAAGATATGTTTATGCTCCCGGAAGAGTATATTTACTCACACAACATCTCCGCCAGTAACAAACACGCTCGAGGTTGGCAACCGTCTTTGGAAAGAAGTTTGGGTAATTAAAAAAACTTGAAGATCAGGTTCCAGCCCCTGGCAAGACACTGACACTCAACCACAATAATAATAATATATTCTTTATTTACAATTATAAATCCCATAACTACATAGTTGAAAAATACATATCATGCCTAAGATATCGATGCCGATGTTCTGGCCATTTTTCTCCCAGTAGTGTGTGTCTTGATGATTGGTTGTGTGGTTCCTTACTGCTGTAATATCCACTAATTTTCACTGCCTATAACAACTTTGTACCTTGGAACGTTTTTGACTCCTAGAATATTTCGACTAAGTTTTCCCTGAAAAGTAGCTAAAAAACAGGGTTCTCAACCACAATCCGCGGTACGTCTTCTACCTGGTAACCAAAAACGAATTTCAAGATCGATCCACCTACCGCGATGTGTGGCAAGCGGTACGAAGTTTTCAAGATTATGTGCACAACGTGAAGAAACTAGCAATGCCCAAGATAGAGACCAATCAGTAGAAATGTGTCTAGTTGCCGATTTAAACATTCAGTCCCGGCTACACAGAAGTCCCAGGAGAAACTTCCTTTTAAAGAGGGAGTAATGTTACTAAATCTCATCCTGTCTAATAAGTTAAGTTAAAATTTTGGCAGGAGCGCGCGGATTTCTGGCAAGAACTATTTTTTGTGATTGTTTTTATACAGGCATTTCTAAGGAGGTCGTTTGTTTGTTGGGAGCCGCAATCTATAAATTTCAGGAATTTGAATGATCTCGAAAGGGACTCTAGTGTATAAGAAGAGTACCTGCTGCCAGTTAGGACAGTCCACAGTTTGATTGCACAGCAAACACAGCAGAACAGTGAACAAACAAATGAACTGTGTTTAATATAAAAAGTGAACGGTGTATTTAATATAAATTAGAAATTAAGCGTATTTATAAATTAAGTAAACGGAAAGAGTGTATAAGTGTATAAATAAATCAAGTAAGTAGATATAACGTGTGTATAAATTTATCCCAGACGTCGTGATAAAAATTATGTAAATCAATAAGAAAAATATTACAGTAATGTTTATTTATGGTATAAATCCAAATATGAGGAAATATACAAGGTGTCACATTTAAAAAAATTTGTACGTATGCCACTCTGTAGATATCGGCTTATATTTCAGATAAGGAGCATGCCGTTGCCTACAATTTTTGTTAACAACTTTATTGGATAATTTCTATAATAACATTGTTATCAACCGTTGTCACACTAAAAACTCACCCTGTATATAATATATATTACGTCGATATGTTATATGTATAATTAAATTATAATTTTTTGCTCAGACAGTAGAAAGTTGAATAAACAATATTACTTTTGATGCTAATTAATTGATTTATTTGTTTCAAAGTGAAAGGTTACATTTTTTTGGTCTAATTACTTCGTTGTTTTTTTGTTCGAACATTATACAGTGTGCCAATTTACATAAAGAAAACTCGTACCTCGCATAATATAACATTAAAATCAACACTTTTTACATATTCAATATATATATATATATATATATATATATATATATATATATATAATGTGTAATATTGCTCCAATTCTAATAATGTAAATATTGTATTGTAACTAAACTTTAAATAATTTACATGTGATTAACGCTAAAAATAAATTCGTTAAAAAATAAGTATTTACGTTTAAGTTCGATGCGTCTGTCACCACGATAAACGGGTCAAGGCAGAAGACCTTGAAGATTCTACATGTCTGGAATATCAATTTTGGTATATTTGCAATAAATTTATTTATGTAAAAATTACATTGCTAAAGAAAAATGGACTACAAAACAAAACAACAATGGAAAAATTAAAGATTTCATGATATTTGGTGGTTACAACTTACATAAAATGTCGTATTTTTTCTTCTTCTTCTTATTAAACTAACCAAAATATACGGTGTAGGACAGTCATGAAATGGAATAAATTCGGTAATAAATAAATGGGAGAGTATTCGAAAAAATACTCGGGCACGTCGGTTGGTATTTTTGGTAGCGCATTTTTATTAACAAAAACTTTTTATACAGGGTGTGTCATGTAATAGTGGTCAATACCAACATTTTTATTTTAAATGAAACACATTGTATATTTGCATTTTTCAGAAAATTCTAGGCGTATTTCATGTACTTTGTCCTATCCGAAGAGATCCGAGAAAAGCCGTGGCCCGGGGCCGAGTGGAAAACCTCCTGTTGCAGTGAGGAGGACCGACCCTCCTCACAAGAACAGGGGGAGTGTACCAACGGCACGTAGCCGGGGCACCAGCCATCCCAAAGTGAGAGTTGGCTTCCCCAAAAAGAAGACGGGTAACGTTTCCTCAAGGGAAACGGAAATAGGAACTGGACCTACTGTCCTAAAATCGAAGACCATTATGGCCTCGACCAAAGGACCAAAGCAATCAGCTGGATCTGCCGCGGCGAAAGGTGACCAAGCCTCGTCAATGGCACCAACTACAGCCTCACCCCTGGGAGGATCAGATGGTGGCGCCTCAATTGACCCACCGTGTGATCTCCCCTAGGGATCTAAGGGGGCACAAGTTTGCCTGCGGCTACCTGTATTCGCCACTTTCAACTGTTTATAGGCAAACTTACAGCATGCCAAGGCTGCTTCATACATTCTTGGTAAAAGGTTCAAGGACAAATCAATCGACCTTGCCTTCCTGCAAGAACCATGGACAGGAAGCACAGACCGAGTAACTGGTCTCAGCAATATTCCTGGTGAGGTAGTAGTCTGTCCTGGGGTGAAACCCAGGGCTTGTCTCCTCATTAGGAAGAATATTAATTATTTTTTGCTTACAGGCTTTTGCACTCCTGATGTAGTAGCCATCCAAGTGTCCCTACCGGAGAAGAATGGTATGACTAGCATAGTCGCCTGCTCAGCATACTTCCCAGGGGACACGGATACTGTACCTCCCCATGCTATACGTCAGATAATCGACTATAGCAAGAAGAACAGACTCCAGTTAGTCATGGGCTGTGACGCCAATTCACACCATACATCGTGGGGCAGCACGGATATAAATCATAGAGGTGAGTTACTTTTTGATTATATACTAGGGGAAGGGCTACTGTTATTAATAAGGCCTCCCAACCAACTTTTGTAACTAGAAATAGATCAGAGGTGTTAGATTTAACAATCAGCTCAAACTTTTTGAGCAATAAGATACGGCATTGGGCAGTATCTACTGAGCCTTCGTGTTCAGATCACAGGCACATTCAATTTAACATTGAAATAGGTCCACGGCCAGTAGTGGAATATCGCGACTCAAAAGCTACTGACTGGAGTGGATACAGAAAATTGTCCACTCAAGACAAAAAGAGATAATCGCATCTCTAGTTGGTGGAACAAAAGCCTAGATAAGCGAAGAAAATAAGTTCGACGACTGTTCAATAGATCTAAAGAGTCAGGTAACTGGGAACCTTATAGAACTGCTCTAACAACTTATAACAAAGAAATTAGAAAGGCGAAACGGGAGTCTTGGAAGAAGTTCTGTGAGAGTATATCTGACATACCTCGTAGTACTAGAATACACAAGATTCTCTAAAGAGCCGATTGCCGAGATAGGGTCGATGAAACGACCAGATGGCACTTTTACGACCTCTAGAAAAGAAACGTTAGAGCTTTTGATTAAAAACCACTTTCCCGGAAGTTTAACTCTGGATAACAACCGACCTCCCCACTTTGAGGGCGCAAGACGGCCCAAAAAGAATGATTGGGAGGTCGCCAAGAACGTCACGGCGATTGAATGGGCAATAAAATCATTTCAGCCCTTCAAATCTCCCGGTGAGGATAGCATCTTTCCAGCTCTGCTACAAAACGGACTAGAATTACTTATACCCATCCTCATTAAATTGTATAGAGCTAGTCTGGCGTGGAATTAAATATCACCCAGTTGCTTGGCGGCTAGGGTAGTATATATACCGAAAGTGGGCCGCACAGACCCACACCCTAAATCGGTCAGACCAATTAGCCTAACATCTTTCCTGCTTAAAGGACTTGAAAGAGTACTGGACTACCATATCAGACAGGTAGCTTTATACAGTTCCCCTCTAAGCATCCACCAGTACGCTTATCAAACAGGCAAATCAACAGATTTAGCATTACATAACCTTGTTGAGAAAATCACACAATCCCTTAACAATAAGGAGATTGCGGTGGCAATTTTTCTCGACATCGAAGAAGCATTCGACAATGCACTACCGGCCTCCATTGGTTCAGCTTTGACTGAAAAGGGCATTAAACCAACGATTACCGGCTGGATATATGCCATGCTCACTAATAGAACAGCAACTACATCTATTCACGACGAGGTCATCAGCTTTAAGGTTTCCAGGGGCTGCCCGCAGGGTGGAGTGTTATCTCCCCTTTAGTGGTCACTCCTGATGGATGACCTGCTTGGTACTCTCGTGGGAAGAGGGGTAGAACTGCAAGCGTATGCAGACCACCTTGTCATTCTGGCAAGAACCTAGTCAGAACGGGTTGCACATAATACCCTCCAAAGGATGTCTACAGTTGGTGCCAGAGGGAACAGATGTCTGTTAACTCTGGTAAAACTGTAATAATTCCCTTCACTAGGAGGAGGAATTTGGCGGACCTTCCGCCACTTTCCTATAATGGTGAGGTTATTCCATTTGCAGCGGAAGTAAAATATTTGGGGATCAACCTAGATAAAAAACTTACTTGGAACGCTCACTTGGAAAAAATGCACAAAACAGGCTTATACAGAGCAAAGTAGAATGCTAGCGGCCACCGAAAGTCATAGTGTTCTGGGAATGACCTCTGATATAATGCCCCCAACAGTAAACTATAATCTGCCTTATACCGTCCTATTTCCAAATAGAGATGAATGGGTCCTCCGCAAGGATGAACTCTCAAGAGCAGACATCTGTTGGTACACTGATGGATCAAAGACACCCTCAAGCTCTGGTGCGGGTGTATACGGGCGAAGACTAGAACAGAAATCTCAACCTCTCTGGGATCCTATGCAACCGTATTTCAAGCGGAAATTTATGCCATTGCTTCATGTGTGGAGAGTTTGGGACAATCCAACCACACACATAGATCAATAAAAATTTTCACGGACAGCCAAGCGGCCTTGAAAGCACTTAGCTCGTACCGTGTAACGTCGAAATTGGTTCTAGACTGCCAAAAAAGACTCGCCTCGATAGGAGAACGCAACAGGGTATCGCTGGTTTGGATCCCTGGCCACTCTGGTATGGATGGTAATGAAAAGGCTGACTCTCTTGCAAGAGAGGGTGCCGCTCATGACTTTATCGGACCAGAACCTACAATTGGCATCGCAACAAGTGTTGCCAAACAAACACTAAATACCTGGACTGCAAGAAGAGTTTTAAACTTCTGGCATAATATACCAGGATTAGTTCATTCAAAGGCCTTCATACATCCTTTGAATAATGTATCCAAACAAATGTTAGGCTATAATAGACACGATCTACGGTGCCTAACAGGCCTTCTAACAGGCTACTGTCGTTTGAATCATCATATGCTGAAACTTGGACTGTCGGACGATTCGATTTGCCGTCTTTGTTTGGCAGATGATGAAAAGGCAGAGCATATAATTTGTGCCTGCCCCGCCGCGGCTCGAGTCAGGTATCTGATGTTTGGCAGGGCCACTCTCTCGCCCTCGGACCTGAAATATCATTCACTGAACAAATTAATCGGCTTCGTTAAGAAGCTGAATTTGTTTGGTGAAATTTGAATAGGTATGAGCCACAATAGATTCTCACGAGTCGCATTGGAGGGCCTCATTGACCCACTCATTATAAACCTAACCTATCCTATACCAATCTCCAAATGTTTCCGAAATATTGCAAAAATTAATATAAACAAAATAAAATTATATGATTACAGAAACTCGCTCAATACTTATTTCCCATTTCAGTCTTGTTAATGAGAAAATAAGCAAAAACTATTTAAACGTTTCTTTTTACTGATATGAAATAAAAAGCTTTAATTAATAGTTTTGTTTACTTTTGTTTAAAACGCCTGACGTTAGCAAATTGTTATCTGACTGCATGGCGGTAGTTATAGTCGTTTGAACTTCCTTAATTGCATATCAAAACCAATTGATGCACCCAGCACATGACTTCACCTTAAAGCGGGTCCCTACTTGCAACAAAATCGCGAACCGAACGCCACCGCGAACCGAACGCTGTCACGAACAAGGGGATATTTTGAAAAATAATACTCCTGTGTAGCGAACATAAGACGTTCCGATTTTCTAATCATTTTAAAGTTACTTCTTAGTTTTTACTTTTCCGCCCAACCTATCTAATATGCGATAAAAGTATTGTTCTACCCACAAAAAAGTTATTTTTACGTTTTTCATCAAGAACAACACGAAAAAATGGTTTTTAGAAAAAATATCCTGTGTGTATGCCGCCGTCGTCGTCGTTGTCGTCGGCCACTGTTCGTTAAATGTCTTGTTAGCACGATACAGCCTCCGCAGTGCAACAAATCACCAATTTTATCATTGAATATTGTTCACAGATGAACCCTATTGATTTTCAGCTCACTACAGCCAGTATAACAGGTGCTATAGTATTTTAAGTACGACATTTTTGTCATTTTCGGAGAAATTTCATTTAGTGTTTTAAATGAAACTCACTGTTTCTAGCTAATTCCACAATATAATGAAAATTGTTGAAAATTCTAAAAAAATGACAATTGTTTCGATAAATCAATATCATCGTCAGAATGACAGAAGTTACATTTCATTTGATGCCTACCTGATGATTAGTAGTTATTTTTGGCTAGACCAAGAAGTGACCTAACTTGTGATTGACTTAATATATGTTAATAGAAAAAAGAAGAAGATGTGATATTACAAATATTAAAACAATTGTCAATTTTTTAGAATTTTCAACAATTTTCATTATATTGTGGAATTAGCTAGAAACAGTGAGTTTCATTTAAAACACTTGTAACAAGCCGGTCGCCTGTTACGATTTCCATCGGACTATGATATTTTATTTTCGTCGTACTAATGATTTGGAATTAAAAAACTTGTTTCACTTCCAAATTTTGTATATTTAAACGATATCGTACATAGGAAAAGTCTCTTCCTATATTAACAATGATAAGTTAATATACCTACATCGTTGTGGTTTCACATATTTGCTGGTGAGTTAGATTTTTGGAATATTTTTTCCATGTTTATTCTGTTTTATTTCAAACTATAATATGGGCTGGCGTTTGATGAATTTTGTATGTTCAATTCTTTTTTATTGTAAAAAAGAAACATTTTATATTCTTTTGAAGCAAATTTTTAATAATTTCTTTTCATTCTTTTTTAGCTTCATAATTCCGCATTTTCTGTTTATTTAGGGAACAAAGCGAATATGATAGAACAGACTTCTGTTAGTTTTATTTTAAAAACTAGATTCAGTTTTTTATGTGTTGAAGCATAAGCTTCCTATCTGTTCTATATATTCCTTCCTTCCCAGCATTTTTCCTTAATTTTGACTCTTTTTTTTTCCTCAGTTCTGCAGCCCCTGGGTAGGCCCTAGAACTGAGCATCACCATTGAGAACAACACAAAACCGGCCGGGATGGATTAAGGACCATATCTCCATCCACTAGAACCTAGCTGAGAGCTGAATAATTCCAGAACCTCTCCAAGTCCTTTGTCTTATACTCAATTCATGGAAATCTAGAATTGGATATTTTTATTGTATTCGTCTCGTATTCGTCTTGTATTTTGGATATGCAGTTAATGTGAATTATCTATGGAGTTATGAATAAATATAATTTGCTGAACATTTGATATTCGAATTTCAGCAATTTATATTAACTTGGACCATCGCGTTAACATATTTTCAGTATTTCGTTTTGTTAAGTTAAAGTAAATATAAGGTTTTCCAGTTTTTAACCTTTTTAGTTTTTTTTGTTTAATTATCGCTTAAAAAGCTGGTGGCGTCCAATTTAATATCGATTGTTCACCCCATCCCAGTGATTGCTATAAAAAAATACATTAACTGGAGTCGAATACCACAACCTGAGGAAGAGTCCCAAGCCGGGGGAGAGCATATGTTACACACTAATGTGAGTAGATTCCACGAAGTAAGGGTCGAGACAGTTAATTTCATGAGAAATTTTAGTTTGTTAGCACGATACAGCCTCCGTAGTATATACAAGTGACCAATTTTATAATTGGATACTATTCAGGGTGTCTCAAAGATGAACACTATTGAGATTCAGCTCACTAAAGCCAGTCCAACGAATGCTATGGTACTTGAGGTACCAAATTTTTGTCATTTTTGGAGAATTTTCAGTTTGTTAGCACGATACAGCCTCCGTAGTATAAACAAGTGACCAATTTTATGATTGGATATTATTCAGGGTGTCTCAAAGATGAACACTATTGAGATTCAGCTCACCAGAGCTAGTACAACGAATGCTATGGTACTTGAGGTACCAAATTTTTGTCATTTTTGGAGAATTTTCAGTTTGTTAGCACGATACAGCCTCCAGCGTGTATACAAGTGACCCATTTTATGATTGAATATTGTTCAGGGCGTCTTATAAATGAACTTTATTGATTTTTAGCTCACCAGAGCTAGTACAACGGGTGTTATGGTACCTGAAGTGCCACAATTTTGTCCTTTTTGTAGAAATTTCGGGTTTAGTACGATTCGGCCTCCGGAGTGTAAACAAGTGGCCAATTTTATAACTGGATATTTTTCAAGGTGTCTCGCAGAAGTACCCTATTTATTTTCAGCTGACTATAGCGTGTACAGCGGGTCCTATAAATCCAGATATACTGCATTTTTGGTTACTTTTGGACAAATTTCGGTTTGTTAACACGATACATCCCCCGAAGTGTATAGAAGTAACAATTTTGTGATAGAATATTAATCAGGACATCTCACAGATGCGGAAAAGTTAGTTTTAATATTTAAAACCGTTTAGTTTTTGATGAGCTGACATGAAAATTGCAGCAGCAGTCTATATATTCATGAGGCATTAGTAAGAAGGAAAAAGCAAAAAAGACGTAGAAGGTGGTGACAGCAACATATTTATTCCAAAAACTTCTTTATGGCGGAAATTTGATTAACCTAATCGGAACGAAAATCAGTCGTGAAGACACAAAATGGAGAAAGGCAATTTCTGTCCCAGAAAGGCTAGCAGTTATCAAACCGTGTATTGTGCTGGAAATTCAAACCCAACTAATTATTCTTCTGAAACGAAGAGACCAAACTGCCAAAACACTCATATACCCAACCCCACTTTCAACAAAGCAGCGAACGAAATCTCGCAACATTTCCTTTGAAGTGACGGTTCAAAACCGACAACCTATGGAATGCGATGTTCGCGACGTTGTTCGCAGCCTTGTTGCGTTGAGAGATTCATTTTCACGTCCACACATAAACGCGATGATGTTCGGGAAGGCGTTCAGTTCGCGATTTTGTTGCACTCCCCTTACAATATTTGTAAAGTATGGAACACCTCATCCCAATATTTCTGCAAGAGCAATACCTATAGTTTATTTACGATAAAAAGACGATGATATTATTTTTAGTTACTTTCCTGCTTATCAGAATAAATATTAATTTACCAACCGTGAATACAATTTAACCTCAACAGCCAGGGCAATTTACAGCTAACGGGTTGGCAAAACTTCAAGACGTTGTCAAATCAACTGGTAAAATTCCCCAGTTTGTTTTGACGTTTATTGATATTCGATCATCGCCTAATATTTACAAGTTTTTTTGGTGCTTTTAAATTCATTGTTTCTTTCAGATTAAAAGAACAGTTATTTTCATAACTAATTTTTTAGGTAAATCTGCAGTGTGTGGTTAATAAAATGCCGAAGCAGCTGAACAGAAAGTGTCAAGAGATGGTAACATCTTTGTTGAGCTATTTTGAACGAGAATGCCGAAATGAGGGCCCGCTTCTCCCGCTTACTGCTGTAAGAGACGTAAGTAATAGTATTCGCTATTTGTATTCATCATTATTAATATTATTGTTACATATTTAAATGTAAATGATTAAATGTTTTTAATGTTAGGTTAGGTTAATTAAACTTGATAATATATTATTATTTCATAAATTGAAGTAATTATATTGTAGAGAGTTGCAGAAGCTTTACAACATAGCGTTACCACTGTTAACCGTATTGCCGCCAAGCATAATAGAGGTGAACAGCCTAAAAGCCCACCTAAAAAGAGACAACGCATAAAACCTACTGTTGAAATTGATAACTTTGATCAAAATGCTTTCCGAAATGTTATATACGAAATGTATGGAAACAGTGAGTATATTGAATTTACTGTTTTATTTTATTCACAATTAACTAGCACAATATTTTTTCAGAGGAACACATAACCATAAAAACTTTAAGAGACAAACTCCAGGAGCGTGAACTCTTTAATGGTTGTTTAATATCACTCTGAAAGTTAGTGAAAAATATTGGATTCAATTACCAAAAAGATGATCCTCGTCGTGGTTTAATGGGGTTGCCACATATTGCATTAAAACGTGTACATTTTCTACATAAATATGTCAAGATAAAAAGGGAAGGTTTATATCAATTTGTGTTTTTGGATGAGACCTGGATATTTAAAGACGGTACTGTTGGACGTTCTTGGCAAGATTCTAATCATAGAAGCGTGAAAAAAACCAAAATTGTTGGTCCAAGGTAATTGAATAATAAAATTTATGAGTTAATTTATGATGTACTAGCATTCCTGCCATTTTAAGACCTTTTCAAATATTTACTAGTCACACTATTTTATTTAAATCTATATAATTAAAAATAGTTGTTTTGAGCTATGCAGTCTATCTAGGAAACCTAGTAGTAATTTGTTATTTCCTTATTGTAGGTATATAGTATTGTATGCTGGTTCCTCTTCTGGATTTATTCCTGGAGCAGGGCTGGTTTTTTTCTTCCAAAAAACAAGATGGTGATTACCACGGTGAAATGAACCGAGAAAATTTTTTGCATTGGTTTGAATACTAGCTCTTAGTGAACTTGGAAGAACCTGCCACAATTGTAATGGATAATGCAAGTTATCACAGTACAGTGATCAATAAAGTACCAACAACAGCTACCAAAAAGGCTGATATACAGAACTGGTTGATACAAAACGATATTCCTTTTGAAAATACTTTCCTCAAAACCCAATTATTGAATTTAGTACAACGGTAAGTTGATATAAACATTTTTCAATATATTATGGTAACTTATTTTGTTTAAATATATGTATTTTTGTAGGAATAAACCACCAACAGTATATGAAGCTGACATATTATCTGAAAAATATGGTCACAAAGTGCTTCGACTTCCCCCTTACCACTGTATGTTCAACCCAATTGAACATATTTGGGGCATAGTTAAAATTTTTTATAGATATGTGGAAACTGATGGTTCTTCAACAGAACAAGCAATAGGGTATGGAAAAAGTCTTTAGAAAAAGTGACTCCTGATATTTGCTCAAAGTCAGTAGAGCACACTGAAAAAATTATGTGCCTCCACTTATTATTAATTTTGACAACGACGATGAAGATAGTGATGATATTGTAGTGGAGTAGTGGAAATCTTGTGTTTTATTTTTTGTATATTTTTATCCAATTTGCTATATTTCCACCTTTTCAAAATCACTAATAACTATTATTGAATTAATTAGGTACAGTTATTTTATAATACACAAATTAAAACAACGACCACAGTATCTCTACATAAATAATACTGATAAAATGGGAGATTTTTTATTTTTATATCTTGTAACAAAATTTTATTTTGTGTATCTATATTTTTCTTTTCCATTCTATTTTTATTGTAATAAGTATAATAGATATTGTATAAATAAACAATATTTAAATTTACATGAAGATGATTACAGTGCTCTTGAAGATGGTTCTATAGAGCATAGAATAAGGTACCTACAGTTCGTCATGTAACCCTCTTCTATGTAAAATAATTAAATGTTAATTCGAATATAGAATGATTGGTTACTGTTTCTTGTATCTCATCCATAGATTTTCATGAATAAATATTTACATTAAATTAATCAAGCGTTTTATTTTTAAATAAATATTTTTGACTTACGCCCTACGAGGCACGGAAGAATGAAAAAGAGGAACTGTCAATCTAACATCAGATTGACTTTTCGAGTTTTAGTTAAGTAAAGGAAAAAACTACAGCTTGGCAACATCAAAATATTTTGTTTTGCAACGTCATCGTCTTTTTATCGTAAATAAACTATAGTACAATTTTTCTTGTACTTGCAGGAGCGGCTTTACAAAAGTTGTTGATGTGTTGGAGGCATGGATATCCGAGTCTGTTTGATGTCATCCCCAAACAGTAGGGAACTTGTGTACTCCCAACCACTCCTGGACCTGGTGGTAGGTCCTGAATGAATGAAACAGGGCTGCGTCTTTGGTAGGTGGAAGGCGACCTAAATTTATTTTGTTACTCGCCGAAGCCCTTACAAATAGGGTATTGTACAGTGTTGAGAGCTTCTTGGCCTTCTCCGCCACACAGAGCAATTAAAAATGTCTCGCCTGTACGAACACTTCCAGCGGGTGAACGAGGTCGGGGTTTTGTTTAAAGACACCAATTAATTTCAATGGAATTCAGTGGTATTATACGTGTAGGATAAGTACCACGCCTGGTGGAAAGCCATTAATTCCGCTATTTAATGAGGTAGGAAAACTGGGTAGGATCTGATCCTCCTCTGCCAATTTTATGGAGACGTCCATTGGCACAAGTGGAGACTAGTCTATGAAGAATTCCGAGTAAATCAATGTCCTCTCCAAAAATAATGACATCGATAAACGATTGACTTTTTAAAATTACTGTATCAACAATCAATGCATCGGCATCCTCTTTGCTTGCTTGGCTTCCACTCTGTGCCTCTGGAATTCATCCATCAACATTCTTATGAGGCGTTCCTTGTTGCTTCCATTGGACCGGAATTTCTCATGGGGTGCTTTGATTATGGTGTGCATCTCGAATAATATACTACCAGACAATGATCGGTAGCGACGAGATCGCCCAGCACTTGTTGATATATCGCTAAAAACTTAATTGGTAGTCGCCAAAACTTGCCTAACTGATTGTGCTGTCAAGTGATATATGATTGGCAGGAGACAGTCGAGTAATAAAGGTTAAGATATATGTTGGCGGGATATAAGCTTGTACTATGTTTTAATAACGTCTAATACTCTGTGTTCATCTAATAATCTCTCAATTCTAAAAACCCAATTGTAATAATTACGACCATTTAGCGGTTCCACATTTATTCTTGAATTTGTACCGGCCATCATCACGGTTCCCTTGAAATCTTGAAAATATTACTTTTTCTTACTAATTTATTTCGTTCTACAGACTGGGCCCATAACCTGAAGGAGTTTGTGTATCGGATTCATGTAATAAACACAGGTTTACTTATTTAGTATATATTGTAACAAGTGAAGAAACAGAGTACAATTAAACGGTAAAGCAGAACGTATGAATCGAACTTTAGTAGAACGAAGCAGAGCCATAGTTAATTAGGCAAACATGCCAAAACATTTTTGGGGTGAGGCTATCAGGGTAACAACTTATAACCTATATCTTAAATAGAAGCCCTATTAGTAGTATTACTGAAAAAGTCACACCGTCAGAGATCTGGTATGGCAGGAAACTAAATGTGTCCAATTTAAAAATATTCGGATCAATTGCTTATTGTCATATACCAGAGCAATTTAGAAGTAGATTCGAAAATTGAAAAATGTATTTTTGTAGGGTACACAGATAACGGTTATAGGCTATGGAGTATAGATAGGCGTAAAATCTATGTTTCAAGAGATGTCAAGTTTGATGAAAACACGTTTTATTATAAGAAAAGGGTAGAAGAGTTGGAAAATGAAGACCAAGAATCTCAAAGTGATGGTGACGATATAATAAGTTTTGAAGATGAGACAATAGGTGAAAAATGAAATGAAAATGATACAGACAATGCAAACAACCCAAGAAGCAGTCAGGCAGGCAACAGAAGAAGCAATCGAACAATACACACACCTAGCTGGCAACAAGACTATGAAATGTACATGTCTTTCAATGCAATAAATTATATAAATGACATACCAATAAGATATGAAGATTTATATAAAAGGGAAGATAGGGAATTTTGGTTCATGGCAATGGAAAAGAAAATGAATTCATTAAACAAGAATGAGACTTGGGAATTGGTAGAGAAACCTGAAAATACTGAAATAATCGACACAAAATGGGTATACAATTATAAGCCGTTAGAATATATAGAAAATAGATACAAAGCACGATTGGTAGCTAGGGGATTCGCACAGGATACAAATGAATATGACTCATTATATTCGCCAGTAGCAAGGTTGGGAACAATAAGAATGTTACTAATTATAGGGAATCAACGATCGTTTTATTTTAAACAACTAGACGTGAGATCTGCTTTTTTGAGTGCAAAAATAAAGGATGATATTTATATTTACCCACCAAAAAGTTTGAAGTGCAACTCAAACGAAGTATTAAAATTAAAGAAATCTCTTTATGGTCTAAAAGACTCATCTAAAGAAATAAATGATTATTTGTTAAACATTGGTTTCACAGGGTCTGAAAATGACTATTGTCTTTATATTCTATTATTACAGGAGGAAAGGACTTATTTAATAATTTATGTTGATGATATAATTATTACCTGGCCAAATTTAAACGTAACAAATGAAATAATTTAAAACTTAATTGGTGGTCACCAAAACTTGCCTAACTGATTGTGCTGTCAAGTGATATATGATTGACAGGAGACAGTCGAGTTATAAAGGTTAAGAGATATGTTGGGGGGATATAAGCTTGTACTCTGTTTCTTCACATGTTATAATATACACTAAATAAGTAAACCTGTGTTTATTACATGAATCCGATCCACAAACTCCTTCAGCACTTTCAGTTCTTTTCAGAGCTCCATTGTCAGTATACCCATCAAAAACGACGGAGACATTAGAATCAAACTGGTTAATAACAATGAGAATTGCTTGGATGCCACATAACTTTGACCTACCGTCTTTCACAATGCGGTTTCCACATAATTGGTTCAACAAAATGTTGTTACTGACAGGCTCAAAGGTGGCGTAAAATGATGACTCCCTTTTCTATAAACAATGCCAAAGGATAGGGTGTAAGCTCAAAGTGTTGCTTATCAGATCTTTTGATTATGCAAACTCTCTGAAAAATCATGAGAGGATCCACATTTGCTTGCATATTCATCACTTTAATCATATGAAGCCAGGGACGTCACTCTGACCTTACGTTCAATTTTGACGGTTACAAACGTTGCTCCATCCATTTGTTTGACTCCTTCTGACCCCAGCTGACATGCCACGTGAAAGTTGACCTCTGGACCTGCGACTACTCCATTGCTGATAAAAATTAAACAATTCCTTCAGAAAAACGTGACACTACACTGCTTGAAATGCCTCGACCATGACTCAATCCACCCTGGCTCTTCAATGTCCTCATAAACGCTTCCTCGATAGTCAAATCAGACCGCTGGATGGTGAATGCTCCTCCTGAACTCTCATTGGGTCATGCGATCCTTCCAGGTTTGCATCTCTTAGATATATAGATGAGTGCTCTTTGCCTAGTTATGGTGCCCTGCTGAGTGGTAAAATGACATAATCATAATTACACATTCCAGATGAAGCTCCCAATCTCCGAAACGCTCTGCCTGGATGTATATTGAAGAAGACGTGATTCTGGCAATTCGTTTTTATTAACGGAACCATTAAAGTGGGTTCCGAGGAGGTATTCCTTCATCCATATGAAGGCAGCGCGGTGTTGACAGCTGTACAGGAAGATACCGTTCTACCTGCACGAAGCGAAACCATGACAGTAGCACGGCTACAGGGAACCATGGAGGAAGGTACACCGGTTATGTAGGAACCAAGGAACCACGACGAAGAAGTTGGCAAATGAGTATTGATTGGAAAAGGATTGGTTACGTCGGCGAAAGAGATCCCAGTACGTGTGATAAATGTGAATGATTACCCAGTTACCATCAAGATAGAAACCGGGATTGGATCCTGCGTACCAGTGACGTCTATAGTTCGTCAAACAACGACCACTGACAATTCTAATGCCAGATTCGAACAGATGTTATCAGTAGCTATTCAATCGATCTGAAAAAAAGAGAATGAGAGAATTTCCCTTGCAGTATCAAGACCTATTCGCACCAAAAGGAGGAAAGACTGGTAGAACATCAGCTGTCAAATACAAAATCGATACTGAAAATGCAAAGCCAATTAGGCAATCAGCTCGACGATTACCACGAGCGAAGAGAGAGGAAGCTGAAAGAACAATTCGAGAGATGGCTGAAGAAAAAGTAATAGAACCATCTACTAGTCCATGGGTCTCTCCAGTAGTGCTCGTCAAGAAAAAGGATGGAACTACGAGATTCTGCGTGGATTATCACCAGCTAAACAACGTGACGAAGAAAGACAGCTATCCTCTGCCGCGAATTGACGATATGCTAGATACTTTGGCCGGCAGTAAACTGTTTTCCACCTTGGACCTGAAGTCTGGTTATTGGAAAGTAGACATGGACCCAGAAGACAAAGAGAAGACTGCTTTCACCACCGAATCTGGATTATGGCAATTCAACTTCATGCTATTCGGGCTCTGTAATGCGCCTGCGACATTTGAAAGACTCATGGAAAATGTCTTGAGAGGGTTGTCTTGGAAGACATGCCTGGTCTTTTTGGACGACATCGTAGTATTGGGGAAGACATTTGACGAACATCTGAATAATTTGGAAGACGTACTCAAACGACTCTAAGCTGCCTAGCTCATGTTAAACGCGAAAATCCTGTTTGGACTTGAAATGAGGCTTCCTTGTGACCTGAAATTTGGCTGTCGGCCTGGAGAAAATCTAGCAGGAGAAGACTACGAGATCCAATTGAGAAGAAGGCTGGACGATATTCATGAATTAGTTCGAACAAATCTTCAAGTTGCCAGCGACAGAATGAAAAGTCGGTACGACACGCAGGCCATAGGAGGCGGTTTTAAACAAGGGGATAAAGTATGGTTACACAACCAGACGAGGAGAAAAGGATTTTCTCCAAAATTACAAAAATCCTGGGAAGGTCCATACTTAATCAAGAAAAGGATCAATGATGTTATATATCGCATAAGCAAGATTTCCAACGGAAACCCAAAAGTAGTTCACCAAAACCGACTAGCGCCATTCGAAGGAGACCATGACCTAGAGAAAGGAGTAAACCATATTCGAGATTTGTCCGACCCTACCTTCGATGAATTTATGGGCGCGTATGGAGGTACCGGGAAAGCTAAATATGGAGTCACTTCAGAACAACGACAATATTTGTTCACTCTCCCGGAAGATTATTCACTGGCATACAACATCCCAGCCCGTCTCAAGAACACACGAGGGTTGGCATCCGTCTTTCGAAAGAAGTTCGAGCAATTAGAAAAACTTGAAGACCAGATTCCAGCCCCTGGCAAGACACTGAAACATAATTCGCGGTACGTCTTCTACGTGGTAACTAAAAATTAATTTCAAGATCGATCTACCTACCGCGATGTGTGGGAAGCACTTCGAAACCTCCGGGACCATGTATTAGAATTCAGCGTGAGAAACTGGGTATGCCTAAGATAGCGAGTAACCAGTTGGATTGGCGAGTTATCAGGAACATGGTAGAGATTATCTTTCGAGATACCGGTGTCCAGATATTAATTTGCAGCTGCAACCCCCGTTATCAGTATCCGATGAAGACGGTGCCCAGCTATTTCCATAAGATCGGAAAGTGTAGAAATGGGGCCAATTCAAACATCCAGTCTCGGCTACACAAAAGTTCCAGAAGGAAATTCCCTTTAAGGAGGGGGCAATGTTACGAAACAGCACACTGGTATAGTCCCTGAATCTGACTCTGTCTAAGCCATGTACGAAAGTTAAAATTATGGCGGATGCGCAAGGATTTCTTAGAATTGTTTACGATTGTGACTAGGAGGGGGCAATGTTACGAAACAGCACACTGGTATAGTCCCTGAATCTGACTCTGTCTAAGCCATGTACGAAAGTTAAAATTATGGCGGATGCGCAAGGATTTCTTAGAATTGTTTACGATTGTGACTATCTTATCTAGACATTGTTTTTGTGACCAGTCTTATCTAGAAAATGCGAGAGCCAATTGTTTTTGTGTAAGCCGTAATCTAGAATTATCTAGTAAAAAAGGCGCTATTATATAAAGGACCGACCACGGAAAGTCAGTTTAGTTTATAATTTGACTTCGTGAGGTAAACAGTAAATAAGTGAATATAAAGTAGTGAAGTGTTTATATAAATTAGTGTAAGTGAATATACTGTGTATATAATTAGTGAATAGCGTAGTGAATAAATAAATTAAGTAAGTGAACCTACCGTGTGTATGAATTTATCCCACCCGTAATAAAACGTTTTAATACATAAGAAAAACATTACAGTACTTTTAATTAATAAGATAGACAAAAAACGGGAGCTGGATTCTCCCAGTCGCGATGGGGTGAGATAGAAAGGGGCGAACAACGTTTTTTGCAATTTCCGGCGTAAATACTGATTATAGTAAAAAAAGTTAGATGGAATTGATCTAGATATTAAAAAATACTTTTGTTTGAAACATTATTTCATATTACTTCAAAATTTGGGTAAAAATTGCAAACAAATGTTTCGTTCGTTTTTTATTTTTAACTCAGTCAAAACAAATCAAATCATTAAGAAAATTGGCTCAGTTGTAGCGTATTGTATCCCGAAAAAGCAGATTTTTTATTTCCGCATTAACTTGTTTTTGAGAAATTTAAAGTTTTCAAAAAAGACGCTGTTTTTGTCGCTGTATTCTAGACCATTCATCTGAAGATATTTTTTTTCATGAAGACTTCAACTTTCATATAGAATAATAAATAAATACACATTCAAGCCAAACAATGGTTAAAATTTAAAAAAACTTCCATCATACTAAGAAATGTAACAGGAAAATATTTGTGTTTATTACAAGAACAAAAAATTTAAAACTAGCACACGCTGTATATTAAATGCTTCTAATTTTTTTATTTTGACTTAAGTAGGTAGTTAAATTATTTATAAGATATCCCGTGAAATTTCAACACCCGGTAAAATTAATACATATCACCACTATTAACAACAAGATTCTTTTAAAATATAAACACACTGTATTCGATTTTTTCTAATTAATTTTAATAAAAAATAAAAAAAAATTCTCAAAGAATTTACTTAAATAAAAAAATTTATGCTACAAAAAGAAAATGTAAAACTCACCACATCGTCCGCTAAAATTATAATAATATTTGGAGGTTTTCTTTTCTCAGTGTAGACAACGTTTAATAGTAAACACAATAGAACCGCCAAATTTGTCCTAAACATTATAAATGAACACCACAAAGCAAATATTTGTAAATAAATAAATAAAATAATGAGGAACAAACGAGATATTGGCTTTACAGTAAACTGGTTGAAGTGACTTGAACCTACTGGCTACAAAAAACGCGAGTTGCATGGAAAACCAGTTCCATTATACCGGGAGAAAAAGAACGGTTGGATACATATAAAATCAACGCTAAACTTTAATGAACGATTTTTTATGAGGTTGTAAATTTTCGATGAAAGCGACAGTGGTTACATAAAATGCGTAATAATATATATACCGGGTGGCCAAATTTAATATTCTACTAAGTAATTTATATTTTTTTCCGATTAACCTTTTAAACATTACTTTCAAATTATTAACTTGAAATTTTTTAAAAATGTTTATTTTACAAAAATTATAATTCTACAAATACGATAAAATGATATAATCTAGTAACTGAATGTATTTTAATTTACAACAAGTAATTTTATATACAGGATGTTCCATCTCAGAACAACCACCCCGTATATTTATTATCCCATAGTGATTGGAAAAATATCCCGAAACACGTCGGATGATTTTCTTTCGGGGACATCTTTTGACGTATATTTGAGGCTTGAACAAGCAACCCCCTAACAGGGGGCGCTTCAACCCCTCAAACTTGAATAGGGAAGAGGGGTTGAGTGATACTTCATTTGTAAGGTCTTGGAAGCCTCTTTACAACGGTGTATGAAAAAAATCACATTCTCAAAAAAAATTAATTGTTTTATTATACTTACAATCAAAAAAATAAAAACTGCGTTTTTAAATCAAATGTCCAAATTGTCCTCCATTGACTTGAATACAATAATAAATTCTCTTGAACTAATAAATAAAAAAAAATATAGTTATTTATTATACAAGGGAAAAAAGTATTAGATTTTAGCTCGAGGTTATGTTGTCTCCCGACGCGAAGCGGAGGGATACAACAAACCGAGGGCTAAAATCTAATATTTTTCCCGTGTATAATACACTATTTTTTCTGTGGCAGGAAAAACGACGATTTAATAGTGAAAGAACATATTATTACGATATATTAAATTCAAAATGTTATCGATATGAAATTTGAATTTTTAAACTAGTAAGCTGTTGTAGTTATAGCGACAATTAGACCTGCGTTGCTAAGGAAAACTTCAAAGTAATCAAATATATGTCAATTTAATTCTGTGATTTGATTCAGAAATTGCGAACTCAGTGATTGTTTAGTAGTTATTTTGGAAAATATAAAGTTAAAAAATGTCTGATTCCGAGTTTTCTCTGACTCTTGATATAAAGGAAATGTAACTTATGTTCAATAAAATATTCTAAAATCAAATATCTTCCTTTATCTATATGTATATATATTCGGGAAAAAAGTACTCACTTTTTTCCGTGGGAAAAAAAGTAATTTCGTGAAAAGTTGTATTTTGTTACCTGTCAACAGAGATAAAATGTCAAATTTTTTTCCTGTCACAGAAAAAAAAACATTTTCTTATCTTGCCTTCATTTTTTGTTCATCTTTTGCCGATCTTTTGTTTCTTCGATAATTTCATGTATTAAAAATCAATCTATTGAGTTACTACTTTGCTGATTTGTTTACAATTTTAAAAATAATTATAGTGTACACATTGCAAGAACGTATTGAGTTGGTTAGCCTGTATTACCAAAATCAAAATGGTGCCCGAGCGGCTGCAAGGATATTTAACAGAAACCATACTGAACGTAGCGTTCGCCATAAGTACGTAATAGAATTAATTTCAAAATTTGTTGAGACTGGTTCAGTAATGGATAAAAAAGGACACTGTTTAATATCGTGGCTTGACTTTTTGTTATAACGGCTGTAATCGAAGGACCATCTCAAAGAGAGCAATAAATAAATGGCTTTATGGATGAAGGAACTGTTATATGAATGATTGTATATAAATTCGTGACGAAAATCCACTACTTTCTACAAAAAAACTTTATTTATGCGTTTACCGTGACATATACATTTTTCGTGACGTTCTGTCTCTATGACATAATAACAACTTTCTTTTTTTTACAAGTGGCTTGCAAAATACATTCGAAAGTCCGTAAAAAAGTTTGCTTTAGCGATGAGTACAGGTTGACAGCAGTCGGCTGACACTGTTGCCCTTTTTTTTAATATAACAAAAAATAGAGAAAAAATATAAACTTAACAGACACCCATTGGAATTGTGAATGATGAAGGAGCAGCTGTGGCGGTATTGGACCATGTCCAGCTTATGCCAAACACGCAATCTGTCCGACAACTTTCTGCGGTTTCCGGTATTAACCAATCTAACGTTTTCAGAATTTTACATAAACACAAGTTCCATCCGTACAAAATTAAATTAATTCATGAATTAAATGATGATGATTTGGATCGAAGGCAAGAGTTTTGCGAAATTATGGCCGAGCTCATCAACAATAACCCAAATTTCTTATACAACGTTTGCTTTTCTGACGAATACACTTTTTCACTTAATGGAGAGATTAACCGGGATAACTGTAGAATTTGGAGCGATGCAAATCCTCATGTATTTCGAGAAGCTCACACTCAATATCCGGAAAAGCTAAACGTTTGTGTAGGAATTTTGGGAGACCACCTAATTGGACCTCTGTTTATTCCTGGTAATTTAAATGGAGAAATTAATTGTAATGTTTTTCTTATTTATTTAAACAGTAAACGGGTGGGATAAATTTTAAACACAAGGTATGGCTACTTACTAATTTATTTAAACACTAAACTACTCACTAACACTTAATTTATATATACTTAACTAATCACTTAAATTTAATTTATATGCACACCAACTTAATTATTAATTTATATCAACACTTTACTGTTCGCTATTTCGGTGTATTCTTGTTTATTTCTCGAGATCACTTTATCAACTAAACTAACTCTTCCTGTCCCTTATATATTAGTGCCTTTTTCACTAGATAATTCTAGATTGCGGCTTACACAAAAAAATTGGCTTTCTGGCATTTTCAAGATAAGACTGGTCACAAAAACAATGTCTAGATAAGATAGTCACAATCGTAACCAATTCTAAGACATCCATGCGCATCCGCCATAATTTTAACTTTCATACCTGGCTTAGACAAAGTCGGATTTAGGGACTATACCAGTGTGCTGTTTTGTAACATTACCCCCTCCTTAAATGGAAATTCCTCCTGGAACTTTTGTGTAGCCGAGACGAATGTTTGAATCGGCAACTGGTCCCATTTCTACACTTTCCGATCTTATGGAAATAGCAGGGCACCGTCCTCATCGGATACTGATAACGGGGGTTGTAGCTGCAAATTAATATCCGGACACCGGTATCTTGAAAGATAATCTCTACCATGTTCCTGATGACTCGCCAATCCAACTGGTTACTTGCTATCTTATGAATAGCCAGTTTCTTCACGCTGGATTCCAACACATGGTCTTGGAGGTTTCGAAGTGCTTCCCACACATCGCGGTAGGTAGATCGATCTTTAAATTCATTTTTAGTTACCACGTAGAAGACGTACCGTGAATTATGTTTCAGTTTCAGTGTCTTGCCAGGGGCTGGAATCTGGTCTTCAAGTTTTTCTAATTGCCCGAACTTCTTTCGAAAGACGGATGCCAACCCTCGTGCGTTCTTGAGACGGGCGGGGATGTTGTATGCCAGTGAATAATCTTCCAGGAGAGTGAGCAAATCTTGTCGTTGTTCTGAAGTAACTCCATATCTAGCTTTCCCGGAACCTCCATACGCGCTCATAAATTTATCGAAGGTAGGGGTTAGATACATCTCGAATATGGTTTACTCCTTTCTCTACGTCATGGTCTCCTGCGAATGGCGTTAGTCGTTTTTGGTGAACTACTTTTGGTTTTCCGTTGGGGATCTTGCTTATGCGATATATAACATCATTGATCCTTTTCTTGATTAAGTATGGACCTTCCCAGGATTTTTGTAATTTTGGAGAAAATCCTTTTCTCCTCGTCGGGTTGTGTAACCATACTTTCTCCCCTTCTTCAAAACCGCCTACAGTGGCCTGCGTGTCATACCGACTTTTCATTCTGTCGCTGGTAACTTGAAGATTTGTTCGAACTATTTCATGAATATCGTCCAACCTTCTTATCAATTGGATCACGTAGTCTCCGCCTGCTAGATCTTCTCCAGGCCGACCGCCAAATTCGAGGTCACAAGGAAGCCTCATTTCACGTCCAAACAGGATTTTCGCAGGTGTTTCACCCGTGAACTCATTGACGGCAGATCGATAAGCCAATGCGAATAGGTAAAGATACTGGTCCCAATCTCTCTGATGGCTGAAAACTACTTTTGACAGGTGTTTTCCAATAGTCCTGTCCATTCTCTCGACCATTCCATCTGACTGTGGATGTAATGCTGTTGTCCTGGTCTTCTTCATTCCCAGCTTCTCGCAAATCTCCTGGAATAGATGACTTTCGAAATTTCTTCCCTGGTCGCTGTGGACTTCCAAGGGCATTCCATATCGGCTGATAAATTCTTTCACCAATACATCCGCAACAGTTGTGGACTCTTGGTTCGGGATAGCGTAAATTTCCACCCACTTTGTGAAATAACCCATTACAACCAGAATGTATTTGCCACCATTTTCGGTCGTTGGAAATGGTCAAGCGATGTCTAAAGCGATCCTTTCGAAAGGGCTTCCAACATTGTACTGTTTCATGGGTGCCTTTCTCTTGCAATGTGGTCTATTACTCGTAGCACAAGTCGTACATTTCTTACACCAGTCCTTCACATCATCGGAGCTGTTCATCCAATAAAACCTTTCACGGACTCGCTGAAGGGTTTTCTTTACTCCCAGATGATCTCCCGATGGACTGTCGTGTAACTTCTTCAGTACCTCAGCTACCCTCGTTCTAGGGATAACTAGCTGTCTCCTCATCTCGGAACCATCATCGTTTTCAAGAACTCTTTTCAACAGCCCTTCTTTCAGGACTAGGGAGTCCCACTGCGCCCAATACGCCTTGAGTTTCGGTGAAAATCTTGACACTTCTTGCCAGGTAGGTCGCCGATTTTCTTCCTTCCACTGCCGGATCTGCTTTAGGCAAGGATCATTTTCCTGATATGCTCTGATCCTGGTGGGTGACCATTTTTCATTGACTACTGTAGTTCTTGAAATTGTAGCTTCCCTAGATTTCGACTTGTTGCATTGTGAATAGTCTACAGGGCATGACCGTCTAGGCAAAGAGTTGGCTTTTGGATTGTTCATCCCTGTCTGATTTCCCCTGTGACGGAGTTCTTGGGTTACAGGAATCTTAGGGCGCTTAGACGGACTGCGTACGTGCTCTAGCTCGCCACACTGCCGACATTTGATCTTCTTCGGCATCTTGTCTGCTATACCTTTCAACAAGTTGACGATCTGGTCAAGTTTGACATCGTCATCTTCTTCCTGCATAGTCCTACCTTTGTTGTACCACGAGCTTTTCTTGGCTGCTTTGCATTTAAGAGGTTCTTGGTTTGCAGGAGTCGTAGGACGCTTACACGAACTGCGTGCATGCTCTAGCTTGTCATAATTACAGCACCTGATTTTCTTCAGCTTCTTGTCTACCATACTTTTCAACAAGTTGACGATCTGGTTAAGTCTGTCATCGCCACCTTCTTCCTGTATGGTCCTACCTTTGTTGTATCCCGAAGCCATCATGGCTGCTTCATATTCAAGAGCAGCTGTCAATGCGTGGACTAATGTTTCCGTATGGGCTAAACGAAGCGTCCTCTGCATATCGGGGTCACGTAAGCCATCAATAAAGCCCTGGATGCCCAGACATTCCATCATGTTCTCTGGTGCTGACGGATAAGCAAATCGAACTAGTCGGGCAATGTCCACTTCATATTCTTGAAGGGATTCATCACGTTTCTGCCTTCGGTTCTTCAGCTGAGATTGGTACAAATTTTCAAGATGTTCATGACCATATCGCATGTCCAACCTCTTCTTCAGCTGCTCGAAGTCGTCCGTTTCTTCCAAAGGTATCGTCTGAAGTACTTCTAAGGCATCTCCGCGAGGCGCGATGGTTAAGTTCACTGCCTTCTCCTTATCGGACCAATTATTCACTCTAGCGGTTGCTTCAAACTGTTTCACATAATTGGTCCACGACATTTTTCCATCGAACGTTGGGGCCTTGACTCGGGTAAAACTGCCAATGTCTTCTAGCTTAGAGTGTGTTTCTGGCTTGCAAGGTTTTGTTTGTTCGGTCTTCTTTTCTTCCGCTGGTGTGTCTTGAGTTCTTATATCTGTCATCTTTCTTTCTAACTTGATTTTCTCGTCCATCGTTGTCATCTTATTCTCGATATTCTCGTCCAACGTTGACATGTTATTCTCGATTTCAGATTTTAGAGACGAAATTTCATTTTCAACGTCAGCGGCAATGTCGTTTTTCATTAGTAAGATATCGGCAGATATATCGTTCGTCATAGCAGAAATATTGTTCATTATAGCAGAAATATCGCTTTTCACTTTCGTTGAAATCTTCTCTTCCATGGCAGAAACCTTCTCGTCCATATTCTCTTCCACGGCAGAAATCTTCTCGTCCATGTTCCCTAGTGAAAATGCACCATAGAGACCATATTGATCCATATAAGAAAACAAATATAGATTAATATGGATATATATATGGATTCTATTTTTATATATGGATCCTATATGGAATAACTAAAATCATTTATTAAAGAGATATCTAGATTGTATATGGCACAATTTCCATATAAATCCATATAGAACCATATCAGAAACAAAATTGTATTTTTATATGGATTTCAATGGTTGTATATGGACGAGAATTTCATACTGAATTCGTATCTGGTTTAATATGGTTTAGTTCCCAATATGGACAGAATTCGGAGTTTCAACAGTTAATGTTTGAGGTGGCGTGCTCCTAGCTCCATGCGTGCTCCTGTGAACGTTCTTCTGTTTCTTAGTTTTTTGTTGTTCTATTATTTGATTAAAATAAATTATGCTTATGTCAGTTTTATCGACGGTAAAGTCAAGAAAATTCAAAATTTTAAACGACATTAAACATGATGGTGAAAAGATTGTAAGTGATGGCAGAGCAGACATTTGTAAATTATATAAAGTGTGCTTTGAAGATGGACAGTATTACCAAGCTAATATTGTATGTTTAGGTGGTAAGTATAGTTCTTAATCTATCTTTGTATGCATTTTTATTTGGCCTAATGATTATTCATTCTGTACTGCATTTGTTTACACAGTTTAATTTGTTTTATTTTCTGCCTTGGTAATTTATGAGTGTAAATAATCTACTGAAAGTTAGAGTGCATTTTTTAATATATTTTTATTTCTATCTATTTGGTCTATCTTGACCCTAACCACCATTTTAATAATAGGAGGTAATTACTTAAAAGTTTTTTTAAGAAACATATGAAGATGTTCAAATAATGATATCAGTTAAAAGACCCAGATTGCCACTCAATCGATTAGTAAAAGATCAATGTACAACATCATCCAGTGTTGATTTGGAATCGGATGTGGTTTCTGAGCAGAAAACTACAGAACGAAAAAAACGTAAGTTTATAAAAATAAGATAGCTATTGGAATATTGGAGAATTATGGCCAGATGGTAAAAGAGATTTTACAATAAAAAAAAATCAGAAAAAATATTAAGAAGAGTGATGAACAAGAGGAAATAAACATAAACACTGAGAATAAAAAACTTAAAGAGGAAGTCGAGTCCTTAAAATGAGAACTAAAACACAAGCAAAACAAAATTTATGTTTTAGAAAACTTTAATTATAAATTATAGGAAGAAATTTTAGGAAAATGGAATTGTAAGGCAATAACTTCAGTTGTAAGCGTATGAATAATATGTAGATTGTCCCAATTCATTGTAAATTCTTCATATTATTTGCTTTGTTTTAAGGAAGTCTCATATTTTCATATTGAAACAATTTTTAATTTTCAGATGTCACACAAAATTTTAGTTTTGTAAATAAGAGAGTCGAGAGGACAATAGTACAGAAGTAGGTGGAGTATGTGGAGATAGAAACCAGAAAATATGGAAAAGTTAGTATATATTAATACATATCCTCTATCTAAATTCTAAAGAAAATATTGAAATAAGGAAAAATGTGCATATTTGGATGTAATACTAGTGATACACACTGTATTATCAATAATTTTAAAGTTTCAATATACAAATAAATTTTGACATTTCAATTTCGGATGACATTAATGCAGAATATACTTAATAACGATTTGAAAACAAGAATACAGATGTCTCTGTTAGCAAAATTGCAATTATATTAAAAGAATGAAAATCTCTTTTTGTTATAGGAAAACGTAAATTTATATTTTTTTAAAAAAAAAAGAATTTTTTGGTAACCAAAGGAGAGGAGAATTATTTATATAGAAAGTTGAGTGAGTTGATTTTGATATTCCCACGAGGCAACATCGAAATAAGAGTTGCCTCAAATTTATTTAAAAATATCATAGTAATTTATATGAATATTATCAGATCATCAAATCCTGCATTGTAAAGCCAGTGCGTGTATAATTCGCAACGAATTGCATCGATAAAGTGCGGGTGATTTTCCGATTTCTAAATTATTAATTTAGAAAGTTGTTCCTGAATTCTAAACACGGTTTAGAATACGAACCAGTTAACCAGTACCTAGTTGGTGAGTCCTGTCCAGTTTATTTACATTATTTCTCGAGAATGAATAGGCCTTTATTAAAAATATTTCAAAATTAGATGCATCTTATGGTAATAAATTCGATTGAAATTACAGTACCGTTACTCAAATAAAATTCAACGTCAAGCGAAGATAATTTTGGAATAGACAATTTAAACGGAAATTTGCGTATTTTGACATTGATATACATCAAGTGTATAATCAAACATTTTGAACTTTGATAAATTATTTAGCGAGTAGATTTATAATTATAGGTTGTTTTAATTTTAAGGTTGATAGAAAATTCTATCTTTGTTTCTGCGTTTATAATATTTTTGAAAAGTTCTAATTTCTTGTAATTTGTTATTTGATAATATATTATATAAATTTGAATTCCAATCACTCTTTGGTACTCATTTCATATTCATTTCTCATTGTATTTGATAATTTTCAGGCTATAGAAATTTTGATATAATAAGTGACATTTGGTTAATTTCCTGACAGTAAAATCATATATGTCATAAGATAATTTAATTGTCTTGTAGTATATTGAACAAACAGTTACTCTAGATTTGGAATAGCGTTATACGTAATTTGGAAAATTCTTTAAAAATTTATAAATTTGAATTATTATTTGAAATCTTTGATCCCTCCCTGAGATAAGAGTGAGTAAGTCGATTGTGTATTGATTTATCTTTCACAATATAAAATTTAATATTCATCTGAGCCGGGCATATTAATTTGACAACTGCTGTCAAAAATTTCAATAGGTTATATTCAGTGGTAAAGGCATATTCACAAGAGTGTAGTTACAATCATAAATTGTGACATCAACAAATAAAATCCATATAGATAAAATCATAATATAATTATAAAAACATCGAAATATAATAATTGTCACCCAAACGTGGGGCAAATATTATTAAAGAACATAGAATATATTATAATATATTATTGACCTTATTATAAGGTTTTTTATTATTTTACTTGTTGTAGATTCATATTAGTAATCTGGCGCCCTAAGCATCAATACTATACCGTTGATTTGAGAGGAAAAAACTTGAAATTTTGATTTCAACGTTTTATATGGAACAACAGTTAATTTATACGGAAAGTAATAGTAATTTTATATGGAACAATAGTGAATCTACTCGTATATGGAATTTATAGTAAATCCTATATGGAATTATAGTACATCCTATATGGAATTATAGTACATCTTATATGGAATTATAGTAAATGTATATGGAATAACAGTAAACTTATATATGGAATAATCGTGAATCTATATGGAATTATTGTAAATTTATATGGAATTGTAGTAAATGTATATGTAGTAAGAGTAAACTTATATGGAATAATAGTAAATTTACATATAGGGAACTTATATGGATTTGTACATAATTTCCAGTTTCAGATACACACATTAAACCATATAAGCTCCATATTAATTTTTTGATTTGGTTCTATATGGCATTTTCACTAGGGTTATCAGAATAGACGTTCGGATCCGTCGTTCAACTGTAGGTCCCTTCTATCTGTGGTATACAACACAGGTAGAAGTGAGAGGTCGCCTACGTCCGATCACGGATATGGCACTGTAAGAAGAAGAAGAATGTTATCAGAAATATTAGCAGAAATTGACGAGATTAAGGTGGAAGCCTCGTCATTAAATACAACTGTTTCTGGATCAAAGCCGTCATTTTCCAGTGCCACTTTAAGTCTTTCTACTAATTCACTTTTCTTACCGGACGTTTCCAACTCACGATCTTCCAATTCTGCTCTTAACTCAGCCACTTTTAAGTCACATAGTCTCTTGGCCAATGTAATGTTTTTCTTATTTATTTAAACAGTAAACGGGTGGGATAAATTTTAAACACACGGTATGGCTACTTACTAATTTATTTAAACACTAAACTACTCACTAACACTTAATTTATATATACTTAACTAATCACTTAAATTTAATTTATATGCACACAAACTTAATTATTAATTTATATCAACACTTTACTGTTCGCTATTTCGGTGTATTCTTGTTTATTTCTCGAGATCACTTTATCAACTCAACTAACTCTTCCTGGCCGGTCCCTTATACATTAGTGCCTTTTTCACTAGATAATTCTAGATTGCGGCTTACACAAAAACAATTGGCTTTCTGGCATTTTCTAGATAAGACTGGTCACAAAAACAAAGTCTAGATAAGATAGTCACAATCGTAAACAATTCTAAGACATCCCTGCGCATCCGCCATAATTTTAACTTTCATACCTGGCTTAGACAGAGTCGGCTTTAGGGACTATACCAGTGTGCTGTTTCGTAACATCGTCTTGAAATGCTGGAAAATTTGATTGATCCGTTAATAATAGAAAAATTGGACGATCCTCTACTAATTGAACAATTGCCTTTCAGACAAGACTGAGCTCCTCCTCACAACGTCGCACCAGTTCGCCAATACCTCAATTTACAATACCCTGGTCGTTGGATTGGAAGGAGAGGTCCTGTGGAGTGGCCTGCCCGATCTCCTGACCTGAACCCTCTGGACTTCTTCTTGTGGGGACATCAAGTCCAAGATTTTTGTGACAGCCTGAAAATTTGGACGAACTACGCCAACGAATTGTAAATGAGTATCGTCAGATAACTCCAATTATGCTGGACCATGTTAGAGACGGTTTTCAGTCAAGATTGTATGGAAGTCAATGGAGGACAATTTGAACATTTGATTTAAAAACGCTGTTTTGATTTTTTTGATTGTACCTAAGCATGATAAAACGTGTGATTTTTTCTTATACCGCTGTAAAGAGGCTTCCAAAACCTTACAAATGAAGTATCACTCAACCCCTCTTCCCTATTCAATTTTGAGGGGTTGTAGCGCCCCCTCTTAGGGGGTTGCTTGTTCAAGCCTCAAATATACGTCAAAAGATGTCCCCCAAAGAAAATCATCCGACGTGTTTCGGGAATTTTTTTTAATCACTATGGAATAAGAAATCTCGTCTGAGATGAAACACCCTGTATACTTTTTGTTTAGATTTAAATATTTCCGGTTTGTCTCGTTTTGTATTTACTTTAGAAGTAATTTTTTTCTTTTCGATTAATTAAGTCGAAATTAATTAGTACAATAATTTTGTTTTTCTTGATTGTAATGTAATCATTTAAGAGTATTTTATCTATGTCAATGTCATAAACACCATTATTTTTTATTAATATGTCCGTTGACTTATATCTATCGGTTTCATTTTTGTACTGGAATGAATCGAATGATTGTAAGTAAGTATAGCATATAACATTTTCATTCTAATTGGGGTTTTTGAGAAACCTTGAGTATTTAGGAGTCGTATTAGTCCAGGAGAATTAGACCCCAAACCTTTGAAATATGGCTGTGTCGTGACGTAGATTAGATATTGGTTAGAATTGCTCGGAAATCATGTAAGAAAAAAAATATGAAGGTCCGCCAGCTGAAAAAGTTTGCTATTTGCAGGAAAAATCATAAACTGCAAAAATCGCTCATTTTTTGCGATAAATTCTTAATATAACTATTTAAATATGCAAGATAGAGAAAAAAAAGTATACTTACGAATTTGTTCTTTATGAAATTCTCTACAAGATAGAATTGGTATAAAATCGATATATTCAATTTTTTCATTGAGAAATGGCGATAAATGCACCATAGGTAATTGTAATTGTTGAATAAAATTAATGAATGAATAGGTAACATTATATTTTAAAAATCTTTGAACCATAAATATTTTAAAACTGTCTAGCCAATAGTCAAAATTTCCTTGCAAATTGTTTGATTATATAAGCATTTCAAAAAATCAAAGAAAATAAGAAACCAAATTATTATTAAAGGATGACTTAGTCATAGTCTTAGTTGTTGATATTAAAAAAAAATTGTAAAACAAAGCACGACTAAAAAGTTAATTTTGTCTACTTGTTGCACTTCGGGGACTGTATCGAGTTATGCAGATAGGTTTTCTTTTCTAAAAACCATTTTTTGTGTTGTTCTTGCTGAAAAACGTAAAAACAACTCAAAAAATCCAAAATTCCAACTTTTTTTTGCGTAAACCTATACTTTTCTCGCATATTAGATGGGTTGGATGGAAAAGTAATAATACCAATAATGTATTATACAAAAACAAAAAAAAATATTTACCATTCAGGTGATCACACATATGTGTATCTGTCATGGAAAAAAGAGAATAAACCAACTATTTTTTTGTATAATGAAGGAAAAATGTTTCAGTTCCAATCTCCACAACACATATGATCAATCTTTGCAAACAAGGTAGAAGCAAACTTGTACATGTTGATTTTGTACTGTATATATCGATCTCCCCACAATATATACATTAATATTTGTCATTACAGATCTTTCGCTTTAAAATTTTTATTAGTTGTTAAAGTTGCTTTGTAAGTTTTTTAAACGTTTTCTATTTTAAATTGAAATTCCTCACTGTACCTTACTTTTCTCTTTCTATTAAATGTAAAGCATTGTATTACAAGTAAATATTTCTTTGTATAATAAATTTGGAAACTCTTTGTTTATATATTATTTGTTTCTAGATAAAATTGAATATATTTACACATGTAGATGAAAAAAGAGCCTACATGTGAAATAACATTTGAAAGCAACCAACAGGAACTCTGAAACTGATACAAATATGATTAGATTGAGGCAAAGTTGTGACACGACGTTCTGTGTTTTCAGACTAAATGGCCTATTATAAATCATGTAAATATTCAACTTTTCCACAGTTTAATTTTCTTAGCATGAAACAAACAAAAATTTATAATCATGAAAACATTTTATTATGTTAATATAAATGGTACACATTTTGAAAGGTAGAATTTTTTAAAAGTATGTATATTTTTCTTCCATTCTTAATTTCTAGCAATTCCCAATTCCCACAATGCTGTCACTTGGTATCCATATTATTAAATAGCACATATCCTTTCATGCAATATGTAATGCACCTTGTATCAGGTGATAATAGTTATATTTTTCAATTATCACTATTATATATTCATCAAAATGAATTATGCAATTCTTGTCTTTTGAGAGCGGTTTTAATTTTTCTTCATTCAGATACTTCAATGGTCACTTCACTTCAATTAAGCATTTTTCGCTAACAAACCCATATTATCATTAAAACAGGGTTTCAAGAGAATGTTGAAAGATGGTTTGATGATACTAGAACAAACCATCAGTATTATTTATCTCATATTTTCACATTAATCAAATAATCCAGTAAACAGAACCTCAAACATAGCTTTTAAAATTAAAAAAATACGGATTGCAGGATAATTTACATTATCATAACTATAATTTTTGATATCGGGTCGATACGATTACGTACTTTTTAACAATTTATTCCTCAACAACATTTATGAAACTCTTAAATAATCTAAAATCTACAATCAAATGGAAATTATGTCAACAAATTTTATTTGGATCTGTGTATATAATATTCTCTTATCCATGCACGGGTGTGCTGAGGTTTGGATGCAACATAAAAAACAGAGATAAGGTTTATGTGCTCACAAAAATTTGAAATCAAAACATTCGAACAGAGATGCGTTTCTTTGAACCTTCAAGAGTGGAAAGACAGAGAGAAAATATGTTGAATAAGTAAAAGCCGATTCAGTACTACTATCGACATCTATCGTAAATATTTTGAACCAAATAATTACTAAATTAGTAACAAGTATTGTGTAGGTTTTTAGGTTTATAACCTCTTAACATGCCGCACGGAGAATCCGCCGCCCGGATAAAGCGCGCACGGATAATCGGGGTTCTACTGTACCTAGACCTCTAAACTATAATACACAATAGTTATAATGAACAATTTTTAGGTTTTTATCATTTTTTTACGCGATGTTGAAAAGTTGAAAAATTTCGTCTTATAAATAACTAATTTTTGAAGCGAACTTGGATACCTAAGAAAAATACTCAAAGTACCTAAAAAAAAGTTCTCGGAAAGACGCTCCTTTTAAAATAAATGCGTTTAATTTGGCCGAATAGGTGCTGAGATAATAAACGTCAAAGATCGAGAATGTTTGCGGTATAACTATTAATGTTGTAACAATAAAAAAAATGCCAGCAGATAGATTTTTCCGAGAAGTTTTTGTATGTGCTTTGAGATATAACATCGCCATTGTGCATGAAGTAGGAAAAATCGAAGAAAGTTATAGCGGTAGCGTTCGGCGCGTCAAATCTGACGGGAGTGAAACTTGATATCGACGCTTCAAATCGAGCGCGGCGCAAAAAGTTGCTGTATCTCGGCTTCTATTTTGATGATTTTTTTTTAAATCGATGTAACAAAATGAAAGAAACTCATTTTATGACAATTTGAGCATCTACAGTAACTACTTATAATTTGGTATTTTTTTATGTTGATAATAATCAATGATTATAATTATGTCCATTCTAGGATTGTGCTGTTCATTGCAAATTCGTATAGTTAAAATAATTAGTAATCAAAATTACAGGTAGTATAATTAATTGTTATGTATATTAATGGTATATTTTATTTAATTATAAGATTTACATACAATAAATAATGATATTTCGCTTTTTTGTTACAACATTATTGTATTCTACTTTTTTACATACATTATTTTATTTCATTTTAACTATTCGAATTTGCAATGAATAACACAATCCTAGCATGGACATAATTATAATCATTGATTATTATCAACATAAAAAAATACCAAATTATAAGTAGTTACTGTAGATGCTTAAATTGTCTTAATAGGTAGACGGCATTCTCAAAAATGAGTTTCTTTCATTTTGCTACATTGATTCAAAAAAAAATCATCAAAATCGACCCAATAGAAGCCGAGATACAGCAACTTTTTGCACCGCGCTCGATTTCAACTTTTCAAAATTGCGTAAAAAAATGATAAAAACTTAAAAATAGTTCATTATAACTATGGTGTATTATAGTTTAGAGGTCTAAGTAGTTGTAAAAAAATCGGCGCCTATTACAACTCAAAAATGTAAGCCTAGCATGAACGCAAAAATGACGTTAATTTTTTCGCGGAACTTAATTAACAATTAATTCATGTAAAAACTATCGGGCCAGTTTAATCGGCCTTCGACATATTGTTTTATACTATAATAAGGTTCTTAAATCCCATTTTATAGCGTGATTGGATGATTTCTTATCTGTGAAACAAATGCTTTAGCTACTTTTTTGCATTTATCGCCATTTCTCAACGAAAACATTGAATATATCGATTTCATACCAATTCTATCTTGTAGAGAATTTCATAAAGAACAAATTCGTAAGTATACTTTTTTCTCTATCTTGCATATTTAAAGAGTTATGTTAAGAAATATCGGAAGAAATGGGCGATTTTTTGCAGTTTATGATTTTTCCTGCAAATAGCACAACTTTTTCAGTTGGCGGACCTTCATATTTTCTTTTCTCAGATGATTTCCGAGCAATTCCAACCAATATCTAATCTACGTCACGACACAGCCATGTCAAACTGTAGTGCTCCTGGCCTATATATGTTCTATTAGAGTTGAATGGAGTATTTCTATTTGCCCGTTGGATTGAGGATGATTGGGAGAGGTAAAATGAACTTGAATTTTAGGCTCAGTAATTCTGTTAACACAAAATTTTTGAATTTTGTGCCACTGTCATCTATGATTTGTTTTGGAATGCCGTGATGAGAGAAGAATTTGATAATATTGTCTACCACTTCTGTACCAGAGGCAGAATGTATGTGATATGCTTGAGCGTATTTAGAAAAACTATCAATAATAGTTAAAAATGTTGTTTGTTCCATCGTGAAAGAATCTAAATGGATAGTTTCGAAAGGATTCGAGACGGTTGGAGTGATAATTAATTGTATATGCACTGGATTTCGTTCATATTTGCTTTGATGGCAAATTTGACATTCGTTTATAAATGTTTGTACGGATTCTTTTAGGTTAGGCCAATAATATTTTTCTTTTAATCTTAAATTAGTTTCATCTATTCCTCGGTGATTTGTATTTGCTTCGTGATAGTTTTGATTTCTTCTTAATCTGTTACATCTATTAATTTTGTGGTACAACGTTTCAATTAAATTGAATTTGATCTGAAATATTTATGTAATATTGTCGAAAATTGTTCGTACAATTCGGGGCTTTCGAAATAAACGTGATATTGAATATTTCGTGAAATAAATTCTTTAATAAAATTGATAACGTCTTGTTCCGGGTTAATTTTTGATATTTGCACAGTTATTTGCTTTTTGTTCTCAAAAATATTCTAACCTTAGGTTTTGCTGGAGAATGTAAAACGGAACTAATTACAATTTGATTTTGTCCGACGTTAACTGCACATTTTGCGATAGGGATACCTATTACCGGATTTTCTTCATCATTAGAATGAATTGTAAAAGACTAGTTTTCGTCTACGTTGATTCTTTCGTCGTTGGGTTCATTTTGAGGGTCAGGTGTTTTCTGCTGTAATGCAGTCAGGATTGTTGTCACTTGAATTCGTAGTCGACAAATTTTCATTTCTAGGTCAATGTCGGGATTTACTATCAAAGATATAGTGTCAAGGTCAGGGTTTTCGTCTTGAGTTACTTCTGTTATCAGAATTTTTAGATGATTTTCAACTGTAAATGGTGAAGGTGTATTAATACTTCGTTGTGATTGAATTGGTTCATTGCTAAAATTTATATCGCGGCTCAAAATATCGTAAACATTTTTCCAAAAGAATTACATTTGTTTCTTTAGTTTTTATTTCTATTCTAAATAATACATCCTCATTAGTATTAAGGCTTCCATGTTTATATGCGTCTTTTAAAGAAAAAAGCCATTGAAGTGGTTTTTGGTCACAAACAATGACAAATTTTTTTCCATATAAATAAGGTCGAAAATATTTGGTGGCCATACAATGGCCAAAAGTTCTTTTTCTGTGGTATGATAATTGCGTTCGGAATCGTTAAGGGTTCGAGATCCTTAAGCGATAGGAAGATCTTTTCCGATAGGATCTTGGGAAAGCACTGCACCGAGTGCTACATTACTGGCGTCTGTGGTCAAATTGAAAGGTTTCGTGAAGTCGGGATACTGGAGAATTGGGTCATTGGTCAGAATGTTTTTGCATGTTTCGAAGCATGATAAGAATTCGTTATTGTGTTCGATTGTCGCGTCCTTTTTTAGGCAGTTTGTCAGCGGTTTCGTCAAGTGGGCAAAGTTTTTTATAAAACGTCTATAATATCCCATCAGTCCCGAAAGTCCTTTGATTTGTTTAGTAGTTTTGATGGCTTTGGTTTCAGAAGGGGTGACTACATGCCCGAGATAATCGACTTCTTTTCTCAGGAATTCCGATTTATTTAATTGAATCTTGAAATTAGATTCCCTAAGTCGATAAAATACATATTTTAGTCTCTTTATATGCTCCTGTAATGAAGTGGAAAAAACTATTATATCGTCAAGGTATACAAGGCATTTTTTATTTTGTACGGCTCGTACTATATTGTCCATTGCCCGCTGGAAGGTGGCTGGGGTATTTTTCAAACCGAATGGCATCCGGAGAAACTCCCAGTATCCGGATTCGGTGCTGAAAGCTGTTTTTTATATTTTTTTCAGTCATTTCTAGTTGATAAAAACCTGAAGCTAAGCTAGATCCAAAGCTGTAAAATATTCGCATCTACCTAACTTGTCTAATAAGTCCGTTATGTTTAAAAGTGGGTACTTGTCATCAATAGTGTTTTCGTTAAGACGTCTATAGTCTATTACTACACGAAATTTGGCTTTCCCAAAAGCGTCGTGCTTCTTGGGCCCCATCCAAATTGGCGCAAGACAGGCACTTGAGCTTGGTCGGATAATTTTATTTTCGAAAAATTTCTGAATTTGTCTACTTCTTTTTGTATACAAAAGGATATCGTTAGGTTTTAGCGTAAACAGGAATCTCGTCGGCGGTTCGTATTTCATGTTTAATTTTGTTCGTAAAAGTAAGTTGTGTTTTGAAAAATATGTCAGAATTAAGTATTTTGGATTTTTCCTCATCGTTTAAGTGATATGTTCTAATATTATTTAAATCTAAAGTTTGTGTAGAAGTCTCTTCTAGGTTATTCAATTCGAATTTTTTAAAAGCATTGTTATCAAACTTTTCTACAGGAAGTGGTTCTGAAAAACTCAATTTTACTGGATTTGTTGTGATATTTTAAATTGTAGTAATTGCTTCTCCATTTCTTGCAATTGATAGCGACTCTGGTATTTCACAACCGTGAAATTTTTGGCGTGGAATAATGATTTCACCATTTTTTGTACTAGTTTTTATTTTGATAACCTTTTCAGTTCTAGGTTCGATAGTAATAGAGCTTATGTCTTTCGGAGTTTTATGAAAATTTCATTTAATTTTACTATGTGGAGTTATTAACCATCCACTAGAAAAGTTATCTAGTTACTCTTATCACCACCATAAGTGACCCCTGGGGTATTTAATTTCTTCACTGACGCTGCCCGGAGCAAGTGGAGCAAACCACTTTAATAAACTGGCGCTCGAGGCAACCCGTCACCTGTAGTCAAGGCGCCAATCCGAAAAGTAGCGACGCAAGAGCGTTACAGGACCCTCCCATGATTTCTGTAGTTTTGTAGAAAATACTTTTCTCCTTGTCGGGTTGTATAACCATACTTTATCCCCTTCATTGAAACTGCCTTCTGTGGCCTGCGTATCGTAACGTTTTTTTCATTCTGTCACTAGCAACTTGAAGATTCGTTTGAACCAATTCGTGCAGATCGTCCATCCTTCTTCTCAATTGGATCACGTAACCTTCTCCTGCTACATCTTCGCCAGGCCGACAGCCAAACTCCAGGTCACAAGGAAGCCTCATTTCACGTTCAAACAGGATTTTCGCAGTTGTTTCACCCGTGGACTCATTGACGGCAGATCGATAAGCCAATGCGAATAGGGAAATATACTGGACCCAATTTCTCTGATGACCGGAAACTACTTTGGACAGGTATTTTCCAATAGTCCTGTTCATTATCTCGACCATTCCATCTGTCTGTGGATGTAATGTTGTCCTGATCTTCTTCATTCCCAGCTTGTCGCAAATCTCCTGGAATAGATGGCTTTCAAAATTTCTTCCCTGGTCATTGTGGACTTCCAAGGGCACTCCATATCGGCTGATACATTCTTTCACCAATACATCCGCGACAGTTGTGGTTTCTTGATCCGGGATCGCGTAAATGTCCATCCACTTTGTGAAATAATCCATTATAACCAGGATGTATTTACCACCATTTTCTGTCGGTCGGAAATGGTCCAGCGATGTCTAAAGCAATCCTTTCGAAAGGGCTTCCAGCATTATACTGTTTCATAGGTGCATTTCTCTTGCGATGTGGTCCATTACTCGTAGCACAAGTCGTACATTTCTTACACCAGTCCTTCACATCGTCGGAGCTGTTCATCCAATAAAACCTTTCACGGACTCGCTGAAGGGTTTTCTTCACTCACAGATGACCTCCCGATGGACTGTCGTGTAACTTTCTCACTACCTCTGCTACTCTCGTTCTCGGGATAACTATTTTTCTTCTCTTCTCGAAACCATCATCGTTCTCAAGGATTCTTTTCAACGGGCCTTCTTCCAGGACAAGGAAGTCCCACTGAGCCCAATAGGCCTTTAGTATCGGTGAAAATCTTGACACTTGCCAAGTAGGTCGCCAATTTTCTTCCTTCCATTGCTGAATCTTTAGGTGAGGATCATTCTCCTGATCATTTTTGATCAAGGTGAGTGACTATTCTTCGTTGACTACCTTAGTTCTTGAAACTGCATCTTCCTCAGATTTCGACTTGTTGAAGAGAGAATAGTCTACAGGGCATGACCGTCTAAGCAGAGAGTAGGCGTTTCGGTGATTCACATCAGCTCGGTGTTCGCCCCTGTCCAATTTCCCCTGTGACTGGAGTTCTTGGGTTGCAGGAGTCACTTAGACGGGCTGCGTACGTGCTCTAGATCGCCACACTTCCAGCATTTGATCTTCTTCAGCTTCTTGTCTGCCATACCTTTCAACAAGTTGACGATCTAGTCAAGTCTGTCATGTTCCTACTTCTATTGTACCGCGAATCCTTCGTGGCTCCTTTGCATTTAAAAAGTTCTTGGTGTGCAGGAGTCGTAGCACGCTTACACAAACTGCGTACCTGCTCTAACTCGCCATAATTACAGCACCTGATCTTCTTCAGCTTCTTGTCTACAATATATTTCAACAAGTTGACGATCTGGTCAAGTCTGTCATTCTACCTTTGTTGTATCCCGAAGCCATCGTAGCTGCTTCATATTCAAGAGCAGCAGCCAATGCATCGACCAATGTTTTGGGATGCGCTAAACGAAGCGTCCTCTGCATATCGGGGTCACGTAAGCCATCAATAAAGGCACGGATGCCCAGACATTCCATAATGTTCTCTGGTGGTGATGGATAAACAAATCGAACTAGTCGGGCAATATCCACTTTGAACTCTTGGAGGGTTTCATCACGTTTCTGCCTTAGGTTCTTCAGATGGGATTGGTACAAATGTTCTAGATGTTACTGGCCATATCGAATGTCCAACTTCTTCTTCAGCTGCTCGAAGTCATCCGTTTCTTCCAGAGGTATCGTCTAAAGTACATCTAAGGCATCTCCCCGAAGCCCGATGGTTAAGTTTACTGCCTTTTCCTTATCGGAGCAATTATTCACTCTAGCGGCTGCTTCAAACCGTTTTACATAATTGGTCCCCGACATCTTTCCATAGAACGTTGGGGTCTTGACTCGGGTAAAACTGCCAATGTCTTCTAACTGATGGTGTGTTTCTGGCTTGCAAGGTTTTGTTTGCTCGGTCTTCTTTTCTTCCGCTGGCGTGTCTTGAGTTCTTATATCTGTAATCTTTTTTTCTAACTTCTTGATTTTCTCGTCCATCGTTGTCATCTTATTCTCAATCTTCTCGTCTATCGTTGTAATCTTATTCTCGATTTTCTCGTCCATCGTTGACATTTTATTCTCGATTTCAGATTTTAGAGACGAAATTTCATTTTCAACGTCAGCGGCAATGTCGTTTTTCATTAATAAGATATCGGCAAATATATCGTTCTTCAAAGCAGAAATCTTGTCGTCAATATTAGCAGAAATGTCGTTCTTCATAGCAGAAATGTTCTCGTCCATGTTCCCTTCCATGGCGGAAATCTTCTCGTCCATGTTAGCAGAAATTGACGAGATTTAGGTGGAAGTCTCGTCATTCAATAACACTGTTTCTGAATCAAAGTCGTCATTTTCCAGTGCCACTTTAAGTCTTTCTACTAATTCACTTTTCTTACCGGACGTTTCCAACTCACGATCTTCCAATTCTGCTCTTAACTCAGTCACTTTCAATTCACAGTCTCTTGGCCATTTTTACGTAGCAATTTATTTATATTACCCCACACCTGACACAATGTAATGTTTTTATTATTTATTTAAACAGTAAACGGGTGGGATAAACTTTAAACACACGATATGGCTACTTACGAATTTATTTAAACGCTAAACTACTCACACTATTCACTTGAAATTTAATTTATATACACACAACCTTAATTATTAATTTATATCAACACTTTATTATTCGCTATTTCTATCACGAGTTCACTTTATCAACTAAACTCTTCTAACTCATGGTGTGTTTCTGGCTTGCAAGGTTTTGTTTGCTCGGTCTTATTTTCTTCCGCTGGCGTGTCTCGAGTTCTACAATTTCTCATCTTTCTTTATAACTCAATATCCGATTATAGAGACGAAATTTCATTTTAGACGTCAGCGGCAATGCTATTTTTCATTAATAAGATATCAGCAGAAATATTGTCCATGAAATATCGATCTTTTTATCATAAATTGACGAAATTAAGGTGGAAGTCTCGTCCTTGAATAAGAATGTTTCTGGTGGATCGAAGCCATCATTTAAGAGTTCCACTTTAAGTCTTTCTACTAAGTCACTCTTCTTACCAAACGTTTCCAACTCGCGATTTTCCAATTCTGCCTTTAATTCAGTCACTTTCAGGTCACTTAGTCTCTTGGTCATGTTTACGTCACTATTTATATATAATACCCCACACCTGACACCAATCTAATGTTTTTCTTATTTATTTAAAAGTTTTTATTACGACGGGTGGGATAAATTCATACACACGGTATGTCTACGGACTTTATTTATTCACTAATTTACATTGAATACACTGTATATTCACTTATATTTAATTTATATAAATACTTTACTATTCACTATTTCACTGTTCTGCTCACGAGATCAAATTGTAAACTGAACTCACCGCTCGTAGGTTGTCGCTTATATATTAAAACCACTTTCTGGAACCTTAGGATTCCTTGAAACTTCTAGTATGCGGTTCACAACAAACGATCGACCTTCTTAGAAATGTCTCTAAAAAACAATCACATAAAAAAGCCCCTCGCATAAATCCGTGCGCTCCCGTCAAAATTTCAACTTTTAGATATCTCACAGTGTACGATTTCATAACAATACGTTGTTATTGTTCACGTTTGCAGCACGCCTTAAAAATAGACGATCCTGATCGCAGGTTTGAATTTTGCGAGTGGTTCTGTAAACGCTGAGAATTACTTGGAACTTTTCATCAATTTAAAAGGAGAACTTGAAAATGATCCAGAGATACAAGGCATTCAATATGTTCAACAGGACGGCACCCAGTCTCAGTACGGAGTACAAGTTCGTGCTTTTTGTCCATTGGAGTGGCCCGCGCGGTCGCCAAATGGGGAGTACTTAAATATTAAAGTTTTTACCGCCCCAATACGCGAAATACGACATTTAAAAAAGAGGACTGAAGAAAAATTTGAAATTCTTCCTGTCATTGCAGAATTATGTTGGAAGACCTGTTTTACCGTATATAAGCGATGTCAAAAAGGGTTTGATGAAGGTGGTTCACACTTTGAACATAAAACCAAGTTTTTGTTGTAATTCGGTTAACTGACTTTTGCCGCACCCTGTATTTTATCAACTACGTTTATGGATTCAGCCAATGACGGCGTTGATTTATTAATATATTTTAACGACTCCGTCTATGTATTCAGTCAGTGGCGGCGTATATTTATTAATAAAAAGCGGGTGTTTATATTTGGTAGTATACAGGGGTTTCCGAAAGTGTTTGAAATAATTATGGAAGTTTGAAAAATACTATAACGTGTAACTAAACTAAACGAGTATTTTTATTTCTTTTATAATTATAGAAGGAAAATCTGAAATGTTTAGAAAATTTTGTGGTGTTAAAATATAAAACAAAACTTGTACTTTCTTTTTTTATTCAAACAAATATATAAATAAAATTAAAATTGGAACTAAGTGGCCGGTTTGTCTTCATCGTATTCAGCTATTTGCGCTTGATAATTGAGAGCGTTTTCGTACGCCTTTTTCACTGCTTTCCTGTCGGTAGGTTTTTTAGGTTCGTTAGCCTGAAAACGGTAAATACAAATACAGTAATAAATATACGCCACGAACATTCATTTACCGACCTTATACTCGTCATTTTCCACGTCCATACCGAGAATTTCCAACTTTTCCATCGGTAGCCACTGCCAGGTTCTTTTAACGTCGAAAAACAACACCAAGTACACATGCTCGGTGTGATTTTTCGCTAAATCCAACACCTCTTGAGGCGGCGAAGGAATCGGTACACTCTTATAAATATAACCTACAAAAACATACGATTTCCTAATGTATAATTGAATTAAATCGATTTACAATAACGAATCGATTGATTAATCGAGACAATAATAACTCAATTGACTCAAAATCAATAAATTTGGCAATGAAATTCACTTAGACCGCGCAGAACGTAAATTGAATTAAATCGATTTGGAAAAACGAATCGATTAGTAAATCGTGCCTATATCACTCGATTTATTCAAAATCGATTAATTTCACCTGGAAATTTATTTAGACAGCATAAAACGTAAATTAAAATGACTGTTTTTAAATGAAACTTACTGTTTCTAACTAATTCGCCAAATTTCGTAGAATTTTCAACTTTCTATTCATTATATTGTGGAATTATTTAGAAACAGTAAGTTTCATTTAAAAACAGTAATATGAGTAGATTCCACGAAGTAAGAGTTGAGACAGTTAATTTCGTAAATTAAAATGTTTAAGAAGAACGAATCGATTACTTAATTGAGCCAACAATCACTCGATTTTCACAAAATCGATTAATATGACATGGACATGGAACTACCACAGAGAGATCTCAATAAATGATTCATTTTGATATAGGAATGCGAACCCGTACGGGGCCTAGTTGCTGAGATATAGGGTGTTCAAAATTTTAAATTAAAATTAAAAATTTGCCATAAATCAAGAACACCTTTGAATTTTTTTTTCAAATTTGGTGACCAATATGCCTTAATAAAGTAATATTTTGACATAAACAAACTTTGGAAAAATTTAACCAGTGGCGCGTTGTCAGGGTTAGTTGTCACTTTTCTCCCCCTATTTTTTACGCCACTGGAGCTAATTCTTTTTTTAATTTTGTTTTAAATTGCCTGATTATTTTTAGTTAAGAAACTAATAACCTTTTATGGAGCTACAATAAACGGTGTTGTAGTAATTTGCCTCTAAACAAAAGTCTGCAAACACGTGAGTAATTTACAAATTAATTAATTATTCATTTAATTTCGAATAATGATTAAACGTATGTAGTTCAAAATAAATACAAGTAATTCATAATCTTAATTACAAACAAAGATGTATTACAATAATAACAAAATTGGTAATGAAAATAAAAATAATAATAGCACAAATTAAATTTAAAGAACACTATATTACAACAATAACAAAATTGACAAAGTTACAGTAGTTGTTCAAACTGTTGGCTGCTTACTTCAATACACTTCTTACACCGTTTTGTCATTGAAAAGCGTGTCTTTGAGAATAAATCTGGATGGGATTGAATGATTTCTGCCGCAGCTTGAATTCTAGCTATTAGATCTTGTTCAGGTTCGATGATTGTTTCGCACACTAAGGGTTTCGTATAGCCTCATATAAAAAAATCGGTAGGATTTAAGTCAGGTGATCTTGGAGGCCAACAATTGGGTCCACCCCGACCAATCCATTTTTCTCTAAAACGTCTGTTTAAGTAATTTCTTACTGCTGCAGCAAAATGAACAGATACCCCATCGTGTTGAAGCCACATGTCTTGTCTAATATTTAACGGTACATTCTCCAACAATTCATCCAACATTTCTTCCAGAAAGCGCGTATAAATTGCTCCATTTAACTTATTTGGTAAAGTGTAAGGCCCGGTTAAGCAATCTCCAACCATACCCACCCACACATTAAACGAATATTTATGCTGAAATCACCTTTCACGGACAAAGTGCGGATTTTCTTCATCCCAAACGTGACTATTTCTAGAGTTGAAAATTCCTTCCCTGGTAAATCTAGCCTCGTCGGTATACAACACATATTTTGGAAAATTTCGATTATCACGACACTTTTGTAAATACCAGTTTGAAAATTCCATACGCACCTGAAAATCTCTAGGTTCTAATGCTTGAACACTGCCCAATTTGTATGGATGTGACACTTGTTCCTTTAAAACTTTCCATACAGTAGAATGGTCCACTCTTAAAGCGCGACCTACAGTTCGAGTACTTAAATATGGCCTTTCAAAAATATTATTTAATATTTCCTTTCCTCTTCCAGATGAACAGTCCTTGTTGTACGTTACTTTCCAGCATTATTTCTTTTAAGTAACAAGTTTCCGGTTTCTTCCAGCCTTCTTTCAATACTTGCAAATGTAGAATGATGTGAAATTCGACGATTGCGAAATCTTTGTTGGTATAAACGAGCTGCCATTCTACCATTTTTTTCGAGCTTCCCCGTAAATCATTAACATATCGGTCAACTCTTCAAAACAAAATTAATGTAAAAACTAATTTAAAATTCTATGAACTATTAAAAATATGACACGTGCGTACTAGATTATAATTTAGAAATATTGAGTAGTATTTAATTACCTGCAGACTTTTGTTTAGAGGCAAATTTCTACAACACCGTTTATTTTAGCTCCATAAAAGGTTATCAGTTTTTTAACTAAAAATAATCAGGCAAATTAAAACAAAATTAAAAAAAGAATTTGCTCCAGTGGCATAAAAAATAGGGGTATAAAAGTGACAACTAACCCTGACAGCGCGCCACTGGTTAAATTTTTCCAAAGTTTGTTTATATCAAAATATTACTTTATTAAGGAGAGTATTGGTCACCAAATTTGAGAAAAAAATTTAAAGATGTTCTTGATTTATGGCAAATTTTTGATTTTGATTTAAAATTTTGAACACCCTATATCTTAGCAACTAGGTAAGGTTTCGTATTCCTATATCAAAATGAATCATTTATTGAGATCTCTCTGTGGTAGAGCGTTGTCGGTCGAATATAGAAACACCCTGTATATGACACAGAACACGTGACATATAAAAACTGATGCATGACGTCACTTCCGCTGCGCGAGCTACGTTGGCTACGTTATCAAAATGGCAAACTTTCGTTCCAGAATCCTCTTTGATTATCTACTTCGAAGTACAATTAAATCGATCCAATAATCACTCGATTTACCTAAAATCGATTTGTTTGACAAGGAAATTCACTTAGACAGCACAAAAAGTCAATATATTAACATATCATACGCGAGTCACACAATAAATGAAACATGGAGAAAGCGCGTATTTATGACATAGAGAAGCATACATGGTACTCCAAAGCGATTAAAAAATTAGAGAATGATATTACGAATTAAGAAACGAATTAGAGTTATAGGGTTGTAAAATTGGAAGATTAAAATCATTTATTGGTTAGCGATGCGGTGAAAGAATCAATACGTTCTTATAAACATAACCTACAAAAAGATACGATTTCTAGCGTAAACAATAGTAATAAGTTGTTCCTGCTAACGTCACTTACATCACAGAATACATGACGATACGGACTAGATGACACAAAATATATGATGAATGTCACAGAAGATATAATGGATGACCCGTGACAAAGATAACAAGATGTATGACACAATATAAATGATACATGCCACAAACACACAGAACTCATGCCACAAGATGGATGATACACTCCACAGAACACACAATATATTGACATATGTCATAGGCGCGTCACAGAATAAATGAAACATAGAAAAAGCGGGTATTTAAAACATCTAGTAGTCTACAGGGTATTCCAAAAGCGATTTCAAAAATTAGAAAATGATATTACTTGTTAGGAAACGAGGATTTTTAAATTTTTAAGAGTTATAGGGCTGTAAAGTTGGAAAATTAAAAAAATTATTGGTTTCCGATGTGGCGAAAGGATCGGTACGTTTTTATAAACATAACCTACAAAAAGATACGATTTCCGGCGTAATAAATAGTAAAAACTTACATCACAAGATATATGACCCGTGACTAAGAACACAAGATGGATAACACGGAACATATAACATATAACACAAAATGGATGACGCTCGAGACAGAACACATTATATAATGACACAGAGCTCGTAACAGATGACAACTTACGCATGACGTCACTTCCGTTGCACGAGCTGCTTTGGCTACGTCATCAACATGACCGACTTCCGTTCATGAACCCTCTTTGCGTATCTACATTCAAAGTACGATTAAATTGAATCGATTTTTCAATGGAACCAATAAAATTTATTTGTTTGACATGGAATTTCACTTAGACAGCACAGAACGTAATTATATTGACATATGTCATATGAGGGATCACATAATTTACGAAACATAGAGAAAGCCGGTATTTATAACAACTAGTAGTATACAGGGTATTCCAGAAGTGATTAAAACAATTAGAAAATTATATTACGAGGTAAGAAACGAAGATTATTATATTTTAGAGTTATAGGGCCGTAAAGATGGAAAATTGAAACAATTTATTGGTTTCCGATGCAGCGTAAGAAAGGTACGTTTTTATAAACATACCATACAAAAAGATACGATTTCTAACGTAATAAATAGTAATAACTTACATTACAGGATACATGTTACGAAATAAATGACACAAAATACATGATGGATGACTCGTGACTAAGAACACAAGATGGATGACACATAACGCACTATTATATGACATAAAACTCGTAATAAATAACGGTTAACGCATGACGTCACTTCCGCTGCACGCGCTGCTTTGGCTACGTCATCAACATGGTCGACTTCCGTTCCTGAACCCCCCTTGATTATCTATTTTCTAAATACGATTAAATTAAATCGATTCTTCAATGGAATCAATTAAATCGATTTGATTGACATGGAATCTCACTTAGACAGCACAGAACGTAATTATATTGACATATGTCAAACGAGGGATCATATAATTTACGAAACATAGAGAAAGCCCGTATTTATAACAACGAGTAGTATACAGGATATTCCAGAAGTGATTAAAACAATTAGAAAATGATATTACGAGTTAAGAAACGAAGATTTTTAGAGTTATAGGGCTGTAAAGTGGGAAAATTAAAATAATTTATTGGTTTCCGATGCGGCGAAGGGATCGGTACGTTTTTATAAACATAACTTACAAAAAAATACGATTTCTAGCGTAATAAATAGTAATAAGTTACATCACAGGATACATGATATATGACACAAAATACATGATGGGTGACCCGTGACTAAGAACACAAGATTGATAGCACAGAGCAGATGCCATATAACACAAGATGGATGACACATGACACAAGATGGATACACTCGACACATTATGTATATATATGACACAGAACTCATAACAGATGACAGTTGACGCATGACGTCATTTCCGCTGGACGCGCTGCATTGGCTACGTCATCAACAAGGTCGGCTTTCGTTCCTGAACCCTCTTTGCGTATCTACTTTCGAAATACGAATAAATTTAATCGACTATTCTTTTTCTTTTACTATCCCCCCCCTTCCCCCAACATGACAATCGAACCAATAAAATCGATTTGTTTGAGATGGAATTTCACTTAGACAGCACAGAACGTAATTATATTGACATATGTCATACGAGGGATCATATAATTTACGAAACATAATTATAACAACGAGTAGTATACAGGGTATTTTAGAAGTGATTAAAACAATTAGAAAATGAAATTACGAGTTTTTATATTTTTTAGAGTTATAGAGCTGTAAAACTGGAAAATAAAAATATGTCATCGATTAACCTAGAAAAATAAAAACATTTAAACGATTTAAGATACAATTTACCTTTGGGTATCTCCGGATCGATGATCAACGCCGGATACCAGGGGTATCCTCTACATTTCGCCCAAACCAATTGCATCGGTACGAGATCCTTCTCGTTATCTTGTCCTTCCGCACCGGAAATAGCCGTGGTATCCGAACTATCGTCTTCCGAGGGTATTTCCGATAAATTGTGAGAGTAGCAGGTCGATAAACTGTTGTCGCTGTCGGAGTTTTCATCGTCGGTCGTCTGGGAGCCGGCTCGGTACACTTTGAAGCTTTCCGGAACAGAATCTTTGTCTTTGGGATCGTTTTTGGGTTTCTTCAATTTCTGACCGACAGTTTCTTCCTTTTTCAGTGCAGCTTGCGCTTTCTTCGTGAATAAAACTGCGGTTCTTCTGTTAACACCCGAAGGAGAAGCTGCAAAAAAATACCGTCGGATAATTTGGAGAAAAATTTTTCGTTTTCGATGTTTTACCGTTGGTAGAACTGTTTTTGACCTCTTCATTGTTGTCCAAGTCGGCGTCGGTTTGTTCGGTGTCGGTTTGGGCGGCCAAAAGTTTTTTCGCTCGGTTCAATTCGCTCCTGACTAATTTAACGCGTTTAGCTCTCGCTAAACCGTGTTTTAAAGCTTGACTTTTCGCTAGTAGTTCTTCTAATTTGGTGATTGTGCAGGGACCTGTTTTTCCCTGTCGAAAAATAGAGGAATGAGAATCGAAAACACGATTTTTTTAGGAAGTGAGTACCTGTAGGTTCTCTAATTCTTTATCTATGTCGGAAGCCATCGCTTCCTCGACGATACCACCGCCGGGTTTTTGCTTTGAACCTTTTTCGGAGACTAAAAGTCCAGCCGCTTCTAATTCTTTCTTCGCGTGACGGAAAATCACTCCGCATTGATCTCGCATCTTTATGCCAGCTCTGAAAACGTTTAAGTACATTTGGACGACCCACTGTAACATACATATTCAGTCGCAGATGAATTATTTACGACTAAATACTGATATAACATGGATCCTGGGCATTTTAAATATCAAATACGAACAATTTATTCAAATTTGGAAGTACCCAACTAATTTTTTTTGATATAATATCACGAAAACATTTAAAAACGACATAATTAACCAAGAATCTAGTTTTGACGTTTTATGATATTATTGCTTATTTGAGCGTAACTAAATTTGGAAATCCCCCTGAAACACGTTAAATAATTAAGCTTCGTTAAAATGGACAAAGGGCAAAAAAAATACAGAACTGTGGCTAGAATTTTAGAAATAAACGAGGAAGCTATTTCCAAGATTAGGAAGTCGATGAAAACCCCCCAAGTCCAGGCGTGAGAATTCCGTGCTGAGGACTGAATGGTAGCAGGTTATGCTGCCTTAAACGGAGCCTCTAGGTCACCGGGTCGAATCCCAGAGTATAAAGACTTTACTACAGTATGCTGGGCTTTGCTGTAGCGGACTAAACCTTCTCATGCTACTCATGGTAACATTGTGGACGTATCAAAAAATAAATAAAGTACCAAAGGGCATAAGTGACCACACCCAACCCTAGCAAAAAGACGGGTACTCCTGGTACTACGGCCACAGTAAGGTAAGTACCAAAAACTATAAATAAGATTCTAGTACCTGCTTTAGTAGAACTAAAATTACTCTCAGATGATGAGGGCAAAACAACCCATCTAGGAAGAGCCTTAAGATTGAAGCTTAAATGTCATTTACAGCTGCTAAAAGGTTAGCAATCAAGGAAAACAAGGACTCCAGAGAGCAAAACAAGGACTCCAGAGAGCCCCCGAGGCCGGTAGTTTCAACAAAAACAACACCGACAAAGGCTGAAAAAGCCAACAATCGGTGAAACGTCCACGCGATTCCAGCGTGACACCACCAGCCAACTGTGGAAGAAAACAAGGCAGGGGGGAGTCTCCTTCAAGGATATCCTCTCCTCGATCAAGGTAGCAGAGGTGCAAACCGGAATTCCATGCATCAAAATGAGCCCAGATACACTAACAATAGTCCAAGACTTGGTCTCGGAGGGCTACGATCAAATTCTCTTAGAGGGACCAGAAGTGCGATTTGTGCGGATCGTGTGATGTCACCTCAACAATAAAGCCCTTGAAAGGGGCAACCCTGACGGTACTGGAAGAGGAGGACTTACCAGAAACCTACGTCTGTACCACCTACGTTCCCGATGAAAGATGGCAAAAGCCAGAAGCAGAGAAAATTCAGCGTAGGATAAACGCCTCAAACGCCGGGATAAATACACGCTTCTGAACGGTTTGGGGTAACGCCTCAACGGACAAAGGTCAAACTTGGGACTTCTCTATGGACAATGAGTTTAAAAAATTTGACATGTCTTCTTTCTACAACATGGGAAGATTAAAATTCCCTGTGAAAGGGAGGCAAGAATCAGCAACAAAGAGTAGGGAAGAAGAAGCTGAACCAAATCTTGAGACCGTAAAGATACACGAGGAGGAAGTAGCAGGATCTTCTCAAAGTGGAAATGTCCTCTCAAGAGATATGTAGTCCAGGAGAGGACAACACTAATGGGAGATGGAGCATCTGAGAGGGCTCAACAATAAAATGCTACGTTAAAAATGGGCGAAAAACTCAAAAATGACAGAAGCAAGGCTAGAATTTTAGAAACAAACAAGAAATTAGTAAATTTGAAAAGTTTTCGGTACAAAGTGAAATTTAAATTCTTTTTTTAATCGATTTACTCATATCTCGTATAAAATGCCACAAAAACGTTTAAAAACAACACAATTAATTAAAAATTTAGTGCGGAATTTGAAATTCGATAAATGTATTGCCCCTTTACATATAACTACATTTGGAAGACACGCCAAGTAAATAATCTTCGTTAAAAATGGCCAAAAGTCTCAAAAATTACAGAATTAAAGCTAGAATTTTGGAAATAAACAAATTTGATAAAATATTTTCGAACTAAAGTTATATATAACCTCATATACAGTACGAATCAAAAATATTCGAATCAAATCGAATATTTACTACATCCCGTATATATTTACCTATAGAAAACCGTATCTTTGTTATTGTAAGCCAAACAATTGGCGATCATCAGATCGAAATCTTTCTCCATAGCCGCTAGATCCGGATACAAACCGTCATCCAGCTTCTTCCTCATAGTACTCAAATCCATGGGATCAGTAACTACCGTAAGATAATCCGGAACCTGAAATAATGTTTTTTAACCGCGTTCCTTCAATTTTTTTAATAATTTTACCTCTTCTAAATCTACCGGTTCAGTGAATATCTCGTTGGTATCCTTAGCCGAGATCAATTCCAAAACGTTCCTCAAACTAGCTTCCAAAGGTTTCAATTTGATCCTAACTAATTTCTCATACACCCTCGTAAATTCAAGTTTCAGCTTCTCCCTTTTTCTAACTAATTCGCACAACAATCTCGCCCTTTCTAAATCCTGTCTCAGGCACTGCCAATATTTGAGTTGTCTGCACAGTTCTATGGTATCCACGTTGCTGGTGTTGGAGTCTCGCGGGGTACCACCTTGAGCGCTTTGGAGGCGTCTTAGAAGCGGGACTCCGTTACGGAATTGACGTTTCAACGTCCAATAAGCGATGAGACGTTGGATGAATTGGGATTTTTTTGCTATGGTTACTAGGGAACCGATCTCTTGGATTCGTTCAGGAGGGATAGTGGGGATAAGGATGACGGGGGCCGATGTGCGTTTTTTCGCTAACATTTTACGAGCTTGGATCATTTTTTTACGGGAATCGTCTTTTTTTGAGTCTCCTATAAATAAAAAAACGAACCTCTAAGTCTTAATAGATCATACTGTATATTTTTAAAAGTTAAAGGATTGTTTTATACACAACTTATACAGCTAGGGTTATCAACCGTGTTGGATAATGAGAAAATTTAATGTACACAGTAGTCATTTTTTAATATATAGTTGGTCCACACTTTATGAATAACTTTAATAATTAAATTTTAAGTACTTTTTTGATCACTGTATAATAATGAAGATAAAAATAAGTGGTAACGACGCTTTTATATCTACAACAAACTTTGTATAAAATTTTGGTAAAAAATAAATAATAGTAGTTCAAATGACCTAATTACGTCTAAATACGTATATTCTACTTTTTTGGATATTATATATTATAATAGAGATAAAAACAAGCGATAACGACGTATTTACATGTACAACGAACTTTTCTGTATGAAATTTTCATAAAAAATAAACAATAGTAGTTCAAATAACATAATTACGTCTAAATACGTAGATTCTACTTTTTTGATTATTATATATTATAATAGAGATAAAAACAAGCGATGAAGACGCATTTCCATGTACAACGAACTTTGCTGTATGAAATGTTCATAAAAAATAAAGAATAGTAGTTCAAATGACATAATTACGCCTAAATACGTAGATTCTACTTTTTTGGTCACCCTGTATTATAATATAGACAAAAATAAACGATAACGACGCATTTACAAGTACGGCGGACTTTGCTATATGAAATTTTCGTAAAAAATAATCAAGAGTAGTTCAAATGACCTCATTACGATTCAATACGTAAATTCAACTTTTAAGATCACCCTGTATTATAATATAGACAAAAATAAGCGATAACGACGCATTTACATGTACAACGGACTTTGCTCTATGACCTTTTCGTAAAAAATAATCAATAGTAGTTCAAATGACCTCATTACAATTTAATACGTAGATTCGATTTTTTTCATCACCCTCTATTATAATATAGACAAAAATAAGCTACAACGACGAATTTAAAAGTACAACGGACTTTGCTGCATGAAATTTTCGTAAAAATAATAGTAGTTCAAATGACCTCGTTACCATTCAATGCGTCAATTCTACTTTTTGATCACCCAGTGTTGTGAGGTGACAAGCTGTATAAATTTCACTTTACTGTGAATTCTAGGACAAGTTTGAATGTCTATTGTAACGTCAAACCCTTATTATTCACTTTAATGGTCTTAAACGCCCATTAGTAAAATAATGTTTAGGTTTAAGTACCTGTTTAACAAAAGTTTTTTTTTTATAAAATAGTGATTATGGAACTATTAAAATGTTACTACAAATAACTTCAATTAGCACCGTGAACAATATTTCAAACCCTGTCACAAATTAATAGGGAATCAAGTATTCGAAATGAATGTTTTATGGATTGACATAAATTAACTAACAGGACACTATTTATCGCTTCACAGTAAAGTGGGTAATCAACTCCATGTCAAAAAATATCACCATTCAACTAACAGAGTTATAGTCTGAAAGAGAAAGTCCTACCCCGAAGAAACTTATATCTACAGAAATTAACCAATTTAAAAACAGTCAGTTTCTCAATCTCAAACAGTACAGAACTAAAAACCACTATCGAACGGTCGACATAAAAAAGTATTCGAAAGCATACAGTGCGCGTTAAAACTATATCAAGATCAACGAATCATATCAATTTTAAACTTAAAAACGGGAAAAGTTACGACTTACCTGAAGTATTAAAATATCTCTCGCGTTACGACGCAATATAAAAACGTGCAATTTTCTGTGACGTCGTTCGAGAATTATCGGAACAATATACATAATTACCTCACGAGCATTTAGTATCTTTAAGAAAACAGTAACCAACTATCAATTCTCTGTGGATATTCTTGTTGCTCTATCTTGTTACTATTTTGTTGTAAAGTGATTTAAGTGTTTAAATTGTCGCATTTAAGTGTTTATTAAACGTTACTTAAAATTACGACTAGTCCTTCCTTACGCAACCTTATCGAAGCAAACAGACAACATATCTACTTAGGTGCAGTAGTGAACGACAAACTCAACAGTCTACTCCACCAATCTAGTTCATTACAAACCCTAAGACCCAGTATTATAATATACATAGAAATAACCGATAACGATGCGTTTACATGTACAACTTTGCTGAATGAAATTTTCGTAAAAAATAATTAATAGTTCAAATGACCTTATTACGCCTAAATACGTAGATTCTACTTTTTTGATCACCCTGTATTATAATAAAGATAAAAACAAGCTAAACGACGTATTTACATGTACAACGGACTTTGCTGTATGAAATTTTCATAAAAAATAAACAATAGTAGTTCAAATGACATAAGTACGCCTAAGAAAGTAGATTCTAATTTTTTGGTCACCCTAATATAGACAAAAATAATCGATAACGACGCATTCACAAGTAAAACGGACTTTGCTGTATGAAATTTTCGTAAAACATAATCAAGAGTAGTTCAAATGACCTGTTTACGATTCAAATTTTAAAATAATTACATAAAAAAGATGCTACCAATTCAACAATAAGATTTATGTACCATAAATTGATGCTAATTCTTTCCTCTACAAACCTATCAGATATTTATTTACCTATAATGTCTCGATGTATATATACAGGATGTTTTATTAACAGTGTCATCTCGAAAACTAACGTTTCATGGTTTTTCTACTTGCTTAATCACCCTGTATTATAAAATAGATAGGAATAAACGACAACGACACATTTACGTGTACAATGTATGAAATTTTGGCAAAAAATAATCAAGAGTAGTTCAAATGACCTCATTATGATTCAATTCGTCAATTCTACTTTTTTGATCACCCCGTATTATAAAAAAGCTAGAAATAAGAGATGACGATGCGTTTACGTGTAGGACGAACATTGGTGTATGAAATTTTCGTAAAAAATATTCAAGAGTAGTTCAAATGATCTCATTACGATTTAAATTTTAAAATAATTACATAAAAAAGATGCTACCAATTAAACAATAAGATTTATGTACTATAAAATGATGCCAATTCCTTCCTTAACAAGCCTATCAGGTGTTTAGTTATCCATAATGTCTCGATGTATATATGCAGGGTGTTTTATTAACGGTGTCATCTCGAAAACTAACGTTTCATGTTTTTCTACATGTTTGATCACCCTGTATTATAATATAGATAGGAATAAACGACAACGAAATATTTACGTGCACAACGGACTTTACTGTATGAAATTTTCGTAAAAAATAATCAAGAGTAGTTCACATGGCCTCATTATGATTCAATACGTCAATTCTATTTTTTTTATCACCCCGTATTATAATAGAGCTAGAAATAAGAGATGACGATACGTTTACGTGTAGAACGAACATTGGTGTATGAAATTTTCGTAAAAAATAATCAAAAGTAGTTCAAATGACCTCATTACGATTCAAATTTTAAAATAATTACATAAAAAAGATGCTACCAATTCAACAATAAGATTTATGTACTATAAATCGATGCCAATTCCTTCCTATACAAGTCTATCAGGTATTTAGTTACCCATAATGTCTCGATGTATATATACAGGGTGTTTTATTAACAGTGTCATCTCGAAAGCTTACATTTAATGTTTTTTTCTACTTTTTGGATCACCCCCTGTATTATAATTGTGGTGTATCATATTAGATAATAAAATGTTGACGCTTGGCTGACTAAGAGATACCGGGGAAAGAGATTCAGTCGGTATCACAAAATACGGACAATGATAGAATGAAAAGCTAGGCGTTCCCGCTGAAACTTAAAAACTTAGAATAACAGCCACGGCGCGCTGAATGCAGTTGTACTTATACTATTTTCTAGTAGAGGGTGCCCTATAAAATAAAGAAAACTTCAAATAATAGACTATTCTTTTCTCTATTCTCGTAAAGATGGCAGTGTGAAAGAGCATTCAGCTGGGCGCTAATGTGTGACATGAATTACGATTTAATAGAAATAGAAGTAAAAAGGTCTGTTCCAACCAACACAAAAACCGTACAATTACGATACAAACCCAGTTGACCTGCTGATTAGTGAATATAATAAGGCTTTGTAATTTACATCAAATTTGCTGTGTTACTGAGATTGTACAGTAATAAAACGGTATTTACTTCGGTTGGAACAAAGATTCACTTAAATATAATCATTTTTACAGCACATGTGTTTGCAGTCTTTTTTAATAGTAGTTATATGATCTGTTTGCAGTGTTAATTTATTTGAATAGACAAATTATATAGTGTTTTTTGAGATATGGATGAAAACTATAAACCCTCTACAAGAAAATGTTGTGTACGGGGTTGTGACAATCGCATGGGTAAAATGCATCGCTTTCCAAAAAATAATCCGAAAGTATATGGAATGTGGCTAGAAAATATACGTCCGCTGAATTCTGATACGTATTCCGTTGAAGAAGTCTATAAAAAGTACTTGGTGTGTGAAGAACACTTTGAAAAAAGTTGTAAAGTTGCAGGTACGAAAAGGGGACTTACTTATGACGCTCTGCCAACGTTACATCTTGCCAGTAAGTATCTCATATTTGATGTAGGATGGTTAGGTTCAATGTGAGTAAGAAGCTTCCGTCCCTCCACTGTGAGCAACATGCTGACTATTGTGGCTGACCCTTAGAGCTACAATTCACTGTACATATTTTGCAAAGGCCGCAGTGGGTCAGCACAAATGTCATACTATGCAGACACCTAAGCCCTTCCTATAATGTTTGTAAGGTTTTTGAGTCAATGAATTTTGGCTATCAAAAGTGTTTATCATGTTATATTTTTTAGGTTGTGCATCTAAACTCCGTTCAATTGAAAATCTATATCTATTTGAAGATCTACCGGAACCTAATTTAACAGAACGTAAGGGATGTTTTTAATAACCATAGATAAGTATATATAATTGGGGTATTTGCAGTGACTAAAAAAGCACAGTAAGCATTCATAAGTTGTCAGTTTTTAAGTACATGACTTCTATAAATTAAATATGTTTCAAGTTATCATCAACTAACCTCTTCTGTATCATTTTGCATGATTGAGAGAACGAGTAAATTACTATTACTTTTGATAATTACAATTATAGTGATTAAATACGAACTCTATTTTATAATGTAGGTTGGAACTAAAAAAAAAAAGATATAGTATCTCTGTATGTAAACCAGAACATATTTTGAACCAGTAAACTAGTGACATACTTTATTCATGAATGTATTTATATAAGGGGTGCTCCCATTTATTAATAATAAGCAAATAAAGAATTTACTTGGAAGCGAATTGTACACAAATCTAAAAATATTAACATCTATCTAATTAACACTTTTTTAGATGTACCTACTATCTCTGTTCATATGGAAGATATATATTTAGATCCTACGCCTGGATCAAGCTGGAGAAAAAGTAGATATTTAAATACTATACAGAATGTTATTGGGTGTCAGGAACAAAAGTTTTCTTTTTTGTATTAATAGATTGTTAGTATTAACATAACCTAGGAACTAATCGCTAATAAGATGTGTCATAAAAGACCAAAAGTCATCTACAAAATGTTACATTCATTAAACTGATCATCAGCTTGAAACTAATTTACTGTTAATACTGTAAACATTTTGTGTTTTTACACATATATAATTTTTACAGGCTTGTTCTGTCGACGGTGAATATATTCAAACTTCCTGACAGCACAAACGAAAAGTACACAAGCTGGATCCCAAGAGTATAGTATAGTATAGTATATATTTGTGGACTGCTGGGAAGTTCGTATAAGTTCAATGTTAATATATCTTAATTGTGTAGGCTGAACTATAATTTTTATTATTCTGTATACTTGTTACAATGTGAACATATTCCGTTATAATTATTATTTATATTTTTGTCAGTGTAAGAAATGCTTTTATATTTTTAAATGATGTAAGTTTTACTCCCCAACAACAAGAATTGCCACAACAGTTCAGTGGGATGGAACAATTACCTTCAACAGGTAGGTTATTTTGTATTGTGAATGAAAAGAGTTGTTTATTCTCAGAAATGCAGATGAGAGTTTGTTTCATGTGATACATTCCCAGACTTATACTTTTTTTATGTATGTATTCATTCATTCGTTTGAGTTGTGCTCAACAACCCGAGCACTTGACCTAAGTCATTCTACCGCTCCCAATATTATCTACTTCCACCCCAAAAGTTTTGTGTCCTTGATATAGGCCATTAGCTTATTTGGGAGGATTTTGAGTAGTTCTGATGATTGTATTGTTTCCTTTCCAAAATTCTTCTGCCTGAGTCCTTGTAAGTTCTTACGTAAGCAGAGTATATGAATAGGTGTTTCATCCCTTAAATTAGATTTCCTACAGAAAGATTCCCTGACTTTTCCCATTTTGTATAAATGTTTCCTTAGGGTACAGTGCCCAGTAACCAAATCGGCAGCTGTCGTCTAGTGTCCCTTGCTAGTTTCAATAAATTGATTGAGAGTTCTTTGTTTGCATTTTCCAGTAATCTTTTTGTGTGAATATGACCTTCTGTCAACTTCCATTTGATTTGGTGTTCCTTGTCTAGCCAGTTCCGGATTTCCCCTCTTACGTAATCCTTTGTGAATCCACAGAACGGTTCCAGACCTATGTAGTCTCCTTTAGTGCCTTGTTTAGCTAACTTTTCCACCAATTCATTGCCTGCTATCCCTTCATGTCCTGGCACCTATTCTAGAGACACTGTGTTGTCTCTTATCATCTTGAGGTGTCCACACCATCTTTTCAATGTTAAAATATCTTACTTTTGTAGGCTGAACTATAATTTTTATTATTCTGTATACTTGTTGCAATGTGAACATATTCTGTTATAATTATGTATATTTGTGTCAGTGTAAGAAATGTTTTTATATTTTTAGATGAAATAAGTTTTACTCCCCAACAACAAGAATTGCCAGAACAGTTCAGTGGGATGGTACAATTACCTTCAACAGGTAGGTTATTTTGTATTGTGAATGTAAAGAGTAGTTTATTCTCAGAAATGCAGACAGAATTTGTTTCATGTTATACATTCCCAGACTTATACATTTTTTAATGGTTTCATTATTTTTTGTATGTATGTATATGTGAATAAATAAAGCCCCACAGAAGGCCTGCCTTGTGTGTGGGGTTGTCTAAGGTAACAAAATACTTTTCTCCTATAAGTATTAGTAATTATGAAAACAATAACTTGAAAATTGTCATCAACTATCACTGCCTATCACTAAAAGTAGTACTAAAACTGAAATTAAGATTAAAGAAATTAGAAATTATATTGTCCCTATACTTTACAAGTGTTCTCGTACATTACAAAATATTTAATGTGTACATGTAAAAAAGTATAGGTCTTCTATAATTTCTACATCAACGTTTTTAATATCACCCTGTATCCATATTAAGTCTACAATAAATAATTTTATATTTTTTTTACAGGAAATAGGCAGAAAAAATCTATTCTACGTAACTTGAATGTGTCAAGATCTGTAGAACTGACTCAACACCAATCATTCATTGACACCTAACACAGAACTAGAAGTACTACATATTTGTGATAAGAAACAAGAACTGGATTTTCTTGAAGAATTGGAAATTAGAAGACACTTAAGAAACCTACAATATGAAGTCGTCAATGAACAGATAAATCAAGGGAGTTCTCCACTTTTAAACTGACTTCTTAAGTGATAATTGTAAAGAACAGCAGATATAGTTTTCCTGGTTTTCTATATCATTGCACAGTTATACTGATCTTAATTGGGAAAAAGATATACAGGATATCCCCATAGGGCTGATAATATCTTTGCTTCGATATTTGTAATATCATATCTTCTTCTTTTTACCCAAAAATAATTATTAAACATCAGGTAGGTAACAAATGAAATGTAACTTCTGTCATTCTGACGATGATATTGAATATCGAAACAATTGTCAAATTTCTTAGAATTTTTAACATTTTAACAATTAATAATTCTTTTATATTAGGTAGAAAATAAAATATATGTATCTATAATTTTTAATGTAATTGTTGTAAATTTTTTAATGTATCTGTAATAAAAAACACAAATTTGTATTTATAAATAATCGTTTTTTTTTATTTCATCTACACTTCAGCTTGGAAATTTATTATACATTCAAAAATAAGGCAGTTAATAACATGCATTTAGTTGGATAGCCGTTTATTGCATTTTTTCTTAATTTTGATTGTATAATTGAGACCTACCTATATTTCTGTTGTACCTTGCAGGTAGTAAATTACATTTGATTCAAATTCTGAAAGTTCGAACCATGTTCTGTGGTTTGAGCTTCAGAATTTAAATCTAATGTAATTTACTACCTTCGAGGACTGGCAGTACAAAAAATATCGGTTTCTATTTGCCGCCAGATGGCGGCAGTATCGAAAAATGGAAACTGTAAATCTTTTTTTTAAGAAATCTACATCATCGGCCTATTTAGAGATAACAACCGCTGCAGTAATTGTCGCATTAGATTTCATACTCTACAAGAGGGCACTTTTCATCTATCCTCTGGTCTGTTTTCTGTGGTCGGTATCGAGCAGGCAGATGGTGAGCAGGGAAAGGAAAAGAATTGTGTTTTATTTACATATCGGATATTGACGATATGATAAAAGAATGAATACCACAATAATATAGATATGAATAAATGACAACGACACATTTACGTGTACAATGGACTTTACTGTATACAATTTTCGTAGAAAATAATCAAGAATAGTTCAAATGAACTCATTACCATTCAATGCGTCAATTCTACTTTTTTGATCATCCCTTATTATAATAGAGATAGAAATAAGAGATAACGATACGTTTACGTGTAGAACGGAATTTGGTATATGAAATTTTCGTAAAAAATAATCAAGAGTAGTTCAAATACCCTCATTATGATTCAAATTTTAAAATAATTACATAAAAAAGTTGCTACCAATTAAACAATAAGATGTACTATAAATCGATGCCAATTCCTTCCTTTACAAGCCTATCAGGTATTTAGTTACCCATAATGTCTCGATGTATATATACAGGGTGTTTTATTAACAGTGTCATCTCGAAAACTAACGTTTCATGTTTTTTCTACTTGTTTGATCACCCTGTATTATAATATAGATAGGAATAAACGACAACGACACATTTACGTGTACAATAGACTGTAATCTATGAAATTTTCGCAAAAAATAATCAAGAGTAGTTCAAATGATCTCATGATTCAATATGTCAATTCTCCTTTTTTGATCACCCCGTATTATAATAGAGCTAGAAATAAGAAATGACGATGCGTTTAAGTGTAGAACGAACATTGGTGTATTAAATTTTCGTCAAAAATACTCAAAAGTAGTTCAAATGACCTCATTACGATTAAAATTTTAAAATAATTACATAAACAAGTTGCTACCAATTCGACAATAAGATTTATGTACAATAAATTGATGCCAATTCTTTCCTTTACAAGCCTATCAGGTATTTAGTTACACATAATGTATCGATGTATATATACAGGGTGTTTTATTAACAGTGTCATCTCGAAAACTTATGTTTCATGTTTTTTCTACTTGATTGAACACCCTGTATTATAATATAGATAGAAATAAACAACAACAACACATTTACGTCTACAACGGACTGTACTGTATGAAATTTTCGTAAAAAATAATCAAGAGTAGTTCAAAAGACCTCATTACGATTCAAATTTTGAAATCATTGCATAAAATCATTACTGCCAATTCCTCAATACGGTTTATGTACGACAAATCGATCCAAATTCATCCCTTTACAAACATATCAGCTATTTAGTTACCCATAATGTCTCAATGTAAATATACAGGGTGTGTTATTGAGAGTGGTAACTTGAAAACCTAAGTTTCATATTCTTCCTACTTGTTTGATCACCCTGTAGTATAATATAGATAGAAATACTTTGCAACTATGTATTTACATATACAAGGGACTTTGCTGTATGAATTTTTCGTGAGAAATAATCAAGAGTAGTTGAAATGACCTAATTACGCTTAAATACGTTAATTCTACTTTATTGATCACCCTATATTATAATATAGACAAAAATAAGCGATAACGAGGCATTTACATGTACAACGAACTGGGGCTATATGAAATTTTCATACAAATTAATCATTGGTAGTTCAAATGACCTCATTATTATATAATATGTTAATTCTTCTTTTTTGATTACCCCGTATTATAATTTAGATAAAAATAAGCGATAACGAGGCATTTATACATACAACAGGCTTTGCCGTATGAAATTTTGCGTGAAAAATAATCATAGTTCTAATAACCTCATTACAATTCAAATTTTTAAATCATTGCATAAAATTGTTACTGCTAATTCCTCAATACAGTTTATGTATCACAAATCGATCCCAATTCTTGCTGTTACAAACCTATCAGCTATTTAGTTACCCATAATGTCTCGATGTATATATACAGGGTGTTTTATTAAGAGTGACACTCGAAAACCTACGTTTTATGTTTTTCTACTTGTTTGATCACATAATATAGATATAAATATGCGACGACACATTTTCATATACAAGGGACTTTGATGTAGAAATTTTTTTTAAAAAATAATCAAAAGTAGTTCAAATGACCTCATTACGTTAATAAAAAGACTTACCGCTATCAACTGGAGCGTGGGTGTCGCAATATGCGATTTTCTGTACCAAAACCGGATGCGATTCGTTACCATCTTTCACAGTATCCATATTCATATACAAACCGGCCTGTTGAGCACACGTTACGTGAAAAGCCGAGTAACAACTACTCTTGTGACACTGTATACAAGCCCCCACGCCTTTTTGTTTACAAATATAACAAGACAGTTTCCATCTTGCAGCGGGAATCGTCTCTATAGAATCTGTAAAGCGTATAAAGTTCATAAGACGTTCTATTTTGGGGTTAACATCGTACCTATCGGTTCTAGGAATACCGTGTTGGCGAATCTGACTTCCGGAATCCATAAAGCGCACACCACGTGCGCCCAAGTGCTACGATCAGTCTGTTTGAACGCACCACCTTTGTTAGGGCACAAAACGCAATCAACTGCTCTGCTCGGGGACTGTAGGCACCTGTATCGATGGAAAACAACAAGATTTAAAATAATGTATAGTGGAAACGAGATAAAACACTCGCCTTCTGCATAACCACTGCCCTTCGGGGATGTAAGGTACCCCGTAACAATCCTGATGTACGGCCAAGTTGCACATGTCGCAGAAAAGTATGACGTTAGTATTTTGGCATTCGCCATCCATGCAGATGCAACATACTGCGTCGTCGTCAACCACGGCTCCGGAATGACCGTTGACAGAAGCCTGATAGGAAATTAAACAACCTTTAAAATCTTATTAATGAAAAATTTAAATTTCGATGATATTATTGCTCTTTTGAGCATAACTACTTTGAAAGATACCAAATAATTAAGTTTCGTTATAAACAGTCAAAAGACTAAAAAATGACAGAATTGAGGCTGGAATTTTAGAAATAAATAAAAAAGAAGGAAATTTTAAAAGTTTGTAATTCAAAGAGAAGTCAAAAGACTCAAAAATTAGAGAATCGAGACTAGAATTTTAGAAGTACTCAACTATATATCTTTAGGGAAATAATACAAAACCATTTAAAAACGACACAATTTATCAAAATCAAGTATAGAATTGGAATTTCGACAATTTTATTGCCCAGTTGCGCATAACTACATTTGGAAATCTCCCTGTAACACACGAAATAATTAAACTTCGTTAAAAATGGTCCAAAAGATTCAAAAATTACAGAACCGAAGTTAGAATTTTAAAAATAAACAAAAATTTACGAAATTGGAAAATATCTATAAAAAGTGAAAATTAAGCTCTTTTTTAATCGATTTATCTCTCGGAAAGTCCCCGACTACATATGTTGTATAAAATACCACAAAAGCGTTTAAAACGACACAATTGGTCAAAAATCCAGTTTGGAATTTGAATTTCAATGATATTATTGCCCCCATGAACATAACTACATTTGGAAGTCCCCCTGTAAGGTACCAAATAATTAAGCTACGTTAAAAATGGTCCAAAAATTCAAAAATTACAGAACTGATGCTAGACTTTAAGAAATAAACAAAAAAATACGAAAGTTGAAAAGTTTTCCTTATCTTAATTTTTACCCAATCAATCTGAGGTCCACCTTGTCCTGTGTATTCAGAATGTCCTGACCGACCCATGGGCGAGAAGCTTGTAACATTTGTCTGTAATCCTTGAGAAATAAATTTGGTGTATAGGGGAGACAATAATAATAAGTGTTCAATATATTAAACAAATGTAGCTGCCCATCTAAATTAGTTAGAAATATAAAATTGCTGGATAAATCACCAAATTTAGTTACTGGCTGCAAGGACTACACCTCAAATGCAAAAAAAAATATTCAAATTAGTGCCTCACGGAATGTCCTGACTATATATCTCAAGTAAAATAACACAAAAACTAAAAATCACACAATTAATCAAAAATCTAATTTGGAATCTGAATTTCAACAATATTATTCCTCTTTTGAGCATAACTACATTTGGAAGTCCCCTGTTACAAACCAAATAATTAAGGTTCCTTAAAAACGGTTAAAACACTCAAAAATGACAGAACTGAAACTAGAAGTTGAGAAATAAACTAAAAATTATGAAATTTGAAAATATTTCAATACAAAGTGAAATGTAAGTTCTTTATATGATCGATTTCTTAGAATTAGAATCCAGGCAAGTCCCAACTATAAATCTCAAGTAAAATACCACAAAAACTCTTTAAAACAACACAATTAACTAAAAATCTAGTCTGGAATTAAAATTTCAATAATATTATTGCTCTTTTGAGCATAAATACATTTAGAAATCTCCCTGTAACACACCAAAAAATTAATATTCGTAAAAATAGTCCAAAACACTCAAAGCTAACAGAATTGAGGCTAGAATTTTAGAAATAAACAAAAGATTATGAAATTTGAAAAGCTTTCTATACAAAGTGAAATTGAAGTTCTTTTTTTAATCGATTTATTCAAATTTTCACCTCCTGGAACGTCCCAACCTAAATATCTTGTATAAAATACCACAAAAACGTTTAAAACAACAGAATTCACCAAAAATATAGTTTTGAATTTAAATTTCAATAATTTTATCGCCCCTTTCACGTACTACATTTGAAAGTCCCCCTGTAACACACCAAATAACCAAACTTCGTTAAAAACCGTCAAAAAACATGAGAGAACAAAGTATAGAATTTTAGAAACAAACAATAAATTACGAAATTTGAAAAGCCTTCAATACAAAGTGAAATTTAAGTTCTTTTTTAAATCAATTCCCAAACTAAATATCTTGTATAAAATACCACAAAAACGTTTAAAACGACATAATTAATCAATAATCTATTTTTTCATCTCCTTTGATGTAAATACTTTAGATGTCCCCCTGCAACACACCAAATAATTAAGCTTCATCAAAAATGACAGAAGTTAGAATAGGATTTTAGAACTATACAAAAAATTATCAAATTTGAAAAGTTTTTATCACAAAGTGAAATTTAAGTTCTTTTATAATCAATTTATTCAAATCCCTGAAAATCCTCGACTACAGATATACGAGATCATCGTCTACCACAGCTCCAGAACGACCAACAGAATCCTAACATTAAATAAAACATCGCAAATTCAATATATTAAACGTTTACCTGAAAATACGATTCTTTTTCTAGCCTATCCATCAACAATTCCAAAGAATCGATAGAAACTGGTGCCAGGCCTTGATTTTCACGTCTCTCGTTCATGATAGATAACCAGGCTGTATCTTCTTCGTCCACATCATATTCTACCTCACCATCTAATTCTTCTGTACTTTTTTCAATGAACCGGATATATCCTATAGGTCTCGATGGAGCATCGCAAATATTATAATCCTCCAATTCTCTAAAATCAGCTTCGGGAAGTTTAACCTTCAAATCTTCGAATTTCTCTTCGATAGTTTGCGTTTCTTCCTCTAGGAAATCGTCTTTAGACATAAAATCGAGTTCGTCGTTTATGTTCCATCTACAAACGACGTTATTCACTTCGAACTGAACTAATCGTTGGGCTTCTTCGAACGTTAGAGGATCCGGCACGATCGGAGTTTGGGGCACCTTGGATTTAGATTTCTGTCTGTTACCTAAAGATTAAATGTGAAATTAAATTTATGAGTGTTAAGTGTAGCTGTTTTACCTTTTTTATGTTTCGGAGTGTTTTGTAGAGGCGATAAAGGCGTGGGATTATCGTGATCGAAACTTTTTAAATGATAGGATAGTCCACAAACTGATTTGTAAGTTCGTCCGCATTTTTCGACGGGACAAGTGTAAGGAGGCCCATGATCGCCTCTAACTTTTTTACAGTGTTCCAGGATATCGAAATCGATACCCATATTATGTATACTTCTTTTCCTTATATAAATATTAATTTAAAAGATACTTTTTTAAAAATTGTTTACAATTGTCACATTATGAAATTAGCTAAAACGTCAACTGTCAATTGGAGAGCAGGACTGACAGGTTGAGTGCGTTCTTTTTAGTCAAATATCAATTGAGGTGCGTTATTTCAGTAGATTGTAACTTCGGGGTGCGGTCTTTTGAGGTTTATGTCGAAACAATAATATTACACAGAAGTTTATTAGTACCTGTATCTGGTAATACTAATTTTACTTACAAAACTTCTTTTCGTTCAACTTACCTATAACAAAAATATAGTATATTTATTATTCATGTATGTTTTGTGTGACCTTGATATTAACCACCCTCTAGACTTAGTTTACACCAGAGTTCAGATCCCTTTTCACTCCGGTATGGAGTGAAACGAGCCACCGTAAATACTTGAATTATCCCGTTCGGAATTTAAGTAGAAAAGTCAACTTTGTAAATTTATAATTCAGCAAAATATCTCTTCTATAACTCATCATGTATTTGATATGTTGCTTATTGTTAATAATAAATTGGAAGTAAATGCTTTAAAATGTCCTTAAAAACCTTTATAAATATTACTCTATGCTGATCCGACTTGTTACATTTCTTGTTGGTAATTCTGAATCAATTCCCGAATCTCGTGTTTGCATTAGTTTACTCCAGTTGTTATTCATTCCGTTCCATCTAAAAATGTAGGAATGGAATGATTCCGATCGTGAATATATACAATATCAGACAAATATCAGTTCCTTCCTGGAATAAAACGGGAACGAAACGCAGGTGTAAACTTAGACATACAGCCTGTCCAAGCGAGGGTTGGTTAATACCAAAAGTAAATACCGGACCGTTAGCGAGGATTGGTATTAACTGTTACGTCATCGTTTGGTGTCAAATTACGTCACGCCACCAGTAACCCTGTCGGGAGCGCAGAAATTTTATTCCGCACGAGTCCCACCGCCTGACGAGTCCTTACAATATGCGCTTGCGTGTTTTGTTGTTTGGCTTTAGTCAAATCTAACTTTAGAATATCAAAATATTCGTTTGTGTCTGTAAAATCATTTTGTAACTTGAACGTAAACTGTTTTTGAATATTATTATTGAGTTATCTCTGTGGCGTGTCAAATTAATAAATAGCTGGATCGTACAATGGCATTAAAAAGAAAAAGTTGCTATGCCCTCTATTTTTCTGATATTTCGCAGGTAAGGCACTACATTAACTAAATGTTCTGTATCTTTCTTAAAGAGGTTTTGTATTTTAGAAAGCAGAAAACTAACATCTCACATTCGCTCAAAAATCTGTAGAAGCAGGGAAGGCATGGCAGGCTTTAGATGCAAGCGAAAAAAATGTTGGTAATTAATTTGATGATGTTGGTGTGTTTGATACTGTGTAATAAACATTCATTTGATGTTTTTGTTTTAGAAATATAGGATTCAGAGTGAAAGCCATTCAATATACCATCAAAGTACCAGTTCTAACAATCAAAATGAAGTAAGATTTTTATATTGATAATTCCTAAATAAACTGCTGTTACTATAAAATTTCAATTTGGTTCAATAATACTTGTCTTAGATTGGTTGAAAATCAACTTATAGTTAAACCAAATTATCAATACCCATTACACAAACAATTTGTAACTGATTAAAGTGGAAAACATTTCTAGGTAAAAGAGTTGAAATAGTAAAAATAATTAATTAACCTTGACCTATTTTGGTTTTGAATTCGTTAATTTTTTGCCAGGGTTGTTTTATGATAACTCCTTAAATGCAGGTCAGAATACTGGCATCAATAAATTCCATAATAATATGCATGGTGTGCATTGTAGGAATCATTTTAGAAATATTATAGTTAATTACGTTCATCTAAAAAATATATGTTTATATTACATAAAAAGGAGTTAAATGTTATTATTTTATTCATAAAATATACAATGTAGATGGATTTCTTCTTAAGTTCATATGAGTATTGAGCGATGGAAATTTTATTTTGTCATGTGCCGCCGCCCATTATTATAGTTCAAATTATTCTTTTTAGCATTTATGCAACAAGTGTGGTCGCAGTTTCAAAGCTGCATTTAGACTGAAATTTCATAGTAAATCTTGTGGAATTGGCCATTTGGAATGCTTATTATGCCAAAAGATGTTCAAAACTCCAGAGGGTCTTCAGAAGCACAAACGTTTTGTCCACAACAAAGAAAAAGTTTATTCTTGCCCTACATGTGAGAAACAATTTATATGTCGTGCGGATTTAAAAGCACATTTTAATATTCACGAAGATTTCAATGTGAAGCAACATTTTCAAATACTTCCAACCAAAAGAAACACATAAAAAAATATCACTAAATATTTATTTTGTTTCTTTTATTGACCAATACCATTGTTTAAATATACATAGTTAGGCAGTTATTATGGGTAGATAGATAGATAGATCTTTATTCAATTAGGAACCCTAATATACATAAAAATAAAATAGAAGTACACAAAAATAAAATTAATTATATAGATAAAAGTAACAAAATACACTAATAAAATATGTTACATAAATTTATCATTAATTATAATATATGAGAATCATCATTTTAGTAATTAATACAATGGCAACCTAAAAAATATATAATTTATCAACTTTCCGATTATTTAATAAATGATGATAATAGCAGTGTGTTAGGTATATTAAAAACATTAAAAATTGAATTACATACAGTACACATATTTTAGATATACTCACTTGATTTCCATCTTCTACAATTTTACAGGAACAGTCTTTTTCTAAAGCTAATTTTTCAATCAGCTCTTCTAGTTCACTGTTGGTTATATTTTTGCTTCCATAATTAGAATCTACTACTTTTTTATAAAGACGAGAGACCCATTGATAGTTTAGGTTTAAACTGTTATCAGAAAGAATTACTTCATAATTATCTGGGTGTTCTAAAACGATGCCTAAATTATGTGCCTGAATGCTTGAAGCTGGACTATGTCCACTCTGGAAAAGTTTTAAAAACTTTTCTTCTAATCCTGCAGATGGCTTGCGAAACCTTATTGAATCAGCTGCGAGAATTGGATGATTGTGATTAAAATGTACTGTAATTAAAGTACTTGTTTTATGCCCATTCAAGAGAGGTCTTGGTTTTTTCATATGAATCGTTGATAAACATTGTGTATTTTTTTACCCATATTTAAAATTATACTTACAATTTTCCTTATGTATTATGATGACATTTAGCATATGTATATAATTCTTTCATTTAAAGTTCCATTCGAACTTTTTTTTCTAATCTAAAAAGGTAATAATTTTTTTAATAGGTAAGGGTACATATCAATTTTTTATCCATTGTTTTTAAAGCAGATTGGGATACTAAAAACAAATATCTAGCGTATAATTAGTTTTCGTAATGGTTTCAAATTCCTTTAACCAAATTTCAAATTCTTTTGCTTCACAATCAACGCTGATTTCAAAACTCGTGCTATTCTCTATTCCATCAGTAGCAGTTATAGTTGTGGGAAAAGTTACAGGTAGTATATGTAAATTGTAAATATAATAATATATGTACAATTACATAGGATGCTGAATTTAGTAATGCTAATGTTTATTAAGCCATATAAATAGTCTAATTGACCTATAAATACACAAAAGATCAAAAAATTACTTACTTTCTTTTACCAACAAATTTGTCATAATGAAAATAAAAACCAAAATAAAGCACAAGCTGTGGTTTTGTGATTAAAAGATATTGTACTACCGAGTATTGTACTTACCTTTTGAATTTTACTTTTATCCATAATAAGCAATATTACAATAACCTCTAACAGCACGGAAAGTGTATATAGATAAATATTTAAAAAAATTGCTAAACAGTAATGTAGGTACGCAGAATCGTAAACAACCAAAATCAAATTCTAACACTGAAATAGACTGCAAAACGCGCAAGCGCATATTGTGAGGACTCGTCAGGCGGTGGGACTCGTGTGGATGGTTAAGAATAAAATTTCTGCGTCGGGAGCAGAGTTATAGCGGTTGACAGATATGATATTTGACATTTGTTTATGACACAATCAATAAAACTGAAGTTCTCAAGTTTCTTAATGGGAAAACGAGAATGAACACTGAAAAACAATTCAAAACAGCGAGAATGTATGTAAACAAATCCTCTAGATCGTACAGAAAGTAGATAAAGACATTGGTAAATACCGCTATATCAAAGCGACCAGTATAACCGTGACGTATTTTGACATTTGGTGACATTACCGCCGGTAATAACGGAAAAGTTCTTAAAATCCACCGATAGACTCTATCGATAGATGTCTGTGATATGTCAGATAAATGTCAGGTAGAATGAAGTTGATCTATCGGTAGACGATTATAAGAACGTATTGGTTAGATTCTATGGTAGATTGAAAAAAATATAAAAAAGAAAGAAGATAAATTTGACAATCATTTTCAAACAGCCATCTTTATTATTATTGACGCAAGTAAACTTTTATTTCTTGTATTACCAGGGACATGTCAACAAAATAAATATACACTGTAATTTATAAATTTTTAATTCGATACAAAATTTCACCTCGTAAAAGCATGGCGTGCGTATTTAGGTCAACCATCACTTTAAACATTTCACCATTATAGGATAATTCCATTTCATAATAATTTTTATCAACAAAAAAACAAGTGTTAAATTTTCAACAGAACAAAACAACCAACCTCAATAAATGAACAATTATTTGTAAGATTGTTCATTGTCATTGCATATGATTGATGATTGTGCTTTCCCCTTCCAAATCTACCAGATTTACCGAGTCTAAAGCCCGGTAGAACTGATGGATGTTCGATAGAACTATCGGTGAATTTAAGAGCGCTGGGATGATTCTATCGACAATCTATCGGTAAATTTAAGAACTGCTTTGGTAGACACCGTATTTACCGATAGATGTACCGGTTAATTTAAGAACTTCTCTAACCACTCGCTCGCTTGGACAGGCTAATTGACTGTCATGTTAAGTCCGTTCTTTTGGTCGACTGGCATTTGAGGTACGCTATGTAAGGCGACTGTGAGCTTATGAGCGTTCTTTTGAGGTTTATTTGGAAGAAATGACTAAATTATAAATATAACTTTATTAGAATCTGTACTTGCGGTAATGTAATACTAATTTAAGTTACAAAATTTCTTTTCTTTCAACTTACCTGTAATAAAACCATGATATATTTATTTTTATGTATGATTAGAGTAAATTTCTAGCTTCTTCCTCTTTATTAGACTGTTAGTTTGAGTGCGTTCTTTTGATAGTCCGTCATTTAAGTGTCGACCATTGAGGTTAGAGAAAGAAAACGATCGCTATAGAAGTGTCCTTTAAATATAGAGAAAGTAGGGTCCTGCGATCGCTAAATTGTCTCAATAAAAAGGCACTAATTTAAAACAACTTTCAACACATATCCGTTCTCCTCATATACGTAATAATATTTATATGTATATGGTTCTCCTTCTCTCTAACCTCCATGGTGTCGATTGTCAGAGCCGCGACTAATTGTAGCCCCAAATGGAATACAATGTTGCCATATTTACTCGTATGACTTGGCCGACTTTTGGCGGGTTATTCAAATTACTGCTGACATTGAATCAGAATTTCATAGGAATTCATTGTTTTGACTCACTGCTTATAACTGAAAGGTTAATAAAGATCTGCGGCAAAATATTAAGTTTTCGTTTTAATGTTACTGCTGACAAATATGTACCTACATTATTTTTATATAAATTAAACTATTTACCAAACACTAATAATTATCACTAATATATTCACTACATGAGACATTTCACTAAACACAATAGTTTCATTTATATCAATTTTCTGTCCAATCCTATCGAATATGCGAGAAAAGTATTGATTTGCCCCACAAAAGGTTGGACATTTGAATTTCTTTTTTGGGCCATTTTTTCGTTTTTCGGCGAGAACACGAAAAAACGGTTTTTAGAAGAAAAAAACGATACAGCCTGCGGAGTGCAACAAGTCACCATTTTTATGATTGAATATTGTTCAGGACATCTCACAGACGAACTCTCTATTGATTTTCAGCTCACTAGAGTCTGTACAACGGGTTCTATGGTACTTGAAGTAACACATTTTGGTCTTTTTTGGAGAAAATTAGGTTTGTTAGCACGATACAGCCCCCGGAGTGTATACAAGTGACCAACTTTATGATTTGATATTGTTAAGGTTGTTTTACATATGAACCCTCTATTGATTTTCATCTCATTAGAGCTAGTAGAACGGGTCCTATAAATCCAGAAATCCTTCGTTTTTGGTCATTTTTGGAGAAATTTGATTTGTTGACATGATAGTCTCTGAATTGTATACAAGCGACTAATTTTATGATAGGATATTATTCAGTGCATCTCACATCAGATACGGAAAAGTTAGTTTTAATCTTTAAAACCGTTTATTTTATATTAATATTGTCAGGTACCGACTTACATTTTGTAGAGTTATATTTGTGGTGTACTGTGTGTAGCTTTTCACTATAGAAACATTGTCTACTGAAATAATTATGTCACCGGTGTGTTTGTGGAAATAAAAGAACTTAGTGAAAATAATCAAAACAACTTTATTAATATTTAAAATGAAAAGAACAAGTCTTGAAATTAAATTAAGTCACAAAAAATACATAAAAATGTTAATAATAACATAAGAAATATACAAAAAAATAATCGGACACATATAAGTTAATATAAGTGGTCATTTTGGGGGGTATCAGAAACAAAAAGGGACTGTGATAATGTATCTTTTATAATGTTTGTTTCTAATGAGTTAGGTTTCTTAAGATTTTTCCTTGTAGATGTCTTCTTTGTAGAATACAAAAACTGTTTCTCAATTTTTGCGTTGGAAGGAATAAGCTTGCTGTTTGGCAAAGGATTAAAAGCTATTTCATTTTGGTTTGGCAAAACAGAACCTAGTTTATTTAAGCTTTTCAAATGCTTTAAAATATGTTCATATTCTTCTGTGGTATAATTTAAAGAATTTAAATTATTTTGAAGTTGAGTCACTTCGAACCGAATTTTTTGTGGCAAATTATGTGGTGTCATTTTTGACACATTAGGTTGTAGGGCTAGGCAATTAACCATTTCTCTTACCTCCTGAGAATTATTATTTATTCCAATATTATCAACATTCCCATTTTCTTGGAAATGAATGTTAATAAAATGGATATGCTTACAAATAGTTGCTCTAATTGCATAATCAAGACAAGAACATTCGAAGCAATGAACACAGATTTTGCAGTAGTTGCAAAGTAAGGAACAACAATTTTTAAAAGCAATTTTTTTAACAATATATTTAGTATTTTTTTCGTCTTGAATTTGAAATACATTTTCCTCTATCACTGACCAATTAAATGTACTTGCAACAGCTACTCTGTGTTTATTTTTGATCATGTCTAAATTTTTAGTACATTTCCCTTTAGTAAGTTTGATAATACGATCTAAAGTTTTATCCCGTAAGTATTTCTGCAATGCATAAATAGATTTGTCTAACCGTTTAATACGTTTTCCTTCTAAGTAAACATATTTTATTACCCGATGCATACTCTCTAAATGCATGTTTGTATTTATCCCACAGCCTCTGCGATAACAATAGGCCCACTGAGTTCTGTTATCAAAATAATTATTTTTAAGGTAACTGTACATACTTGCCGTAACTTCTTCATTTTGTAATATAGATAAGAATGATCGAAATTCTTTTTCAAAAACATCTATCTCCAAACATGTTTGAAGATACTTCAGTGTTTTATAAACCCAATTTCTTTTTTCCCATCAGCAACTTTTGAGAGATTTTGTTGCCAAGCCCGATCAATATGCCAGGAACAATATAATTGCTTCTTGGGTGGACCCATAATAGCCATCCAAGCATTAAAATAAACATTTGTAACATCAGACATAAATACACAACAACTATAATCATTTTCATCTTCATTTTTTACAGCTTTCTTAATGTAAGAAAAAAATACATTATATATGTATGTATCCTTTCGGTTTGAAAACAAAAAAGCTATAGGAAAGCCTTCTCCAAATTCATCTAACACTAACACAGTTGTTAATTCAAAGTCATAGGCATTTATGCCATGAGTGCCATCAATACAGATAATGTTTTTCCCAAATTTTTTAAATACTTCAATTTGAGCCAAATTCATAAAAATTAAACAAAAATCATTTTATTAAACTTCCATTCAATTGTTTGTTCTCCTTGCTTTTTGAAGAAAAGTATAGGATTACAGTTACTTTCCACACATTCTTCTACCCAAAGACAAACACTAGTGGCATCATCATGATGTCTACATCCTTGACCAATATCAATGTTAAACGAAGTTTTTATATTATTGATATCTTTTCTGGTCAGAATATCATCTCGATTTAACACTTCTGTAATACCATCACGTGTAGAATCCAACACACTGTTAAAAAAAATAATATTATATGTTATGTAATACATAAATTACATTAAACAAGCAAAAACATATACAGCTACCAACCAAGAAAGTGGACACAAGTTGCTTACAAACATGAAAAACAGAGACATCTTACATAAAATTGAAATTAGATAGAACCATGAGTTGAAACAGTTGACAGCAGTTTTCCTATATTTAAAAGGTATACATTTTAATACATTGAAAAAAAAACAATTCTAAGTATTACAAAATATTGTTGAATTTAACCTTACCGAGTGGCAGAAACACCTATTAGAAGCTTTTGAGCTACTTCTTTTCTAGATTTTTTGGAAATGCGTAAATGTTGAATCTCCTGGTCATGGCCATAATGAGTACAGATATATGAAATTGAATATTTGTTTGAAATAACTTCCTTTGTAACAAGTATTTGACTTGTACATCCAAAGTTGTGTTTTGAAGAACCTTGAGATTTTTCACTACGTTAACGTAAATCATCAGATATAACTCTTCTTTTACCTAAAAATATTTTTTAGCATTCTGAAATTTGTGAAGAAAACTAATTTAGTACTAAATTAGTGTTATAACGACGTATATTCTAAAAATTAAATTAAGCACATTAGGTATACCTGATCGGGAACACATCAAAACAAATGTTTCCAAATCACCACTTGCAGATCTCTTATTTCCTCGAGGTTTGTAGAATCTTAGATTTTCATTTTTTTCAAGATTTTGAAGCCACATTTCAAAATCTGGAATGACAAAGAAATCAATATTTTTTGCTTCATAGGTGCTGTCGTGGAATTAATAAAGTTTTTACACTATCAAATTTTGTTCTTCCTCGGATTAATTAAGGCCTTTCTGAGGCCTTATATATGTACATTTAATTACTTTTATATATCTATCAGAGTAGAGTACTCCAAACTTTTTATGAATTTAATATTTGCTGTGAAAGAACTAAAATGATTCCTTAACAGAAAGGTAGAGGCAAATATACATTGAATTCAATAATCTCATGAATAACAGCTTATAGTATATATATATATATATATATGTAACCCAAAAAGTACATACAAAATTGCTGTTTCAAGTTAATGCTGAAGAATAAGTCACGCACCTATTCCTAGAGAGTATATCACACTGCAATACTTATACTACTACAACATACTTTTAAAACTAACCAATACATATTACCTACCTTCAAATCTTTCAAAGTCAAACTGGTCCTCCACAAAATTAAAATCATGTTTTAAAATTAAATGCTGTCGCAGATTCTTACTGCTTTTAAAGGATAGCTCACATCCTTCAAAACATTTAAACAAGGCCTCGTCAAAGTTAACACCTAAAACAACAACAAATTATTTAAAATTATTCAACAAAAACCGATGATTTAGTTAGATACCTGTGGGATTATTAATAACTTTTATACTGTCAATCTGATGCTTTTTCTCGTGTTTATTTAGATTTCCTTTTGTCGAAAACACTTTTTCACACACGCAACACAATAAATTTGAAGAAGTAGACATAATTATGTCGATGCACCAGCCTACAAATGTCCAAAACTATAAGATACGAAGATGCCAAAAAATAATTACTGCTGGTACTGGCTTTCTATTTACCAAAGAATATCTTTACTATAACCAAAAGCAAGACAAAAAATGAGTAACACACAGTATTCAACAAAACATAGATAACTTTTATATACGCAACGTATATAATCTTTTTGAATTTACCAAACTTCATAGCACAGAAAACTAATACTGTTCTGTGCCCAAAGCACTGCAATTATCGGCAACAGTGTATTCCATTTGGGGCTACAATTAGTCGCGGCTGATTGTCAGTACGGGTACGTTTTTTTGTTTCTTTGGAAATGGTTGTACCTCATCGATGGAATGTTTGTTTGAGTGCGTTTTTTGTCGATATTGAGGTAGTATCGGAAGGTGCGTTATTCACGTTAACTGTCAATTTAAGTGCGTTTTGTGGGAAAGTTAACAAATAAAATATCGACAAAAATTAAAGAAAGACTTTATTAGTATCTATACAGTGGTAATACCAATTTTATTGTTTATGAGACTTCTTTTCCTTCAACTTACCTGAAAAAAAACAAAAATTTAAGAATGTTGTGAAAAATTGACCGAAATCAACCTATACCTTTTAAGGTATGCGATTTTTTCTCAGGTGGAGAAAACGTTGCTTCAATAGGTCGGTCTTCACCAGGTTGATAAGGTTCATCTTCATCGTCATCATCATCTTGTTCGCTATTGGTATTATTAGAAGGCAGCGTGACAGGTGGTTTAGTTACAGGAAATGGCGTTGATATAATCCCTTGTGTAACCCCAGGAGGTATTTGTTGATAATCGTTGCATCTCACGTAACAACCAGAAGGTGGGAACTGTCTGAATTTATAAGCTTTTTTACCGTTTTCATTACCAACCCTAAACTGTCGCAGTAAAGCATGTTTTTGCCGTTTCGTTAGAACAGGTTTCGAATGTTCTGAAAATACCACCTTCAGTATTTATTTTTTTCAATTTTGTTTACTCACTTACTGATATTTCTATACCCGTCGTCATAAAAGTCGTAAGGATCTAAATCATCGTAGGGCTCATACTCTGGCTGAAATAGCGAATTTTGTTCAAAATATGTATCGGGATATCGTCTAGAAGGTGACTCTGGTATCGGGGAATCGGGTATTGGACAAATTATGTTACACCTACTCGGCCAGCATCTTTCCTTGATTTTCTGGCGATGCTGATCGCTTTTTATTTGCCGCGTTTTGTGGTGTATAAGTTGTTTTTCTTTTATTTTATCTGTAAAATATATTCACCCAATTATGTATACAGGATAGGGCAAAACAATCAAAAATAAAATCGCAGTTACAAAATAATACAAATTTTTGGTTCATAATTTAAATTTGAATCTAGAAAAGATTGTTTTGTAAAAAAATCATGAATGTCGTAAAGTATTTTAATTCTGAGATATAGGGTTTTAAAAGTAAAAATTAGTATCAACTTTAAGGCGCTGTATTTCAAAAAATAATTAATTTATCAATGCAAAAGTTTCACTGTTTGTTAAATAATATATTTTGAGCGTATTTATACTTACCGTTACCCAACACATTTCGTAAATTAACAAATAAAATGAAAAACGACAATATTAAATATATTTTATACATTGCTTAACTGTATTTGGATATCTATTGACACTACCTGGAAGAATTTTTAAATATTCATAAAAGTTATTGCAAAAATATCGTTTTTTCAAGATATTCGAAAAATGGTTTTATCTTTTAATTTATTCCACATGTTTCGCAACAAAAACACATTTTTTTCTATGTAAAACCTTGAATTTGTTAATAAATTATATACAGGGTGATTCAGAAATGATTTATTTTGAAATTGTTGATATTTTGTTAATAAATTATATACAGGGTGATTCAAAAATGATTTATTTTGAAATTGTTGATATTACGAGTAGATAAGAACCGAAATATTTCACGGGGCACTTAAAAATGACGTTAATTTAGTTTGAAATATTTGAATCGGTTAAAAAATGATTTACAGGGTGATTGTTAAATAGTAAAAGGGTCTACGAGTAAACGAAACGATAATTCGATTGAATTTAATAAAAACGGACTTAGAATAGAGAAAAATTGAATACTTTTTATGTTAAATTCAAATTAAATGAGAAAAAAATTAAAAATATACTCAAATTAATGAATCGAAAGCCATTTTTCACCAAAACGAATAATTATTTAAGGTTAGAATCATCTAAACTTCATATAACACGTAAACATAACGATAATATCGTTTTAAAAATATTCGAATCGATTACACTGATCAACACTAATTTGTCAACAATATTTGGGCGATTTCTAGATAATTTCGTGGTGCTAATCACGAATTTGAAGTCCATTTAGGTGAATTGGCTCTAAATTTAGAGATATATTATCAAAATATGATAAGATAGAGAAAAATATCAATTTAATAGACCAATGGCCCTTATAAGCAACGTTTAGTAAAAAATATTAAAGTGGTTTCAAAAAAAGAGAAACGAAAAAATAATAAAATTCATTTATTGATTAGGTATAACAGCAAAGAAATAATTTAATTTAAAAAATTACATATAATTCGTAGGAAAGCTCTTTTTGTAGGATTTTCTTTTATGAGGACCGTCAGGTACATCACGTTGGAGACTCCAACAATAGTCTGCCAACATATGATAATCCCATCTGCCCTGATACCTTACCTCCATCTCCCTTATATCCTGGTGGAACCGTTCCCCTTGTTTCTCAATGAAATTGCCAAGAGTGTCGGGAAATTTATTCAAGTGGCTGTGAAGAAAGTGTACTTTAATACTCATATTAGTACCCAAGTTTTTAAAGTTTAATAACATCTGTTGCACTAATTCCTCGTAATTGTCCGCTTTGTGATTACTCAAGAAATTTTTAACTACCATAACAAAGCTACACCAAGCAGCAGCTTCAAGTGTCGTCATGTGATTTGTAAAATTAGAGTCCTTAATAAGTTTGCGAATTTGAGGGCCATCAAAAATACCCGCTTTTAGCTTTTCCATACTTAGCCTAGGAAACGATCTACAAATGTATTTGAAGCACTCGCCATCTTTACTCAAAGCCTTGATGTGGAGCGGTGGGAGAATGATTTTTTCACGGTCAACCAATGGTTCGTTTATGACATTTGCTGTTCCTACAGTCATATTTTGTCTTATTGGCCAATTAACCATATTCCAATGATCTTGCTTCGCCCTACTATCCCACAAGCAGATAAAACAAGGGTATTTTGTGTACCCACCTTGCTGCCCAAGCAAGAAGTTGACCATTTTTAGATCAACACAAATGGAAAACTGATGTTCTTCATAGGATAGTTTCTGTAATACCAACTTGATGTTTTGACATTCTTCCTTAAGTGGGCGATAGGAATTGACGCATATCGGTTGCCATTGTGTAGCAAAACACACTTTAAGCTTCTACTGGAACTGTCTATGAATAGTCGCCAATCACCTGGAACAAATTGTATTCCCAATTGACGAAAAAGTCCGGGAATGTTGTTGCAATAAATGAGATCTTCATCTTGGCTAAAGTAAGGAACAAGTTTCAACTCTCGTGTTCTATAAAGGGTTATTTTTATATCTGGTTATAGACAGTTTTTTTCTTTTAATCTGGATGCCAGAAGTTCAGATGCTTGCGCTGATAGACCGATATCCCGTATCAGGTCATTCAGTTCTTCTTGAGAGAACTGCTGTGGTGTTGATTGTATTTCCTGCGCATATTCACTTCCACTGCTACTGTACTGGTCCTTAATTTCTTCTTCTTCTTCCGCGATCAGAACATCTGGCAGTGTTGTATATACTGGTACGGGAATCTCTTCGCTATGTGGCACAGGTCTTCGTGCTGATTCTAAATCAGGATAATCCCATTTGCCTTTCATGTATTTGTTAAAACCTTTTAGATTAACTAAACAAAAATAACAATCATCATGGTGGTTTTTAGGTTCTCTCCACACCATGGGCATACCAAATTTCAAACTTTTTCTTTTTTCGTTTGACCACTGTCATCAACATTCGACACACGTTTTGCACACTATATGGGGACCCCAGGACTTGTCTTGGTCTCCAAGCTGTACGCCGAAATAAGCTTGTCTAACAAAATCTGTGATATTTTTTCTTTGTTTCGCTACAGTATATTCGCCACCAATGCAGCAGAATACATTAGGGCTGTTCAAACAGCTTCTGCGTGAAGAATTCATTCCTCTGAAAAAAGAGTAACTTTAGTTAAAAATATAGGTACAAATATTCGTCACATGTACTCCTACCTTCCACCTGACGTCTATAAAATTTAAATAACTTCACTAGGTAGGCAATAAGAACTAAATACACAAAATACGTAAGATAAGCACAATAACCGCGACGCTAAGTCTTAGTAGAACAACTGCTTACGCTGAACTGACAGTTAAAATCAAGAGACACAAGACAAACAAGTGCACGCACTGATCACGTGATCAGCAGTCGGCACGTGGTACGCTCACTAAACAGGGTCGAACTCTCGTTTCTGCGTAAATTTATTGTTCGTAAATTATTCTTAAAAAATAAAAAGCATGTTATAGCTAAATTCCTTAAAAAATTATGTATCCATTACCTCAAAAACTAGAGCCAATTTGGAAAAACTGCTTTTATTTTTGAATTACCCTAAATTCGTTCAAAAATACTTGGCAACAAAATTTTTTCTAAGTTTTGTAGGACGGTGTTATAAAATGATATAAGTGAGTAGATAAGCAAAGTGAGTACGGGGGCACTAGTTCGTAAAATGGCCGCTAGGGGACGCGCGCTGTGGTATGAGGCATGCGTCATCTACTACGTGTTCCGTGTCGCCCAGCTTGTGAATGGAATTTTATTAAAACAGGCCATATCTACTCATCAACTGCTATATTACATGACGATTCAAATTTACGTTTAACAATTTTGGAATGGTGCCACGTATCTGATGATAGGTTATGATAGTCCATACGGAGTTTATCACACAAAAAATTAGACCCCAAAAAGGAGGGCGGGAAAGGTTAATATACGTTTCAGAAGAGGGTTTGACGTGATCTCTTACGCTGGCACATTTGTTACCCGGAATTCGAAAACAAATTTTTAGTAAAAATACTTTTAAATTTTTCCCTGTATAATGTCCTAAATAAAAAAATATAATTTTCCCTCAGCTCACGTCTAATAAAATGAACTCATATTCCCTATTAATGAAAATAAACACAAATGAATCAAAAAGCCATTTTTCACCAAAACCGATTTTTCTCGAAAACTCAGTTCTACGTCAAGAAACGAAAATTATGCTTATATACAATTTTGTTGCTTTTTTTACGCTCTACTATGAAGGTCATACGAATTTTTCACCTATCGTTGATCGTTGTTGAGATATCGACTACGAAATAAAAAAAATTGAGGGATCGAGATTTGTTTTTTTCAGTTTTCTTCTGGTGATCGATATCGAAAAATTTGAGATCAAACTTGTAGAGCATCTTAATACCCACAACTTTGATTTGAAACACTTTTCCGATATATATCACCAGAAAGAAGAAAAATGAAAAAAACAAATCTCGATCTCTCAATTTTTTACTTTCGCCCTCGATATCTTAACAACGGTCAACGGTAGGTAAAAAATTCCTATAAATTTAATTGTAGAGCGTAAAAAAGCAACAAAAAGTATATATCATACTTTTGGTATCATAACTGGGAGTCGAGTTATCTACAAAAAACAAAATCAAGCTAATATAAAAAACAATAAACACAAATTAAACATTAGTGTTTTAAATGAAACTCACGGTTTCTAGTTAATTCCACAATACAATAAAAATTGTTGAAAATTCTAAAAAATTGACAATTGTTTCGATAAATCAATATCATCCTCAAAATGACAGAAGTTACATTTCATTTGGTGCCTACCTGATGTTTAGTAGTTATTTTTGGCTAGACCAAGAAGTGACCTAACTTGTGATTGACTTAATATATGTTAATAGGAAAAAGAAGATGTGATATTACAAATATTGAAGCTTAGATATTATTAGCTCTATGGTGATATCCTGGATATCATTTTTCCAATTAAGATCAGAATAACTGTGCAATGATATAGAAAACCAGAAAAATTATATCTGCCTATCTTTACAATTATCACTTAAGAAGACAGTTTATTAGTGGAGAACTCCCTAGATTTAACTGTTCATTGACAACTTCATATTGTGGGTTTCTTAAATGTCTTCTAATTTCCAATTCTTCAAGGAAATCCAGTTCTTGTTTCTTTTTACAAATATGCAGCACTTCTAGTTTTGTGTTAGGTGGCAATGAATGATTGCTGTCAAGTAGATGTTTTGCATAGTGGGATTTATCTGGTTGTTTTAATCTGTATGCTCGTAAGTGTTCACTGTATCGGATTTCAAAATTCCTAAGGGTCTGACCCAAATAGACCTGACTTCTTTAATAGTGGTATTAAACAATTTAAACTCATTTTTCACATCAAAAAAATATTAAAAATAAAAATTCAAGCAATTTTTGTTATAATTATATTTCCATCTTATAAAACAAAAAGTTTATCATACAAATACTAAAATAACGGCAAACTTCGATATAAAAATCAGATCTAAGAAAAAATATCTCAATTAAAGACCCGAAATTCGACAAATAATATGGCACCGAAACACATAAACCTGTGATAACTTCACTACTTCTCCCACGTACAATAATCCTCTCGAGTCGCAGCCACGTATTCATCCACCAAATCCTGCACGACCTCCCTACTAGAATCCAACTCATCCAGGTTATCTTTAAACATATCCTCCTTCCTGAACTGATCCAAAAACGCCTCCCGTTTCCTCAATTTATCGTACTGAGTCAAAGCGCGGTCAAACAGCTGAAATAGATAAAATTAAACAAAAAAACTGCTCGCTTTACCCACTTACCGAGCTGATGTTTGTGTGGTTGGCCAACATAAGCCCGGAAACTCTATGAGCCGATTGTATGTATGGGGATTTTTTGGATAAAGCCACTTGAATACTCGCAGGACCCCACGGGATGAACTGAGCTAACTTCCTCTCCCTTATACGTTGCAACGACTTGTGTACTTGTGTCGGATCTACTTCCCCCTAAAATAACCACAAATTTAGCAAAATGAAACGATTTACGCGGCTGAATCACCTGAATTATATTCAGAATGGATATAAAACAATGTCGGGAGCTCCTATCTTGAGCCGTGGATACCATCATGTTTTTCGGCTGCAAGAGTCGTCGCATCACGTCCAAAACCGTGGTTTTTCTAACACTAGCTTCATCTGTATCGGTCGAAAGAGGTGTATAACCCGTCATCAAGAAATGAAGACGCGGCGTCGGTATAAGAGGACCCAGTAGTTCCATTAGATCGTTATTCATGTAAGATGGATATCTATATTAAAAACAACCAGTTTTTCACACAAAAATATTGATTTTATGCAAAATAAACGTACCTAAGAGTAGTAGTCGAAACGGACATAATGGTACTAACTAAACTGTTGATTTGGGTAAAAGTGGGGTTCTGTATCTTTAAACGATCAGCAGCTATCCTATTTAGGGCCGTATTATCCAAAACTACGACCGAATCGGCGGATTCAGTTAACCTTTTCAAGGTTAGTAACGAATTATACGGTTGTACAACAACGTCACTAAAAATATATAATCGGAGCTAAAATGGGGATTTATATATAAAAAAACTTACCTTATTTCGTCTAAATTCGGGAAAACGCTGTAGGTTTGTACCAATTTCTTAGGGAAACGATCTGATAGTTTTTCCAGTATGTTCGAGCCCATTCCAGATCCTGTACCGCCTGCTATGGAATGACACAACACGAAACCTTCTAAACTGTCGCTACCTTCGGCCTCCCTATCGATTATATCGAATATTTCTTCATTAAGTCTCTCTCCTTGGGAGAATCCCGATGCCCAGTTATTACCAGCGCCTCCGCCATTTTTTGATAAAAATACGTTTTCTTGGTTGTATAATTTGGAATAGGGGGAATTTAGGATCGTGTTTATCACTCTGGGTTCTAAATCTAACAGTACAGCTCGAGGAATATAGTGTTCATCGTCTGCTTGATAGAAAAATACATCTTTTCTATCGATACCTGAAATGGATTATTTTGTCTCTATATGTAGATATTTGGTACTTTACTTACTTTCTGTTGCGTAATCTTCGAGTATTCCTTCGGGATTGATACCATGTTCTGCACATAATCGTTTCCAGAATTCAAAACCGACTGAAAAAAGGATAATTTAGACATAACCTAACAATTTTGAAAACATTACTTTGATTGCCGCATTGGCCCAGTTGGAGAGTTATCATTTCACAAGGCATTTTTGAAGGTGCGTTTTAAAATACGTAGCGATTTTGTATGCATTAAAGCATAAAATTAGTAAATTATATTTATTGTTTATTGATTACCAACTGACTTATTTCAAGATCAACTGTCAATTTTAAATAATAGATTCTGATTGGTTGTTCTAATGTTTTGACAACTATCATATGAACAAAGCAGCCAGCCCTGGATAAATTATTTGTAATTCAGTTATTAAATTATTATAAAGTATAATAAAAAGTCGAAATTATTATTATTTATTCAATTGAACAATAATATAAGAATATTGATAAATATAAAAATGTCTAATGTTCATTCAGTGCTGCACTAGTTATTCATTTATTACACCGATCAATTCGGAGTAGAACAGTAAACAAATTTTTCTTTGACATCTGTTTGAGGCACTGACAAATAATAGAGGTGTTGAGGTAAGGAGTATTTTAATCTTTCCATCAATAATTATAAACTAAAATAAATTATTATTTATTCAATTGGCAAATTAAATAAGATTATTAAAGAATATAGAAATTTTTATTCATACATTGCGCCACTAGATCTTAAATTTTTACACCCTGCAATTCGGAGTAAAAAGTAATCAAATTTTTCCTGAAATCTGCTTGTTTGGACTTTGAAGTAAGGACTATTATATTTTATTTCCATCAGTTATTAAAGTAATTAAGAAATTATAATGATTTATTCAATTATAAAATAAAATAAGAGTATTAATGAATTTATGAATTTTTAAAATTCAATCAGCGCACTGTAGAGCAACATTGATTACACCGAGTAATGCGGAGTCATGCTGCAGTAAGCACATTTATCTTCGATATATGATGGTTTGGAGTAATGATAATTATATTCTACCCGCCAGTTATCAAATTATTTAGGAAATTATAATTATTATTATTTCACTTACGCTGGAGTAAAATTATAAAACAAAATAAAGATTTATAATTAGGTAATTATTTATTCATTTGTAAACTAAAATTAAATATTAATAAATATATAAATTTTTAATGTTCACCTAGTGCAAAACTAGAGCTTGTATTATTACACTGAGTAAAACAGAGTCAACTTTAAACATCTGCATGTTAGGAGTAGAGGCTCTTCAATTCTTCTTAAAAATCGTAAATGACTGATTATTTATTCACTCGGAAAATGAAATAAGAATATTAATAAGTTAAAGCATTTCAATATTCATTCCGTATAGATAAGATTAACATTTATTACACAGATTAGTTCGGAGTTAAAATTAAACAAATTTTTTTGACATCTCGTTTGGAATATTTTATTCTTCCCGCCAAAACAAGTGTCAACTGAGTTCGTTTAATTTATTATTAATAAAATTGATTCCTCCTTTCTTAATGTTTTTAAATTAAAAAATGGAATCCAGTACGAACGTTGAATCTTTGGAAGATTTAGAAACTTTCATTTCGTTACAAAACAACGCGCAAAATGTATCATATATTTCAAAAGTACCAGAAGTTTGTAAAACGTACCCTTGCATACTCGGAATTGATGAAGCTGGACGAGGACCTGTTTTAGGTAAATATAATTTTTAAAACCCTATTACCGTTATATTTGATTACATTTTAAGGTCCCATGGTATATGGCACCTGCTTTTGTCCAATAAACGAACAAACTATTCTCGAAAAACTAGAATGTGCCGATTCGAAGGCTTTAAATGAGAAAAAAAGAGACGATATATTTAACAATATTTGTAAAGAATCTAAAACGTTAGGCTGGGCAGTGGAAATTATAGCACCAATGTCTATATGTAACAGCATGTTAAGTAGGAAAAAATATTCTCTAAATCAGGTTTCTATGGATTCAGCTGTGGGGTTAATAAAAGCAGCGGAAAATGCGGGGGTATTAATCGCGCATATATTCGTCGACACTGTAGGTCCTTCTGAAAAATATCAAGACTATTTGAGAAATATATTTCCTAAATATAAAGTAACTGTTGCAAAAAAAGCGGATTCTCTGTACCCTATTGTATCGGCTGCTAGTATTTGCGCTAAAGTAACCAGAGATCACGCTTTGAAAGTTTGGACGTTTCCTGAAGACATCGGCGTAACCAACGAGCAATTCGGAAGCGGATACCCCGGAGGTAATTTTTTCTCTCATTTATATATACAGGAAATATAAAGTGTATTATTTACTTCAGATCCTGTAACAAAACAATTTCTCGTGGATTATTGCGACCCAATCTTCGGATATCCTCAATTGGTGAGATTCAGTTGGTCTACGAGCGAGCAAGCTCTTGAAAAGTTAGCTTATCACGTGGAATGTGAAGATATTGATGATCCAGGGAAGAAAACCATTCCTGCAAATAATACTTCTATAACATCGTTCTTTAAATTGACTAGTAATAAACCTGCGGAGAAAACAAGACATGAATTTTTTACACAGAGATGTCTAAGTAGAAATGTTGAATTTTAATCTGTCTTAGTTATAATACAATATATTTCAAACAGTACAAAGATGAAGTGTTTTATTTGGTGTATGAGAGTGATAATGAGAAAAATGTTTTGTGAATTTTGCTTGTTTACATGGTAAGTACCATAAGTAAGTAAAAATTGCATTATTTTCATTAACTATTACATCGATTTTTGTTAAATAATTGTATAGAAGATGAGGATTTGATGTAAAAGCATCTTGGGGGCTTGGGTTTGTGGAAAATCTAATCTAGAAGGCTTGGGTTTGTTGAAAGTCTGCTCTAGGAGGCTGGGGAAAATCTAATTTAGGAGGCTTGGGTTTATTTATAATCTTATCTAGGAGGCTTGGGTTTGTTGAAAATATAATCTAGGAAGCTTGGGTTTATGGAAAATATAATCTAGGAGGATTGGGTTTGCTGAACATCTAATCTAGGAGGCTTAGATTTATTGAACATCTAATTTAGGAGGCTTGGGTTTGTTGAAACTATTCTAGGTGGCTTGAGTTTCTTGAAACTCTAAAATCTAATCTAGAAGGCTAGGATTTGTCGCAAAATCAACTAGGGGGCTAGGCTTTGTTGAAGAATCATATTGGAGGCCAGGATTTGTTGAAAAATGATTTAAGAGGATAGGATTTGTTGAAAAATCGTCTAGGAGGCTAAGATTTGTTGAAAAGTGATCTACAAGGCTAGGATTTGTTGAAAAATGATTTATGGGGATAGAATTTGTTTAGAAATCATCTAGGAGTCTAGTATTTGTTGAAAAATCATCTGGGAGGCTAGGCTTTGCTGAAAAATCATCTAAGAGGCTAGGGTTGATTCGAAAAGTTTCTTGGAAGCTAGGATTGATTGAAACTCATGTAGGAGGCTAGGAGTTATTGAAAACAGATTTAGGAGCAGATGATTTGTTGAAAAATTATCTGGGAGGCTAGGATTTGTCGGAAAATCATCTAGTAGGCTAGGATTTGTTGAAAAATTGTCTAGTAGGCTAAAATTTGTTGAAACATCATCTAGTAGGCTAAAATTTGTTGAAAAAGTGTCTAGGAGGATAGCATTTGTGGAAAAAGCATATAGGTGGCTTGGGTTTGTTGAAAATATAATCTAGGAGGCTAGAATTTGTTGAGAAAGAATCTAGGAGGCTTGGGTTTACTAAAAATCTAATTTAGGAGCGTTGGGTTTGTTGAAAATCGAATCTAGAAGGCTAGGATTTGTTGAAAAATCATCTAGGGGCTAGGGTTTGTTGAAAAATTGTATAGGAGGATAGGATTTGTTGAAAAATGATCTAGAATACTAGGATGTGTTGAAAAAGTGTCAAGGAGGCTAGTATTTGATAAAGAATCATAGGAGGCTAGGATTTGCTTTAAAATTATTTAAGGAATCAGAATTTGTTGAAAAATGATCTAGGGGGGCTAGAATTTGTTGAAAAAGCATCTAGGAGACTATGATTTGCTGAAAAATCATCTAAGGGGCTAGAATTTGTTGAAAAATGATTTAGTGGGATAGAATTTGTTGAAAAATCATCTATAGGAGTATAGTATTTGTTGAAAAATCATCTAGGAGGCTAGGCTTTGTTGAAAAATCATCTAAGAGTCCAGGGTTTATTGAAAAGGCAACTTGCAGGTTAGTATTTATAGAAAATTCATCTAGGAGGCTAGGATTAGCTGAAAGACTATTTAGGAGCATAAGATTTGTTGAAACATCTGGAAAGCTAGGGGCTTTGTTGAAAAATCGTCTAAGAGGCTAGGGTTTATTGAATAAGCATCTTGCAGATTAATATTTATTGAAAACTCATCTAGGTGGCTAGGATTAGCTGAATGACGAGGCTAGAATTTGTTGAAAATGATTTAGGGGTATAGAATTTGTTGAATCATCATCTAGGAGTCTCGTATTTGTTGAAAAATCATCTAGGGGGCTAGGATTTGTTGAAGAATGATTTAGGGGGCTAGGAATCTCTGATAATCATCTAGGAGGATAGGGTTTATTGAAAAAGCATCTTGCAGGTTAGTATCTGTTGGAAACTCATCTAAGAGGCTAGGATTAGTTGAAATACGATTTAGGAGCCTAAGATTTGTGAAAAATCATTTGGGAGGCTAGGATTTGTTGAAAACTTATCTAGGGGGTTAGGATTTGTTGAAAAATAATTTAGGATGCTAGGAATTTCTGAAAAATCATCTAGGAGGCTAGGATTTGTTGAAAAATCATCTGGGAGGATAGGATTTGCTGAAAAATGATTTAGGGGTATAGAATTTGTTGAATCATCATCTAGGAGTCTAGTATTTGTTGAAAAGTCATCTAGGAGGCTAGGATTTGTTGAAGAATGATTTAGGGGGCTAGGAATCTCTGATAGTCATCTATTGAAAACTTATTTAAAAGGCTAGGATTTTTTGAAATACGCTTTAGGAGCCTAATATTTGTTGAAAAATCATCTGGGGGGCTAGGATTTGTTGAAAAATTATCTAGGGGCTAGGACTTGTTGAAAAATCATCTAGAAGGTTAGGATTTGTTGAAAAATAATTTAGGATGCTAGGAATTTCTGAAAAATCATCTAGGAGGCTAGGATTTGTTGAAAAATTATCTAGGAGGATAGGATTTGCTGAAAAAATATCTAGGATGATAGGATTTGCTGAAAAATTATCTAAGGGGCTAGAATTTCTGAAAAAGCATCTAGGAGGCTAGGATTTGTTGAAAAACCATCTAGGAGGATAGGATTTGCTGAAAAATGATTTAGGGGGCTAGGACTTGTTGAAAAATCATCTAGAAGGTTAGGATGTGTTGAAAATAATTTAGGATGCTAGATTTCTGAAAAATCATTTAGGAGGCTAGGATTGGTTGGAAAATCATCTAGGAGGATAGGATTTGCTGAAAAATCATCTAGGAGGTTAGGGTTTATTGAAAAAGCATTTTGCAGGTTAGTATCTATTGAAAACTAATCTAGGAGGCTAGGATTAGTGGAAATACGATTTAGGAGCCTAAGATTTGTTGAAAAATAATCTGGGAGGGTAGGATTTGTTGAAAAATTATCTAGGTGGCTAGAGCTTGTTGAAAAATCATCTAGAAGGTTAGGATTTGTTAAAAAGTAATTTAGGATGCTAGGAATTTCTGAAAAATCATCTATGAGGCTAGGATTTATTGAAAAATCATCTAGGAGGATAGCATTTGCTGAAAAATTATCTAACGGGATAGAATTTGTAGAAAAATGATTTAGGGGTATTGTAATAAATACGAATACATAAAAGATAATTTTATTGTAGAAAATTTCAGAACACACGGTAAAACATATTTTATTTTAAATCATAATATTAACTGGAATGCGTCCCACATTATGATTAATAAAATAATACGAAGTCAAAACAGAATAGAAAAAAATAAAACATCTTACTGGGTCAAAGCAAAATAATTGTTTTGAATACAATTATTTCGATAACGAAAACTAGCACGATTCAAAAAACAAAAAGTTGTTTTTGCAATTCGACAAAAACCCCAAAACCGAAGTCGGGGGGAAAGCAAAAACGGGTGTACACAGACCAGGAGCGGCAGTGTGTACCGGGGGTCGAACACGCGAAGGGAAAGGTTTTTCCCTTGCCACGCGAAGGGAAAGGTTTTTCCCTTGCCACGGTAATGGTACTAGTGTTTTTTAGTGTTAGCGGTACGAGAGGTAAAAATTCTCTCCGTTGTGTTAGGAGGTGATAGGGATACTGAGATTATTCCTTGACGGTGAACACTGTCTCCTGTTTCGATACACAAACGGTAGAATTACCCTCTACGCTAATTTCCTTTCGACCTAGCACGATTCCGTTTATTGGCACGACTCGTGGTGAACAAACAGACAGCTAAAATCAAGAAAATTTCCCGGCGAGACGGAGGAAGTTTGACAACACAGTAAGTTTTTGAATTAAATTCAGATTGGGATAATTTTCTTTACTAGTGATATATTTACTCGTTATTGGTCGAGCTGGATTCTGAACTTGGGGGAGTATAAGTCCATTGTTATATACAAGGCGTAGCGATAGCAAATGTATTTATTTGATTTTTTTTGTTGATTTCAAAGAGACTGGACACAGTTGTTCACTCTCAGTTAAGTTTTTCGTCCTGATAAATATATAATTTACCGTGTGCGCTGGAATAATTAAAATTTGCAGAGTTTCGACAACCTGACACAAGTTAGGTTTCATTTTGTTAAGTAGGAGTTATCATTTTGTTGGGTCGCATATTCTCTTCCACCTCGTAGGCAGGAAAGAGATAGAAAGTTAGGAGAGGTTAATTTTGTACTTGGTAACACAAAGGCCGGAGCGTATGTCTTCCATTTTTTCGTGGGTTTCAGCGAACTTGCGCTGATAAGTAAATTTATTATAGAGAAACATTGTTATCAGTCTTTTGTTCAGCCGTGATTATAAAATAAAACTTTTTCTTATTTTGTCAGTGTAAATGCATAAATTATCGTAGGTAATTTAATTACTGGGGAATTTCGCAACTTGTAACGCCAGTGTCGATAAATAATTTTATTGTTTTCCTTAGCTCAGCAGAATTTTATAGAACAAAAATTTCACTTTCGTTCCCTGAAGGTCAATGGCGACCTGATTTTTTTGAAAAATCATCTAAAAGAGGCTTCGATTTGTTGAAAAATGATCTAGGGGCTAGGAATTTTTGAAAAATTATCTAGGAGGCTAGGGGGTTTGTTGAGAAATCATATAGGAGGATAGGATTTGCAGAAAAATTATCTAAGTGGCTAGAATCATCTAGGAGGCTAGGATTTGTTGACAAATGATTTAGGAAGCTAGGAATTTTTGGAAAATCATCTAAGGGGCTAGAATTTGTTGAAAAATCATCTAGGATGCTAGGCTTCGGTGAAAATTTATTTAGGAGACCAGGGTTTGAAGAAAAATCGTTTAGGGGGATAGGATTTGTTGAAATAGAATGTAGAATGCGAGGATTTTTGTTAAAAAGCTTCTAGAAAACGAGTATTGTTGGAAAATACTCTGGGAGGATAGGATTTGTTAATGTAATTTTTGACGTTTTATTTATTTCTCATTAATAATAGGTATAATCAAGGATGCTTATAGATCATACTGGTATGCTTTATTCACCACAATTACAACCACTTCCCAAATTTATCTATAGACATGACATCGATAATTGACATGACAGCTGGCATAAACCACTATCACTATTAAGGTCTAGCCTACATGTCACAGCTGAAAAATCATCTAGGAGGCTAAAATTTTTTGGAAAAGCGTTATGGGAGCTTTAAATAAATTGTAAAAGCATCTATGTTAAAAAAATCATCCTAGGATTAATAAAAAAGTATCTAGGAGGCTGGGACTTGTCGAGGCTCAGGGGCGTAGCTACCGCCGTATCTGCCGTATCAATTATACGGCGCCCCCACGCCCAACGCGCGTAAGTAAAAATTAATAAAATCTTCCCAAAAATTTTTTTTCAGTAATGACGAAAGTCAAAAAAAGCAAATCTTTTTTCTCCGCGTAAAGCGTGCTTTCAAAAGTTGGCAACACTCTACATCGGTTATCGCGGGCTGCGGGATTTCCCCGTTTAAGTCATTTACTTCAACAGGGGAATCCCACAATAATCGATGTACATATGATACGATGATACACGGAGAGCAATGTTTATTAACGCGTTTTATTTACTTGGGCATTACATTGTAACAGAATACAAACAATTGTTCTTCTGGCTTAGTAGTATTAGTAGCGATTTGTAAAAAACAATGAGTGAACGGAAAAGAGATTATCCCAGCGGAGCTACCAAAAGAAAAAGTAAACAGAAAAGGGAGGAGGTTATAAAAAAATGCCCAAAATTTCTTCATTTTTTCAGACACCAGCTCCTGTGAGTGATTTAGATTGCAAAGGTAAGTACTACCCAACCCATTTATCAGTACCACACAACCCGCGTAGAGCCTGCGTATGTCTGAACACTCTCTAACCATAACCTTCCGTAATTTATTTAACACATATTTTTGAAATTTATCAAAAAATTCGATTTTATTTTTTAACCATTATATTTTCAGATACTTCTGAAGCACATTCTTCATCAGATGTCCATCCGGAAATAGAAGAAACCCAAATCGACGATTCAGAGATATCTCAAGATTGTAATATAGTTTCATCAGATAGAGGAAATTTTGGTGACAATCCAACTGAATGCGAACGAAAAATAATATTTAAGCCACAAGGACCGTTTCCAAAAGATTCAGAAAGTAACCTACCTTTTTCGGTCTATTATTATTCATATATCAATAAGGTAGACATAAAAATTCCAAGACCATGGTTATGTTATTCTAATGTTTTAAACAAACCGTATTGCCACTTCCGTTGGTTATTAGCAGATCGTCAAAGCAAATTGTACTCCTCTGCATGGCTTAACGGTGTTTCCATTAGAAGCAATTTTACGCAAACTATACTTGACCATGAAAAGTCACAGCAGCATATTAATGCATCCCTATCTTATAATAATTGGTTACAAGGAAATACTATCGATAATATATTGCAAAGTGCAATCAATAGTAAAATTACATTCTGGAAAGATGTATTGCATCGTATAATTAATGTTATAATTACTTTAGCATCTTGAAATCTACCTTTAAGAGGCCATGATTCTGATTCTGGAAATTTTCTGGCAATGTTACGTTTGCTATCTAATTATGATGCAACTTTAAAAGAACTTCTTCTAAAACCAAAAGGCAAAATAAATTATTTAAGCCCTACGATTCAAAATGAAATTATTAATTTGCTTTGTACCGCAGTTCGGAACAATATTATCTCAGAAATTAAAAAAGCTCCATTTCTGACAAAAATTCTAGATACAACACAAGACTTGTCAAAAATTGACCAACTTTCTGTAGTTTTTCGATACATCTCGATTACAGAAAATGATGATAATGTGTCTGAAGAATTAAAAATCTGTGAGGCCTTTTTGGGGTTGCAGAGCTGAAGGACTTAAAATTGAAATTTTAAATACGATTAAAGAATATGGAATTGATTTGACTAAATGTAGAGGACAGGGTTACGATGGAGCAAATGTTATGTCGGGTTGTTCGCGCCACCCCCTTAGTTTTCATAAAAATTCGGCGCGCCGCTCATGGACTATTTTCATTAAATTTTAAACTGAGTTCTTGTACATTTTTGATAAAGTACTAGTTTTTAATTCTGGTCATTATCGTTACCGCTATCGCCGAGGAACAATTCGTTTCAATTTCACTAAAAATCAACTCCTTTTGTAAAACCTCAAAATTTGTTAAACCGCGACGTGTGTCAACTTCTTTTATTCTCTTGTGATATTATTCGCAGATATAGACGTTAAAATAAACTTTAATTAGTGTCACAAAGGCCAGGACTTTCACTATATTCAACTGTAATCCAAACGATCGATCGTGAAAACTCATAGTGTGTGGTTCTTTGGTAAGTACGATTTAATTGGAGCTTATTTTACATGTTGTCGATTCGCTGATTGCATAATTGAATAAATATACAGTCCATTGTTCTTTGAGCTAACATTTTGGTCCAGTACGAGCGGATCTATTGTTCTGTTTTGCGGTTAGCGAGTTGACATATATCTGCGAATAATATTGTCATATATCTTTCATTCACCGCAATTTTTGAATCCATTAAAAAATTTATTTTATTTAAAATTGGAACAAATTTCCTACGTTTTATCGAACTCGTGTTAAATAAAAACTAGAAGTAATTAACTGGTTTTTCATCTTTGTCAAAATTCTTGCTTATTTATTGAATTTGTTGTCGACTATACACTGGTTTTTGATTCAATAAAATTTATCTTCTAGATCACGAGTTAATTAATTAGTGATTATCCGCGTTCAAAACATTTTTACGTTTACCGGGGCAGGACGATACATTCTCCGACTATTAAATTTATTCTTGCATGTTTATATCTTTCATTTATTATTATTTATCAACTGTTTCTTATTCATTGTTAATTTACGTTTATCAAAATGGCTGCTGACGAAAAGAATCGTAAATTAATGATGCAATACGTAGCAAGGCGACAAACGATTTTCTCCGATGCTACTAGCAGCTGGGATGCAGTTAAAGATTGCACTTATGAAAAAATTGCTGCTGCGCAGGTATATCATGATGATACCGCGCGATTGCAAGATGATTTTAAACTAATCAATGATAAAATTAGTGATCTCAACTGTCTCCTACCTCCAGCGGATAACATTGATACAGAAGCACCTTCCAATGCTTTTCGCACAATTCTTTTCAAAATAAGAGCTAAGTTTGTACAACTTACTAATGAAAAACCGACTCCGACTACTACTCCTGTCATCAGTGTCAGTCCGAGCTCTCAAAGTAATGTTGCATTACCTAAAGTTCATTTACCGACTTTTTCTGGTGATATTGAGAAATGGCCTGAATTCTTCGCACTCTTTCAATCCCTTATACATAATAGCACGTCTCTCTCCCCTATCGAAAAGTTTCATTTCTTACGCTCAAACCTGAGCGGAAGTGCTCTCTCAGTTGTTTCTAGCCTACAGCTAACAGGTGAAAATTACGAACTAGCTTATACGGCCCTGGTCAATAGATATCAATCTCCCCGCAGAATAGCTCAAGCCTATTTAAATAAAATTCTGAAATTCAAACCAATTTCTTCTAATTCACTCAGCAATTTGAAACATTTTCATGAGACGCATAAAAATTCTGTACAGGCTATTAAAGCATTATCCATCAATGATTTAGCCAACTTCATTTTGTTAACTTTATCATTAAATAATCTTGATGCACGTACCGCTAAAGCCTTCGAAGATCGACAATCTTCAGAAGGAGTTCCGCGATTTGATGATTTGTTGGAATTCGTAATACATCAGATCAAAACATTGGAAATAATCTCTACCCCCGCAAGTTCTAACCCCAATACTCGTACCACGGTCGCTTCTAGATCAAATTAATTCATTGCCAGTCGTAATTCAAATTCTTCAGATTCAAATTCACATCGTTCTGTTCATTCCGATTCAAAAATCCTGTCTTGTATATTTTGTCACAAGGCACACTCATTGTCCTCCTGTTCCGCCTTTTTTCTTCTTTCTCGAGATGAAAAGATCGATTTCATCAAGCAACACAAACGTTGTTTCAACTGTTTAGGTTCCCACCTGAAATCACAATGTAAATCTACATCTGGCTGCCGTAAATGCAATTCTCGCAATCATCATACTCTATTGCACCCTTTTCAATTAGACAATTCAGGTAACAGTTCCGTGTCCAACCGCACCTCGGATCATGTCAATCATGAATCCAATATTGCATCTACCTCCTCTGTCGAACAACCCGCAACTGCTTCCACGCTCTCGTTTAGTTGTGCGACCTCAACGCCTGTAGCATCACTTTTAGGTACCTTTCGTGCACGCATCTTAGATGAGCGCAAAGGTTATATTCCCGTACGGGGAGTTATTGACCCTGGATCACAACTCTCCTTTATCTCAAAGCGTTTATCTAACCAGTTGAGTCAAAAGATTCATGATTTGCCAGTTTCCGTATCAGGCATTGGCGGACACTTCTCTACCTCTCCTGGTACTATCCAATGCCAACTTTTCTCCAGGCTTTCTCCGAATCATATTGACATAAACCCATCAGTGGTTTCTCATATTACTGACCATTTGCCTCCTTCTAACATTAGTACCGAAGTTGCTCGTGCTTTTCGATATTTAACTTTGGCTGATCCTGAATTTCATCGCTCAGACAAAATAGACTTACTTTTGGGTGCTGACGTCTACCCCCAGTTATTACTACCTCAACCTTTTGTTCCCAGCTCTCTTGGCCCGGTCGCAATCAGCACCATATTTGGTTGGACAATTATTGGTCCTATCCAAACACGTGATCGAAATCAACGAATCACTTCTTTGATATCTACTTGTCAGATTTCTCACGACCTCAGCAAATTTTGGGAAATTGAAAATGCTTCTCATCTCACACTTCAAGATCCTCTTGACATTTTAGCAGAGCAACATTTCATCGCCACTCATAAACGAAATGAAGACGGCCGATATTCAGTCTCTCTGCCGATCAAACCAAACGCGGCCCCTTTAACTAATAATCAGAAGGTTGCTCGTTATTCACTTGTTCAACTTATCAAACGTCTTGATAAGACTCCTTCACTCAAATTGGAATACGAACTATTTCTACAAGAGTATTTAGAATTAGGGCACATGTCCAAGTCTCTGCAACCCACTCAGTATATTATTCCCCATCATGTAGTAACTAAACTTACAAATCATGGCAACAAAATCCGAGTAGTTTTCAATGCATCTAGTCCCGACTCTTCTGGTCTGTCCCTCAATGATTGCCTAATCAAAGGACCCAAGTTACAGTCAGCTGTCTCAGACATATTACTCAATTTTCGACTTTCTCGAATTGCTCTTTGCTGCGACATTCGACAAATGTATCGACAAATTCTGGTACATGAACAAGATCGTCACATGCAGCATATCCTCTGGAAACCCAAAGCCAATCTTCCTGAACAAGAAGCTGAGCTAAGCACCGTAACTTATGGCTTAGCTCCCTCCGCTTTTCTTGCCATGCGCGTTCTCCAGCAACTCGTTCAAGATGAAGGACATCGTTTTCCTTTAGCTTCACAAGCCTTATTAAACCAGACTTATGTTGACGATATCATTTCCGGTGCGGACGACATTCCATCCGCATTGGATTTGCAAATACTATTAATACAATTACTTTCGTCTGGAGGGTTTGAACTACGCAAATGGTCGTCTAGTCACCCTCAGCTTCTTAGAGACTTGCCTCCTAGCCATTTAGAAGCTCCTCTACAGTTTAATGATGAGGACAATTCGTTAAAAGTTTTAGGTTTGAATTGGAAACCATCTCGAGACTGCTTTGTATTCAGAGTTCAACCTTTTCAAGCGGCTTGTACTAAGCGTAACATGCTTTCCTTCTTAGCTAAAATATTTGACCCAAATGGATTTTTGTCTCCTCTCGTCATTTCCTTTAAAATTATTATCCAGAAGATATGGCTCGCTAAACTTGATTGGGATCAACCAGTTACCTCTGAAATTGCAATACATTGGAACCATCTTATCAATAATCTTGATCGCATCGCCACGCTTAATATTCCTCTTTGCGTCATTCCTAACATGTATTTCGATCAAATACACCTGATAGGTTTCGCGGATGCCTCGTCTCTTGCTTATGCTGCAGTAGTGTACATATGTTTCGAATCCGCTAACTCGCGCCATTCCTTTTTGTGGAAGGCCAAAACTCGTGTTGCCCCACTAAAAACACTCTCTATCCCTAGACTTGAACTTTGCGCCGCAGTACTTTTAATTGATCTAATCAATTCGGTTTTGCATATTCGGTATCCGAAACCGTTATCTGATATCAGACTTTTTTCGGATTCTGAAATAGTATTTACATGGTTACACACTCCCCCTCATACTCTCAAAACTTTTGTTTCACATCGAATTGCTCATATTGTCGGTCATTTACCTCCTAATTTAACGTGGTCCCACTGTCCTTCTGCTCTCAATCCCGCTGACATGGCTTCACGTGGGTTATCTGCTTCTAATTTTCTTCAAGACAAGATATTTTACTTATGGACTCGAGGTCCACCGCTATTGACCGATTACCACCAGCAATGGCCTATTCCCTTTCGCAGTACCAATTTGAACTCCGCATCTTTATTAGAGTTCAAACCGAGTCCCCTAGCACTCATCACTGTTCAACCCGATCCCTCATTTGAAGAATTCTCTCTACGATTCTCTTCCTTTACACGTATGCAGCGAGTTGTTGCTTGGATGCGACGTTTCGTTTTCAATTGTAAATCCCGTAATTATTCTAAACCTCCCTCCGCAGGTCCTTTGAGCGTTATTGAATTACAAGATGCATTACGTACAATCATCGTGCGTACGCAGTCACAACATTTTGCTGGTGTTCTGCAGGAAATACGAGTCACTAAAACAGTTAATTCTCTTTGCAAATTGACCCCCTTTCTTGATGACCATGGGGTCCTCAGGGTGGGCGGTAGACTCAAAAACTCTCAACTAAATTACAATGCACAACATCCAATATTATTGCCCCGATCAGCTCACCTCTCTATGCTCATATGCAAGCACTATCATTTAACCGCCTTGCACGCTGGACCCACCACGTGTCAAGCTTTAATCCGTGTTCAGTATTGGATTCTTTCATTACGTCAGCTTATACGTAAAGTGATTCCCCAATGCCTCACTTGTCATCGCTTTCGAGCTTCCACTATTCAGCCAATTATGGCCGATTTACCCCCTTGTCGAGTTTAGCCAGGTAGACCCTTTCTTAACACAGGTGTTGATTATGCCGGCCCATTTCAAGTTCGTGCTTCTCGTCTCCGTAAAGCCACCGTTACCAAAGGCTACCTATGCGTTTTTGTTTGTACCGCGACTAAGGCTGTACATTTGGAGTTTGCTTCCGAACTTTCTACTGACGTCTTCTTAGCAGCGCTCGATAGGTTTATCGCTCGTAGAGGTCTTCCTCATTCCTTCTTATCCGATCAAGGTCGGAACTTTATTGGTGCCAACAGGCACATTCAGGAAGTTTATCATTTCCTCCAAACTCATCATGACGAGATCTTGAGTACTTTGTCGAAGCGCGAAATTAAGTGGTTTTTTAATCCTCCATCTGCCCCTAACTTTGGCGGGCTGTGGGAAGCAGCCGTTAAATCTGTCAAGAATTTGTTATATCGCTTGTGTGCTGACATTACCTTCACTGCGGAGGAGTATGCCACACTTTTTGCACGAATCGAAGCTATTCTCAATAGTCGACCTCTATGCTCATTGTCCTCAGACCCCAATGAAGCATCCATGTATCTCAGTCCAGGTCATTTTCTTATTGGTGTCCCTCTCTTATCAAGACCTGAAATCCCGCTCTCGGAAGACATTTCTTTAACCTCCCGTTGGAAGACTATTTCACAGATTTCACAATCATTTTGGCGTCGTTGGTCTCGGGAATACCTCAATACCTTGACTCAACGTACTAAGTGGACTACATCAGCTCATCCGCTCAAAACGGGCGACGTTGTAATATTGAAGGGAATGAACTCTTCTCCCTTATCTTGGCCCTTGGCTCGCGTTACTGAACTGAAGTACGGAGAAGACGGTGTTTCACGCGTTGTCGTCCTTCAAACTCCCACTGGCGTTCTTACACGTCCAGTTAACAAGCTCATTCCACTTCCGGAATGATTTTCTCTTCATTCTCTTTATTTTTTTTGTCTGTTCTATTTTGTTTTGTATCTTGTTTTGTTACCACGCGTGGTAACTTTCTTGATTAGTTCCTCCATTTTCTAAAGTTTCGCTTATCTCCCTAGTGCTAAAATTGGACAACCATTCCAATTTTGGTGGGCGGTATGTTCGCGCCACCCCCTTAGTTTTCATAAAAATTCGGCGCGCCGCTCATGGACTATTTTCAATAAATTTTAAACTGAGTTCTTGTACATTTTTGATAAAGTACTAGTTTTTAATTCTGGTCATTATCGTTACCGCTATCGCCGAGGAACAATTCGTTTCAATTTCACTAAAAATCAACTCCTTTTGTAAAACCTCAAAATTTGTTAAACCGCGACGTGTGTCAACTTCTTTTATTCTCTTGTGATATTATTCGCAGATATAGACGTTAAAATAAACTTTAATTAGTGTCACAAAGGCCAGGACTTTCACTATATTCAACTGTAATCCAAACGATCGATCGTGAAAACTCATAGTGTGTGGTTCTTTGGTAAGTACGATTTAATTGGAGCTTATTTTACATGTTGTCGATTCGCTGATTGCATAATTGAATAAATATACAGTCCATTGTTCTTTGAGCTAACACGGGTGTTTATGGAGGATTACAAACCCTAATAAGAGAGCATGCTCCGAATGCCAATATGTTCATTGTGCTGCGCACGCATTAAATTTAGTTTTAAACGATGCTGCGAAACATGTTCGTGAAGTGTCGACATTTTTCGATAATTTAGAAAAAATATATACTTTTTTTGGCAATAGTATACAACGCTGGGCAATGTTAAGTGACGATTCATCTGAAAAATATTTAATTACCTTTAAAAAGGTATGTCCTACCAGATGTTCTTCAAGGAACGACGCTTTATTAGCGGCAAAGAAAAATTATTTATTAATCATGAAAACTTTGTACCAACTAAATTTAATTTCGAAAAAAAAAGATGAACGTGAAGAAAGTAAAAATATAATTAACATTTTAGAGAGTTATGATTTCTTAGTGCTTGTCACATTTTTTTCTTCACTATTTGAAATCAATAATCCTGTTTCTAAAGCTTTACATCATGAAAATAATGGCTTACAAAAAACTAGTATTTTATTAAGTAATCTTTTGAATAGGCTGTGCGAATTAAGAAATCAAAATTCATTCAATAGTTTGATAAATGAGTCCAAGGATTTAGCAAAAGAGTGGAGGGTGACAACGGTTTTTAAAAACAAAAGGCGAAAGATAACGAAACGTTTTTTTGATGAGTTGTCACAAGATGAGAGAATTTCAGACCCGGAACCCTATTTCAAAGTCAATGTCTACTATTGCTGTTTAGATATATTAATTTCTCAAACTAAACAAAGATTTCAGAGCCTTTGCAACCTGAGTAGTATGTTCGAAATATTACAACCGGAGAAACTCCAGTCTTCTTCAAACGAAGAGATATTAAACGCTTCCGGAAAACTGTCGGCTAAATACAGTAAAGATATCTCAGTTTATCTTCATAACCAATTAAAGGCTAATGATGTTTTCGAACTTCGATATGGCCTTTTTAAAAACGAGCTACACAAAATGAGACGTTTATTAAGTGAATTTTAACAATACAATCTGACGTTTATTTTGGTACAATGATATTTATATGTTTTATAATATGCTTAGGGGACAAAATACATTACTGCATAATATACAATATCCATTGACGTAACTCCTCCGCCCTAGGAGAGAACTATGGGGATGGACCAGAGTTCGACATGATGGGAAAATTTTTCAGAACATCTTCTTCACTTGTTGTCGTCCGTTTGGATTGACTTTTCTTCTTTCTATTCTTGAGTACTAGGTAGATAATGCAGACTGTAACTATAAAGTAGAATGAAATTGAATAAAAGCTTATATTTTTGAAATGAATCGGTGACCAATCTATCTGCTCAGCTAATGTTTTATCTTCTTGAATGGCACTGATGACATTGTTCATTTCGTTAAGATCAATTGAATGTAAATACACAGGTTTTAGCTTAACGGTATCTAAAGTGTAATTATTTTTATTAATTTGTAATTTCGGTAAATCAATGTTTTTATATTCTGGCACTTTGGTCTTAAAAGTTCTTAAATAAATATTGTCTATTAAAATTTCACAGCGGTTATTAAGTTCGATTAAGTAACTACCGTTTACAGGAATGTTCGTAATGTCTTTGTTACAATTTTGTCTGGCTATAACACTATACGGGGTGATCACAATCCAATGGTCAGTTTCCAATTTCTGCACTTTAACTTCACTAATGGTAGATGGAATTTGTCGACAACTGTTTGTAGATTGGGAATATTTTAGAAGTTGGACTTCGCAAGGAGCTTTCTGTGAGATTACTCTTGTTTGTATCTCTCGGCAGATGAATTCTTCTTGAATAATTTCTTCACACTTCGAATTTGTAGATGCATAGCTTATCTCATTTAAAAGGAGAAATTTGGTTTGGGGTATTATAAGTTTAAAATTTTTGTTTGAAGGTGTAGGTATGGGATATAGATGATAGTAGTTATATTCACTAAGTTCTACAATCGGCACTTCTAATATGAAAATAATACTATTATATTTACTGTAACTTTTAACTTTGATAATTTTCTCGAATAATAGAATATTGTTTAAAGAAGTTTCGAAAGGAAATCTGTTATTTATGTTAATATTTTTCTTAACTGCGTTTATCTCTACAAGTATTTCGCTTGGGTTTGCTATAGAATTGTGAAAGGTATTTATTTTTGCGAAGCTTATAGCTACTTCTATTTTATCGAGCATATCATATATTATTTGAAAGCTAATAGAGGATTGAGAAACGATCTGTTCTATTGAGAAGAAATGGAAAGTTTCTATATTTTCAATTTTTATATTTCGTAATTCTTTTTGTAAATCGTTAATACGTGAGCTTAATATTTCTTGGTTGTGGGATAATATTCTAGAATTGTTTTCAAATATTTTCATTGATGATTCGAGTAATGTTACTTGGTGTTCTAACAATGTTTTTATTTTATTTTGATTATCAGATAAGGCTTTAATAGCTTCGTCATATCGTATTGCATCGTCTTGGTCTAAATTACCTGTCAAGAATTTTATTGCTGAGCCAAGTCCGTCAAAAAGTGATCGTTTTACCTGCTTTCTCCATAGTGGGTTTATTTGATTGATTTGTGAATATTTTTATTTTCTAATACTTGAATTATATGATATGAATTATCGAAGTGTTCTGTAAAATTAAATATGCTGGGGTGTTTTGATAGAGATTCATGTAGATTGTCATATTGGTCTTTTAAAGTTAAAAAGTGATCTGTCAAGTTTGTATAATATCATAAATGTGTATAAAGGTCCAAAAATCTGTTTGTACATATGCTGTTCCTAGTCGTAAGGGTAGGAGACCAGGATTATCGTTCAGGTTATGGAATTTAGGGGTATTTCATCTTCCTTCGGTGGTCCAACAGAGGAACCTGTAATGGGAGATTTTTTAGTTCATTAATGTGAATAATTTCTTGGTGTGCTTTAAGTTTTTTATGTTTGAGTAAATTTCCAGAAATTTCAACACGATTCCTGTCAAGTATTTGAGTAATTTCGAAAGGGCCTAGAAAACGTTTATCTTTTTTATTTCGTTTCTTGGGGTTGTGCTTGTATACAATTTGACCGATTTTAAATTCATTATTCGAGTCACCTTTTGTAATACGTTTCTCTATAATTTTTGTTTTGTTTTGTTTCAATTTGTCGTGTACATCTTTATAAACATCTTGTAATTTTGATTGGTGACTGTTCACATAATCGTTATAGAAAGCTTGGGGTATGAAAATTTCGTTAGGATTTCTAGAATCTGTGTGACCAAAAGTAAGTTCAAAAGGGGTAAAACTTGTAGAACTATGTATAGAATTATTATAACCTATTATTGCGTAATCCATTAAATCATCTTCGTCGGGATAGAGTTCTCGTAATAATCTTAGATGTTCAATTAAGGTTGAATGTACTCTTCTGGCTATAGAGTTGGATTCATGATGACCAGCTGTGGTAAAGTGTATTTTAATTTTGTGTGACGCTAAGAGTTCTTTAATAGTTTCGTTACTAAATTCTGTACCTTTATCTAAAATAATTAATTGTGGTACTCCGAAAGATGTGAAATATTTTATTAAAGCTTTGCTTATAATAACAGCTGTTTTAGAAGGAATGTGCACTGCTTGTGCAAATTTTGTAAATGCATCTGTTAACGTTAGATAAGAATTTCCGTCGTAAATAAAAACATCAATGTATATAATTTGAAACGGTTTGGACGCGGTTTCAGTTAGCATTAGCGGAACATACGGTTTTTGTCTAGCATATTTATTTTTCTGGAAAATAGTACAAGAATTTATGTAATTAGTTATTGTATTCTTCATATTTTTCCAATAATAATTTATTTTTAATTTTTCTAAAGTTTCCTGAATTCCTCTGTGTGTGGTCTTGCTTTCATGATAATTTTTCAAAAAAATCATTTGTTCTTCCTTATCAGATACAGTGTTTACTAATTTAGTGCATTTAATGAGTCTTGGTTCGTTTGAAGAGAAATGTTTTAAGTAAACTTTATTGAAATCGTTATATAAATTTTCTTTGTTAAAATAAATGTAAAACGTGTTATTAAGATCTGTGTATTCTACTAAAAATTCAAATATGAAACGTTCATTGTCGTTTTCAGGGATTTTAACTTTTATAATTTCATGATTTTCATAAGTATGTTGAGAGATATCTATTTTTTGATATAAATTTGAGTATACTAAAATTTGGTGAACTTTGTTATTTATAATTTCGTCTAATATAGGAATACCTTGATTAGTGGTTTCATTATCAGCTATGGAATGAACGGTTGAAGAATTAGATTTAGGAGTAGAAAGAAATTTGTAGGTATATCAGCGGTATTATTAGGAGGCTGTATTTGTATATCTGAAATAATGTTTATTTTTGATTGGTTTTGCGCACTCGTAGAAGCTTTTCCTTTTCTAATGAGCTTTCAAACTCACGTAAGAATTCTAAAATTTCTTGATTAGTGTCACCAGGGTTATTAATAACTGATTCAGTGTCTAAAGCGTTAATTGGTATTCTACTCAAGCAATCAGATACAACATTTAAAGATCCACGTTTGTAAAATATCTTGTAGCCATATTCCTCTAATTTCAAACGCCAACGTACAAGTTTTGAATTTGGTTCTTTTAGTTTGAAAAGCCAGGTTAGAGGTTTATGGTCAGTGTATATGTGAAATTGTCGACCATACAAGCAAGGTCGAAAATGTTTGCAAGCCCATACGATTGCAAGTAATTCTTTTTCGATTGTGGAGTAGTTGATTTCTGAATCATTTAAAGTTCGTGAGTCGTAAGCTATAGGTTTGTCATTTGGAACGGTACCTTGTGATAATACTGCTCCAAGAGAGTAATTACTACTGTCTGTTGTTAGTATCATGGGTTTAGAAAAGTTCGGATATTGTAATATTGAGTCATTTGTTAGAATTTCTTTGCAGTTTCGAAAAGAGTCTATAAATTCTTTGTCATGAATTATTCGCATACCTTTTTTCAAGAATTTAGTCATGGGTTTTGTCAATTTTGCAAAATTGAGTATGAAGCGACGGTAGTATCCTAGTAGTCCAAGGAAACTTTTGATTTCTGTTTGGGTTTTAGGAATTGGGAAATTTTTAATGACAGAAATTTTCTCGGGATTAGGTTTAACACCTTCGGGAGTAATAATATGACCTAGATATACTATAGTTTTCTGAAGGATTTCGGATTTGTCAAGTTGTACTTTCAAGTTATATTTTCTCAGTCTGTCAAATACCTGTTTCACTCGTTGTATATGTTCCTGAAGGGAAGTACTATAAATTAAAATGTCGTCAAGATAAACAATACATGTTTCGTCAGTTAGTCCTCGTAATACGTTGTCCATTACACTTTGAAAAGTAGAAGGGGCGTTTTTAAGTCCAAAAGGCATTCTTTTGAATTGAAAGTGACCTTGCGGGGTTCTGAAAGCAGTTTTGGGTACGTCTTCGGGATCAACTTCAATTTGGTGGAAGCCACTAGCTAAATCCAAGGATGTAAAATAGTTAGCTCTTCCTAGTCGGTCCATAATTTCATTTATCCTGGGAATTGGATATCGGTTCTGAATAGTCTTCTCATTTAACTTGCGGTAGTCTATTACCAGTCTCCATTTTTTCTTGCCAGAAGCATCTGATCGTTTTGGGACAATCCATATAGGCGAAGAAAACGGCGAAGTTGATTCTTCAATGATGCCATATTGTAACATTTTTCCCATTTGTCTCTTTACTTCTTCTCTATGAATTTCAGGGAACCGATATGATTTGGTATAAATTGGACTATCGTCAGTTAATTTAATTTTATGTTTGATTTCGTTCGTGAAACTTAAAGGGATACCTTCACAGTAAAATATATCTCTATACTGATAGCAAATATTTCTTAATGCATCTTTCTCTTCTTTATTACAATGATCTAATCTGATATTTTTTAAATTTTCTTTCAATTTATTATCATCGGAATTACTTAAATTTATTTCTGAATCTACTTCCATTTTTTCTAAGAAATTAACTTCAACTAAACTTAAAGGTTCGATGTCAAAAGGTTCATGAATATCAAGTTTAACCGGATTCTCATTAGAATTTATTATTGTAGTTATTGCAAAATTATCAACTATATTTACTAAAGCTTTTGGTGTTTCGAGTCCATTACCTAACTTCTCGTAATCAAGTATTCCAATGCCATTTTTGTAATTATCTGGTAATTTAACAACTTGTTGAGTACGACCCGGTATTATTAATGAATAATTTTTTATATTTTCCTCAGTATTTGAACCAAATATTAGAGGAATAACTGTGTTAGGGGTAACGATTTCCTTTTTACTAACATTAACGCTAGCATTTAATTGTTTAAGTAAATCTACGCCTATGATTCCATCAAATCTTTCACTAAACTTGAAAAGATAACATTTATGAGTTTCCTGTAAATTAAAGATATCAAACAATGGAATATGAGCTACCTCGTCGTCATACGTGATATTATGAGCAGTTTGGATGTTAAATTTTTCTTTAAAAATGCAATTATTATAAAATTTATACGCAAGTTCCGGATCTATAAGTGACTTTGAACTTCCTGTGTCAACTAAAAACTTTGCACTTATTTCTGGAATTTCTATGAATGGCAAATTCGTTTTCAAGGCGTTAACATAAATTATGTTATTTGGTTTAGACATGTGCGAGTATGAAAATCCTGAATCTGATTATTTGATATTTCCGTAACGTGAGAGTCTACATGAGAATCTCTGTAAAAATCATTGTAACTTGTCGGATCATTTACGTGAGGATATTCTGTTTCCGGCGTATAATGATTGTCAGCATTTTCATCAGTTTCATAATTATATGAATTTTCGTAATCAAATAATTTTTCATAATTTTCTGTATCAAATTGGTTATCGGTTGGAAATGAACTATTGATTTCTTGATTTTGATAAGGATTGTCTACAGTTTGATTGAAAAGTTCTGCTGATGTAAATTTGGGATTTGATCGGGACATAAGTATCGTATTTCCTGAAGAAATGTCCATAGGTTCTGGTTTGAAACTTTGAGAATTATTTGGACGATTAAATTGTTGATTATTATGGCGAACATTTTGCTGGTTGAAATTTGGAATTGGCTGTGAGGGTCGTTATATTGGGTTGTAAGTTTGATTAGTGAAGAATGGATGACGTTGAGTCGGATAATTGTTATTTGGACGCCAATTGTAAGATTGGTTTGGAGGAGAATGTTGTGTATACCTCTGTGGGTATGATACTGGAGGACGAGTTATTAAATTAGATGGAAATATTGGTCGGGTTGGTTGAAATTGTGTTGGTGATTGATGTCGATGTATATTATTATAATTTGGGGTGAATGAAGGGTACTGATTGAAATTTTGATTCCTTGTAGGTGTTACTCTTAAACTAGGCTTAAATGATACATTAGAATTTAAGTTACTTAATCTTTGAGTGGAATATAGAAAATTTTCTTCTTCTACAACTAAACTCATAGCTTTTTCTAAGCTGTCATGTAATCTTAAACGTACGTTAGTTTGTATTGGTACAGGTAATCCACGAACAAAAGTTTTTAAGGCTAAATTGTCATAATTCTTAAGGTGTAAGCGTTTTTCATTTATGTCTAAGTCTAAAGAATTTAATTTGGAAATAATAAGGCTCCTAGAATCTTGGCATCGCATACCAAAATTACAAGGACTTTCATTTTTTAAAGGTTTTGAATTAATAAGATCTTGTACTAAACAGTCAATGTTTCTTTGGTCTCCAAAACTTAAATTTAAAGATTGTTTAATTTCATCCCATGTTTTTAATTCTGTGCGGGAACCAATTAATATTTGAGCTCTACCTATTAATTTACCTATAATAGCTCTAAGTAAAAATGTATTTAAAGAAGCATCTGTGTTACTAGCGAACGCAGAAATAAAACTTTCACAATTACCTATAAAAATATTAAGTGTATGAGGGTTTCCATCAAAATTTGGAATTGAGTCTAAATATAATCTAAGTAGTTGGTAGTTTGTACCTGATGAAGTCATTTCTAAGTCTAAATTTTCTAAATTATTTTCAGTTATATTATTCTCAAAATTATTGTTTTCACTTTCTTGTAAATTTAAAGTATTTTCAAGTAATATACTTATATTCTCTAATTCAGATTCACTCATCAAATTATATTAATTATTTTTTATATATATATATATATATATATATATATATATATATATATATATATATATATATACAACTATAACTACTAAAGAAATGGTTATGGAAAATAAAGGAAATAATAATGAGCACTTACGTTATAACTAAAGCTATCATATTCTAGGGTCCTAAAGGTTGGAACGATGCTAGTTCTTAACCCAGGTGGTTTGTGGTCTTCGTTTTTCTTGCTCTTCTGAAGTTCTTTCTGGTGTCGTCCACTGAAACTGCTGGAATCGCTCGATGTCCACTCGAACTATCTGCAGCTTCGATATGCACTCGAATACAGTTTCTGAACACGAATTCGAATATTTCGGTTAATCGTTAAAACGAACAATTTCCCGTGCGATACGTTAAACTTCCGAAATATCCTACTGACTGCGCCAATGATGTTTTCGAACTTCGAGAAGGCCTTTTTAAAAACGAGCTACACAAAATGAGACGTTTATTAAGTGAATTTTAACAATACAATCTGACGTTTATTTTGGTACAATGATATTAATATGTTTTATAATATGCTTATAGTGGACAAAATACATTACTGCATAATATACAATATCCATTGACGTAACTGGCTCTAAAAACATGCTTAAAATCTGAAATTCAAAAACTTCATTCCATTAAGGAACTCATTGAATTATTGCTGATAAAATTCAATAATCTTGCATCCAATTTTCCGGAGGTAATAACAGCATGCTTTTTATTCTTGACCCTTCCAGTTACAACCGCAACTGCTGAAAGAAGTTTTTCTAAATTAAAACTGATAAAAAATTACCTAAGAACTTCAATGAGACAGGAACGCCTGTCAGACCTGTCACTATTATCCATAGAGGGAGGAACTTTAGAAAAACTAAAGTCATCATTAGCTATAAATGATTTAATAAATCAGTTTGCCGAAAAAAAGGCAAAGAGGGAGTATATTTGATTTGAATAAATATTTCTTTTAATTTTATGCAAACATTTTTTTTCTTTTGTGAATATTCTTTACCCATCCTAAGAGCCCCCCAATAAATTTTTATACGGGGCTCCGCCAAGGCACACTACTCTTCTGAAGAGGCTATAATGTATTGGAAAAGCGGCCCGGGAGGTGAGAATTCGTTGAAAAAGCGTCTAAGGGCTAGGATTTTTTTAGAAGTGTTTAGGAGGCTGGGGTTCATTGAAAAAGTGTCTAGGAGCATAGAAGCTGTTGAATAATTGTCTAGGAGGCTAAAGTGTGCTGTGGCTAGGGATGTTAGAATTTGTTGTAAAAGCAGCCCCTCAGGGTAGGATTTTTTGAAAAAGTGTTTAAGAGGCTAGGACTTGTTGGAAAACCGGTTTATGTGAGGCTAGGATTTGTTGAAAAATTATCTAGGAGGCTGGGTTCTGTTGAAAAATCATCTTGGAGGCAAAGAGTTGCTGAAAAAGCTACTTTAGAAGTTGTTGAAAGAGTTTACAAGGCAAAGATTCTTGTTGAAAATGTGAATTTTAATTTTGGGTTAGTTACATATATGATTGGCGACCTAGATGGCAGTCCTTGAAAACGATGATGGTTCTGAGATGAGGAGACAGCTAGTTATCCCGAGAACAAGAGTAGCTGAGGTACTAAGGAAGTTACACGACAGTCCATCGGGAGGTCATCTGGGAGTGAAGAAAACCCTTCAGCGAGTCAGCGAAATGTTTTATTGAATGAACAACTCCGACGATGTGAAGGACTGGTGTAAGAAATGTACGACTTGTGCTACGAGTGATGGACCACATCGCAAGAGAAAGGCACCCATGAAACAGTACAATGTTGGAAGCCCTTTCGAAAGGATTGCTTTAGATATCGCTGGACCATTTCCGACGACAGAAAATGGTAGCAAATACATACTGGTTGTAATGGATTATTTCACAAAGTGGGTGGAAATTTACGCGATCCCGAACCAAGAGGCCACCACTGTAGCAGATTTCGAAAGTCATCTATTCCAGGAGATTTGCGAGAAGCTGGGAATGAAGAAGACCAGGACAACAGCATTACATCCACAATCAGATGGAATGGTCGAGAGAATGAACAGGACTATTGGAAAGTACCTGTCCAAAGTAGTATCCAGCCATCAGAGTGATTGGGACCAGTATCTTTCCGTATTCGCATTGGCTTATCGATCCGCCGTCAATGAGTCCACGGGTGAAACACCGGCGAAAATCCTGTTTGGACGTGAAATGAGGCTTCCTTGTGACCTGGAATTTGGCTGTATGCCTGGAGAAGATCTAGTAGGCGAAGACTACGTGATCCAATTGAGAAGAAGGCTGGACGATATTCATGAATTAGTTCGAACTAATCTTCAAGTTGCCAGCGACAGAATGAAAAGTCGGTACGACACGCAGGCCACAGAAGGCGGTTTTAAAGAAGGGGACAAAGTATGGTTACACAACCCGACGAGGAGAAAAGGATTTTCTCCAAAATTACAAAAATCCTGGGAAGGTCCATACTTAATCAAGAAAAGGATCAATGATGTTATATATCGCATAAGCAAGATCCCCAGCGGAAAACCAAAAGAAGTTCACCAAAACCGACTAGCGCCATTCGAAGGTGACTATGACCTGAGGGAAGGAGTAAACCTTATTCGAGATGTGTCTGACCCTACCTTCGAGGAATTTATGGGCACGTATGGAGGTACCGGGAAAGCTAGATATGGAGTCACTTCGGAACAACAACAAGATTTGTTCACTCTCCCGGGAGATTATTCACTGGCATACAACATCCCCGCCCGTATCAAGAATGCACGAGGGTTGGCAACCGTCTTTCGAAAGAAGTTCGGGCAAATAGAAAAACTTGAAGACCAGATTCCAGCCCCTGGCAAGACACTGAAAATGAAACATAATTCGCGGTACGTCTTCTACGTTGTAACTAAAAATGAATTCCAAGATCGATCTACCTACCGCTATGTGTGGGAAGCACTTCGAAACCTCCGAGACCATGTGTTGGAATCCAACGTGAAGAAACTGGCTATGCCTAATATAGCGAGTAACCAGTTGGATTGGCGAATCCTCAGGAGCATGGTAGAGATTATCTTTCAAGATACCAGTGTCCAGATATTAAGTTGCAGCTACAACCCCCGTTATCAGTATCCGATGAAGACGGTGCCCTGTTATTTCCATAAGATCGGAAAATGTAGAAATGGGGCTAGTTTTCGATTCAAACATCCAGTCTCGGCTACACAAAAGTTCCAGGAGGAACTTCCATTTAAGGAGGGGGTAATGTTACGAAACAGCACACTGGTATAGTCTCTAAATCCGACCCTGTCTAAGCCAGGCATAAAAGTTAAAATTATGGCGGATACGCACTGTTTTTTATATAACTGTTTACGACTATATTATCTAGACATTGTTTTTGTGACCAGACTTATCTAGAAAAGGCCAGAACCAATTGTTTTTGTGTGTGTAAGCCGCAGTCCGGAATTTACTAGTAAAAAAGGCTTAAATATATAAAGGACTGATCAGGAAGAATTATTTTATTTTATAATTTGACATCGTGAGATAAACAGTAAATAAGTGAATACAAATTAAGTGATTATATAAATTAGTTTAAGTGAATATACTGAGTATATATAAATTAAGTGTTAGTGATTAGTTTAATGTTTAAATAAATTAAGTAAGTGAACCTACCGTGTGTTTAAAATTTATCCCACCCGTTTATTGTTTAAATAAATAACAAAAACATTACAGTATCTAAATATATTTCAAGTAGATTGCCATTGTACCAACTAGAGGTATAGTGTTTCATTGGGGGTATAAAAGTAACAACAATAAAAAGTTTGTGAACGTTGGTGATGGTACAGGATAAATACAATAACTAAGAATGAATTGCACACCTTTATTATCGATTACATTATAAAAGTCTTCCATTTTCAACTACAAAAATAATATGCATCATTTAATATGTACATTAGATAAAATTAAAGAAAATATCACGTTTCAAATATTTCAAGCATGGTTTTCCTGTTGATTGCGATGTTTTTCATGTACCTGGTACTGATGGTGAGTTTCCTTTATATGGGCACGTTCGTGTTGAGCTTGATGGTGTTTCTCACTGGCATGTAAATGATTCAATTCGTGGTGTTTTTCACTAGGGTGTAAATGGTTCGATTCGTGATGCTTTTCATTGACATGTAAATGATTCAATTCGTGGTGTTTCTCACTACGGTGTAAATGGTTCGATTCATGGTGTTTCTCATTAGGGTGCAAATGATTCGATTCGTGGTGTTTTTCACTGGCATGTAAATGATTCGATTCGTGGTGTTTCACACTAGGGTGTAAATGGATCGATTCGTGATGTTTCACACTAGGGTGTAAATGTTTCGACTCGTGGTGTTTTTCACTAGAGTGTAAGTGATGTTCGTGATGCTTAGCGTTAGCGTGGAGATGGTGCTTGTTTTCGGCATGGAGTTGATGGGATCCATGATGTGTTTCATGCGACTTCGGGGCTAATTAAAAGATAGAATGGATTAAATATAAATGCTCGAATCAGCACCAGCTATATAGTAAGGAGTTGTCAAAAAAGCAGTTTAGGAGGCTAGAATTTGTTAGAAAAGCATCTAGGAAGCTAGAATTTGTTGTAAATCTAATCTAAGTGGCTAGGATTGGTTTAAAAAGCGGTTTACGAGGATATGATTTGTTTAAAAAGCGGTTTACGAGAATAGGTTTATGGAAAAAAAGTTTAGGAGGTGAGGATTTGTTGACAATGTGATCTTGGTGATTAGAATTTGTTGAAAAATCGGTTTAGGAAGCTAGGATTTGTTAGAAAAGCATCTAAGAGGCTAGAATTTGTTGAAAATCTATTCTTAGAGGCAGCGATTTGTTTAAAAAGTGGTTTACAAGCTCAGGCTTTGTTGAAACATCGGTTTAGGAGGCTAGGATTTGTTTAAAAAGCAATTTACGAGGCTAGGATTTGTTGAAAAATGGTTTAGGAGGTTAGGATTTCTTGAAAAAATGGTTTAGGAGGTTAGAATTTGTTTAAAAAGTGATTTACGAAGCTAGGATTTGTTGAAAAATGGTTTAGAAGGTTAGGATTTCTTAAAAAAATGGTTTAGGAGGCTAGAATTTGTTTAAAAAGTGATTTACGAAGCTAGGATTTGTTGAAAAATGGTTTAGGAGGTTAAGATTTCTTGAAAAGACGGTTTAAGCGGCTATGATTTGTTGAAAATACGGTTTAAGAGGTTAGGATTTGTTGAAAAAATTGTTTAGGAAGCTAGGATTTGTTGAAAAAGAAAATAGGAGGTAAGGATTTATTGGAAAGCATCTAGGAGGCTAAGATTTGTTACAAATCTAACCTAAGAGGCTAGGATAAGTTCAAAAAGCGGTTTACAAAAATAGAATTTGTTAAAAAACGATTTAGGAGACTAAGATTAGTTGATTAGTTGAGTCTAGTACGTGAGGATTTGTTAAAAAAGCATCTAGGAGGTTAGGATATGTTTAAAATCTGATCTAAGAGGCTAGAGCATATTAAAAAACCTCTATAAAAATGGATTTCGCCGGAAAACCGGTTTAGGAGGTGATAATTTGTTGGAAAATAAATACATCAGCAATTTACCTTCGTGGTGTCTTTCATGTTGTAAAAGAAGCGAGTGATGATTCTGATGATTTCTTGCTGCCACTAAAGAAAAAGAAAAATATAAAATTCAATCACACTTTTGCTATTGAACGAACAAATTCAAAACTTATCTTGAACGTATTAAAAAAAAACAGGTAATACAAAATCTTTCATCAATATTGGATGTATAAATAAGTTTATTCCAAACTAATTTTATCAGAACATACCTGCTGGAGGTCCTCCTCTGTATATCTGGCCCGATGGAGCTGTACAATAGCATGGACAAGCTGGATCTATAAATATATAAAAAATTATATCAATTTTTAAAATATTTTCACGTATCCTGATGGTATGAATCACAGTAGATTATATCAGGTTAATGAGAGGTCTTTTAACAAACGTACCATGACATATTTATATTAAGATATGTAATATTACTTTGGCTTAAGTACACTTGATCGGTAATATGTTGACAGCTCTTGGTATCAAGAACTATATCTTTGGAAACAAACTTTTGGTGAAATATTTTTTCTATTTTGGAATTACTGGCATATATACCTAAATCAGGGTAATACAATACAACACTTACAAGTTCCTGGTGACGTAGGTGAGGTTGTAGTTCCTCCAGACGGTGAAGTTTGTCCACCGATATTCGTGGTAGGCTCAGTATCTTCAGATGTTGTAGTTTCTTCAGATGTCTCAGGTGTCGTAGGTTCTTCAGGTGTAGTTTCTGTATTTGCAGATGAACCCGTAGGTGAACCCGTTGAAACTTCAGATGAGCTTGATGAAGTTGCAGATGAGCCCGTTGAAGCTCCAGGTGAACCCGTTGGAGGTTCAGATGAACCCGTTGGAGCTTCAGATGAACCCGTTGGAGCTTCAGATGAACCCGTTGAAGCTTCAGATGAACCCGTTGGAGCTTCAGATGAACCCGTTGGAGCTTCAGATGAACCCGTTGGAGCTTCAGATGAACCCGTTGGAGCTTCAGATGAACCCGTTGGAGATTCAGATGAACCCGTTGGAGCTTCGGATGAACCCGTTGAACCAGGAGATGAACCCGTTGAACCAGGAGATGAGCCTGTTGAACCAGAAGTTGTTCCGGAATTTGGTCCGGTGGCTGGGGTATCCGTTCCCGAAGGTGATACCGAAGTAGGGCCGGTAGATGAGCTACAAACAATGCTACATGTTTGCCCTTGTCGAGTGCGAAGACCGTGATGGTGAGCGGCTTCTGAGGATTAGAATAGATTATTGAATATTTTGTAACCGATATTAATTATTTTCTAATAACTTACCTGTATATGGTAATAACAGAATCAGCGAAACGCAAACGATTGCTTTGATCTCCATTTCTATAGCTAACGGTTTTCTTGATGAGTTAGCTAATCGTGTACTGCAAAGACTCGTAGTTTGTCTTTATTTATAGGACGCTTTTTTATCGGAATATTTGCATAAAAATTTATTTGAACATCATTAAAATACTTTTAGAATCTATTCTACATTCTATAAACAAGTGTTGTCCTCCTAGAGATACAGGGTGTTGACTTTTTTATCAAAAAATCGATATAGAACGAGTCTACGGGACAGACTAGAAGCCGTATATTTATAGAATAAAATCTATTCAGCGGGGATTTAGTAAAAAGGTCACTAGTATTTGTTAAAAAGATGGTCTAGAAAGCGGAGATTTATTGAAAAAGAGTCTAGAAGGTGGGTAGGAGGCGGGAGTTTGTCAAAAATACTCCAAAACTCGACGATTCATAGAAAAAAGTGTCTACGAGTTGAGGATTTATTTAAAAAGAGTTTACAATAGATAAACGGTCTAGGAGGCAATAACTGGTCGAAGAAAGAGTCTCCGAGCCATGGATTTTTAGAAAAATGAGTCTAGTAGGCGGTTATATATTAAAAAGGAGTCTATGGCAACGGCAAAACAACACAGCATTCTCCAGTTTCAAATCCCTACGACAAACTTTGCTACAAAATATAATATAGTTCCAATTTAATGTGTCTACTTTCAAATTCTTATTCTGCCTCGTCTCTATTGTTACTGAGCTTTCGGATGCACAATGTCACTGATGCTCAAACTTATAAGATTGATAACTATGGCAAGCTAAAGCAATCTTTAGAAGGTAACCGGTGTAAACTTGACAGCCAAAATCTAGCGGCCGATTTACCGAAGACGCCCGAACGATCAGTGGTGGATTATTTAGGTGCGTTTAAATTTTACGAATAATGACATTATATATTATGCCCGTTTGTAATTATCAATAATTTAGTACAAGTTTTGGTCAATTTTTTAGGATACTAAACATAGGGCACTAAAACATTGACAAGAAAAAAATGTGTTTGCAACTCACCATGTTTTAGTCACTTATTTGGGATGTGATTATGCGCACTGAGCAGCATGCTTTTGTTAGTATCATGTCACTTGTCACATTTTAGCAAAGAATTTGATTTTTTTAATTTAAATAGTTACCAGACAAGTAGACAACAATGGACAACGAATTTTTATTATTAGCAGCAGCAACTCTTATTAATATAATGGTACTTGGGAGTTATATAAGAAAGAGAAACGTGACAAAAAAGAGAATAATAAGAAAGCCATGGTTAAAAAGAAGGAGTGAAAAGGGTTTAGGAATATTAAAAATGCTCAATGAAGAACTGGCAACAGAAGACACAGACTCTTATAAAAATTTCTTGCGCGTATCGGAAGAGCAATTTAATCATTTGCTTTTCTTAGTAAAAAATGATATTGAGAAAGAACCATCCCTAATGCAGGAAACTATTTCAGCAAGCAGTAGGTTATATTTAGAAATTATTTTTACTATGTCCCTTTTTAATTATACGTGTTTTTTGTGGTAGGTTACAAATTACTTTGCGCTTCTTAGCAACTGGTGAATCCTTTCGGTCACTTATGTATGCAACAAGGGTTCATGAAAGTAGCATATCAAGATTTATTCCTGTGGTTTGTGAAGCATTATATCGTCGCCTTAAAAATGACCACCTCAAAGTAAGTATTTCAATGATATTTAAATAGTATGGTTAAACTATATGTTTTGATGTCTTGTAGACTCCAAACTCGGTACAAAAATGGATGGGTGTTGCCAAAGAATTTTATGACTTATGGCAGTTTCCACATTGCATAGGAGCTTTGGATGGTAAACATGTATCGTTTAGGCCACCAAGATCGGATGGATCATACTACTTTAACTACAAAGGGACTCACAGCATAGTTCTATTGGGTATAGCAGATGCCAACTATAAATTCATTTATGTTAATGTAGGATGTAATGGGAGAATCAGTGATGGCGGAGTATTTCGAGAATCTACGTTCGCTTCAACTCTGACAAAAAATACTTTGAATTTTCCACCTGCTGAGAAGTTACCTGGTAGGGATATGCCAGTTCCATATGTTATAGTTGCTGATGATGCATTTCCACATAAAGATGTCATAATAAAACCATATCCACAGAGAGGACTGTCCCATAGTCAAAGAATTTTTAACTATCGCCTCTCAAGGGCAAGGAGAGTCATAGAAAACGCCTTTGGTATTTTGGCAAATCGATTTATAGTATTACTCGACCCTATAAATCTTCGTGCACCAAAAGTAGAAACTATAACTCTTGCTTGTGTGGTATTACATAATTATCTTGCTACTGAAAATGGTAGTTCATATACAGATATAAGCACCATCAATACCCCACTAAGGCAAATGAGGAGTGTTGGACGACAATGTGGTAATAAGTCAATGGATGCAGCAAGAAATATCCGTGATGAATTTAGAGCTTACTTTTGTTCAGGTGCTGGAGCAGTGTCCTGGCAAGAACAATCAATAAAAAAATTTAATATGTAACTTCATTGTAAAAGTGACATGCATTTATTAATTTTGAGATATTATTAAAACGATTGATTTATGCTGATTTTCTACCATAATTTATGTTTCTGTAAATAAAAAATTTAAACCCCATCCTTCTTTTTGTATCTTTTAAGTATGTATATATTTATGATAATAACCAAACTTAGACTTATATGAACCTTAAAATGAGAAATATTTGTGCATAGATATGCATGATTTTTGTAATTTTTTTGCAAAGATTTATAGAAACTGCACATCACCAGTGTGGGAAGTACATAGTTCATGTCTGTATTTATTTAAAAATCTACTTTATTTATATAAAACTGAAAGATCAGTATAACTGTCATTTCTATGTTAAGTCTAGTACACAGCCCTCTTGGGCTATGGCCTAGTATGTTGAACCTGCTGCTTCTTGTACTATAGAGAGTTACATATCAATATAACAATAAAAAAGTAATAAAAAAACGTGTCATATATTTTTTAATTTATTCAATTTATAATTGTATTCTGATATTTTCTATATGTATCAAATAAAATATGTGTAATATTTTCCTCTGCTTCATTTCGCAACTTTTCATTTTTTATCATTCTTAAGCGACTTACAACAAAATCACCAAAAATTTGAACATCTTCAGGTTGTTTCTGCTGCAGCTTACCATTATTTTTTTCCAACACACTAGCAATATTATTTATTGCATTACCAGCTGCCATTAACAAGGAATCGTCCTCATTTCGCTTTCTTTTTTTAGACGAAGGTGGGAGACGAGGAGGTACTTGAACATTTTTTGGGGTTTCACAAATTATATCAGATTCATGATTTTCAAATCTAATTGTGATATTTTCCTCGATATTTTCAGCGTCATCTTCAAAATGAAGGTGACTGCTATCTTCATCCTACAATAACATATTTTAAAGAAAACTGATATGGAGCAGTTGAACTGAGCTCACAATTTTAAAATTTTACTCCATAAAACAAATTTTCACAAAAATATGGACTTCACACCATTGGCTTCACATATACAGAAATAAAGCACATAATATAGTAAATCTAATTACTTACGATAAAATATTGTGAAACTTGGGTCTGTTCCTCAACTAAGTCATCTTCGTCTGAAGCTATCAGAGAATTTGAATGATGTGTAAGTCTATCCATCTCTAGTGTATCCTGGGACAACTCTTCAATTGAATCTATTGATTTCCTTGCTGTTACATGTTCCAGTATAAATAATAAATCATCGTAATACCACAGCGAAGGTGTGTATACCTTAAAATTGATTTAAAAAGTTAGTAGCTATTACAAATAGCTTAAAAAAACAAAACTTACCGAATCTACACCGGAACCACTTCTCTTGGATTTCACATGTTTGCGATGTTCTGTTAAAAAATTTGTTCTGAGGCCATTTATTTTAGACTTAATTTCATTGATATTTGTTCCTGGTCGTATATTTTTCAACTCTGTTGCAATACTATCATAAGCGGAAGCCCTCATGTGCTTATTTTTATATTGAGAACTTTTAACTATGTAAAGGCAAGGTCTTTCTTTATATAGTTCAATAAGTCGAAGCACTTGATCATGAGACCACGACATTTTTGATATTTAAAATAGCTCAAACGAAAAACTTCTCTTTCCCACAGATTATGCTCTTCCCTTAATAAACGGTGGTTTTTGGTTATGTAGTAGTAGTAGAACCAGTGTCACCATCATTCAAAATTAAAAAATAATAACCTTAAAATAAATTTTACCCTATATTTTTGCCCCAAGTTGTCATTTAATTGATAGAAAATAGGACTGGTTCTATAAATATTTTCTGTCGATTAAAATTGAACAAAAATAGGACAAGTTTCGTCAATTTAAAAATTGACTGAAAAATTGATGAAACATGTGTATGTATCTATCATTTATTTAGGATCCTAAAAAATTTACTAAAACTTGTACTAAATCATTGATAATTACAAACGGGCATTAGAAAGTAATAAACTACATTAACTTAACCAGAAAAATTGAGATTTATGTATTTATTGTACTATTTTTATTGTAGTAATAGAGAACTGTTTTAGAAAACAAGATATTATTCTATTATACATATTATATTGAGATTAAGAGAAACAAAATAGCACTGGTTTTATATGCTTTCCGGGAGTCTAAACAGGGTCTAATAAGGTGAAACCGGGTAGCAGCCAATTCCAAAACATGAAAAAGGGCAGAAGGGAAAAAGTTATCACTCTGAAAATCGATATACAACGAGCTAGTTACAGTAGAAATAAAACGAGGCTAGTAGGATTCTCTTACGAGGGGTATAACAGGGTGAAAAGGGGTAGCAGCCAATTCCAAAACATGAAAAAGGGCAGAAGGGAAAAAGTTATCACTCTGAAAATCGATATACAACGAGCTAGTTACAGTAGAAATAAAATGAGACTAGTAGGATTCTCTTACGAAGGGTATAACAGGGTGAAAGGGGGTAGCAGCCAATTCCAAAACATGAAAAAGGACAGAAGGGGAGAAGTTATCACTCTGAAAATCGATATACAACGAGCTAGTTACAGTAGAAATAAAACAAGACTAGTCGGATTCTCTTACGAGGGGTATAACAGTGGATTTGTTGGAAAAGCGGCCTGGGAGGTGGGTATTTGTTCAAATAGTTTCGTAGGAAAAAGTGTCTAGTAAGCGGAGATTTATTGAAAAAAGTGTCCAGGGGCGGATATTCATAAAAGAAGGGTCTAGTAGGTGAAGATTTATTGTGAAAGAGTCTAAAAGGTAAAGTAGGAGGCAGGTAAAACGAAAAGAATCCGGGAGGCGGAGATTTATTGGAAAAGCGGCTTGGGAGGTAGGTATTTATTGAAAAACTAATTTAGGAGGCTAGGTTTTGTCGATAAAGCATCTAGGAGGCTGGATTTATTGAGAAATAGTAGAAAGGCGTATATTTATTGAAAAAAGGATGTAAAAGGCGGATTTTCATAGGAAGGAGATTTATTGAAAAAAGGGTGTAAAAGGCGGAGTTTCATATACGGAGATTTATTGAAAAAAAAGAGGCTAGGGTCTATTATTCATAAAAGAAGGGTCTAGTAGGTTGAGATTTATTGAAAAAGAGTCTAAATGGTAAAGTAGGAGGCGGGTGAAACGAAAAGAATCCGGGAGGCGGAGATTTATTGGAAAAGCGGCCAGGAGTGGGCATTTGTTGAAAAACTAATCTAGGAGGCTAGGATTTGTCGATAAAGCATCTGGGAGGCTATTGAAAAACGGTAAAAAGGCGTGTACTTATTGGAAAAAGGATGTAAAAGGCGAAGTTTTATAGGAAAAAGTGTCTAGTTGGCGGAGATTAATCGAAAAAAGGGTGTAAAAGGCGGAGTTTAGTAAGAAGAAGTGTCTAGTAGGCGGAGATTTATCGAAAAAGGGGTGTAAAAGGCGGAGTTTAGTAAGAAGAAGTGTCTAGTAGGCGGAGATTTATCGAAAAAAGGGTGTAAAAGGCGGAGTTTCATAAGATGAAGTGTCTAGTAGGCGGAGATTTATTGAAAAAATAGTCCAGGGGCGGATATTCATAAAAGAAGGGTCTAGTAGGTGGAGATTTATTGAAAAAGAGTCTAAAAGGTAAAGAAAGTAGGAGGCGGGTAAAATGAAAAGAATCAGGGGGTCGCAGATTTGTTGGAATAGCGGCCTGGGAGGTGGGTATTTGTTGAAAAACTAATCTAGGAGGCTAGGATTTGTCAATAAAGCATCTAGGAGGGTGGATGTATTGAAAAACAGTAGAAAGGCGTGTATTTATAGAAAAAATGATATAATAGGCGGAGTTTTATAGGAAGAAGAGTCTAGTAGGCGGATATTTATCGAAAACATGATGTAAAAGGTGGAGTTTCATAGGAAAAAGTGTCTAGTAGGCGGAGATTTATTGAAAAAGTGGTGTAAAAGGCGGAGCTTCATAGGAAGAAGAGTCTATTAGGCGGAGATTTATTGAAAAAAGGTTGTAAAAGGCGAAGTTTCATAGGAAGAAGAGTCTAGTAGGCGGAGATTTATCGAAAAAGGGTGTAAAAGGTGAACTTTCATAAGAAGAAGTGTCTAGTAGGCGGATATTTACTGAAAAATAGTCCAGGTGCAGAAATTCATAAAAGGGGGGTCTAGTAGGTGGAGATCTATTGAAAAAGAGTCTAAAAGGTAAAGTAGGAGGCGGGTAAAACGAAAAGAATCCGGGAGGCGGTGATTTGTTGGGAAAGCGGTTAGGTTAGAACACCAAAAAGATTGGGATCAACACCTTCTATTCTTCCTTATGGCCATTCGATCAGCTGTTAATGAATCTTCCGGCCAAACACGTGCAAAGGTCCTGTTTGGTAGGGAAATAAGACTGCCATGTGACTTGGTGTTAGGCTGCAGGTCTGGTGAAGATGAGGCGGAGGAAGAATATGTCGAAGATCTCCGTAGGAAGATGGAAGATATAAACGAAATGGTGCGTACCAAGCTGCAACTAAACAGTTACCGGTTGAAGAGGTACCACGACACCCGAGTAGAACATACCAATTATCAAGAAGACTTGATATGGCTCTACAACACTCGACGTCGAAGTGGCCGGTGTCCCAAACTACAACAGAACTGGGAGGGACCGTACACTATCAAGAAGAAAATTAACGACGTCATATATCGGATTGTTAGAGTTCCCAGGGGAAAGCCCATGATCTTCCATCATGATCGTCTGGCATTATTCAAGGGAACCCGTCCTGATGAAGAGCGAGTTCAACAACTTAGATTTTGAAATAGGGAATCCAGTTCAGGCCAGAGTCATTCCAGGAGGAATTATTTTAAGGAGGATGCAGTGTAACGAACCCGTTAATGACAGTGACAGTGTTAAGTTAGTTAAATATTCTTCTTTCCCCTGTTAATTCGTTTTAGGTTATTCATCTTTCTCTTTTGAGTTGACCTAAGTAAGTTAGATTGAACAGCAGTAGAATGTTCTGGATTGTTCGATCGATGATTCTGGTGGGTTCGAAATGTCATTCAGGAAGATTGAAAATGTATATATAAGGAGGTGCGACAGTTGCGAAGGGGAGTGGAGTTGAACGTTTTAGCGAGACATTGTAAACGAACTGTAAATTGTATTCCTTGTTCCTGAATAAACTATTTCAAGAAATCCATAATCGTGTTACAATATGTTTCTCGTTGATAGTTTGATGTGAAGAGAAAGTAAAAAGGAATACTTGTTATAGAACAAGAAATTAATTTGAGAAACGAATCACCTTCTACTTCAATGCAAACATTTGCACGATTTAAATGATACAAAAAATGTATTTTTCAGGGCACTAGCGTACACTACATTCTCTTTTCTTAGATTGGAATATAACGTTATAAAACCACAGACAACTAAAAGACATATACAACAAAAAGAATTATAAACAAAAAATGCCTTTTGCAGCCCACTAAATTCTAACCATTCTGCTGTAGGACCCTTTCTTTCCTTTCCTTCTCTTTGACTGCCAGAGTGATCACTCTTATAATTGTGTCGAAGTTTTTTTCAGTTTTCATTGCTAAGTCTAGGGGACAGTTATATATTTAAAACGTGTTTGGGAGGCGGATATTTATTGAAAAAGAGTGTAAAAGGCGGAGATTCATAGGAAAGTGTCTCGGAGGCGGCTATTTATTTGAAAGGAGTCTGGGAAGCGAAGATTTGTTGAAGAAGAATTTAAGACGCGGGAATTTATCAAAAAAGGGGACAAGTATATAGGAGGTGGGGATTCATAGAAGCAAGAGTCTAGGAGGCGGATATTTATTGAATAAGAGTCTAGGAGGCGGATATTTATTGAATAAGAGTCTAGGAGGCGTGTATTTATTTGAAAGAAGTCTGGGGGCGGAGATTTGTAGAAGAATTTAGGAGAGAGGAGAGAGGATTCATAGAAAAGCGATTATTTATTTAAAACGAGTCAGGAGGTGCCGATTTATTGAAAAATAAACTTGAATGATTTATTTGAAAAGGGTCTGAGAGGCAAGTATTTATAGAAAATAAGGTGCAAAAGGAGGAGATTCATATTAAGAAGTGTCTGGCAGGAGGAGATTTATCAAGAAAAGTGCCTAAGAGGGGGATATTGTTGAAGTAAATTTGAAATAATCTATTACTTTAGTGTTCTATGGCATTGACTAGATATAATCTAGTCGGTTGAATAAGAACTGTCAGTAATATAATGTAATGTCATATATATTGTAGATTTTGTATATTGCTTTAATTAATAAAAAGGTATATAATCATACCAAGTAAAAAGGAATATTCATCCCAATATTTGCTTTTACAACAAAAGGTTATGGGCCCAGAAAACAGGCTTTCAGAATAGTGTGGTAAAGTGTTAAATAAATTTCCGAACTCTGAGACATGTCGTCGTATCGCCGTCCATTGACAGGCTTAATGGTCGTGAGAATTACGATACATGGAAGTTCGCCGTACCAACGTATTTAGAGCACGAGGAATTGTGGGATTCAGAACTTGGTACGGATACCGATGTCAAAAAAATCACTAAGGCCAGGTCGAAAATCATACTTCTCGTTGATCCGCTGAATTATGTCCATGTTCAGAACACAAAAACTGCCAAGGGAGCATGGGGCAATTTAGAAGCTGCCTTCCAAGATTCAGGTCTTACAAGACGTGTTGGTTTACTACGTATACTGATAACAACAACTCTAGAAAATAGTGATTCTGTTGAGGGATATGTTAACACCATTGTAACTGCCGCTCATAAGTTGTCAAATATTGACTTAACAGTTAGTGACGAATGGATAGGTACAATTTTGTTAGCTGGTCTACCAGAAACGTATAAGCCAATGATAATGGGGATCGAAAGTTCAGGCACTCCAGTAACAGCAGACTAGATCAAAACCAAATTGCTTCAGGATATATCAGTAGCTCCGAGTTGTGAAAACAAGTCAGTGGCCATGTATGGTACCAGTGGTTCAAGGTTTAACAAAGCTAAGCAGAATTTAAAGAAAAACAAAAAAGGAGTACGTTGTTTCAATTGTAACGAGTATGGACATTTTTCAAGTCAGTGCGACAAGAAAAAAGATCCTGTAGATAAAAAATCGGATATCGGAGATAAAAGGTCAAAACAATCTGACTCTGCATTATTATCAGTGTTCGCAGTGCAGGACAAAAATGACAAGTCATGGTTTTTAGACTCAGGTTGCTCAGCGCATATGACAGCAAATCGAGATGTGCTAGAAAATATAACAAAGTCCGCAAAGTTGACTGTTACTGCAAATAATGAAGAAATGTGTACGTAGACTATCGGTGACGTCAATCTTTCTCGATCAGTTGGTAAAAACAAACATTCAACCATCAAAGTACATGATGTATATTTTATTTCCGAATTAAAAATGAATTTATTGTCAGTTAGTCAAATAGTCTGTAACTCTAATGGAGCTAAAATTTAGAATGGTAATAACAAACTAATAGCTATAGCTAGGTTAGAAAATAACCTGTTTGAAATGGATTTAGTTCTATCACAAAATAATGGTTCCGACTGGTTCGACAATGCAGAAAAAGAATGCAATCTATGGCATAGGCGGTTAACGCATGTAAACCCAAGGAGTTTAAATACAATGAAAAAGGGGCTGGTATATGGCTTAGATTTCTCGGATAATTTCGATCCGAACTTTGTATGTGAAACATGCGTTTTAGGAAAAAGTCACCGTTTACCTTTTTATACAAGTAAGAGTCAATCGTCACGATGTTTGGAGTTGATAGATTCGGATTTGTGTGGACCGATGCAGGATAAGTCACTATCTGGTTCTAGATATGTACTTACTTTCCTTGACGATTATACACATCATACAACCGTATATTTTTTTAAAAATAAGTACCAAGTAATACATTTTTTCAATACTTATAAAAGTGTCTACGAACTGACAATGGTGGGGAATATTGCTCAAACGAATTCAATAATTTGATCAAAACTGTACGTATACAACATCAGCTTACTTGCCCATATACTCCTGAACAGAATAGCAAAGTAGAGAGCTGGAATCGAACAATTATTGGAAAAGCTCGATGTCTTCTGATTGAAGCACAGTTGCCAAATAAGTTTTGGGCCGAAGCTGTATACACATCAGTATATTTGTTAAATCGTTTACCTAGTAAAACTATAGCGAAAACACCAGAGGAACTATGGAGTGGTAAGAAACCAACATTAAAACATGCTAAAATATTTGGATGCAAAGCATATGCACATATAGATAACCAGAAAAGAAAGAAGTTAGACGCTAAGGCAACTCCTTGTATCTTCGTAGGATACAGTTTAGAGTCGAAAGCATACAGGCTGTACGATCCAAATAAAAACATAGTATTTGTCTCTCGCAATGTCCAGTTTGATGAAAATACGAAAGGCTTCAATTTATTAGAAAAACTTATAGTTGATCCAGATAAACACTTCTATGTCATTCTAGAAGTTACAGCCAGACAAGATGAAGAACCTGTTCTTGATGAGACGTCAGATGATTCTTCTGAAGACTATCTTGAACCTGTGTACTCGGACAGAGAAACATCTGAAGATACTGACTCAGAATACGTCCCAGAAATAGAAGTATCAGCAGAGGATGTAGTCCCAATTCAGAGAATTCAGCGCAAGAGAAGACCACCTAAAGCGATGCAGGACTATGTGTTATATTCAGACATAACAGAAGCTAATGGTGACCCATTAGATATTGAAGGAGCACTTAGAAGACCCGATAAGGATAATTGGATTGAAGCTATGCAGAACGAATATGAAGCTCTCATCGAAAATGATACTTGGGAGTTAGTTGACTTACCGCCTGGCAAAAAAGCTTTAAATTGAATATGGGTTTTTAAAACAAAACTTCAAAATGACAATATGATTCAGTATAAAGCTCGTTTGGTAATAAAAGGTTGTGCTCAAAGAAAAGGTATCGATTTTGAAGAAACCTACTCTTCTGTTATTCGATACAGCACAATAGGGTGTCTACTTGCACTAGCAGCAGAAAATAACCTCCATATTGACTATATGGACGCAGTTACTGCGTTTCTGCAAGGTGACAAATGAGAAGAGATATATATGACCCCACCAGTAGGTTATGGTAACACAAATCAAGTTTGTCGTTTAAAAAAATCATTATATGGTCTCAAACAAGCGAGTCGCGTATGGAACCAAAAGTTAGACTCATTCTTCTAACAAATTGGAATGGAGCAATCCCGAATTAATCATTGCATGTACCATAAAATTTCAATTAATTCAAAACTGATCATAGCTGTTTATGTAAATGATATGATCATTTTGTTCAATAATACTGAGGCAAAAAAAATTAAAAGCTCAGTTAATGAAGAACTTCAAAATGAAAGATTTCGGACCAGCCAAAAAGATATTAGGATTGCAGATAACCAGGGATAGAGTCAATAAAAAGCTTTGGATTGACCAAGAAGATTATTTAAAAAGGGTTTTAAAAAAATTTAATATGGATCAAAGCAATCCAGTTGATACTCCGATGTGTATAGATGAGAAATTACTAAAATAACAGTCACCAATCAACGAAGAAGGAAAGAAACAGATGGAGAATATTCCATATCAAGAAGCAGTTGGCAGTTTGTTATTTGCATCACAGATATCGAGACCTGATATAAGTTACGCAATCAGCTGTGTAAGTCGTTTCAACCAAAATCCTGGACCAGCTCATTGGTGTGCAGTTAAATGAATTTTTCGTTATTTGAAGAGAACTGTATGTTACCGCTTAGAATTCAGTGGCGAGAAAGCTGGTGATTCGGATATTATTGTCTACTGTGACGCTGATTGGGGCAGTGATCCAAACGATAGGCGTTCAATCTCCAGATATATTTTCTTGAAAAGTGGTTCTCCCATTTCTTGGAATAGTAAGAAGCAGCCTACTATAGCCTTAAGCACAACAGAAGCAGAGTATATCGATGGGTTTTTGACAAAACATCGTAAGCGACGAGGGTCAAATTTTACAGGACGGCTTTTTTCCTTCTATTTTGTTTTTGAACTTAAATCTGTTAAATTTTTTTTGTAATCATTTGTATTTTTATAGTTTAGTTTAGATTAGTCAATTTTAGTCAACTTTAACATATTCAGGTATTTTTGCAGGTTATGATACTTTATCAATACATTTTTTGAAAGCCATGTATATTTGTTTGTCGCTTAAGATACACTTACGATGTTTTGTCGGCATCTTTTTTTGAAATAAAACTCATTGCATAAATAAAAACTCTGTACTCAAAAACGAAAATGATAATAATAATAACATTTAAAAATTATTTTAACCTTTCATCTTAAATTATGTCTTGGCATTGGTCGTCGTCATCAGTTTCTGCTAAAACATCCGGAGCTTCTGCCCTTCCTTGGAATTGTTGGTATTCGATAACAATTTTTTTTGGGATAACATGCTTCTTGCAAAGTTCCATTAGATTTTGAAACTTCGGAAGGGATATTTCTAAAGGACATTTGTATATAGATTCCAGGGATTTTTGGGGATTCTTTGATCTTCTACCTGAAATTATAAAAAAATAGGGCTTTAAATTTCGTAATTTCTGACAACGTTAACAAACCTTTAGGAGCTCCATTAGGAATCTGCAAAATAAAACTTTCAGCTATATCAGAATAAGAATATTTAATTTTGATTTCTTTTTTTCCTTTTTCCAATAATGCAATTCTCACTTGACTTATTTGGAATTTAGTACCATCTTCAAAGTTCTTCCTATTATTTGGAAAGAAATTTTCGCTCACCGCTTTTCAAGATGAAAATTCAGAATACTTCATGCTAATAACTTCCAAAGGTTTAGGGTGAACCCTAGCGTTTGCTATTAAGGTGGGCCATTCTGACGGTGCCCAAACAATGCGCCTACGAATGAATCTTTCTATTGTGCCATGGACTGCATCTACTGGCATGTAAGTATGTCCAGGTAAAAGGAAAGTTATTTTAATGTGGCGGATATTACTTGCCTTTTTTAGGAACGTATTCAACATTATTAGCATGGCCTTATTTTTATTTTGACCACTGAAGCTGTCACAATATAAAGCAACACTTTTAACGTTTTCCCGACCATCAACTTCAACCAGATATTTGTGAAGAATTGAGCAAATTTCATTGGTGCCTCGGTTTCCATCTGTTTCGCCCCATAAATAGCAATAAGCACTTCTTGTTCCGCTTTCATACACAGTTTCGTTGTAAAACGCATATTTACGTGAATAGTATAATAGCATGTTGTCTCCATTGGGCGTATTTAAAACTTTTTGCAAATCGAAACTTGCGCAAACATATCTATCGTCTTCTTTTGCAATATTCTGGTCGGAAAGTAACTGTTTTTTGCTCTCATCTTTATCTTTAATATGAATTTGGTATAACAAATCTTCAGCTTCGATAAATTTATTTTCTTCGTCTTTTCGAGATTCGCATATGGTGCATTTATCCTTTTTCGGAAGGTGAAAGCCGATATTAAAGTCTTTAATAAATATTGATCTGAATACTTTTAGGGATACTTTAGTTTTTATTTTGTAAATTTCTTGTTGATCCTTTACAAAAATCCGGTATAAAAAAGACACATTTCTCAGTTCGCTAGATAGGTATTTTTTAGTTGAACTTGCTCTACAATAATGTGAGGCAACTGCAGGTAACTTCTTAATAAATTCGTGAACTCTTTTTCAGTCTTCGGTTTTAGTTTTGTGAGGCGGATTATGTTTGCCCCTTTGATCGGCTTTGGCAAATATACCAGGACCTGCATGGTCCTTAGTGTATCGTAATGTCATTTGTGAGATGCAAAGCGTTTTTAAAATAAATTGTTGGCACACTTCAGTTTCAACCTCATTCCATTTAATAATGTAACTAAAGCTTCTAGTTCTTCTACTATGTTCTACATTTTTTGTTCGCCTTCGCTTTACTTCTTTTCCCTTTATACATGATAAAAGCCAATCTCTTTGCCTATAATAACTGCCCAAACCCCAGTAGTATTCAAATATGTCATGTCGTTGTTGTTCTATAAAGTTTCCTGTACATCCATTTTGGCATCTTTTATTTTCACACTGATTTTCTTGAACGGATTTATTAGCCCCTAACGCTTTCTCAGTTTTTTTCTTTTCTTTCTTGATTCTTTTTTAGTTTTTTTTAACCCAGAAATGCCCACAATGTCTGTTGCGATATCATCTGTTTCTTCAATATCTGATCCAGAATAGCCAAAATCATGAAAAGAGTAATCGGAGTCAAATCTTTTTAACGTCTTGCTTTTAGGAGAACTCTTCTTATCATAGTTTTCGGATTCTGAACTGGATGAGTAGTCTACTAGTTTATTTGGTAAGGCTGGTTGTTGGGTACTAACCGAAACATTAACATTAGTTTCTCTCATGGTGTCATTTAAATTTGAAGTCCGAATAGAAACATCGTTTTCCAGATTGAATTTTGAAACGTTCTCAACAAAGTCTTCTACAAGCATTATCGGAATGTCAATTAAAATATCTGACTGATCTTGTACAACTTCCATTATACTATTAGAATAAACGTTATTTTCATTGTCAATACTTTCAGTGTTGTTTTCATTTTGTACTGGTTTTAAAACTGGATAGATATTTTGCATTTTATTCGCGTTGTCATCATTTACACATTCATTTCGAGTACTAGTATCAGCAATATCACGCAATGCCATTAAGGCTATGCGGTAACCTCTTGAATGAGCCATCTAAATAAATAAAAATTATATAACTAAACATTAAAACAAAAAATAATATATTATAACTTACCAACAAAATAATTTCAAAGATTTTTAATCGCAATAAAATAAATAATTCTAACGTATTTTATTTCTAATTATTATTAATGGAATACGATGCACTCGTCAATACCATTTAAAGCAAACTGAAATGAAATTAATTTAGTTTACTTCTAAACAAGTCGATGCAGGCTCCACCTTAAGGTAACCACCACTAGTATACGGCGCATACGATGTTTTGTCAGGGTCATATTCAAAGATTATATACACAGTCATATTGGCGGTTACGATGTAAATACGTCCGTTATGAAAACCGTTACAAAATTACTGGTGGATACGATAACTTTAATACGAGTTTTGTATACGTTTTAAAATAATTAACAGGCTGACCTAAGTTATGTGTATGTGCCGTTCATCGTTAGCAACAGTTTGGTGTAAAAACATAATTTTCGAGAAATTAGTCGCTTACGATGTTTTGTCAAAAACCCATCGATATGGCTGTGTCATCTACTGTACAAGAAGCTTTGTGGATTAGAGGTTTAAGCTATGAACTCAATTTAGATACGAAGTCAACTTTATTATTTGTCGACAATCAAGGAGCTCAGAAATTGGCATTAAATGGTGCTTATCAAGCTCGTACGAAGCATATTGATGTGAGACATCATTTCTTGAAGGAGAAAATTGATAGTGGTATTATATGGCTTAAGTACGTGTCCACAAATTTTACGTTAGCAGATTCATTTACGAAGCCAATGGAAAAAGTGAAATTTCTCAACTGTATTAGAGGTCAAGGACTTATTTCAAATAGGGAGGGTGTTGAAGTAAATTTGAAATAATCTATTACTTTAGTGTTCTATGGCGTTGACTAGATATAATCTAGTCGGTTGAATAAGAACTGTCAGTAATGTAACGTCATATATATATATATATATATATATATATATATATATATATATATATATATATATATATATATATATATATATATATATATATATACATATATATATATATATATATATATATATATATATATATATATATATATATATATATATTAGAATATAAAATACTTGTCTAGTAGATTGTAGATTTTGTATATTGCTTTAATTAATAGAAAGGTATATAATCAAGTAAAAAGGAATATCCATCCCATTATTTGCTTTTACAACAAAATAGATTCATAGAAAAAAGAGTCTAGAGGCGGTTATTTATTTAAAACGAGTCTAGGCGGCGGGGATTATTCAAGAAAAGTGTCTGGGAGGCGAGGATTTATGGAAAAAATAATGTAAAGAGCGGAGAATGATTGAAAAACGTGTTTATGAGGCGGAAATTTATAGAAAAAAGAGTTTAGGAAGCGGTTATTTTTTAAAATGAGGCTATAAGCCGGCGATTTATCGAAAAAAGTTTTATGGATTTATGGAAAAAAGATTCTAGGAAGCGGTTATTTCTTTAAAAAGAGCCCGAGAGGTGGATATTTGCTGAAAGAGTGGGTTGAGAGGCGGGTATTTGTTGAAAACGACTCTAGAAAGCAGGAATTTATCCAAAAATTTGATTAATCATGATAAAAATACTTTTAAATTTAATTCGATTTCGTTTATAAACACTCCACTGTTTCTCGAAATTTATTTCCGAATAAAACCAATTCTAATTTAACCAATCAAAACCCTTATTAAATTTAAGTAGATCACTTTAGAAACTATTATACAGGGTGCCTCATTAAGTTAGCTTAGAATGAACGAATATATTTATTTTCTGAACAGTTTTGGATCTGTTGCCGATTTCCAATGATAAAACAACAGTCATATCTTTGATATTTTACTAAAAGGCAAGTCCGTATATAAATAACTAATAAATGGCGTTTATTGACCCTTTTTAACAACAGGGAAAGATGCGTTGGTTGTTCATGATTGGTCTAATTACATGTTAATTTTTTTAAGGGTGGAATGGGCAGCGTGCAACGTCTACTATCATAGTGAATGATGCTCGATTGGCTCAAATTTCATCACATTCCATATATTTACATTAATAATCTAATAGCCTCTGTATATGACATACATTCCTTAATAAATGATACGTGTATTTGCAGATAACGTCTTGGAATGTTATTTACGCAAAAAGTACAAATATTTCACTTTTTTTTAATTATATACTCGTTTCAATTTTAATTACCGAAAACTATTTCAATATTTCTAAAAATATTTATACAAATTACTTTCTAGATAATTATTCACGACGTATTTTCCCAATAATAATATTTATTCGAAAATATTTACTCACATAATATAAAAATTGATTACACACTTGCATTAAAATGACGGGTTTGTTGCGCCAGGTTGAGATATAATCACCAAGATCTTTTTGTCGCGTCTTTTGACAAATTCGTAGCACGCCCTTTACTTATACTACCCATAACACATCAGTTTCTCGGACAAAAAAAATCACAAGATTTGTTGTAAAAACAATCTAGGAGGCCAGAATGTGTTAAAAAGGCTACCTAGACTTTCCCAAAAGAATTAAAAATAAATAAATAATAGGAATTAAAAAAAATCTAAAGAAACAAAAAATGAAAAAAAATAAAAGGAAAATAATTATAATAGAAAATCAAAAAAAAACAAAAACAAAAAATAAATGAGGAAAAAAACTATTAAACTAGGTAAAGATATTAGGTCTTAAATATAATGTGAAGGCAGAGTAATAACAATCAATCATTTTTCGCAATACAAATTAAATTTTGCGAATGGAATCTCTTCCGAAGCCATTGTAACCACACACACACACACACAAACCCTCACAAAGGCGACCTAGGAGGCTAGGATTAGATGAAAAGTTTTTTTGCAACATCATCTAGGAGGTTAGGATTTGTTGAAAAGGCAACCTAGTATGCTATAATTTGTTTAAAAGGTGAAATCGGAGGCTAATATTTGTTGAAAACACATCTAGGAGGCTCGGATTTGTAGAAAAGTGGACATAGGAGGCAGGAATTCGATAAAAAGGCAACCTAAGAGACTGGGTTAGTTACAAAAGCACCTAGGAGGATGATCTTTGTTGAAAAGTTGACATAGGATGCTGGAATTTGTTTTAAAAGTGACCTAGGAGGCTAGGATTTGTTGAAAAGGCGACCTATGAGGCTGTGATTTGTTAAAAAACATCTAGGAATCTGGGATATATTGAAAATGCGACCTAGGAGGATAGGATTTGTTGAAAAGGCGACCTATGAGGCTGCGATTTGTTAAAAAGCATTTGGGAATCTGGGTTTTATTGAAAAGGCGACCTAGGAGGATATGATTTGTTGAAAAGGCGACCTATGAGATTGGGATTAATTGCAAAAGCATCTAAGAGGATGATGTTTGTGGAAAAGGCGATCTAGGAGGTTAGGATTTGTTGAAAAAGCAGCTAGGAGGCTAGCATTTTTTTAAAAAGTAATCTATGAGGCTGTTATTTATTGAAAAAGCTAGTTAGGAGGCTAGTACTTTTCAAAAAAGTATCTACGAGGCTGGGATTTTTTGAAACGGCGACCTAGGAGGCTAGGATTTGTTGAAAAAGCATCTATGAAGCTGATATTAGTCGAAAATGATCTAGGGGCTAACATTTGTTGAAAACGCATCTTGGAGTTTCATCTCTTAGGTTAATAAAGCAACCAACGAGACTAATATTTTTTGAAGAGGCGATCTAGAAGGTGAATTTGTCGAAAAAGTATCTTCGAGGGTGAGTTTTTTTGAAAAAGCGACCTAGGAGGCTAGGATTTGTTAAAAAGGCGAACTATGAGGCTGCGATTTGTTAAAAAACATTTAGGAATCTGGGATTTATTGAAAAGGTGACCTGGGAGATTGGGATTAATTGCAAAAGCATCTAAGAGGATGAGGTTAGTTGAAAAGGCGATCTAGGAGGTTAGGATTTGTTGAAAAAGTAGCTAGGAGGCTAGCATTTTTTTAAAAAAGCAATCTATGAGGCTGGGATTTATTGAAAAAGCTAGTTAGGAGGCTAGTACTTTTCAAAAAAGTATCTACGAGGCTGGGATTTTTTGAAACGGCGAGCTAGGAGGCTAGGATTTGTTGAAGAGGCGACCTAGGAAGCTAGGATGTGTTAAAAAGTATCTAGAAGACTAGTATTTGTTGAAAAAGCATCTATGAAGCTGAGATTAGTCGAAAAATGATCTAGGGGCTAGCATTTGTTGGAAACGCATCTTTGAGTTTCATCTCTTAGGTTGAAAAAGCAATCTACGAGGCTAGTATTTTTTGAAGAGGCGATCTAGGAGGCGAATTTGTCGAAAAAGCATCTTCGAGGCTGGGGTTTTTTGAAAAAGCGACCTAGGAGGCTAGAATTTGTTGAATCTAGACGGCTATTACAATGCGCCACAAAAGCTGAAAGAAACAGCTTGTAAATGGTAACTTAACAAATTTCACAGTTATAACAATAATGATAATAATAGCACAAATAACAGTATAATTAAAAAATCACTATAAAAAAAATAAAAATAAACTGTAACATATTATATAATTTGAGAAGTGAATCGACAAAGACACTTCCAATTTTCAGTCAATGCAACCATGTGTAGATGTAAATGCTCCTTACGTTAATATTGACGCTAGGATTTGTTGAAAAATTATTTAAAAGACTAGTATCTGTGAAAAAGCATCTTTGAAGCTGAGATTTGTTGAAAAAGCATCTAGGCGGCTAGGGTTTGTTGAAAAACAAATCTAGGAGGCTAATGTTTGTTAAAAAATACTCTAGAAGGCTAGGAAGTGTTGAGAAAGCATTTAGGAGGCTAGGATCTGTTGAAAAGGTAATCTAGGAGACTAACTTTTTTTGCAAAAGCATCTAGGAGGTTGAAATTTGTTGTAAAACTAATTAAGGAGGCTACGATTCGTTGAAAAGGCGACCTAAAACGCTAGGATTTGTTGAAACAGCATCTAGGAGGCTAGGATTCGTTGAAAAGGCAATCTAGGAAACTGTAATTTTTTGCAAAAATATCTAGGAGGTTAGGGTTTGTTTAAAATGCAATTTAGGAGACTGGGATTTTTTGCAAAAGTAACTGGGAGGTTAAGATTTGTTGTAAAATAATTTAGGTGGCTAGGATTTATTGAAAAATAACCAAGTAGGCTAGAATTTGTTGTGAAATCATCTAGGAGGCTAGGATTTGTTGAAAAGGCAATGTAGGAGGCTGAGATTTTTTACAAAAGCATCTAGGAGGTTAGAATTTGTTGTAAAACTAATCTAGGAGGTTTGGATTTGTTGAAAAAGCATCTAGCAAGCTGATATTTGTTGAAAAAGCATCTATGGGGCTAGGATTTGTTGAAAAGGCGACCTAGCAGGGGCTAGAATTTGTTGAAAAGGTGACGTAAGAGTCTAGGATTTGTAGAAAAGGTAATCTAGGTTGCTGGGATTTTTTGCAAAATTATCTAGGATTCTAGGATTAGCTGAAAAAGCATCGAGCAAGCTGAGATTTGTTGAAAAAGCTACTAGAAAGCTGAGATTTGTTGAAAAACTAATTTATTTATTGAAATAGCAATCTAGAGACTAGAATTTGTTGAAAAACTCATCTAGTATTCTATAATTTTTTAAAAGCATTTACGAATAGCTTCCACATACTTCATAGCCACCGGATCTAGTCCCATTTTATTTCCACCCTTTCGCACATCTCAAAAAGGTGTTGGAAATATATTTCGTCCAGTTGCTGAGAGATTTATATGATGAAAATTCTACGTCTCTTCAACTTTCTTTCGATTTTTTTGCGATTTCTGATGTAATTGCTGCAAGGCGTTATTATGAAATAATGTAGTATTTCAACAAAACTCAATAAACTGGCTCCGAGAAATAAAGCCGTCGCACCTCCCATCGACACTGAAAAACGACAAACATTATCTTCATTTTTAAACACATACAATTTGAAATCAGATACAAAGCCGATGAACTGCACAATGGAAGCCGAGAATAGCAGCTAAAGCGCGTTTAACATTATTTGTATTGACCGTCTCTATAAGTTGAGTTTAATATGATATAAACTTGGCTTTTTCCGTTTTTATAAGATTTAATTGAGAATTTTGGAAATTTCCCGTGTTGGAACTTCTTCCTAGGTTTAAATAAAGTTTTTTGGTAACTCCGCTGGGGTTTGAAGCCGTTTTTCGGGATACTTCTTTCCTTTCTCTTCATTTTCATTGTAGACTTTCCCTACAATTTATCCGAAATTTATTTTCACCTTTTATCGACATTTTTTGAAAAAGATATTAAAATTACCCAGCAAAGTCAAAATTGTTGATGTCCGTCATCCTGATTGCTCTTAAGCTTGGTATTTGTACTTAAAGGATTTCAGGACATGTGATTATTGAGGCCACTCAGTTTAAAACAGTACTAACCAATTGTGACGCATAAAAAGGCAAGTTTTAACATGAGGGTGTCATATGTCGGCTATAGTTATCTATGACAGTCTTTTAATAAAATAAGGAGAAGATGAACAATGTTTCTTAGAAAATTTGAGCAAATAAAAGAGTCCGGTGTTTAAAAAAAACGATTATTACCAACTAAATCCAGCTTTCCTCGTACGACTTTCCTTTTAAATCTTTCAGTGGGTAGTCTTTTCATATGTAATTCGATAATGGCGTAATCCTCATCAATTCTAGAATCAAATGTATCAATATATATATATATATCAAACAATTCATTAAAATCACCTTTTTCTATCATCCCGTATAACTGACAATTCGATTTCATTACAACTGGGTAAGCAGCCACAAACCAAACCGGTTTTATTAGACCAAGCAGCTTTGAAAACAGATATTTCATTGTAGTTTTCATTGAGACATTTTATTCCGTCCAAGTTACACTGTATTTCCAACGCTGAAAACAACAACTTTAGCCTTTAAGTTAGTAATAAAAACTAATTGTATTGCCCTCGTATAATTAAACTTACGCGTATTCGGTACAAGATGGTGGACGCATTGGCATTTCTTTAACTGCGCATGTTTCCGACATTGAACGGAGCATGCGCTGTAACTGTAATATCTGTATACGTCAAGATCGGATTCTTCAGGAAATCGACATTTTCTTTGATCAATTTCTACATGTTTAACCTGGAATACAGAATATTTTGCTAAATTGGAAGTAAATTTGAAATAATGTTACTAACTTCCGGTTGATTTTCTATTTCTTTGATGGCAAAGTATCTTCCGACGTATATATTAGGAGTTACTGTGATGATATCTGTCAGTAAAGATGATAAAGATGGTACTTCGAGTGGTCCCAAAATATAAAGCTGAAAATATTTTTTCATAATTCACGTATACCAAATTTACACACATCGAAAACATAGTAAACGTATATACAGGTCGACAAGCGTAAGGATGCCTCTGAGATGCGCAAACGATAGAAAGCGTGAGTAGATGTGCGACAAAAGTCGACTACTGTTTACGACTGGTTATCATCTGAATGTACAATCGGGAGAGAAATTTTTTATCTTTTCAAAAGACGGATATATAAGACGATTTGTGTATTGGTAGATATATAAAATTAGTCCTAAATTGAATATCAAAACAAAATAAATCATAATTCAAATCATGACCGCATACTTTGAAAGACAGATACCCCAATAACGGTTCGATTTAGTATAAGGAGTGGATAAACGAAATTTAATGAGCAGTTGAAGTTCATCATAATAACGTCATAACATACAAGGTGATATAAACTGTTCTACAAAAGTTAAGGAAGTCCAAAGTGTCTTCGACTACTCTTGCACGATACGGTCGAACACTATCGTTAATTAAATTAAATTAAAATTTGAAAATTATACAATTATTAATACTATATATTGTTCTAAACACTTATTTATTATTCTATTGTCTATGGTTCAATTTCACAATGACTAACCTAACCAATTCACAAATTTACTACCACTTCTCAACTCCAGTATCTTCAAACTATCCTACCATCACAGATTACTAATTCTTCCGTGTAGATTATTCTTCTTATTTCACTTTTAACTTTGTAGAATTTGAAATTGAAAGACATTTATGATTTTTATCAATAGATAATAAATAATAATATATATCACTTAAATTATTATGATCACTTTTCTTATTAATGATATTAGTTTCTTGAGATATGTGAGCCATTTCTAAGAAAATTCTTTTCTTAATATTTGACTGAATATCTAAAATACTTTCAAAGTCCATAACATGGTCTTTATCAATCACATGTTTTGCCAAAGCACATCTATTGGGAAATAATCTGCAATCGCTTTTATGTAGGGATATACGATTCTTTAATTATTGACCAGTGTGACCAACATATTTATCGTCACAATTTTTACAGGGAATACAATATACTACATTTGAAAGGTTAAGAGTATTAGTTTTATCTTTGACTTTTGTGTAAATTGATTTTATTGTTAAACATGTTCTATTTGCAATTTTTATGTTATCTAGTGGTTTAAAAGTTTTAATCAATTTAGGTGTTATTTCCTTAATATATGGAAGAGAAATATAATAATTCATATAAATATAATAATATAATAAAACATGTGATTGATAAAGACCCTGTTATGGACTTTGATTCTGTAAGTATTTTAGATATTCAATCAAATTCTTCTTCTGTTTAAAAAAACAATTTTTAGGTTAATAAAATGTCATTTTTATAATTAAAAAAGAAAGAAGATAACCATAAATACATCAACATTATTCAGATCTATGGTAAAGTCAAACATAACCTTAATTTATTTAGTTATTTCTATGTTCCAATATAAAAAAAAATATAAAAAACTATTTAAAATGCTTTTATTTACTTTCAATTTGACACTAATTTTTAAAAAATTCAAATAAGTCTTTTTATGTTATATTCAATTTGCCATTTACATCTATTATAATATACATTCTCATATACTTTATACTTGAAAATGGGATAAATAAATTCTGAAAGCTTGGTATATATATATATATATATATATATATATATATATATATATGTAGTTAAACTTGATCTTTGCCGAATAATTATTAATAAACATAGGATTATTGGGGAAGCGACAAATTAAAACGAGTACTCTTCATACTTTTTTATGTCCAAGCTTTCAGAATTTATTTATCCCATTTTCAAGTATAAAGTATATGAGAATGTATATTATAATAGATGTAAATGGCAAATTGAATATAACATAAAAAGACTTATTTGAATTTTTTAAAAATTAGTGTCAAATTGAAAGTAAATAAAAGCATTTTAAATAGTTTTTTATATTTTTTTTTATATTGGAACATAGAAATAACTAAATAAATTAAGGTTATGTTTGACTTTACCATAGATCTGAATAATGTTGATGTATTTATGGTTATCTTCTTTCTTTTTTAATTATAAAAATGACATTTTATTAACCTAAAAATTGTTTTTTTAAACAGAAGAAGAATTTGATTGAATATCTAAAATACTTACAGAATCAAAGTCCATAACAGGGTCTTTATCAATCACATGTTTTATTATATTATTATATTTATATGAATTATTATATTTCTCTTCCATATATTAAGGAAATAACACCTAAATTGATTAAAACTTTTAAACCACTAGATAACATAAAAATTGCAAATAGAACATGTTTAACAATAAAATCAATTTACACAAAAGTCAAAGATAAAACTAATACTCTTAACCTTTCAAATGTAGTATATTGTATTCCCTGTAAAAATTGTGACGATAAATATGTTGGTCACACTGGTCAATAATTAAAGAATCGTATATCCCTACATAAAAGCGATTGCAGATTATTTCCCAATAGATGTGCTTTGGCAAAACATGTGATTGATAAAGACCATGTTATGGACTTTGAAAGTATTTTAGATATTCAGTCAAATATTAAGAAAAGAATTTTCTTAGAAATGGCTCACATATCTCAAGAAACTAATATCATTAATAAGAAAAGTGATCATAATAATTTAAGTGATATATATTATTATTTATTATCTATTGATAAAAATCATAAATGTCTTTCAATTTCAAATTCTACAAAGTTAAAAGTGAAATAAGAAGAATAATCTACACGGAAGAATTAGTAATCTGTGATGGTAGGATAGTTTGAAGATACTGGAGTTGAGAAGTGGTAGTAAATTTGTGAATTGGTTAGGTTAGTCATTGTGAAATTGAACCATAGACAATAGAATAATAAATAAGTGTTTAGAACAATATATAGTATTAATAATTGTATAATTTTCAAATTTTAATTTAATTTAATTAACGATAGTGTTCGACCGTATCGTGCAAGAGTAGTCGAAGACACTTTGGACTTCCTTAACTTTTGTAGAACAGTTTATATCACCTTGTATGTTATGACGTTATTATATATATATATATATATATATATATATATATATATATATATATAACATAGAGTGAAACCTGCAACACACTGTATACTGAATTATGGAATAATAGACTACACACTGTAAGTAATTAAAAATTTTGGAATTTGAATTTTTTTTTTAAATTATTTAAAAAGGAGACAATCTGTACTATTCACTATTTAATAGAGAAAGTATACAATAATCTAAATATATAACTATGGAGAAGATTTTAAATAAGCTTTATAAGAACATAGGTGAAATGAAATAACAAAATTTCCATATTTAAGAGAGAGAATTTTAGAACGTTTGTTCCATATAAATAAAATAATAATCCATTGTTCTCATTGTCAAAGTAAAATAATATTATGATTTGTTTTAAAGAAGTAAATATTAGAGATTGAAAGAAGTTTTCGATAAGATTATTCAACTATTTAAAATATGACAAGGTAGGAAGTCAAATGAAAACATTAATTTTATGGAACATGACACTTGTTAAACGATTTGTCATTCCGAATAAATATTTTAGAAAATAAGAACTGTCATTTTAATAATTTATTGAAATACAATTTAAGGGAGTAATATATGGGTTATAATCATTTAAGAAACTCAAAACAGAATGTTCTAAAATGATGGATGGACAATCTACTATTTGAAATGAAGATTTTCAATAAGAATTTTGATAACCAATTTTAATTGGTGGAATACGTTTAAAATATTCTCATCAGCGACAAGCAGATTGCTAATAATAAAAAAATTGAATGGGAACAGTTTGTTGATAATGTAGACTATTCACTAGGTAATTTTCTTTTTGGTAGCAGAAAAATATTAAGAAGCAAAATTTTTGAGAAAAATTATAAAAACTTTCGGAGAAACAACAATTTGGTATGAAAATTAGAGAAAGGAATACATTATACTTCAAAACTAATCAGTAATGTAATTAATCAAATAGATATACACATTATAAGAAGAAAATTGGTAATTATAATTGAATACAAACCATAAAATTTATCGACGTAATTAAGTAAAATGTTGTATTGTGGAAACGGTGTCTCCACAATACTTTTCAGAAAGCTTTGGATCATGGGATTTGTCTAAAATGTATTGATGTGGACGAAATATAGCATTGATTCTTGATATTAGTATATATTAGGAGTTACTGTGATGATATCTGTCAGTAAAGATGATAAAGATGGTACTTCGAGTGGTCCCAAAATATAAAGCTGAAAATATTTTTTCATAATTCACGTATACCAAATTTACACACATCGAAAACATAGTAAACGTATATACAGGTCGACAAGCGTAAGGATGCCTCTGAGATGCGCAAACGATAGAAAGCGTGAGTAGATGTGCGACAAAAGTCGACTACTGTTTACGACTGGTTATCATCTGAATGTACAATCGGGAGAGAAATTTTTCTGCAACACGTAGGAACGTAAGTTCTTATCTGAATTTTCATTAATTCCTAATGAACTTTTCGAATTATATAATTGTCTGTGATCACTGGACCGTTTATGAAAATTGCATAATTTTCCCGAAGCCATAAGTGTAAATAAAGTACGACTAGGAAAAGAATGCATCGCCAAATAATATCAGAAATAGGTAAATAAATATAATGAAGAACACGAGGAACATACACTCGAAAATATTTCTAATTTAAGGGCTTCCGGTGGAAACGGGGCTGCCAGACGTGAACTGAGCCCTTAATCGCACCCCTTTCGAATTTTTTTGAGGAAAACAAAATTTCAAAGCAAAAACCTGATGGGAATAAATAATCATTCTATGAACTTTAATTAAAAAATACATTCCGCGAAAAAATAATAAAAATATACAGGGTGTTTTGTATAAGAACAGAGGAAGTTATACTCACATAAATTAACATGTTTTTCCACCCACGACTAGTATATTTTCGGTTTTCTTGTTGTTTCTATCAGAGTGTTCTTCAATTCCAGACAAACTTCCTTCATCTTCTGGAACGGCATCTTCAGACTCCTGTTCTGATTCAGATTCAGTGTCGCTGTCCTCATTTAAATTAATAATCATGTTATCTATGACAATATCTATCATTGGTTCTTTTGAGATAAACTCGTCTTCAAATTTCTTTGCTCGTTTACAACGAGATTTCCACTGCTCGGCTGAAAACGTCGCAAAAAAATTGTCGCAATGTTGAATTACATCGTTGAAATTAAAGGTAACATTTTTATCTGCCACATAATTTTTCAGTTCAGACCGCACTAACTCGATTAGATTCAAATCCGGGTGGTATGGCGGTAATCGCAAAACGTCATGATTTGATGCAATGAACAGCTGATCTATTTCAAATTGCTTATACTTTGGCTTGAAGTTATTCACTACGGCGTATAACTGTGGCTTCAACATCTCTATACTGAAGGGAATATTCCTCTGCCTCAACCATGTCTGCATTTCAGCTTTTGTCGTCGCGAAAGTTGGCGTTTTATTAATTTGTTTATGGCGATAAGGTGCATTGTCTATTACCACAACGCTCTTTGGCAACAAAATGGGTATTAATTTCTCTGTTACTCATTTATGTAAGCATTAGGCACAAATCCATTTTCACCAACCGCATGTATTATGATAAGACGTTGCCCTTTACTAACAGGTTTCTTCAGCCCTTCCATTGAATCGTCATTCCAACTTTGATCATGTGTGTGTGAAGAGTGAATGTACATTTCATCCATATACACAATAGGTCTACCCTCTTCTCTATAGCTCTGCATTTTCTTCAAAAATTCTATTCTAAGTAGTCGAATGGGCTGTCGTTCCATTAATATTTTCCGGTTGGTTTTTGCTTTCCTTCATCGAAATCCAAGTTTATGGATTTCCTTTCTCAAAGATTCCCTGCTACCCTGATATTCCATATCTTCCACAATTGTTTTATGAACCTCTTTGAGCGTGGGAACTCGGTTTTTCGTGACATGGTAATTATTGATACATGTACGTAAAATAGCCAAATCAGAATTGTCCATGGTAACTTTTGATTTTTTGTTTCTCTTTATATTTGGAGTTTAGAATTGTTCCATTTCACCTATTTCAATATTATTCATTTCGGAATTAATTTTCCTAATGCTTCTAACGCAAACTCCCGTTGCGGCAGCAACTCGTTCTTGAACCTTCACAAGAGGAATACTGATTTCACCTATCCTTGCTTCTGCCTGCATAAATTTGATGACATTACTGACAATTTCCCTACTTTGTCCACTCAGATTTTTATTTCTCACTTTACTCTTTGACGGCATTTTCAAACACAATAAACTACACTATCACCTATCTAATAATATTTCAAACCTATACACAACACAACCACAACACAAGGATTTCACATTCCACATACAATCAGAATAACGCCACAATAATTTTATTCCACTGACTGTACACTCATGACGTTAACTGCTTGAATAAGGCGGAGCGATTGAGCTCCTGACCCACTCCAGGGTTTTGTCTACTACACAACAAATTCTCCGAGACATCCTTACTCTTGTCGACCAGTACGTAAGGTATGGTTTGCTGCTGCTGGACGAAGGGCTATGTACTAGATTCCATTTTTTTCAATAATTGGTTTTAATCTTATTAGGGGAGTTCAAAAATATTAATTTTGGCAAGAGTTTTCCCAGAGACTCTGTTTATTTGTTGGGTTGAAATATCTCCAGCTAGAAAAAATAGCCTTCCTGAAGGAACAGAAGTACGTGAAAACTCCAAATATCAATTTCTTTATTTGAGGGTGAGGTTTCATCAGAAAAAGAATTTAATTTATTTTCTGATACTGTATTTGTTGGCTGCTCAAGTTAAAGAACCATACTATTCGTTTTTTTCAATATTTTTAAGGCAGCTAGTGGGTTGTTTAAATGTACATTTTTAAACCTTGTGTCCAAAAACGCTAAGTTTAATTGTACCATGATTACAAAACGATTCTCCATTTCTTTCTGTAACGTCCATAGAAGCTAGATTTTCAATGGTACAGTTAATTAGGGGTATTACTATTTTGTTTTTGGTCTTCCCCTTGCGCTATTTGCAACTGGTATCCATTATATTATCTTTGATAATATTATAATATGAATTGTGTTCATAGTCGACTTCCCTTTCCTAAATCCATTATTATTTCCTGTTTGTCCTTCTATCTTGTCTCTTAATCTTTCGTTTAAATCTAATTTTAATAGGGTCACTTCTCTGTAGAGGGTCTTCGTTCTTGCGTTTTCCATTCAGCTGGCATCTTTTCTTTTTTCCATATCGTCGGTTAAGAAGTGACACCTCGTAAGTCACAATAACCTCATTTTACAGGAGACACAAAAAACGTTTTAAAAAAGTAGTAAAAACTATATTGATCTCATTGAATGCGATTCTAAATGTATTAGTTGTTACGTGACATTATATTTGATCAATATTATGTATTTGTGATATTTTCATATAAATATTGCAGATACGTGCTCTCACTAGCATTATTTTTTTTGATATAGTACACATACGGGGTATCACTAGAAAATTACTAAAATAAAAGTATCGTTGGCTTTCACACTTTGTTTAATTACTAATAGAAAAATAAACAATAATTATTAACAAAATCCAAAATAATCAAACAAAACCAAATTCTTTGAATTATATTGGAATCACTGGAAAAAAATCCGCCTCAATCGTGTGGTAGACTATCATAAAATGTATGACAATCTTTGGGAATAACTTTTTTTCAACTCCTGTAGGTGGTCATACTTTTCTTCTTTATTTTCAAGGGGGCGGTCTGAAGTTGTTTGAATTGTTTCAAATCAGAAACACTACGTCTGTTCTTGCGATGAGGCAGATCCTTAAATGGTACATTCTCATCATAACACAACTTGACTTGGATATTGCCGTCTGGGGTATATTTTATCATTTTTATGTCATTTACTGTTGGATCATTCATTTTTTTTCTGGCCTAATAGATTTAAATTTCAGGGTTTTTTTCTGACCATAGTCTTTAACAAAGTCAAACGAAATTGACCGTGGGGAGATGCGCTTCTAGCTTCGAGTGTTACTTTATGGTAATCACTTGGTAAATAAATATGTTTATTCTTCAGCCTCTTTTCAATGGTTGCGTGAACTGAGTCTGCTTCCATTTGTCACGTTCTTAGCTACACTCAAAGAAAGCAAGGCATTAGACATAATAGAATTCTTGTTCTGATAGCCGCAGCCATCACTCCAAATAATTACTGGTTTTATATTATCAAGTAAAACATCAAGTTTATAATCTACAATACAACTTGCAAACGTGTTTGCAGATAAGTCGGCGTCTGTTTCAGTAAACCAATAACAACGAGCTTGATGGGTTACATTATTGTAGACTGTGAAATTGTGGCAACTCAGCTTAGTTTTGTAGTACAAAGCCGAGGCATTTAATAAAGGACACACCTTCACTGCTTGTACATCCTGGGTTATCACAATGCATTTGCCACTTGTCCCTTCTGTGGAATCTGTAGCTTTGAGTTCTCTAGCCCTATTTTTTCTCAATATGTTTGTCATAAGTATCCTTATCTGTTGATCTCACTTCATAGCTGATGCAAGTGTCACATCGATCCTTTTTTGGAGCTTGAAATGAGATGTTTTTGTTGTCAACTATCTTATCGAATGTGAAGCGACACACGGAACGTATGATTTCTCCTTTGTCGTGACAAAGCCTTTTGTATTCTTTATATAAGTCCGAGATGTTATTCCCATAAATTGGTTCAATGTATAACTTATTTGTTGACGCTCTACAATAACGCGATGGCAGCTTCGGCATCGCATCTAAGAATTCATTTAAGATTGTTTTTGCTGCAGCAGTACTTGGAGGTGCAACGGAAAGTTTTCGGTTGCTACCAAGGGTGCTTGAAGATGGACGCATCCTAAAACAAATTTCCCCAGGGATGGGGTTGATCCAATGATGTACGCTCCACTCTTTTAGGCCAAATGTTGACAGAAACAATTGTTTGCACACTGTTAGAATTTCATCATTTTTATTCCTCATAGAATAAATGAAAGATGCTTTTCTTCGCGAAATTTCATTGGGAGTTTTGTTTGTTCTTTTTGTAGGTGCCTTTGTAACCAAAGAAGAAATGTATACTTTCCTTTGGTCCCAAGTCATCTTGGACCAAAACGTGTCAAATAGGAGTTTTCTCTCAGCTTCACTCATTTTATTGCAATCTCTTCTTTTTGATTTTTTGCATAGCTCAGAAGTACAACGTGGTCCCATTTCTCGTGGTTTTCGATCACCACCTCTTTTTGCTTTCTCCCCTTTATTTCTCTTCCAGCCTACGTAAGCCTTGCCTTGTTCTCTCAATTTCTTATTTTTCAAATCATGCCAACTTTCAGAACATTTTATTTTACGACGTTTCTTGGTAGCTGGTACATTTCTATCTCTGATTTCGTTGTCATCTCTTTTTGACATTTGATCGACATCTCTTACCCGTTGAGGCAAATATTCCATCGCAGAATATGAAGAGACCTAGCTCTCTCCATCAACCCAGTCAAAATCATTGCCATTTTCTTTTCCTTCACTAGAGCTTATTACCAAATCGTTATTATACTCGATCCCAACTGTATTACTTTCATGTTCTACTTACAATTCTTCTACGATTATTCCGTTTTGGACGTTTTCTGTTTGATATTCAGTGGTTATTAATAATCATATCATGCTGCAGTGCTGAAATAAAATGTACATTTAGTGAAAATATTCCATGCCACTATAAGATAACCTTTACCTTCCAGTGGCTGTAGCACGTTTTCATCTGTGAAAAACCATTCAGCAGCCTCCAGGACATCTTCTGACAAAACTATATTTTTAGTTAAACCAGTTTTAGACTCTTTTATATTTTCTTTTTCTTTGTTCTTTCTGCAGAGCAAAACCATTTTTTTACCACGACTTTCCATTGTCAATAGCCAATCATTAAAATCTTAAATTAACATAACTAATTAGCGAATGGTTTAACAGTTTTTTCAAGTATTTTTCTATTGTTGATATAGTAATACTGAAGATACGTGTCATTTCAGAACAGATGCAGCCGCTAATGCAAGTGAGAACTCGTATCTTCGTTATTATTTTTGTAATTCACGCCATATCTTTTTACTAATTTATAACAACAAGTACCAATATCTCAAATTATTGTTGGATTCATACTATAAATATTATATCATGCATTAACCTTCAATACATGTTTGTTCTTTTGAAAATAATAGGAATTGCACAGGACACTTACCTATTAGCTGTTCACTATCACCTGACACACGACTGACACGAGAACTAACCTATATACGAGTTGTCACTTCAGTTTAATGCACTAACTTTCTACTAGGTGACACTACTCACTCTTTTTCGCCATTAATACTGTTCTAATAGATAAGTGGAATCACCAGCAATATACGTCTTGTGGTTCTGAGAAATTTGGTACCGATAACTAAATTTGACCAATTTTGTTAGTTACGAGGTGTCACTTCTTAACCGACGATATATCTTTCACTAGTTTGAATAAAATTCCCTTGAGCATGGTTCCTCCTTTATTATTAATTCTCCGTTGATTCAATCGATTCCTCTCACTTTATTATCTGCTAACTTTTCTATGGCTTCGTGAAATTCATCAAATCGTGACTCATTACCTAAGTCTTCCTCGTTCTGGTATTCTATGTTTTTAAATGGCTTTCCCATTTCTATTTTTGCTTTACAGTTTAAAAACCTAAACGTATACTGACGAGACACTTAAGATAGGTAAAACTGCAGTTTATAACTGAAAAATTTCTATTTCTATACATATGTTGATGAGTTAAGGGGGTAATACCTCTAAAAACTTACGTTCATATTTCCTAGAAGGTTCAAATGTAAACTACCAGGTCCCAATTTCCGGTTAGAGACCATTTTGTACAAAGGTGGATGCGCTTCTCTGAAAAAAAATATTTTTTTACAGAATATACGATTTATTTTCTACTTGACATACCTAGTTTGCATCGAATTGATTCCATAACACCTCCCCAATTCAGTGTCGATAATTCGAAAGTATTTACAACAATCAAATTCCATTTTATTCCAAACGCACGCTTTAAATAATTTTTCACAAGAACTTCTAACCTGAAAATGAATCAAAAAGGAAAATTTGCATGAGAATATTTCATCCGAGAGAATAAAGATTTACCTGGTCATGATAATAACCCAAATTTTTTTTGAAACAATTTTCATCTCTATTTTCTACGTCTGGACCGCAAATTTGCAAGGTATAGATAGAAATTCCTTTGTAGTATACGAATTCTTTAACGATTTCGTCTAAATTGTAGTCATGGGGGTCACCAAATACTCTGTAACATACAAAATTATGAAAAATCAAGATAGTACCAGCGCGTTCACCAAAATTTCAAATAATATATACCTGTAAATGAAAGGAGTAACATGACATAATTGTTTTGCGGTTATTTGTTGCGGTGGAATGTGTAGGTGAGGACGGGTCATTTGGAAGGAAATAAATTTTTCCAAGATTCCATTCTAGTTCAAAGGCTATATCGTCCAAAATATAACACTTGGAGAATTGTTTGTCTAACAGAAAACGAAAATCAGTTCGTTATCTACAAAAATCAGTTTTTTCTAAAATTCTATAATTGTATGTGGAATCAGGACAGCACTTTCAATGTCAAAATTAATATTTTCCCATGATTCAAAATTCACGCGAAAGGAGAAATTTGTACCTATCATATCATGTATGCGTGGCTATATAGAAAAATAGTCCTTACTGGTTTCGACCTTGGAGCACCAGGGGGAACTCCATTGTATTGAACCCCTTACCTCTGCATGTGGGGTTCTGAAGCGGTGGACCATAATGACCCTAGCTTCTCGTAGAACCATTTATGGAAAGAGAAAGAAAAAGTAAGACTTCCACCGGAAAAATAGTGGAGAAAACCTCTTCATCCGGGCACCTCACAGAGGGACAAAAGGCCAAACGGCACTAAGGTCGTATGCCGTTTAACCTCCCAAAACTGGGAGAACCGGGCGGCATAGACGAACCATGGAGAAAAGACCTCAGTGGAGCAGTGGTGCGGAAATACCTGTGACTCCTCAATCAAGTAATATCCCCTGAAGAGGCCAGGAAGCAGGCTATTCAGCGCCCAACCCACCCGAAAGAACCACCAACGGGGAAGATAAAGCTTAAAAGAGGGCCGGAGCATATTATTCCTCCACAGCGACCTCTTAGCAAAAAACCAAAAACAGCTGCAACGCTAATCGGGCAAGCCGCTGGTTACGCAGCAGATGTCAATACAGAGAAGGCTTTTAGGGTGGGAGTAATGCCCAAGGACTATCCTGGGGTCATCCTAAAAGCAGAGCAACGCTCCACCCTCGAAGACACTCTGATGGAAGAGCTGTACCAGAGCAAAGAGAATCCACTTCTCAGGTATTCATTTCCGTTGTGGAATGATACTGGTGGACTGTGGTTCCCAAGAATCGGCAGACTGGCTCATGAGGTCAGCGCCGAAATTAAACTCTTGGGAAGGACCCGAATTGGTGGCTCGAAGTGGAGACGACATCCCAAAGCCAGTCACCATAAAGGTGTTCTTCCCAATAAACCACGACATGAAATTGGAGAAATCCTCCAACTTGTCGAGGTTGAGAGCTCCAACCTCACTACTGGAGATTGAAAGATCCTTAACTCTAAAAAAGAGGGACAGGGAACTATCCTCCCGGTTGGGATCGATCACAAATCTGGGGAGGCTATGAAGGCTCTGAAGGCAGCTAAACTTCCGTTTTGAGTTATCTCTGTCTCGGGGCTGGGGAAAAAAGAACCCCGCGGAGGATCTAAAGGAAATTGAGATACCCTCCACATCTGGAACCTCTGGAAAAGGGGAAAAAGGCGAAAACTTGACCTTGGGTCAGCCCGAGATCTCCTTCGGCTCTGCTGGGGTGACTGGGGATGCGGAGATCGCCCCTGCATCCCGGGAAACTGGGCGGAGAAGCCTGGGGATCGACAGTCTGTTTCGACATCAAGAATCCTGCTCGAATTCCGAGGAAGATTTGGCCATGGTAGTCGAGGAGGGTCAGGGAGAGATAAAGAAGGGGGGTGAATAGAGGCTGAGTAACTCGGCCTCTCTCGTCCATAATAATTCACCTTCACGTTCACGAATATAGCTCAGATTAACCTGCATCACTCGAAGGGAGCTCAGCCGTGATTGCAAGATTGGTCGCTAGACTACACTGGATATTGTACTGATCCAAGAATCATGGATCAACAAAGAAGGCCAAATCAAAGGTTTGGCATGCAAGGATTCTAAATTGATTTATGATCAAAGCAAGTATCTTCACGTGCCTCTGTAATCATAAGGAATAACTTATGTGTTTCAGAATACGTGTCACCTTGTTCCAAGCATGGCTCACCTCAACATTGAGGGTATCGACCGAGACATCGTCATTGCCTCTGCCTACTTCGCTGGAGACGGGCCGATAACACCGCCAAAAGGAGTACAAGGAGCTAGTGAGACACTGCAATAGCAGACGGCTGCCAATTATCATTGGTTGTGATGCCAACGCACACAATACCGTGTGGGGAAGCACTAACAACAACGCAAAAGGTGAGTGTTTATTAGAATATCTCTTAGCAAATAACCTTGAGACCTTCAACGTGCGTACAACCCCCACTTTTGTCACGAGAGCAAGAGAAGAGGTCTTGGACGTGACAATTGTTAATGCTGCTGCTAGGAAAAATGTAAAAGATTGGAGGGTGATGAGCGAACCAACACTTTCCGACCATAGGATCATCGAATTTAGGATAGAGGGAGATACTACCTTGATTTATACAATCCGAAATCCTAGAAATACTGATTGGTCTCTTTAGAAGATCAATCTGATGGACAATTTGGAACACGTCGAAGTGAATGGGGTAAATTACCCGCACTACGACCTGGAACAAAGAGTCGAACAGATCAGTGAGGCAATAATGGAAGCTTTTCATTCCAGTTGCTCACTGTCAAAAGCTGGTTCATAAAAGGATGCTCCTTGGTGGAATGAGAAACTGTCAAATCTCAGAGAAGAGGTCCGTCGGCTCTTTAATAGAGCCAAACGTGACGGAAATTGGCAGGGGTACACTGAGAAGCTTACTCAGTACAATAAAGAGATTAGGAAGGCCAAAAGGCTTAATTTTAAAGCCTTTTGCAAAAAGATCATTTCCACTCACACAGCGGCCAGACTACAAAAGGTCATGGCAAATGGGGGAACTAACCCCACAATGTCGCTGAAAAAGCCAGACGGATTATACACGGAAGGTGAAGAGGAACGATCGACTCTTCTTCTTAGAACCCACTTTCCAGATAGTGAACCAGCAACAAGCACTGAAATAGCAATGAATTACACAAAAATCCCGCAAGAAAGATTGCGAAATTGCTAAGAAAATATTTACCAGACAACGGTTGGAATGGGCAATAAGTACCTTTCAACTCCTGCACTCCTGCAGCAAGGGATAGAGGAGATTCTTCCTCACCTGCTGAAGATTACAAGAAGCAGTCTAGCAGTGGGTAAAATACCTAGAAAATGGAGAAGGGTAAGAGTAACCTTCAAACCAAAAATAGGAAAAAAGATGGGACTGATCCCCGATCTTTTAGACCCATCTGTCTAGCATCGTTTCTACTCAAAACGATGGAGAAAGTAGTGGATAACTACATAAGAACAGATAACCTGGAGAATATATCACTTCATAAATGTCAGAATGCCTACAGAGCGGGTCGATCAACTGAGACGGCTCTGTATCAGCTGACCGAAGTCATCCAGAGAACTCTGAACAACAAAGAAATCGCATTGTGCGCATTCCTGGATATATCTGGGGCATTTGACAACACAACTCTTGTGTCTATCAAAGAAGTACTAAAAAGGCGAGGAGTAAATGAAACCGTTGTAAAATGGATGTATGAGTTGTCGACGACGAGGGTAGTTGAGACACAGGTGGGGAATCAAACCACCTCAGCTAAAGCCACTCGGGGGACACCTCAAGGGGGAGTGATATCTCCCCTTCTATGGAGCCTTGTAGTGAATGAGTTGATCTACAGGCCAACGGAGCTTGGCTTCGAATGTATGGGCTATGCTGATGACATACTTCTAATAGTCAGAGGCAAGTACGAGAGCACCTTGTGTGATTTATTACAAAAGGGCCTCAGAATCATTGAGCAATGGTGCTTGTCAGTGGGGCTAAACATTAACCCAAACAAGACCATAGTAATTCCATTTACCCGGAAAAGAACACTTCCAGCCGTGAAACCCATATCCTTAAACGGGGAAATCATAGAATGAAAATCAGAAGTTAAATATCTAGGGATAACCCTAGACAGTAAGCTTGTGTGGAATAAGCATGTTGAAATAACTGCTAGTAAGCAATAAGAGCTTTAATGGCGTGCAGAATTCTAGCCGGTAAGAGGTGGGGCTGTAACCCAAAATTACTGCGATAGATGTACGCCATAATTGTAAGACCAGCAATTATGTATGGGGCAATAGTTTGGCATACAAAAGCAAGTCAGTACAGCGCGAGGAAGACCCTCGACAAAGTTCAAAGGCTTGCCTGTCTGTGCATCACTGGAGCTATGAGAACGTGTCCAACTAGGGTCCTTTATTGGGCCGGAACCTTTCTGTAGTGTAATAGGAAAATGCTCCTATAAGAAAGAGATTTGGAAGAAAGAGGAAACCGAAAGATAAGCACTCTGGCGGTGCCTTCCCGGGCTGGAACATTTCAAAAAGTTCCTGCGGAACTTTGACACTGCTAGATCCAAAAAATATTTGGACCTCAGTAAAAACAAGCTACAGCTCCTCACGGGCTGTCTTTCAGGACACTGCCGCCTTAGGAAGCACCTAATGAGAATAGGTCTAGCAGAAATTGACGAGTGTAGATTCTGTGGGGAGGAGGATGAAACTCCGGATCTCCAAGTTCTAGAATGACTCGCCATTGCAAGCCAACGCAAGAAATGCTTCGGACAAGAAAGTTGTAAGAGTGAGTATCTAACCTCGTTGAAGCCGTTCCACATAATAGAGTTCATTAGAACCTTGGAACTGGCAGGCGAGTTGTAGTAGTAGCGAGAACATCTCTGATAGGGGGGCACAACAAATCTTAGGTTTCACTGCATTGTAACCCCGTTAAAATATAATCTAATCATGTATTTTGTGACCTGTTTTTTATTTTCCAATATATTGGAAACAGCGGTCAAAATTAGTTTACATGATATTTTAACGTTATTATGAATGTATTCAAATTTATTTTTAAATAGTCTTTTATTCGGATTGTGGAGGACGTCAGATCAATATCTGCTGCACTTTCCATTAGAAAGTGATCCACCTGATTTACGATTACCCCATTTGGTGGCTTCCAAGTTCCTTTATGTATATCTTTATGATTAAAAAATGTTACAATGATCATTTGTTGCTCTATATCAAATACTATAACTTTTTTTTCGATTTTATTACTTTTTTGATGCAAACTATGCTCTCCTATATTTGGTTTATACATCTGTTTCTTACTTACTTTGTCCTTTTGCATCACCTAGAATTACTTTTATATCATATTTCTTAGGTATTTTTGAAAACACTCCAGCTAGCTTGTCGTAATATTATTTATCTTTTTCTTCCTCATTTTTGCCTTCAACTAGCTTGTTGTAGTATTAAGATATCGAAGAAATACAGACAGATGGAACAATGGAATGTATAGTTGAAGGAGAGAAAATAGAGAAATATTAAATAAGATCGTAAACTTTGGTGGATGTGACTGTTATTCACTGCAATACAGTTTCAACAGCTCAAATTTTGTTGAATTAATTGAATAAATGATTTATCTACCTGTCCGTAACGTTTGCTATGTTTTCTTGTTGGTCAGTTTCACAAACCACAACTGAAGGAAAATCCGTATCCCAATTTAAATAACTTGTATCAACTCCGAAACTAATTGCGTTATTCTTAAAATCATCGTAAGCTGAATTAATCAACAACCCCGTGGCTATCCAGCTTAACGTGCAACATATCACCCAAAATACTCTAGAATGAACAGTTTTGATCATAAACTGAACTCAAATTACAAAAGCGACGAGTCAAAACATCGAAAATTTTATATAGTTGGCATTAGCAGTATAAATTTGTGTACTTGAGTCGCTTTTGTAAGCCGAATTTAGTTAAAAAGATCTATATGTATAGGAGTAACACACCTTTCTGTCCAGTGTCTATCTTTTTCTACTATGTATCGATATCCATGGAATGAAGAATTCAGTAGATAATTTTTCAACAATGAATTTATTTTATTTTCAGTCATTTTAGTCTAGAATACGATTCTTCTCAGACTGAAAAATCTGTGGTAGATTATTTCGTATGTACGGTAATTGATTTGATACAGACGTAACAAAAGGTAATGGTCACTTGACATGATATTCATAAATTAATAATTTAGTTGAAATAATTTTTATACAAAAAGGTATCGAAGTTCTGGATTAATTTTTAAATTATTCATACTATTCATTATATTTTTCCTTTGTTAGGATAATCTGAGTAAGTTAGTGAGTTAACGAATTTGGGAATTGTCTGAAATGTATTAGTTATGTTTGCTGGAATTTTACATATCTTTCCGAAAACAAGCTCGACTGAAGTATATTTAGTTACGGTATTTACTGTGTTTATACAGGGTGTTTCTATATTCGACCGACAACGCCTACCATAGAGAGATCTCAATAAATGGTTTATTTTGATATAGGAATACGAACCCTTACGCGGCTTAGTTGCTGAGTTATAGGCTGTTCAAAATTTTAAATCAAAATAAAAAATTTGCCATAAAACAAGAACGCCTTTAATTTTTTCTTTTAAATTTGGTGACCAATATGCTCCTTAATATAGTAATATTTTGACATAAACAAACTTTGGAAAAATTTAACCAGTGGCGCGCTGTCAGGGTTAGTTGTCGCTTTTATCCCTCTATTTTTTACGCCACTGGAGCGAATTCTTTTTTTAATTTTATTTTAAATTGCCTGATTATTTTTAGTTGAAAAAATAAAGAACTTTTATGGAGCTAAAATAAACGGTGTTGTAGAAATTTGCCTCTAAACAAAAGTCTGCAGATAATTAAATACTACTCAATATTTCTAAATTATAATATAATAGGCACGTGTGATATTTTTAATAGTTTTTGACAATTTGTGTATTTGACACGATCTTGGTAGATTAAATCATAGAAATTTTTTTTATTGAAATTAACGTGTCTCGACAGCATAGGTCATTGACACAAATACATAGTCTATACAATTATACAAACAAATGGAAATACAAAATATAACTAATACAGCACTGTTCTTATGTACAATTTGGTAGGTTTCAGTTATCACAATATTGGTTCATTATAGTTTATGATACAGTTTTGTGTCTTGAAGGAAGTCAATAACCCTTGAATGCTGTATGGTGAGACTCAGCATTTCCTGAAGGTTATCACTAAGTTGGTGTTTCAATCGCTTATTCTGATATTGATAACATTCTATCAGAATGTGTTTAACCGTGAGAGGACTGGAGTAGAACTGACACAGTGGTGGATCTTCAGATGCCATAAGGTGTGAGGCGCGTGTGTCCGATACGAAGCCTTCTTATGAGAACTTTATCTTTTCTTTTTAGGTTTGTGATTGATATGGGGCTCATTGTTGGTTGGATATCACTAAGCTTCGATCGGGATTTGCTCCAATGTTCTTGCCAATATCTTCGCATTCTACTCTTAAATAGAGACTTCAAGTCTGTGTGTAACTGGATTTTCTCATGCTTTAAGTTGGGCGAAGCTGCAGCTTGTTTTGCCGCATGATCAGCTATTTCATTGCCTGTAATGCCAATATGGGAGGGAATCCAGATTAGCGTGGTTGTAACTCCTTGGTGTGAGAGATTATTGAGAATTGCGTTTATAGATTGAACAATAGGATGCGTGGAGTATATGCATTTAATGGAATGAATAGATGCTAGTGAGTCCGTACATATGGCAGGGTGTTTGGAGTTACTTGTTAAAGAGGATAGACCTTGTAATATAGTGAAGAGTTCTCCTGTATGAACACTGGAATATGAGGGTAAAAGCTTCATTGTAACTGTTGCATCGGAAGTGGCAACCGAGCAGCCAACTCCTTCATTACCTTTTGAGGTGTCGGTGTATAACACCTTGTCGTATTTAAAAATAATTACATCCAGAAAATATTTTCTCAGAAATTCGTGAGATGTTTCGGACTCTGGATACTGAATTAACGATAAATTGAAGTTGGGTAAGTTGGTATTCCATGGTGCCGTGGGGGATGCTAGACTATGAGTTGTATGAGATAGATTAATATCGCCAAGTAAGGAGGTCAGGATTTCTATCAGGGACTTACGTTTTGGAGATACATTATGACTTATACGTTTAGATGTTAACAACGGGTAGACTGGATTGTTGGGGTTGGCAGATACTCTAGACGAGTATGTTAATAGGAGAAGTTGTCGTCTTAGCCACAGGGGAGGCTCATTGGCTTCACAGCTAAGGCTTTCAGCTGCTGGGCTAGATCTAAAACCACGAAGGCCAGTATTTTGTGCAGAATTCAGGGTACTTAATGCTGATTTTGAAGCGGACTTGTAAATATAACAACAGTAGTCTAATCTGGAACGGATTAACGAGCGATAGACACTAAGAAGTATTTCCTCTTCAGCTCCCCATTGGTGGTGTGATAGGCATTTTAAAATATTCAGTCTGTTCAAGCAATTCCCTCTAATATCCCGAATATGTTGTTTCCCGCTAAGCTTGCTGTCAAAAGTCAGGCCCAGGATTTTCAGTTGATCGACTACTGGAATGTCGTCTCCATTCAATCTTATCAGCGGATTTGATGAGATGGTGGTTCTTCTACTGAATTTGATAACTCTGGACTTCGTTGCCGAAAATTAGAGACCCGTTTTGTCGGATCATTTTTTCAGTTGACCGACTGCTTCTTGAAGTAGTCTCGACGTAGTGGTAGTGTTTTTGCCATGACAAAATATAATTAAGTCGTCAGCATAGAGGGCAATTTTTTGACGGGAGATCGGATGTTTGAGGAAATGTCGTTTATGGCAATACTGAATAGAGTGGGGCTCAGTACCGATCCCTGGGGAACACCATTGTATTGGAAGAAGCTGTTGGAAGTTGATCCGTTTGCAGACACTTTAAACGTACGATCACTCAAAAAGTTTTCAATAATGGAATACATGTTATCTGGTATGTAACATTCACTAAGTTTATTGAGGATAACAGGTCGTGGTAGACAGTCAAAGGCATTTTGGATATCGAACACAGCAGCTACGACTTCTTGATTCTTGTTAAGTGCATTCGTTGCGCAACTCTGAATAAGAGCTAGTTTATCACTTGCACTGCGTTGAGGTCTAAAGCCTGATTGAGTAGGGGATAGAAGTTTATGTTTTTCAAGATACCAAATTAATCTTTTATTTATCATTTTTTCTAGTAGCTTACATACAGTAGTAGTTAGTGAAATAGGGTGATAAGAATCTGCATCCGTCGGAGATTTGTCTTGCTTTTTACTTGGTAAGATGATTGATTCTCTCCATTGTTGAGGAAACTCTCTGTTGATCCAGATTTTGTTGTACAAACTCAATAATTTCGCCAGAGCATTTGTTGACAAGTTTTTGAAGAATTTAAAAGGAATATTGTCTGGACCTGGAGCTGAAATCTTACAGGATTAGAGGGAATACAGGAGTTCTTGGAGAAAGAAAGGAAGATCTAAATAAAATCTGTCTTGTATAACATGAGTAGGGATTTGGATAGTGGTATTTGTGGCGTATTCACTAGAGTTTTTACTTTTCTCCTGAAGTGCATTGCCGATGATAATAACAATTTTTTCGCTATCAGTAGTCAGTTCACCTTGATCTATTAGTGCTGAAATTTTTGTGAATGTTCTATTGCCTTTCATCTGTCTTATTTTTGTCCAGACTTGGCTAGGTGGAGTTTCACATGTGATAGAAGAAACGTAATTTTCCCAAGAATCCTTCTTCGCTTGCTTTAGCGTTCTTTTTGCTTTAGCTTTTAGTTTTTTAAAATTTGTGAGGTTGGATTCAGTGCGCGTTCGACGATATTTATTCAGCGCTCTTTTGCATTCACGAACTGCGACGGAAAAATTTTCGTTCCACTATGGATTTATTTTGTGAGAAAGAGATAAAACAACTTATCCGACATAGATATCTGCAGCTTTGGTAATGAAATTATTAAAAGTGACAATTGCTTCGTTGATGTTTTCGGGCAACTGAAGTTCGTCCGCTATACTGTTAGTATATGAATTAAAACCTGCCCAATCTGCATTGGCAGTTTTCCATTTAATTATTGTTTTCGATGGCTTGATACAGTTATTTGATATCAGTATAGGGAAGTGGTTGCTATCGTACAGACACTGTAGAGTATTCCATGTAAGAGATGGAGCAGATCTTGCGTCACTAATACTGAGGTCAATTGCAGAATAGGTTCCAGATGCAATATTAAAATAGGAACTACTTCCTGTGTTGAGTAGGCAAGTGTCGGTGTTTGCTATAACATTTTCAACAATTTTACCTCTACCAAATATTTTTTCCGAACCCCACATAGTGTTGTGAGCGTTGAAGTCGCCCACCACCAAGTATGGTACTGGTAGCTGTTGTATTAAGTCTACTAGTTCGGCTTCAGTGAGATTATAGCTTGGTGGTATATAGAGACTGCAGATAGTGATTTCTTGAGGACACCAGACTGTAGCAGCAACTGCTTCCAGCGCTGTATTGATGGTTAAGTTTACAGAGTAAAGATCGTAGAAAACAAATATAGAATATCCTCCGCTAGCTCAATTGCATTGTGTTCTGGTGAAGTGGTACCCATAAAAGCTTTTGAGTTTTCGCTTGTGTTCCTCTTTAAAATTTGTTTCTTGCAGGCAAAGTATGTCCGCTTTGGTATCCGTGACTAATTGTTGAATCCGTTCTAGCCGGGGGTTTACAATTCCATTGAATGAGTGTGAAGGTAATAATTAGTAAGTTGATTTTTGTGAGTGGGAGCTGTCACTGTCTTCGTCGCCTGTATCAAAGGATGTTTGGGATGTCTGACTATCCTGTTATGCGTCGTTCATTTGCTTCCTTATCTTTTTCCTTAATCTTGTGAATCTGTTTTTAATGGACCGTTCTGTTAAAAGTGGATATATAGTGTACATATCAGAAATCAAGTGTGTTAACATAATCAGTGAACTGTAGTGCCTTAGCTATGGGGTTATCACTACCAAAGGAATTTTCTAGAAATGCCAGAAAATTTTCAACTGGAAGAATAAAAGGTTTTGTCGCGTTTCTATATGTTTTTCTGATAATGTCAGTGTAATTTTCAGATATCTTTATGTCGCCTTTGGTTCTGATTTTTCTTTTTTTAGATTTAGGGGGCTTACGTGGAGTTACTGGTGTGGTAAAAATCACATTGTCGTTCTGAATTTTCGGTGAGGTGGTCTCTTCGCTTGGAATGGGGGGATCAATAGAGGAATCGGTTGAGATCGAAAGTGGTCTCTTTTGTCCCATTGCTGTTATTGTTGGTTCATTTATGGGTAATGAGTCAGTCATAAGAGTTCATACAGAGTTGTTTTCTTCAATGTTGGTTGATTGTGTGGGTATACGAGCTGGAATCTGAAAGGGAGTATCGGAATTTGAGTTTGGATAGTTACTTGCTATGTGACCAGTTTGCTTGCATAAGAAGCAGCTCATCCTGTCAGTGGATAAAAATATACGATATTCATTGTTTTCGAAGGTAACGACTAGAGAAGTTTGACGTTAATAGTTTTCTGTGGGAGATATAATGTAGACCTGTCTTCTAAAGGATAAAATATGGCTGTATTGATCCCCAGGAATACCAGCCTTAAGAAAGGAAACTGGGGACGCTAATTGCAAACCGAAATTTTTCAAATTCATTTCGATGAGGTCATGTGGGATAGACGGAGATACATTGGAAATAGTTACTCTTTTTGCAGGTGTAACCAATCTTCTTATAGAATGTTGCGTGCCTCCTACATCAATTTTGGGGTTATTTCCAATTAAATTATCAACTTGTTCAGTTTTATTTAGGTAAATACAAATTCTGTTATTAGAAATTCGTGATGCAAAACAGATATTTGTCGGACCAATAATATCTCCAACCGCTCTGATATAGTCAATAAGTTTTAGGTTTTCTGAAGAATGAACTACAATTGCCTGTTCTTTTTTTGGAAAAATAGGTTTTGGTGAAGATTTTGCAGCAGCTACATAAAATGTGGAAGTTGAAGGAAGACTACCAGTATTCGCTATTGTTGTTGATTGATTTACTGTAGGAGAACTGTTAATATTATTGTTACTACCCTTGTAGTCGAAGGTAGTAGCTTCTGTCATAATGATTATTAAAAGCTGGTTAAGTACAGAAAGTCAGCAATCAGTATATTAACTTGTTGTAATACTGGTTGCCTATTTCCGATTTGAATCGGCGTAAGTGGATAGTTGATTGTAGCTTTCTTATCACTAATTACCATATAACAAAAAAGGAATGTTTATAAATATAGAAATGTTCTATATCTAAATTAACTCGTTATCTCCAATCTGGGATAACAAAGTATTCAGTTCTTCAACACTTTAGTGATTAGAGTGGATCAAGAAGTTTATTTATTCTTTTATAATTTGTGTAGATAAACAAGAAAAACCTTGCACTGAACCCGAAACGAACTTAACTCGCTTCACGAACCGGTCGGAATCGTCATAGAAATTTAAATTCGTTTTTTCATTAATTTTGCTGTTATAAAATGAATTTTTCATTTGAAAAGCTGACCAATATGTTAATGATTTACGGGGAAGCTCGAAAAAATGGTAGAATGGCAGCTCATTTATACCAACATAGATTCCCCAATCGTCGAATTCCACATCATTCTACATTTGCAAGTATTGACATAAGGCTGAAAGAAACAGGAAACTTGTTAATTAAAATAAATAATGCTGGAAAGCAACGTACAACAAGTATGCATCTCGAAGAGGAAATATTAAATAATATTTTTGAAAGGCCATCTTTAACTACTCGAACTGTAGGTCGCGCTTTGAGAGTGGACCATTCTACTGTATGGAAGGTTTTAAAAGAACAAGTGTTACATACATACAAATTGGCCAGTGTTCAAGCATTAGAACCAAGAGATTTTCAGGTGCGTATGGAATTTTCAAACTGGTATTCACAAAAGTGTCGTGAAAATCGAAATTTTCCAAAATATGTGTTGTATATCGACGAGGCTAGATTTACTAGGGAAAGGAATTTTCAACTCTATAAATAGGCGCGTTTGGGATGAAGAAAATCCGCACTTTGTTTGTGAAAGGGGATTTCAGCATAAATATTCGGTTAATGTGTGGGTGGGTATGATTGGAGATTGCTTAATCGGGCCTTACATTTTACCAAATGAATTACATGGAGCAATTTATACGCGCTTTCTGGAAGAAACGTTGGATGAATTGTTGGAGAATGTACCGTTAAATATTAGACAAGACATGTGGTTTCAACACTATGGAGCATCTGTTCATTTTGCTGCAGCGGCAAGATATTACTTAAACAGACGTTTTAGAGAAAAACGGATTGGTCGGGGAGGACCCAATTGTTGGCCTCCAAGATCACATGAGTCAAATCCTATCGATTTTTTATATGGGGCTATATGTGTACGAAATAATCATCGAATCTGAACAAGTTCTAATAGCTAGAATTCAAGCTGCGGCAGAAATCATTCAATCCCATCCAGATTTAATATCAAAGACACTTTTTTTAATGACAAAACGGTGTAAAAAGTATATTGAAGTAAGCGGCCAACAGTTTGAACAACTACTGTAACTTTGTCAATTTTGTTATTGTTGTAATACAGTGTTGTTTAAATTTAATATGTGTTATTATTATTTTCATTGCCAATTTTGTTATTATTGTAATACATTTTTGTTTAGAATTGAGATTATCAATAACTTGTAATTGTTTTGAACTACTTACGCTTAATCATTATTCGAAATTAAATGAATAATTAATTAATTTGTAAATTACTTACGTGTTTGCAGACTTTTGTTTAGAGGCAAATTTCTACAACACCGTTCATTTTAGCTCCATAAAAGTTTATTCGTTTTTAATCTAAAAATAATCAGGCAATTCAAAACAAAATTAAAAGAATGAATTTGCTCCAGTGGCGTAAAGAAATAGGGGGATAAAAGTAACAAATAACCCTGACAGCGCGCCACTGGTTGAATTTTTCCAAAGTTTGTTCATGTCAAAATATTACTTTATTAAGGAGCATATTGATCACCAAATTTGGAAAAAAAATTTGAAGGCGTTCTTGATTTATGGCAAATTTTTGATTTTGATTTAAAGTTTTGAACACCCTATATCTCAGCAACTAGGCCCCGTAAGGGTTCGTATTCCTATATCAAAATGAGTAATTTATTGAGATATCTCTGTGGTAGAGCGTTGTCGGTCGAATATAGAAACACCCTGTATATGAAAAACACCAGTATGGTATCCAATTATTTTGACCTATGCACTCAAATGTGAGTTTTATAAACTCCCGATTGTTTCGTGATGGTGGCCGTCAAGTTTAGTTGCCATATATTGGTCACTTGTATACACTCTAAGGGCTGTATCGTGCTAACGAACCGAAATTTTTCCAAAAATGACTAAAAATGTAATGAATGAAATGATGAAGAAATAGTTTCACTTTCTGTAATTCGTGTTTATTGTCAGTTCGACTGACAAAAATAATAAAATAAAAAGTCAGAAGGTTTTTCTTATTTTTTTAAAAGTTTTTTTTACAACCACAAAGCTTTACTTATTGAAAATATCGAGATAACACACTCTCCGATCACACGGCAGCATCATCTCCACCTTGGTGAAAAGTTTCAATGAGGAAATAGCATCGCCGATAGCGTTCTTATTCAATAAAATTATTGAAGAGGGACAGTGGCCCTCTGCACTGAAGGTTAGTATAATTAAACCGTTGTTTAAAAATGGCGATAGACAAATAATAACCAACTATCGGCCTATTTCATTAATAACAAATTTCGCAATTTTTTTTGAAAAACTCTTAAAAGCAAGAATATTCAGTTACCCGAATACACACAGTGTCTTATCAGATAATCAATTTGGTTTTCGGGAGAAACTATCAACGCAGGATGCTGTTTACTTTTTGACATCCACACTATATCAGAATCTTGATAAGGGACTGCATTCAATGTGTGTGTTTCTCGATCTAGCTAAGGCCTTCGACACTGTGAATCACACACAGCTTATGAGGGTCTTGGAGAACATGGGCTTCGGTGGTACTTCTTAAAAATTAATGAACAGTTATTTGGAAAATAGGAAACAGTATGTTTCAATAAATGATATTATTAGTTCTGAAAAGAAAATTGCATACGGAGTACCGCAAGGAACAGTACTAGGACCGATTTCGTTTATAATGTACATGAACGCAATTATTAATCGTACAAGTGCGGGGATTATAAGCAGTTTTGCAGATGATACAGTCATCTTGTAAACAGGCCGCGATTGGAATGAATTCAGAGAGAAAGCAGAAGGAGACATGAAAGAGATAATAGACTGTTTCAATCAAACATATTTAACTATAAATTATAAGAAAACATACTTTATCACCTTCAGCTGCTACTCAGATACTCTTCCTTCCTATGATTTTTTGCAAATAATAAATAATCAGAAAAATATTACGATACTCTCAAAAGACTCTATCAAATATTTGGGAATAACAGTAGATAGGCATCTAAGCTGGAATAAACATATCGACAATGTTGCAACAACACTAAGGAGTTTATTTAATAGATTTAAATACCTACAAAAAATATTAGACCTCCACCAATTCAAAATGGTTTGCATTAGTGGAATCCCGCCTGTCATATGGAATTATAGCTTGGGGGGGAGGGTCTTGCAGACACTTATTTGAGGTAGCTTGAAAATTTACAGAAGCGTTTTTTAAAAATTATTCTATATAGACCCAGACTGTACCCAACCGATGTTTTATATCGCGAATTTAATTAGCTAGATATCAAATAGATATATTTTTACAAGTCAGTAGTATATGAACACGGAACAAAAAATATATATCTAGATCACAACTATAACACACGACAAAAATGCAATTCTATTGTTAAAGATCATTCAAGCCAATAAAACAATTGGACAAAGTGGTATTATTATCTCTCTAACAGATTATATAATTTCTTGCCATTAGTAATAAGACAGATAAAACAAATTCACAAATTTAAAAAAAGTGTTAAAATATTTTTGCTATTCCTCAGTAGAACAGAAGTACCTAATTTGATTGTGCTGTAAGTTCTCACTCTTGTGTAACTTTTTAGTTTTTAATTGTGATAAATTTTAAAAATCTGATAAGCTGTTAAATTTATGTATTTTAATGTAAATTAATTTTTGTATTTTTCATTGTAAAACTGTAATGATTACATTATATATTGGCTCTACATTACACATAACATTATTATTATTATACACCATACACTACCCCATGGACAGACTTTGCCTTTATGGGAACGTATTCAAAGAGTTAATTTTCTAATACTGTATTTCTGTAGTATACTTTTGTCTGAATAAATTATTTTTATTATTATTATTATTATTATTATTATTTGCAACTTCTGTGGTCGTATCCTTGTGTATTATTTATCTTATGAATTTTCATAAGGATAATAAGAAAACAGATTTTCCACTATGCCGACGTTTCGGATTTATTTGAATCCTTTATCAAGGCTACAAAGATATACATGCAAATGGTGATTATGACTATTAAATACTCAATAAAAAACATTAAAACTTCAAAACCTCTCATAAAACTTTAAAACCTTAAAAACTTCAAAACCATCAAAAATAAAATCATTAAACTCAGTGGCCCTAAATATTTACATGAAAATATGGTCAAGTTCAGAGAAAAATTGCTGTTGAATGATTATCCCCTTAATGATTGTAATATTATAATTGATAAAAATATTGAGAGAAGTTTATCACCAGTATTGACTGGAGATTCACATATATATTTTAAGATTCCTTATGTTAAGGGTCTTTCGGAAAAATTGAAACACATACTATGAACAGAAATATCAACAATCGTATTTTACCATACAAAAACGGTAAATTGTTTTTATTCCTCTATGAAGGACAAGTTACCGAGAGACTATGAATCAAATCCTATTTAGAAAATAAATTGTTTGGAATGCGATAGATGTTATATTGGTCAAACCAAGCAAAGGTTAAAAAACAGAATATATGCCCACAAGAACTCATATGATGAAAAACATAGGGACAAATCAGAAAAAACAGCATTATCAGCCCATGCATTTGAACAAAATCACAAATTTGACTTTGAAACCGTCAACATCCTAGATAAAGAGACTAACTATCACAAACGTCTTTTAAGCGAAATGTTATTTATTGAATTGAGTGAGAATACAGTAAATAGAAAATCAGATACTGACGACTTAAATAAAATTTACAAACACATAATTAGCAATTATATAAAATGAAAAAACAATCGATACTAGCTCAATAAATAATATCTATAATAGATAATTTTTGGTTATTTAACAATTACTAAGAATTTTTCGAGGACACACTGTATTAAAAAAACTGTCCCAGTCCAACATAATTAGTAGTTTTTTTGCAATTTTTGTTTTTCGTTTATCAATGAATACGTATAATTTACTTTCAACACCAAATATTAAGGCACAGTTTGTTTATAGAATCTCAATAAAAAGGAAAATAAATTATTACCAATGTTTGAAGATTGTGCATTATTTTGTTTCTATATGACGTGCTAGAACATTCTGAAATATTTTCATGTTTTCTCGTCGATTATCAATTTGACAAGGAAATAAATCATCTCTACTCGACGGAAAAAGCCTCTCTAGGTAAGAGTAACACCTTGAGAAATTTTAAATTGTCAGCAATTTAGATTTCATTTTATTTGATGATGCTTCTTAGAGACAAAAATGTGAGAGATTTTTAAGTATTTAGTTTTTTGGAATTTTATTTAATTTTTTTGAATTTTTAAATTTTTACATGAGAGTTTTTTAAGGTTTTGAAGTTTTTAAGGTTTTGAAGTTTTAATGTTTTTTATTGAGTATTTAATAGTCATAATCACCATTTGCATGTATATCTTTGTAGCCTTGATAAAGGATTCAAATAAATCCGAAACGTCGGTATAGTGGAAAATTTGTTTTCTTATTATCCTACAGAACCGATGAAAATTCATAAAATAAATTATTATTATTATTATTTTTTTATTAATTCACAATTGTCAGTGGAGGATTGGCATGTCCAGGATGGGATTCTCAAGGTTTCAGCAGCCTAGTCATGTGTGAGCACTCGTCGGACGGTTCGGCATGTTCCCAATATAGCTGCTTGTTGGGCGGTAATTATATTCTTATCAACATTTTCCAATTTCAGTTTCTTTAACTCGTTTTGTAAGTGTACTTCAACGAGACCAGTAGTTGAGATAACCAGCGGATGTATGGTTACGTGTTCTAATTGGTAAGCATCCTTTAGTTCGTGCGCCAAGTCAATATATTTGTGTATTTTTTGGGTCCTAGCTTCTTTAATGTTGTGATCGTTAGGGATGGTGATGTCTATTATATTAGCTGTCCTCCCTTGTTTTTCTAGTACAAGTATATCTGGTTTATTGTGCGCTATTTCCTTATCTGTGATTATCATTTTGTCCCAGTATACTTTTAAATTTTGGTTTTCAAGTTGTTCTTTCGGGGTGTAATTGTAATAGGGCACTTGTTCTGTCAGCAGGCCGTATTTTATGCAGATTGCCTGGTGGAATACTTTGGCTACATCATCATGTCTTTTCTTGTGGTCCCGAGATACCAAGTAGGAGCATCCTGCCAAGTGGTGTTGAATGGTCTCTGGTTTTTCGTGACATAATCTGCAACTATCGGATGGGATTTCCTGTCGGATGATGAAACGTCTGTAGTTTCGTGTGCTTATTACTTGATCTTGTATGGCCAGTAGAAAACCCTCCGTTTCGGCCATGAGTGTTCCATTCGATAGGTACAGATTTGATAAGCGTGTATCCACCTCTTGTCCTGCTAAAGCTGCAGCATATCGTCCATGCAGTTCTTTACCTTTCCAGATTTGTTCTAGTTCAGCGAAGTAGTTCTTATTTTCTTTTTCAGGTGGATTCTCGTTCGCTAACTTTAAGGGTGAAAGAGAGGAGTTAATAGATGTTATTGCTCTATATGCGGGGTGTGTTACGGACTTCAGATAAGTAAACAGCTTTTCACATTCTTTATTGTGCATTTCTTTTAGATTTATTATTATTATTATTATCTCTCAGTTCTCGCTTTATATGCGGTTTTTCAAGGGCCATCGGCGGGCAGCAAGATGGCTCTCACTATTGCAAACTTAGAGCCTTCCTTACTATATTGCAGGTAGACAAGATGACAAATTTCTGCATTGTAGTTATAATGTTTGGGTGCAGTCCAAGTGATTTGAGGTGGGTCGGTAACATTCTAGGTACAACCCCCGGGGATGAAATTACAAGTGGGACTATAATAACATTTTCTTGACGCCATTCCTGTTTTATTTCATAGGCCAGATCTGCATACTTTGTGAGTTTATTCGTCATTGTGTTTTGTAAGTTGTTACTGTTAGGAATGGCGATATCAATCAGCCAAGTCTTCTTTTTCAGCTTGTCTCTCCAAACAATGTCCGGTCTATTCGCGGGTATTGTTCTGTCCGTAATAATGCTCCTATCCCAATAAAGACAGTGGTTTTCATTTTCCAGCACAGCCTCTGGATTGTACTGATAATACGGTGTGACAGTGTCAATTAGGTTAAGATTATGAGCCAGCCCCTGGTGGATGATCTTAGCCACACAGTTATGGCGATGAAGATATTCGGTGTGGGCAAGTGTCCGGCATCCTGCAGTGATATGTTGGATTGTCTCCGGGTCAGACAGACATTTGCGGCATTTGTTATCCACCACGGTTCGATCTTTTACTACATATTTCAGATAATTTTTGGTGGGGTTTACCTGGTCCTGGATAGCACACATAAATCCTTCTGTTTCTGGGAATATTATTATTATTATTTTTTTTTATTATAGAGCATCGACTGCTTTGGTCATTAGCTCTTCTAATTTGGAGGAGGGAAAACTCATGTTCACCCGACGTATAATCGGGTAGTGTTGGACTCCTTTATGGCCTACCAACCAAAAACCTCCCCGAATATTTGAGGCTACACTTTTATATTCTCAGATACAAATTGTTCGCTTTTAGGAAATTTAGGAGCTTAATTTGCTGGTCTGTTGTTGATGTGCATGACTTAACATCTTTTGCAATCCCCATATCTAGACGGCTGCGAGAAAGCAGTGGGCATTCAACTATTAGATGACTTACGGTGTTTTGTCTTCCGCATTCACAGACAGGTGGGTTTCTACCGAGAAGAAAGTGAGAGCTGGTCAGGTTAGTATGCCCAATTTTTATCCGGGTAATTATCACTTTATCCCTACGTTTTTGAAGTTTGTATTCTGTTGGTTTGAGTTGTATGTTTGGTTGTATTTGTTTTAGGAAGTTATTATTTACAGTCCATTCTTCTTGCCACCTGTCCATAATTTTTTCTTTTATGCTCTTTTTCTGTTCTTCTAGGCCTTCATCATTTTCCTCTGTGCTGATATTTAGAGAGGACAGTAAGAGTGATGTTCTTATTGGAAGTGATAGACTGCTAATTCGTTGGGTATGGAAAGGTGTCGCTGGTGCAGATAGTATTTCATGAACTGGATTTGTAGGGTTGTTAAGAATTTTACAGTAGTAATTTGACATTAAGTTTTGCCTTCTGTACCGAAGTGGTGTTACTCCTCCTTCACAGCATAATGAAAGGTAAGGGCTTGTTCTGTATGCACCTAGAGCTAATCTTAAGGCAGTACTTTGAATATGCTCCAGTACTTTCAAGTTAGATTCACTTGCCGAGCCGTAAATGATGGACCCGTAATCCATTTTTGATAATATGTACGTCTTGTAAAAATTTATCAGTACAGTTGTATCAGATCCCCAATTGATATTGGCTAGGGTTTTTAAGATATTTAACCTTTTTTTACAGTTCACTGCAAGCTCTTTTATATGGCCTTGCCAAAGAAGTTTCTTGTCAAAAATGAGACCCAGGAATTTGGTAGATGTTTCAATCTGGATATTATTTCCATACAAGTACAGCATGAGTTCAGGATGACTTCTCTTTTGCTTGCAAAAGTGTATGCAATGTGTTTTAGCTACCGATATTATAAAACCGTTGTTTTCCGAATACTCTGCGATGGCATCTATGCTATTCTGTAATGTGCTGACTATATCTTCCATAAGCGGCGAGGAGTAAAATATCGCCAGATCATCCACATACAGACTTTTTTGTACTCTTTCGCTTACAACATTTGCCAAGCCGTTGACAGCTACCAAGAATAGAATTACACTCAAGTTTGCCCCTTGAGGGATTCCATTTTCCATATAATGCCTTCGTGATGTTTCCATTCCAACTCTAACGCTAAACTTCCTTTCACTTAGGAAGCTTCGAACAAATTTCGGCAAGTGACCACGAAAACCCCATGTATGTAATGTTTTCAAAATCCCGTATCTCCATGTTGTATCATAGGCTTTTTCGATATCGAAGAATATTGCTACCGTATGTGATCTCTCAGAAAAACTTTTTTTTATGTAGTTATCCATTAATACGAGTTGGTCGACAGTGGATCTTCCTTTACGGAAGCCCATTTGATAATTTGATAATAGTTTTTCTTTTTCCATATGTTGCAGTAGTCTTACGCATACCATTTTTTCTAGTATTTTACCTAGACAACATGTTAGTGAGATGGGTCGATAGCTAGATGGAATTTTTGCATCTTTTCCGGGTTTTGGGATTGGTATTATAATTGCATTCTTCCATTGTGTGGGGTAAGTACCGTGGATATATATTTTGTTAAATAAATTTAATATATATATTCTTTTATTTTCAGGTAAGCGCCTAAGGAGTTCAAAAGGGATCTCATCACTACCTGGTGCTGAATTGTTGGTGGTTGATATTGTTTCCTCAAGTTCCTCTAAGCTGAATGGTTTATTATATGGTATGGTTTCTCGTGTTTCGAAGTTTATCGTTATGCTTTCCTGTATGGTTTTAAGTTGTACAAAATTTGGGTTATAATTATTGGTGGCACTCACTGTTGCAAATTATTTGGCAAGTTCTTCTGCTATATTATCTTCGCCCGTAATTTCTCTACCGTTTATAATTAATAAGGGTGAGGTCACTTTGAAGCTATATCCCTTAATTTTTCTAATCTTTTCCCAAATTTCTTTTGTTGGGGTATTTAAGTCGATTGTACCGACATAATCTTGCCACGATTCTCTTCTGCTTTTCACCAAAAGAAAACGGGCTTTGGCTCTGAGTCTTTTGAAGTTAATCATGTTATCGTTGCTCGGCATTCTCTTAAATAAATTGAAGGCTCTTTTCTTACTTTTAATGGCCTCTTCCAATTCTGGGTTCCACCAAGGTACTCTTCTTTTTTTTACCAAACCACTTGTTTCAGGTATACTTAAATTAGCAGCGTTTTGAATGGCATTGGTTAATTCGTCTACTTGCTCCATGATTGATACTCCTGTTATGTTTTGCGAATCTAAAGTATTTCCATAAAGTGTCCAGTCAGCTTTATCGAAAATATATTTTTGTCTACGCCTTTTGTTTATGCTTTTATCTGCTATTTCAATCGATAGAGGAATATGATCTGAATTCCATTCTTCATTGACGTACCAGTTGAATTTGTGTGCGATTTGTGCTGACGCAATGGTTAGATCGATTGAAGTCATATTGTTTGATCTTAGATTGAGATATGTTCCTTCTCCTGAATTCAAAATGATCAGGTCTCGTTCATTTATTATATCCTCTAGGATTCTACCTCCTGGGCATGTTTTTGTCGAACCCCATAGTTCGTTATGTGAATTAAAATCACCCAACAGAAGGAATGGCTCCGGTAATTGTCTAATACAGTTTCGTAACTCTGCCGGTGTCCAGTTTACATCGGGAAGATACATATTACAAATGGTCATTTTGAAGGGAAAAAGTATGGATATTGCGATAGCTTGAAGGTTTGTGTTCAAAGGAATGATAGTGAATGGTATGTGTTCTTTAACAAACGTTATTACCCCGCCTCTAGCACGTCTATCATGTATGACGTCTAATCTGGCAGATTCATAGCCTCTTAAATTAAAATGTTCTCCTTGTTTCAGATGTGATTCTTGTATGCAGATGAGGAGAGGTGTTTTACTGAGAATCAAGCTCTTCAACTCAGGGTAGCGCGTTTTACACCCGTTGCAATTCCATTGTAGTATATTTTCATTTAGAGCCATGAGATATTAAGTTTGTGTTATGTGCTTTGAAAGGTGAAGAGCTGCGTGAGTTTAAAATTGAGTATAAATAAAATTTATAAATGGATAAAATGTGTGAATAGATAAAAAGTAAAATAAATGAAGTATATAAATAAATAAAATGTATGACTAAAGAGAATGTATAAATAAATAAATAGCACAAGACTAGAATAGACGAATTTATATTACATGTTTGAATCCGAAGCCAAAGGCTCTTGGCCCGGAAGTTGTATTTCTATATCTATACCAGTTTGAGGTTTTCTTGGCTTGCCTTTAGGCCAACCTTTCTTTTTCTTTTTATTTTGCTAAATATCAAAACCGTCTTCAGTGGTAATAGATTCAATATCAGAGGTCTCCGAAATATGGCGTTTGGATCGCTGGGAATGGCTCTGGGATTCTGACTGACTAGCATTATAGTTTTCAGATGCGAGAGATTGATATGGGTGTAAAGGTCTTTTCATTATTTTTGGTGTTATATCGAAATTGTTTTTGAGAGCATTCATAAGGGACGGAATTAAGTCATTAACCAAGTCTTTTATAGAAGTATTTGCTACAGTAGAGGCTACCTGGGCATAATAAGTATTTGGTCGAGGAACACTTATTTGTGTTCTTTTTCTTGCTTCAAAGTACGAAATATTTTCTTTAACTTTTATTTCCTGAATTGCCTTCTCCCGTTTAAAAACTGGGCAATCTTTAGAGGTTGAAACGTGAGCTCCTTCACAATTGACACATGTTACAGGTGGTTCGCACGGGATTCCTGTATGTAGCGGTTTTCCACATATACACACCTGTTCTTTGTCGCAAGACAGGGATGTGTGACCAAATTTCTGACACTTAAAGCATAGAAGTGGAGATGGTATATATGGGCGTACTTTTAGTAGGTAAAAGGCAACTTTGATGTCTTTCGGAAGTTTCGGAGTGTCAAAAGTTAAAATGTGGTTCGAGGTTTCAATAAGTTCTCCATTTCTTTTTGTTTTTATTCTTCGAACTTCTAATATACCTTGGCCCTTCAGTTCTTCTAAAATTTCTGCTTCTGTACAGTTCATCAGATCTTTACAGTTGATTACTCCCTTGCAAAAATTTAAACGTTGGTGTGGTTTTACTTCGATGTCATAATCTAGTAACTTTTTCATTCCACTAATTGTTTTCGATTGGTTTGCAGTCGCTGTTTCAACGAGTAATCCATCTTTTATTTTTCGTAAGTTTTTAACCTGTCCTACTATTGAATACATTGCTCTATTTATTTGAAAGGGGCTGACTTTTGAAAAGTCTCCTTCCTTCCTCTTTACGACCAAGAACCGGGGTGTTGTTCCCGTCTCCAGGTTCGTATTTTTATGGTGCTGAGTGAAGGCAACGGCAGTTATAGCACCCCTAACTGCAGCTGGTTCTGGCGTATTGAATTTTGGTTTCATGTAGATCCCACGAGTAGGGCAGAAATAACAAGTCCGGCAGGGCAGTGCTCCCATACCCTGCTAAGGCTAAATACATTGAGGGGTCGCCTGGTATCTCAATGGCATCGTTCGCAGCCTCTCTGTCGTGGGGCTATTCACAGATCGACACGATTGCTTCCATCTTCGGTTCCGGATTTTTTATTTAAGTTCACTCCTCTGGACTCTTCTGTCTGGGTTACCATACCATAGCCGAGGGTTCCAGTTTTTCGGCGCCGGAAACTCGCCGCTCGTCCCCCATATCTGGTCAGGACTTGCCAGTGTGTTCGGATGTAACTTGGGCATGTTGGATCTTCTACTGGCATTTGTTGGTGCTATCACATCGGCATAAATAGCCCCACCAGTGCCCCACTGACCATTTCTGAGCTGTTTTTTAGTTTCACTCCTCCCTTCCCGTCCTTGCGGGTCGAGGAGGGAGGAAGTTACTCAGCCACTCCACCAACGACAAGGTCTTACAGCTCCTAGGAGGGTATTATTATTATTATTATTATTATTAGTATTATTATTATTATCATTATTATTATTATTATTATTATTCCTCAGGGCTCGATTTTGGGTCCAATACTTTTTATAATATTTGTTAACGATTTACCAGAGGCTATTGACACTTTTTGTATTTTATTCGCTGATGATACTACAACTTTATCTGATGGCACACAAGCTGGTGATAATATTTTGTTGAATCAGTGGTTCCTGGCAAATAAGCTGAAACTCAACGACACTAAAACGAAACACATTCTTTTCAGTTTAGATAAATGGGCTATAAAATCAGAGCCAGTTAAATTACTGGGCATTCATTTGGATACAAACTTAAGTTGGTCACCTCATGTTGACTACCTTTGTTCAAAATTAGCGAGCCAAGTTTTTGTAATTCGTCAATTAAAATCATGTATACCAACTCATTTGTTAAAGTCTGTATATTATTCACTTTTTCATAGCAATTTAACATATGGTATTATGCTATGGGGCAGCAGCACATCAGTGCACAAAGTATTTGTACTACAGAAAACTGTAGTTAGAATAATTTACAACGCACCAAGAAACACCAATTGTAAAAAAATATTCAAAAAACTTGAAATATTGCCGCTTCCGTGCTTGTATATTTTCGAAGTGTTAATTGAAACACATAAAAATCGATATGTTCTGACTAAACATGCAGATGTTCATAATTATGATACTAGAAATAGTAAAGACATTGTCTTTCTCAAATCTAGACTGAAAACAACAAAAAACAATAAGTTGGATGTTACATTGTACAATTCATTTGTGAAATATTTTGAACATATAAATATAAGTGATATGACGAGAGTTCAATTTAAACATTTTGCTAAGTCTTTTCTTTTAAATTATTGTTTTTATACAGTTGATGAGTTTTTGGAGGAATTGAATACTTGGGCTTAATGCTTATATGTTTGTTTTGTTTAATTTAATTTTTACTTTCTATTATTTTTTAACTTATTTTATATTTTAAAATTGTCATATTTTCATCAATATTTTTACTTTATGAAATGTATATCTGTATTTATGTAAAATTTTTACTTTCTATTATTTTTATTATATTTTAAATTTGTCATATACAACACTATACAATCTTTAATATTTTTAGTTGGTAAAATGTATTCATATGTACTACTTTCACTGACTTCTAATGTACTATGTATGTGAATGGGGTCAATAAACCATCGATCTATCTATCTATCTATTATTATAATTATTATTATTGTGCGATCTCGCCAAGGCGTTTGACTGCGTGGACCATTCTCTTTTGCTTGCTAAAATGGAGCATTACGGCATTCGTGGTTTACCATTGGTGCTCATTGGCTCTTACCTTGCCGATAGAACCCAGTATGTCAGCTTTGATGGGCATGAATCAGTTAATATGCCAATCCGATTTGGAGTTCCACAGGGTTCAGTCTTGGGACCCTTACTGTTTCTAATATTTATTAATGACTTGCCGTCAGCCGTTAACGGATGTACTTGTATTTTATATGCTGACGACACGACACTACTTTATGATGAAGATGAGTCTGAGGAATCTGAACATCTTTCATTAGCAAAAAATTGGTTTGTGGCTAATAGACTTCAATTGAATGAAAGCAAGACCGTCAAAATCACTTTCACCTCGGACAAGCTTGCTCATAACTCACAACCAGTTAAGCTTCTTGGATTAACACTTGACTCGAGTCTTACCTGGTCTGCTCAAATTGAAGCCTTGTGCTCTGCGGTGTCTTCGCAAATTTATGCACTGCGGCAGCTTCGGCATTGCTTGCAAACCAAGGCCCTTCGTACTGTGTATTTTGGCAACACTCACTCACTTCTCACTTACGGCATTAGATTTTGGGGAAACTCGAGTGGGGCTTATAAAGTTTTCGCTCTTCAGAAATCCGCCGTGAGGATTGTCGGGAATGCTCCTTATGGTTCGCACTGCCTGGCACTGTTTAGGGGGTGCAGGATTTTACCGGTTCCTTGTCTGTACATTTATGAAACATTAGTATTGATTCACAAAAATAGATCCAATTATAATTCGCACTATAATATTCATACCTACGGCACGAGGAATGCGGTGGATCTTGTGGCCCCTTTCTCTAGGCTTAGGACTACCCAGGCGAATAAACTAAATGTTGAGTATTACAATGTTTTTAATAGTTTTTATAGAGGTCTCGATCTCCAAAATAGGAGTCTTCGTGAATTTTGTAAATTCGCTAAGATGTTTTTATTGGAACATTGTTTTTATTCTATCGAAGATTTTTTAAAATTTGCGCCCAGAGACTGCCGTTGTTAATTTTATTTTTTAGTTGATGTTTTATTACCTTTAACCCAGTTTTAAATTATTGTTACTTTTCTTTTATTAATTGTTTCAAATATTATTTTATTCCTTTCATGATGACTGACTTCAAACATAATACATATGTACATGTTGTCAATAAACGTATATCTATATATCTATCTCTCTATTATTATTATTATTATTATTATTTTAACTAGATCTCTTCTTAAGGCATTTTACATAAGCTCAGGCTTTTTGGTCTGAGTGTGGTTTATTCAAATATACAGATATAAATCTATCAAAGCATATTTGACCTTCCACTTTTTAGCTTTATTTTCCCAGTACTTTCCTTACAATGGTGCAAGTGCCAAGAATAGCTGTTTTCTGCATCTTTCCAATTGCAGATGGACAGCCTTACCAAGCTGCCGTGGTACAATGCCTGTTGTGGATAGAACCATGGGTAGGATAGTAACTTGGTCTACTTTCCACTGCTCTTTGATATACTGAGCGAGGTTTCCATATTTTCGAAGCTTTAGGTTGATTGTGTTTTCCATGTTGTTATCATTCACAACTGCGAAGTCGATAATCCATACCTGTTTTTCTCTCAGGCTCCACAGAACCACATCCGGCCGGTTTGCTTATTATTATTATTATTATTATTATTATTATTATTATTATTATTATTATTATTATTATTATTATTAATATTATTATTATTATTATTATTCTCAATTACCCTCCTCTTCCACTCTTCCAGCCCTATTACACATCAATCTCCGCAGACATGCTGCCCTTACTTTCGCCTTCTGTACCGCCTTTACGATATAAGTCTTGAACACCTCCAGGTATTTCACAGACTCTTCCATACGAATTCTCCTACTCTTCACCATCACGCTCACCTCCTTCGTCTTGCTCCGTCACTTCACTATCAAACCCACCGTCTTTTCTTCCGCCACTTCCAATCTGCACCGCTCAATCTTCTCTACATTCTTCCTACACATCCTCTCCGCCTTTCTGTCTATCTCGTCCGCATAGACCCCTCTTCACATACTATTACACAAACCTCATCAAACACATATTCTCAGAGCGTCGGTCCCAGAACCAAGCCCTGGGGCACTCCAGCCTCCATCTCATACCTCCTCCGTCTAAAGTCTACTATCACTCACCCCGTCAGATGGTCCTCTAATAGAACTGCATGAGTTTGGCGTACACACTAGATATAAATTGAGTGAATGATACGATGAGTACTCAGTGTGTATTTTATTATAGTCCTCTACTAGCCTGATCAGGCCCTCCCCTACCCCAAGCCTTAGCAAAGCGTTCAACACCGCTCGTTTACTGACACTGTTGAATACGTTCCCGACGTCGAAGAACACGACTGGACCAGTTTCTTGTTCCACCAGCTGCCCTCCCTTTCCACCAAACCCAGCGCCCAGATACATGATTTACCCTTCACAAACCCGTGCTGCTTTTCCCTAAAACCTCCATTCCTACCCACTTACTCCTCAATTCTATCCTTTATTATCTCCTCCATCAATTTATACATACCAGTCAGCAGGCTGATGAGCCTGTAGTCCTTCGCCCACTTACCCGCCTTCCTTACTAGTATCATCCTGGTCACCTTCCATCTTTCCTCCCTCAGCACCCTGTTGAATCGTTCCCAGAAGTACTCCCCAGTGTCATCCAACAGCCTCTTCTCCACATCGCCTATCTCTACGCTCCAGCTCCTTTCTCTTCTCCTCGTAACCATGTAACGATATTGGCGTCAAACCTGTACTCCAACACCACGGCGAGTAGCTCCTAGAACAGTTACCTACGTCGTAAGACCAGACCAGAGCGATACTATAACAAGTTTGGACGTCCCATACCGAGATGGCGGTACTTTCGCCGTAAAACGATAGAAATCAATCACGGACATACATTCGAGGGAATTCGAACACCAGTCAAGCTCGAACCTGATACCATGAGTGATAGGTAGCTTCATATTAAAGGTTAAGCCTTTACGCGTAAAAGCGAAGACGAAACCAGTTACCAGAAACTTGATCCTGACACCGGCGTTGCAAGGAAGTTTCGAACGCCGTCAGCGTTAGCCGTCAAATCTCTGTTGTACGTGTCCTACCCCTCTGTCTAGTATTGATCCGGAGGGTAGAACACAAACCAACCCTATCCGTCGCTAAACTCCCGGTGAGAATTGATCCTGGGACAGAAGCATTCCTCGCGGGTACGAAATCTTCGTCGAGTATCGATCCGGAGATAGTACTGAATTCCCACCCTACGGTACCCCGCTGAGTATTGATCGTGGGGGAGGCACCTAGACCCTAGACATTGTAGATAATTCAGAGAAGACGTGGTTAGATCCCAGAAGTCGGAGATATCGGAAGAACGACCCTTATTAAACCCAGAATACACCGCAGAGTACTTTAGAGGCGAAGTACGTGAGATTTATAGAAGCCGACCACCCCAACCGGCTACCGCCGGCCAAGATTGCAACAGCGTGGACCAGAATCGAGACGCTTTGTACGTAGTTGTATATAGAATTTTATTGTACATAATTTTAGTATTTCTACGAAAGAATTTATTTAATTTATTTCCAGCATAACTGTAACGAAATCTGAATAAAAGCAATTCTAATCAAACAGCCTTTTATGTCCTACCCCCCTGACGCCCCGTCACGCTTCACGAAAGTGGGCGGGAGTCCATCATTCAGCACCGCTAGCCCGTTGGATTCCAACACTTCCTCCAGGGTTTCCCCTCTCCTGTCCGTTTACTTCCTCCCACTCCCCCCATGCAGTATTCTTGTGAGTGCCGTAGCTAGTCAGTGGATAGAACATAAAGGGCTGTTTGATTAGAATTGCTTTTACTCAGATTTTGTTACAGTTGTACTGGAAATAAAATTAAATAAACTCTTTCATGGAAATAATAAAATTATGCACAATAAATTTTTTTATACAACTATGTACTGTACAAAGAGTCTCGCTTCTGGTTCACGATGTTTCCGGGATTTCAATCTTGGCCGGCGGTCGTCGGTTGGGGTGGTCGGCTTCTATAAATCTCACGTACTTCGCCCCTAAAGTGCTCTGTGGTATGTTCCGGGGTTAATATTGGTCGTTCTTCCGATATCGCCGACTTCTGAGATATATCCGCGTCTTCTCTGGATTATCTACAACATATAGGTTCTAGGTACCTCCCTCCGCGATCAATACTCAGCGGGGTTCGGTAGGGTGGGAGCTCAGCACTATCTCCGAGTCGATACTCGACAGAGATTTCGTACCAGCGAGGAATGCTTCTGTCTCGGGATCAATTATCACCGGGAGTTTAGCGACAGATAGGGTTGGTTTTTGTTCTACCCTCCGGATCAATACTCGACGGAGGGGTAGGACACGTACCTAGGGTCAACCTTTATATCCGGATCAATACTCAACAGAGATTTGACGGCTAACGCTGACGGCGTTCGAAACTTCCTTGCAACGCCGGTGCCAGAATTAGGTTTCCGGTAACTGGTTTCCTTTTCGCTTTTACGCGTAAAGGCTTAACCTTTAATGCAAAGCTACCTATCACTCCTGGTGCCAGGTTCGAACTTGTCTGGTACCTCGAAGGTATGTACGTGGTTCATTTCTATCGTTTTACGGCGAAAGTACCGCCATCTCGGTGTGGGACGTCCAAACTTGTTATAGTATCGCTCTGGTCTGGTATTGCGACGTCGGTAGCTGTTGTAGGTTCTACTCGCCGTGGTGTTGGAGTACTGGTTTGACACCAGTGTCGTTACATTCTTAGCGTTGAAATCCCCTGTCATCATTCTCCTTTTCCCTTTTGACCCTCTCAGGTCGTCCTCCAATTCAGTTATGCTTCTCTCATATTCCTCTCAGACTGACATTTGGGCTTATATACATACTGTACACCCCCATGTCTCCCATTTGCACTACCACTCATCCATTTCCCTTCCTCTTTTCATCCGCCCTCAGCCCCTCTCCCACCACTCTTATTCCTGTATCGTTCATATTTCATCCTTGTTTTCCACACATCTAGCATTTACCTCCGATCCACACAGCATATCCCCTTCTCTCCTAATAATCACTTCATCTAATATATGATGCGCTATCCTACATTACCCTAAATTTATCTGTATCACCTTCCATCCACCCCCTACCTTACTTCTTCCCGCGCACTGATCACCCCTTCCTCCTGTTTGGCCATACTTTTCCCGTCTGAGGGGTCCCCCCATTTTTTCTTCCTCTTTTCCATCGCCTTCATTTACTCCCTTCCTTTCCCTACTACACTCTATCTCCCTTGGCTTGTGTCCACTTTCCCCACATATCCTACAAAGGAAGGCCAGCCGACAGTCTTTGACCATGTGATCCTCGCTCTTACATAGCCAGGCACTTACTCTTCTCCTTAACGCCTTTCACTTGGCCACCTTGTGTCCCTTTTCTCTACATCCAAAATATCTGCTCTCCTCTATACCCTCTATAATAGTTACCCTATTCCACCCTAATCTAATCTCCCTTTTCCTCAGCAAGGCTTTCGCTTTTTCCTATTCCGCTCCCACCACTACCATTTTCATCCCGTTCCTCTCCCTTACCGTCTTGATCAACTATCCACTCCTCTATTTCCTTCCTCACCCCTTCATCAATCCCTACCATCTTAATGGTTTTTGTTCCCCTCCCCGCTTCCAACGCCTTAGTTCTTGTTACCCTTTCCACCTCCCTCAGAATTCCCCTCACCTCAATCTCACTCTTTGCCTCTATTACCACCTTCCTCAAGCAGTACATTTGGAACTAGCGACATCACTTAGCACTGTCAGTTTTACAAGAGCTTTCTGAAGATTTATAACGAGACGTGCAAGACCTACAACAATTTGCTCTGATAACCAAAACAACTTCACCGGATGCCAGAAAGCCTTAGAATCGTTGAACTGTAATAAGATTCGTGAATTTTACAATTTGGAAAGAATCGAATGGAAGTTCAATCCTTCAACTGCTTCATGGTGGGGGGCTGGTGGGAAGCACTTATTCGTATCATAAAACGAACCATATTCAAAGTCCTGTGAAGAGCATGTCTGATCTAACGAAGACTTGAAACCATTACATAAGACTGTGAAGCTTTGGTCAACCCTACACAACTGACATATGTTTCCAAAGATATCTCAGATTTGGTTCCATTAACACCAAAGATGTTCCTTCAAGATATTCAACTGACTAAGGTAGTAGATATTGATAAGATTGAAGCTACACATCTCCGATGAAGGCATCGTTACAAGGCTAGCAAACCAGTTAAAATTGGGGATGTTGTATTCATTGAAGATGACAATGAAAATAAATCAATTCCTAGTAAATACGAAAATGGTTGAGGTGTGAAACTGAAAATATCTTCAGGTCATATATTACGTCCCGTACAAAAGTTATACTCATTGGAAATAGACAATGATGACCAGAATTTATTCGAAAATAGTTGTAACCATAAATTTGAAACAACATCGTCAAGAAATGATGGAGGAACAATCCAATTGACCAGATTTGGAAGACAAGTAAACAAGCCTAAGAAGTTAAACTAGTCTACCAGAGTAGAGATTTTCCTTGGCGGCAAAATGAGCGAGCAGAAACTAAATATTTCAATCCACAAGAAAGACTTTCATTAATTGTGATTACAGAGCTCGAAATAAATGAAAACAAATATTGTTATAGTACGTTTAATGCAAGAAAATTCAAAACTACAATTCCAAAAATTAGGAAACAATTTATTCCAATCCCTTGGCCAATTGCATCTCTAAAGAACATCCAGTTCTTCTTTTAACTCTCCTACTTCCATCCCCATTCTCTTTTTGCACGACGTATTCATTTAACGCTGTTGTTTCTTCAAGTTTTGAATCATCTTCAGTCGTATAGTTGTCCACTACCATCTAGAACAAGATAATTATGAGAATGTTTTAATTACGCTGATTCTTATCGATGATAATATAATATAAATTTTAAATATACTACACCTTTACATCACTTTTCGTGAAATCCTCTTCGTTTCCATTAAATTCTTCTTGACAATCTTCAAATGTATCTTCTTCGTTTTCGTTACCCTCATTTTTATTTAAATTTTCTTCTGTTTCTGTAGATCTTTCAGTGTTTTCGTCTTCATCGAATGCCATACCCATGTCTTCATAATGTTTCTTGAAATCGACGTACGTCAATTGTCTAGTTTCTACTTCTTTTTCATGCTTCGTAAGTCGTTTTGTTAAGAAAGTTTCTTTGGCTCTCATCAGTTTATCAACAACTTCCAGTTCTTTTTCTACGGCTTCGTTGTAATCTTTTATTATTTCTTCTCTTTGTAATCGATATTTCTCCTTGAAGTCGTCGAATTTTTTCGTAAAATCGGACATCTGTACTCGAATTTCGGAAATGTTGTTACATATCTTCAGTGAATTTGCGATTTCTGTAATTTCTTCTTTCTGAAATCGGAATAAACAAACAAAACCTAGTTATTTAGATGGGTGTATCCAATTATTCATCAACTAATATGCCTCTATAGTTTAACAAACTAGAAATGGAATTAGTCAGCTATGTTTTGGCGTAATTTCAAAATTGCGCGAGTATTATTATTATTGTCTATTTCGCTAAATGTTTGCACAGACCGACGTGTTGATTGATTTACCTCGTATAGTTAACGTCGCAAAATACCTTGTGTTGTGAACTCCAAGTATGGTTGGTTTTCTCTTTGTAATAATAATAATTCGTTAAAGGTGAACCTACAATATCTCCTTATTTTTCTTTCCCTTATTACCTTCTATTCACCAATGGAAAATTAAGAAGCAACAACGGATTTAAAAGTATGAATTTTACATACCAAGTTACATTATTCGTACATAAAAACAATTCACTCGCCCGTGGTTGAGGGATCTGAACATTTATATCAGTAGATATTGAGGTAAAATATTCACAATCACATAATCAATAAATAGATAAAGAAGAAAAATAAATACCAAGTTCCATAAAAATAATAGTATTCATAACTTATATAAACGTTTTAAATATATTCGTAGCATAAGTGTATCGATAAACGTAGATTTCAATATAGAATTGTGTATTGGATAAATAAATTATTAAAATGTTATTTATTTGGAAGTATCAAATCGAAAACAAAAACTTATTTTAGATAAACTCTGTATATGATAAATCAAACTCACAAGAATTTATTTATTGAACCCTTATTTTGGATAAACCCTGTATACGATATATCAAACTCATATGAATTTATTTATTGAACACTTATTTTGGATAAACCCTATATACGACATATCAAATTAATATAATTGGAGTGTCAACCCTGGCAAAAATCGAACTAGTTCAGTGTGATATCAGCTCTGAATGATTCGACAATTCTAGTGTTGAAATAGTAAACAAAATACTTCAATTCTTCAATGGTGTAGTGCAAATCAAATCTAGTAATTTCGAAGTAAATTTTAAGTAGATAAAGTTCTTTAATACGTAAACCAGCATTTATTGTAAATCGGTACACATCCATTATTCCGTATACACTGATAATAGCGATAATCAGAACAAGTCCAGCAGGCGAACAGGTCCGTACCTACCCAGAAATTAAAATCATAAATGTGGCGGCCTAATAATGGATGACAACGAGCACGGAGATCATGTCTCCAATTCACCTCCGAACTCGTTAACATCGAACAATTTACCCCGAAACAACCGTTAATCATATGCACCGGCAGCAAACAAAAATCCGACAACATTCCAATTTCCTGACAAACAGCAAGCCGTGCTATTCAACACTGTTGAAAATGCAAAAATCGAGGACTATTTAATAGCTTTAGGATGCTCTGTAAACCCCAAGGACACAACCTTCGCCTCAAAAATTTCACAAAACAGAATATGCATTTACTTAAGCTCCAAAGAAGTAATAGACTCCTTTTTAGAATATACTGCGTCAATCCAAATCAACAACGAAATATTACCCGCCCGCAGACTTATAACTCCAAGCCAATGAATTGTACTATCCAACGTCTGCCCTAGCATTCCACACTCAATTCTGGGAACAGAACTCCTAAAGCTAGGCCTCACCCTACTGTCACCAATCAACTTTCTTAAAATAACTGTATCTCGCCCAGAATTTAGCCACATTCTTAGCTTCCGACGACAAACATATATCACTCCCCTCAAAAAAAAATTCAACAATCATCATCATTTATCGTAAACTTTGAGAATACCTCATATAGAATTTTCATTGCTATCGACAACCTCGAATGTTTCACTTGCAAACTCTAACATCCAACAACACAGCATCACCATCGAACTCCTCACAAACTAACCAACCGACAGACGTGGCCAGGATCTCATCTATTAGTTCACATAATCAAAAAATATGCACACCTTCACTAACTGAGAACAACCAAAACCTTGAAGAAAACAAAACTGTAGAAAACGCGACAATCGACACATCCCAAAACGCAGTCCAAGAACCCTCAACGAACTCTGTTAAACGACAAATATCGGATTTAACCCCACCAATAGAAGACCACAAACAAAATCCCGTATTCCAAAGACCCAATCCAAAGAAAAGAAAATCAGAAAAATCTATACAAGAAGAAATGCATCCGTTACAACAAATGTTCGAAGACAACAAAGACAATTTTACAAATTTTAACCAAACTCAAAATTTTTTTGAATCATCCCTCCACACCGCATACATTTTGGATCTTCTCAAAACGTACACAGACGATATACCAAGGCCTCTAAACGTTATGAATACAATATATGTCAAATGCTCAAAAAGCATGAAAACAAGAATTTCAAAGGTAAACGGAAAATTAACTACCAACTCCGAAAATCCGCAATACTAGACAGCGATCTTTCCTCCTCCCAAGAAATCCTTAGCTCTTATCATTCAAGTCCATATTGCAATGGAAACTTAACGGGTACCATACCCGTTATGAGATGTTAAAAATTCTGATCTCTCAAAACACACCATCAATAATCTGTCTCCAAGAAACCAACTTTAGAGGTTCCTATCATGCCGAATTAAAATATTTCAAATGTTTTCACAGAAACAGAACCAATAAAGATAAAGCAAGCGGCGGAGTGGCCATCTACGTCAATGAGACTTTTGAAACAAAACCTATAACTTTAAATACATCCCTAGAGGCAGTCGCTGTCACCATCAACAGTGACAAACAAATCTCAATATGCAACCTCTATATTCCACCCAATGAAATTCTCACAATCCACGCTATCGAGGAACTACTCCAACAGATCCCGTCCCCTCGTATCGTATTAGGAGATTTCAAGAGCCATAGCCCATACTGGGGATCTAAACACAGCTCATCGAACGGAAGAGTTATCGAACAACTGCTGGAAAATAACAATATAAATATCCTAAACACAGGAGAACCTACAAGATTTAACATATAATCCGGAGTTGCCTCAGTCGTCGACTTAACTATGTGCGATCCTGCCCTACAAACTTCTTTAAACTAGGATGTCTACCCCTACTTATATGGCAGCGATCACTTTCCCATACTTATAAACCGAACTTTGTCCACTGCCAATACCACTCCTTTCTCAACATGGAAATTGAACCAAGCTAACTGGATACTTTTCGCAGACCAAGTAGACCAATATCTTCGATACCTTCCTAACTGCACCACTTCAAATATAGCCTCAACCTTTCCACGATTCTCACAAGCATTATTACAAGCAGCTCATATAGCAGTTGGCAAAACCAAAACACTCAAAACTAATACCCCAGCCCCATGGTGGAATAATAAATGCAGCGAAGCCATAAAAAAATACAAGCAAGCCTTCAATAAATATCGACGACACCCCACAACTGACAACAAAATAGAATATAAAAAATGCAGAGCTGAAGCACGTTATCAAACCAAAAAAAGCAAAAAAGAAAGCTGGAAAACCTTTGTATCATCATCAACAATTGCACTCCCGTCTCTACAATGTGGGAAAAAATTCGTCAGCTATCCGGACAACGGCATAACAGTGAAATCAAAATTTTAAAACATGAGGACAAAACGATCTCTACAGCAGAAGATATAGCAGAAATATTCGCAGACCATTTTGAACAAAATTCCAGTAACGATAATTACACTCCACAATTTATAGAATACAAAATTAGAAATGAAAAAGAGGAAATACAAGTAACATATAACGACAATGACAGCATAAACTCTACTATTTCATTAGAAGAACTAGACGACGCGTTATTTAACACGAAAAGTTCAGCTCCTTGACATCCTAAATACAGTTTGGATACAACATCACTTCTCAAAATCTTGGTCAGACTCGTATATAATCCCCATCCTTAAACCTCAAAAACCAAAATCAGTCCCCCACTCCTAACCTCGTCAACTTGTAAATTATTCGAAAAGATTATAAACCGAAGACTAAGATGGTTCTTGGAAAACAAACAGCTACTGATCCCCGAACAAAACGGTTTTCGCCAGAACAGATCTACCACCGATAATCTAGTGGACTTGGAATCCGAAATTCATGGAGCGCTAATAAACAAGCAGCATTGTTTGGCTGTTTTTTGTAACATAACAAAAGCTTATGATTGCACATGGAGATTCGGTATCATTAAAAAGGTACAATCCTGGGGCATAAACGGACACTTACAAAAGTTCATTCAAAATTTCCTTCAATTTAGAACGTTCAGAGTACGATCAAATGGAAAAAATATCAACTCCCAGAATTCAAGAAAACGGAGTACCTCTAGGATCAGTTTTGAGCACGACTTTATTTTTAGTAGCAATCAATGACATCATGAAACACTGCCACTTACCAGTGACTGGCAGGCTTTATGCAGATGACCTTGTCCTTCTACTAAGAGGAACAAACCTAAAATCCACCCAACGGATTCTCCAAGCCACACTAGACGACCTTCAGAAATTATCACACACAACCAGACTCAATTTCTCGACCGAAAAAATAAAATGCCTTATCTTCTCAAAAAAAGAAACAGGGAGTAACCCAGTATTAGCATTAAATAGCAAGGACCTAACTTTTGTTACAGAAACAAAATTTCTCGGTCTAACTTTTGACAGCAAACTATCCTGGAAAAGCCACGTTACAAACCTTAAGGGCGCCTCTCACCAAGCCATAAACATACTAAAAGCTCTTTCAAATATTTCCTGGGGAAGCTATACATCAACTCTATCAAGCATATACACATCTTTAATAAGGTCAAAAATCGATTACGGTTCAGTGGTATACAACTCAGCTAAAAAATCCGCCCTAAAACAACTAGACGTCATTCAAAACACTGGACTACGTATTGCACTAGAAGCTTTTCGTACAAGCCCCACTCTTAGCATTTGTTCTGAAGCAGGCCAAATTCCCTTAGACTTCAGGAGAGAATATATAAGTTTGTCCTATGCTAGCAAAGTTTTAGCCCTCCTGAAAACCCAACGTTTCATAATGTCCATAGCAACCGTTTCAGCTTGTACTTCTCAACTCACCCCCGAAGCCATCCGCCCTTTTACGAGCGACTCAACCGCTTACTCCACAAATACTCCATAAACTTTCCCACAATTTACTATCCCAGCAAAAACTCACCCCCACCATGGACTATAACCCAACCGCAAATAATGACAGAACTATCGAAATTTAATAAACACGAAATCTCAGCAGCCGTTATACAAAACCACTTCAGTGACATATTAAACAAATTCAACGACTATCACCATATTTACACTGATGCGTCGAAAACAGCCGAAGGAGTTGGAGCAGCAGTCTTCTCCAAAACCCACAACGCCAATTTCAAGCTACACTATAACTTCAGCATTCTCAACGCAGAGCTCTACGCAATTCTAGAAGCCCTGAAACACATTAATAAATCCGACCAAAACAAATTTACAATGATAACGGACTCAATGAGTGCACTGTGCGAGATCCAACGCATGTATCCCAATAACCCTATACACAAAGAAATTATCAGCGAACTCCAGTACGCCAGAAAAAGAGGCAGTATTTATCTGGGTAGCCTCACATATCGGAGTCAATGGAAACGAGTCAGTGGACTATCTGGCACGCGAAGCAACAACAAAAGATGTTTGCGTTTAAATAAACACGATAGTGCTCAGTGATCTAAAATTGTGTATTAAAAATATAGTTCGCAGTGCGTGGCAAATCAAGTGGTCGCAGTGCTCCGAGAAGCTAAGTGAAATCAAAGAAAACGAGCTACAACGACTAGTCTTTCTACAATCTAGGAGTAAGCAAGTGACACTCTCACGTCTTCGAATCGGTCACACTCGCTACACACACCTCCATCTTATCACAAAAGAAAACATCCCTTATTGTGATACAGGCCAAACTAACTTAACAGTAAAACACATTTTAGTGGAATGTCAAAAATTCAACAACAACAGAAATAAATTCAACTTTGCACAGAACATATCCGACATATTCAGAGACAATAGCAACATGGACAACATTATTAAGTTTCTTAAGGAGATTAACATGAGATATATTTAAATTTAAAACGATCATACCTCACAACTAATAACATAACTATCTATAATGCTAATATAGAGAATACACTGTATATTAACGTAGAACATAAGTAACTTCCATTAAAGAATTATAACTGTTGTCGCTTATAACCTAAGTGGTTCGGGCGACATTAAAAAAATAAAAAAAAATTAATATAAACTTATTTATTGAACATTTAGTGTGGATAAACTCAGTTAGATTTACCTATCGAATTGAAAATTTATTAAAGATATTTTAAAGAAAAGAATTGACATGTTTATAGATATTTAGGTTAAGTGTAGAAAAGTGACAGTGGTATATCAACAAAGTGAAACGAACGCATAGATAGATGGATTTGTAACAAACTATTCTTTTTGAAAAACAAATCAACATTGAAAAAAAAGTTTAAAAGAAACGCAAGCCGTTTAAGTGCCAATTTTGCAAGTGATTTTTCAAGAGACTTACAATTTTAAACAACTTACAGTTGAAAAATCAAACGTTATACTACAACCCTTTACGAGTAAAATGAGACGTTAAAGAAGTCTGTACGATGCCTGCAGGCTGGGGAAATTAGATTTTTGTAAAACAGCTTTTTACACAACAAATAGAATTGAGCAAAAAGTTATTAATATTTCAAGTCAAAATTTTTACCACTTATTAATTACACAAAGACCTTCATTAAAAGTTGCACTACGATTATTTAGAAGCAAAAATAACTGAATTATGTTAGATACAAAAAATGGCTGAAATTGGTGGTTTTTTGTTTATTACAAGTAAACAAATTAACAAAATTAAATCCAACTGGGCTTATTATGTAGGTGTTTTGAATACCTATAAGTTGATATTCTTGTAAATTTTCGGTAGCAACAACGGTTTAAAAGTTATATGCAAAAAAACGATTTTTGTACTTTCTCTCATTATTTAAACAATGACTGAGACCGAACTCGTGGCCACATTCATATAATATAATATCTTCGTACCCTCCCCAAGAATTTTCTGCAGAAAATATGCCTCTTAACGTTTTTTGTTGAAACAGTACCTTTTCAGTCTACTTAATCCGACTGGACTAAGCGTCGAAATTAAACTCTTGGGAAGGACCCGAACTGGTGGCTAGATTGGGAGCCAACATTCCAAAGCCGGTCACCATAACGGTATTCTTCCCAAGAAGCATCGGCATGAAAATGGAGAAGATCTTCCAACTTGTCGATGTTCGAAACTCCAACCTCACTACAGGGGCTTGGAAGGTCCTGAATTTCAAAAAAGAGGGAAAGAGAACAAACCTCACAATTAGTACTGATTACCAATCTGGGGAGGCTTTGAAGGTTACGGGCTGAACTTTCGTTTTGGACGTATCCCTGACTTGGGGTTGAGCAAGAAAGAGAGCCTTGCGGAGAATACGAGGGATATGTAAACGCCCTCCACATCCGGATACTCCGAACAAGGAGAACCCTGGGTCAACCTGAGATCTCCTTCGGTTCCGCTAGGACACCTGAGTATACGGAGATCTCCTCTGCATTCGGGGAAGAGGAGCGGAGCTGCCTGGTGATCGAGGGTCTTCCTCAAGGTCAAGAAACCTGCTCGAACTCCGGTGAAGATGATACCATGGAATTATAGGAGGGACAGGGAGAGGAGGCCTCTCTCACCCGCAATAAATCACCCTCATCATCACGAAGGTAACGTAACAGCAACTGGAAATTGTACTGATCCAAGAACCATGGATCAACAAAGAAGGCCAAATCAAAGGTTTGGCATGCAAAGATTCTTAATTGATTTATGATCGAAGGTTAGAATCTCCGCGTGCCTCTGTACTCATAAGAAATAACATAAAATATATATGTGTTTCAGAATACGTGTCACGGGACCTTGTTCCAATCATGGTTCACCTCAACATTGGGGGTATCGACCGAGACATCGTCACTGCATCTGCCTACGTCGCTGAAGACGGACCGATGACACCGCCGAGGAAGTGCCAGAGCTAGTGAAACACTGAAACCGCAGGCGGCACAATATCATGTGGGGAAGAACTGATAACAACACCAGAGTTGAGTGTATATTAGAATATCTCTTAGCAAATAACCTTGAGATCTTAAACGTGTGGACAACACCCACTTTTGTCACGAGAGCAAGAGAAGAGTTCCTGGACGTAACAATTGTTAATGTTGCTGCTAGGAAAAATGTGGAAGATTGGAGGGATGATGAAAACTTAGGAAGACAGATTGGTCTCTTTACGAGACCAATCTGAAGGATGGTTCGACGTAAATGGTCTAAATCACCAATACTATGATCTAGAATAGAGAGCCGAACAGATCAGTGAGGCAATAATGGAAGCTTTTCTTCCCAGCTGCCTACTGACAATAGCAGGATCTGGCAAAGATACTCCTTAGTGGATTGGCAGCCTGTTAAACCTCAAGAAAAAGGTTCGTCGGTCTTCAATAAAGCCAAACGAGACGGTAATTGGCAGGGTTACACTGAGAAGCTTACTCAGTATAATAAAGAGATTAGGAAAGCCAAGAGGCTTATTTTTCAAGCCTTTTGTCAAAAAATGACTTCCACTCACACGGCGGCCAGACTACAAAAGGTCATGGCAAACGGGGGAACTAACCCCACAATGTCGCTGAAAAAACCAGACTGGTCATACACGAATAGTGAAGAATAACGATCGATGCTTCTTCACTGAACCCACTTTTCGTGTAGTGAACCTGCAAGTACTGAAATAGTTATGAGCTACACCAAAAAAGCACGCAAGGAGGATTGGGACATTGCTAAGAAAATATTTACCAGGCATTGGTTAAAATTTCAACCGTACAAATCACCTAGACTGGATGGAATATTTCCAGCATTCCTGCAGAAAGGGTTAGAGGAGATTTTTCCTCACCTGCTGAAGATTACAAGAAACAGTCTAGCAGTGGGTCTAATACCTAGAAAATGGAGAAGAGCGAGGGTAACCTTCATACCAAAAGTAGGGAAAAAGGCGGGACTGATCCTCGATTTTTTAAACCATCTGTCTAACATCGTTTTTACTTAACACGATGAAAAAAGTAGTGAATAACTACTTAAGAACGGAGAATCTGGAGAATACACTACTTCATAAATGTCAGTATGCGTTACCTATAGGACGCCACCATCTGTGGTGGTAGATAATAACTTTTTTGGATAATTTCCATAATAACGGAGTTATCGACCGTTGTCGCACTAAAAACTCACCCTGTATATCGACAAAGTAGCTGACTAATTTCTTTCTCAGTTTGTCGAACTTTAAAGTTATAAACAGTACCTTTTGATCGGGAATATGTACAGTTTGTCCCTCCTTCTTTTGAAATATGCTAAAATTCCGCGAAATGCTCAATTCTTTATGTATTTTAAAGTCTCCGATTGGTTTTTCGTTTCGAATTTCATACGTTGAACTAGTTGTATTCTTTGTCAAATTCGTAGGGTACTTTATAACGTCACCTTCTTGAACTAGATCGCCTAAAAAGAGTTTTATATGGAGTTGGCACGCAGCCATTTTTGATCATTTTCCGGTATAGTTTCATGACAGAATTTTAGAATTGAACAAATCTTAAGTTATTACATCTATATATGGCTCAAAACTTTATAAATACATCTGTTACTAAAACAAAATATTATTCCGTATAAGCTGTCAAAATAAAGGAAAAAATGTGATAGAATTACAAATGCTTTGATAAACTGTCACAAATATCGGAAATTTACACACTACTTCCACCATCCCTATCTCTTGCGTACTCCTTGCCCCTTGCCTATTCTATAAAAACCCACAGATTCCCCAACCAAATTTTTAACCCGTTCGTCACTAGTTAGAATATTGGTTGGCCTTAGGAAATCCTTAATGGTATAAATTTTTTTTAATGGCTTTGGATAGCCTGATCCATTCAGCCACGAATTTTAGTTTAAATTTTGGCGGACGTTCTAGTGAATTCACCAATAATTAAATTAATTCTGTTTTTGGCGGTTCGTATTTTGATGGATGCTGCTAGTTTCGACCTTATACTAGAGATAAAGAGAGGACTTGTAACGACGGAGGCTTACGTGTTCCGTTCAGGCACCAACGTTGTTTTACCAGGGGCGTAACGTTTTGGCAGAGAAGAAATTTAATTTATGTATTGATATTCAATATTGGTAGATACGTTATTAAGAGTTTTATGTTTCGAATATTATAAAAAAGAAAACAAATTCAGTCATACAAATAAATTATATTTTGACAACAATTACACATACACACAATATATTTATTGAGCATTTATAAAAAATGTGAAATATGGTTAACTGTTCGGCTTTTGTGTACAAGACAGACTCTACGTAAGAAGAAATTATGTAGATTATTTAGAGAATAAAAATAAAACAAAGAAAATAAGAGTTTCACAGCAGAAGGTACGAAGGTACGATCAAGGCAGCTGTGGTTCCTAAAAACTTTCCAGAGGCAACTATCTCGGAAGATCAGGTAGAGAACCTGACCAAAATAATCGACGAGGTGCAGAAGGCGCCCAGGCTTGAAGCCAGTCGATATATGGACAGCTACTACGGGCTGATATGTGCCAATGAGGAGTCCTTCAATATAACGAGGGACTATTTGGCAAGCAAAACAAACTGGAAGCTCATCAAGAGTAACAACTTCCAAAACAGCAACGAGTCCTCGCCCTACTTCCAGAGACTGAAAAAGAGGATCTGAAAGTGGGGCTAAATAGACTCGAAAAACAAAACCCAGGGTTTAAGGTTGATCGGTGGATGATCCTTGGCTCTAAATTATCCGATACGGGACTACATGTGAGTCTCCAGATTGATGAGGAGTCAATGAAGGAACTAGACCGGACTCAATGGAGACCGTACTATTTATTCCAGTGAGCTAGCTATAAGACTCTGTAAAACAAGACCAAAGAGGAAACAGGAACTCATCAAGTACCTGAACCAACAGCCTCCTAGCTACAAGCAAACTTGCAGCACAAAAAGACGGCCACGGCTGTCCTGCATCAAAGGGTTGTGGCCGATAGCATAGACATCGTTCCAATCCAAGAACCTTGGATAAACAAAGGTAAGAGACTAGGGCTAAATATTAGGAAAATGGAAATGATAATGGGAACTAAATGTAATAAAGTAATAACTTGAATCTGTTACAGAATAAATATAACTTCATGCCAATCATCGAACTTTGTACAGGTCATGGTAGCAGGAAAGATTAAACTTGAAAAAGATGGGAAGTTAATAGAGACGATTACAGTGTCTCTTTATCTTCCCATCGACTCAGAAGAACCGTTACCAGGGGCTAACATGGAGTACCTGATGGACTACGCCAGACGATACAAACTGGATGTTGCTGTAGGAGCTGATACCAACGCACACCACTTCAGCTGTGGCAGGAAGGACAACAACACTAGAGGTAAGAAACTATTTGACTATTTATGTACTACTAAACTTGATATTGCGAATGTGGGCAACACGCCAACATTTAGAACATTGAGGGGGGAATCATCAATAAATATAACTCTATGCACTCTACGAGTCGGGGAGATGATAAGTCATTGGCATGTATCGGATGAACCGTCTCTGGCCGCCCATGCCGATATATATTTCGAAGTAGAGGTAGAAAAATTAGAACATACAGGGATCCTAAGAGTACCGATTGGGTATCTTACAAAGAGGACCTGCTTTCTAAAACTCGCACACACCTAGGCAGACCTAAAACTGCCGAGGAGTTGTAAGGCACAGCTGCATGGTTGCAAATCACCATAGTGACTTCCTATCACAATAACTGTCCTATAAGGGAAAGCCGCTCTTCCAGCACAAACCATCTGGTGGAATAAAGAGCTGACAACAATGAGGAAATAAACAAGACGACTTTTTAACAAAGCGAAAAAACAGGCAACTGGGGAGCATATAAGGCTAAACTAGGTGCGTATAATGAATAAATAAAAGAATCTAAGAAAAGATCCTGGATGGAATTCTGTAAGAACATACTAGGTGTCCCTGACATGGTCAGAATTAACAGGATTCTCAAAAGAGACACTTCTAATAAAGTAGGCTCTATCCAGTTGCCGAACGGAAAGTACACAAATACTGTGGAGGAAGCTTTAGAGCACCTCCACAACTGGCGGACCAGCTAGCTAACCAAGGTTCTAAAGGAGACTTCATAGGTCCGGAACCTCTGGAATCACAAAGGATTACATGAGAGGGGAATCCGGAACCGGCTCGACAAGGAACACCAAATCAAATGGAGATTGACATATACTCTGCTTATGTAAGAACTTACAAGGACTCAGGCAGAAACATTTTGGAAAGGAAACAAGACAACCATCAGAAATACTCAAAATCCCCTCAAATAAGCTAGTGGCCTATATCGAGGATACGAAATTTTTGAGTGGAAGTAGATAATATTAGGAATGGCACAATGACTTAGGTCAAGTGCCCAGGCTGTTGAGCACAACCCAAGTGAATGAATGAACCACTTGTTCTTGGGTTATATTTGGCATACTGTCAAACATCATCATGTTTTCAGACAATATTAAATTTTTTTTGTTTAATTCTTTTACTAGTAGCTTTAGCAAAATAATTTTTTCTGATATCTTTTTAGATTTTATTTAATAAATTTGTAATTGCCCTGGATAGAACATAAAAGAACTGATTGTATCTGGTTTGTAAGCCGGATTTCCGATTTCTTTCTGCATATTCGGCTGTTCGTCGTGTGAGGTCTCTTATTGATACAATTTCGTTTCTTCGGGCATGCAGTTTATATTTTGAGCCCAAATTTTTATATACCCCAAAAACCCAACGGTACACAAAATGCCTCAAAATCTTCTATGAAATCTTGCCTGGTTTCCCAGAGATGTCTATTCTTCTGGTACCAAAGAATTGCTTTGGCTTTTGAAACTCCTGGCAGAGCTCTAAGCATAATTTCGTCGTTTATTTGGTTACATGTTCTGAGTTCTTACAACCTTTCGGTGAATTCTATCGGGTCTTTTAAACCCTCAAAATATATTCCCCATCTTCTTATTTTGTCCAGTTCTGTGTAATCTTCGTGTTAGCAACTGTAACTCCTATCTCTATTTACGAATTCATTGTCTTCCGAAATGTTTACATTTTCTCTGGTTTTTTCAAATTCTTGTATTCCGCTTTCTCGTCGGTTCATGGTATTATACCCTATTTGCTTCCTTACGAAGTGTATCCTTCTGGACCGTAGTGTGTCCAAAGTACCGGTTGTGCCTCATTCAAATTTTTGTAGCGCTGTTGGTAAATCTCCCTTTTTGAACTTGTATATCCACCCAACTTTTGTGTCTGCTTCTTCCAAACCTATGCCGGCATATTATTCCTGGTCATTCATTTTTAGAAGGTCTTTATTCCTGGTCATTCATTTTTAGAAGGTATGGTTTCTTCACCCTTCGCAGTTTTATTCTAACCTTTTTTTCGGGTGCCAATTTGTAAATTTTACCTCTCACGGCCCTATTATTCCAGCCAATATTCCTACCTATCCCTCACGGATCTAGTCTATCTAACCTTTTGCTCGGGCGCCAATTTGTAATTACCGTGGGTAGTCGAGGAGGTAGAACATAAAAGGGCTGATTGTCTTTATTCAACAATAACTTATGTATAACCTGTAAACTAAAAATCAACAAAATTCTTAACGATAATTGTATATACAATTAAATATGTACCGGATGTCCCAATAAGAATGACTCTCGGCCATATCTCGGGAACCGTTTGTAGTACAGCTACGGGAAAAAAAATTATAACAAAAGTGAACTCGATAAAAACCTGGAAATTATTTACAGAGTTGTAAGTCCACCGCAAGAGGGCGTAAATAAATACCAAAAATTATAAAATGAATAATTTACAAATTTTGCCTAAGTAAGATGCATTTAAACTATGATAATCGTATTCTTCAAGAAATTCAGCGTATATTTGATTTTACAAGTTTTAGTCTATCTCTTCAAATAAGAGGTGGGGGGAAGCGGGAACTTTATTATGAAAAAACACCTGTAATTCCAGTTCTACTTAACCTATCTATGCAAACTTAGTCTTTTTAAAGAGAGATCCTTTCTACCAATGTAGAGTTATAATTTCGAAACAACCTAATGAGTAACGTATACGCTAGAGGGCGCTATTTATTTATTTTTTTAAATCTAGCTATCCTTGAAAAATGTTGAATGGAAACATGCAGTTTTAATTAAGGAATATAAAAGTAGACGCAATTAGCAACAGAATAGCGAAAACAAAACCGCATGTCGATATCTTTTTCGTATTACGAGATATCCTAAGAAATGTGTAAATTTTAAGCATTTTCCTTTAAACATAAATTACTCCGGTTTGACTGAACGGATTTTAACATTTTTCGACTCCTCAAAATTGTCTTTCCTTGTTCTAATAATAATAGTTCCAATTATTATGTCAATATTACTTATGCTGTCACCGAGAAACTGCGTTATGAAAGTTAAAATGGAAATATATAAAAACAAGTAGTGGGCCATGAAAAAAACAAAACAAAAAGATATGTCTTGTGTCAAATTAATAAACCTAGTAATTTGTTCATTTACGTGTCATTGCGATTTGTGTGCATTAAAGTCGATATAAAATTTACTTAAAAGTTATATCTAAGATGGTTCTTACAAGCGAAGAAGCATTTGATATGATAGGCATTTACTTTGAATGTATGAGAAATGCAACTGTTGCGGCTAGGGTATATGCCATACAATATCCCCAAAGACGTCATCCCGGTAGCAGAGTTTTTCGTCGACTCATACACCGTTTAAGAACGACTGGAAATGTAAATCTTCCTGTATTTAGAAGACGCGGCAGAGGTCGTTCAGAGGAAAACACAATAAATGTTTTGGCATATGTGCAATTTAACCCGCACTTAAGTATTAGAGCAATAAATAGAGACTTGGGAATAAGCAGAACCACCGTTCAACGTATTTTGACAAGACACAGGTAAATTATGATGTAAAAAGATATGATTCTTAAGCAGAATATACCCGCATAATATTATTTGTGAGCATGGTTATATGTTAACATAATAATTTCCTTCCGGAAAGATATTTAATAGGACATTATATTTCTTTTAGATTTCATCCATATCATATAGTACTGCATCAACAATTGGTTGATCGTGATTACGACTGAAGGTTGGATTATTGCAACTGGTTACTACATTATAGTATATGACGACCCTCAATTACTGTCACGTATTTTGTGGTCAGACGAAGCTACATTTAGTAGTGATGGTACGGTTAATCGGCATAATATGCACTATTGGTCACAGAATAATCCACGCTGGATGGAAGAAGTTCAGTATCAGGGGCGATGGTCGGTAAATGTATGGTGTGGTATTGTAGATGGTCAGATAGTTGGACCTTTTATTTTTGACAACGCAATTAACGGGGAACGCTACCTAAATTTTATAAGGGATGAATTACCACTTCTTCTAGAACATATATCACTAGCAACTCGTAGGTCTATGTTGTTTCAGCACGATGGGTATCCGGCGCATTTCTCCAGACAAGTTAGATAATTTTTAGATAATGCTTACCCTGATAGGTGGATAGGACGGGGAGGCCTATTTTTGTGGCTAGCCAGGTCACCAGACTTAACCGTCTTAGATTTCTATCTCTGGGGCCGGATTAACGACCTTGTTTGTGCAATTAGACCCACTAATAGAGTTAACATGATCGAAAGAATACGAAACGCCATTCAGAGTATTTCGAGAGCAGAAATTGAGACTGCTGTTCAATCTACTCTTCAAAGAATAAACGCTTGTATCGAAAATGATGGGCGACAATTTGAACATTTAGGTCGTCACTAGCGAGGTGCCTTAAGTTATATTTCCATTTTAACTTCCGTAAATGAACAAATTACTAGGTTTATTAATTTGACACAGGACATATCTTTTTGTTTTGTTTTTTTCATGGCCCACTACTTGTTTTTATATATTTCCATTTTAACTTCCATAGCGCAGTTTCCCGGTGACAGCATAAGTAATATTGACATAATAATTGGAACAATTATTAATAGAACAAGGAAAGAATTTTGAGGAGTCAAAAAATGTTAAAATTCGTTCAGTCAAACCGGAGTAATTTATGTTTAAAGGAAAATGCTTAAAATTTACACATTTCTTAGGATATCTCGTAATACGAAAAATATATCGACATGCGGTTTTCGCTATTCTGTCGCTAATTGGGTTTACTTTTATATTCCTTAATTAAAACTACATGTTTCCATTCAAAATTTTTCAAGGATAGCTAGATTTAAAAAAATAAATAAATAGCGCCCTCTAGCGTATACGTTACTCATTAGGTTATTTCGAAATTATAACTCTTACATTGGTAGAAAGGAGCTCTCTTAAAAAAGACTAAGTTTGCATAGATAGGTTAAGTAGAACTGGAATTACAGGCGTTTTTTCATAATTAAGTTCCCGCTTCCCCCCCCCCCTATTATTTGAAGAGATAGACTAAAACTTGTAAAATCAAATGCACGCTGAATTTCTAAGAATACGATAATCATAGTTTAAATGCATCTTAATTAGGCAAAATTTGTAAATTATTCATTTTATAATTTTTGGTATTCAATTACGACCTCTGCCGGTGGACCTACAACTCTGTAAATAATTCCCAGGTTTTTCTCGAGGTCACTTTTGTTATAAATTTTTTTCCCCGAAGCTGTACTATAAACGGTTCCCGAGATATGGCCGAGAGCCATTCTTATTGGGACACCCGGTACAAGTATTAATTGGCGGATCACTCAGTTTCGCGATCACATGTTGGAAAATAGATCGGTCGTTACTTCCACCTACTTACTTATGTTTGTCGACCTGAGACGTTCGTTTTACCCTCTCGTTCTGGTCGCCTAACACAAACGGTGTGTGTTTGGTACCTGACCAGCGTTCAACACACAACGGGGGTTCGGTGGGGTGGGAGTTCGCTTCAGTCTCAGGCTCAGCACATGAGACTTCTGCTAGACGGGAAGGCTTCCGTCCCGGGCTCAGCGCGCCCCAGGACTTCGACTGGGACGGTTGGCTTCCGTTCTAGGCTCAGCTCACACCAGAATTTCGTCAGAAAGACGGGTATGCTTGTGTCTAACTTTAGGTTCAACGCACGCCAAGGAGTCGACGACGTGTTGATCACGATTCCAGGTTCAACACACGCCGGGGTGTAGATCAACTCGGTTAAGCGTACTCTCGCCAGATAAAGATTAGTTGGAGTTACTTTCACCAGTGAAGCTTTCTTTTCGATTCTAGGCGTAAGGATCGAGCTTGAAGACGTATTGAAATGTTTCAGTTTTGTTCCGTTACTGTGATATCGAAAGTGCTGCCCTCTAGGTAGTGGACGTCCAACTTCGTCTACTGTGATAATTTGGTTTGGTAGTGTTCTGTATCCCGTTGGCGAATGCATTATAGTAGTTATGTGCGAAGGGTGTTATAGTTTATTTTAGACGACAGTGTCATTACAATTTTAATTTTTCTCATTTTATTTTTGTTCTTTTCTGTTTCCCTAAAAAGTTGTCTTCTTAAGCGTTTCTTTCGAGGAGCTTCTTCTCGAGGTAAACTAGATGAAGTTGACGGGCCAGGTTCATCTAGTTGCGACGCTTTCCTTCTCACGATCTACAACTATTGTATTTCACGTATTCATTTCTTTACTTATTTTATGACATGAATAATGTTTCCCTTAACTATAAGCATAATTGCAATCATTAAAATAATTTATCAAGCATATCTTCTTTGGGTGAGTATATTTGGGAAATTCTGGAAAAATTGTAGGGATTGCAGACGTTTTTTGCAATATGTTTCGAAAGATTTGGAACATATCCTCTCGTTTGGTACCCAGTCTACATAGTCCAGGCGGTAGAGCAGTAAAAGTAGGGTGTAATGGATGTTGTTTGATAACGCAAAAATTTTTATTCAGAAAGTTGCCGAATAATGTGTACAACAATAATCTATGTTTGCCTACTCCAAAAAGTGCTTGCTAAATGCTGTAGAACAACAAATGTGCCAAAATATCGAAAAATGACCCATTTTCGATACATTTGTGTCTGAAACTTTGAAACAAAGCCTTAAATCAAAAAAATTTACTCCATCTTTTTTGTTTATTTGACGATTTTCTATAAGGTTATGAGAATCGCGAATCGAAAAACTTTTATTTTCCATGAATAAAATGCGAAAATTAGTAAAAAATCATACGTAAACTTTGAGAAATTTTTTCGGTAAGTAAAAATTGATAAATATTTATCAAATTTTCAGAAAAGATAGTTAAACATATGAAAATTACGCACAAAAATGTTTGTAAGGATCGATCGCGTAGTTTTTCACTGCCACAATTATTAATTAACAAATTATAAAAAACTTGATCACGCGTACCTTGTTTAAAGAACGGTGAAAAAGGAGCACGCAATTTTTAACAGTTACTTAGTGTCATAACAAACAATAAGCAATTATAAAAATATCCATTTTACGTTTTAATAATTTTTTACAATTTTTTTAAATTTTGCCAAATTTTTTCCATTATAAATAATTTCTCGTTTACAGCATCGGTCCGATGTAATTTGAAAATTGTTTCCCATCTGAATACTGCTTTGCAAGCACTTTCGTTTTAGCCCAAAACGACGAAATTTGACCGTGTACATCCGGAGATAGAGGCCCACAAAGTTAATAATAATTTATGGCTTACTTAATCGTTAAATCGAAATTAAAAAATACTCTCTTATAGCTGGTTGCAAATACTTTCTATATTAGTCTTGTGCATTTTCGAGAGATGAAAGCCTGATGAAAGAAAAATCTATGAAAATACCGTAAATCGTCGGCCGAGCGGCGTGGGAGCAGGAGTGGGGATGGCGGAGAGCAGGTGTGCTGTCGCGCGGCCCGGATGTTTCAAAATGCGAATGCGCGGTAAAACATGAGTTATCTCGGCAACGGTAGCACTTATCGCGACGATTTTTTTTAATTTGATGTAGCGAAATGAGAGAAATCAGAATATGCCATCAAAAAACAATATTACAAAGAAATTTTGCACGAATTTCAAGATCAAAAAAGTATGCTATTTTCATTTGCATCAAAAAAATAGTTGTATGATTGAAAAATTATTTTGTTGCTTAATGTTCATCAAATCATGCAACTAATTAAACGTTTTAATAATAAATATTCATAACTAACCGTCCTTTTTTATAATAAATTGTATAAATATGGTAGCCCTTTTTTACATAAAATGACATTATTACAGTACAATAAACATTTTGCAATAATAATACTTCGGCCCAGGTATACATACTGCGTAGGATTGCATTGGGTTACTTTGATCCAGGTAGATCGCAGTTCCTTCCTTGGTATTCATAACTTTGGCCCCGCCTACATATAGGTGCTTGGGACTCTAATATCGAACACGCTCATTGGTTACATTGGACCCGACTAGCCAATTAGGGATGCTGTCTATTTCAAAACTGCACAGCACACGCAGAACATATGAAGAACATCCATCGAACCGATGTTGTAAACGAGAAATTATTTATAATGGAAAAAATTTGACAAAATTTAAAAAAATTGTAAAAAATTATTAAAACGTAAAATGGATATTTTTATAATTGCTTAGTGTTTGTTATGACACTAAGTAACTTAAAAATTGCGTGCTCCTTTTTCACCGTTGTTTAAACAAGGTACGCGCGATCAACTTATTTATAATTTGTTAATTAATAATCGTGGCAGTGAAAAACTACGCGGTGGATCGTTACAAAAATTTTTGTGCGTAATTGTCATATGTTCAACTACCTTTTCTGAGAATTTGATGAATATTTATCAATTTTTACTTACCGAAAAAATTTCTCAAAGTTTACGTATGATTTTTTACTAATTTTCGCATATTATATTCATGGAAAATTGAAGTTTTTCGATTCGAGATTATGGTTATGAGCTTATAGGAAATCGTCAAACAAAAAAGAAAGAGTAATTTTTTTATTTAAGGCTTTGTTTCAAAGTTTTAGATACAAATGTATCGAAAAATGGGTAATTTTTCGATATTTCGGTACATTTGTTGTTCTACAGCATTTAGCAAGCACTTTTTGGAGTAGGTAAACATAGATTATTGTTGTACACAATATTCGGCAACTTTCTGCACAAATATTTTTGCGTTATCAAACAACATCCATTTCGATTGCTCTATCGCCTGGACTAACAATTTTCATAGCTTTCTCAAAAAAAGAAAGCTACTGTGTAAGTGAAACGCGTCAATCAGTTTAAATTGAACATTAGTTCAAATAAATGAAGTTTTAGACAAATTATAATTTCATAGTTAAATGTTCTTTAATACAGAAATAGCGAAAAACCCCACTTAACAAGCGTTGGTGCCTACAAGACGTTTAGTACCAATCTAATGTCGGACGGATCGATAACCGGTACATTACCTGGTGGCGTTAGTTCATATTCCTTTTCAGTAGTATCCTTCCGTGTTATCCTACAGTTCATCAACAATCTCAACATTTCCTCTTGTTGTTCACTTTCTTTATTCCTGTTTATGGGTTCAAGGATCTGTATATTTTGATCGGATACTTTCAGATCCCATTCCAACATCTCCCTGTATCTGAATGGAAAGAAACTGTATAATTCAATCGCAATTTAAGGGAAGGGAAATATGAGGAAATGAAGAAAGATAAAAAGCATAAGCGAAGGAAAATTGTTGGATGTAAAAAATTGCAGAAATTAACTAATAATGGGGTTCGGAAAAACTGGATTTACCTATACTGATAATTCAAACTCATCATAAAATAAACGGTTTTAAAGATTAAAACTAACTTTTCCGCATCTGTGGCCCTGAACAATATTCTATCATAAAATTGGTACTTGTATACACTTCGGGAGATGTATCGTGCTAACAAAGCGAAATTTCTCCAAAAATTTAGTATATATGGATATATAGAACCCGCTGTACTCGTTCTAGTCGACTGAAAATCAATAGAGTACATCTGTTAGACACCTTAAACAATATTATATGATAAAATTGATCAATCGTATACTCTCTGGAGACTGTATCGTGCTAACAAACTGAAAATTCTCCAAAAATGACCAAAATTCGGTACTTCAAGTACAATAGCACCCATTGTACTGGCTTTAGTGGTCCACCCTGGGTGTATTCATAGACATAGAAGGCGCATTTGATAGAACCACTTTTTCTAAAATAACAAATGCACTTTCCAACAAGAATATCCCCCAAACCATAAATGGCTGGATATATAACATGCTCTCAAAATCGGTGTAGATGATATAACTATCAGAGGCTTGGTTGTAAAAGGTTGTCCACATGGAGGGGTGCTCTCACCACTACTATGGAACATGGTCTTAGACTCCTTGGTCAGCCACCTTAATGATAACAACTTCTACACTATAGCATACGCAGATGACCTAGTGATTCTACTAACAGGAAGATTCGAGGAGACACTCTGCGCTTTAATGCAGGAGGCCCTCAATATCATAGAACAATGGTGCAGAGACCATTCGCTGTCAATAAATCCAAAAAAGACTGAGATGGTCCTCTTCACGAAAAAAAGGAAGCTTGCAAAACATCAAGCCCCAAAGCTCCTAGATACCAAACTTAATTTCTCTTCAGAGGTGAAATATTTAGGGGTCACCTTTGACAGTAAGTTAACGTGGAACTCCCACTTAGAAAACAGAGTTAAAAAAGCATATATTTCTTATGAGCAGTGTCGTAGAACCATCGGCCGCACCTGAGGAATGTCACCTAAGGTTGCTGCCTGGATCTACACTGCCATCATCAGACCTATGCTAACGTACGGCGCGATTGTCTGGGGAGCTATGGCAAACCAGCTGACAGTCGTCCGTAAACTGGACCAAATCCAAAGAACAGCATGCCTCAACACAACAGGAGGCATGAGAACCACACCAACAAGAGGTATTGAGGTAATCCTCAGTCTCACTCCCCTTGACATATACATCAAGGAGGTTGTTTTGACAACCATGGCACGTCTGCGCTCTACTGGTATACAACCTGATGTAGGATCCGGTAAACTGATACGTAACTTGTGGCATGAGGCCCTCAGGGAGATCCCACTGCTGCAGGCCAATACGGACTCGATTCCACCGCGATATGCCTTTAACAGGCCCTACAAGGTAATCTTTGAAAACAACTCACAAGACCTATTGGAAGAAGGCGCAATCCGCATCTTCACAGACGGGTCTAAATCCAATGTGGGCTCAGGATGTGGTATTTTCTCCAGATTCCTGAATCTAAACATAAAATGGGCAATGGGCTGCAATGCAAGTGTTGCTCAACAGAGCTCACTGCTATCTGCATCGCTGCTAAAGAGATTACCAAAAGGAAAACCACAGGTAATCATATATACATCCTTACGGACAGTAAATAAACACTACTAGCCCTGAACAGACCACGTATTACATCAGGCCTAGTACTAGAATGTCACATGGCCTTAATCGAAGCCTGTAACAACAACACGGTCACTTTAGGCTGGATCAAGGGCCATGAGGAATCGAAAGGAAACCGTATTGCTGACTCGCTAGCCAGAAAGGCAGCCTCCCAAAAACTCTTGGGACCTGGCACTTTCATTGGTCTATCGGCGTCAGCAACGGCCGACCTATTAAAGGAACACTCCCTTAATAAGTTTAAGAGTAGATGGGACGACGCAGAAGGCTACAGGCTTGCCAAGGAACTGCTACAGTATCCGGATAGCAAACTAGCCAAAAATACGTGACTATGAACAGGCGGAACCTACGAACAACCACGGGAATTCTGACTGCCACCTACGAAAACACCTTCACAGACTGGATCTATCTAACACCCCACTTCGTAGAGGATGTGAACAAGAAGATGAGACTGTCGAACACATTCATTGCGAATGTCAGACACTCTCTCATTTTAGGTTTCAAGTATTCGGCGAACACAGGCTAACATACGCCAATATGAGGGAACTTAATTCAGGCGACGTAATCGCCTACTTCAAGGAAGTAGGCTGGATGACGAGCTAGAAGGAAGTTTTGAACCTCAGAAGGATGCACAATGGGCCAATTGTAGCCTAAGTGCTGTGGGGCCACCCACCCTTCAAACCTTTACAGATACAGACTGGCTTTAGTGAGCTGAATATCAATAGGGTTCATCTTTGAGACGCTCTGAATGATATCCAATCATAAAATTGGTCACTTGTATATACTCCGGAGACTGTATCGTGTTAACAAATTCCATTCAACTTATCACATCAATAGTAACAACAGTAAAACATTGGCTGTCATGGGCCAGACTGATGACACTAGTCTTAAGCTGTCGTGGGCCGGATTGATGGCAGTGGCGGGCCTTAGTTTGGAGACCCCTGATCTATAAGATGCCTTAAGCAATATTCAATCATAAAGTTGTTCACTTGTATATATTCCGGGGGGTGTATCATGCTAACAAACTGAAATTTCTCCAAAAATAACGTATTTCAAGTACCATAGCACCCGTTTTACTGGCTCTGATGAGCTGAAAATCAATAAGGTTCATCTATGAGACGTCACGAACGGTATTCTTTTAATAAAATGGTGACGTGTTGCTCTCCAGAAGCTGTACCGTGCTAATAAATTGAAACTTCTCCAAAAATGACAAAAATGTCGTACTTCACGTACCATACCAACCGTTGTACTGGCTCAATCATAAAATTGTTGACTTGTTGCACTCCGGAGGCTGTATCGTGCTTACAAGACATGTAAGAAAAAGTGGCCGACGACAACGACGACGACATTCACACAGGATTTTTTTTCTAAAAACCGTTTTCTCGTGTTGTTGTTGATGGAAAACGTAAAAATAACTCAACAATTTTTTTTCAAAATACCAACTTTTTTTGGGGTAAACCAATACTTTTCTCGCATATTAGATAGGTTGGGCGTAAAAGTAAAATAATAAACAGAAAGTTTATTAAATTATACAGAGAATAAGCAACTTTTTGTTCGTGAGATACAATATCAACGATCTTTTGGTTCCCTCGATTTGACTCCGTGATAAAATGAACCAAGAATGAAGAACTTTTTTCAAAAACCTCACCTAACGTCGTCAATGTTCTCATCTTCAGGTTTACTTGAGAATATTTTCCTAATTTCGTCCCTGGTTCGTATTATACATTCACCGGGTTCGGCATCTTCTTGATCTTCACGATAATCTATAAAAGTCTTCTCACTTTTGTCTAAATCTTCGTAGAAAACGGAATGCTGACAAGGTTTCTTCTTTTCGCTAACCAAAACTTCTTTCGTTTCGTCTAAAAACCAAAAAAATATTCATTAACACCTTTAATTACTCGAAAAAAGCAATTAATACGGTAAATTTTCGAAATATATATAAGAAATACACTGCGATAAACAGGAGATCAATTTAAAAGTATTTACTTACCCTTATTAAATTCTTCGATAGTTTTGTATCCTACTTCATCTTTAGTATTTGTTCCATTATGATCTTGAACCACCACCACCAACTCCGGTTGCTCATTTTTATCGTGTCCTTCCACCGTGACGTCTTTTTTATCCGAAACTTCAACTTCGACAGCTTCGTCAAACTTCAATCTGTCATTTTTGACACAGTAACGATAAACGTTAACGTCTTCCAAAGCGTCTTCGTATTCTTCTTCTTCCTCGTCTACATTCGATTTGACATCGTTTACTCTATCCACAGAAGGTTCTTCTTTCTTATTTTTACTTTCTTCTATCGATTCCTTTATCTTCAGCAGCCACGATTGTCTTTTGTAGAAGTCAGAATTTTCGTTAGCCTCTATTTCGTCTGACTTATCTTCATTATATAATCCAACGGACTTATCTGTTTCTTCTTTAGATTTATTTAAATCTTTCGCGAATTCGATTTCTTCAAATTTACTATCTGCAGTATCGATATTTTTACCCGTTTCCTGGAAAATAACCATTTCTTCTTTTCCTTCGCTTAGCTTTTCTACAATTTTTTCACTCAGTTTCTCTTTAGTATCTGTATCTTCCGTTAATATTCTTTCTTCAACGTTTCTTATTCTTTCTGTATCTTCAATCTTCGATGCTTCTCGATAACACACTTTCTCATTCCTGTTTAATCTTCCTACATAGTCAGTTTCTTCTATTTTTATGTCTTTCACGTCTGTATTATCTAAATTGACTGCTTCTTTTACTACGTTTTCAATTTCTTCCTTATCATTTCCATATTCTTTTGCAACTTCGCTTTCTTCAGCGTTTGTATCATCTGATAAAATACTTTTTTCAAACTTTCTTACTAGTTCTGCATTTTTATTATCTGTTTCTTTATTTTGTATTTCTTTTACATCTGTATCATCTATATTAACTGTTTCTTTTACTACGTCTTCAATTTCTTCCTTATAATTTCCATATTCTTTTGCAGCTTCACTTTCTTCAGTGTTTGTATCATCTGATAATAATCTTTCTTCAAAGTTTGTCGTTCTTTCAGCACCTTCAATATCTATTTCTTTATTTTGTATTTCTTCCTTATGTATATCTTCTAAATTGGCTGTTTTTTGTTCTACTACTTCAATGTCTTCCTTATTATTTCCATATTCTCTTGCAATTTCGATTTCTTCAGTGTTTGTATCATCTGATAATATTCTTTCTTCGACGTTTCGCATTCTTTCTGCATCTTCAATATTTGTTTCTTCATTTTGTATTTCTTCCTTATTTCTATCATCTAATTTGGCAGTTTCTTGTTCAATTTCTTCCTTATTGCTTCCATCTTCTTTTGCAGCTTCGCTTTCTTTACTGTTTGTATCATGTGATAATATTCTTTCTTCAATTTCAATATCTGTTTTTTCACCAGTTTCTTCATTTTGTATTTTTTCCTTATTTATATAATCTAAATTAACTGTTTCTTGTTCTACGTCTTCAATTTCTTCTTTATCGTTTAATTCTTCTTTTGCATCTTCAATTTCTTCAGTATCAGTATCGTCCGAATCTCCAGCTTCTTCTTTTATCTCAAGCATTAAACTAAAATCTGAATTGTTGGTTTCTACTGTTATATCTTCTTTCGGAAGATCTTCAGGTGTATTATTTTCCGTAAATATTCTATTTGGATCCTTTCTCGTTTCCAAGAATTCTTCAAAGGACATGGAACACATATTTGGTTGAGTCTTCTTCACTAATTCTATCGCTGCTTCTTTTGCTTTTCTTCTTGTCGCCTCAACGGTATCTTTAATGTCAGTATCGTCGATCTCGCGCAGAATCTTCTCGAAATCTTCATCAGTTTTAGGTATTTCTTCTTTTTTGGGTTGAATTACGGCGTCCGTCGTATCTTCAGAATTGGCTCTATCTTCGTTACTTTCTTTATTTTGAGTTTCAGCGTCAACCAAAACGTTGTTATCTTCATTAGTTGCACTGGTAGTTGGTAATTGATCGGAACCGGTGATTTCTTCAACCAAAAATCTGCTTTTGAATGCTGAAACATTAAATTTATTGACGATGGAATCGAAATAATGGTACAAAGAACTAACTTTTAGTGCTGAAATCGAAAATTCTTTCCCTGTATTCTTCATATTCTCTCGGATCGGCTATTTGTCTGTCTTCCATGAAATCTTCTTCATCTGATGACGATGATGATGAAGAAACTGCGTTTTCTTCAACGACATCGCGATTATCTGCTTCTATATCTTCATCAACTATGTTTGGTTGCTAAATATATCAATAAACAATAAGTTCAAGTGATAAATTTATCAAATTATCTCAGTATCTTCGTTATTTTCAGTTTTTTTATTGAAAGAACATATTTGGTTAATTCATATACCATTTTGGCGGTATTTATTTCAAATTTTGGTTATTGACAGCTTCGTTCGAATTAACAACCATAGATAAACCACAAAGCTCTGTGGTAAACATTCACAGCCAATAATGTAGAAAAAGAATAGATCTAGCATTTTATTCATAATATCGGGATTGTATTGAAGCCATCATTAAATTCTCTAATAATGTGCTAGAAAAGGATAACAATACATCCATTATCTTGGTGGGGCAACGTCGGGTAAATGGAGTCATAAAATTTCCAGTGGCGTACTATTTTGATCATTTCTGAGGAGATTCTCAACTTGAAAATAGATGTGTAATAGAAATGCTCTAGATTTACATACTGTAAAGAATGTATTGAATTGAAAATAATTGAATTTAGGAAAAATACTGTAATGTTTTTGTCATTTACTTAGACACTAAATGGGTGCGATACACTTTAAACACACGGTATGGCTACTTACTAATTTATTTAAACACTAAACTAATCACTAACACTTAATTTATATATACTCAGTATATTCACTAAAACTAATTTATATGAACTGTTCACTAATTTATATTCACGTATTTACTTGTTTGTCTCACGATGTCAAATTATCAACTGAACTCCTCCGCTGATCGGTTCTTTATTTATATTAATGCCTTTTTTACTAGAAAATTCCGGACTGCGGCTTACTCAAAAGCAAATGGTTTTCTGGCATTTTCTAGGTGAGACTGGTAACAAAAACAATGTTTAAATAAGATAGTCGTAAACAGTTATAAAAACACCCTGAGCATTCGCCATAATTTTATCTTTTATACCTGGCTTAGACTGAGTTGGATTTAGGAACTATACCAGTGTGCTGTTTCGTAACATTACCCCCTCCTTAAATAGAAGTTCCTCCTGGAACTTTTGTGTATCCGAGACAGGATGTTTGAATCGGCAACTGGCCCCATTTCTACACTTTCCGTTCTTATGGAAATAGCAGGGCACCGTCTTCATCGGATACTGATAACGGGGGTTGTAGCTGCAAATTAATATCTGGACACCGGTATCTCGAAAGATAATCTCTAACACGTTCCTGATAACTCGCCAATCCAACTGGTTACTCGCTATCTTAGGCATAGCCAGTTTCTTCACGCTGGATTCTAACACATGGTCTCGTAGGTTTCGAAGTGCTTCTCACACATCGCGGTAGGTAGATCGATCTTGAAATTCATTTTTAGTTACCACGTAGAAGACGTACTGCGAATTGTGTTTCAGTTTCAGTGTCTTGCCAGAGGCTGGAATCTGGTCTTCAAGTTTTTCTAATTGCCCGAACTTCTGTCGAAAGACGGTTGCCAACCCGCGTGCGTTCTTGATACGGGCGGGGATGTTGTATGCCAGTGAATAATCTTCCGGGAGAGTGAACAAATCTTGTTGTTATTCCGAAGTGACTCCATATCTAGCTTTCCCGGTACCTCCATACGTGCCCATAAATTACTCGAAGGTAGGGTCAGACACATCTCGAATAAGACCATGACCTTCCTCCAGGTCATGGTCTCCTTCAAATGGCGCTAGTCGGTTTTGGTGAACTACTTTTGGTTTTCCGTTGGGGATCTTGCCTATGCGATATATAACATCATTGATCCTTTTCTTGATTAAGTATGGACCTTCCCAGGGTTTTTGTAATTTTTGAGAAAATCCTTTTCTCCTCGTCGGGTTGTGTAACCATACTTTGTCCCCTTCTTTAAAACCGCCTTCTGTGGCCTGCGTGTCGTACCGACTTTTCATTCTGTCGCTGGCAACTTGAAGATTTGTTCGAACTAATTCATGAATATCATCCAGCCTTCTTCTCAGTTGGATCGCGTAGTCTTCGCCTGCTAGATCTTCTCCAGGCTGACAGCCAAATTCCAGGTCACAAGGAAGCTTCATTTCACGTCCAAACAGGATTTTCGCCGGTGTTTCACCCGTGGACTCATTGACGGCAGATCGATAAGCCAATGCAAATAGGGAAAGATATTGGTCCCAATCTCTCTGATGGCTGTATACTACTTTGGACAGGTATTTTCCAATAGTCCTGTTCATTCTCTCGACCATTGCATCTGACTGTGGATGTAATGCTGTTGTCCTGGTCTTCTTCATTCCCAGCTTGTCGCAAATCTCCTGGAATAGATGGCTTTCAAAATTTCTTCCCTGGTCACTGTGGACTTCCAAGGGCACTCCACATCGGCTGATGAATTCTTTCACCAATACATCCGCGACAGTTGTGGCCTCTTGATTCTGGATCGCGTAAATTTCTACCCACTTTGTGAAATAATCCATTACAACCAGGATGTATTTACCACCATTTTCTGTTGTCGGAAATGGTCGAGCGATATCTAAAGCAATCCTTTCGAAAGGGCTTCCAACATTGTACTGTTTCATGGGTGCCTTTCTCTTGCGATGTGGTCCATTACTCGTAGCACAAGTCGTACATTTCTTACACCAGTCCTTCACATCGTCGGAGCTGTTCATCCTATAAAACCTTTCACGGACTCGCTGAAGGATTTTCTTCACTCCCAGATGACCTCCCGATGGACTGTCGTGTAACTTCTTCAGTACTTCAGCTACTTTTGTTCTCGGGATAACTAGCTGTCTCCTCATCTCGGAGCCATCATCGTTTTCAAGGACTCTTCTCAACAGCCCTTCTTCCAGGACAAGGGAGTCCCACTGAGCCCAATACGCCTTGAGTTTCGGTGAAAATCTGGACACTTCTTGCCATGTAGGTCGCCGATTTTCTTCCTTTCATTGCCGGATCATCTTTAGGCAAGGATCATTCTTCTGATTTTCTCTGATCCTGGTGGGTGACCATTCTTCATTGACTACTGTAATTCTTGAAACTGCAACTTCCTTAGATTTCGACTTGTTACATTGTGAATAGTCTACAGGGTATGACCGTCTAGGCAAAGAGTTGGCTTTTCGGTGATTCACATCAGCTGGATGTTCATCCCTGTCCGATTTCCCCTGTGACTGGAGTTCTTGGATTACAGGAATCGTAAGACGCTTACACGATCTGCGTGCATGGTCTAGCTCGACACAATTACAGCACCTGATCTTCTTCGGCTTCACGTCTACCATACCTTTTAACAGGTTGACGATCTGGTCAAGTCTAGCATCGTCACCTTTTTCCTGCATGGTCCTACCTTTGTTGTAACCCGAAGCCTTCGTTGCTGCTTCATATTCAAGAGCACCTGTCAATGCGTCAACTAATGTTTTGGGATGGGCTAATCGAAGCGTCTTCTCCATATCATGGTCACATAAGCCGTCAATAAAGGCCTGGATGCCCAAACATTCCATCACGTTCTCTGATGCTGATGGATAAGCAAATCGAAGTAGTCGGGCAATATCCAGTTCATACTCTTGAAGGGTTTCGTCACGTTCCCGCCTTCGGTTCTTCAGCTGGAATCTGTACAAATGTTCCCAATATTCGTGACCGTATCGCATGTCCAGCTTCTTTTTTAGCTGCTCAAAGTCATCCGCTTCTTCAAGAGGTATCGTCTGAAGTACATCTAAGGCATCTCCACGAAGCGTGATAGTTAAGTTCACTGCTTTCTCCTTGTCGGACCAATTATTCACTCTAGCGGCTGCTTCAAACTGTTTCCCATAATTGGTCCACGACATTTTTCCATCGAACGTTGGGGCCTTGACTCGGGTGAAACTGCCAATGTCTTCTAACTTAGGGTGTGTTTCTGTCTTGCAAAGTTTCGTTTGCTCGGTCTCCTTTTCTTCCTCTGGCGTGCCTCGTGTTCTTGAATCGGCAATCTTTTCCTCTAACTCCTTGATTTTCTCGTCTATCGTTGTAATCTTATTCTCGATTTTGTCGTACATCGTTGACATTTTATTCTCGATTTTCTCGTCCATCGTTGACATCTTATCCTCGATTTCAGATTTTAGAGACGAAATTTCATTTTCAACGTCAGCGGCAATGTCGTTTTTCATTGATAAGATATCGGCAGATATATCGTTCTTCATAGCAGAAATATCGTTCTTTATAGCCGAAATATCGCTTTTCACATTCGTAGAAATTTTCTCTTCCATGGCAAAAATCTTCTCGTCCATATTGGCAGAAATATTATTCTTCATAGTAGAAATCTTCTCTTCCATGTTAGCAGAAATATTAGCAGAAATGTTCTCTTCCATGGCAGAAATCTTCTCGTCCATGTTAGCAGAAATTGACAATATTAGGTGGAAGCCTCGTCATTAAATAAAACTGTTTCTGGATCAAAGCCGTCATTTTCCAGTGCCACTTTAAGTCTTTCTACTAATTCACATTTCTACGGACGTTTCCAACTCACGATTTTCCAATTCTGCTCTTAATTCCGCCACTTTCAGATCCCTTAATCTCTTGGCCATTTTTACGTAGCAATTTATTTGTATTACCCCACACCTGACACCAATGTAATGTTTTTGTTATTTATTTAAACACTAAACGGGTGGGATAAACTTTAAACACACGGTATGGCTACTTACTAATTTATTTAAACACTAAACTAATCACTAACACATAATTTATATATACTCAGTATATTCACTTAAACTAATTTATATAAACTGTTCACTAATTCATATTCACGTATTTACTTGTTTGTCTCACGATGTCAAATTATCAACTGAACTCCTCCGCTGATCGGTTCTTTATTTATATTAATTCCTTTTTTACTAGGAAATTCCGGACTGCGGCTTACTCAAAAACAATTGGTTTTCTGCCATTTTCTAGATAATACTGGTCACAAAAACAATGTTTAGATAAGATAGTCGTAAACAGTTATAAAAAACACCCCCCGCATCCGCCATAATTTTAACTTTTATACCTGGCTTAGACAGAGTCGGATTTAGGGACTATACCAGTGTGCTGCTTCATAACAATACTGAATTATAATGAAATTTTTAATTTGAATTATTCAAATGAATATCTGTAGAAAAAATAAGGATATGTACTGAGAGATAATTATCCCATCGGCAAAATTTTATTCAGTTTTCAAACAATAAAAAAAATAATGATGGATAAGAAACAAATTAAATTATCGAACAACCATGAATTTTTATCAACTGTGTTAAATTATATGAATAAAAAGCGTTTAATGTTTCCTATTAACTAATAAATCACTTTATTCTAGAATACGATTACGAAACAGCACACTGGTATAGTCCCTGAAACCGACTCTGTCTAAGCCATGTATGAGAGTTAAAATTATGGCGGATGCGCAGGGTTTTCTTAGAATTGTTAACGATTGTGTCTATCTTATTTAGACATTGTTTTTGTGACCAGTCTTATCTAGAAAATGCGAGAGCCAATTGTTTTTGTGTAAACCGCAATCTAGAATTATGTAGTAAAAAAGGAACTAATATATATAAAAGACCGACCCAGCATTTTACTGGGTTTAATGGTAGTTTAATTACTGTTGTTGAGGACATCATACATTTGAATTTTAATAATAATTTAATTATGGGAATCTTGTTTAACCTTTTGAATTGCTGTGAGCCAAGATGAGGTGTTTTGGGAGGGGCAAGAAGGGATAGGGTCCCATCTTGCCCCGCTAAAAAGTAATAGTAATATTAAAGCAGACGTATTGTTTTTATTTCAGAAAATGGTGCGTACTTATAACTGTGTATCAGAACGGGGAAAATGGAGTGAAGAGAGCATGGTACAAGCAGTAGAGGCTATAATCTCTGGTCAAATGGAATACAGGACCGCATCTACACATTTTCATGTACCAAAATCAACATTAGAACGTAAAACAAAACAAGCGAGATTAAATACTACTCAAATTATAAAGCCGAAACTAGGCCCAGATAAATGCGTTTTCACACATCAAGAAGAGCGAGAGCTTGTTGACTACAAAAAATTAATGGAATCGAGATTATTCGGATTAACCTGTGTTGAGCTAAGACTCCAGCTTGTGGTAAAAAATAAAAAAAAACAATTTTATTAAAAGTAAAAAATGAAGCTGGTAAAGATTGGATGACAGCTTTTTTAAGACGACACCCAGACTTGTCAATTAGGAAATCTGAAGGTACTCCGCTGTAAGAGCGATAGGTTTCAATAAAGTGGCTGTGGATGGATTTTACGATTTACTTAAACAACTTTTTGATAAGTATAACATTACCGCCGATAGAATATACAACTGTGACGAGACAGGTGTTACAGTTGTGCCAAAAACCAAATCTAAGATATTGGCAACAATAGGTAGGAAACAAGTTGGATCCCTCACATCGGCAGTCACTGTGGAAATTTGTTGCAGTGCAGCAGGAGCTTATATGCCACCGTTATTCATTTTTCCCAGATTAAGGATGAATCCAGAGTTTTTAAATGATGCTTCTCCTGCTGCGACACCAGAATGTCATCCTAGTGGCTAAATGCAAACTGAATTTTTTTTCAATTGGTTTACACGCTTCACAGAATTTTCTGGTGCAACAAAGGATCGTCCTGTGCTACTCTTATTAGATGGACATTCCACTCATATAAAAAATATCAAAGTAATTGACTATGCAGGAAATAATGGGGTGGTTATATTATATTTTCCTCCCCATTGCAGACACCGACTTCAGCCACTTGACATATGTTTCATGAAACCTTTAAGTATCTATTATGATCAGGAGGCGAGTAATTGGCTTTGAAATCATCCAGGGAGAGTTGTGACCTTATATCAAATATCTAAGTTATTTGGAATGGCGTTTATACGAGCAGCATCTATGTTAACAACTGTAACTTCATTTGAAATAAGGCTAAGAGCGGGAATTTTTCCATTCAACTCAAATAAATTCATAGATATTGATTTTGGAGCATCCGAAACTACAAACAGACCCCATCAAACAGCTGAAGATGTTGATGTTTTAGAGTCTGAAATACCTAATCAACCAATAATTGAATTATCTGCAGCAACAAAAAATATTGATGAAAATATGGATCCTGAAGCACAAGAGTCTTATAATTTGCCACATCAATCCGTGAAAACACCACTTTTAACTCCCAGTGTTATCCATACAACAGAAGCATCAACAGAAAAGCGACTACCACTAACACCGTCAGTTTTTCAAAACTAATTAAATTTTGGTGCATCATCATCCACTGCATTTCAGATATCCTCGCCAAAGGATCTTGTTCCCATTCCACACATTGAAAACGAAAAACAGACGACAAAACGAAGAGTTGGGGAGAAAGGAAAATGTACTGTTATGACAGAGTCACCGTACAAGAAGGAATTAGAGTAAGAATTGAAGCATAATGAAAAGGAGCAACAAAAACGAGATATAAGAAAAATGAAAAAAAATAATTTGGGCAAAGAAAAGACGGTAGTTGAAAGAAAAATTTTCGAAAAAGGAAAACATTTGGTGAAGAAACGGAAATCTGAAACTCCTCGCCAAATTCACCTTAATAATAATCAACAGAAGAAAAACAAAACTATAGAGAGTGACTCATCTGAGGAAGACGAAGGAAGCGTGGAAGATGATGCAGCATGTCTTTATTGCAACCATTTATATTCCCAGTCAACGGAAGGATGGGTGCTATGCATTAAGTGCAGACATTGGGCACAATGTTCATGTGCTGGAAAGGGGGAAGATGATGACGAAGTACAACATATTTGTGCACTTTGTACAACAGAATAATTAAAATTCAATAAAAAAATATATTATTTTACAAAATCATGTATATCCCAACTTGCCCAACCTAGTTTTCCATCTTACCCCACCTGCGAATAATGCCCAAGGATTATCCTGTGGTCATCCTGAGAGCAGAGCAGCTCTCCACACTGGAAGACACTCTGGTTAAAGAGCTGTGCCAGCGCAAAGAGAAGGGAATCCACTTCTCAGGTATCCATTTGTGGAATGATACTGGTTGACTGTGGGTCACAAGAATCGGCAGACTGGCTTATGAGGTCAGCGCCGAAATTGGTGGCTCGAAGTGGAGACGACATCCCAAAGCCGGTCACCATAACAGTGTTCTTCCCAAGCAGCGAAGACATGAAACTGGAGAAGATCCTCCAACTTGTCGAGGTACAGAACTCCAACCTCACTACTGGGGCTTGGAAGATCCTGAACTCTAAAAAAGAGGGACAGGAAACTATCCTCACGATTGCGATCGATCACCAATCTGGGGAGGCTCTGAAGGCAGGAGGTTACGCGCTAAACTTCCGCTTTGGGCGTATCCCTGTCTCGGGGCTCGGAAATAAGAAGAATCCGCGGAGGATCCAAAGGACATGGATATACCCTCCACATCTGAAACCTCTAGAAAGGGGGAACAAGGCAAAAGCTTCACCTTTGGTCAGCCCGAGATCTCCTCCGGCTCTGCTGGGATGACTGGGAATGCGGAGACTGCCTCTGCATCCCGGGAAGCTGGGCAGAGCAGCCTGGGGGTCGAGAGTCTGACTCGAGATCAAGAAACCTGCTCGATTACCGAGGGAGATACTGCCATGGTGGTCGAGGAGGGTCAGGGAGAGAGAAAGGAGGGGGATGAATAGAGGCTGAGTAACTCGGCCTCTCTCATCCACAATAATTCACCTTCACGTTCACGAATGTAGCTCAGATTAACCTGCATCACGCGAAGGGAGCTTCAGCCGTGATTGCAAGGTTGTTTGTTAGACTACAACTGGATATTGTACTGATCCAAGAACCATGGATCAACAAAGAAGGCCAAATTAACGGTTTGTCATGTAAGGATTCTAAATTAATTTATGATCAAAGGCAAGTATCTCCGCGTGCCTGTGTAATCATAAGAAATAACATATTATTATATATATATATATATATATATATATATATATATATATATATTGTGCTGTATTTTAATTTGAGTTACAGGTTGTATTTAAAAAAATTGCGATGATGGTTATTTTAATTATTATGTTATTATCAAGTTGCAATATTGTTGTGGAATTTTCTATTATTTGTTATGAATATTAAATTTGTTAATCATTGTATTTCCTTTTTTATTATGGGCGCCAGAACTCGCATGGTCTGCTTATTATAAACAGAGCGATTTCGTACCTAATGCAAGTTCAAATATTAATACCAAAAGCTTTATTCCTTTTTTTTTAAGATCCCAGGGGTGTGTCCGGCACTAGCGTTGAACAGTAACAGGAAACTGATAGGTTTTGAGAACACTTGAAGGAAAACAAGGAGGTTTGAATGTAGTTTTGTTTAATTAATCAAAAATTCTATGTATTTCTTAACATTTCTCCCTAAAAACTTACTGACGATAAAGTCAGAACAAATTACATAATTATTTACAAACATCTATATATAATTCTCATAGTTAAATGTTTTAAGTGAAATTATTATGATAAAATAACAAAAAAATAACTAATAAATACCGTGTAACCATGATATCATCGTTAACCCGCAATCAATTCCCACCTCTAACATTTTAAACCAGAAGAATGATATTGGCGCTGTGAATCGTCGTCATGTGACCAGAGATATGGCTTGTGAATCGTAAATGGATGTTTGGAAGTAATAGTTTTCAAAGTTTATTAATATATTTAGTCCTTAATAATAAAATCAGTGAGTGATTTCGTCGTTGTTTGGGATTAAATTGAATTAGTAGGATAGTGGAAATTGATTATTCTTAAATAACTAGGTAAATTCAAAAAGATATGTTCATAATATTATACCTAACCTAAATAATAATTCCAGAAACCAAATGTTTGTGAATATATACAGAAATTCAAGAGCTTGAAGATAACAAATGTCTTGTGTTTCCACTCATTTCAGTTCAATGAAACTTGTGATGATTAAAGTGTAATAGCTTCTCTATTGGACAAGGAGTTAAAGTTTATTATATTCGGATTACTTTCAATATAAGTAATTGCTGCTACGAGGAAAACGTAACCAAATAGCCAGGAACAAATAAGGTAAAAAAATTAAATTATCTCACCAAATTCTAGAAGACGATTAATGAAAAGTTTTTTTTATTTGATATTCAATTACTGGAAACTGGATCATTCCATTTATTGCCAATGACGTTGTCACAGTAAAAAATCAAAATTTTGTCCTTTAATTATGATTTTTTTTTAACTTAATTGTATTATTTTATTCTCGTTCTCACATCAATCCATACCACCTTTTCAACCTAACAACCCTCTCTCGACGCTCAACAATCAACAACCTCCTTCTGTTTTTTCCGATCCTCTTTTGTTAACTTGTAAACAGTTATTGTTTTTAAAAAAAATCTATTTATCCGCGTCTTGTTCTTTTTCAATTATTCACTCCGTTCGAAAATACCTCCGCGATTGCACTAATGTCACTTTATTTACACTTAATCTAAATATTGATAAAGCTGTCACTTTATATATAATACTATTCATGTCTATTTGCTTTTTTAATCGTCGTCAAAAAAAATACTTTATCGTATACAGGGTTTGTCAAAAGTTATAGCAATCGGGAAAATACAATTATAGAAGTTGGTTTTTTTTAAATTTATGTTACGAATGAATAATATCTATTTATAATTGACTCATGTGTGTGCAACACACAACTATATGTTAATAGTTTCGTTTATCAATATTGTTTTTATCATGAATTTAAATATCATGTAACTATGAGCATTATAATTCTTTTTGGTTGCAAATGGGCATTTATATACAAAATTTTATTTGTTCATTTTCCTGTTATTAATATTTCACTTTAATATATATATATATATATATATATTAAACTAAGTATTTTTGTATACTTACTTATATTTATTTTTTTATGAAGTTTAGTTAATTATAATTTTATATGTTGAAATTTTGTTTTGATGTGGCTAGCTCAGTATTAATAATTTTATATGTTTTGTAATGTATTATTATTTTATTCGGGAGCATGAAACTCATGTCTGCTCTTTGAGTCCTGGCATTTAAAGATATATTACCTTTATTTAAATAAAAAGAAACACCTTACTTTTTGAACACATTTAATTTTAAAATAAAAAAATTTTAATGCAATAATTATAAGTTGCGACGCCTATGGTTACCTCAAACGAAATTATCAATTTTTATATTCTCTCCTGTGCGCATGCTTAAAATCCAGTCATGCGGACTTAAAGCGTGAAATGAACATAGTTTTTACAACAATACGAGATGGAGCATCGGTGCTCATTAGATACACATAATATTGTCAAATAAGAAATACTTAAATGGTTTAACACATAGAAGAATTTATGTGGAGAATATACATAGAAATATTACAAATATGCTGTGGAAGAAATATAATTAGAAGATTTATATATACATGGAAATATTATAAAATTCATATACAGACGGACATATTATATGAATATAAATTTAAGCATCATTCTTATGATGATAAAATGGCGTAAGTACTTATTTTTATTTATTTGAATTAGGCCTTTTTGTTAATGTTAAAGATTTATTTTATAACTAACTAAATAAAGTCCGTTTTCTTCCTATTTTAGATCGATCATTGCCGTGAATGTTTATCAATTTTACGAAATTATGCACTTATTTGAGTTTTTTCTCTTATTATTGGCCAATAATATTTTAAATGAACACAGACCTGTTGCTCTGGGATTGGGATAATGCTTCTGGACCCAGGAATACTCCTCTGAAGTTCCAACACCAATTTTGGAGAAATTTGGCTGATTTTCGCAGTAAAACTGGATGTGATTATCTGTGAGTACTATCAGAATTGTTTATAGTAGTAATTGATAAGTTTTGTCAAGTTAATTTGGGAATTTCATGAATTTTCGGGAACACTGCAACACAAGCTCCATGTATATCCACGCCAGCTTCCAACCTACTAACGCTTCCTTTCGATTCTCAACTTTTTTCAATCAACAAGTATTTTGTTTTTTTCAGGTCACTATTTACAAAAGTTTGTTTCTTTACTTGTTGATTGAAAATTTGATCTGTCATTTTGTTCATAACCAATCAAATATTGTCCTATGCAATTGAATTATTTAATTTTGTTTACTTAGTCGAAAAGTTCATACATTTACTATTTCACATTATTAATTCACTTGTAGAGAGTCTTTTGAGTTTTTGTCATACAAATAAATTAAAATTGGTTATATACATAGATACATTTTAAATAGTTCAATATCTAGTATTGTTATTAACAGTCTATTACTGTTACAATCATATTACTTAGAACATAAATCCTTTTATGTAATCTCTATCTAATCTTTGTATTAAATGATTTATACTAACTCCTTTAACAAATTATTATTTATTGATTCTATGTCCATTTTACTGACAATATATCATTTTTCTTTATGTTATTAATAGTTTATCTATGAAAATCTATACTCCCTATTCTACCAAATATTTGTATTTGTTTTATAATTTAACTACTTATATTTATAATTATCGTGACTTGACTATTCTAATAATTGTTTTATTTCAGATGAACAGCTGATTACGTTATAGAAGATATTCATCGTCTTAGGCAACTTTATTTACTCCATTACATTTGTTAGGCAATTTCTAAATTTTGTACTATTATTGAGGTAATTTCTTTATTTATTAAATTGTTATAGACTAATTATTTAATATATCTTTACTTGATATGCTTTTAATTAAGAAAAGTGTTTCCTTTTTAATTGTGTTTTCTTAAATTATATTATTTTCATATGTTTTCATATTAGCAACATATTCCTATAGAACTAATTCTCTTAATATCTATGATATCTGGTTCAATATATATATATATATATATATATATATATATATATATATATATATTTGTGTTTCAGAATACGTGTCACGGGACCTTGTTCCAATCATGGTTCACCTCAACATTGGGGGTATCGACCAAGACATCGTCATTGCCTCTGCCTACTTCGCTGGAGACGGGCCGATGACACCGTCAAAACAGGTACAAGAGCCAGTGAGACACTGCAATAGCAGACGGCTGCCAATTATAATTGGTTGTTATGCCAACGCACACAATGCCGTGTGGGGAAGCACCAATCACAACGCAACAGGTGAGTGTTTATTAGAATATCTCTTAGCAAATAACCTTGAGACCTTAAACGTGGGGACAACCCCCCCTTTTGTCACGAGAGCAAGAGAAGAGGTCCTGGACGTAACAATTGTTAATGTTGCTGCTAGGAAAAATGTGAAAGATTGGATGGTGATGAGCGAGCCATTACTTTCCGACCATAGGATCATCGAATTTAGGATAGAAGGAAATACCACCTCGATTCCTACAATCCGAAATCCTAGAAATACTGATTGGTCTCTTTACAATACGTCGAAGTGAATGGGGTAAATCACCCGCACTACGACCTGGAACAAAGAGTCGAACAGATCAGTGAGGCAATAATGAAAGCTTTTCATTCCAGTTGCCCACTATCAAAAGCTCGTTTAGAAAAGGATGCTCCTTGGTGGAATGGGAACCTGTCAAACCTCAGAAAAGAGGTCCGTCGGCTCTTTAATAGAGCCAAACGTGACAGCAATTGGCAGAGGTACACTGAGAAGTTTACTCAGTACAATAAAGAGATTAGGAATGCCAAAAGGCTTAATTTTCAAGCCTTTTGCGAAAAGATCACTTCCACTCACACAGCGGCCAGTCTACAAAAGGTCATGGCAAATGGGGGAACTAACCCCACAATGTCGCTGAAAAAGCCAGACGGATCATACACGGAAGGTGAAGAGGAACGATCGATTCTTCTTCTTAGAACCCACTTCCCAGGTAGTGAACCAGCAACAAGCACCGAAATAGCAATGAACTACATCAAAAAATTCCGCAAGGAAGATTGAGACATTGCTAAGAAAATATTTACCAGACAACGGTTGGAATGGGCAATAAGTACCTTTCAACCATATAAATCATCAGGAGCGGATGAAATATTTCCTGCACTCCTACAGCAAGGGATATAGGAGATTCTTCCTCACTTGCTGAATATTACAAGAAGCAGTCTAGCAGTGGGTCTAATACCTAGAAAATGGAGAAGGGCAAGGGTAGCCTTCATACCAAAAATAAGGAAAAAAGATGGGACTGATCCCCGATCCTTTAGACCCATCTGCCTAACATCGTTTCTACTCAAATCAATGGAGAAAGTAGTGGATAACTACATAAGAACAGAGAATCTGGAGAATATACCACTTCATAAATGTCAGCATGCCTACAGAGCGGGTCTATCAACTGAGACGGCTCTGTATCAGCTTACCGAAGTCATCCAGAGAAATCTGAACGACAAAGAAATCGCAATGTGCGCATTCCTGGATATATCAGGGGCCTTTGACAGCAGAACTCATGTGTCTGTCAAAGAAGCACTAAAAAGGCGAGGAGTAAATGAAACCATTGTAAAATGGATGTATGAGTTGTTGATAACGAGGATAGCTGAGACACAGGTGGGGAATCAAACCACCTCAGTTGAAGCCACTCGGGGAACACTTCAAGGGGGAGTAATATCTCCCCTTCTATGGAGCTTCGTAGTAGATGAGTTGCTCTACAGGCTAACGGAGCTTGGCTTCGAATGTATGGGCTCCGCCGATGACATTGTTTTAATAGTCAGAGGCAAGTTCGAGAGCACCTTGTGTAATTTATTACAAAAGGGCCTCAGAATCATTGAGCAATGGTGCTTGTCAGTGGGGCTAAACATTAACCCAAGCAAGACCATAGTAATTCCATTTACTCGGAAAAGAACACTTGCAGCCATGAAACCCATATCCTTAAACGGAGAAATCATAGAATGGAATTCATATGTCAAATATCTAGGTATAACCCTAGACAGTAAGCTTCTGTGGAATAAGCATATTGAAATAACTGCTAGTAAAGCATTAAGAGCTTTGATGGAGTGCAGAAATCTAGCTGGTGGGGCTGTAACCCAAAAATACTGCGATGGATGTACGCCGTGATTGTGAGACCAGCAATTACGTATGGGGCAATAGTTTGGCACACAAAAGCAAGTCAGTACAGCACGAGGAAGTCCCTCGACAAAGTTCAAAGGCTTGCCTGTGTGTGCATCACTGGAGCTATGAGAACGTGTCCAACTAGGGCACTTGAAATCATTACAGATCTTACACCTCTACATCTGGTGATAGAAAGATCTGCCCAAGAGGCAATTCTTAGAATATCTAAGGAAGGTTCAGGCAATGAGAGTATTAAAAATCAGGGAGCTTGGTCCTCTCTGACAAGATACATCTCATTAGCGCATCTTCCCAGTGACGAAATGATCAGGAAAATAAGCATCGAAAAGAATTTCACCACGATGCTAAATACGAGGAGAGACTGGGAAAGGGAATACACCACCCAAACTCTCAAAGAAAACACCATTAGATGGTATACGGATGGTTCAAAAAACACCATTGGAGCAGGCGCTGGAGTATTTGGGCCTGGCACCAGATACTCATTATCGTTAGGCTCCTTCTTGAACGTCCTTCAGGCAGAAATACTTGCGATCGAAAGATGCGTGGAAATGAACCTAGAAAGAAACTACCAGAAATGTGACATATCGATCCATTCTGATAGTCAAGCAGCTATCAAAGCATTGAGCTCCCATGATATTGATTCAAAGTTGGCATGGGAGTGCCGAAGAAAATTTGATGAATTAGGCAAGAATAACAGGGTCTCTTTAGTCTGGGTTCTTGGCCACTCGGGAATCACGGGAAATTAAGAGGCCAATACACTTGCCAGGAATGGAGCACAAATGCCCTTTATTGGCCCGGAGCCTTTCTGTGATGTAAGTAAATGCTTCTATAATAAAGAGATTCGGAGGAAAGAGGAAACCGAAAGAGAAGCACTCTGGCGTTGCCTTCCCGGGTTTGAACGTTCCAAAAAGTTCCTGCGGAACTTTGACACTGCTAGATCCAAAAAATATTTGGACCTCAGTAAATATAAGCTACATCTCCGCACGGGCTTTCTTACAGGACACTGCCGCCTTAGGAAGCACTTAATGAGAATAGGTCTAGCAGAGATTGACGAGTGCAGATTCTGTGGGGAGGAGAGGATCACTTAGTTTTGGAATGCCTCGCCGTTGCAAGCCGACGCAAGAAATGCTTCGGACAAGAAACTTGTAAGAGTGAGGACCTAACCTCGTTGAAGCCGTCCCAAATACTAGAGTTCATTAGAACCTTGGAACTGGAAGGCGAGCTGTAGTAGTAGCGAGAACAGCTCTGATAGGGGGGGGGGCACAATAAACCTTTGGTTTCAATGCACTGTAACCCCGTTAAAATCTAATCTAATCTGCGGGGCAATATGGGAAATATACACTTCCGTAAAAAATGTTTTTTACTATGTTATCGGTAAATTAAAAAAATATTAAACTGTATGTAAGTAGTAAATAACACATCAGCCTGTCCAGTTGTTCAAATTTAAAATCGCTAATGCAACAAACAACATATTTAGAAGCGATTAAAATTAGGGGGCCTAACTTGCCCCGCCCTCCCCTATAGCTGCTTTTATACAGATAGGAAAGAAACCTTTTTCAAAAGATTCATTGATTCGAGAACATAAAACGTTAATCATCGCATCTGCAATATTTAAAAATAACTTAGCTGATAACTCATTAATGATACAGGTAGTTTTGTTTTGAATGCTGAGTGTGGTTTACACTAGCTCAAATTTATCTATTGGTCTAAGGAAGAAACTATCAGTAATTCTTTTAGAAGGAACGAGGAAAGAAACAGAATCACGACTTGGAGATATTTTAGAGCTAATATTCTTACTAACGTTTACGAAATAATTGTTACGTTCGTCTGTGTCGAGGTCAATAAAGTTTGAGGAACGAGTTTTGTTCCTAAAATCATTGATAACAGACCAAGTTTCTCTCGAGGAATTTTTAGCTCTAGAGATGCGATTGTTATAATAGTTTGTGTTTAATCGATTTGATAGTTTTCTGTACAATATTTTATAGTTATTGACATAATTGAGTATTTGAGGATTATTTGTGAATTGTTCAATGTACACGAGTGATCTCATATTCTTAGATGAAGTATGTGTTTCTTTCGTAGACCATGATTTGTGATGTTTAGTTTTACGAGAGCGAAGAGGAAATGATGTATTGGGTCCATTCTTTTTCTACGTCATTGTTCACAGTGACATTTATTTCAAATTATGGTTTTGGCAACTTTGTTCGGATAGACAACCATAGATTATCCACAAGAAATGTGAAACAACACCACAATAGGAAAAACTAAAATTATTTTAAATGCTTCTTATAAAGAAACGAAGATTTTTAATATTTTCTATAAAAATATTCTCGCTAGTATAAACAAATAAAGTTTTGTGATAAATTTATGCAATTACCTGAATATCTTCGATATGTTGGAATTGATTTAAATTAAGACTCTCCGAGTCGCTTTCTGAATCTCCTACAGAAGTTCCCTGCCCGCTATCGCACTGTTGTCTGCGTTCTTCCAAATGCCTTTCTCGAATCCTGATTAAAGCTAAGCAAAAAGATCGAATAATAACACCAGATTTAGTTACCAGTGAAAATACAACTTACCGTTAACGCTTGCCAGCATTTTTTCCCGCTCCCGATCGATCCAACGTTGCCTTTCAGCAGATTCCTCAGTTACACCACCCCTTTCCCTAATAAAAATTCTGTTAATTTATTTATTACACGAACATTCTTTTACGAAACTTACCAAGCTTCCGCGCATGCTCTGTCGCGCGGAAATACCGGTCGGTCGTCTAAATATTGTAATTGTTTCTAAAAACGTTATTATAAATAAACAAATGACACATATTCTGTTATTAAATACTAACGCAAGCGATAATTAATGTTTTCCTATAAGCTGGTATTTTTCTTATGACTGGATTACCCATTAGATTCAACACTCTTAAACCCTCCATTTTACCAACAACTTCCACGATTAGAGGATCGTCTACATGATTGTTGGATAAATCAAGAACAGAGAGCTCGTGAAGTTGTGATAGATGTTCGAAATCTTCTAATTTCTCTACGTAATTATGAGACATGTTCAGAGTATGTAGAGGTTTAATACAATCTAAAAATAGAAAATTACCGCGCCATCTGTTAGTTAAAATTTGAATAAAAACGTACCTAAATTCTCTATCTTCTTGACTTGATTATAAGAGATATTCAAAGTATCCAAAATAGGACAGCATTCTAAATTCTCAATTTTTTTTATCAAATTGTAGTGTAAAAAAAGACTTCTCAACTCTTTTTGGTTATCTAAACCACTTATTTCTCTGATTCCATTATTCTCCAACCATAAACATTTCAAACCAGTGTAATCTTCTAAGTTTTCAATATAAGAAAATCCTTTGAAATGCAAATACAACACATCATTCAAATGCGGCGTTCTATATAATCTTTGCTCCTTGCAATGTTTGAAAAGATATTCTTTAGTCATCCTGAAATGTTTATTTATCAATATAAAGTTGTCGAAAAATTATACGTAATGTACCTGGGACCTCTGCATAGCTCATCAAGGGCTGGATTACCGCTGTAATAATCTTTTTTAGGTACTTTTTCTTCATTTTTTGAAGCATATTCCGTTATAATAGGCATTTTATAAAATTATTATTGACAAAACATATTTTGTTACCTCAGATACCACTTTCGCGGCAGATATTTCGAATTGTGGTTGGCAGCTTTGTTCGAATACACAACCATAGATAAAGTTAGGTGGTACAAGACTACAATAGGGAAAACGAAAATAATTTTAAATGGTTATTATATGGAAAATATTTTTAACAATAACTGTTTATTTGTAGAATACTCTTGTAAGTTAAATAAATGTACTTTTATTGATGAAACAAACCCGTTAGACATGACATCTGTCCAAAATGAAAAAGAAGATGAAAGACGACTATCATATTATACTTTAATTCCCCAACCTATGGAGGGTAGAGGAAACGTTTAAAATGTTTCCAGCTATAGACAGTAAAAAATAGTTCAAAAATCCTCAAAAGTAGCTCCAGCGTATGCAAATGGTGTGACGTTGTCACATTAGTTCATCCAATAATTATTTGCATATTTCCCTATTCTTTTCTAATAACTTTTAGCGCTCTTTTTAAAATGTACCCGGTGGTTACTGTGGCGTCACCGTTATATGCTACATTTTAACGGGCACTTTTTCATACACAGAGACAGGGGATTAATTCTTGACCCTTGGCAACCTCACGAATACTCGCTAATATCATTATTGCCATATTGTCGTAATAAGGGAAAGGGGGGTAATATCGCGCAGTGAGGCAATATTGCGCACCATAAATAAAAGACACGAAGAGCGAGAAGTGAAATCTGGCAACACGTACGTTGTTCCTTATCGTTAGCCACTATGTTGAACAGGTGTCGGCTCGCTGGGAGCATTCAGTTCACAGCACTGTGCTGTGATTCAGTTGACCGCAGTAAATCGAAGTGTTCGTACATGTGTTTTCCTTATAATTTTCAGTGGTTAAGAAATAAGCGAGGTAAGTGTACTTTATACAGTCATCGATCTTTCCTATATACAAATATTTTCTAGCATGTTTCGAGGACCTATCCCTATGTTTGTTTTCTATTTTCATGCGTTAACAACGCAATTTTCGTTAGAAAAACAAACCAAGGTCGATATGGGGTAATATTGCGCAGTACGCGATATTACCCCACACTGCGCTATATTGCCCCATATTATTGACTTCAACATGTTTCGTAATTTCAGATGGTCAGAAACTATCAAAGAAAGACCCAACGACAGAGCTGGACCATTGAACAGCGCAATAATGCTTTGACTGCTATACGCTCAGGTGCTAAAATACGCGAAGCTGCAAGAAATTTCGGCATTCCCGAATCAACACTGCGCCACCATCTAAAACCTGGATCAGAAATTGACCGGTTGGGGAGGAAACCTCTTTTTACGAAACCACAAGAAAAAGAGTTGGCAAATCACGTCATGAAGTTGACAAATTTATTCTATGGCGTAACTCCACGGTAGCTGAGAAGAATAACTTTTGACTTCGCAGAAACTAATCACCTACCTCATAAAATCAACAAGGAATCTGGGCTAGCAGGAAAAGATTGGCTGTCGTGCTTTATAAAGAGAAATCCCGAGCTGAGACTTTAGACAACCAGAAGGCACACGTCTCAATCGTATATTCTCATTTAATTCTGAAGCTGTAGGAATTTTTATCAAAAACCTAGAAAAACTATTGACCAAGTTCAAATTTCAGAGCAATCGAATCTTTAATATCGACAAATCTGGTATAACCACTGTCCAGAAAACGTCTGAAAAAGTTTATTCGAAAAGGGGACAGAAACAAGTCGGCGTTGCCATTTCAGCTGAACGAGATCAAACGATTACCATTTTATGCGCTGTCAGTGCAGCAGGGACATACGTTCCCCAATGATAATTTATCCGAGTAAACGGATGTCTCCTCAATTAGAAAAAGACGGCCCAATAGGTTGCTTTTATTCCTGTTCTGACAATGGATGGTCGAATGTTGATTTATTTCTAAGGTGCATAAAACATTTTCATAATTATGTGAAAGCCACGGAAGCTGACCCGATTTTACTTATCCTTGACAACCATGCAAGTCACATTTCGTTGCAAATTCATAATTTTTGCAATGAAAATCACATCGTGCTCCTTACAATTCCTCCTCATACATCAAATCACCTCCAGCCTCTTGACCTAACGGTTTTTGGGCCACTAAAGAAAGCTCTGTTTGCTGTGTATGACTCTCATATGATTTCGACTGCACACGAAAGGATTACTGTTTATGACGTGGCTCGTTTATTCAATCAGACATACATGAAGGTTGCAACTATAGAAAAGGGAGTCTCAGGATTCAAAGCTGCTGGGATATTTCTTTTTAACCAAGAAAAGTTTACTGATGAGGATTTTGCAGCTGCTGAGGAATTTCGAGAAATTGTCTGGGACCCAGAAGAACGTGAGAGAAGCTTTAATCCAGTTTCTCCACACACTTCCTCGATATCTGTAGATGCTTTGAAAGCAAAACCGTCAATCTCTGCAGATACTCAGGAGCCACCTACACCAACGTCTTTAACTGTTGAAGAATTCACACCATCGACATCAAAATCAAATGTACCATCATATTCTGGTGTCAAAATATTGGATCTTGTCCCGATTCCTAAGAAAGTAGTTAAGGCAGTGACCAAAAGAAAAACATCAACAAAGCAACAATCCGAAATTTTGACTTCCACGCCAATGAAGGCTACTCTCCTGGAAAAAGAAGTTCAGCGAAACCAGAAAAATAAAACAAAAACCTCAAGCGAAAAGTGAGTGCAGGTGTAAAAGTACAGAAAAGATTCTAAAAGAAAGTGAAATCCGATAAAGAAGACACGTCGAATGATAATTCTGATTCATCCTTCAAAGAAGATCTTTCTGATGAAAACAACTCAGACTACAATCAATTTGCTATCCAAGAAAAGCCACCTGTAGCCAACTGATATAGTTAGCAGTGATATTAGTTATGAGTGTTGATTAGATCATGTTTTTTTATTTGACAGTTACTCATTACAGTTTATGTGAATTGTTTACTCAATATGATACTTGTATTTTAGTTGAATAAAACCCCATTAAGACAGGTTTTGCTTTATAACAATTTATTCAACTAATAATAATAAATACTAATCAAGACAATGGACAAGTATTTCAAGCCTGAACGATTTGAAGTCGAATACACCTCACCTTGTGCCACTTCCCAATGGACTCACTGGAAAACCACCTTTGAAACCTTTGTTTACACAATTGCTGCTAAAGAAACTGACAAATTACTATTACTCTACAATCACGTGAGGCACAACATTTTTGAACTCATCAATGACTGCAAATCTTATGCTAAGGCTATAGAAAGATTAGACTCTCTTTATATAAAACCGAAGAATGAAGTGTATGCGAGGTATAGACTTATGACAAGACGTCAACGGTCAGAGGAAACTGTATATCAGTATATACAATCGTTAAGAGCTTGAAGTGCAAACTGTGGTTTTAAAGCAGTGACCGCTGAGAAGTACAGGGACGAATACATTCGATATGCTTTTATTAATGGACTAATCACCCCTAGTATCCGACAAAGACTGTTGGAAAATATAACTTTAGATTTAGAAGAGGCATTTAATAAAGTACGTGCCCTCGAATCAGCACAAACATTTTCTGAGTCTTTTAATACCCTCCAACCACAGTTAGCTTCAACGTCAAATAGTGAGACTCGTGAGAAAACCTTATACAGTCCCTTAACTTCTGCTGCAACCAACAAGTCGAAATGTTTCTTCTGTGGATATAAACGTCATATGCGTTCATCTTGCCCTGCACGTGAAGAAATATGCAAATTGTGCAAGAAAAAAGGACATTTCTCTAAGGTTTGCAGGTCATCCAAGTCGAAAACCTCTGCTGCCGCAAAACAATGTGACGACTCTTTGGAAGAAGACAACTTTCCAACTTTTGCATCAGTTCAAAACATTAATTCTCGAAAGTCTAAAATTTCAGCGGCTTCACCGACTAGTCTTTCCAAGTCAGTAATCACATTAACCATTAACGGTTACTCGGCGAAGCACTCATCGACACCGGAAGTACAGAAAGCTACATCAGTGACTTGTTTGCCGCAAAGCTGAAGATCAAATTGCACCCGACACAATCGAAGGTCAGTATGGCTTCATCCTCATTACTGGTACCAGTTAAAGCTTACTGTTATGGAGATTTGGAGATTCTTAACCATTCTTATTCTAAATTCAAGCTGTGTGTCCTCAAAAATTGTTGTGTAGATATTATTCTCGGACATGACATTCTTAAACAGCACTCGAATTTGTCAGTCAACTTTGGCGGTGACAGACCAACTTTGAATGTAAGTAGCTTTTTAGCATGTGCTAAAGTTGGGCCAGCGTCCCTCTTTGAGCATCTAGCGCCCAATTATCGCCCTATTGCTGTTAAATAAAGAAGGTTTTCCAACGATGACGAAAATTACATTAGGTCACACGTTCAGAGTCTTCTGAAAGACGGAATAATTGAAGAAAGCCTATCCCCTTGGAGAGCTCAAGTACTCATTGTAAATGGCACTCACAGAAAAATAATGGTCGTTGACTATTCTCAAACTATCAACAAATATACAATGCTGGACGCATACCCATTACCATCAATTGAGAAAATTGCATCAAGTGTGGCCAAATACAAATTTCATAGCACTATTGACCTGAAAAGTGCATACTATCAAATCCCCATCAGAAAGGAAGACCGGCCGTTCACCGCATTTGAAGCTGCTGGTAAACTTTGGCAATTTAAAGGAATACCTATGGGCGTAACCAACGGCGTTGCTGCTTTCCAAAGAAAAATTGATGAAATAATTTCGAAAGAAGGTCTTCAAGGAGCTCATACCTACTTAGAGGACGTGACAGTAAGTGGGAAAACTCAATCCGAACATGACGGAAACCTAGAAAAGTTTTTAGAGGTATGTGAGAAATACAATTTAATCATCAATAAAAAAAATCTAAATTTAATTTGCAATCAATCAAGCTTTTAGGATATCTTATAGAAAATAACACCTTATGCCCGATCGTTTGAAACCATTATTAGATTTCCCAATTCCTCACAATAAATGTTCATTGCAACGGGCACTTGGAATGTTTTCTTACTATTCCAAGTGGATACCTCATTTTTCTGACAGAATTCACAGGTTAGTTAAATGCAAGACTTTCCCTCTTGATCCAATTTTAGTCAAAGATTTCAATGATATTAGATCCTGTATACTCAAAGCATTTGTAGTTAACGTAGAAGAAAACTCTCCATTCTGTGTTGAAACATATGCCTCTGATGTTGCTATAGCTGATATTCTCACTCAGAACCATACACAAGTTGCTTTATTTTCGAGGACGCTATCGAAAAGCGAACAAAATCACCCTGCAGTTGAAAAGGAAGCTTATGCAATAATGGAAGCTCTCCGTAAATGGAGATATTACTTAATCAGACGTAAATTCCAACTAGTAACTGACAAAAAATCTGCTTCCTACATGTTTGACTTAAGACATGCCGGAAAAATAAAGAATGAAAAATTTACCAGATGGCGATTAGAGTTAGCCCCGTACAATTTCGATATAACTTACAAGCCCGGTAAGGAAAACCTAGCGGCTGATGCATTTTCTAGATTTTGCTGCACATCGACCACATACTCTAAATTGGAAGAAATTCATAATTCCCTATGCCATCCTGGTATTGCACGAATGAATCATTACGTTAAAGTTCAGAATCTTCCCTATACATTAGACAAAATCAAAAATATGACGGCAAAATGCAAAATATGCGCAGAAATAAAACCAAGATTCTACAATAAGAAAACCAACAGCCTTATTAAAGCTACATCACTTTTTGAGCGCCTTAGTATTGATTTTAATGGGCCACTCCCGTCAAATACTCGTCATAAATATCTATTGACGGTCGTTGATGAGTATTCTAGATTTCCTTTTGCTATCCCGTGCACCGATCTATCAGCTCAAACCGTCATACAATCACTATCACAAATATTCTCAGTATTTGGTTATGCCACGTACATCCATTCCGATAGAGGCACGTTATTTGTATCACGAGAATTCGAGACATTTCCACACTCCAAAAATATAGCCACGAGCAGGACAACTCCCTACAATCCCTTGCTTTAAAGTCCAAACAGATGCCAGTAAATCAGTGGAAGAAAGTACTACCAGAAGCTCTTCACTCAATAAGAACACTGCTTTGTACGGCAACCAACGCTACCCCACACGAGAGGATGTTCTACCATAAGAGGCGGGGTGTCACTGGCACTGCCCTCCCATCTTGGCTTCTCTCTCCAGGCAAAGTTTTGATGCGGAACTTCGTTCGACAAAGTAAATACGACCCCTTGGTGCAAGAAGTCACGCTAGTGGAGGCAAACCCTGATTACGCCTTGGTCCGTCATATGTGGGGAATTCGGAAAGAATAGGGAGCTTTGGTTCCGTTGCGTAAAATGTGCAGTATGGTCATTCAGAATGTTCTGGTTGGGAGCAGCAGGATACACATGCGATGATTGTCGACTTAGGCTAGGCTCCGATAAAAAGGAAAGAAGAATCGAAACGTCGTTTATTTTAGTTTTGAGTTTAGATAAGAGAATATCCGATGTACAACTTTGATAACAAGATTTATTTTTCTTATTTTTTGCTTTTGTTTTGCTTTTGTTTTAAAATTTCTTTCCATATATCTTTATCACACTGCGCGACATGATGCGCGATATTTCCCGACATATGGGGCAATATCGCGAAGTGAAACTGGAGCAATTTTACCTTTTTTTCTTGTATCCGATTTTTTTTATTAAATAACACGTATGCTGTTATAAAATAAACTCATTGTATTAACATTTTTCCAAATTTAAAGCACTTTACAATAAAAAATGTAAATTTAATAAATGATTCGGCTTAGGTGCGCCGTATTACCCCACTTTCCCCTACATGGAATACTGTATACGGATTGGTTAATTGTGATAATAGCGAGTACTCTTTAAATTGAGAAGGGTCAAAAATTAGCCCCCTCTGTTCTCCTTTCCTCTACCCTCCATACCCCAACCGAAGATGTCAAGCGACCCGTGCCGAAGGATGCATGGCAGTGGAAGTATACCCTCACAAAGGGAGCCTCTGGCATACCGGGCGAGCTCCCAGAGAAATAGCGTTATTTCCCTAATCGAGTCACTGAGGTAATGGACCGTAACAACCCGGTACTCATGGGATCAAATTGGCTGACCCGAATACAAAGGAAAAAACCACTGACATGGAATGTGACCAAGAGATCGTAGGAATTCCTATTCAACAGATCAGTATCAATTCTCCTTCAACGATGGAGGAGAATATGCTGCTGAAATCTGGAGAGGATGATAATAATTCAAAGAATCAAGGAACACAGTCGCATTCGAGAAAATCAAAGAAGACGATCTCGAGAGGTGACCTGAGGAGGTTATGGAGAAAAGAAGGTCTTGCCAGAGGCGAGAATATTCTCTCCAGGAAAGAAAGACGGTTTAGCGGTTAAACCACCCCCCAAGTAAATCCGGTTCTTATGGGACCTTGGGCACTGGGATAAGACGAGGCAAGGTGCAAGCTCTGAAGCCAAACCGTCATCATATAAAAAAATGAAATGATCGAAAAGTATCATTTTTTAATTACGCCTCGGGATAATTGTGAAAAAACCAAATTAAAACCCTTCTACGCTTCATACCTACCAAAGTGAATAAAAATAAAGGCTTTAAGGATTAAAATCAACTTTTCCGAATTTGTAGCCCTGACCAATATTCTATCATAAAATTGTCACTTGTATACACTTCGGGGAATGTATCGTGGCTAACAAACCGAAATTACTCCAAAAATAACAAAAAATGTAGTATATCTAGATTCATAGAAGCCGCTGTACTTGGTTTAGTCAGCTGAAAATCAATAGGGTAGGGTAAGGTGGGCAAATACCGGTCAGATGGACAATGCCGGTCAGACCTTAAAAATGATTATTACTAGGTTTGGCAACAATACAATGTGGCCTCAAATATGCCAACTGACCTACGATTTTCGACAGCCGATTGATATTCAGTTTGTGTTAAAGCTTTGGTTAGTGCAGGTCACCACGTGTTTTCGGCAATTCTGATGTAAGATTTACCGTAAGTGAAAAAAGGCTTGGAGATAAAATCCTTCTCTCTTTTCATAAAAACTTAGTTGATACATAAAGGTTGACTTTTTTTCTTTAGTGCCCTATAAAAAGATAGAATAAAAAACATTTTTTTCTAATAAAAAAATGATGCATAAGAAAAATTGTTACAGGCGGGTAATGCCGGTCAACACAGGTGGGTAATACCGGTCAAGTGACCGGCATTACCCACTGTTTATGTTAATGATTATTTCATTTTTAATTGTCTTTACAGATGTCTTGAAATCGAACAAGATTAACTGGTAAAACAGAATGGACCAGAGATAATTTGTAGCAAGCGATAGAAGACATTCAAAATGGAACGAATATAATAGAAGCTTCAAAAAAATACGCAATTCCATTTTCAACGATACAAGAAAGGGTAAAAAATAAAAAAGACTCAGCACCTATAATGGGAAGAAAACCTGTGTTTTCAACTGAACAGGAACTGGAAATTGTTAATCAAATTAAACACTTGGCGTACCACAAAAGAACTAAGAAGGTTTATTTTTGAGTTTGCTGAGAGAAACCATATTATACATAATTTCAACGCAACGCAAAGGCTGGCTGGAAAAGACTGGCTGAGAAGTTTCATCAGACGCAATCCCACCATATCAGTGCGAAAAGCTGAGGCTACCAGTCTAAATCGTCTGACTGGTTTCAATAAGGATGAAATAGCTAGATTTTATAAACTGGTGGAAGAAGTGATGTCAAAATATAACTTTTCCCCTAGCAAAATATATAATGCAGATGAAACGGGAATCACAACTGTCCAGGATCCAGGAAAGATACTAGCAACCAAAAGACAAAAAAGAGTTGGTATGGTAACTAGCGGCGAAAGAGGCCGAAATATTACCGACATGTGTGCTATGAATGCTGCAGGGGGATTTATTCCGCCCATGTTTATCTTCCCCAGAAAGAGACTAAGCCCTCTCCTGGAAAAAGATGGCCCTGCAGAAGCTCTTTATAAATGTTCACTGAATGGCTCGATCGATGAAAATATTTTTTCCTCCTACCCCTATGGAAAGTACACACTTTCCTCCCTCAAATCAGGGAGGAAACTCATACTTTTTCTCCCCAGGGAGGAAAAGTACTTTCCTCCCTGGGGAGGAAAGTATTTTTCTTCCCCCTCATTTCAAGTAAGTTGTAAACGATGAAACTTGTGAATTCATTATATTCATATTGTTTCCATAATTTCTAGAACATCCTGTATATCCTGTTTTTTGGTAAAAATCAAACATTAATGTTACTTCAACGTAGTTCTTCAATACAAATTTCAACTTCAGGAATCTTAGATATACGTTTTTTGAGTTCAGAATAAGAAAAGCATAGTACGGTGTGGCTCACTGATAGTAAACACGGCGATTGACTTTTGAGGTGCAAAGTCGCTACATTCATTCATTAGTTGAATTTTTGAAAAATGGAGAGCGATTCAAGTGATTTTGAATTTCCAAATATACCACCTAATATTAAGGAACAAGCCAACATAGCGTCATTAACCTTACTACCACAAAAATCTAAAGACAGGTATGAAAAACAATATAAGCAATGGGCTGAAGACAACAAGATACATAAATATTCAGAGAATGTTTTACTGGCATATTTTTCACTACAAGGAAAATCATTAAAAGCTTCAACACTTTGGTCTAAATATTCAATGCTACGCACAATGATACAAATGAAGGACAATGTCGATATTAAATATCCAAAGTTGATTGCATTTCTAAAACGTCAAAATGCCGGATACAAACCAAATAAAGCTAAAACTTTTACAAGAGAAGAAATAAATACATTCTCAATGGAAGCCCCCGATGATGTTTTTTTGTTAATGAAGGTAAGAAATGAAATCCCATGCAAATAATTTAATTTTTGATATAAAATATTCATAGGTAGTCCTTGTTATTGGAATTTCTGGAGCATGTCGATGTGATGAGCTTATTAAAATGGCTATGATATTGAAGAGAAAGAAAATCTTTTAGTCATAAATATCCACACTTCAAAAACGTATAAACAACGAACTTTCGTTATCAATACTACAACAGGTAACGGCCCAAATTTTGTTCAAATCGTTAAAAAGTATATCTGTCTACGTCCTAAAACTGAGCATAAACGATTGTTGGTATGCTTTAAAACAGGCAAATGTATAAATCAAGTGGTTGGCAAAAATAGTATATCCAAAATACCACGAAAAATTGCAGAATATTTCAATATTCCAAATGCCGAACATTACACAGGACACAGTTTCAGAAGAACTTCAGCAACTCTGTTAGTAAACGCTGGTGGGGATATTTTAGCTCTAAAACAGCATGGCGGTTGGAAATCAACCAATATCGCAGAAGGTAATGTAGAACAATCTTACACAAAAAAAAAGAAAAATTTCTGATCAAATTATGGGAAATAATGTAGAACCTGAACTTGATCAAAATCAGCCAAGCACTTCTAGAAGTTACCACCATTACAATGTGCTAAGCGAAAATATTTCAAATACTAAAGCTCCTGTTCAAACCCTATCTTCTTCCAATGGTGTTCATATAAGTGCTGCTCAAAACTGCACATTCAATATTGACATAAATAATTCTAAAATATAGTTAAACAATACTATGTACTTAATTGTATAACATATATTGATAAATTTGTTTAATAAATAATTCTTGTGTTCTTAATTATATTCGTTACCTATTTGTGTCGTAAATAAATTTTCAAAAAAAGGTGGGTAGGAGGAAAAATCATATGTATCACATGGGAGTAAAGTGCCTTTTCCTCCCTTGGATGTGACTACATCCTGCGAGAGGAAAAGTGGCACTTTCCTCCCTAGTAATACAAATAGCTATTTGTGACTGGTTAACGCATTTTAGAAATCACGCTAAACCCACGAAAGACGAGCCGGTTTTATTAATTGTAGACAACCACTCCAGCCATATTTCTTTGAAGTCGTACGAGTTTTGCAAAGAAAATTATATTGTTATGGTATCAATTCCACCACACAGTTCACATAAAATACAGCCATTAGATGTCGTCTTCTACGGGCCCCTGAAAGCCGAATACAGAAATCAGTGCAATTTATTTATGAAGACGCAGTTGATGAAAAGTCTCACTCCTTATGATGTAGCGTTTTTATTCAATAAAGCTTATTCAACTGTGGCTACAATTAGCAAAGGAGAAGCTGGTTTCAGAAGCGTTGGTATCTATCTTCCTAACTGCAACGTTTTTAATGAACAAGACTTTTTGCCTTCCGAGTTATTGAATCAGGACGTCATTGCCATACAAGATAACGAAGCTGATATGTCTTTCAGCAATGATCCCCAAGCTGTAGCAAGCGATGATGCTCTACCGAAGACTTCTACAAATATAGAGCAACACGAAATTCCTTCAACTTCTTCAGGATTTCTCTCTTTTCAACAAATTCTTCCCGTTCCTTAATTAGCAGAGAAAAAGAAGAGAGCAGGCAGGCAAAAACAGCACGCGAAAATACTTACAGCTACACCATTGAAGAAAGAGTTGGAAGAAAAGGAAGCCAAGAAACAGGTAAAGGAAAAGAAGAAATTAAAGGTAAAACCTTCTAAAATGAATCTTGATGAAAAAAGGAATAATGTTACGAAACAGCACCCTGGTATAATCCCTAAAACCGACTCTGTCTAAGCCAGGTATAAAAGTTAAAATTATGGCGGATACGCACTGTTTTTTATAACTATTTACGACTTATCTTATGTAAACATTGTTTTTGTGACCAGTTATCTAGAAAGGGCCAGAAAAATTATTTGTGTCTGTGTAAGCCGCAGCCCGGAATTTTGTAGTAAGAAAGGAATTAATATAAATAAGGACCGATCAGCGGAGGAGTAAGTTGATAAAGTGATCTCGAGAAATATAATCATGTTTGTGTGCATATAAATTAGATTCAAGTCATTAGTTAAGTATATATAAATTAGGTGTTAGTGTTTAAATAAATTAGTAAGTAGCCATACCGTTTGTTTAAAATTTATCCCACCCGTTTACAGCATAAATAAATTAGAAAAACATTACAATAATTTAAGAAATAAGAGAGAATCCCATAAAAGAAAATTATTTGGTGAAAACTCAGATTCTGATGTTGATGTTCAATATGATGATAATGAAGATGTCGATGACGATATATGTTTGATATGTAATGATTATGGAAAGAATAATGAGCAGTGGTACAGATGTACCCTATGCGGAAGATGGGCACATTCTGAATGCAGTGGATGGGACACAGCTGTAGGATACACACTTAGATAGTTAAATTGTTTTTGTTTTTATTTTATTTTTATTTCAATAAACAATATTTTGGTAAAAAATGCTTATTTGAAGTTTACTTAATTATATTTAAAGCATATTTTTCTGCTTCACCGGTATTGCCCGCATAAGTGACCGAAATTCCCCTATCTGTATGACAATGCCAGTCAAATGCACATTTTTGTTTTTTTTGTTATCATAAAAGTATAGAAAACATTTTGAAAGATTTTCAGATCAAAAAAGTTTTTAAGTGCACTATATAGTGATTGCTATCTTAAAATTATTTGAAATTACGAATTTTCTTAAGTGACCGCCATTTGCCCACTTTACCCTACATCTGTGAGACACCTTGAACAATATTCAATCATAAAATTGGTCACCTGTAGACACTCTGGAGGGGGCATCGTATTATCAAACTGAAAATTCTCCAAAAATGACAAAAATTTGGTACTTCAAGTACCATAGCATCCGTTGTACTGGCTTTAGTAACCGGAATATCAATAAGGTTCATCTTTGAGACGCCCTGAACAATATTCAATCATAAAATTGGTCAATCGTATACTCTCTGGAGGCTGAATCGTGCTAACAAACTGAAGCTTCTCCAAAAATGACAAAAATATCGTACTTAAAGTACTGTAGCACCTGTTCTATTGGCTCTGGTGAGCTGAAAATCAATAGGGTTCATCAGTGAGATGCCCTGAATAATGTTCAATCATAAAATTGGTGACTTCTTGAACTTCGGAGGCTGTATCGTGCTAACAATCTGAAATTTCTCAAAAAATTACAAAAATGTCGTACTTCAAATACCATAGCATCCGTTGTACTGGCTATACGCGAGATTAGTGTGACGTCACAATTTGAAACTGTATCCAAACAAAATTTGTTGCCATAGGAAATCCCATTTAAGTGTAGATTTTTGATTATTTAAGCGTTTCATACGTGTTTTTGAAAGAAATAAATTATTAAAAAGTAAGTAATCGTGTCTACTCAATATAAAAAATTATAGTTTTGATAATCTAAGTTACCCTGCAATCCGTATTTTTGATTTTAAAAGCTATTTTTGAGGTTATATTTACTGGATTATTGGATTTATGTGAAAATATAAGATAAATAATAGTGATTGTTTGTTCTAGTGTCATCAAAACATGTTTCAACATTCTCTTGAAACTTTTTTTAATGATAATATGGGTTTGTTAGTGAAAAATGCTTAATTGAAGTGAAGTATCCGAATGAAGAAAAATTAAAACAGCTCACAAAGGACAGGAATTACATAATTCATTTTGATGAAAATAACTTAGTGATAATTGAAAAATATAACTATTATCACCAGATACAAGGTGCATTAGAGATTGCATGAGAGGACATGCGCTATTTAATATTATGGATACCCAGTGACATTATTGTGGGAATTACTGGACATCAATAATGGAAGAAAATTTACATGTTTGAATAACATTCTACCTTTACAAATTTGTACTGTTCACATTAACATAATAAAATGTTTTCATAATTATGAATTTTTGTTTGCTTCGTGCTAAGAAAATTAAATTGAGGAAACACTGCAAATTTATATGACTGGAAATATGCCATTTAGTCTGAAAACTCAGAACATCATGTCACAACTTTGCCTCAATCAAATCATATTTGTATGAGGTGCAGAGTTTCTGTTGGTTGCTTTCAAATTTTATTTGACCTGTAGGCTTTTTTTCAACTACATGTGTAAACATATTCAATTTTATCTAAAAACAAATAATATAAACAAAAACGTTTTCAAATTTCTTTATTACACAGAGAAATATTTACTTGTAATACAATGGTTTACAGTTAATAGAAAGAGGAAAGTAAGGTACAGTAAGGAATTTCAATTTAAAATAGTAAACATTTAAAAAATCATTTACAGCAACTTATAAAAAATTTACAGCGAAAGATCTGTAATGACAAATAATAATGTATATGTTATAGGGAGATCGATATATACAGTACAAAATCTTCTACCTTGTTTGCAAAGATTAATCATGTACAAAAAAATAATGGGCTAATTTTCTTTTCTCCATCCATAAAATGACAGCTACACAAAAAGTTCCGGGATCTGGTTCTATTGTTCTACAAATATTGTATAAACATTCAAAATAAAATGTAGATACCTTGTCAGCTTCATCAATTTGCTTCTTACTTTTGGATCCTTTGGAAATCTATAAAACTTACAGTTCTCTCTGACATAATGCTTACAGCCTAGTGGCCAGCACAGTACCATGACTCTTTATGTGAAGAAACCTAAAATTAGACAATACAGATAGAAAAAGAATTAAAACAATTTTATTTCATAAGTTTATAATAGTATATTTAGGTTAGAAAACTCTTTTATTAAAATTATATTGTTATACATACATATGTTGGCTGGAATCGAATATATCTCTTTGTAAAAGTCTTAGTGTATATCTAAATGTCTAAATCAAATATAAGGGAATAATCTCTGGTTCAAAATCACACCAATGGTTTCTAAATGGCTAGTTTTGTTTGTTTGGATACAAAATTGACATAACCTAAGATTATGACGTCACCACTAATACCGCGTATTGTGAGCTGAAAAGCAAGAGGGTTCATTTGTGAGATGTCCTTAACAATATTCAATCATAAAATTGGTGATTTGTTGCACTCATCCGGAGGCTGTATCATGCCACCGAATACTACTCTACGAAGTAGTATTCGGTGGTATCATGCTAACAAGACATGTAACGAAAAGTGGCCGACGACAACGACGACGACATACACACAGGATTTTTTTTCTAAAATCCATTTTTTCGTGTTGTTCTTGATGAAAAACGTAAAAATAACTTAAAATTTTTTTTCAAAATTTCAACTTTTTTGTGGGTAAACCAATACTTTTCTCGCATATTAGATATGTTGTGCGGAAAAGTAAAATATACCATAAATTGCATCAATTTTACGTATTAGACAAAATTATCTCGCAATATAATACAGACTATGATCGAAAAGTATCATTTTTTACTTGCGTCTGAGATTAATCGTAAAAAATCTTCTAGCCTACACAGCAAAGCGAATTAAGGAAAATATGCTACAAATTGCATCAATTTCACGCAATATAATACGAGGTATGATAAAAATGTATCATTTTTTACAAACATCTTGGGATTATTGTGAAAAAATTATATAAAGCCCTTTATTCTATGCTTCATGGCAAAGCGAATGAAAGAAAATTTGTCATAAATTAAATCAATTTTACCTATTGGGCAAAATTCTCTAGCAATATGTTACAGGGTATGATCGAAGAGTATCATTGTTCACTTTTGTGTCTTGGAATAATCGTAAAAAACTCTTCCGGACTTTATAGCCAAGCAGATAAAATAAAATGTGTCATAAAGCGCATCAATTTTACCTACCAGATAAAATTATCTCGCAATATATTACAGGGTATGATCAAAAAGTATCATTTTTCCATTTTGTCTCAGCATAATCATAAAAAACCCTTCTGGGCTTCATAGCAAAGCGAATAAGAGAAAATATGTTATAAATTACATTCTTTCACAATATGATACAGGTTATGAATAAAAAATATCATTTTTCAATTAAGTCGCGACATGATCATGAAAAAACCCATCTGGGCTTCATAGCAAATGGAATGAAATAAAAATATCATAAATTGAATCAATTTCACATACTAGACAAAATTCTCTAGCAATATGTTACAGGGTATGATCTAAACGTATGAAAGACTTATGAAAATTGAGTTAGACCCGATTGACAAGAAGTGTCCAAGTATGGTTCAACGATCAAAAGATACTAGGCTCAATGGGATTCCCTTACTCTTCGCGATGGTGTACTCCATCGGACGTGGGAGAGCTCTAACGGTGTATCTACGATCAACCAACTTATCTGGCCTAAATCACTTGTTTGTAAAGTGATGGAAGAGCTTCATAGCAGTTGTTCAGGAGGATATTACGGAGTTGGGAAAACCTTAGCCAGAGTTCGTGAACGATTCTACTGGGTCAACTGTCGCCAAGACGTTACAGAATGGTGTAAGAAATGTGACTCATGCAGTGGAAAGAAATGACCAAAAACTATAAATTGTGGAAAAATGGCTCAATATCTGTCCGGTGAACTATTTCAGAGAGTAGGTGTAGACATACTCGGGCCACTACCAAAAACAGAAAAGGTAACCAGTATACTTATAATGGTAGATATGGATTACTTCTCCAAGTGGCCAGAAGTAATACGAATTCTTAACCAAGAGGCTGCAACCGCCGCTGAAGCATTTATGAATAATGTCATCGCAAGACATGGAGTACCATTGGAAGTAAATTCCGATCAAGGAAGCAATTTTGAATCAGAATTGTGAACAGAATTAATGAATCATAATGACACAATCATAAAAAAGAAACCCATAGCAAAGGGAATGAAAGAAAAATATCATAAATTGAATCAATTTGAAGTACTAGACAAAATTCTCTTGCAATATGATACAGGGTATGATCATTTTTTACTTACACTTAATTAATCTTGAAAACCCCTTCTAGGTTTCATAGCAGACCAAATAAAAGAAAATTTGCCATAAATTGGATCAATTTTACTCATTACACAAAATTCTCTCGCAATATGTTCAGTTTAGATCTTTGGGTGTAAATCTTGTATTCATAAGTGTATACAAATATATTTCATGTTAATATAGGATATAATGAAAGTTTCAATTGAAATTTAATCAAAATATTGACGAAACTCACCTAATAAAAACTGCAATTTAACTGTTTTGTATTACACCATATTACGTTTTCTGTAAGCATACGTATTATTTTACACTCGGAGATCAATTTCTACAGTACAGAGAAAAATCTGCTCTTTAATTAATCAAATAAACAATACTTTCAAATGTAACCTCTTTATTAATTAATTATATAGATAAAAAGGCTTAGATACATAAAAATCCTTTTTATTTAATGAACCCGAACACCTGTTTAATAAGGAAGGTCTCAAACGTTTAAACAATACTTACAAAAAAGTATTATATTATCTCTATTGACACAATAGTCATATAAATACAATTTTTATACATTTAATACAAAAATTCAATGTCTTTTACTACGCTTTTTTTGTTTCTTCGCTCCTTTAACGAAACACCAATCCACAGCAATGGTTTGACCCAATAAAGACGAACCGTTCAATTCATCTCGAGCACTAGCAGCTTCTTCGTAAGTCCCGTATTCAATCAAAGCGTAACCTTTCAAAAACCCAGTTCTTCGATCCAAATTGATACTGATATTTTTTATTACTCCGTAATCGGAAAATTTTTTACTCAGATCTTCTTCTGTAGCTTCTTCGTGAACGGACGTAACAAACAGTATCCACCCTTCGACGGATTTCTGGGGGCCCGGTTCGTCTCCATGTTCTCCGGCGTCTATTGATTCGTAGCCTCGTATTTTTTCGTGTTCTCTTCCTTCGCCAGGACCAAAACCACGTCCTTTTCTTTTGATTACTTTGTCCTTTAATCTGAGAACACTTTGATCACCTTCGTCTTCAACATCTAAATCTACAGCATCATTTATATCTAATACATCAGCCATTGTATATAAATTATAAATTTATTGATGATGATAACTGTTTAACCTCAAAATTTGTCGTTTCAAAATGAATGACAGACATCGAAAAGAGTGTTCGATAATTATGCTCACTGTCAGCGAAAACTACACCAAGTTGTTTGTTTTATTTTGAATTAAAGGAAGATTCGCAATTTTTAGTAACTAATAACTAATATTCCTCAAGTTGTTATTACTGTATTGAAAAGCCAATAGTATTCTCAGATTTTAATATATATTTATAACATCAAGAAAATGTAACTAGCGTACTTTTTGGGATATTCAAAAGAACGTTCGATAGTGTTGGTATAAATTACACCAAATTTATTTATTTTAGGAAGTTTCAAGATTTTTTAAGTATTGTTAGTAATTAATAAGTAATATTCCTTGAATTATTATTGTTCGGTTTCAAGAAGCTAATAATATAGTTAGATTGGAATATATATTTTCACTATCAATAAAGTTTGTTTTATTTAGAATTATATACGGATTCGCAATTTTTTAACTATTTTTTAGCGATTAAATAGTAATATTATTTAAATTAATATTGTATTTGTAATAGGGTGACCGCAGAACAATAAAATGTATTCTTGTTAAAGTATTTAATTATTTTTCATCATAAATTATACAAAATAGGTAGCGTCTTATGGCCATCTTGGCGTGAAGCATAAAAAACAGTAATGACAACAATGACAGGCGACAATTCATACAATTGAAAAGTAACTGTCGTTCTTAAGGTGCGTTCAGCCATCATGTGTCAGACGCGGCAAATTCAAAAAACGACCTTACAGTTCGGCCATTCTGACATTGATCGTCCTCGATCATACAAAAGAAAATTTCAAAACAGGTCTATAATAATGCTAATGGAAATGAATACACCTAAAGAATAGTTATTTTAACACATAAGGATAATACATAATAATATGATCTCGAACATAAGGAGATAACATAATTGTTCATCATAAACAAATCATAATATTCGTAAGAACATAATCTTTTAACATAATTCAACTAAAACATAAACGAATACATAATATTAATTTCCTTTTAAAACATAATCGCATAAGGTTCACAAAATGATTTTAGTCATAATGGTCATAATATGTAAATAATATCATATGGAGGAGCATAAATAGTCTCCTTAGGTAAATAAATGTCATAATCGGGTAAATGTCACAACTGGTATGTTAATTTAAAATGTTTGATCAGATAGCCATAATTTCATGTGAGAAGCATTGTTTGAGTTTAATCGAACGATTATCCATTAATTACATAAAAGCTTCGATGGCTCTTTATTTCACTGACTTGGAAGGTGATTCAATAAAAAGCATCAATAGTTTTTTAGAACACGATGACAGTAATATTTTATTTTTTGACATTAACTGACAACAACTGGCATTTTTTTATATCGATAACTTAAGCTACGGTTTAGAAGGATTACATAATTGATTGTTTATTGTCGCCGGCGGAAACATTTTTCAAGGTTAAATATTTAAATTATTGCGTTAGAAAATAAACATAACTCCCGCCTTGGACGTTTCCGGGAGAAAGCTCCAACTTAAACAAAACACTTCACTTCCGAAAACTTTGGCACACAACACAGATAACACAAAAAATATACAAAATAGCTAACCTAATAACAAAGTTTAAAATTATACAAATCTAGTTATCTTCAGGAAGAGGACATACCTTCGCTATGGACCTAAGAAACGTTCCATCTGATGTTTTGCCTCTAATTAAACGAACTTTGCCGTCTGAACCCTGAATAATTTCAATGATTCGTGCGAGAGCCCACGTGAGAGGAGGCAAGTTATCCTCCTTTAAAAGGACTAATTGATTAATTTCCAAATTTCGGGTTTGATTGGTCCATTTTGGCCTTTGCTGAAGTCTATTCAGATATTCAATGGACCATCGCTTCCAAAATATTTGTTTGAATTTAATACACTTCTGATACATTGACAATCGATTTTCTGAAATATTACTTAAGTGTTTGTCTGGGAATGCTGAAAGATTGTCGCCTATTAAAATAAACGGTTTTAAGGATTAAAACTAACTTTTCCGCATCTGTGGCCCTGAACAATATTCTATCATAAAATTGTTAGAGATGTTGGAATATCTAATGAACAGTAACCCCACCATGCGCAGACGACGAATATAGTCTCCGAGATACCTACACTCGTAACTGAAAATATCGTCATTTTATTTTCTTTCATCGTATTGAACCGATCGTATATATGAGGTGTTGGTGAGCTTATTATTTTCTGAGTTTATTTTAAGGGTAACGCGTTTTAAATATTTAGTGTTTGATATAGACAGTATAGTTATTAGTTAAAAGGAGTTTACGATTGTTATAGACTTATAAATTTAGTTATATATATTATTATTATTATTATTATTATTTTGGTTGCATATTTACAATATGAAATATTATTTTATTTTTCCCCCAACCCAATCTATGATGCGAGAAAAGTATTGGTTTACCCACAGTTTTGAGTTATTTTCACATTTTTCAGCGATTAATACACGCCTATCCTAACAGTCAATGAGATTTCTTCAATTTCTTAAAATCAACCAATTAACTATCATTTTAAATGATGGAAAAGCTACCTAGATTTCCCAATAACTAATAAATATGCGCCTTGCTGTTAATCAACTATGCCGTGAATGTTACTGTCAGATTATTTTTGAGTTTTCCTAATACAACATCTTTTCAAAATGGCAATATTTGGCCAAGAATCTCTAGAAAATATTGAACAAACTGTACAGAGTGTTACTCCGAGAGGTACAGTTAATAAATTGTCTGCATTTATGTAGTTGTGTATTTATCTTCCTAACTTACATTCGAGATAATTTTTTTAATCGAGAAATACATTACAAATTGTATTCAAATTTTAATGTCAGGGCAAAAATTCTCGATTCAAGAGAAGTAAAAAAAATCACTCGAGCAAGCTCGTGATTTTTTCATTCTCTTGATTCTCGATTTATTGCCATGACAATAAAACTTTCATACAATCAAACATGTATTTATCGATAAAAAAATGATCTCTTATGTATTTACCCCCCCCCCCCGAAAAAAGGGGTTTTAGGAAAAAAATCCTGTGTGTATGTCGTCGCCGGCCACTATTTCTTGTTAGCACGATATAGCGTCCGGAATGCAAAAAGTCACCAATTTTATTTATGATTGAATATTGTTCAATATATCTTACAGGTGAACCCTATTGATTTTCAGGTCATCAGCGCCAGTACAATGGGCCCTATAAAATTATAATTTTTTTTTACAAACAAATCTTCAATCATGAGCAATTCTAAACGAGTGGTTCACAGCCAGAGTCGTGAAATAATTTATAACGTATATAAATTCATGAAAGAAGAAAATGAGCAAAATAAACTTAAACTTCCCCTAAATCGGTTCCAAGAAAGAGTAGCATTAGCCACTGGTGTTGGGCTGAGCACCGCAAGAATAATAATTAAAGAAGCTGATTTTAGAAAATGTGGTGAAAAGTTTAAGTCACCAAGAAAAAATATTATCAAACCGTGCACCCCAAGTAGATGAGTTTAGAGACGAAATTATTAGGAGAATATTTTATTCATAGCAGCTATTCACAGACGAAGACCAACGATAAAAGGTGTGTTTGAAGAAGTTAAAAAGGAAGAAGGGATTAATTTTACAGGGAAAATCGATTCATTTCGAAAATTAGTGCGAAAAATGGGATTCCGTTGGAAAAAAACTGAAGACAACCGAAAGGTCTTAGTCGAATATTTAAGAAAATTGATAAAATATAAAAAAGAAGAGCGGGAGATTTTATACTGCGATGAAACGTATATTCATGGTTCACATACTGTACCAATGGCATGGAACGATGGAACAAATAATTGTCTAAAGTCACCTGTGTCCAAAGGATAACGACTCATAATTTTACACGCCGGGGGTGTATCAGGCTTTGTACCCGGAGCTCTAACCATATTTAAATCGGGTCTTAAAACAGGCGACTATCATGATGAAATGAATCATAATAATTTCAGCAAGTGGCTTAAAGAAAAATTCTTGGGAAACGTCACAAAGAAATCTGTCCTTGTGATAGATAATGCCTCTTACCATAATGTTTTGGTCGAACCAATTCCTAATTTTTCATGGAAGAAAGCATCTATGCAAAACTGGTTAAGGGAAAAAAGCATTTTTTTGGAAGAGAAGGTAACGAAGGCTGAACTGTATGCAAAAATTCAATTAAACAAGCCAATTCACAAACAATATGCCGTCGATAAAATTTTAGCAGAACGGGACGTTCCAGTTCTACGTTTACCACCATATCATCCTGAGCTTAATCCTATCGAAAAAATATGGGCACTGGTGAAAAATCACGTCGCTGCATGTAGTAGTACGACGTTTAAACTTGATGACGTGTTGAGAATGACCGAAGAACAATTTAACCAAGTTGGGAAGGAACAATGGGAAAAAATGTGTGCTCACGTTAAAAAAGTCGAAAAAGAATATATGCTGAAAGAATATATAATGGATGAAGTGGAAGATTTCGTAATTTCACTAAAATACGACAGTGAATCTGATTCCTTCTTATTTTCGGATGAAGACGACCCTGAGAATGAGGAGGAACTGGACGATTTGGGTTCCCAACCATTAATGTAAACTTTCATGTTTGGCTGTTTTTACAATGTTCTGGAATTATCCTGTGTATGTATTTCCTTTTTCTTTTTTTACATTAAAATTTTGTGCTAAATAAATTTGTCAAGAAAACTCTATGGCCTCTTAGTATGATTTTTTGTCAAACCCCATATTAACAGATTTTCAAACTTTTGTTTTTTTTCTTTCTCTAAATAACTATCTATTTTGTATTAATATTATAACGTGTAATATGACAACTTTGTTATGATTTTTTATTAATCAGGTATATAATTCTTTTTTTAATAAATTTCAAAGACAACAAAGCTTGTTTGTTTTTTACGTCCGTGATAATTATACTATAAATGCAGTTAAATAAATGGGTTGAAACGCGCTACCCATTTTATACTTTCAATTACAACACTGAAGTACCTAGACCCAAGCCAATGTTTTTGGGTTTCACTTACAGAATGTTAGCCGACTTTCCACTATCGCTTTGCGCAGGAATGGTCAAGGTCACTGTTCACGAGATAATCCAATACCTTATACTTGTATGCACTTCGGGGGATGTATCGTGCTAACAAACCGAAATTTCTCAAAAAATAACCAAAAATTCAGTATATCTGGATTTATAGGACCCGCTGTACTCGCTCCAGTCAACTGAAAATCAATAGGGTACATCTGTAAGACACCTTGAACAATATTCAATCATAAAATTGATCAATCGTATACTCTCTGGAGGCTGTATCGTGCTAACAAACTGAAAATTCTCCAAAAATGACAAAAATTTGGTACTTCAAGTACCATAGAGTACCCGTTGTACTGGCTTAGTGAGCTGAATATCAATAGAGTTCACCTTTAAGACGCCCTTAATAATATCCAATCATAAAATTGGTCACTTGTATATACTCCGGATGCTGTATCGTGCTAACAAACTGAAATATCTCCAAAAAAGACAAAAATATCGTACTTAAAGTACTGTAACACCTGTTGTATTGGCTCTGGTCAGCTGAAAATCAATAGGGTGTATCAGTGAGATGCCCTGAATAATATTCAATCATAAAATTGTTGACTTGTTGAACATCGGAGGCTGTATCGTGCTAACAAATTGATGTTTCTCAAAAAATGACAAAATATCGTACTTCAAGTACCATAGCACCCGTTGTACTGGCTCTGGTGAGCTGAAAATCAATAGGGATCATCTGTGACATGTCCTTAACAATAATCAATCATAAAATTGGTGACTTATTGCACTCCGGAGACTGTATCGTGCTAACAAGACATGTAAGGAAAAGTGGCCGACGACAACGACGACGACGACATACACACAGGATTTTTTTTCTAAAAACCGTTTTTTCGTGTTGTTGTTGATGGAAAACGTAAAAATAACTCAAAAAAAAATTTCAAAATTCCAACTTTTTTTGGGGTAAACCAATACTTTTCTCGCATATCGAAAGGTTGGGCGGAAAAGTAAAATGTCCCGGTGTTAAAGGGTTTAAATTAGTCGGATCATTTGTTAAAATGCTAAGAGGTCGCGAGTTCATAATGCTCTCAATGCAAACCAAGACTGTCGAAAATTCCTCAAAATTTAGAATTGTTTTACCAATAGTTTTAATCAGGCGATGTTTAGCACCCTTAATCGCAGCCTCCCAAAGACCGCCCCAATGTGGTGAACGAGGTGGGATAAATTTCCACTGAGTCTCATTTTTCGATAAAAAAATTTCAATAGACTCAATGTTACTTTTGGATTTGAAAAAATTGTATGATTTCAAATGGTTACTGGAGCCAAAAAAATTAGTGGCATTGTCAGAATATATTACCGAAGGATTACCCCGTCGGCCTATGAAACGTTGTAATGTGAGCAAAAATTGTTCTGTCGACAAGCCCGACGCCAATTCTATATGGACGCACTTAGTAGTCATACACACGAAGATAGCAATATATGCTTTAACTTTAGAGGCTTTGCGTAAATTCGAAGTTTTAATTAAAAATGGGCCCCCAAAGTCTACACCGACCTTTAAGAATGGACGACAAACTGAAGCCCGATCTTTAGGCAGGTCTGCCATCATTTGCTCGGCACACTTAGCTTTAAATTTAAAACAAGGAATGCACTTGTGGATTATGTGTTTAACAGCTCTAAGGCCGTCTAAAGGCCAATAACGTAGTCTAAAGTTACTTAGCACGGTTTGAGCACCTGCGTGATATAATTTAAGGTGCTCTTTCCGTAGCATCAAATCAACAATGTGACATCTAGCAGGCAATAATACTGGATGCTTTTGTGCAAATGGCAGATCAGCATTTGACAATCTCCCGCCAACGCGGATAAGCTTTCCAAGTCAATAAAAGGATTAAAAAACTAAGCTGTTTATTTCGAAGGACCTTATTGTTTTTTAATAAATCTTTTTCTTCAGAAAAATAATGCTGTTGCAAAACTTGCAATGTTACCTTTAAAGCATGTTGTAATTCATCTACCTTTAAGGGACCAAACCTTTTCTCATCTTTACGTTGAAGTTATGTCTAAAACGAAGGCAGAATGCTACTATACGTTGTATTTTTAGAAAATCTGAAAACCTATTGAAAATACTCAACATATGATTTTCAGTAGAGGTTGTACTCATAACAATTTTTCGTTCTTCTGGAATTTTCTGAATATTAACATTTGACTGAAATGAGTTTAAATTAAAATCGACATTTTTCAAATGTGTGGGCCCTTGCCACCACATATTAGAAATAAGTTCCTACGCCATCATACCTCTAGATACATAATCAGCTGGATTTTGTTTGGTAGGAATGTACCTCCAGGTGTACAACGATGTTAGTTCTTGACCTAAAGAAACTCTATTAGAGACGAATATGTTCCATCTACTTGGATGTGATTGTAGCCATGCTAACGAAATTTGCGAATCAGTCCAAATATTAACACTGGCTATTTGAAAGTTATTTTTGAATATCTCTAAAATACGATGAGTGGTCTTTGCTGACAACACGCATGCGCATAATTCTAATTTTGGAAGAGAAATTGTTCGCAAAGGACAAACTCTAGATTTGGCAGAAATTAAATGACAAGAAACACTGTTGTTTTCATAAACAGTTCTTAAGTATATACAACACCCATATGCCTTTAAGCTTGCGTCTGAATAAGAATGAACCTCAATTCGCTTGATATTCCGATTATTAATTAAACATCGTGAAATTTTTAAGTCTGATAATTCAAGAATGTTTGTAAAAATTTTTGGCTGTTATGACAATTGGAGCAACAAGCCCCAACGGATCATAGATTTGAGCTATAATAGCTAAAACATTTCTTTTGGTAATTGGGTTTACATTTATGTTCTTGGGCAGAGAAATGGAAAAGTGATCTGATTTTGGTTCCCAAAAAACGCCAAGTACTTTATTGGAATTACTCTCAGAATTTATAGAGTAGTTTTTGGGTTCAGTTTCTGAGGTAAAATTATTCATAAACTCAATGGAATCTGCAGTGTAAATTGACCTAAATTAAGTAATTTTATTAATTGGCTTTTTAGTTCGCAGAGCTCCTCAAACGAGTCAGCTCCCGCCAACACATAGTCAACGTATGTTTGGATTGCCATGGCTGCCAACGGAAATTCTTTTTTATACATGTCTGCCAATTCAACGAGTGGCTACATAAGGTGCAAAATTTGTTCCGTAGCTGACAGTTAACAATTCAATGCATTTAATATCATCTGTTATGTTTTCTCGCCATAAGATATTTTGTAAATAAATGTGATCAGAATTAATCAAGATTTGCCGGTACATCTTTTCGATGTCTGCAACAACAGCAAACATATAAACTCAAAAACGACACAAAATGTCAAATAGTTCTGGCTGAACAAGCCCTTTTAGACATATGTCGTTTAATGAATATCCTGAGGTGGTTTTTAGGGATGCGTCGAAGACAGCTCGGAGCCGAGTTGTAGCTTTATCATTGCGAATCACACAATGGTGAGGTATAAAATATTAGTGGTTATTGTGAATATTATTATAATCAAGAGGAATGTACCGTGCATGACCTAAGTTGATGTATTCTTTAATAAACTCCGAATATTGGTCAAACAATGACTTATTTTGATGCAATCTTTTCCCTAATGAAAGAAAACGTTTTTTGGCATATGAAAAGGATTCGCCTAGTTTAGAACTCTCTACTGGCGATTTAAATGGGATATCCACTTGGAATCTACCATCTACTAAAATTTTTGTGGTATCCTTAAATATTTGTTCGGAAAGTTCATCCTCACTTGATAAAATACGTCCTTGTGGAACATCTTCGACTGCTCAGAATTTTTGCAGCAAATTATCGATTTGATTGAAATTAATAAATAAAGAATGAGAGGGAACATGATCACATGTTATAAAATTTGACAAGATTGTTGGGGATAGGACACCTCCCACCACCCAACCAAGATGGGTATTTTGTAAAATGGGTAGGTTTTCCCCAAGGTTAATCAGACCAGGTAAAAGTAATGAATAATAAACATCTGCACCCAATAATAAATCTACGTGATCTGGAACATCATAATTTGGGTCGGCCAAGACAATGCTACAAAGGATTTCTAATCGATCTGTTTGTAGAGGGAATTGAGGCAGCTTAGAAGAAATGAAATTTGTTACTGAACAATTTACTTCAAATGTTTTTGTTGGGTCAACCTTTGAAAACAATTTAATATCCATTTCTTCACTTACTTGCATGTGACCTGATACACCACAAATTGACAAATTTTTATTATAGGTAGGGTATTGTAGTCTTCTAGCTAATTTATGTGTAATTAGTGACACTTGAGACCCACTATCCAGCACTGCTCTGGCAGATATTAAATGACCATTGTTATTTGAAACATGTACGGATGCAGTTGCCAATAAAATATGAGATTTTTGGTTTATAAAATGACTTGACATAGTGTTAGATTGTACCCCAAACTTGTGACTAGTGAAGACTTGAGCAGTCTCCGAATTTTGTTTTTGTTCTATGTTAGAAGGTTGATCTGAGTTACTACTAGAGTTGTTCATGAGATAACTTTTTTGTTTGTGATTATTAGTAGACCCACGATTGGAATTAAAACTTGAGTTTTGTTGAGCATTTAATGTATTGTTGTGAGAATTATTGGGTTTTGATGAATAATCGACAGAATTTCCCGCATGTAATAGAGCATTATGAGCTTCGCCGCAAATAGGACAATTCTTCCACTCACATTGACTTACATGATGTGGAGCAAAACATTTTAAACACAATCGATTTGAAAATACAAACTGCTTTCTTTTATTCAATGGCAACTCTTTGAATTTAAAGCATTTAAACATGTTATGATTTGACATTTTGCAAAACAAGCAGTTCAACTTTTTTTCTAAATTAGCAAAATTAGAATTTTTACGAGGCAACTCCGGCGAAACCAAATTTTCAGCAGCCTGACATCTTTTCTCAACGAAGTTGAGGACCCCATCTAAAGTAGGTAAAAGAGTAGAACCTCTTTCCAATTCATACCCACGTCTAGTGTTAATGTCTAATTTTTGGGACAAAATATACACCAAAATTAAATCCCACTCTGCTATAGGAACATTCAAATTTTTTAAGCACTCAGTGTGCTGTTTAACTGTGAACAAAATTAAGCAAATTCATTGAATTACTTTTATTTATCGATGGAACGTCTAATAGACCCTTGATGTGAACTTAAATATTTGCTAACTTATTTTCATATCTTTCTTTGACTATGTCAATAGCTACTGACAAATTAGAGGAGACCAATGGTAAATTTGCAATTAATTTTTGAGGTTCACCCAGTAAATTTGATTTTAAATAAATAATTTTTTGTATTTCTGCCAAATCGTCATTGTCTAAAACAAAAGCTTTAAAGATATCATAAAAACCATTCCAACTTTGGTGACCACCTGCAAATTTGTCAATAACAATTTCAGGCATCTTAGATTTAACCTCTGTTTTAACATTAACATTTTGTAGAGAATTTGCCTGATGACTTTGTTGGTTTGTTCCTTCTACAGTAACAATGTCCTTAGGAGAAGAATGATAAATCAAAATTTTTAATTGACTTTTTAAACTACAATATTTTTCTTCAGTCACTAGGATCACCAATCTTATCAACATCTGTCTCAGATCCCTCAATGACGTCCTGAGACTCACAAAATTTTTTGAAAGAATTTTCAAGTAGCTCTAACCTGGTATCATATTCAAATTTATGCAATAAACTGCCTGCATTTGCGTTGATAAAATTCTCTATCCTAGTGATGCTACCTTTGGCAGTTCTACGAGCGGCATGCGCTTCTAATAATAACACTTCCGAATCCATATTTATACAGTTATGTAAGTTGATTTAACTAATACTGCACAAAATGTTCAACGTCTACGAAAATTTGCAGAACTGTGCGCGAAAACTCGCACGTCAAATGCTCTAGTTCAAAAATTAAAAAAAATATATTGGAAACATCTGACCTGAATGAATCCTTGAAAAACACCAGTCCAATTGATATGGTTTACTGGATAGCAGACACACACTCCATTTTCCAATTTTAATGATTAAGATTTTTCACTGTATGCTTTATCCGACTCGAAGAATCAAATTTTATGTTTGAGATTAATCGAACGATTATCCCTTAATTACATAAAAGCTTCGATGGCTCTTTATTTCACTGACTTGGAAGGTGATTCAATAAAAAGCACCAATAGTTTTTTAAAACACGATGACAGTTATATTTCATTTTTTGACATTAACTGACAACTGGCATTTTTTTATATCAATAACTTAAGCTACGGTTTAGAAGGATTACATAATTGTTTATTTATTGTCGCCGGCAGAAACATCTTTCAAGGTTAAATATTTAAATTATTGCGTTAGAAAATAAACAAGCATCAACAGTTCCTTTATAAGGAAGCTGAGTGACTTTGTCCTTCGATATCAGTAACAACATATCGGTCATGTGGTAAAACCTCTTTAACCATATATGGTCCCTTAAACTTGGGTCATAACTTTCTATTTACTCCAGGCTCAGTAACATAATTTGTGATTACTACTTTATCGCCTACGTCATAAACAATTGGCCTTTTGTGTACCCTGTCATAGTATTTTTTGTTACATTCTTGAGTCTTCTCTATTCTCTCTTCTGCTTTCTCTCTCATTTCTACCAAATCCACTCTCTTCAATCTCATTCAACAACTCCAAATGTGATCTAATTTTATCACCATCCCTACATTTCTGATTAACTCCATACAATAACATACTGGGGGTTTGTCCCGTACTACTACTAACTGTATTATTTATGGAAAATTCTATATCACCTAATAACTCATTCCACCTATCTGGAGTTTCATTCAACTTTGCCAACATCAGACCTACTACACTATTAAATCGCTCCACTTGCCCATTTGCCCTAGGGCACCCGACTGCAATTTGAATGTGTTTAACACTTTCACTGAGTAAGAAATTTTGGGAAACTTCTGAGGTAAAACAGGATCTTCTATCTGAAATTATTCTATTAGGCACACTATACAACTTAAAATGATTTTTTGGATGTTTAATAACTTGAGAAGAAGATGTATCTCGACAAGGATATAGCTTAATAAATTTAGTAAAAGCATTAACAACTAAAAATATATATTTATCACCATTTTTACACTTGTCTAATGGTCCATAATGATCTATATGGCATGTATCAAAGGGAACAGTTCCTTTTGGAATCGAATGAAGTGACCCTTCAGTTTTACCACGTTTAGGTGCAAACTCTATACACTTGAGGCAATTTGATATAAAATCTTTAACCAAAAAATTCATATTATGGAACCAGTAAGTTCGTAGGATTACTTCACATGTTTTTTCAACCCCTACATGAGCATTGTTTTCATGAACGTTCCTAATAACGTTATTAATCATACTATGTGGCACATAAAACAACAACATTTTTGTGTTTCCTGTAAACTAATCCCTCATGCAATTCAAACAAAGGCAACTGAGTTTTCTCTAAACGTTTGCTTAATTCTAAAATAGTAGGATCTAATAACTGTTAATAGAAAGAACTTGTTCAAATGTATTACCCTCTAAAACCAAAATATTGTGACATCTGCTAAGGGCATCAACGTGACGCATTTGAGAGTTTGACCTATGTTCAAGTTCATAATCATATGCTTCTAAAAATAAAGCCCATCTAGCAATTTTTGGAAGTATATCCTTTTTGCAACGTTAGGCAAATGCTATCACAATCAGTAAAAATTTTAAATTTTATTCCATGTAAGTAAACGTGAAACCTTTTAATACTGTTAACAATACTAAGACATTCTAGTTCATAGCTATGGTATCGAGATTCTGCATCTGTAGTTCTTCTACTATAATAAAAGATAGGATGAAAACGTCCATCTGATTGTTTTTGTAAAATCATTGAGCCATTACCCTTAGATGAAGCGTCACAATGTAGCTGAGTTTCCGCTGTAGGTGAATACAAACTTAAAACTGGTTTACTCAATAAAATGTTTTTAAGCTTTTCAAATACTTAATGCTCTGTTACACCAAAATTAAACTCTAAATTATTTGTTTTGCCTTTCAGCAGATCATATAAAGGTTTAGCTATAATCGAAAAAATTTGAATAAATTTCCTAAAGTATGAACCAAGTCCTAAAAAACTTTGTAGTTCACTTTTATTTTTTGGTACAGGAAACTCTTTAACTGCAATAACATTATCTGGGTTGATAGTAATACCATCTTGACTAACAATATAACCTAAATACTGAACCTGCTTTTTTGCGAAAGAACATTTATCTAAGCGAAGCTCAAGTTGTCAACAAGTAACGAGAAAACTTTTTTCAAAATTCTTATATGTTCATCGAACGTTTCTGTGGCAATTAGCAAATCATCCATATACATAATGATCTCTTTATTTCTTATTAAATGATCAAAAATTTGAGTAACAAATCGGACAAAAACATTTGGGCTGTTGCAAAATCCAAATGGGGCTCGTAAGTATTCAAATTGACCAAATGATGTAACAAACAAAAGATATTTGGTGCTGTCTTTCTTAACTCTAATATTGAAAAAAGCGTTTTTTAAATCTAACTTTGTATACCTACATTTATTTTTTAATTTCTCAATTTGTTCCTCTATAATAGGTAGTGGAAAATTATCTCGCTGTACCTGTTTATTTAGTTCCATAAAATTTACACACATTCTAGTCTCACCATTCCTTTTGGGGACTAACACTATTCTTGAACTATATTCAGAATCTGAACGTTTTATAATGCCTTTTTCTAACAACTCATCTACTGTTTTCCTTACCTGTTGCTGCTCCAGTATAGAAAGTCTTTTGGGTTTGAAATAAAAAGGTGTACTACCTGGTTTTACTTTGATTTCCATTTCAAAATGAGTTTTAGGTTCTAACCTTCTCTCAGCATTTTCATAAAATTCTGAAAAGCAATTTATTAACTCACACTTTTTGTTATTATCCAAGGATGGCTCTATATCTAGAAGTTCATTAACATTTTCATGACAAAAATCTATAGATAAAATTTCATTCCAGGGACTATTGAGGACATCACTATCTGCAACATTTTTAATTTGAACTTTGTCATTCTCAAATGAAACCTTGACTCTGTGACTAGAAATAAAATGCCTACCTAGCAAAATACTATAGTTCATACATTCATTAGATATAATGTGAAACATAATTTCTATTTTAGTATCCTGATCAAATACTGTGTCTGTATAGACACTTAAAATTACTAAAGGAGCCTTGTTTATTCCGCAATAATTATTACTGTTGCCTACCTAGCAAAATACTATAGTTCATACATTCATTAGATATAATGTGAAACATAATTTCTATTTTAGTATCCTGATCAAATACTGTGTCTGTATAGACACTTAAAATTACTAAAGGAGCCTTGTTTATTCCGCAATAATTATTACTGTTTTCATATAGCATGATATCATTTTATGAAATTAAATCTTTACTAATAAGAGAAATAGGACTACCAGTGTCTACAATTGCATTGTTTTTATAAAAAGGATACTTTTCTAGAGTAACTTCCACTAAATATGCTGGGATCACATCCCATATTTCTTGTACATACATTGTTGTTGAATCGGGTAATATTTGCTCATTTTGCCTCCGTTGTCTTAAGTTTCTGTCAGGACATTCTCTGATTTGATGGTCGCTCTTACCACATCCAAAACAAGTACCTCGTCCTCTTCGTGGCTTAGGACATCTATCAGCCAAGTGAGAAGTCTCAAAACAATTGAAACATTTTTTCTGAGACATTGGTTGACTGTGCGTATTGCTTTGTACAGGTGCTGCAGAAAAATACTTCTTATTTGGTGGTACTTTTCGTTCGGTACACATAATATCATTCATAACCTCTAGCAACTTGTTCAAACTAGTGAACTCTTTCATTTTTGCTTGTATTTGTAAATTGGTGTCATCGAAACCATCAATAAGATAGGAAGTTAAGTCTTCCTCAGAAAATCCTAGCTTTTTCTCCATGAACACTTTGTCATAATAATAGTCACTAAACCTCTCAGTCTTTCTTCATCGTCGGCTCTCAAATCTTCTCATCAGGGTTAGTTTATCCTCTTCACACTTGAACATTCGTACCATTTCTGTTTTTAAGTCTTCTAAGCTTAGGGCAACATGCGGTGCCATTGAATTCGGGGATTAGAGAAGCTACTTCTTGCACCGAAAATCTCTTTTGATCCCTAACTCTTACCGCTTCCATCGCTATGGTCACAACTTCTTGAATTGACATAGTTGCTTGCTGTTGAGGTGGATCTGGAGGACTCTCTGCCTCATGGTCACTCATCTTAATGCAATTAAAACTTATCTTATATGGGCTTAAACGGCCAGAATCCCACTTCTGATCTGTAATAGGGTGACCGCAGAACAATAAAATGTATTCTTGTTAAAGTATTTAATTATTTTTCATCATAAATTATACAAAACAGGTATGGCCATCTTGGCGCGAAACATAAAAAACAGTAATGACAACAATGACAGGCGACAATTCATACAATTGAAAAGTAACTGTCGTTCTTAAGGTGCGTTCAGCCATCATGTGTCAGACGCGGCAAATTCAAAAAAACGACCTTACAAATTGCAGTTTTAAGTAGCTGATAATGCAGTTTAATTTTAATATATTTTTAGACCATCAAGAAAGTAACACTACACTAAGTTTGTTTTGTTTTGAATTCTAAGTACATTCACAATTTTTGAACTATTTTTAGTAATAAATAGGTAATATTCCTTAAATTATTAATACATTACAGTTTCAAGAAGCTAATTACTGATTACTGATAACAGTGATAACTGATTAAAATAATTCCACGCTTTTATTTTTTTGTAATCTAAATTTTGCTGTGTTTAAAGGACAAATGTGAAATTTTTGTGTAGTTTTACTGGAGGAGATTGTGAAAATCGCACTTATAAAGACAGTTTGAAGCTTTCAAGACACCTAAACGCTGAGAAGCCTGTTTCTCTAAAAAAAGTATTTTTTGTGATCGTTCGTTTTTTAAGTTGTACTCGTTTTGCTCGATGAGTAGCTGATTAAAGTTGAAACTCTACATGCTCCACTCTTTAAGCGAATAAAAGAGCGCAGCTATTTTGGATTTATCAAGAGCGTTCCGTCGTATCGGTATTGTCATTAAAATATATTTACACATCGACAAAGTGTAACTAACGTACTTTTATGGGTTGTTTATTGTGGAATCAATTTTCAAAATTAAGTACTAAAAAGAATAGAACGTTGCCAATTATGGTTTATAAAACTGCGGGGGCGGTTAATTCAGAGAACAATTTAAAAAAAGTCGTTGCATAATAAAAAATCTCGTTTGTATTTTCACCGTTAGAGGTCGCTTTTTAATTAAAAATATAGCTTACATTTTTATATTCTTATTTATTTATAACTAGTTTTTTCATTAAATCATGATAAATAGTAATTAGATTCAAATATTGTTGATTATTAATGTGTCAAGTACCTTCCAAATGACATAAGTTTGTCAAATTTACTGGATAATACGATTTTTTACGGACCGTTTAGAATGTATACACACCTTAACTGCCTTTACATACCAAGAGAGGAACCAAATCAAAAACAGTTAAACAATACAAGCAGCGAGATTTTTTTCTAAAAAATAACGATGTGGTTAATGCTGCTAAAATTGTTAAGGTGATATTTAACAACACGTTATTATTTTATACGGATTTTAATTATTGTTTATGTCGTGATCAAAAGTAAAAATGGAAGAAGTCAAAGCTATAAACCAACATCAAGGATCGGTATGTAGCGATTCAAATAGCGAAAATACAATAAGGATCGATGGTAAGTTATAAATGAATCAAATTTACGCACCCACTATAAATATTTTCAAAATATCAATCAGTAAAATTTTAGGTTAGGTTATATTAACTGTTAAAATTATAATATTATTTCTGTTGATACATTTTTAAAACATTTTAGGATTGTCTAATAAAATATATTTGGTTGGCAGCATAGCGAACGATTCAGAGATTTACGCTGCAGCTCAATCTTTTGGCTTCCCAGTTTTAACTTGTATTGATGAACAAGATTGTGTTGAAAATGAATGTTCTTCAACAGTTTTTGTTGTTGAAGACTTCGACGGTGATATATTCAACAAATTATACAGGTAAGTACTGATTTAATAACTTTTAATACTAAATTCGTATGGTTAAATATTTATAACCTCAAAGTTAGTTTTATGTTTCCTAGACAAAATTACTTGAATACATTTGATATAAAACGCGTAGAATCGATATTTTGAAGCCAGTTTATTATTTTTACTATATTTTTGCACTATATGTTTATTTTTTTGGTAGATCAAAATTACAGTTATTGGGTCCCATAGCTCTTAAACAACTGGCTCTTAAGAAAGAAAAGCTACCGTGTAACACTAGGCCTTTATATAATCTTGCAATGACGGGGGTTATCGTATGTTTTACTGGATTTAGAGAAAAAGGGGAGCTGGTAAGTGTTTTTATTATTTCATGCATATATATATATATATATAAGATGTTTTTTTATTTATTACGATTATATGAATCGAAATAATGTTTTTTGCTTATTCAGTTTGACATAATTGTAAAAATTATCCAATTCCTTTGAACGAGAGAGTAATTAATTAATATCGAAGTATAAGGCTGGCTGTTCATTGAATGTGTAGTTGTACGACTTACTGGTCGTTCGTATACGTCCAACTAATCTATAGACTACTCATCCATTCCACACGAATTTCGTCTCACAACTTGATCTCATTTCATGCGACCAACGACTGATCCCATTTGAATGGGATTTGTCGGACATTTTCAAATGACTTTCGGTCAGTTATAATATTTATTAGCCAGTCCCGGCTTTTATCTTTTTCAAAATAACTTAAATTGTTGATATGGATAAGTAAAAAGCTAATTTACGAGGTGAGAGATAGAAAGGCATTATGGGATATGAGATATGACAACCAGCAGATGCTAGAGATGTCCAACAGACGGGAAAAAAATGGAGAGTGAAGTCTTCAAATAAATAATGAAACACATATAATGTATTTATTTTAGACAATACTTCATTAACCCAGTATCTATGCCTTTTATTTTTTATCTGGCGTCTCAACCAGAACCGGAGTTTTCCAAAATATATATATCTTCAATCAACACAAAGGCCACACTTGAACATATGCTACAAAATGAAGAAATGAACTTCTATCAACAAATATTCGTTTCTAATGGAAGATGTGCAGTCGTTTACATTCGTACGATCAAACTTGTCTGATTATTTGTGACCACATATGCCAACGCATCCAATGGATCAGCCTTTAACTCAGTGTCAATGTTATCGTGTACTATTTTTTACACATTTTTTTCTATAGCAGAAGTAACAATGTTTAAAAATACTTATTAGGCATCTGTTTTTGGTTTCGTATGATTTTTTCTCGTCGTTTCACTATTTAGTGTTTTAAAATTGGCTCTATATGTACTCAGTTAATTAATTGATTGAAATGTTTGCCCAGATTTTCTATTTTCACTTATTTATGGAAATAATTGTGAAATAATCATATAAAACCCCTTCTATGTAACCGGTCTGAAATTAGCAGCCAAAATTGTAGCAAAAAGTGTGACGATAATGTAAATTTAGCAACCATTTTAGTGACATCTTCTAACGCCCGTAATGGGGTGGAATAATCCTCCACAACTTTGTTTTTCTTATTAAAATAATACATTTGTTCATATATCTCAAATAATTTTTTAAATAGTCAAAGAAAAGTTGTTTCATCATCATATTGGGGGAAAATATACTAGATCCGTTGTAGAATAGTTGTGTGGTAGTAATATTTCCTTAACAATTTTCAAATAGGGTGAAATTTACCCCACATACTCATTTTCATTACCATCTTACATTTTATTTTTTTGACAGTCAAAGTAAAGTTGTTTCTTCATTATATTTGGGGATAATATACTAGCTTTGATGTAGTATAGTTGCGTGGTAGTCATTTTTCCTTGACGATTTTCTAAGACGGGGTAATTTACCCCACGCACTCGTTTTAATTACTATCTTACATTTGATTTTTTTAACAGTCAAGGAAAAGTTGTTTCATTATTATATTTGGGAAAAATATATTAGATTCGCTGTAGAATAGTTATGAAGTAGTCACATCACCTTAAGGATTTTCTAAGAGGGTGTAATTCACCCCACGCACTTGTTTTTATGACTATCTTACATGTAATTTTTTTGACAGTCAAGGAAAAGTTGTTTCATCATCATATTTGGGGAAAATATATTAGATTCGATATAGACTAGATGTGTGGTACTCACATTCCTTCGAAGATTTTTTAAGATGGTGAAATTCACCCCACACACTTGTTTTCATTACTATCTTACATTTAATTTTTTTGACAGTCAAGGAAAAGTTGTTTCATCGTCATATTTGGGGAAAATATATAAGATTCTCTGTAGAATAGTGGTGTGGTATTCATATTTCTGTAACGATTTTCTAAGAGGGTGTAATTCACCCCATGCACTCATTTTCTTTACTATCTTATTTTTTTTACAGTCAAGGAAAAGTTGTTTCATCAACCTATTTCGAGAAAATATATTTGACTGGCTGTAGAATAGTTGTGTGCTAGTTGTATTTCTTTAAGGATTTTATAAAAGGGTGTAATTCACCCCATGTACTCATTTTCATTACTACCTTCAATTTTTTTTTGACAGTCAAGGAAAAGTTGTTTCTTTATCATATTTGGGTTAAATATATTAGATTCGCTGTAGAATAGTTGTGTGGTAGTCATATTTTCTTAAGGATTTTCTAAGAGGGTGTAATTCACCCCACATAATCGTTTTCATTAATATCTTACTTTTAATTTTTTGACAGTCAATGAAAAGTTGTTTCATCATCATATTTGGGGAAAATATATTCGATTGGCTGTAGAATAGTTGTGTGGTAGTTGTATTTCTTTAAGGGTTTTCTAAAAGGGTGTAATTCACCCCACATACTCGTTTTCATTACTACCGTCAATTTTTTTTGACAGTCAAGGAAAAGTTGTTTCTTATCATATTTGGGAAAAGTATATTAGATTCGTTGTAGAATAGCTATGTGGTAGTCATATTTCCTTAAAGATTTTCTAAGAGGGTGTAATTCACCCCTCACACTCGTTTTCATAACTATCTTACATTTTATTTTTATGACAGTCAGAGGAAATTTGTTTCTTCATCATATTTGGAAAATATATTATATTCGATTTAGAATAGTTGTGCGGTAATCATATTTCCTTAACGATTTTCTGAGAGGGTGAAAGTCACCCCACACACTCGTTTTCATTACAATATTACATTTTATTTTTTTGCCAGTCAAGGAAAACTTATTTCTTCATCATATTTAGGAAAAATATATTAGATTCGCTGTAGAATAGTTGTGTGGTAGTCATATATCCTTAAGGATTTTCTAAGAGGGTGTAATTCACCCCACATAAACATTTTCATTACTATCTTACATTTTATTTTTTTGACAGTCAAGTAAAAGTTTATATCAAAGTGAATTAAAGAAAATACGTTGTAAATATATTCAATTTTATCACTTTTACATATTAGACAAATTTCTCTTGTTATAGGATACAGGGTGTGATAAAAAAGTATCATTTTTCACTTACGTCTCCACATAATTTTGGAAAAACACTATAAAAACTCGTCTGAGCTTCATAGCAAAGCAAATTGAAGAAAATATGTGATAAATTGCATTAATATCACCTTTTACACAAAATTCTCCCGCAATATGTTACAGAGTATGATCGAAAAGTCTGTTTTCACTTACACATTGACATAATCTCAAAGAAAACGATGTAAAAACACCTCTAGACCATAGCGAAGTGAATAAAAGAAAATCTGTCAACAATTGCATCGTTTTACTTATTAGATAAAATTTTCTCGCATAGCAGAAAATATGTCATGAATTGCATCACTTTTTCTTATTACACAAAATTCTCCAGTAATATGCTACAAGGTATGATAGAAAAGTATTATTTTTCATTTACTTCTCAACATAATCGTGAAAAAACCTAGGCTTCATAACAAACTGAATTAAAGAAAATAGGTCATAAATAGCAACAATTTTATCTATTAGACAAAATTTTCTCGCCGTATGTTACAGGGTATGATCAGAAAGTATCATTTTTCACTTACATCTCAACAATAATCGTGATAACCCCTTCTAGGCTTCATTACAAAGCAAAAAAAAGAAAGTGTGTCATAAATTGCATCGATTTTGCCTAATAGACAAAATTATCTCTCAATATGTTACAGGGTTTTATCGAAAAGTATCATCTTTGACTTACATCTCCAAATAATTGTGTAAAACCCTTCTAGACTTCATTGCAAAGCGAATTAAGGAAATTGTGTCATCAATTACATCAATTTCACCTTTTACACAAAATTCACTGGCAATATGTTACAGGGTATGAACGAAAAGTATTATTTTCAACTTACATATCTACGTAATCGTGAAATAAGCCTTCTAGGCTTATAGCAAAGCGAATTAAAGAAAATATGACATAAATAGCATCAATTTTTCTTATAACACAAAATTCTCCCGCAATATGTTACAGAGTATGATCGAAAAGTATTATTTTTCACTTACTTTTCGACATAATCGTGAAAAAACCTTCTAGGCTTCATAACAAAGTGAATTAAAGAAAATATGTATGGGGATCGGCTGGGGAGACTCTCATCGAGTACCTACAAAAAGTCCAAAAAAGTATATTAAAAGTTTTATTTCACAAACCCAGAACCTACCCTACAACTCAGCTCTACCAAGAAACTGGAGTACTTAACATCTGCCAACTATATGTTAAAGTCATTTTACTAAAGCAATATAAAAACAAAGCCACTCTAAAGGCTATTCAACATAGTTATCCAACCAGATATAAGGAAAGTGCTGCCAAAATACCATTAATGAAAAAGGCTATAGGTAAAAAAAGTTTCACATACCTGGCTCCAAAGTTATATAATCAATTACCGTCTGATTTGAAAAAAATTAACTCTTCAAGTCTATTCAAAAAAAAATAAAGAACTGGATCCTATCTTTTCCGGCCGATATAATGCAAAACTTTATTTCTCCTCGAAATGAAACTTATTATAGTCTGTCAATTTTATCGTGATTTGTAAAACCTGAAAAATTTTTGTCTTATCGATATTCTGAATGATTTTACTTACGTTTTTGTTGTCGTTTGGTGTTCTGTGTTCTATATGTTATAGCTCATATTTACATTCTTTGAAATATTCCCATATATGTTTAGGATGTTTGTCTTTGTAAATGATGTCTTTTTAAATTCTATACAACTACTTCTTATGATAAATGAACTATCACATTCACGCACAAGCCTTGCTTTTGTGAATGTACGCTCTTTTGCGATGAAAATGGGTGACTACTTATTTACTCAACTTATTTTAATGTGCTTGTATCTTTTGAATGTATATTTAATTATTGTAACTGTAACTGAGGCAAATAAAGATTATTATTATTATTATGCCATAAATTGCATCAATTTTACCTATTAGACAAAATTTTATCGCCATATGTTACAGGGTATGATCAAAAAGAATCATTTTTCACATACATCTCAACAATAATCGTGAAAACCCCTTCTAGGCATCATATCAAAGCAAAAAAAAGAAATATGCCATAAATTGCATCAATTTCACCTAATAGACAAAATTATCTCGCAATATGTTACAGGGTTTTATCAAAAAGTATCATTTATTACTTACATCTCAAAATAATTGTGTCAAACCCTTCTAGGCTTCATAGTAAAGTGAATTAAGGAAAATGTGTCATAAATTACACCAATTTCACCTTTTACACAAAATCACTGGCAATATGTTACAGGTTATGAACGAAAAGTATCCTTTTTCACTTAAGTCTTGTCATAAACTTGAGGAACCCCTCCTGGCAAAGCGATTAGAAGAAAATATGACGCAAATTGCATCAATTTTGCCTATTAGACAAAATTTTCTCGCAATATCATAGAAGGTATTATTGGTATTATCAAAAAGTATACTTACGTCTTGAGATAATTGTGAAAAAACCCTACTAGGATCATGGCAAAACAAATAAAATATGTATTACACTGCATCAATTTTCATTAATTTTACCTATTACATAAAATTATGTCGCAATATGATCAAAAAGTATCATTTTTCACTTACGCCTTGATATAATCTTGAAAAAACTATATAAAAAGTCTTCCGGGCTTCATAGTAAAGCAAATAAAAGAAAGTAATTCTTAAATTGTACCAATTTTACTTATTACACAAAATTATCTCGTAATATGATACAGGGAATGATCCAAAACTATAATTTTTCACTTATGTTTTGAATAATCGCAAAAAAACTTTTCTAGGCTTCATTGAAAAGTGAATGAAATAAAATATGTCATTAATTACATTAATTTTACCTTTTACACAAAATTCTCTCGCAATGTTATACAAGGTATAATCAAAAAGTATGAAAATACACTTTCCAATATAATTTTTTTTTGATGATTTCCAAACTTTAGGCGAAGTTGGTGAGCTTGATACATCACATGGGAGGTTCGATCAGGAAAGACATGTCGTCGAAAGTTACACATCTGATAGCTAACACGGCAGGTGGCGAAAAATATCAATATGCTTCCACGTTTCGCGTACCAATAATGAATCCGACTTGGGTAATAGATAGTTGGGAACATAGGCAGGATCTTAACTTTACCGTCACCCTAGAAGAATTCGTTGTAAGTTGATCAACGATTTATTTGATAAAATTCGGTATCTTTTGTGTAATATTCGTGAAACACACTGTATAAATCATAATGGAGATTTTAGGGTGAGTCAAAACGAAGATACCGAATTTTATCGCCCCAATTGATTCCCTTTTACCTCTAATAATATTTTTAACAGGCCAAACATAGGTTAAAACCCTTCCACGGAGCTAAAGTGAGTTTCATAGGGTTCACTCAAGAAGAAGAGAAACACATGTGCGAAGTTTTGGTCCTTAACGGTGGTACCGTGACGCATATCAGCGATCCGGCTTGCACGCACGTCGTAAGTACACGAAATGATTGAAATGTCGCATTTCTACGTTAAATTCTTCGATTTTCCAGGTGGTCGACGAGTGTACGGTAACTGAAAGACCCGAAACGTCTTCGAAAGTGTGGATAGTGAAAGCCGAGTGGTTCTGGACGTCGGTACAGAAGGAAACGAGTCTCGTCGAAAGGGATTATCTGTTCGACGACGTAAGTTCGTTCGTACGTCTACAAATCTCATTATTTTATCTCGTTTTTACATTTTTCAGTATCTCGATCAGGTTTTGTCGCCTTCGGGTCGACGAGAGTCCAACGTTACGCCCGGAGGATCGGCGAGAAGGAGGAAACGTAAATTGCTGCTCTCCTCGTTGGTTCATCCTCAGTCGCCGGCGGTGACGAAACGGAGGTCGTCGGTGAGCGACGCCGGTTTATTGTCGGTGTCGGGGTCGTTCTTGGATTGCACCGCGAGTCCCGCCAAAGAGATATTGGACGGCGTCGAACCCGTCATCGATACGCCGAGGAAAGGATTCACACAAAGGCACAGGGTGTTTTTGGAATTGGTGCAGACCGAAACGAATTATGTAGACATCTTACATACGATAATGACGGTGAGTGAATAAATTTGTTATACTTATTGTTTTTTATGTCTAATTTTATATTTTATGTTGTATTATTAGCTGTCGCTATCCGTTTTGATCGTTTTTTAAATTTTATTGCGTCTCTTTCTATTTTTTATTGTAGTATTTCGTTATTCTAGTTCTATGGTTCAAATAATCGAAATTCACTTTGAGTTGCCGTTTTATGGTTCAAATAATCGAATTTACTCTTTAAATTGTAGTTCTGTGGTGCAAATAATCGAAATTTCATTTTAAATTGTAGTTCCTCAGTTCAAAATATCGAAATTAGATAAATTACAGTTCTATGATTCAAAATATTGGAATATATGAAATATCACTTTTAATTTTTAGTTCTAATGGTCGAATCATCGAAATTTCACTTTATATTGTAGTTCTATGGTTCAAAATATCAGAAAAGAAATTTCACTTTAAATTCTAGTTCTATGGTTCAAAATCGATATAGCTGAAATTTTTACTCTAAATTTCAGTTCTATGATTCAAAATATTTAAATATAGGAAATATCACTATAAATTGTAGTGCAAATCATCCAAATCGATAAAATTTCACTTAAAATTTGTGGGTCTATGGTTCAAATCATCGAAATAGTTTAAATTTCTCTTTAAATTGTCGTTATATGATTCAAAACACCGGAATTTCACTTTATTTTGTAGTTCTAAGGTTGAAAATATAGGAATATATGAAATTTCACTTTAAATTGTAGTTGTCTGGTTTAAAACATCGAAGTAGATGAAATTCTACTTTAAATTGCAGTTTAGTGGTTCAAAACATCGAAATTCCACTTTAAATTGTGGTTCTAGGGTTCAAATCATCGATATTAAATGTAATTTTCACTCTAAATTACATTTCTACGGTTCAAAATATTGGAATATATGAAATTTCACTTTAAATTTGTAGTCTATGATTCAAATAATCGAATTGTAGTTTTGTGGTTCAAATAAGCGAAATTACATTTCATATTCTAGTTCTGTGATAAAGAATAACAAAATATATGAAATTTCACTTTAAATTGTAGTTCTCTGGTTAAAAACATTGTAATAGATGAAATTTCACTTTTAATTCTAATTCTATGGTTGAAATAATCGAAACAGTTTAAATGTCACTTTAAATTTTTAGTTATATGTTTCGAATAATCGAAATTACATTTTATATTCTAGTTCTGCGGTTAAAAAAATCAAAATATATGAAATTTCACTTTAAATCACCATTCTCTGGTTAAAAACATCGAAATATATGAAATTTCACTTTAAATTGTAGTTCTATGGATGAAATCATTGAACCAGTTTAAATTTTACTTTAAATTGCAGTTCAAATCATCCAAATCGATTAAATCTCACATTAAATTTGTAGTTCTATGGTTCAAATCATCGAAGTAGATCAAACACTTTATATTGCAGTTCTGTGGTACAAATAATTGAAATTACATTTTATGGTATATTTCTGTGGTTCAAAACATCGAATTCTGTGGTGCAACCATCGAAATAGATGAACATGTACTTTAAGTTTCTGGTTCTATAGTTCAAAACATCGAATTAGATTAAATGTCACTTTAAATTTGTAGTTCTATGGATCGGTTCGTTTAGAGGGACGTGATTTCATTTCAAATCATCAAATTACACTTTATATTGTAATTCTATGCTTTAAATCATCGACGTAAGAAGTGAATTGACATTTGGAATTGTGGTTCTATGGTCGAAAATATAGAAGTGATGAAATGTCACTTAAAAATGTAGTTCTATGGTCCATATCATTTAAATACACGAAATTTCAATTAAAAAAATCGAAATTACACTTTATATTGTAGTTCCATGGTTCAAATCATCGATATAGAAAGTGAATTGACACTTTGAATTGTTCTATGGGTCAAAACATCGGAATACATAAAATTTCACTTCAATTAATCGAATTACACTTAACAATGTAATTATGTGGTTCAAATAATCGAAATTACACTTTATATTTTAGTTGTATTGTGCACATCAAAAGAGAACGTGAATTAACACTCATGGTCCAAATTATCTAAATAGATAACATTTCACTTTAATTTGTAGTTCTATGGTTCAAATCATCGACACACAACCAATATTTTGGAAAATTTAATCCCGTATTGGCTTACAACGTTAATGATGAATACGCGATGATAAAATATACCCTATCTTGCATATCATTAAAACTTAATGACATGTGTCAAGAAAAAAAAAAACAATGTGTGTAATTAGACCTTAAATTGTAGTTCTGTGGTTCAAATCATCGAAATTTCACATTTTACTTCTATGATTTAGATTATCAAAATTATACTTTAGATTGTAGTTTTATGGTTCAGATAGTCGAAATAGGCAACTTTCACCTTATATTTGTAATTATATAGTTTAGATTATCAAAATAGAAATGTCTCTTGAAGTTTCAGTTCTATGGTTCAGAACATCAAATTTAAGGTAATTCACTTATTGCTTTAGTTCTATAATTTAGATAATCGAAATAGGAAAAAAGTGACATTTATCGTTTAAAATTTCGTTTCTATGGTTGAAACCACCGAATTAGATGATGTGTAACTATATGTCGTAGTTCTATGGCTCAGATTACCAAAATACAAAAAAATATCACTTGCTGCTTTAGAAATGTCATTCGGTGTTTGGGTTCTATTGTTCAGATCACCTAAATTGAAAAAATTGGCTTGCTGCTTTGGTTCTATGGTTCAGATCATCGCAATAGAAAAAAAGTGACATTTGACATTTAAAAATTTCATTTCTATGTTTCAAAATAGATGAGGTGTAACATTATATTGCAGTTCTATGGTTGACAATAAATGTGTCATTTCTATGGTTCAAAATAGATGAGTAGTAACTTTATATTGTAGTTTTATGGTAGACGTTAAAAATTTCATTTCTATATTTCAAAATTGATGAGGTGTCACTTTATATCGCAGTTCTATAGCTCAGATTATCAAATACGCAAAAAAATAACTTGGTGCCTTAGTTCTATTGTTGACATTAAATATTTCATATCTATGGTTCCAAATAGACGAGGTGTAACTTTATATTGCAGTTATATGGCTCAGATTATCAAAATACACATAAAAAATCACTTTGTGCGTTAGTTCTATTGTTGACATTAAATATTTCATTTCTATAATTGAAAATAGATGAGGTGTCACTTTGTATCGCAGTTCTATGGCTCAGATTATAAAAATTTGTTCACTTGATGCTTTAGTTCTATGGGTCAAAACACCAAAATTTCAGTTTATATTGTAGGTCTGAGGTTCAGATAATCTAAAGTACACTTTATATTGTAATTCTATGGTTCAAAACACCGAATGTAGTTCTATGGTTCAAAATATCAGAATATATGAAATTTCACTTTAAATTGTAGTTCCAATCATCCATATCGATGAATTCTCACTATATATTTGCAGTTATATGGTTGAAATAATTTCATTTCATATTCTAGTTCTGTGGTTCACATCATCGACATTACAATTTATATAGTAGTTCTATGGTTCAAATAATAGAAATTACACTTTATATTGTAGTTCTATGGTTCAAGTCATCGAAATCTCACTTTCTATGGTTAGAATCACACAAATAGAGTGTTACTTCGCATTTTAGTTCTATGATTAATTCGTTCAACTCGTACTATCCTTCCTTACCTCAGTGTCTTTTGAATTATAAGTTTTTCTCCATTTAGATGTTCAAGAAACACTTAGAAGAGATGCCCGAAGAAGAGGCCCTACTCAACAACACCGAATTGAATCTAATATTCGGCAAAATCCCTTTGATATACGAATCTCACGTCAAGATGTTGGACGAACTTCGATGGACGGCCGCCCATTGGAGCGAAGACCAAAGTATCGGCAGTATAATAGTGAAATATTCAAACAGCTTACAGAAAGCTTATCCACCTTTCATAAACTATTTCGAGGAAATGAAAGAAGTATTGTGTCAGTGCGATCAGAACAAACCGAGATTTCACGCCTTTCTGAAAGCGTGTCAGACTCGATCGGAGTGCGGCAGACAGAGTTTACAGGAGTTGATGATCAGGCCGGTGCAACGGTTAGGTAGCATCAGTTTATTGTTAAACGGTATGTAAAACTTTCGAAAAATAGTATTTTTAACATTCTGATTGTCCAAAATAGAGATCTATGGTTCAAATCATCGAAATAGATTATATGTAACTTTATATCATAGTTTTATGGCTCATTTTATCAAATTTGAAAGAGAAAGGTTATTTGCTGTTTTAGTTCTGTGTTCAAATAATCAAAATTAAGAAATTTCAGTTGGTGCTTTAGTTCTATGGTTCAGATTATCGAATTTGATTGAAAAAGTGACATTTGACATTTAAAATTTTGTTTCAATGGCCCAAACCATCAAAATAAATTAGGCTCAACTTTTTATTGCAATTCTATGGCTCAAATTATCAAAATAGAAAAAGAAATGCCACTTGGTGTTTTAGTTCTGTGTTCAAATACTCAAAATTAAAAATTTTACTTGCTGCTTTAGTTTTATGGTTCAGTTATCGATATAGAAAAAAATGACATTTGACTTTTATTATCTCATTTCTATGGTTCGAACCATCGAAATAGACAAAATGTCACTTCATATCATAGTTATATGGTATAGTTAGTCGATTTCTATAATTTACACGTTGATTTGAACTACTGTTGGTATTTAGATATTTTGAAAAACACCGCCAAATCGAATCCAGACCATTCTGCTCTGGAACAAGCTTTGGCTGCCCTGAGGGAAGTGATGACTCACATAAATGAAGACAAAAGGAAAGCAGAAGGACAAGTCACGTTATTCAACATTTTCAACGATATCGATAATTGTCCGGTAAGTGAACGAGTTTACATGCCATTTTTTCTACGACCGGGCGGTGTTTGATTTTTTTCCTCTGTATTACAGCCGGATATTGTTTCGTCGCACAGAAATTTCATCGCCAGAGCCGAAGTGATTCAACTGTCGTCTTCCGAAGGTTTAGCCAGCAAAGGGAACTATCTCGTTTTGTTTCTTTTCTCGGATCAATTGGAAGTTTGTAAAAAGAAGTCGAAGTCGTTCAACAGTCTGAAAAGCCCTTCAAGTGTCTCAGCGGGAGGAGGTAATTGTGTAATTGAACCTGCGAGTGTTAGAATTGTTAATACGCGTCTCTTTCTTGCAGTGGGCGCTTCTCTGCAAAACAGGCAGCTCGTTAAGCCGTACAAACACGTGAAGTTGTTGGCGCTCAATACCATCAAACGGGTAATAGATATAAAGGAAACTGAGGATTGTCAGAAGGTTTTCAGTTTGGTTTGTCGAAATAACGACGATTTGAAAGAGAAATTGTATTCGTTTTCGATGGCCGACGAAGAAGCGGATAAAGTTTCGTTTTTGAAGACGTTGACACGTCAAATGGCGAATAATGCATGTACGGCAGACGCGGTAAGTACTTAAAAAATTGTTTTTCACAGTCTGATGCGAGTTTCGATAAAGCTAAGCAGAATTTACGACTCATTGAGTGAATTTTTGGCGCCCAAAACCAATTTTATAACCGATATTCGTGTTTTTTACAAGGTAAACTAAAAATATGTTCAATATTCGGCGTTATATACCCGATATATGTCGCCCCAATCCTGACTCTTGTTTTTCTCGTGTTAAACTGATAATAAGAATTGTCAATTTCCTAGAAATTTTTTAAATATATTGTGGAATTATCTAGAAACAGTTTGTTTCATTTAAAACAGTAAATATATGTTCAATTTTCGACGTTTTTACTAAATTTATGGCGCCCAAACAGAGTTTTCTTGCGGATTATCTTTTTTTTTTCAACGAAAATAACTAAATATATGTTCAATTTTATGGAGCCCAAACTCTCTCTTCTCGCCGCTTTTCTTGTTTTCTACGAGAGGAACTAAAGGTATGTTCCAGTTTATGGCCCCAAACCCTGTTTTCTCACTAATTTTCTTGTTTTCTACGAGATTAACCCAAATATATGCTCAATTTTATGACTGCCCAAACCCAGATTTTCTTATTTTCCATGAGGTTAACTAAAGATATGTTCAATTTTCGACTTTATTTACTAAATATTTGACACCCAAACCCAGTTTTGTCGCTGGTATACTGTTTTCTATATGTTAAAATAAAGATAACCAATTTTCGACGCTTTTACTTGATATTTGGCGCCCAAACTCAGTTTTCTTGCCGATATTCTTGTTTTCCACGAGATAAATTGAAGGTACCTTCAATTTTTGAATATATGGCGCCCGAAATCTATTTTCCTGTCGAATTAACCACGTTTATTGACTTATAGTGAACTATATCCTTTTTTAGGATAAATTCATGGCGTATCTGGAACCCCAACAGTTGGATATAGAAACCAGCGACGTGAGTAACGGAACGTTTTCCAAAGCGTTCAAATTCGCCACGAACCGTTTTAAAGTCGGACGGGCTTTCTCTTTTAATAAAACCCCATCGAAATTGAAAAGGGCGGTATCATCCATGATGTCGCCCTTCGGCAGCTCAACGAATCTCACGCCGGCTTCGCAATTGGCCCAAATGAAACTTGCCAGCTACAGTAATATCAACGTAAGTTCGTTTTTCATTAGTATTTCTTCCAAATTGTCATAGTGCTGCGGTAAAATGAGTTTATTTTGATTGATTATGGCCTGATGACTCATTAATAATGGATTGGAGTCTTACCAATGCACGATTTTCAAGTAAAATGGAGTTCTTTAATCAATTTTGGCATAAATACTCATCAATTGATGGGTTTATTTAAATAATTATGGATTGGGAACTCATTAATAATGGATAATAATCATTAATTTTGGCTTAAATACTCATCCATTGATGAGTTCCTTTAATTAGTTTAGGGTGAAATGAGCTTCTTCCATCAATTTTGGCTTAAATACTCATTAACTGATGAGTTTCTTTAATTAGTTTATTGTGAAATGAGTTTATTAAATATAGACTGGGGACTCATTAATAATTGACTGGAGACTTGTGAATGAATACATTTCAAATAAGATGCGGTTATTTGGCAGTTTGGCTCAAACACTCATTCATTGAAGAGTTTCTTTAATTAGTTTAGTTTTAAATTGGTTTATTTCATTAAATATAGAATGAGGACTCATTAATTATGAATTGGAGACTCATTAATGGACGAGTTTCAAGTAAGATGTGTTTCTCCCATCAATTTTGCCTTTAATACTCATCAGTTGATGAGTTTATTTAAATAGTTTAGTATAAAATGAGTTTCTTTCATCAATAATGAACTTAGGACAATTTCTTTGACTAAATTTGTACTGAAGACTCATTAAAATGGACTGGAGGCTCATCATTTGGACGAACTTTGAATAAATTGAGGATCTTCTTTTAATTTGGACTAAACACTCATTAATTAAAGAGTTTCGTCCATCAATGCGACTTATATACTCATTAATTGATGAGTTCCTTTAATTAGTCTTTATAAAATGGGTTTATTCCATGGAGTCACGTTAAAATGGATTGAAGGCGCATTAAAATGAATTGGACACATTAAAATGGACTGGAGACTCATCAAATGGACGAGCTTTGAATGAGTTGAACAACTTTCAATATGGACTAAAAAAATGAGTTCCATCCACCAATTTGGACTCAATTCTCATTACTTGATTAGTTTCTTCAATTTGTTTTTATAAAATGAGTTTATTTTATGGGGACTCCTTAAAATGGACTGAAGGCTTATTAAAATGGACTGGAGACTCATTAAAACGGACTGGAGACTCATCAAATTGACGAGTTTTAAATAAGTTGAGGTTATTCTTTCAGTTTGGACTAAATACTCATTAATACTTAAATACCTATTAATTGACGAGTTTCTTTATTTAGTTTATTATACAATGAATTTATTTCATTAAATATAGGCTGAGGACTCCTATCATTAAATATAGACTAGGGACTCATTAATAATGGACCGGAGACTAACCAATGGAGGAGTTTTGGATAAGATGCGGTTCTGTTTTCCAATTGGATTAAATACTCATTAATGAATGAGTTTTTTGAATCAATATTTCGTTTTTTTTGCAGGAATTAGGTAACGCGGACAAATGTAACGACTCCCAACCTGTAGCACCGATGTCCGTACAACCGACGCGGAAAATGAAGACTTCCTCTTTGGGTCCGAACGCTCTGAAACGGTTATAACGATCTGTGTGTCTGTGTGCGCGCGTAAGTTGTCGTGTCTTATCATAATTTATACGAATCTATCATAACTGTATATACATTTTAATCGATAAGAGTATATTTTAACATAAATATTGTGATTAGTCTATATTTTGAAAAAAATGAGATGTAAATTTTATAAATTCATTAGATTTTCGAAGAAAAAAAAGTAACCGTAGTTTTATACATCGTTATAACTCACCTTATAGGTGGTGTCGGCATATACATATATAAATATATCGTTTTAACGCAAGGATCTTTATGTTTATTTGAATTTTTCGAGTTGAATGTGTTTGTTTCGTAAATTTTGGATCAGATATCATTAATTGCGCTGAAGGACTCAATAATAATGGACTGGGCGACTCATTACTAATGGACTAGGGGCTGGGAGACCCATTAATAATAGACTAGGGACTCTATACGTGGACGATTTTCGACTAAAACGCGTTGATTTCGTCAATTTTGGATGAGCCACTGATCAATTGTGCTGGGGACTCATTAAAAATTCACTAGAGGCTCATAAGTGGACAAATTCCGAGTAAAATGCGTTTATTTTGGATCAGGCACTAATCAATTCCGCTGGAGGACTCATTAAGAATTGACTGAAGGGCTCAATAATAAAGGACTATGGGCCGGGGGGACTTATTAATAATGGACTAGGGGCTCAAGAGTGGACAAATTTCGAGTAAAATGCCTTTTTGAGTTAATTTTGCATCAGACACTCATTTATTGAGCTAGAGAATCATTACAAATTCATTAGAGGCTAATAAGTGGACGAATTCCGAGTAAAATGCGTTTATTTCGTTAACTTTTGATCCGACACTCATCAATTGTGATGGAGGACTAATTAATAATGGACTGGGGGATTCTTTTATAATAGACTAGGAACTCACGAGTGAACAAATTTCGAGTAAAATGACTTTATTGAGTTAATTTTGGATCAAACACTCAACAATTCTGCTGGAATACTCACAAATATTGGAGTAGACTCATGAGTGGACGAGTTACGAGTAAAATGCGTTTATTTCGTTAATTTTGGATCCGATGCTCATCAACTGCGCTACATGACTCATTAATAATTGAGTGGGGGACTGGGGGACTCATTACTAATAGACTAGGGGCTGGAGGACTGATTAATTATGGACTAGAAACTCACAAGTGGACGAATTTCGAGTAACATGCATGGATTTCGTCAATAAGGAGCAGACACTCAACAATTGAACTGGGGACTCATTAAGAATGGACTAGAGATTCATGAGTGGACGAAGTTCGAGTAAAATGCTTTAATTGGGTTAATTTTGGATCAGATGCTCATTAATTGCGCGGAGGACTCATTAATAATTGCCTTGAGACTCAGGAGTGGACGAATTTCGAGTAAAATGTGTTCATTCTGTTAATTTTGGATTAGACACTCATCAATTTTGATGGGATCCATTAAAATTGGCCTAGAGACTCATGCGTGGTCAACTTTGGAGTAAAATGCGTTTATTTTGCCAATTTTGTACTAATTACTCATTAATTGATGAGGTGTTTGTTGCCAGATTAGGGTAAGTAGTGGATTTTCCGATAATTATGTGTTAGGGACTCATTAATAATGGGCTAGAGACTCATCAGTAGACGAATTTCGAGTGGAATGCGTTGATTGTATTAATTTTGGATCAGAAACTCATTAATTTATTAGTTTCTTTGATCAGATTAAGGTAAGTAGTATTTATTTCAATAATTATGTGTTTGGGGCTCATTAATAATGGACTAGACTTATGAATGAATAAATGTCAACTAAGATACGTTTTAATTATCAATTTTGGACCAAATACTCATTAATTTATGATTTTCTTCGATTAGTTTGAAATCAAAGAGTTTATTTAATTAATTTTGGATTGGAGAGTCACGAATAGACGAATATTAACTAAGATGCGGTCAATTTATTAATTCTGGACCAAATAGTTAGTAATTTATGAGTATCTTCGATCAGTTTGGAATACTATGATGTTCAAGTAAAATCCGGTTCTGTTATCAATTTTGGATTAAGTACTCATCGATTGATGAGTTTCTTTGATGAACTTGGGGTAACGAGAAATAATTTCGATAATATGAACGGAGGACTCATTAATAATGATCTGAAGATTCATGATTGAAGAAATTTGCACCAAGATGCGGTTCTTTTCTCAATTTATGACATACGTATCCATTGATGAGTTTTCAAAAATTAGTTTAAGATGAGGAGTGTTTATTTCAATAAATATGTCTTGGTGGCTCAATAATAATGAACTAGAGACTCATGAGTAGATAAATTTTAGCTAAAATACGTTAATTTCGTTAATTTTGGACCAGATGGATGAATTTTTTCGATAATTTTGGAATGTTTTTTGAATTAATTATGGACTGGAGACTCATTAATAATGAACTAGACTGTTCAATGGACGAGTTTCGATTAAAATGTTGTTCTGTCATCAATTTTGTACTGGATAAATATCATTTGATGAGTTTTTTTTTATGAACATGGGGTAAAGAGAGTTTCTTTCAATAAATATGAACAGAAGATTCATTAATAATCGACTAGAGACTCATGAGTGGACGAATTTCGAATGAAGTGTATTTATTTTGTCAATTTTGTACCACATGCTCATCAGCTGAAGAGTTTCTTTGATCTCTTTAAGGTTAGTTTTTTTTTCCAATATTTATGAGCTGGGGACTCATTAATAATGGACTAGGGCCTCAGTTCCTTTATCAATTTTGGACCACATACTCATTAATTCATAAGTTTTCGATCAGTTTCAAATTAGATGAGTTTAATTTTGGACCGGAGACTCATTAATAATGAACTAGAAATTTATCGATGGACAATTTCCAAGTAAAATAAGATTCTGTCATCAATTTTGGCTTAAATACTCATCAATTGAGTTTATTTCATGAATTTGGGGTAACAAGAGTTTATTTCAATAAATATCAACAGAAGTCTCATTCATAACGGACTAGAATCATGAGTGGACGAATTTTGAGTCAAATGCGTTCATTTCGTCAATTTTCTATCAGCTACCTTCAATCAAATTATGGTAAATAGTGCTTCTTTCATTAATTTTGGGTTTAGACTCAAGAATAATGGACTAGAGACTCATGAGCGGACGAATTTCGAGTAAATTGCGTTTATTTTGTCAATTTTGTACGATACTCATCAGCTGATGAGTTTCTTTAATCAGATTAGGGCAAGGGGAGTTCTTTCAATAACTATGAGCAGGAGACTCGTTTATAATGGACTAGGGACAGTGAACAAATTTCTTCTGAGATGTGGTTCCTCTATCAATTTTGTGCCAAATACTCATCAACTGATGAGTTTTTTTCATCAATTTGAAAAAAAGAAAGTTGCTTGAAATAATTATGAGCGGAAGACTCATTAATAATATACTAGGGACTCATTAATGAACGAGTTTCAAGTAAAATGAGGTTCTGTCATCAATTTCGGACCAAATACTCTTTAATTTATGAGTTTGGGAATAAATTGAGTTTTTTAAATTGATTATGGAATGGAGACTATTAATAATGAACTAGACTTAATGGGCGAGTTTCGATTAATGACGTTCTGTCATCAATTTTGAACTGGGTACTCATCACTTGATGAGTTAATTTGATGAATTTGGGATAAAGAGAGTTTATTTCAATAAATATGAACAGAAGATTAATTAATATTGAACTAGAGACTCATGAGTGAACGAATTTCGAATGAAGTGTGTTCATTTTGTACCGCATACTCATCAGCTGATGAGTTTCTTTGATCATTTTAAAGTTAGGAGGGTTTCTTCCAATAATTATCAGTTGAAGACTCATTAATAATGGACTAGGGCCTCATGAACGAACGAATTTCAACATAGACGCAATTCCTTTATCAATTCTGGACTTTTAATTTATGTTTTGTCGATAAGTTTGAAATAAAATAGATTAGAGACTCATCAGTGGACGAATTTTGAGTCAAATACGTTCATTTCGTCAATTTTCTATCAGCTACCTTTAATCAAATTATGGTAAATAGTGCTTCTTTCATTAATTATGTGTTTAGACTCAGTAATAATGGACTAGATATTCATGAGCGGATGAATTTCGATTAAATTTCGTTTATTTTGTCAATTTTGTACCAGATACTCATCAACTGATGAGTTTCTTCCATCAGATTAGGACAAGGAGAGTTATTTCAATAATTATGAGCAGGAGACTCATTAAAAATGCACTAGGGCCTCATGAATGAACGAATTTCAACTTACACGCAGTTTCTTCATCAATTTTGGACCATATTATTTTATTTTATAAGTTTTTTCAATCAGTTCGAATTAAAATGAGTTTTTTCATTAATTTTGGACTGGAGACTCATTAATGCTGAACTAGAAATTCATAGATGGACTATATTCAAGTACAGTGAGGTTCTGTCATCAACTTTGGCTGGACACTTCTCAATTGATGAGGTTATTTCATGAATTTGGGGCAACAAGAGTTTCTTTCAATAAATATCAACAGAGGTCTCTTTAATAATGGACTAGAGCCTCATGAGTGGACGAATTTTGAGTCAAATACGGTCCTTTCGTCAATTTTCTATCAGATACTCATCAATTTATCAGTTTCTTTAATCATATTATGGTAAGTACTGCTTCTTTCATTAATTATGTGTTTACACTCATTAATAACGCATTAGAGGCTCATGAGCGGACGAATTTCGAGTAAATTGCGTTTATTTTGTAAATTTTCTACCAGATGCTCATCAACTGATGAGTTACTTTCATCAGATTAGGGCAAGGAGAGTTCTTTCAATAATTATGAGCAGGAGACTCATTTATACTGGACTAGGGACACATGAATGAAGGAATTGCCAGCAGGATGTGTTTTTTTATCATTTTAAACATCAACACTCATCAATTTGTTTTAGTTTTTTCGATCAATACTGAACGAATTAAGTTTTTTTATTAATTATTGACTGGGGACTCATTAATCATTGACTATAATTCATCGATGGACAATTTTAGAGTAAAATGATCTTCTGTCGTTAATTTTAGACTGAATACTCAATGTTGGGTAAACTGGGTTTTATAAATTAATTATGGACAGGAGACTCATTAATAATGGATTAGAAACTCATCGATGGAGAATTTTCAAATAAGATGAGCTTATGTCTTCAATTTTGGACTAAACACAATTTATGATTATATTTAATTAATTTAGGATAAACTTAGATTTATTAATTATTTATGGAGTGGGGACTCAATAATAATGAACTAGACTCACCAATAGGCGAGTTACAAAAGAAATGAGGCTCTTTTATTAATTTTGTACTAGATACTCATCAATCGTTAAGTTTTACTTGTCAATTTATATCACGATCAGTTTTTTCATTAATTATGGACCACTCATTAATAATAAATTAGACTCATCAACAGATTAAGATTTTTTTATCAATTTCAAGAAAGTCATGATGCTCTGACCGTTTTAGGGTCACCAAATGAATCCTCGTTTTCATCAAAACGTGCAGGAGGAGACCAAATAATATGGAAACTTCGCGCCTATTTTGTATGTAATTTATACGAGGGATAGTTGTAGAATAACTTGTTAAAGACGAGTATATTCTTCTAAAGTGAGCATCTGGAAGCTGAGTCGCTTTTACGAGGATCAGATGGAAAATAAATGAAATTGACACTATAATATGTTTTTTTATTACCTCCAATTCTATTTAAACAGAAATTGATGTCACAGTGTCAAATCAGGTCAAAAAGTTGGCCTACTATGATTTATGTATAATTTTTTTCCACATACTTTGCTTTGTGTATTCTGAAAGAAAAAAAATTGAAATAATCTTGAATATTGCTATAATACTACCAACCCGACGAAAATTAACACAATCCAGTCATTTCGATTTAGGATTTAAAAGCAGCAAACAAGTGTCGTCGCAGACGTGGAATCATCAGTACGAGGTAAGTTTGGATGGGGTGGTTTCTTGATTCGTCTATAAATAAAAAGAAATATGATAAAAATCATCTAGAATGAAATATCAATTTTCGTAATTTTGATTTACTAAAAAAATTCAGTAAATTTTATATATTTTCTCTAAATTATTTATATTCATGATATAAACGTTGGTTTATATTAATGATTTCCTTAATTCGTAACTTTTTTTATTTACCTCGTGATAGGCAACCAAATAAACATTAAATGTAATTATTTAATTTTTCGATTGATAATACATAAAACATTTCATAAACTTATTTTTTTGACGATGTAGTGCCTCGCTATGTACCCTACTTAATATTGGGACGGCTTCTGTTGTCTTCCGAATTTAGACTGCTTCGGATTCCTCGCGGATTGTGGCGGTTTCTGTAGCTTCTTCGGTTTGGATTGCTTCGGATGCCTTCTGCGTTGTAGCGATCTCGAGTGCTTCATTCAGTGGGGTGGTTTCTGTCATCTCTAGGACTGTTTCGGATGCCTCATGGATCATGACGGTTTCGGTCGCATCATAGATCGTAGTGGTTTCGTTCGCTTCATGGATTGTGGCGATCTCTTCAGTCTCGTCGGCTTCGATGGCTTCAGATGCCCTCGAGCGCTTCATCAATTGGGATGGTTTCTATCATCTCCAGGGTTATGACAGACTCAGATGCTTCGTGAATTGGTCCAGGTGAGCTTCGACGTGGTGACGATTGGTATCTGGGTGACCATCTGTAGGGCGGCTGTCATTGGTGTTGTGGTGATCTACATGGAGGTGGTTGTATACATCGGGATGGTGATCTTCGTCGAGGTCGTGGTTCTATTCATTCTCTCGACCAGGATGTTGTTGAAGCTTGTGGTGAAATTCTGAATCTTGGTTCGCTTCGAGGGGGCTGTTGTTGTAGTTCATCTTGGAGCTGCTTGTTTTCTCGAATTGGATTCGGCCATTTCACTGATTGGCTTCATTTTTCTCAGCTGGGTGGCGTCATGTCTTGGTGTGACGTCGGGTTCCCAGAGGGTAAAATGTACTTCCCCAAAAAGTTGGGCGCCATGGGCGCGACTAGGCAGCCTCGATTTTCCGGACTCCAGTTCACGCTTAGTGGTCGTTCGCAGCTATTATCAGTCATTGTGATGCGTTTCCTAGGTGTCGTAGAGGCTTGGTGGAGCATTGTTCATAAATAATAATAATCTTTAGAACTGTCTAGGCATCGAGAATGGACCTTTGAATCTGACTAGGTATGGTTGTGAGTGAGAACTTCCCGTATCTGACTTGAGGCACTGATGATAACGGAAGTCGAAAGCGCTTTGCAAATGTATTAATTATACAATAAATACAACGTGGAAGACGTATTAAAAAAATACAGAATCCTTAACAGAAACTAGAATCAAATGTTTTAGTGAGAGCGCCCACCAAAGTAACATAGCATCTAACGTGGCACATGCACGGCAGTTACATGGCAAAGACGTGCCATAATTTTTCAGATAGCGCAGATCTGAGTGAAATGGCAGTGACGTGAACCGTGTCTTCATCAGAGGACAAATATTTGTTAGCAATTGTGAACATGATCAATATTAATCAAAATAATCTAAAACGTCGTTATTGGGTATACCCCTTTTGGAAAACGAGACAAATAGTAGTTTTAATATTTTTAGGTAACTAAATATGTATCCAGAAAAAATTCAATCATTTTATAAGATGAAAAAAGACACATTTGAGGTGTTAATCCGAAAAGTTAGGCCAATAATTTATGAAAGGTATACTCTTGTATATTTCTGTACGAATACTCAGAACGTCTGTGATCATAAATACTTCGTTTAGTCTCAATAACTGAAACAAAACGTATATTGAAATCTTGATCCTTCATTTTTGCAAAATTCACGTAGCGTACTAGTAGCACGTAGCATAAAGTAGAACAAGTTCTATTTTTGAAGCAGTAACGTGGCGTGCTACAACAAACAAGTCGCACGTTTCCGACATCGCTATTTCAGTGTGCGCCGATTCACTTTTCACCGTGGATTCAAATCTAAGTAACACACATCTAGCGTGTTATATGCCAGAACACGCTCCACTTTACTTTGGTGGGTGTTCTCACTTAATTGCAAAGAGATGACAAGCGATACGGAAAGTAACGAATTAAAAAATAAAGGTTGTGATGATTGCACTGCTTGGTATCATTTAAAATGTACACATTTGCAGGAAAAATGTACGGAGAAGTAGCAAATCTTGTTTTCAGTTGTGAAAAGTGCTCGGATTTATAACGAAAAAGATTGCGATATCTCAACTTAAATTTAATGGACGAGAAGTAGATCGTATGATGCTGAGTATTGGATTAAAGCAGCTGAGTACTAGGAAAAGTGGCAATTAATGTTTTTTTTTTAATTTTTAATAACCTAATTTATTTTATTTTAATTATACAGTTTTTATTGTGTTATAAATCCCGCTTTGTTTAGTATAATAAATATTCTAATATTATTTTTCATTGTTTAGATATATATTTTTACTTTTCCTCCCAACCTATCTAATATGCGAGAAAAGTATTGGTTTATCCCAAAAAAAGTTGGAAATTTTAGCGAAAAATTTGAGTTATTCTTACGTTTTTCATCAAGAACAACACGAAAAAAATTGTTTTTAGAATAAAAATCCTGTGTGTATGTCGTCGTTGTCGTCGGCCACATTTCGTTACATGTCTTGATCGCACGATATAGCCTCCGAAGTGCAACAAGTCACACATTTTATGATTGAATATTGTTCAGGACATCTCACAGATGAACCCTACTGATTTTCAGGTCGCCAGAGCCAGTACAGCAAGTGCTATGGTACTCGAAGTACGACATTTTTGTCATTTTTTGAGAAATTTCAGTTTGTTAGCACGATACAGCCTCCGGAGTGCAACAAGTCGTCAATTTGATGATTGAATGTTATTCAGGACATCTCACAGATGAACCGTATTGATTTTCAGCTCACCAGAGCCAGTACAACAGGTGCTATAGTACTTTAAGTACATTTTTGTCATTTTTTGACAAATTTCAGTTTTTTAGCACGATACATTCTCTGAAGTGCAACAGTCACCAATTTTATGATTGAATATTATTCAAGATACCTCACAGATGAATCCTATTGATTTTCAGCTCACCAGAGCCAGTACAGCAAGTGCTATGGTACTTGAAGTACGACATTTTTGTCATTTTTTCAGAAATTTCAGTTTGTTAGCACGTTACAGCCTCCGGAGTATATACAAGTGACTAATTTTATGATTGGATATTATTCAAAGCGTCTCAAAGATGAACCGTATTGATATTCAGTTTACTAAAGCCAGTACAACAAGTGCTATGGTACTTGATGTACCTGAAATTTCAGTTTGTTAGCACGATACAGCATCCGGGGTGCAACAAGTCACTAATTTTATGATTGAATATTATTCAGAACATCTCACAGATGAACTCTATTGATTTTCAGCTTAACAGAGCCAGTACAACATGTGCTATACTACTTTAAGTACGACATTTTTGTCATTTTTTGAGAAATTTCAGTTTGTTAGTACGATACAGCCTTCAGAGTGCAACATGTCACCAATTTTATGATTGAATATTGTTCAGAACATCTCACAGATGAACTCTATTGATTTTCAGCTCACCAGAGCCAGTACAGCAAGTGCTATAGTACTTTAAGTACGACATTTTTGTCATTTTTTGAGAAATTTCAGTTTGTTAGTACGATACAGCCTTCAGAGTGCAACATGTCACCAATTTTATGATTGAATATTGTTCAGAACATCTCACAGATGAACTCTATTGATTTTCAGCTCACCAGAGCCAGTACAGCAAGTGCTATAGTACTTTAAGTACGACATTTTTGTCAGTTTTTGAGAAATTTCAGTTTGTTAGCACGATACAACCTCCGGAGTATATACAAGTGACCAATTTTATGATTGAATATTATTTAGGGCGTGTCAAAGATGAACCGTATTGATATTCAGTTCACTAAGGCCAGTACAACGAGTGCTATGGTACTTGATGTACCAAATTTTTGTCATTTTTGGAGAATATTCAGTTTGTTAGCACGATACAGCCTCCATAGTGTATAAAATTGACTTTTATGATTGAATATTATTCAGATCGTCTTATAGATGAAGCTTAATGATTTTTAGCTCACCAGAGCTAGTACAACGGGTACTGTGGTACCTGAAGTACCACATTTTTGGTCCTTTTTGGAGAAATTTCGGGTTGTTAGTACGATACAGCCTCCGGAGTGTATACAAGTGACCAATTTTATAATTGGATATTTTTCGAAGTGTCTCACAGATCTACCCTATTGATTTTCAGCTGACTAGAGCGAGTACAGCGGGACCTATAAATCCAGATATACTACATTTTTGGTTACTTTTAGGGAAATTTCGGTTTGTTAGCACGATACATCCCCCGAGGTGTATACAAGTGACCAGATTTATGATAGAATATTGTTCAGGGCATCTCACAGATGCGGAAAAGTTAATTTTAATCTTTAAACCCGTTTATTTAATCCGTAATTTACCTTCAAAAGCTGACTATTGGAGCATTTACCCCAAGGTGTCTATAAAATAAAAAAATTACAAATACTCAAAAATGCCCGAAAGGTATACGATTCCATTTCAATTATGAGCAAAAAAGACTGTTTTTTTATCTATTTAGTCTAAAAAGGATTTTTTCAATTTAGGAATAAATTTTTGGTGGAATATTTCTAATAAACTATACTTTTATTCTAGAGATGTTTGGAAATAAAAAACAATATTTTGGTGGAATTTTTCGGGTAATAATTTTAAATTAGTTACAGAGTTTGACACTCTTACAGTGACTTATATACAAGACAGTGGCGACAATTATGGTCGTCCTAGTGATTGGTTATCTATGTCACGTGGTATCGACCGCCATTAGTTTGCTAAATGCTTGTTTATTTACCATTTGGTTATATTTTGTTCTTACCACAGTTTTTGGTTTTTGAAAATTTTCGTGCAAAATTTGGTGTTTAAGTGCTATTTATAAACGTTCTGGACTGAAGACTTATTTATTAGTGTATTATTAATTGCTTTGGAACTATAATTATCATTTCATAGACCATTTGAGGTTTTTGGTTAAGCTATAAGTATAGTAGATAAGTTTAATATTACTGTACTTGTATTGTTATGTATGGTTTAGAGCAGGGGTGTCAAACTCAATTTACATGAGTGCCATTTTTTCTTCGAGGCATGCTTGGGGGGCCGGCTTAAAAAAAGTTTGTTTATATATCATAACGGAAATCTTTATTCAACGAAATATATAAAATAACATAAAATAAAAAAAAGTTATATCTATACAATAGATAAATAAAAGTTTAGTATAGTAACTATTTCGATGACCCAGATACTTGACATCGTTTCAGCTTCATTATGTCGTCGATGTTTGGTGTCAAATCAGATGTACTAATTTTCAGAATAGCTTGAAGATGTTCATCTGTCAGTCTCGAACGGTGTTTAGACTGGTTGATTTTCATTATTGAAAACATCTGTTCACATATATATGAACTTCCAAACATACATAAAATACGAGCAGCGTGTTTGCTCATGTTGGGATAGTTACCATGACTTTTAAAATATTTTGAGTAGAATGTCAAAATATCAACTTCCTTGAACTTGTCTTTTAAAACAGTGTCACATTGCAAGTCTATTAGTTCCATTTGCATATTTGTTGGCGCCTTGGCAACTTCAGAGGTGAATGGATTATTAAACAAAGGAAATTCACAGGAGTTCAATTCGCGAAAATCTGCGAAACGACCTTCAAACTCCGTTATAAGATCAAGTAGAAGAGTAGCAAACTCTGTTAGTTTCTCTGCACTGTACGTACCACGTGCTCGAATACTAGGAAAGTGGTGAAGTACTTGATCTCGCAATTGGGACACCAACAACTTTAATTTTATCTCAAACGCCTGTATATTTGAGTACATTTGCGTGACAATCATGTTTTTGCCTTGAAGCTTAACGTTCAAGTTATTGAAATGCTCCGTCATATCCACCAGAAAAGCACAATCAAGCCACCATTCGTCGCTATGATTAATTGGTTTTCCCTTTTGAACCATAAAATTAACAATATGTTCACGCAATTCGAAAAATCGCTTTAACATTGAACCGCGACTAAGCCAACGAACTTCTGTAAAGTATATAATATCAGAATGTGCTTCATCGAGATCTTTTAAAAATTGTGTGAATTGACGGTGATTTAGGCCTTTGCTCCGAATGAAGTTTATAATTTTAATTATTGGCTTCATGACATGATCCATTTTAAGTATTTTAGATGCCAAGGACTCTCGATGAATCATACAGTGGATCCCCACAAATTCGTGTTCAGGTGTAGCTTCATCTGAAATTTTCTTACGTATTTTCGTTACAACACCAGCATTTTTTCCAACCATGGCTGGTGCACCATCAGTCGTAATACTGCATAATTTTCCCCAATCAAGTTCATTATTTTGAATTAATTGTTCAATCGCCTGGTAAATATCTTGAGCTGTAGTAGTATCCTTCAAAGGTGCACATTTCAATAGTTCTTCAGTAATGAAAAAGTTTTTATCGATTCCGCGAATAAACACAGCAAGCTGCGCTGTATCTTTGATATCGGTACTTTCATCGACAGCAATGGAATAAAAAATAAATTCTTTCACTTTTTCTCTAAGTTGCTTATGCAAATTATCCGCCAACTCATTTACTCTGCCAGCAATTGTATTTCTGGACAGGGGTATATCTTGAATAGATTGTTTCTGGGATGGGAATGAGATCTCAGCCACATCTAACATACATTCCTTAACAAATTCGCCGTCACTAAAAGGTTTCGATTTCTTTGCAATTACATAACTCGCTCTCATAGCATTCTCACTATCAACTTTGGCCTTTGTAAAGAACGATTGCTGTCCCTTCAATTTACTTTTAAAACATTCTAGTTTTTCTAGTCTGATCTCGTCAGAGAATTTGTCAAACTTCTCTTTATGATGGGTTTCATAGTGTCTTTTCAAGTTGAATTCTTTGCAAACAGCAATAGTTTGATTACAAATCAAGCAAAGTGGTTTGCCTTTCCATTCAATGAAAAAATACAATAGTTCCCACTTACTTTGAAAAACTCGACACTCGCTATCAACTTTCCGTCGTTTATTAGAAGACATTGCAACAGACGCAAGGCGCACTCAAATAAATTACACACAACAAGTACAATCAACGCAAAAGAATAAATATTCTTGTGAACAACGTTTGTCTGGCTACTGACTGAGCTGACTGCTGCACTGTCCACAGCACACTCCCCCGCCCTGTTGTTCGTCTCTGGCATTGCATCGGCGACGTTGCCGTAGAGTACAGTAAAATGCTCGGGTTGGCCATGATTGGTTAGACACGTTTGGTTAATACACCCGTGGAGGATGTTCAATTATATCAATTAATTATAATATTTATAGAATATAAATATAAAATTACAAGATTTTAAAACATAATAACATTAATTTCTAACTATTGTTGGCATATTTTCAACCATTCACAGCAGGCCTATGTGACTGGTTGACTCCAGCAAAGCGGGCCGGATTAGAATGTCTTGAGGGCCGGTCGTGGCCCGCATCTTTGACACCACTGGTTTAGAGTAACAAAATTAGTGAATAATACATATATTATTCAAATAAATATCTATTTTGGCCTTTTTATAACCAAATGTCCTTGGTTCTTACAGTGGATTTGAGCATAGTTTTAGACATTGAATTCATCGATTAAATTAAAACATAAATGTATTCTGAGTTTTACCAGTTGTTTCTTGTTATTTCTAAACTCTGTCCCTAAAACGTTGCATAAAAATGAAAGTCTTTTAAAATGATTTTGCTTTTATTTGTAATAGGACAATGCCTGGCTATGCTGAAGTAAATTGCAGTAATTCTGCAAAAACGGGTTTATTATTAAACACTTTTCAAAAGATCCTGTAAGGAGGCAGTGGCTCATTAAGACCAGAAGGGACAATTGGCAACATTTTTATGTCAAAAAAATGTGTGAAGAAAATTTAGTTCTAAATATAATACCCGATTGTCATAAATTGAAAAATAAAATTATTAAACGCTACATTATTGTATTCAGATTAAAAACAAGTTCAAAAAAGAATAAGTGCTTCTAAAAAATTAGCTATATAGTTTGTCCGTTGCTGGTCATTTGTTATGAATGTTCAATAAATAATTGTAATAGAACATTTTTTATTTTATTATTTATTTGCTTGATGGTTTTTTAATTAAACATAAAATCTCTGAGACAAATTTAAAAATATTGGGGCATTATGACATGTACAATAACCAAAAATATTAGATATAAGCTTCATATTATCTTCTTTATTTAATAGTGTAAAACATTTAATTACATAAATATTAAATAGGTATGTGTTTCATTTTTTCTGGTGGAGTATCATGTCAGAATTGCAGGTACAGTCTGTAACATATAAAAACATTCATTGATTAATTTCAGATTAGATGAAAAAATAAACAGGGTAATTATTTCCTAATTATGTACTGAAATTGGATATAACTGACTAAAACTGTAATAGTCCAAATTTGTATAAATAAAAACAAGTCAAATTAAAATATTTTATTACTTATTTTATGTTTTCCTATGCACACAAGAATAGGGATTAACATCCCTCTGTGGCATATTTCTATCTAATTCACTACCTGCTTTTGTTAAGAGGCCGGGTGCATTATTTCCGCTCCGATTATACTTGCGGCAATCATAGATTAAAGAAAGACTCCCTATACTCGATAGTCGAAATTGTGTAAAGTGACGTCATCGGTTATCTACCGATTTAAAGTGAACTCCATGAGCGTATCATAGTTTAAGGGTGCGAATACTGAAATATCTGGAATTTCAATTTTTAACATTTGAAATAATAACTTATCACAAGTTGTTCATAAGTAAGTTAAAACAAAATAAAAAAATGTTTAAAAGTCAATTCCAACTTACTACTACTAAAACTAAAAAAAAGTTGTTTGTCAAGACCAAAATAAATTACCAATAAGTATAGGTATGTTGCGAGGTCACTTGTAAAATGTCTGACTAACTGGAAGCGGTATCACTCCCTGACGACTCCTCAGAATCATCGCTTTCTCCTCCTATATCGATAATGAGTGATTCCGTCATTACTTCTACACGTATGTCTAAATCCCAAAACTTTATTTCTTCTTTTAATACGTGTTGAATACATTTACGCCAACTCTCAGCAGTAACGGTATGCAGCGCCTCGTCAAACAGTTTCTCAACGTCAGCCATTTTGAATGTACTGTTTTTTCTCGCAACATAATTTTTCACTTGGGCCCAAACCAGCTCGATGGGGTTTAACTCACAGTGGTAGGGAGGAAGTCTAACAACTGAGACGTTGAAATCTTTCGCCATTTCATCGACAACGTACTTAATATAACTGCTTTTATGTTTCCGTACGAGAGATAATAATTCAACTTTTAGCATTGCCTCATTGTACGGAATGCTTTTACTCTCTAACCAATCAATTATAACCCTCTTGCGGCTAGCTGAAGTAGGTATTTGCTCCAGTCGACGAGAGTGGTATGAAGCATTATCCATAACTATCACTGAACCAGGAGTTGCCTTTGTTAAAATTGATCTAAACCATGTTTCAAACCGGTTACCATCCATCTCTTCATGGTAATCGACAGTTTTTTTGGACTGAAAACTTAGTAATCCACCTTCTACAAATCCTTCCTCGCTGCCAATGTGAGTGATAATCAGTCGACGTCCTTTCCCAGAGGGAGCTTTTAAACCGGAAGAGAAACCCTCCATAAAGGCTTGTCGATTGCTTCGTATATTCATGTCTTGCCACACTTTTGACACAGTGTGGCCTTCATTTAACCATGTTTCGTCAAGATAATATATGTGCCGTCCTTCGTTACGAAACTGTCGTATCTGTTTTAAATAATTTCTCCTCCATTCCACAATGTCATTTCGTTCAATTAAGGCACTGTTTCTACTTCTTGTTTGGTAACAAAAATTCATTAATTTTAAAGTTCGTCTCAAAACTTTATCACTGATGTTTGGTAAAGTATCATCAGCTTCTATTACCTTGCTCAATTTAGCTACCAAGGGGATTTCATTCCTAAAATAAAAAGAATGTATTTCCCTACGTATAGCATTCCGTGTTTGGTCGTCCAAAACAATTTTCTTTCTTCCCCTACTTTCCGGTTTACAGTTTTCACCTCGTTCTCTTGTCAAAGATCCGTCCCGCGATTTCTTTAGAATATTGTATATAGTACTCTCAGAAACTATAGTTAAATAACTGCACTTAATCACAGCGTCACTAACACCCAACTGTTTGTCCATGGCACGCAGTCCTTCGTACACATTTAATATGAGGACTTTTTCTTCCCGAATTAAATTGTTACGACGCCGTTTTTTATCGCCAACACCGCTACACTCCGCCATTATTGTCACTAAATATACCGATATAAATATTACAATAAATACCAATAATAACCGATTTATCACACAAAACCACAACACAAATACTGATGTTACGTTCATGAAGAGAATAAACACCTCACATAACTGTTTACTATCACTGTCTCATTCGCGTAGCTCGATCTATCTATCTCGTTCTCAAAGCCGGAACATTGAAGCAACTCTCCAACATTGTCAAATCGGCGAGTTTTTCACAACAAACTTTGCGTTCAAGAAATATACACAAACACTTTATTTCACATTTCAAGTAAACTAATTATTATTAGTCTGCTTAAAATTTGAAATAAATATATTAAATTGGTATTGACTTAATTACATTGCATCTTTTGTACCTGAAATATTGACACAATGGATTTGAAGTGTATTTATAAAATACAGCATTTCTCTCTAGAATACATATGGCAACTGCGCTTTAACCAAAGTGTTGATTAGATAGCTCTGACTCACTTTACACAATTTCGACTATCGAGTATAGTACATATTCCTACTACACATTACAATTTATTGTAGTAGCTATTTGTTTAGCATGACATTTAACATTATAATCCAGAATTTAAAAACTTACCTTATATCTTTATCAGATGGTAAATAGAGATACATCCATAATTTTGTATGCAACAACATTACATCCTTGAAGATTTTTATTAAAATCGGTCAACTTTTTCCAAAAATATTTTATGATTCACCTAATAAAAGAGGTTTTATTTAAAATTGCACATTCAAAACTAGTTTAAGAGTGGTAAAACCTTTTTAAAAAGAGTTATTTAGTTGCATGTAGTCAAATGTAAATAGATCAAAATTAGCAAACTAATGGCGGATGGGCGGAGCTCATACCCAATTGTCGCCACTGTCTTGTATATAGTCACTGTAGACACACTTACAGTGACTATATACCAGACAGTGGCGACAATGCAACTAAACCCCGCTCCTTCCGCCATATTGAGGCAAATTTGAATATCAAATGCATATAATTTAAATGAAAGTCGTATGATAAAATTATCAATTTGAAACACAAATACATGAAAATATACATTATATCTCTTTGATTTTGATAGGAAATGGGTATATTTATATAAAACACGCAATTTTTATATTTTACCTAATAATATTTAGTATATAAGGATAAATAACGATACAAAAATGGAGCACAAATCATGAAAAAAAAATTATATTGCTATAAGTACAACTGTTATTGTCTTCAAATATAACCATAGATTCAGTTAATTATCAAGTAAAATCTATAAAAAACAAATTCAACAACAAAAATATAACATATATTACTTGATCGGTAACCTAAGTTACATTTGCATCGTCAGGATTATAAACTATAAAAATTGATATAAATAAAATTTCTGATGTGTAATTTGTTTTTTATTGATTTTATTTGATAATTATGGAAAGTTTTTTTTTATTTCATAACAAGTTACCTGCTAATGACTTACTACTATATTTTTTGAGGCAGATTAAAATTTTTTATAACTAATTTTCAACTTGAAAACAGTGAATCTATTAATTATTTTGCTTTTAAGTATGTATTTTCGACATTTCCTATATAAAAAATTCCATTTCTAAAAAATAATAAAAAAACCTCTTCAGTAACAAAAAAAAGCGATTGTTCTTTAAACCTTTTGATTAAAGAGAGTTTTGAAAACGTCTTATATATTGGTATTTTTGAACCTGCTGCACCTACACAGGAAGTTTTCACAATACTTTTTAAAATATATCCTTAAATATTTATTATATAACGAATTAAGTTCGCTGAAATTTAAATTGTATGAGGGAGTCTTTAATTCACTTGGAAGCTTTACTTCATCATACACTGTATTCAAGTCCTTAAGAGAATCCAAGAATCCCCCAAGAAACTCCCGTTCATCTGCTTCGTAACTACTGGTACTTCCACTTTTTAAATACTGTGATACAGATACTAATTTCAAGTTATTTTTAACTTGTACCACATTCGGTACTATTTGTTTGCTTCGCAACACGCTAAATAAATTTTCAAGGCAGTCTTGAGAAAATCGGATAGTTAAAATGAATTCATAATTTTTTTGTTCCAATAATTCTGACTGTAGTTCTAACATTGATTGTGTTGAGATTAGAACACCCGTTTGTGAAGGTTTCCAAATTTTTTTATAGGTAACCAATATATCTGAAAATAAACTTATAAATCCTTCCAAAAATGATATTGTTTCTTTATAAATGTCAATATTAAATTTGCTTAGAGCACAAAAAGGATGTCTCGAAGTCATTAAATAAAACCATTTTTCTACTTGGTCAATAAACCATGCCGTTGTTAAATATTCTGGTTTATCAATTTCTTCAGCCAAAAATTTGAGAACGCTACTAACTGAGTGACTAACAACATTAGTTGAAGTTGACACTTTCATTTGAGAAAAATGTGTCGGAAGGAGATCTTCTGAGAGTTTCGGTGCAAGTTTAAAAAAAGTATCTTTCTGATGATTTAATATATCTGAGATATAACGACATGACCATATGAGAAGGTAGTCCATACTTCAGAACAATATTATTTGGTAACTGGATGATTTTATTTGTCACTAACATAGATTTAATATTTTTAAATAGGTGAGGAACATCTGCAATGACGTATACATTTTTATCATTATTTAATGAGTGCAGAATCTTGCATTTTATAGGACTGTACTTTCCAGCTTTAATATCTCAAGCTTTCCACAGAGCTTGATTACAAGGACCCATGTCTGATGTAATACTTAAAATATTCAAATTAAGCTGTTCGGCTTTTTTAAATATATCTATTATTATATTCTTCATGACAGCTCCGTTGACAGAGTCTCTGGTGAAGTAATAGGCCACAACCTGTTCCCAACGTCCTGTAATACCTCCCAGCATAAACACTAAGATGTGTGTCGCCAAGCCTGAATGTTCAGGGAGAGTAACATCTCCAAAATATTTATTCAAGGAGGTATCATATATTTTTCCTGGAGTGATTCATCAAAAACCAAGACACAATCCTTTTCATGAGTTGAGAATTGCTCCACTTTCAATTCTAAAAATGAAAACACCTCATTTAGAATACCTGAATCGAACTTCAAGTTCTGGTAAAGTTCTGGTTGATGGGAGAGGATATCCTTGTTTTATTAGTTCAGTATATCCACTACTACCACAACTAAATTTTAATTTTAAAGAACTTGTAACTGTGTTGTTGGTCCACTTCATTAGTTTTGTTGTTTTTCCATTTTTTCTCTTTTTTAAAGCTTCTATTTGATCTTCGTTGAATATTTGCTTTAGTAGTTGACAGTCCGAAGAATTGAGAGTTTTTTCTCTTTTTTTATTAGCTTTTTTCGTGTGGCTCTTACAGTTTTTTTGTATCGATAAGCTTTATGTTTATCTCTTCTGTACAAGTTCTTGTACCTGTTTAATTTAAGCTGTAACTGAGCTATTTCACTCATTGGATCATTTTCTGATATTAACGGTCAGGGAGCTGTGCATAAACTGTCTTCACTCAAACTGCTTTTAGATATCGACAATTGTTGACCTGATTCTACATCCAAAGCTAAATTTGAAGTAGATGGTTCTGGTGATTCCTCTGGCACAGTCTCATCTAGAGCTATATTTTCACCTAGAACTAATGATTAAACTATAATTGCAACAAAATACATTTAATAGGACAAAAACTAGGAGTTTTTCATCATTATGTTGGGATCTGTTGTAATTACTAACAGATATCTGCTTACCCGACAAATGTTTAGGTTTTTTTGGAGAATTAAATTTCCTTGGAACTCGGGGTTTCCTTTTAGGTTTTGGTTCCACAAAGGAAAATATTGTAGGAACAGCATTTGACTTTAAAATTTTCTTGCCATCTATACACGAGGTCGCTCCCACATTTCAGGAGCAAAATGAATCTTAAACAAAATTTTACATTCAGTTTTATCTCAATAATGACCAACAATAATTTTAAATTAGATATAACAATTATAAGTCGAAAAACAAAGGCTTCTTCTACCTGCCTCACATAAACACGAATAGTCTGTTGGAGTCCAATGATCTCTTCAAGTTTTAATAAGCCATTCTTTTCTTCTAGATGGATCTCTAGGAAAACGTTTCATGAGAAACCTTTTTCTTAGCAGAATTACTGCAATTTATTGCAGTACAGCTCGGCATTTCAAATGTTATTATCTGGAGAAAGGAAAACTTTATAAATAGTATACAATTTCTAGGGTTAAGCAATCTAGCTTACCAAATGTCACGAATTTTCCGATTCGATATAAGATTATTTATAAGTCCAAATACAAGTCTTTCAATTGTCTAAAGGCAAAACGCGTCTTTTTCACTGAATATTCACCAAAAAAGCACAAAACCAATAATTCTAATCACAAATATAACCAGCATTATAAGAAACTTCGTATACACCAAACGTAAACAAAGAGATTTTAGCCTCAATATGCTGCCAAACTGCCAGCCAATCAAAAACGGGTTACCTTATTGTCGCCACTGTCTCGTATATAGTCACTGTAGACACTCTTTTCTAGTTGCGCCATCTATGACAGAGTTGCCAAAATAAGCACAAAAATTTACAGACTCCTTGTTTTTTATGGGTTTGGAAATTAATCTTATGGCGTATTGAAGTGAGTATTTTGACTTAAACCGTTTTATATTTTTCACTCTACGCCTAAACGAAGTTGTTTATGAGAGGAGTGATTTGTATGTCCTATGGAAATGATTTATTGATAATAAGGTATGCTCCTGATATATTTTTATTTTAATACATAGTGTCATCTGTAATATAGAAGCCAAACTAGGGTCTGAAATTTACAGGAAACTTTAATAATTCGAACATTGTCTACTAGATGACGCCAGGTGTATTAAAATATATTTTCCATAAGCGTATCTTAGTGAAGTCATTAAGGGTTTAAATGAAACACAGTTGAATAGACAAGTAATTTAATAAATACAATTAAGATGTAAAAATAATTAATTGAATACTATTATAACACAGTGTTGGCCGTAAGTAAAAAAATTCTAACTGATTCATTAAATCGAATAATAAACTTTATTATCATCCCATTAATAGGGAACCTGAACTCAATTTTTGAGACGCTACCTGGGGAAAAATCATGTGGATGAAAACGGTCTCGACTTTTTAGTGGTCAAAACGTAATTTGAAAATTTCGCCAGGCCCCATTAAGGAGAGGTAATTAAATTTTATCTGATTCGAATGAAAATCTAGGGTAAAGGGTTTTATGGGACGAGGAACCCAATGGTGGAATTAGTTTCTCTGCAGGGCCTATTTGACAGACCTAAAAAAATAAAAACGTTGAAAATTGTATTATTTGCGAGTCTTAAAAATAGTAGTTACTGTACGATTTCCACGACATTCTGAAGTTAGAGGTTTTCAGTCATGACAAATTTAATGAAGTTATTGTTTTTTAACACATTTTTTTAATGGAAAAAATGTTTTTTAATAACGAGAATGTATTTAAACGTAAAATAAAAATAGTTACTGCATAATTTTTCCCATACATTCACTGGAAACCCAAAATTCGAATTTTCAGTTCAGAAACGTAAAATTTCTGAACTTTTTTTAACATGCTTACTTAAAAAAATTTATAATTCCGAAACTATGTTTTAAATATATGCATTTCTTACGTCATTCAATAGAGGAAAGGTGCATCCGAATCACTGACCATATTTGGTTTCTTCTTTTTCATATTTGTTGAAAATATAAAAGGTTAAAGTTGGAATAAAAATTTTTGTAAAAAATTACCTTAAAAAATTTGTAATGACTACGTTTATAGAATGGAAAGACTGGGTCGTCCAATAAGCCGATCTATCGGCTATATATTAGAAATGACAGGTCCGTCAAGCTGCCCCCCTCCTCGGTTAGATTTTTTTTACCAAAATGCTAGCACACATAAAGGGCACCTAGCACAACAATTTTTATAGCTAGCACACCAACAGCTCACAATAAAAATGCTTTTGAATTCGGGTGGGGCCAGGTTAACGCCCTCCGGTTGGAATTTTTTCGCCAAAATGCTAGCACAGATGAAGGACACCTAGCACAACCTTGCACACCATTTTTTATAGCTAGCACACCAACAGCTTACAATAAAAATGTTTTTGAATTCGGGTGGGGCCAGGTTAACTCTAGCCACACCCGGTTGGAATTTTTTCGCCAAAATGCTTGCACAGATAAGGGACACCTAGCACACCATTTTTTATAGCTAGCACACCAACAGCTTACAATAAAAATGCTTTTGAATTCGGGTGGGGCCAGGTTAACGCTAGCCCCCTCCGGATGGAATTTTTTCGCCAAAATGCTAGCACAAATGAAAGACACCTAGCACAAAAAATTTTATAGCTAGTACATTAACAATGCTTTTGAATTCAGGGGGTGGAAGGTGTCTGCAAAATAACGCTATGGTCATATAAAAAATGGCCCCTAAACAGCGTTATTGTTGTCAGCTGTTGCCGGATTGTGCGTGATATCTATATTTTCCCCTCTAGCAGGGTACTGGATTAATTAATAATTAACTATTATTTAATTAATAATTATCTATTTATTTTCAATTAATGCCAAAAAACGAAAGAATACAAAAAACCTTACTTTTAAAAATTATTTTGTTAAAATCATAGTAATTTTAATAAAACAAAATAAATAAATTGAACCATTTAGTCACGGAACCAGAAACAATCCGTGCACAAATAAGTTGCAAATTACGTCACACTATAAAAGAGGCAACGACAAACGTTTGCGTACAGACATGTTGGATAAATAAATGTCCAAAAAAGCGAAGCCGTTGGATATGTCCTTTGGACAAATTGTGCAATCTGGGAAGGGGCGGCCGAGATCCCTAAAAATGTTCCAATATATTGAGAATACATATTTTAGACTGATCGTGGTTCACTGTAGTCCTTATTTAAAAGAAACACTCACACTTTATATTTAAATTTGCCAGAATATTTATTGCCGAAGTTGATGGTTAATTAACCATTGTAATGATAACATAAATATTGCATTTCACTATCAGATTTTTTTTAAATTCCTAAGTTTACTTAGAACATGCAGCTTTTAATTCTTAGAGCCGGATAATCAGAGCTCCAAATATTTCTGTGACAAATCATAAGATACCAACATTACTATGTATTTTTCAAAGTTTTTAGTATGTAACTGGAAATGTATGTTTGTTCGGTTGCAATCTTTCAACTCAGTTTTCAAGCAGATATCTTCAACCGATTGAGATGAAATTCTGTATATACGTCTAGTTTGCATGCAAATCCATGATTAGGTATGTGACGTCATTCTAAAGAAAGTGGACTAATTTTTTCATGCTTTCTTACAATATGTGTATGAAATAGAAGGCATCAAAATTGATGACATAGGTATTTTTATTTTTCTAAAATCTAGGTATAATCCATCTGAAGTTCTCTTCGGACTTTTTAAAAGGGTCATTAAACCAAGTCTATCGTTAAAATTTGAATTATTTTTATAATGCCGTTTTTATGGGTCTTAAGAGTAAATACATTTCTTGTAGGTACATCCAAACTGGCCGATTCAGATGTTTGGGTTAAGAAAGGGTTTCCCCGAAGGGCTGATTGTTGTAATAATATGTATTCTTTCTAATAATATTACAAGCAACATGGACTATATAAGTAAAACTAATGATCTAACTATTTTCACGAGTGTAATTCGATAGAATATATCTCGATTACACGACATAAAACTGTATTAATGCGAAATTTATATTATTTAAACAACATTACATGGTATTTAATCACCCTTTTAGGTTCATTTTCAATCACTCATTTTTGGATTAAACTTGAAGAATCATTTTCAAACCGTGACATTTTTATGATATTTTAAATTAAAATTATGATAATAACAACTATTGTTAATTAAAAGTTACTTAGATAGGGACTTAAAAGGGAAATTATCGGCCATGCCGGAGAGTTATCTCCGAAAAGATCCTGCTTCATTTGGAATTTTTACCATATGAGTGGGATGTTCCGAAAATTTTTTGTAACTACAGTAAGAAACAATTAAACCAGCCGTTTTACATATTGTAATGCTTTTGTTATTTATTTAAACAATAAACGGGTGGGATAAATTTTAAACACACGGTAGGTTCACTTCCTTAATTTATTTAAACACTAATCTAATCACTAACACTTAATTTATATATACTCAGTACATTCACTTAAACTAATTTATATAATCACTTAATTTATATTCACTTATTTACTGTTTAACTCACTATGTCAAATTATAAACTAACTCATCCGTTGATCGGTCCTTTATTTATATCAAAACTTTCTTTACTAGAACATTCCGGACTGCGGCTTACACAAAACAAATGCCTTTCGCGATATTTCTCGTTTGCCGGCTCAATCCTTGAAAGACCTTCCGAGAACATGTCTATAAAAATTGTCACAATAAATCCCAATAGACCTTCCCAGAATTCGGAGCGCTCGCCATTTTTTAACTCCGTTAACATAACGTTACAGGACCGTACTTAGTATCTGCTTCGGTGTGCGAGTTCGTAACATTACCCCCTCCTTAAATGAAAGTTTCTCCTGGAACTTTTGAGTAGCCGAGACTGGATGTTTGAATCGGCAACTGACTCCATTTCTACACTTTCCAATCTTATGGAAATAACAGGGCACCGTCTTCATCGGATACTGATAACGGGGGTTGTAGCTGCAAAATAATATCTGGACACCGGTATCTTGGAAGATAACCTCTACCATGTTCCTGATGACTCGCCAATCCAACTGGTTACTCGCTATCTTAGGCATAGCCAGTTTCTTCACGTTGGATTCCAACACATGGTCTCGGCGAAGTGCTTCCCACACATCGCGGTAGGTAGATCAATCTTGGAATTCATTTTTAGTTACCACGTAGAAGACGTACCGCGAATTATGTTTCAGTTTCAGTGTCTTGCCAGGGGCTGGAATCTGGTCTTCAAGTTTTTCTAATTGCCCGAACTTCTTTCGAAACACGGATGCCAACCGACGGGCGGGCATGTTGTGTGCCAGTGTTGTGTGAGAGTGAACAAATCTTGTCGTTGTTCTGAAATGACTCCATATCTAGCTTTCCCGGTACCTCCAGACGCGCCCATAAATTCATCGAAGGTGGGGTCAGACACATCTCGAATAAGGTTTACTCCTTCCTCCAGGCCATGGTCTCCTTCGAATGGCGCTAGTCAGTTTTGGTGAACTACTTTTGGTTTTCCGTTGGGGATCTTGCTTATGCGATATATAACGTCATTGATCCTTTTCTTGATTAAGTATGGACCTTTCCAGGATTTTTGTAATTTTGAAGAAAATCCTTTTCTCCTCGTCGGGTTGTGTAACCATACTTTGTCCCCTTCTTTGAAACCGCCTTCTGTGGCCTGCGTGTCGTACCGACTTTTCATTCTGTCGCTGGCAACTTGAAGATTTGTTCGAACTAATTCATGAATATCGTCCAGCCTTCTTCTCAATTGGATCACGTAGTTTTCGCCTGCTAGATCTTCTCCAGACCGACAGCCGAATTCCAGGTCACAAGGATGCCTCATTTCACGTCCAAACAGGATTTTCGCCGGTGTTTCACCCGTGGACTCATTGACGGCAGATCGATAAGCCAATGCGAATAGGGAAAGATACTGGTCCCAGTCTCTCTGATGGCTGGATACTACTGTGGACAGGTATTTTCCAATAGTCCTGTTCATTCTCTCGACCATTCCATCTGACTGTGGATGTAATGCTGTTGTCCTGGTCTTCTTCATTCCCAGCTTCTCGCAAATCTCCTGGAATAGATGACTTTCGAAATTTCTTCCCTGGTCGCTGTGGACTTCCAAGGGCACTCCATATCGGCTGATCAATTCTTTCACCAATACATTTGCTACAGTTGTGGCCTCTTGGTTCGGGATAGCGTAAATTTCCACCCACTTTGTGAAATAATCCATTACAACCAGTATGTATTTGCTACCATTTTCTGTCGTCGGAAATGGTCCAGCGATATCTAAAGCAATCCTTTCGAAAGGGCTTCCAACATTGTACTGTTTCATGGGTGCCTTTCTCTTGCAATGTGGTCCATTAGTCGTAGCACAAGTCGTACATTTCTTACACCAGTCCTTCACATCGTCGGAGCTGTTCATCCAATACAACCTTTCACGGACTCGCTGAAGGGTTTTCTTCACTTCCAGATGACCTCCCGATGGACTGTCGTGTAACTTCTTTAGTACCTCAGCTACTCTTGTTCTCGGGATAACTAGCTGTCTCCTCATCTCGGAACCATCATCGTTTTCAAGGACTCTTTTCAAAAGCCCTTCTTCCAGGACAAGAGAGTCCCACTGAGCCCAATACGCCTTGAGTTTCGGTGAAAATTTTGACACTTCTTGCCAGGTAGGTCACCGATTTTCTTTCTTCCATTGCCGGATCATCTTCAGGTGAGGATCATTCTCCTGATCTTCTCTGATCCTGGTGGGTGACCATTCCTCGTTGACTACAGTAGTTCTTGAAACTGCAGCTTCCCTAGATTCCGCCTTGTTGCAGTGGGAGCAGTCTGTTGGGCACGGCCGTCTGGATAGGGAGTCGGCATTTCGGTGACTCACACCAGCTCGATGTTCGATGTTGAAATCGTACTCTTGAAGTCGTTCAATCCATCTAGCGATCTGGCCCTCGGGATTCTTGAACTGCATCAACCACTTGAGTGCTGCATGATCAGTCCGGATTAAAAACTTCCTACCATAGAGATACTGGTAAAAGTGTTCCACGCACTTCACTACCGCCAAAAGTTCTCTTCTTGTGACGCAGTAGTTTCGTTCTGGTTTGGAGAGGACTTTACTAAAATATCCCAGCACTCTTTCTTGCTCTCCTTGGATCTGTGAGAACACTCCACCAATTCCTACGTTGCTTGCGTCAGTGTCCAGAATGAAGTCTCCCTCTGGTAAAGGGTATCCTAATATCGGCGCCGTGGTTAAATGCCTCTTCAAGGTATCAAAAGCCGTTTGACAATCTTCGTCCCATTGGAAAGCTCTTGATACTTCTGTAAGTCGAGTTAGAGGCTTGGCAATATCTCCAAACTTCCTGATAAATCTTCTATAATACGTGCAAAGTCCAAGGAAACTCCTAATTTGATGTTTGTCGGTTGGTTGCGGTCATTGCTGAATGGAAGCAATTTTCTCTGGGTCCACGGCCACTCCTTCATTGCTTACTATATGACCTAAATAGTTGACTCGATTTTGGAACAGCTGACATTTCTTCGGGTTTAGCATGAGCTGGGCAGCTTGGAGTCGTTTGAATACGTCTACCAAATTCTTCAGGTGTTCGTCAAATGTCTTCCCCAGTACGACGATGTCGTCCAAATAGACCAAGCATGTCTTCCAAGACATTTTCCATGAGTCTTTCATATGTCGTAGGCGCATTACAGAGCCCGAATGGCATGACGTTGAATTGCCATAATCCAGATCCGGTGGTAAAAGCAGTCTTCTCTTTGTCTTCTGGGTCCATTTCCACTTGCCAATAACCAGACTTCAGGTCCAAGGTGGAAAAAAAATGCTGCCGGCCAAAGTGTCTAGCGTATCGTCAATTCGAGGCAGAGGATAGCTGTCTTTCTTCTTCACGTTGTTAAGCTGGCGATAATCCACGCAGAATCTCGTAGTTCCATCCTTTCTCTTGACGAGCACTACTGGAAACACCCATGGACTAGTAGATGGTTCTATTACTTTTTCTTCTGCCATCTCTCGAATTATTCTTTCAGCTTCCTCTCTCTTCGCTCGTGGAATTCTTCGAGCTGATTGCCTAATTGGTTTAGCATTACCAGTATCGATTTTGTGTTTGACGGCTGATGTTCTGCCAGTCTTTCCTCCTTTTGGTACGAATAAGTCTCGATACTGCAAGAGAAATTCTCTCATTCTCTTTTTTTAGCTCGATCCAAAGATTGACCAGCTACTGATAACATCTGTTCGAATCTGGCATTAGAATTGTCAGTGGTCGTTGTCTGACGAACTATAGACGTCACTGGTACGCAGGATCCAATCTTGGTTTCCTTCTTGATGGTAATTGGGTAATCGTTCATGTTTATCAGTCGCACAGGGATCTCCTTCGCCGACGTAACCAATCCTTTCCCAATTAGTACTCCTTTGCCAACCTCCTCGTCGTGGTTCCTTGGTTCCATCATAACCGGTGTACCTTCCTCCATGATTCCCTGTAGCCGTGCTACTACCATGGTTTCGCTTCGTGCAGGTAGAACGGTATCTTCCTGTACAGCTGCCAACACCGCGCTGCCTTCATATGGATGCAGGAATACCTCATCGGAACCCAGTTTAATGGTTCTGTTTCTAAAGTCTAATTGGAAACCATGTACATTCATAACGTCCATTCCCAGAATCACGTCTTCTTCAATGTCAGCTACGATTACCGTATGCGTGAACTTTTCTGCGCCAATTCCCAATTGGATTTGTGTTTCCCCGTGAACGTTGGCACTCTCGCCTGTGGCGGTCCGCAGTCGCAGTCTCGGTGGTAGAAGCTTCTTCTTGGGGTTTATTATCTCTGGTCGTATAATGGTTCTAGTTGCCCCAGTGTCAACCAGCAGAGCATATTTCTTGCCATTTACTTCGCCGTCCACATATACACTGTCGTTACGACATCTGAGAGAAGCTATCAGTATGAGAGGGTCTTTGGAATGGTCATGGGTCGGTGCTGCCCCCTCGTAGCCGACCCATTCTAGTTTTACTGTGACTGGGGTTCTTGGCTTGCAGGAGTCTTGGGGCGCTTACACGAACTACATACATGCCCTAGCTCACCACAATCCCAGCATCTTATCTTTCTCGACTTCTTGTCAATCATACTTTTTATTAAACTGACGAACTGGTCAAATCTGTCTTCGTCACCTTCTTCTTGGATGGTCCTAATTTTGTTATATCTTGAAGCCTTCGTTGCTGCTTCATATTCAAGGGCAGCTGTCAATGCGTCAACTAATGTTTTGGGATGGGCTAAGCGAAGCGTCCTCTGCATATCGGGGTCACGTAAGCCATTAATAAAGGCCTGGATGCCCAGACATTCCATCATGTTCTCTGCTGCTGATGGGTAAGCAAATCGAACGAGTCGGGCAATATCCACTTCATATTCTTGAAGTGCTTCGTCACGTTTCTGCCTTCGGTTCTTCAGCTGGGATTGGTACAAATGTTCTAGATGTTCGTGACCATATCGCATGTCCAACCTCTTCTTAAACTGCTCGAAGTCATCCGTTTCTTCAAGTGGTATCGTCTGAAGTACATCTAAGGCATCTCCCCGAAGCGCGATGGTTAAGTTTACTGCCTTCTCTCTATCGGACCAATTATTTACTCTAGCGGCCGCTTCAAATTGTTTCACATAATTGGTCCACGATGTCTTTTCGTCAAACGTTGGAGCCTTCACTCGGGCAAAACTGCTCATATCTTCTGTCTTGGGTTGTGTTGCTGGCTTGCATATCTCGATCTTCTTTAGTTATGCTGGCGTGTTTTGTGTTCTTAAATCTGTTATCTTACTCTCTAACTCCTTGATTTTTTCGTCCATAGTTGTCATTTTATTTTCCATTTTCTCGTCCATGGTTGTGATTTTATCCTCAATATCCGATATAAGAGAGTAAATTTTATTTTCCACGTCAGCGGCAATGTCATTTTTCATTAATAAGATATCGGCAGATATATCGTTCTTCAAAGTAGAAATCTTCTCGTCCAGATTAGCAGAAATATCATTCTTCATATCCGAAAAATCGTTCTTCATTATTATAATCTTCTCGTCCATATTAGCAGAAATCTTCTCTTCCATGGCAGAAATTGTCGAGATTAAGGTGGAAGCCTCGTCATTGAATAAAAATGTTTCTGGATCCAAGCCGTCACTTACCAGTGCCACTTTGAGTCTTTCTACTAACTCACTCTTCTTACCGGACGTTTCCAACTCACGATCTTCCAATTCTGCTCTTGATTCCGTGACTTTCAGATCACATAGTCTCTTGGCCATTTTTACGTAGCAATTTATTTATATTACCCCACACCTGACACCAAAGTAATGTTTTTCTTATTTATTTAAACAATAAACGGGTGTGATAAATTTTAAGCACACGGTAGGTTCACTTACTTAATTTATTTAAAGACTAAACTAATCACTAACACTTAATTTATATATACTCAGGACATTCACTTAAACTAATTTATATAATCACTTAATTTATATTCACTTATTTACTGTTTAACTCATTATGTCAAATTATAAACTAACTCATCCGCTGATCGGTCCTTTATTTATATCAAAACTTTCTTTACTAGAACATTCCGGACTGCGGCTTACACACACACAAATGCCTTTCGCGATATTTCTCGATTGCCGGCTTCATCCTTAAAAGACCTTCCGAGAACATGTCTATAAAAACGGTCACAATAAATCCCAATAGACCTTCTCAGAATTCGGCGCGCTCGCAATTTTTCTAACTCAGTTAACATAACGTTACAGGACCGTATTTAGTATCTGCTTCGGTGTGCGAGTTCGTAACAATATATATTCAACCTATTCATTTATCCATTTATTTATTCATCAAGTAAGTATAGCGTTATTTCACTGACCCCCATTCCCCAGAATTAAAAATTTAGTTGGTGTGCTAGGTTGTGCTAGGTGTCCTTTATTTGTGCTAGCATTTTGACGAAAAAATTCCAACCGGGGGGGGGGGGGCTTAGCGTTAACCTGGCTCCACCCGAATTCAAAAGCATCTTTATTGTGAGCTGTTGGTGTGCTAGCTATGGAAATTGTTGTGCTAGGTGCCCTTTATGTGTGCTAGCATTTTGGAAAAAAAATCTAACCGGGGAGGGGGGCAGCTTGACGGACCTATAAATGACTCATGTTATAACTTTAGGAGAAAAAATTCCTTAGTAAAAGTGGCCAATAGAAATCGCTGGAAATAACTTTCAAGTTTCTAGGTTAACCTGTGAAGAAAAATTTAAAAACCAGTTTTTTGTGAAATATGCCCAATTATACCAGGTGTTAAATAAGTAAACTAGAAAGAGGCCTAAATTCCGCACAAATTTGTTTGTTTTTTTATTTTTTCAAATAAAGGGGGGGGGGGGGGAGAGTGGGGAAGTGTTTGTGGATAAATGCCTATAACTTTTGTTTGGATGAAACGATTTTATCGAAATTGGTGTCATTAGAAAGAGTGTAGATGAATTAATTACATCTACTATAAAACAATTGCATTTAGTTTTAATTGTCATAGGTAGAGGGAACTTTCTAAAGAAAAAAATTTAAATTTGTTTTTCTTAAAAATGTTTAATGGAAATACCTAATTATTGTAAATTATAATGGACCAACTATCAAGCAAATATTACTATATTTTTTCAGCAGCTGTTCGGGAGAGGTCACAAAGGCCGTGCAAGCGGAGGTTTAATCATCTTCTATAATAAAGCGTTTACAGTAACGGTTCTTGAGACCACCCCCTGGTGGCTAATTTGTAAAATGGTATATAAGGATCAGATTATGATTTTATGTTTTTGTTGTTTTAAGCCAGATTTGGATATTGAAAATATTTTAGATTTGTTTCAGTTGTCATTATCAGATATAACTGACACACATAACAACCTAATACTACTTTTAATAAGCGATTTTAACTGTAGAGTAGGTGACTTATCCTTTATTCCTGAAATTCATGTATAAAATACGAATATATTCGAAAATATGTTAAGTTTAGACCAAACAATTAACTATAAGGGTCGGTCCTTATTAAATTCTATGGCAAGTCACAATCTTTCATTAGTAAACGGATCTATCATTAGCGATAGACCCGCTAAATTTACTTACTCAAGCCCTCGAGGTGTCAGTGTCATAGATCTCGCTTTTTGTAATAATCCCTGTCTGTCTGTTATAGAGAGGTTAGAAGTTTTAAATTTAGTAACAAATTCAGATCACTTTCCTCTATTACTGAAAATCTCGTTTAAAATTGATGAACAAGTTACAAACAGATTCTGTTGTTCGGTGGAACTACTCTGTGTTGTCGGAATATAAACAATTAATGAGAACTTCTCCTTCAGTAGGTTTGTTTGACAGTATTGATTTAAACTATACTAGTATAGTTAACACTATCAAAAATACGGCTGAGTCTTTAAATTTAGTTTATAAGATTTCAGTCTCCAGTAGAATACGTAATAACAGATGGTTTACGCGGAGTGTGCTGCTTCTAAACGCAATCTCAAATCATCACTTAAATTATTGATTAAAAATAATTTTGTAGATACGTTTAAAAGTCAATATAATGAAGGAAAAAAGTTGTATAAAACGTTAATAAAAAACGAGAAGAGTAATTTTGAGCAAAATTTAATTTTAGCCATCTCTAACACACGCGATCAAGCTGGCTTCTGGAAGGCGATAAATAGCTTTAAATTTTCTACCAAAATCTCCTCAATTTCTTTGGAGATTTGGGAGAATTATTATGATCGATTTAGTACACCCAGGATACAGCTGGATATTCAATTTTACGATGCTCAACATCCTGATCTCGACTGTCCGATTACTTTCTCTGAATTAAAAAATTGCCTTGAGAAATGTAAAAATAATAAAGCGTCAGGATCTGATGGAATTTCATATGAATTTTATAAATATCTACCACAAAATTGGGTTTTATACATATGCTCATTGTTTAATACTATTTTGGAAACAGAAGAAATTCCCTCCGAATGGCACAATATTATAATGTCTATGTTAAATAAAAAGGCACCTATTGATGACCCTGAAAACTACAGAGGAATCGCTCTTATTAACTGTATGTATGACCAAGCTTTTTATATCTCTTATTTTAGGAAGACTGTCAAAATTTTGTGATTCGTACAATATACTCCCTGAGACGCAGTCTGGCTTCCGGGTCGGCAGATGTTGCACGGACAATGTGTTTATTCTGAATGCAGTTACTCAAATACATCTTAGGATCAAAAGACGCAAAGTTTTTGTAGCCTTTGATTTTCGGAAGGCATTTGATTGTGTAGATCATAACATTTTGTATAGTAAATTATTCATGTCGGGTGTCAGCTCAAAAATGATTCGTTTGATAAAGAATATATATGACAAGGCTTTCATGACAATAAGAGTAAATGGCCAGCATTCAAAACCATACGGGATAGACAAGGGTGTTTTACAAGGCGAAACTTTAAGCCCATTATTGTTCTCTATTTTTGTGGCTGATATGGAGCAATTTTTCGTAGAGCGGGGTCATCTAGGGTTAAACATGGAAAATACTAAAGCATTCATGTTGCTCATGTACGCAGATTATCTGATGATCGTTAGAGATTCGCAGATTGATCTCAATAAGAAACTTAAAACTTTATATAAATACTCGGTCCGTAACAAACTTTCAGTAAATATTTCAAAGACTAAAATCATGATATTCGGGAGAGGTGGCTTCCACAATAATTACAATTTTTATTATAATAATGGAAAACTTGATGTTTTTAAACAATTTTCTTATCTTGGGATACTTTTTACTTCGTCCTCGTTATTTTCTGAAATGTCTGTTATGACAGTGACTAAAGTGAAACAAGCCTTTGCAGCCGTCACTGATATAATGGTTCGCCCCAGAATGACTTCTTGGGAGTCAAAATTGAAATTATATAATTCTATTGTAATATCCATGCTGTCACATTGCGTTGGTGTCTAAGATATGGAAATATCCTTGAACGAGCCCAAGTATGATTTTTCAAAAACTTACTTGGTTTGCTACGAAGTACCCCGGATTACTAGTCTAAGATCCGGGATTAGAAAAATATACCCTCATCTGTTATTTAGATGAAACAGTTTTTCATAAGCTGATTTCAATATCATGAACTTATAAAAACAACATCTGCCATCATAAGGTTGCTGCAATTAATAGTAATTAATTAATTAACAACTAATTTATTTTTAATTTTTACTTTCTCATGTTAGTTACATGTAGTAAGTTAAAACCGTCAATATTTTATATTATATATCTCACTGTAGTAGGCACCCATCTCTATGATTGCTATACTTACCTGCAGCCAGGTGAGGAAAGGTAGATAAATGTAGCTTATTTCCCTTACATGTTAATTAAAAAATCCAAGTACAATAATAAACTGCGTCGAATTCTAAACATAATAATGTTGGCTATCTTATAAAAGGCTGATGCAGCCAAAGATAAGTAATAAAAATAAAAATTAGCGGCAGCTATGGGAGCTCATTGCGAAGAGAGAGAAGACAGCGTGAAACTCATGCGCGCGCACCACAGGCTCATTTAAACGTACTAGAATAGAGAGAGAAGATGAGAATTGGAGTATAAGAAAGATAGACAGGAAGATAGCTCTAAATTTTTATGAAATTTTTTGAATTTTCGGAATAGTGTGCAATATTAAAGAAAATATACTTTTGAGAAAAATTACCGAGATAGTTTACACTTACCGTGAAGTTTTCTTAATGCTTCAATTATTGAATTTTGTTATAAATTTCCTTAATTATAATTTTTATGCGCCGAAATTAATTTTAAATAAAATTTAAAACAGAAGGTTTAAAATGTTTGTTGTATTTATTATTATGCAAATATTGTATACAAATGAAAAATAGAAAATTAAATGTTGAAAATAATTGTAAGTCAAAAATCAATTATTTAATCCTGGTCCGACTCATCTGAAGTAGCAATGCAATGTATGTAGAAAAGCATGCTGCGTGATAAGGTACGGTACTTTGGTTGTGAAGCTTGGACTGCAATCGAATATCATTAAATGCTTTAGCCGCTTCAAATAGATTATCAATAGTAGACTGGTTTTTTGAGTATATAACGTTCAGCTGTTTTTACCACTCTTTTTGGTGTAACTTCCACAAAAAAGTCACGCAGACTTTTTTTGTGGTGCAGGAACAGATGGATTATTACAATGGACATCACCTGTCTCTCCAATTTTTATCTGACATTCATCATGCAGGTGTAAACTTTCATCCACAATTGGTGAAATAGTCTCTGAAATAACATCATGGGTATCCATATTTACATATTGAGGTTCTGATGTCGAAGATTGAATCTGCAAAAAAAATTTTAACTATCAAGTTAAAGAAAAATCAGAAATTCCGATTATTTTATTTTAATTATTGACTTGGTAAGGTTACGTTTATTACCGCGTTTCGATGTTTTCTCGAAATAAAATAAGTAATAATGATGATTATTGATGAATAATTCTTTTTTAAATAATAACAATGGGGCATATAATTACTATCTTTTCGAAAGAACTTCCAACATTGTACAGTTTCATGGGTGCCTTTCTCTTGCGATGTGGTCCATTACTCGTAACACAAGTCGTACATTTCTTACACCAGTCCATCACATCGTCGGAGCTGTTCATCCAATACAACCTTTCACGGACTCGCTGAAGGGTTTTCTTCACTCCCAGATGACCTCCTGATGGACTGTCGTGTAACTTCTTCAGTACCTCAAATACTCTTGTTCTCGGGAGAACCAGCTGTCTCCTCATCTCAGAACCATCATCGATTTCAAGGACTCCTTTCAACAGCCCTTCTTCCAGGACAAGGGAGTCCCACTGAGCCCAATACGCCTTCAGTTTCGGTGAAAATTTTGACACTTCTTGCCAGGTAGGTCGCCGATTTTCTCTCTTCCACTGCCGAATCTTCTTTAGGCAAGGATCATTCTCCTGATCTTCTCTGATCCTGGTGGGTGACCATTCTTCATTGACTACTGTAGTTCTTGAAACTGCAGCTTCCCTAGCTTCCGCCTTGTTGCAGTGGGAGCAGTCTGTTGGGCACGGCCGTCTGGACAGGGAGTCGGCATTTCGGTGACTCACACCAGCTCGATGTTCGATGTTGAAATCATACTCTGGAAGTCGTTCAATCTATCTAGCGATCTGGTCCTCGGGATTCTTGAACTGCTTCAACCACTTGAGTGCTGCATGATCAGTCCGGATTAAAAACTTCCAACCATAGAGATACTGGTAAAAGTGTTCCACGCACTTCACTACTGCCAAAAGTTCTCTTCTTGTGACGCAGTAGTTTCGTTCTGGTTTGGAGAGGACTTTACTGAAATATCCCAGTACTCTTTCTTGCCCTCCTTGGATCTGTGAGAGCACTCCACCATTTCCTACGTAGCTTGCGTCAGTGTCAAGAATAAAGTCTCCCTCTGGTAATGGATATTCTAATATCGGCGCCCAGGTTTAATGCCTCTTCAAGGTATCAAAAGCCGTTTGACAATCTTCGTCCCATTGGAAAGCTCTTGCTTCCTCTGTTAGTCGAGGTAGAGGCTTAGCAATACCTCCAAACTTTCTGATAAATCTTCTATAATATGTGCAAAGTCCAAGGAAACTCCTAATTTGATGTTTGTCGGTTGGTTGCGGCCATTGCTGGATGGAAGCAATTTTCTCTGGATCCACCGCCACTCCTTCATTGCTCACTATATGACCTAGATAGTTGACTCGGTTTTGGAACAGCTGACATTTCTTCGGGTTTAACATAACCTGGGCAGCTTGGAGTCGTTTGAATACGTCTTCCAAATTCCTCAGGAGTTCGTCAAATGTCTTCCCCAGTACTACGATGTCGTCCAAATAGACCAGGCATGTCTTCCAAGACAACACTCTCAAGACATTTTCCATGAGTCTTTCAAATGTCGCAGGCGCATTAGAGCCCGAATGGCATGACGTTGAATTGCCATAATCCAGATCCGGTGGTAAAAGCAGTCTCCTCTTTGTCTTCTGGGTCCATTTCCACTTGCCAATAACCATACTTCAGGTCCAAAAAGGAAAACAGTTTGCTGCCGGCCGAGGTGTCTAGCGTATCGTCAATTCGAGGCAGAAGATAGCTGTCTTTCTTCGTCACGTTGTTTAGCTGGCGATAATCCACGCAGAATCTCGTAGTCCCATCCTTTTTCTTGACGAGCACTACTGGAGACACCCATGGACTAGTAGATGGTTCTATTACTTTTTCTTCTGCCATCTCTCGAATTATACTTTCAGCTTCCTCTCTCTTCGCTCGTGGAAGTCTTCGAGCTGATTGTCTAATTGGCTTAGCATTACCAGTATCGATTTTATGTTTGACGGCTGATGTTCTGCCAGTCTTTTCTCCTTTTGGTATGAATAGGTCTTGATACTGCAAGAGACATTCTCTCATTCTCTTTTTTTCTACTCGATCTAAAGATTGACCAGCTACTGATAACATCTGTTCGAATTTGGCATTAGAATTGTCAGTGGTCGTGGTTTGACGAACTATAAACGTCACTGGTACGCAGGATCCATTCTTGGTTTCCTTCTTGATGGTAACTGGGTAATCATTCACGTTTATCACACGTACTGGGATCTCGTTTGGCGACGTAACCAATCCTTTTCCAATTAGTACTCCTTTGCCCACCTCTTCGTCGTAGTTCCTCGGCTCCATCATAACCGGTGTACCTTCCTCCATAATTCCCTGTAGCCCTGCTACTATCATGGTTTCGCTCCGTGCAGCTAGAACGGTATTTTCCCGTACAGCTGCCAACGCCGCGCTGCCTTTATAAGGATGAAGGAATACCTCCTCGGAATCCACTTTAATGGTTCTGTTTCTAAAGTCTAATTGGAAACCATGTACATTCATTACGTCCATTCCCAGAATCACGTCTTCTTCAATGTCAGCTACGATTACCGTATGCGTGGACTTTTCTGCGCCAATTCCCAATTGGATTTGTGTCTCACCGTGAACGTTGGCACTCTCGTCTGTGGCGGTCCGCAGTCGCAGTCTCGTCGGTAGAAGCTTCTTCTTAGGGTTTATTATCTCTGACCGTATAATGGTTCTAGTTGCTCCAGTGTCAACAAGCAGAGAATATTTCTTGCCATTTACTTCGCCATCCACATATACACTGTCGTTGCGATATCTGAGAGAAGCTATCAGTATGAGAGGGTCTTTGGAACGATCATATGTCGGTGCTGCCCCCTCGTAGCCGACCCGTTCTAGTTTTCCTGTGACTGGGGTTCTTGGTTTCTTGGGGCGCTTACACGAACTACGTACATGCCCTAGCTCGCCACAATTCCAGCATCTGATCTTCCTCGACTTCTTGTCCATCATACTTTTCATTAAACTGACGAACTGGTCAAATCTGTCCTCGTCACCTTCTTCTAGGATGGTTCTAACTTTGTTGTAACCCGAAGCCTTCGTTGCTGCTTCATATTTAAGAGCAGCTGTCAATGCGTCAACTAATGTTTTGGGATGGGCTAAGCGAAGCGTCCTCTGTATATCGGGGTCACGTAAGCCATCAATAAAGGCCTGGATGCCCAGACATTCCATCATGTTCTCTGGTGCTGACGGATAAGCAAACCGAACTAGTCGGACAATGTCCACTTCATATTCTTGAAGGAATTCATCACGTTTCTGCCTTCGGTTCTTCAGCTGGGATTGGTACAAATGTTCTAGATGTTCGTGACCATATCGCATGTCCAACCTCTTCTTAAGCTGCAAGAAGTAATCCGTTTCATCAAGTGGTATCGTCTGAAGTACGTCTAAGGCATCTCCCCGAAGCGCGATGGTTAAGTTCACTGCTTTCTCTTTATCGGACCAATTATTCACTCTAGCGGCTGCTTCAAACTGTTTCACATAATTGGTCCACGACATTTTTCCATCGAACGTTGGGGCCTTGACTCGGGCAAAACTGCCAATATCATCTGTCTCGGGTTGTGTTTCTGGCTTGCAGATCTAGATCTTCTTTTCTTCTGCTGAAGTGTCTTGTGTTCTTAAATCGGCAATCTTCGTATACTAAAAATATAAGTAAAAAATACAATGTGCCGGTGGTCTGACGATTTTTAGTATTATTGTGTTTGTCTCGCTATTCTTAATGGCTCCTTGCTCCAGGAGCATTATCCATATGTTTTGGCTGTTTGAATAACTTTACCCGTAACAAGTAATTTTGACTTCTAGCATCTTTCGGCTGAGGTATCCCTGAAAAGCAGCTGAAAAACAGGGTTTCAAAATTGATTCGGGGAATTAGGTTTCGAGAGGGCAACATGGCAGATGTTGTTTTTAAATTGTTGTAATTTAATTGGAATGTAGTTTGATATTGCATACAGGATGCTGCAGCACCGTTACCTGTGCTGAAGTTACCCCCTATTTTGAAAATGGGTTCGGAGTTTTAAACAACCAAGTTATGTAATTAGTGATCCATGCAGAAGCCTACACCCACTATCGCGGATGCCTTCTGCGCGATTTGCGTCTATGATAGATAGATAGATAGATAGATAGATATTTATTAACTACTTTACAATAAAATGTTTGTAGCATGTCAAGAAGAAAATACATACAAAAGAAATATACAAAATATATCTTAAGATAAAAACAAAGTAAAATGTCACAGCAGAGATACGGTGTTGAAATTGCCTCGACAATGTACAATGTAATCATCAACAGAGTAGAAACAATATTTAAGCAAAAACTTTTTTAAATATTTTTTAAAAGCATTGGAGCCCAAGGATTTTACAATTGATGGCAAAATATTAAAAAGGCTGTTTGGTGAATTTGATTGTGTCATATTTAGCCGAAAGTAGTTGCATCTGATATGGTGAGCATTACGAGTGTTGTAGTCGTGGATATCTGAATTTCTAGACAACATTGACTGTTTCCCATGAATGTCAATTAGAGTATGAAATAAAAACAATGACGGCAATGGCATAATTTTATATTTTATGAAAAACTGTTGACAATGATCCCTGAAACCAAGATCAGCAAGCACCCTTATCGCCTTTTTTTGCATTCTAAATACTGTTAAAGCATGGGAGGAATTACCTCAGAGGGCGATGCCATAGCTAATATGCGAATGAAAGAGTGAGAAATACGTACTTAGTCTCTTGGTCATTTTTACGTAGATATTTATTTATATTATCCCACTTCTGACACCAATGTAATGTTTTTTCTTATTTATTTGTACAGTAAACGGGTGAGATAAATTTTAAACCACGGTATGGCTACCTAGTAATTTATTTAAACACTTGGTGTCAGGTGTGGGGTAAATTTTAAACACACGGTATGGTTACTTACTAATTTATTTAAACACTAACTCACTAACACTTAATTTATATATACTTAACTAATCACTTAAATTTAATTTATATGCACACAAACTTGATTATTAATTTATATTAGCACTTTACTGTTCGGTGTATTTTTGTTTATTTCTCGAGATCACTTTATCAACTATCCCTCCGCTGATCGGTCCTTTATTTATATTAATGCCTTTTTTACTCGAAAATTCCGGACTGCAGCTTACTTAAAACCAATTGGTTTTCTGGCATTTTCTAGATAAGACTGGTCACAAAAACAATGTTTAGATAAAATAGTCGTAAACAGTTATATAATAAAAAATCTGCGTATCCGCCATAATTTTAACTTTTATACCTGGCTTAGACAGAGTCGGATTTAGGGACTATACCAGTGTGCTGTTCCGTAACATTAATATTTATTGAAAAAAGTGCAATCTTCAATTCGAATTATAATATAACACTTCTTAAAGAGAACACAATAGGCGATTTCGTTCCGCTGTGGTTGGTAGGGACTTTGGTTAACCAAATGGTAGGTCCTACGTCACCGGTATTACGTAGAGTACCAATTACAGGCGAAATCGTTTGGTCCTCAATTGGTATAGCTGATTGATGAAATTTACATTTACGTTTTGTATTGCGATCGGAAAAGTTGTTTATTGAATTTTACTATATTTTCTTGGAGTTTTGATTTAAATATTGTAATGTTTTTGTTATTTATTTAAACAATAAACGGGTGGGATAAACTTTAAACACACGGTATGGCTACTTACTAATTTATTTAAACACTAAATTAATCACTAACACTTAATTTATATATACAGTATATTCACTTAAACTAATTTATATAAACAGTTCACTAATTTATATTCACTTAATTATTTGTTTATCTCACGATGTCTAAGTATCAACTAACTAACTCTTCCTGATCAGTCCCCTTATATACTAGTGCCTTTTGTACTAGAGAATTCCGGGCTGCGGCTTATACACACAAATAATTTTTCTGGCCTTTTCTAGATAACTCTGGTCACAAAAACCAGTTCTAGATAAGAAAGTCTCAATCGTAAACAGTTTTTTATAACTGCGTATCCGCCATAATTTTAACTATTATACCTGGCTTAGACAGGGTCGGTTTTACGGACTATACCAGTGTGCTGTTTCGTAACAATATATATATATATATATATATATATATATATATATATATTGTGATATGTTAGGTGTGTAATTTTAATGTTTCAAGACAAATATACTTTCCCTAATTTGCCCTTCGTTGGGCCGACATGTTATTGTGGATAGAATGGGGAGAGAGAATGTTTAAAAAGTTTAAATACTATGAATTATTATTTTTAGTTTAGTTTTGTTGATATTTAAGATTTACTTGTAAAACAATTATTTCTTTGCATGAGAAACTCTCTAATCTCAGAGTAGGGTTCAGATGTAGAAAAACAAAAAAAAACAATTTCAATTTCTAATATAAGCGCCGAAATTCAAATAACATTCCTACCTTTCAATAAAAATTTTGTTTATCAAAATATACTTGCTTTATTATTGTTTCCAAAGAAATTCTAAAGACGGTCCTGTGTTTAATGCTGAACCTCTCCACGGTTCATAGATGTCAGTTTAAAGCTACCAAATGTTTAAAATAGATGGAGCAATCACCATAGAGAAATGAAAAATCTCAAGAAAACATTTTCACAATGTTCTTCAAATAGAAAAACGTTATTTTAATGCTATAGGAACAAATACATTATTCTTTTACATGACATAAATTAATGAAAACCTATTATCTATTATGATCATTCATTCAAATAAAGTCATCCACTCAAATGAAGTACAATTTCTATATCTAATTCAAAATAGGCAACTTTAACACAAATCTTATAATACGAAATCCGTTATATAAACGTCTATGATAGGAAAATGGCGGAAGATAAAACTCATAAGCGTGTGTTTAACATCAAAGTTCAATTCTTTGCACTAAATGGGTAAGTTTACTCTACCTTCTTTTTATATAATTAAATAGTTTTAAATACCTTTTTTTTTCACTGTATAGTTCAATTAATGCACATCAATAAATGTTTCTTATTTTGTTTTAGGTTACCTCTTGGAAAATACCATACCATTTGTCCAGATTGTATAATGTCCAGAAACAGTGCTATATCTCGTCCACATCAATACATTTTAATCAAATCACACAATCCAAAGCTTTCTAAAAGGTATGGTGGAGACACCGTTCCACCATACAATATTTTACTTAATTACATCTATAAATTTTATGGTTAGTATTTAAATATAATTACCAATCCCCTATAATGTGTACTTCTGCTTGCTTAAATATATTACTCTAGCTTTTAAGTATAATGTATTTCTTTCTTTGATTTAGAATGCCAAATTATTGTTTTTTTTTTAAAGTTTCAAAATTTTTCTCCAAAAGATGTTGCTTCTTCAAAATTTCTACCCAAAAAGGAAGTACTTAGTCAATAGACTGTATAATCAACAAACTGTTCCCATTCAATTTTTTTATTATTATTAGCAACCTACTTGTCGCTGATAAATATATCTTAAAAGCATTCCACCAATCAAAATTGGTTATCAAAATTCTTATTTGAAAGATTTCATTCCTAATAGTGGATTGTCCATCCATCATTTTAAAACATTCTGTTTTGAGCCTCTTAAACGATTATAACTCATATATTTCTTCCTTAATTTGTATTTCAATAAATTTACTAAATGACAGTTCTTGTTTTCTAAATTATTTATTCAAAATGTCAAATCGTTCAACAAATGTCATATTCCATAGAGTTAATGTTTTTTAGTTTACTTCCTACATTTACATATTTTAAATACTTATACAATCTTATTGAAAACTTCCTTCAAACCCTAATATTCACTTCTTTAAAACAAATCACAACATTAATTTACTTTGACAATAAGAACAAAGGGTTATTATTTTCATTCATATGTAACAAACGTTTTAAAATTCTCTCTTTTAAATATGGAAGTTGTTTTTATGTCACCTATATTCTTATAAAACTTATTTGAATTCTTCTCTGTAATCATACAGTTAGATCCTTTATATGCTTTCTCTATTGAATAGTAAATAGTACAGATTGTCTCCTTTTTAGATCATTTTTTTAAAAAAATTCAAATTCCAAAAATCTTAATTGCTTGAAATATATAGTCTATTATTAATAATTCTGTATACAGGGTGTTGCAGGTTTCACTCTATGTTAATATATATATATATATATATATATATATATATAAATTATTTGATTTTCTTTAACCTTTATATATAATTTTTTTTTCCATTTTTCGTGGGCATCAGGTTAATAGTAAACACAGTATCAGTTTATGTTTTAATTTGACGTTTCGCTCCTTCAATTTGGAGCATTTTCAAAAACTTCACATATCGATGTTTTACAATAAAATGAACAAGTTTAAACGATTAAAATTGAATGTAGACATACAGGCGATAAAAACTGGTAGTTAATAAAATAATTTCAAAAACAAATAAAATCGAAAGTACATGCTTCAGAAACAATTCATTTACAGTATACAGGGGACAGTCAAATGGTTGATGTTATTATTATAATAAATTATAATATATCTGGCTTAGATTTTTGATATCTTGTTTATCGTTTACTACATTGTTCTCCTTTTTTATATGTATCATTTCTTTTATTGTTAGTTTTTTGTAATTAGAGTCTTGGTTTATTATTTTAGTATTATTAAAGTCAAATTTATGTTTTTCATTTTTCTCATGTTTATGAAGTGCAGTGGAGGCGTTTTTTGTATATTTATGGCCATTGAGTCTATTTTCAAGGTGTTGGGTTGTCATACCTATATATTTTTTGGGGCAGTCTAAACATGGTATTGAGTATATGACGTTAGATTTTTTTGACGCATTTATTTGACTTTTTAATTTGGAAAACAATGGTGATAGAGTGTTTTGTGCCCTATGACAAACTTTTATGTTGTGTTTAGATAATATATAATTTAGTCTTTCTGATAGTTGATTTGTGTATGGCATTGCGATGTATGTATGAGGGGGGATATTACAAAACAATCACTATCCATCCAAACATATTGACAGAATTATTAAACAACGTACACATAAATATTACAATAATCAATTCCAATCAACACAAACCAATACACTACCCCCTCATACATACATCGCAATGCCATACACAAATCAACTATCAGAAAGACTAAATTATATATTATCTAAACACAACATAAAAGTTTGTCATAGGGCACAAAACACTCTATCACCATTGTTTTCCAAATTAAAAAGTCAAATAAATGCGTCAAAAAAATCTAACGTCATATACTCAATACCATGTTTAGACTGCCCCAAAAAATATATAGGTATGACAACCCAACACCTGGAAAATAGACTCAATGGCCATAAATATACAAAAAACGCCTCCACTGCACTTCATAAACATGAGAAAAATGAAAAACATAAATTTGACTTTAATAATACTAAAATAATAAACCAAGACTCTAATTACAAAAAACTAACAATAAAAGAAATGATACATATAAAAAAGGAGAACAATGTAGTAAACGATAAACAAGATATCAAAAATCTAAGCCAGATATATTATAATTTATTATAATAATAACATCAACCATTTGACTGTCCCCTGTATACTGTAAATGAATTGTTTCTGAAGCATGTACTTTCGATTTTATTTGTTTTTGAAATTATTTTATTAACTACCAGTTTTTATCGCCTGTATGTCTACATTCAATTTTAATCGTTTAAACTTGTTCATTTTATTGTAAAACATCGATATGTGAAGTTTTTGAAAATGCTCCAAATTGAAGGAGCGAAACGTCAAATTAAAACATAAACTGATACTGTGTTTACTATTAACCTGATGCCCACGAAAAATGGAAAAAAAATTATATATATATATATATATATATATATATATATATATATATATATATATATATATTACAACACAATTAGCAAAGTAAGTTTCTTATCAAAGAAAAAACAAATTTCAGAATATTTTAAGTTATATCAAAATATGTCAAGTTATCGTGGAACAGTTTCATTCCTACCACAAATGTATATATTTGTTAACACTTTCACTGCTCAGTTTACATTGTGAGGTATGCCAGGAGCGGTACTGGTTTTCTTGGTGAATGTGACGCAATTTAACGTCAGAATTCAGTTTTTGTGTGTGACATCAAATATATGATAACGCTCATCTGTTTTTGACGCGTGACTCCGATCGGCGTCATGCGCACCTGATTAAAAATTTTTTGCTTGATGCTCACCGACGCCGATCGGAGTCAGAAAATTTTTAGATTATTTTATAAGAAAAAAGGTATATAGAATGTACCTATCCGCTGTGAGATAATACAAGACAAGTAAAGCATCAACGTGAATGAAAATAGTTTTATTATAAAAACGAAATACAAATATCTCTCCGACAAAGAAAGGTAACTGAAATAGTAGCATTCGCGTAAAAAATATTTAAAAAAAGCACAAAACTTACGTAAAAACATATAAAACAAAACTGATTGCAAATACTATAAAACAAAGTAACGAAAAATCTATTCCGCATGTTCGTTGTCGAAACATTCTACGCAGAATCCTGGCTGACTGAGGCAAATTTCGCAATGGTATATAGTATCTTTCCGTATGTTTTGTTGAGAACATACCTTGCAACGTTTCCTCTTAGTTCTTCCGTCGTTACCTTTCGAAGAAATTTTTGTCAGCACATGTCTCTTCCGCTTCATTGATGGATTTGTTTTGGGTTCTTCTTCTACCTTTAGAAGACTACACAAAACTGATAGTCGAAAATCGTATAGAGACATTTTATGACCAGAATATTTTTGGTACAATAAATAGGAATTGAGGAGTATCAACTGGATATAATGGATTCCTAATTTTTTGTACCATCTTAAAGTTTTTCGTTGACTAGGGTAATACGCATTTAATTGATCCTGACGATCAACACCACCCATATGCTTGTTATAATAAAAAATTGCAGCCGGTTTTGTTCTTTCTCGCCCCCTCTTGTCAACATACTCCACCATTTCTGCGTTATGTTCGTTTGAAATGTATAACACCTCTCGGTTATCGCGCCATTTTCCAATTGTGACATTTTGACAATGTGACACGGTAAACTCTCCTTTTTTCAATTTTTTGTTCACAACATTTACAGGATTATGTTTTCTTTTCGCATTCAGGGTACCGCTACAGTATGTTCGACGAAACGTTAGTTGCCTAGCCAATTCGAATGAGTTATAAAAATTATCCATATAAATGGAATGGCCCGAGTCAAGATAATTTTTCGTTAATTCTAAAACGACTTTGGTTGTATGACCTTTTCCTCCCATGTCGTCTAGTGCCCCTGTATAAATCAACGATTTCAAAACGAGCCCGCTAGGTTCCGTCAACATATAGAGTTTGATACCATATTTGTGCCTTTTGTTTTTTATATATTGACGAAAAACTAACCGTCCACGAAATAAAACCATTGATTCATCCAGAGATAGTTCCTTTCCTGGATAATAAATGGATTCCATCATATTATTAAAAAAATCCATCATTGGCCTAATTTTCATTAGCCTGTCTTGTGCATTTTCTCTGTGAGTTTGGTTTTTCGAAAAATGTAAGCATCTCATTATCACTAAGAAACGATCTCTGCCCATAAATGCCGAAAAACAAGTCAAATGAAATAAGGGGTGCTTCTTCCAATAGTCTTGTATACGGTTGACTTTTATAGTCCCCATATACAGTACCAGACCTATAAAGGTTAGTAATTCATCTTTGTCAAGTGCTTTCCATCGGGTAATTCTGGAGTTTACTGTAGTTCCTTCCCCACAAAAGATCTCTTCGGCATACCGATTTGTTTCAGTTACGATCAACGTGAGTATTTCATTGTTCAATAATAGTCGAAAGTAGTCAATAGGTTTATTACCATCAGGTATAGGTATTAGTAGTTGATTTGTTTTTGTAAATGGAAACGTTTTCATTTCGCCGGGACCATCAGTCCACTTTGGTTCCGAAATGTTCTCGTGTTCATTATTTGCAACGTCTTGTACTGTCCTGAGCACTTCCTCAACTATATCTACAAAAAGTTTATGATAAATAATATAAATTTTGTAAATATATCTATAATTTATTGTACCTGTGTCATCTACGTCGACGTCCTCCTCCCATTCAGAATCCGATTCTATTTCAAAATTATCATCACTCGATTCGACTACATCGTAATCATTCCCATCATCACTGTATTGCAAAGTAGCCAATAGCTCCTCCTCTGTCAGTCTCTTTGGGTTTTTATAAGTTAATTTAGATTTTTTAATGTTAGAGGGACCTGGTTCACTTCTATCCATCTCTATCTCGTAATAAATAGCAGAATAGAATACTGCACAAAAATTATACAATTTCTAACCTTTAATACCACACTGACAAATATACGTGAGTTTAACTTCAATGCTAAAATCACAATGACCGTTTTCATGTAGGTATATCAGTCACGCCGTTCGGCGTCGTGCGCACTGCGTATTCAACCACTATAACGCCGATCGGCGTCATGCGCACTGAACGTGTTAAAGTTCAATTTAATATAAAAATAATTATCTAACAAGTAACAAGTAATTTCTCTTTTACATCTAATCTGAACTGATCTGTTAAAGGTTGTTAAAAGTGGCACGATCACACATACTCCCTGAGTGTAGGTAAATAGAAAGATACATAAATACCTGAGTCAAAAAGGTCCCATCAATTGAAATAAACGAATCATTTTTATAGGTAATTGGTGCTTCACTTTTAATAGAAATATAATTAACAAAAGGGAGAGTTAAACATTCAAAATTTAATACCACAATATAAGTAATAACACATTCTTGTCATGAATAAATCAAAACCTTACAAATGTTATAAAAACAATATCAAAAAATAAATCAAATAAAGAACTCTAACAATTTGAAATTGTCGTTAATTATAAATGAAAAGACCAATTGTCATAAAAAACTGTACATATAATTATTTTTAACAGTGCGCGCAAATGAAAATGAATAATGTCATAACAATACGGAAATCGAGACCCTGACCTGATATACCTATTATTTATTTATTTTATAAAAACAAGTGACATAGCAACGGACGTGACAACCAGTGTGAGAAAAACAATTTGAGGAGATGGATTTGAATTTTGAAAGAAAGCGGAAAGATAGAAATTTTGAGAACTTTAAAATAGAAATTAACAATAAAAAAACTTTACAATATTGGAAAATTGTAACTAAAAGTTTTGAAAGAAACTTCTAGGTGATACCAGGAATGGAGATGCCGTCAAGAACAATTCGTGGAATGTAATTATGGAATCTTCAGAATACACAGAATACCGATAAGTACCTATTTTCGTTATAATTTCTAAAACAACCATCCCATAAACATTTGAAAAACTTGAATTCACAAACTCGCGTGTGTCTGAACGTTTTCAAATGTAACAATAAAAACTTATTCAATTTAATCCTAGCATCATAAATAGTAATTAGCTCACCTGTATAGCAGATATTCACTTCAGAGGTATCTTTGAACTCTTGATGATTTGAAACCATATTATTAATAACTAAATAAATCTTTCATCACCTTTAAAATACTTAACGAATTACACCAATCTTTCTTCATATAATAAACATCTAATAAAACTTTTTCACTATGCATTCTTTTATTCTTAAAAATATTTTCATAAATCAGATTAATGTGAGGTTAACTATCAAATCATCAAGTAATATTTTAGTCTAAGAATCGTATTCACATCATAATATAACTTTCTTTATTTGACTTATCACCTTGGAATGAGAAGGAATGTATGTATTCTTTTGTATTAAATTTGGGAATCATTCTGCTCTGTTTTAATTAGACAACCAGTAATACATTTCCAGTGGCGTAACCTAATAAACTTAAAATTAAAATATTTCCCATAATATTACAACAACGTAGACAAATAAAATACTCTCTACACTATAATACATTATAATTTATATATATATATATATATATATATAGCAAAAATCCAAAAAAAGCTTCTTGCCATTTATAATAAAATCGACAGATTCCATTATTACTTGACAAAAAAAAAGAAAAAAACAGACAAAACTTAAAGTATTTTAGAATATTGGCGATTCGTTTCAACGACTTTGTTTGTTTACAAACAAGACAAAAACTACTTTAGACAAGGATAGAAAGCTACCAATTTCAGTAACCGTGCTGCAGATCTCGGTATGTGATTTGATAGACCAACCAAAGTTAGCTTGACGTCATCGTTTTTCGAAACGAAATCGATTGGTATGTATTTGATAGACCAAAGTGGGGTACCAAAGCTTGACGAAATCGCTACATGTTTTGACTGCTGTCAATAAATAAACAATACGAAGTCTCCGTCAAATTTATTGTCGCAGCTACTTAGTATCGAAAAAACTATTTTTAATCGTATGAAATAACAATGGTCAAAATGGGCATTCACACTAAAATTCTTCTGCTATAAAATTTTTTGAAAGTAGCTTTCTCCATGGAAATTTCCAATTGGGTAGTTATATATCGTAGCTTATAATCTGGTAATACCATGCTTCTTGGCTAATGCAGAAGAGAAAGTTTCCTTTAATCTTGCATCTGGGCAGTTGACGAAATCTATTATATGGTTGCCAATGCTCTTGTTAACACCAGGACTGGTTATTTGACAAATAAATTTGTTGTATATTTTAACCCTTGCATTAGATGTGAGCAACGTAAGGCAATCTATACCAACTGTTTTATCATTGTTTACAATAACGTTGCACCTTTCCTTGTACTCCTTGGATGCAAAAGTTAAAGTTGTTTGTTAAATAATCAATCATTTCCTTTTTGTTAAAAACTCCTGCAAAATCCTGCGTTATGTCTAAGTCCATTAGGTAGTAATCTTCCTTCCGGAGTTGCTCCAATAAATTTGGTATTTCTTTAAGTAGCCTGTCGAGTTTAACGTCCGCCAATTCTACTTTGTATGGAATGCACACAGGTTCTTTATGCTTCCTTTTAATAATTTCCAAATCTTCTCCGACTACTTCTCTTGTTTCAATGGCAAGCGGGTTGTTACTTAGTAAGAGGAAAGGCAGCTTAGTTTTAACTTTCCACGTATATAACTATTAAAAGAACCACATATTTATTTTTTAACAAGTTTCGAATTTCCATCGCAGTCCTCTAAGCCGCATACCTTTACAAGCATTATGTTGTCACAAAATGACTCTGTAATTGGTATAAGTCCATCTTCCAGCGGGTGTTCGCCTTCCGTGTATTTAATATTTCCAATATATGTAATAAGATTGTTGCCTTCCAAATTTTCCAAAAGGAGCCACAATCCAAATCTCTCATCGGTCGGCTTAACTTTCTTACCGTAAAGCTGGGAAACACTAAACATTTTGGAGCTTGCCATCTTAACAGTTCCAACGATCGTCGAATACTAAAGCCTTAAAATTTGACCTATATTCATACCATCGTAGAAAGGTGTGGGAAGATGGGGTGGGGGTCGTGGAAACTGCTTCGTTGAAAGTAAAGTAATGTGGTTTTCTTACCTATATGACGTCACCAGCACCCCGAATCGCCCGCCTGCGCCATCTTGTGGCGAAAATTGGAAATAGTGAGCTAAGATGGGCCAGAAATGCGCCAGGACCAACTTAGTATATCTACTGTCGCTTCAATCAAGGTAGCGGCGGAAGCTATTTGGTACACGGACGGCTCAAAATCATCAGAAGGCGTAGGAGCAGTAGTAGTGGGGCTAAAATAAGGGGTAGCTTTCGCAGTAAACCTAACAAAAGACGTCACGATTTTCCAAGTGGAAATGACGGCGATCCACAACTGCGTGGAAGAAATCCAATTGCTATCTTCACAAACACAAGCAGCTCTAAAGGCACTCGATTCTGTAGAGGTCAATTCTATGCTAGTATTGGATTGTGTGTGTGTGCTCTAAACATGCTGGGCGACCGTAAAGTCACGGTGGCCTGGGTACTGGGGCACTAGAGTCATAAGGGTAACGAAAAGGCCGACGAAATGGCTAAGCAAACTGCGTCATTCGTTGGAACGGAACCCTTCTGCGGCGTTGCAAAATCAGTGACAAAGGCAGCCACTAAAAAAAGGGTGGAGTATAATTCTAGGATATGGTGGAGGAATTCGTCAGACCATTCACCAAAATTCACATCAGGCGGGAAAGCGGTCGAAGCTGTTGTGGGTCTGTTAATAGGACAATGTGAGCTTAATAGGTATCTAAAATTGATGGGGTTGACAGAGGAATCCTTATGTAGATTATTCACAAAGTACTGCCTAAATCAGCACAGAGGACAAAAAAATTATATTTTAGCGTAGTAAAGGAAACATACAAGAAACACCATCACTCTTAATCAAAAACATTCAACTAAAAATTATATGTTTTGATTTAAATACATTCGTAGAGGGATAAAGTGATAGTTCGTAAATCTGAGACAATAATGTTTTGAAAACTATTACTAATTATTACATTTGCCATTTTTTACCTTTAGATTACTTTATATTTTATAGGTATTCCACTATAAAATTCAATTTCTCTCACATACTACAATAAATTTCGCCACCATGAGCGCTAGTGTCCAATCACCAAGGCCACGCAGGTTCTCAATACCAAGCCACGGGTCTTCTTGGCCTGAAGTGCTATATAATCACAACACATTGAACATGTCTATATCCACAATCCCTTCATTTTGAGTACCTTCTTGTAACAATCTATCGACAGCCACAATTGAGAATTCAAAATAACGAATACTCTCTCTGGTATCAATTTTTTAAACTAGAAAAGTTCTGGTTCAGAATAATCAAAATGTTATCTATGAGAATAATCTAGAATTGAGAGGGTCTATAGACAGATGACAGGCTTGGATAAATGCTCTTATAATTGGAAAACCCGTGTCTAAATATATGAAAGTATGTTCCCTCCATTCCGTCAAGGAAGACTATTTCCATTCCAGTAAGTTTAAACAACTTTTTGCTGTTCACTATTCATTCTATCATGGTTTTTAGGGATTTAGTTGAAAATATTTTGTAATAAAACTCGAAATACTCACAACTTCAAGTATAAACAAATAACATTGTACTATATGTCAAGTTTGAACATTCGCCACTCTGGTGCTGGCATCTAATTTTGAATTTCCATTAGTATCTGAATAAATTCCAAACTTCTGATAATCTGATAATTCCATTAAAATCTGGCAATCAAACATTGAGAGTGAGTCGTAAATTGTTATCTACATTAGCCATTCTCTAAGTGTGTTTCGCCAAGCCAAGTTTATATTTGGACGGTAGAAGAACACACAGTTCAAAGGAAATTTGCTTACGATGGGGAGCAAGGGTTGAAACGTCACCCCTAAAAGTAAAATAAATGGTAACTTCCAAAGGAAACGAGAAGCCAAGTAATTTGTGGAAGGTAGAAGGATTCTAATGTATTATACGCAGTGTTCAAAGGAAATTAGCTTACGAGGAGGAACAGGGGTTCAAACGTAACCCTTTAAACTAAAATAAATTGTAACTTCCGAAGGAAACGAGAAGCCAAGTTAATATTTGGAGGCTAGAAGGATTATAATGTATTGAACGCACTGTTCAAAAGAAATTAGCTTACGATGAGGAACAAGGGTTGAAACGTAACCCTTTAAACTAAAATAAATTGTAACTTCCGAAGGAAACGAGAAGCCAAGTTAATATTTGGAGGCTAGAAGGATTATAATGTATTGAACGCACTGTTCAAAAGAAATTAGCTTACGATGAGGAACAAGGGTTGAAACGTAACCCTTTAAACTAAAATAAATTGTAACTTCCAAAGGAAACGTGAAGCCAAGTTTAAATTTGAAGGGTAGAAAGATTATAATGTATTGTTACGGAACATCACACTGGTATAGTCCCTAAAACCGACTCTGTCTAAGCCAGGTATGAAAATTAAAATTATGGCGTACGCGCAGGAATTTCTTAGAATTGTTTACGATTGTGACTATCTTATCTAGACATTATTTTTATGACCAGTCTTATCTAGAAAATGCCAGAAAGCCAATTGTTTTTGTGTAAGCCGCAATCTAGAATTATCTAGTGAAAAAGGCACTCGTATATAAAGGACCGAACACGGAGAGTTAGTGCAGTTGATAAAGTGATCTCGACAAATAAACAAGAATACACTGAAATAGCGAACAGTGTCGATATAAATTAATAATTAAGTTTGTATGTATATATATATTAAATTTAAGTGAATAGTTAAGTGTTTATAAATTAAGTGTTAGTGAGTAGTTTAGTGTTCAAATAAATTAGTAAGTAGCCATACCGTGTGTTTGAAGTTTATCCCGCCCGTTTACTGTTTAAATAAATAAGAAAATCATTACATTGGTGTCAGGTGTGGGGTAATATAAATAAATGGCTACATCAAAATGGCCAAGACACTAAGTGACCTAAAACTGACAGAGTTAAAGGCAGAATTGGAAGATCGTGAGTTGGAAACGTTCGGTAAGAAAAGTGAATTAGTAGAAAGACTAAGAGTGGCACTGGAAAATTACGGCTTTGATCCAGAATCATTTTTATTCAATGACGAGGCTTCCACCTTAATCTCGTCAATTTCTGCCATGGAAGAGGATTTCTGCTAATATGGACGAGGAGATTTCAACCGTGAAGAACAATATTTCTGCTAACATGGACAATGTTTCTACTAATATGGACGAGAAGATTTCTGCTATGAAGAATGATATTTCTGCAGATATCTTATTATTGAAAAATGACATTGCTGCTGAAGTCGAGATAAAATTTCGTCTCTAAAATCGGATATTGAGAATAAGATGACAACGATGAACGAGAAAATAACATCAGATATGGAGAATAAGATGACAACGATGGAAAATCGGATAAATCGGATGGACGAGAAAATCAAGGAGTTAGAGACAAAGATTGCCGATTTAAGAACACAAGACACTTCAGCAGAAGAAAAGAAGATCGAGATCTGCAAGCCAGAAATACAACCCAAGACAGATGATATTGACAGTTTCACCAGAGTCAAGGCCCCAACGTTCGATGGAAAAATGTCGTGGACCAATTATGTGAAACAATTTGAAGCAGCCGCTAGAGTGAATAATTGGTCCGATAGAGAGAAGGCAGTGAATTTATCCATCGCGCTTCGGGGAGATGCCTTATATGTACTTCAGACGATACCGCTTGAAGAAACGGATGACTTCGACCAGCTGAAGAAGAGGTTGGACATGCGATATGGCCACGAACGTCTAGAGCACTTGTACCAATCCCAGCTGAAGAACCGAAGGCAGAAACGTGACGAATCCCTTCAAGAGTATGAAGTGGATATTACCCGACTAGTTCGATTTGCTTATCCATCATCACCAGAGCACATGATGGAATGTCTGGGCATCCAGGCCTTTATTGATGGCTTACGTGACCCCGATATGCAGAGGACGCTTCGTTTAGCCCATCCGAAAATATTAGTCGACGCATTGACTGCTGCTCTTGAATATGAAGGAGCCACGATGGCGACGGGATACAACAAAGGTATGACCATAGAGGAAGAAGGTGACGATGACAGACTTGACCAGATCGTCAACTCGTTAAAAGGTATGGTAGACAAGAAGCCGAAGAAAATCAAATGCCTGAAGTGTGGCCAGCTAGAGAACGTACGCAGTGCGTCTAAGCGCCCCAAGACTCCTGTAACTCAAGAACTCCAGTCACAGGGGAAATCAGACAGGGGTTAACATCCAGCTGATGTGAATCACCGAAAAGCCAACTCTTTGCCTAGACGGTCATGCCCTGTAGATTATTCACAATGCAACAAGTCGAAATCTAAGGAAGTTGCAGTTTCAAGAATTACAGTAGCCAATGAAAAGTGGTCACTCACCAGGATAAGAGAAGATCAGGAAAATGATCCTCACCTGAAGATGATCCGGCAATGGAAGGAAGAAACTCGGCGACCTACATGGCAAGAAGTGTTAAGATTTTCACCGACACTCAAGGCGTATTGGGCTCAGTGGGACTTCCTTGTCCTGGAAGACAGGCTGTTGAAGAGAGTCCTGGAAAACGATGATGGTTCCGAGATGAGGAGACAGCTAGCTATCCCGAGAACAAGAGTAGCTGAAGTACTAGAGAGGTTACACGACAGTCCATCGGGAGGTCATCTGGGAGTGAAGAAAACCCTCCAGCGAATCAGTGAGAGGTTTTATTGGATGAACAGCTCCGATGATGTGAAGGACTGGTGTAAGAAATGTACGACTTGTGCTACGAGTAATGGACCACATCGAAAGAGAAAGACGCCTATGAAACAGTATAATGTTGGAAGCCCTTTCGAAAGGATTGCTTTAGATATCGCTGCACCATTTCCGACGACAGAAAATGGTGGCAAATACATACTGGTTGTAATGGATTATTTCACAAAGTGGGTGGAAATTTACGCTATCCCGAACCAAGAGGCCACAACCGTCGCGGATGTATCGGTGAAAGAATTTATCAGCCGATATGGAGTGCCCTTGGAAGTCCACAGTGACCAGGAAAGAAATTTTGAAACCTATCTATTCCAGGAGATTTGCGACAAGCTGGGAATGGAGAAGACCAGGACAACAGCATTACATCCACAGTCAGATGGAATGGTCGAGAGAATGAACAGGACTATTGGAAAATACTTGTCGAAAGTAGTTTCCAGCCATCAGAGAGATTGGGACCAGTATCTTTCCTTATTCGCATTGGCTTATCGATCTGCCGTCAATGAGTCCACGGGTGAAGCACCTGCGAAAATCCTGTTAGGACGTGAAATGAGGCTTCCTTGTGACCTGGAATTTGGCTGTCGACCTGGAGAAGATCTAGCAGGAGAAGACTACATGATCCAATTGAGAAGAAGGCTGGACGATATTCATGAATTAGTTCGAACAAATCTTCAAGTTGCCAGCGACAGAATGAAAAGTCGGTACGACACGCAGGCCATAGAAGGCGGTTTGAAAGAAGGGGACAAAGTATGGTTACACAACCCGACGAGAAGAAAAAGATTTTCTCCAAAATTACAAAAATTCTGGGAAGGTCTATTCTTAATCAAGAAAAGGATCAATGATGTTATATATCGCATAGGCAAGATCCCCAACGGAAAACCAAAAGTAGTTCACCAAAACCGACTAGCGCCATTCGAAGGAGACCATGACCTAGAGAAAGGAGTAAACCTTATTCGAGATGTGTCTGACCCTACCTTCGATGAATTTATGGGCGCGTATGTAGGTACCGGGAAAGCTAGATATGGAGTCACTCCAGAATAAAGACTAGATTTGTTCACTCTCCTGGAAGATTATTCACTGGCATACAACATCCCCGCCCATCTCAAGAACGAACGAGGGTTGGCATCTGTCTTTCGAAAGAAGTTCGGGCAATTAGAAAAACTTGAAGACCACATCCCAGCCCCTGGCAAGACACTGAAACTGAAACATATTTCGCGGTACGTCTTCCTCGTGGTAACTAAAAATGAATTTCAAGATCGATCTACCTACCGCGATATGTTGGAAGCACTTCGAAACCTCCGAGACCATGTGTTAGAGTCCAGCGTGAAGAAACTGGCTATGCCTAAGATAGCGAGTAACCAGTTGGATTGGCGAGTTGTCAGGAATATGGTAGAGATTATCTTTCGAGATACCGGTGTCCAGATATTAATTTGCAGCTACAACCCCCGTTATCAGTATCCGATGAAGACGGTGCCCTGCTATTTCCATAAGATCGGAAAGTGTAGAAATGGGGCCAGTTGCCGATTCAAACATCCAGTCTCCGCAACACAAAAGTTCCAGGAGGAACTGCCATTCAAGGAGGGAGTAATGTTACGAAACAACACACTGGTATAGTCCCTAAATCCGACCCTGTCTAAGCCATGTGTGAAAGTTAAAATTATGGCGGACGCGCAGGGATCTCTTAGAATTGTTTACGATTGTGAATATCTTATCTAGACATTGTTTTTATGACCAGTCTTATCTAGAAAATGCCAAAAAGCCAATTGCTTTTGTGTAAGCCGCAATCTAGAATTATCTAGTGAAAAAGGCACTTATATATAAAGGACCGACCACGGAGAGTTTGTGCAGTTGATAAAGTGATCTCGACAAATAAACAAGAATACACTGAAATAGCGAACAGTTTTGATATAAATTAATAATTAAGGTTGTGTGTATATAAACTAAATTTAAGTGAATAGTTAAGTGTATATAAATTAAGTGTTAGTGAGTAGTTTAGTGTTTAAATAAATTAGTAAGTAGACATACCTTGTGTTTAAAATTTATCCCACCCGTTTACTGTTTAAATAAATTGGAAAAAACATTACAGTATTGAACGCACTGTTCAAAGAAAATTTGCTTATAATGGGGAACAAGGGTTGAAACGTAACTCTCAATATTAAATAAATTGTAAATTTCAAATGAAACGAGAAGCCAAGTTAATATTTATAGGGTAGAAGGATAATAATGTTGAAAACACATTGTTCAAAGTAAATTTGCTTACGATGGGGAACAAGGGTTGAAACGTCAACCCAAAATATTAAATAAATTGTAACTTCCAAGGGAAACGAGAAGCCAAATTACTTTGAACTGTGTGTTTTTAACATTATAATTCTTCTACACATCAAATATTAACTTGGCTTCTCGTTTCCTTTGGAAGTTAAAGTTTATTTTAGTTTTGGGTCAGATGTTTCAACCTTAAAGGGGATAATATGCAATTTTTGTTTTTCGTTTATCACTGAATAAGTATAATTTACTTTCAACATCAAAATATTAAGGTACAGTTTGTTTATAGAATCTCAATAAAGAGAAAGAAGTTTTTGCCATTGTTTGAGAATTTTGAATTGCTTTGTTTTTACATGACGTGCCAGAACTTTCTGAAATGTTTTCATGATTTCTCATTTATTTTGAATTTGACAAGGAAATAAATAATTTCTGCTCAAAGGAGAAAACCTTACTAGGTAAGAGTGACACCTTGAGTAATTTTAAATTGTCAGCAATTAAGATTTTATTTGATGATGTTTCTTAGAGACAAAAATGTGAGGGATTTTTAAGTTTTTTAAATTTTTAAATTATAAATTTTTACAAGAGTATGAGTTTTTAAGGTTTTGAAGTTTCAAGATTTTTAAAGTTTTTGAAGTTTTAAAGTTTTTATTGATTATTTAATACCAGATGCATGTATATCTTTGTAGCCTTGATAAAGGATTCAAATAAATCCGAAACGTCGGATAGTGGAAAATCTGTTTTCTTATTATCCTACAGAACCGTTGAATAGTCAGAAAATAATATGTATGGATACGATCACAGAAGCTGCAAATATTTTTGTATTGTTGCTACAGCGGTTCCAGCAGAACTTTTATTTTCTAAAGCTGGTGCCACTTATTGCAGGGATAGAAATAAGCAAATAAGCTACTTAGAAATAGGGTCTCCATACTTATTTTTTTCAGGAACGTGCGGAACATTTAAATAATTAATTTAAAATTAAAACATCCTTCAGAGAAACTTAATAGTACGTTCCCTACTCTGAGTTCGGAATCTGTTCCTATTCTTATAACAGAAGAATTTGTTAGTAACGCAATAAACTCTTTTAAAACAAGTTCTGCTGGTGGTTTAGACTCTTTAAAACCTTCACTTCTACAAGATTTAATAAGTTACAGTGCTGCCCCTTCAGGAAAAAATCTCTTATCATCTTTGTGTAAATTATGTAATTTTATTTTAAATGACACAGTCAACATCAGTATTCGTCCTATTTTATTCGGAGCGTCACTATTAGCTTTAACTAAAAAAGCAGGAGGTATCAGACCAATTGCTATTGGTACAAACATCAGTGACAAATTAGGATATTTACTTCGTCCATTACAATTTGGTTTCGGGTCGAAAGGTGGTTGTGAAGAAGTTGCCCATGCAGCAAGACGTTTTGTCTCTAATCATCCAGACGTTAATAATAAAGTTTTTCTGAAAATTGATTTTAAAAATGCTTTAAATGCAATTCATCGCGATCATTTATTAAAACTTGTAGCAGATATTCTACCTGAAACTTTTCCTTTCATCAATCAATGTTATCGATTCCCTTCATATCTTTTATTTGGCGAAAACATCATTTATTCGGAAAGAGTCGTCCAACAAGGGGACCCTTCGGCACCCCTCCTTTTTTGCATATCGATACACAAAATTATAAGCAACATTGACACAGAATTCAATGCTTGTCTATATTATAAACAATTCCCAGGATATTGGTCTTGAACTCAATTTCAGCAAATGCGAGTTATTTTTCTTAGAATCACCAAATAATCTAACCATTGATAAATTTAATTCTGTAGCACCAGGCATAACAATTACCAACAGATAAAATTTATTTCTATTAGGTGCTCCTTTATTAAACGAATCCTTTCTATCAGCTTTTAATGAAAAACTAACCTTTTTCAAAAAAAGGTCATCTCGTTTATCCTGGTTTCCGACACATATTGCTTATTACCTTCTCAATAATTGCCTATTAATTCCAAAATTAACATATATCTTAAGATGTAGTCCGACCTGGTTACATAATTATATCTTAATCAACTTTGACAATACTATTCGTCATTGATTAGAGTCATTAATTAACATTAAATTAGAGGACCTTTCTTGGAAACAAGCTTCACTACCTGTTTCATATGGTGGTTTAGGAATTCGCTCAATCGTTTCAGTAGCTCTTCCTTCTTTTTTGTCATCATTAAATAGTTCAAAAAATTCCATTAATTACATTCTGCCTAAATTTTTCCACACACAAGACCCTTTATTATTTAATTGGCAGCCGTCTGCTATTGCATCTGCTTCAGAAAGCTATCAATTTACCAGACAAGGCTCGTTTGAATGCATCATTTTCAAAGGAATCAGGAGCATGGCTTTTAGATGACGAAAGTTTCCGTATTTCTATTGGTCTCCGTTTAGGTTGTCAAATTTGTGTAAAACATCGCTATCGCTGCAGAGCTGATGTTGATGAAAATGGTAGACACGCCCTAAGCTGCAAATTAAGTGCCGGCCGTTTTTCACGTCATTCTGCAGTAAATGACCTAATCAAACGAGGCCTGTCATCTGCAAAGATTCCCTGTTCGTTGGAACCGTAAGGTACTTGCCACGACGACGGTAAACGTTCAGATGGTATGACCCTCATTCCATGGCAACGCGGCAGACCAGTTATATGGGATTTCACTTGCATTGACATTTTGGATCCGACCCATGTCCGATCCACATCTACTTCTGCAGGCGCTGCAGCTTTACAAGGCGAAACTTTTAAAATCAATAAATATAAAAATTTGGAGAACATTCACATTTTTATTCCTGTAGCAATTGAAACCTCTGGTGGTTTCGGTCATAAAGATTTAAAATTCAATAAAGAAATCGTTGAAAAAATATCAGTATAAACCAATGATTCAAAAGCAACTTTGTTCTTTATACAACAAATAAGTATTGCAATTCAAAGAGGAAACGCTTCATCTTTTCTCGGTACGTTTCCCCGTTCTAAGCCTCTAGAAGAACTTTTTATGAAACATAATCATAAGAAACCTAATTCTTCTACCACTTTCAAATTTTCTTACATTACCGACTCTAAAACATGTGATCTTTCCTTTTTCCGAAATTTGTATTTAAAATCTTCATTCTCTTCTTCAGAATGTATGCCTTCTGATAATACATGCGTTGACAATTTTATAAATCATGCCTCCAACAAGCTTTTGGGCCTCAGTGTACTAAAAAATATAGATAACCACCAGCAAGATGATGTCCCATTCATAGGAATACTGAAGAAGATGACTATGCTAGAGAATGATGCGATTCCTATACGCAATAAATGATCTTTGACCAAAACAAAACATAAAACTGGTTTACAATCAATAGAATTGAAGACATCAAATCAAAAGGTAAACAACCAAATGGAAGGTATTTATACTAACAGTGTGGCATACTCTAACAATACTAATACAGACAATTTGTCTGAAGAAGATGATAATAGAAATCACGCATCAGTAGCCGATTTGAGTAAAAAGTTGAATGACAAACTCTCCAGAACAGTAAAAAATGGTACTAACCTCGCCAATAAGACAACTGAGGTTAGGTTAGATCCAAAATATCTGATGTGACCAATGGATTGAAACCACTAAGTACAAAATCAATATCATCCAGAGGGAAAAAATCTAGTAATAATTTTTCAGTGACAAAAAAAATGACATTGCCTCCAACAAGTGTCAAAATAACCCCGATGTTTTGCAGTCAAATTCAAAATTGGAAGAGAATGATGACGTAGAAAAAAATAATGGGTCAGAAGTCGATAGGGTCGTAGTAACTGAGGAATCAATAAACATCAATTCCCTTTCAAAAAATAATCCTAGAGTTAACAACTTCTCTTCATACATTTCATTTTCGTTTAAAGATTTTCAGAAACGGGATGAAACTCAACAAGAACAAAACGACATGTCTAAAAATGATTTAGATAACAAGGAATATATTAACAAAGTGAACCAGAGCAATGATCTATCGACTTCAACCAAAATTTCCAAAACCGCAATATCGCCATCCAATTCAATAGCAAACAAAATCAATTCAAATTCATTATCACGCCGATCAAGTGAGAAAGACAATAATAGAATCCGAGATTATTCGTTACCTATTAGCAGGACTTCACGAAGATGTCATCAAGGTATACGAAAAACCAAAGCCCATATTAACAGAAATTGATGACAAACTTAGTGACATTGAGAAAGCACAGGAATCGTGGTTAAGATATCCGAGAATAGACAACTCCAAGATTGTAGATAACTTTGTCGGTCAATTAAAATCAACAATCAAGTGCACACACTGTGGTCACTGTTCAGTTACCTACGATCCCTTTTGGGATTTATCCCTTTCCATACCGCAAAGAACAGGTCAATTAAGACTTTCACAATGTTTAGATTCGTTTACAAGAGAAGAAACACTCGACGGTGATGAGAAACCAACATGTTCGAAATGTAAGGAACGAAGACGATGCAGTAAATCATTTTCAATTCATAAATTTCCAAAAATATTGGTTATTCACCCGAAGCGCTTTTCGCAAACAAAAAGATTTAGTGGAAAACTTAATGTTGCAATAGATTTTCCAATAGAAGGGCTTGATATGAGCCATTACGCGGTTGATAACGTGGCACCTTGTATGTACAACCTCTATGCTATATCAAATCACAGTTGAACCACTTACAATGGTCACTACACAGCATTTTGCCAACATCCTTACACGGGATAGTGGCACGAATATAACGAGTCAAGGGTGCTATTAATATCATGGAAATCTTTAGTCAGTGAAGAAGCATATGTTCTCTTCTATGAACAAGATGACACAAAATCCAACCTTTAAGTTTAATAATTTTTTTATAACTAGTTTTTAAATTGTATATTTTCATTGTGAACCAATGTCTTAATGGTTTTTTCTGCAAAATTTTTTTATATATTTATATACACATTGTATTCTTATTTTGAATGTTTATTAATAATAAATAAACAAGTTGAAATTTTTTTTTATTTATTAAATGTGTTTTAAAAGAATATATTTTTTTTCGTTTTTCAATTATTACTCCTTCCGTTTTGATTTGATACCAATAGGCATCGATCATTTCTTAGCGATACAATTGTTTTATCGATACTCCACATTCAATACCTTTCGATACCTAGTATCGATATTTAGCAAGTATCGCATATCTCTAATCATAAATAATTGAGATAGAGTTTCGGGAAGTAGAACTTTTTTATTGAAAATTCCATCTCTCTAAGAATATTTTTTTCAAATTTTTTAATTACTAATGTTTTTCGAAATATTCGCAAAAAACTAAATACCTTTTCTTCATCATCTTTATTTGTTTATACCTTTTACAATTTTTTATGTGGTAAAAATACATTTTTATAGATATCATTACAAATCGCTATGCATTTTTACGAGCTCTAAGTCTACGTTTCACTATCTTCAACTTTTGAACTATATTAGTGCTTAAAAAATTGCCAGTTAACGGAAAATGGTGACGACAAAATTAAATAAGGAGATGCAGAATTCGCTGTGAATATTAGTGGATAAGTGATAATTTTTTGTGGCATCGTAGTTGAAAAAAATGTTTTACCTGTATAAATAATCCCTTCGTCACAAAAACAAATATATTTATATATAAAATAGCCAAACCAATTAATATCCCGAACTAAGATGGACACGACGAATAAAATTCGAGGCGTTACTCGACAATCCCCCCCACTACGTGTAAAAAGAACGGAGCTGCGCCCCCTTCCCGAATCGGTTTGAGTAATGTCGAAGTCTTAGCAAAGCTTGACTGAACAACATCCAACAACTTGATAGACTGGTGCGCGATATCATTTGTTCGAAAGTCCACAAAACCACTCGGTTACGTTACAGTCGATAGTGTTTGATAAGGGCGATATGACAACCAAGCCGGATTATCAGCAAACATACGGTAAGTTCCTGATAAAATTTTATATACATAGATTACATACATACATATATATAGTTTTTGTTTAGTCTTATCTGTTTCAAACGTATTTCGCGTTCTCATTCCTAGGTTGTAGGGTCTCCTTCGTAAAACTGAAAGAAACTACGTCGGGTATTTTGCGCCAAAAATTATAACCAAAGCTATAAAAAAATTACAATTTTTGTTGTAATTATATTTTTTTAAAGTTCGTTCAATAATATTACCTGTAGCGACATGCGACATCTATTCGTATTTTTATAACTTTTTTTCTCAGTGTAATTGTGATTTAAAGAGGAATTTAATTTTTCCGGAGTTTCTCGACTGGATTTTTATCAGTGTATCTATGAATTATTTAATGTTGTGTCAAAAATTACTGAAATTTAAAAAAAAATACGTTGACGCTTCATTGGTTTTTTTAAATATTTTAAGCCGTAATAAATTCTTCAAATAATCTTTTAAGAAAAATTATTGCTTTCTAATACATACCTACTGAAAACGTAGGAACAATTTTTTATTATTAATGTTTTTAAAAAGTTTTGCGTGATTAATAACTGAAAAGGCAAACATCAGTTGTCAATTTCTTTCATTCGTATACGAGTTTTATCAAAAAGTATGAATTTGGTACAATATTTGTGGCAATATTACAAACCTTAATAATCATGAAAAGTTGTTGAATTTTAATATGCGATTACAAACTCCCGCTTAAGAAAAACTGTTCTTGAAACATTATAAATTTTTATCAATAGACGAGAAAATCTGGCAACAACGCTGTCGGAATGGTTACATGACATTAAGACATCGAACCAGAAAAATGTATCTCCAAAAAAGAGTATATATAAGTTTTATAGTAGTCATATTGAAAATTATTATTTATATTATTTTAAATTTAGTATGTAGAATCCTTGTTTAAATCAAAATAAAATAACTAATACTTCAATTTTTACTTTAATATAACTCAAATTCAAAACTGTAAAGCTTTTCCCCTATTTATTTAAATTATAGTGTAAATAACATTCACCCACCTTCATAAAACTATTATTTTCTCAACGACTAATGACTGACAGTTAAGAAAATGTCTAGCATCACTTGCAAATAATAACTGGTTTAATTTTCACAGCGTGATTTAAAGATTATTATTTAAATACACAAAACTTTCAACTAAATCTTAACTCCCGGATTAAAATGGAAAATATCGAAATATCGAGTAGCCGTAGAAAAACACGAGTTTCGAAAAGGTTTTGGAATGTACAGGCACTAATCAAATTCAACCTTATACTAATCTTACATTAGAGCCTTTTTGCAGCAACTTTATTGCAGGAAATATAAATTGGATGCAAAATTAAAAACTAGTCTTCTTACATTTGAGCTTATTTGTTGTAAATTTCCAAGATTTTATTGACAATTGACGTTATTATCACATTAATTTTTAGTTTGGAATTTAAAATAAATTTAAACCCACAAAAAAGGTGGAAATTCGCTTTGAAAATTAATAAAGAAAAAACAAAAACATTACTTCTGATAATCACTACAAATGTTGTTCTTGCTGCTTATATAAAAAGGCGCATTGAAAACTGGAGGAATAGATCTTGTTGGAACAAACCATGGTTAAATAAAACAATGGGAAACTTAAAATTACAAACGAATTCAAAGATTGTAATGACTTGAAAATCTTTAAAATCTACCTGATAATGGATGAGCCAACATTCGATAAGTTGTTAGAAAAAATTGAGCATCGAATAAAAAAAAACTGATATTCGGCCATTATGCAGAACGACCAACACAATAATTATGTCGAGGCGATGAAGCACTAAAAAGGCCAAAGATAGGAAATCTTTTAGTACAGCACAGATCGAAATGCGGTTATTTGCAATCGCTTTCAAAAATTATTTATACCATTCCTACCTACTTTCTACCTATTACAAACCGGAAGTTGTATTGCTGCAGCCAAAAATGCATTAAAAAAATGCATTTTTTGAGAGGCCTTTTGGAAAATTTCATAACTTTGTAAATAAGAGTCAGAATTGGCCCAAATTGGGTACCCAGGGGTTTTTGAGGTCGCTGATCACGATTATGATGTTCAAATTGACCCCCCGAACACCTGGAGCTCAGGAACGCCGCCGAACATCATCTCCGTGGGACTATCCCGAACTTCATGCGAGGAAGGAGAGAAACTTGGCACCCGGGGGTTTTTTGGGTCGCTGAATTCAAATATTCCATCGGTGAATACCCCACGGACACCTGGTGCGCCCAAACCTGGACGCGGACGCCATCTTCGAGAATTTTCCTGGAAACATCGACAAAAACAAAATCGTTATGGGGCCGTTTTGTGTGCGCTGAATCTGAATTTCATGTGGAAAACGACCCCCCGAACACCTGGTGCATCCAAACGTGGACCTGAACGTCATCCCCGAGGGTTTTCCAGACACAATTGAAGAAGACGAACCGAAAACCGTTATGGGGGGTTTTTTGGGTCGCTGAATTCAAATATGGTACCTGCGAACACCCCACGGACACCTGGTGCGCCCTAACCTGGACGCGGACGTCATATTCGAGAATTTTCCTGGAAATATCGACAAAAACGAAGCGAAAATCGTTATGGGGCCGTTTTGTGTGCGCTGTAGACCTGTAGTCTCTTATGTTAATGCTCCTAATAATATATTGGCAAAGAAGCTCAACAATATACTCAATACTTACGGATATGAATCTCAGTACTCAATTAGAAATTCAATAGAACTAATCAAAAAGTTGAAAGCAATCCACTTGCAAGGTAACTATAAAATCATTTCGTTCGATGTAACTAATATGTTTACTAACATTCCTCCTAAAGAATGTCTAATACTTGTAAGAAAATTACTAGAAGATAAAAATATTAATCCAGGAATAATATCAGATATACTTAATTTATTTGATGTATGCAAATCAAAATTATTTCACTTTTGACAATAAGATATATATTCAAAATGAAGGTTTACCAATGGGAAGCCCTATATCACCTATTTTAGCAAACATTTTTATGGACAATTTAGAAAGAAAGATCTTTGAAAGTAATATTTCGAAAAATATTTTATTTTGGTATAGATATGTAGATGACATATTAGCTTGTTTTATGGGTAGTGAACGACAATTAGATGTATTTTTCAACCACATCAATAATTTACACCCGAAAATAAAATTTACATTAGAAATTGAAGAAAATAGCACAATAACTTTTCTTGATTTAAAAATTCAAAGAGTTAATAATGTACTTGATTATTCAATTTACCGAAAACCAACACAGACTGATGTGACAATTCCATTCAATTCTAACCACCCTATGTGACACAGACTAGCAGCATATAATTCAATGATACATAGAGCTTTTTCAGTTCCTATGAACAAATGTAATTTTGATAGAGAGATTAATACAATTAGACAAATAGCAACATCTAACGGTTATCCATTAGATATGATAAATAAGCTAATTAGTAAAAAAGAAGAAAAAGTGGCATTACAACTAATATATCCTAAACAAGCTGATGAAATTAAAACTTATAAAACCATCACATATGCAGGAAATATTTCTAATATTATTTCAAAGATAATATCTTCAGCAACGAATACAACAATTTCTTTTAAAACAGAAAGTAACGTTAGTACAAAATTGTTAAATGTAAAAACAAAAATACCACTATTAAAGAAGTCAGGTATATATAAACTCAAATGTCCAGAATGTAATGCTGTCTATTTGGGTCAGACCCTTAGGAATTTTGAAATACGATACAGTGAGCACTTACGAGCATACAGATTAAAACAACCAGATAAATCCTACTACGCAAAACATCTACTTGACACCAATCATTCATTGACACCTAACACAGAACTAGAAGTGCTGCATATTTGTGAAAAGAAACAAGAACTGGATTTCCTTGAAGAACTGGAAATTAGAAGACATTTAAGAAACCCACAATATGAAGTTGTCAATAAACAGTTAAATCTAGGGAGTTCTCCACTAATAAACTGTCTTCTTAAGTGATAATTGTAAAGATCAGCAGATATAGTTTTCCTGGTTTTCTATATCATTGCACAGTTATACTGATCTTAATTGGAAAAATGATATCCAGGATATCACCATAGGGCTAATAATATCTAAGCTTCAATATTTGTAATATCACTTCTTCTTCTTTGTTCTATAAACATATATTAAGCCAATCACAAGTTAGGTTACTTCTTGGTCTAGCCAAAAATAAATACTAAACATCAGGTAGGCATAAAATGAAATGTAACTTCTGTCATTCTGACGATGATATTGATTTATCGAAACAATTGTCAATTTTTTAGAATTCTCAATAACTTTTATTATATTGTGGAATTAACTAGAGACCGTGAGTTTCATTTAAAAACACTAACATTTCTATATTTTTCAAGCCTGAAAGTTGCAGTGAAAATGGGCCGAAACGCATGCACAATTATGATTCAACAAAGGCCAGCAATTAAATTGCTAGCAATTTCTTTAAAAAGGCTGTAATGTAAGATTCGTTTTATTTTCCCAGGGATCAAAATCTATTTAAGTTCAAATTAGCATGCTTATTATTCAATTGATTTTTCTTTTAAACTTTTTGTATATCTATATACTAATGAAAATTTTGTTACCAACTTTTCCTTCGGTGTACTTAGTTGTTAAATTGCAGTTTCATCTCGGTCCAGACAAGTTTCAAAGTGGCTGACTTTAGGATACAAGATCTCTCACACGAGAAATGCTTTGTGAATAATTATCTGCTACAGACAAATTCTCTTTTCGGAAGTAATTGCACAAGTGCATCAAAATTACCGATAATTTTGCATGACAGCGTGTTGTCTAAAAACTGCATGAGTTCATTTTCATATTTTGGAGAAAGAGCCCGACACCGAAAGTGGAGGGGTCTTTTAACAAAATATGAAAATGACCGAATGCAGTTTTTCCAAGACAACACGCTCGAATTCAAAATTATCTGGTTATTTTGATGCACGAGTGTAATTCGGGGGAATATTTCCCGAATACAAATATTGGTTTAAATATTAAATTCCTATTTCTATTTTTTAATACAAAATATCCATTTTAAAACATGCTGTTAGGTGCAAACAAAATAAAAAGACCCAAAAATACGACTTTTTCATAACTATTTTTAAAAGAAAGAACGGAAATATATAGTAAAACGATTTAAACCTAAACTAAAAGTTGCAGGAATTGCAATGAAATACACAATTGCAATAACTCTTTGTGTTCTGATTAGACAATGCAGATACCGGTTTATTAACGGCTGAAGATGTTTGAAAGTGTTGTGGAACATCATTACCACGCATTTTTGTCACTATTTCTTCATGGTGATTTTCATCCGAATCTGATTTTAATAATATCTGTACACTGGGCCGTAGTAAAACGAGTCCGATTAAATTGGAGTTTCTATGCTATTTAAAGAAACAGAAGATTTTCAAAAATATCAAGAACCTAAAAGGAACTAGAATTTCTATTGTACATGATCAAACCAAACTGTAATTAGCTGAGACCAAAATTTTAAGAACACACCCGTATCTTGCCAAACAAAACAACGAACCAAACTGCTTCATTAAGGGGAGAAAGCTTCATGTAAATGGGACTACATATCATGCATCACAACTAACAGATCCAGCTGAAGAAGAAAGCACTAAAACGCATACTTCCAGCAGCGATCCTGGAACACCTGTTCACCATCAAACAATCAAAACACCAGAAATAGACGAAAAAGAACGTCGAGACCGAAATCAACCAGACAAAGAAGCAGTAAATCAAAAACTGGAAAAACCACACGCACCCAACGACAAGAAGAACTTTTCAAAAGTGGCCTCAAACGGAAAACCAGATCCAAATCTCCATTACAGAACCAGGAACAATTCATCCTCAAATGTGAAGAGGGTATAACTTCATCTCTTCTCTTCACTGTTGTGTGCTCTGTTTTCTTATTTGATATTTCTCTTGAGAGGGCTATGGTTAAGATCATACTCTCTTAATAGTTAGATGCAAAGTTATACTTTTGTTATTTTTTAAAATTATTTCAAGTGATCTCATATCCTCAGTTTGTCCCTAGTTTCACAAAACTGTACCAGGTCGCACAATGGATCCTTACATTAGGGATGTGAATTGAGAACCTTTCAATACTTCAGAGTTGAAGTCAACAAATGAAATTAATAATATTTACAACAATATGAATGGTCAGAAATTCACTATTTTCCATCAAAATATATGTAGCGTAAACAAAAACCTGGATAAATTGAAAATATTTTTACATCAACTTTCATTTTCCTATGATTGCATAGTTTTGAGTGAAACCTTTACTGTGCATGACTACAGCTTGTTTCAGCTTGAAAACTACGACTTACTATATAGTGAGGGTAATATAAACAAAAATGATGGAGTTATAGTTTTTATTAAAAATAAATTTGAATATAAACATAATGTGATATCTATAGGAATGTGTCGTGCCATACAAGTAATATTAAAAACGAAAAATAGTAATCAAATGGCTATAACCTCCATATATAAGCCTCCACCAGTTAATGATGATGCATTTCTCTGTGATCTCGAGACATACCTAGAAAAAGCAAGTAAATTAAAAATTACCGAGCACATTTTAATCGGCGATATTAATATAAATTTGAAATTGACTAGCGATAATGTTTCCAATTATTTGAATATTATGGAAGAGTACGGCTTTTGTTCTCTAATAAATAAGCCCACTAGAGTTTATGGTTTGTCTGAAAGTTGCATCGATCACATTTTTTATAGTAGCAGGAAGAACAACGTAGATAATTGCTTATCATCTGTGTATGACACATTTATAAGTGACCATAGGGGGATTTTTGCAGTTATCCCATCATCTCCAACATTAAAATCCCAAAAGGAGCATACTATAAAACACGTAAACTATAACAAACTGAAACAACACTTGCGCAAACATGATTGGACCGAATATAAAAACCATATTGACGTAGATCAAAAGGCAACTTACTTAATATAAACTCTAAGCTCATACATTTCATCTAACACGATTGCGACGAAAGTGAATCGTGGGTTCATGAAAAGGAAAAAATGGATTACAAAGGGTGTAATAACTTCTATTCAGAGAAGAAATAAACTCTACAGGGAACTTTCTAAAGACCCTGAAAATGTCGAAAAAAAGAGAGAGTACTTAAATTACAGGAGAATTGTCGATAGAACTATTAAGGCAGCAAAGTTAAATTATTCCTCAGAGTGAAAATAGTTCGAAGCAATTGTGGACTCTGATAAAAGGTTGTAAAAATAGTAATAATAATCAAAATAAAGATAAAATAGAGGAAATCGTTACAGAGGATGGAGCCACGGCTAAGGAACCTATACATATAGCACAAAAATTTAACGACTTTGTCGCTGACGTTGGAGAAAAATTAGCAAGAGAAATAAATATTCCAACTAATCCTCTCTGCAAAAACGATCGAATTCAGATGAATACATCCTTCTTTTTAACACCTGTAACAGAGTCAGAAGTATTAAACATTATTAAAACATTAAAAAACAAAAAGGCACCAGGTATAGACAACATTGCATCTGAAGCTATCAAAGAAAATGCAGAAGTGATCGCTCCATATTTAGTAGATTTGATCAATTCCATTTTCGAAACAGGGAAGTGCCCAGCAGAATTAAAAAAGGCCATAATCACTCCAATACTTAAAAAAGGGGATAAAAAATGTTTATCAAACTACAGACCTATCTCACTAATATCAACAGTTGCAAAAATTTTCGAGAAATCCCTAAAATCTAGGTTAACTGCATATTTAAATAGATACAATATTTTATCACAATCTCAATTTGGTTTCCGGGAAGGACTTTCAACAAGTGATGCTATAGTTGCCTTGATAAACCAAATCTATGCCTCCCTGGATACAACTAAGACATCAATATGCGTGTTCCTGGATCTTGCCAAGGCATTCGACACCGTATCTCATAGTCAGCTCCTGGGGGCCTTGGAGGATATAGGAATTCGCGGAGTTCCATTGAACTTATTTAAAAGTTACTTGAGCGATAGAGAACAAGCTGTTGAAATAGAAGCTTGTATTAGCCACAATAGGAGAATCAAATTTGGAGTACCTCAGGGCACAGTTCTGGGACCAACCCTATTCTTAATATATATTAATAACTTGTTTCATTTGAAAACTAAAGGAAACATCATCGGTTTTGCTGACGATACGGTGATATTTTACCAGGGTAATACGTGGCAAGAGCTGAAGGAAGAAATTGAGACAGATTTTAACAATATTTCTGAATGGTTTGACTGTAGGCAGCTGACGATTAATTTTCAAAAGACGTTTTTTGTCCCATTCTGTAGCTATAAAAATAGGTTACCCCAATTTACCGAGTTAAGAATAGACAAGTCAGGAAAAAAAATAATAAAATTGAAGAATAGTATTAAATATCTAGGAGTAATTATAGACTCCCACCTTAGATGGGATTTACATATAAATAATATTGCAAACAATTTAAGACCACTATTATACAAAATCAAATATATGAGAACTATCTTGAAACCTGCTTATCTGAGAGTAGTGTACCACTCACTTGTTGAATCCAGAATTAACTACGCTATATTGTGGTGGGGTTCTGCATCAAAAACACACCTGAAAAAATTAGAAGTCATACAAAGAAGGTTTTTGAAAATAATTTACAAAAAAACAAATACTTACCCAACTAACTCTCTATTCTCAGAAACATCGTTATTGGATATTAGACAGACATATTTCTACAATGTCGTTATATACATTTATAAGAATAAATCAACACTACTCCAAATAATCGATCACAATTACAACACCCGATACAAACTTAAAGAAAATATAGAAATTGCTATAAAAAACAAAACCATTGGACAAAAATCATTGAAATTTCTAAGTACCATAATTTATAACTTTTTACCAACCGCATACAAAAATTATTTATTAGAAATTAACTCGATAGGGCTTTTCAAATCATATATGAAATCATTTATCTTACATGTTGAGAGGTCCACTGTTCACTCCCTGATTGAGAGAGATATTTTAAATGTGTAGATTTAAGATGTAACCAAAAAATGAGATATAAACGTTGGAAGCAATAAAGGAATACTCAATTAGACAAAAGAGTGTAATGCATCTGGCAGCAAATTGAAATAGGGATAAAATGTATTTGAAACGTGAATTAAAGAAAAGAACGTGGTAATATAATATGTTTGTACAATACCTGTTGTGATTTGTATTGTTGTATCTGCTTTACCAGTTTTGTCATAATAATTTTCTTGTTATACATACTGTTTATTGTCTTTGCTAATGAATAAAATAATTGATATGAAAAAAAATTATAATTATATTCATATATTCTAATACGTAATTCAATTCTTAAATATTTTTAGTAGATGTAGTTTTTTTTATACCACAAACAAGTATGTACCTATACTTCCGTGGTTATTTGGTTTATTCGGATGATATTGTTTTGTCTTTTATGTGTATTGTGAAATATTATGTATATTTTTTCCCGAATAAATTTATTATTATTATTATCCATTTGAAGATACGGCGTTATTGATTTGGAATTGGAATGGCAAGTGATTTTTATAAGTTGCTGCTCGCCAACACCCTTTTTAGTGAGATTGGAGACAGCCGTAACTCGTAAGGAATGGTTAGTTAGTTTAATATTCTCTGTATTCAAACCTGATATTTTGGCTTGTATGTTAGTCCATTTGCTTACTGTATTTCGTCCAGCGGGAACATTTTTAAACCATTTTCTGTTCAGCTTCCAAGCGGGATTTATGGTAAGAAAAAGTCGATTTGTTTTTATTCCATCCCGTTTTTCTAAGAATTTCTTGTATAATCGAATGGGACACAAATCAGGATTGATTGTATTCATTATTAGCCATTTCGGTGAAGTGCATGGTTTTTCCCCTCCTTGCGTGTCTTAGTAAATACAGGGTCGTAAATAGTCCTTCCTGTTTTTTCACCTATGTAATTTTTTTCTTCTTTAAAGTATGAAATTAAGCACTTGTAGCCTTCTCCACCACGCCAAGCTAACTCAAAAGCAAAAACAAAAAATACCTTCCTTTGTAACCCATCACAACCACGTACCATATTGTGAAATTCATCGTACTTTAGAAAAACTGCACTTTCTTTTCTTCTCTGGCTATTTTGAATTCAATGTCTTTACTTGTCAAACTGATTTTATTTTCAATTATCATGGATTCACAATGGGATTACCGTGGATACGTAAACAATGCAATTATCGCAGTGCTCTTTCGGCTTCTACAGTACAGTTACCGCTGTAATAAATCAATAACTGCACTCCTCTTAGGGGATTTTTTACACATGAGGGAAATATTCCTTAATATTACTTCAATTAGCACTTTAGTTTAATTTAATCGATTACATATTATTTTTAAATAATTATCAAAAATACTGATCTCAAATTACAATCCTCCTTTCTTTTTAAAATCTGACACTGATACAAATTTTCATTTTTTATGCGATTATAACCAATCAAAATTGAACCATTCATTATTTTACCTTTCATATAAGATCGCTCCAAAACTTTAAAACTGACAACCCTTTTTATATTTTTAATATCATTACATATTTTAGATTAGATACAGGGTGTCCCGTTGATGTTATCAATGTTAGTTCCTTATATTGTTTGAAAAAATAATCTATATCTCATCGTTGATCGGTAAATTACAATATGGTTTTTAAGATGGAATATGATTTGTTACATATTTTATGATAAAATCTTTGAATTCTTTTTTTGAGTCGTACCAGCCTTTTTGGCTGCATTTCCGCTAGCTTTTGGTGTCATTTTTTTTTCAAAAACACTAAAATAACTTATCTTTTAAAATACAGACAGAAACTTTGAATTATGCCACAATTTTCCCATCTTAAAATTTTAGTGTTCACTTTCAAATTTGGGTAAATATTGTGCATGTGTATATATCAATATTAATTTTATTTTATATAAAATTGGAATTGTTTGCAATTTACAAACAACACTAAGCGTTTTAACACTAAAAATGTCGGATAACGATAGTAAATAACTGTGTGGTCTAATAGTAATAGACTTAAAAATATAATTGGAAGAAAGAGGTCTTGACAAAAATGGCACCAAGCAAGTTACGATCCAGAAACATATCTATTTGATGATACAGAGAAGAAAAAATATTCAACTCGTGTGTCAACTGAAAATTATGAAAAATCAGATAAATGTGACGAGGATAGAAAAAAACTGAAGCTGTGAAGAATAATGATGGTGATACTGAAACTAAAAAGGATCCAGAACATGAAGGACCTGAGTCACCAATTCGTCTTACTTTAGATGATGAAGAAGCTATAAATGAAGTAAAGAGTGAGACATCTGAAAAATCTAAGGAAACTACAGGAAAAAATGAAGATAAGAAGAATGATGACGGTAGTTTGCAGCCAACTGAACAGACAGAGGAAAATGCTGTAGCCAATGGAGGAACAAAAGATGGAGACAATAGCGGATCGACAGAGAATAGCAAAACTTCCTAAAAATTGCAGAAGAAAGTATTAAATCTAATCCAAATGTTGTTTGGATAAGTAACATAGCTCAAAATACTAGAGCCAGTGAATTAAAAGCTGCTTTATCAGCCTGTGGAAAAGTGACTGAGGCAAAAGTTGTCGTAAATGCAAGGTTCTTGTTGTTTTGGATATGTCATCATGAGCTCTGTGGAGGATGTCGAGAGTGTTATAGCCAAGCTCACTAACACTGAACTGAATGGGCAGATAATGGAGATTCAAAAATTTTTGATCTGGTTCGAGTGGAACAAATGGAACAAAAGAAGGTAATGCCATTGTTATATTGAAAATTGAAGATTATAAGTAAAAAATAAATAGCGATGTACAAATTCTTAGAGCAGATCCAACAAAAAAGTTTTCTAATAATATAAGAGATATTGTTAATGATTCAAATGATCTTTTAAATAATTCTGCATCATAAATAAAAATCCTCAATCTTCTCAGTTATATGGAACCATTAAATTTCGGATGCAGCTGAAATATATTTTTGAACCGATTTACAAATAGGTCTCGATGAACGTTTTTCTGGGTCCGTTGCGACACATGGTGCATAACAAAGAGTTAGATACATTCGTCTTTGGTATAAATATCAACATGAACATTTTTGAATATATTGTTGTCAAGGTACTTAGGTATATTTGGCATTTAAGTTTCAGATTTTGAATATGTTTCGTCCAGGTGAATCTTTGATCGCATATCATTCACAGGAACTCAATTCCAGCCACATCTGAAATCTATTCGTCAATTTTTATGAAATATGGAGGCTTTAATATTGGAATTACAATAGCGGGTGAACTTTTTTTTAGCTGAAACCAGTTTAAGGAAAAAAAAATTCAGTATATAGATGCTTCCCCAAACACAAAACCACAAAAAATTTTCTGCGGAAATGCATCATTTTCCGACTTTAGAATAACTGAAACTAGTTATATGAAAACTTTGGGTGGATTTTTCTTTGCTGAAACCAGTTTCAAAAAAAATTTGTTTTTTCAGCATATAGATGTCTACCAAAAACAAAATCACTAAAATTTTTCTGAGGAAATGCATCATTTTCCCGACTTCAGAATAACTGAAACCAGTTACATGAAAACTTTTTTATGCTTTACATTTCAAACACATTCTTAAACATAACTACGCAAAAGAACTCCTGCGGAAATATGTGATTTTCCTACAGGTGTTATTTGTACAGTGGTTGTGCCTTGCAGATAAATGAAAACTTATTTTTGTTAAGTATATATAAAATATGCGAAATGAGACAACATACTCAGAAAAAATATTTATTAAATAACATCTTTAATGTCAAATGACATTTTTAAAACTAAATTTTTTAGAAATTATCGGAAATAAAACTGAAATTCAACTGTAAACTTTTAAGAAAAAAACTTATAAACATATATGTACCAGTATCAAATAAAGGAACAAAATTTGCCTTGCGGAATAACTCTTTAAAGTCGAACTCTAAAGTCACCGTACTCCATTTTAATTGAATTTAATAGTTCAACCATTGGATTTCTTACAATACCGCCTCCAAAGGTATTAACAAAGTTCATCAGGAAACTCATCTTCAGGAATATGCTGACCTATCAAATACCATTTCGCTGCATTTCATTGAGATTCTATCCTCTGGGTATGTGTCCCATCATCCGCCACAAATTCCACGCTATGATTTACTGTGTGATGAATATAACCGTAATTGGAAAGTCCACTGTAAGCTTTCCAATCATCCGTATGAATAATAGATCCCACTGTCACATGATTTTTAATAATTTCTATAAGTGTAGCAGCTTCTCTTTTATTTTGCGGACAAACACCTAGCCTCAGATCTTCTGAGTTTTCAGCGATCATTCACAAAACCCAATAACCCTCCATAACTCGTCCACGATTGTGCTTCCTTTTCCCAAATTTCGATTCGCCAATCTAAAAATAAAAATTTCTTTTATTCAATTTGTTAATGTGTTATTAAAATATAAACCTTAAAATATTAAGTTGAGTTAAATCGCCTTCCCGACCTTCAATACAGATCAATGAATAATATCTATTCCTATCAGCTTAATATCGCTTAAAATCTCAAGACACAAGCCTGCACTATGATTCCTAGCCCTCCAATTTTCGGCAGAGATGCCTGCATTGAAGTAAAAGCACTGGTAATCATCTCCTGACAATACTTCATCCGAGCAGATATTTATACCATTGATAAAGGCCCTTCTGAACTACTTACACCAACACATATCCGTTCATATGATTCTCCGTGAGCGAATCCAAAAAGAATCCTGCATATAAATATTTAAGGAAAAAAAAGTTTAAAATAAAAAGTCTTACCTACCTAAACTCTTTTTCTGGTGGAAGATGACTATTTTCAAACCAGGTTTCCTTTGCAACAGAAAACGAAGATTTGCATTGTTGTCGTTTAGAACACCTATATATTCCCAAATCTGTTTCTGAAAAATAATAATGCGAAAATATATCCATATTACTCGTATGTCCTTTACATTTTGTCCTACAGTAAAGTGGTCGAGGTATTGAGCCTTCATTTTTCGCAAATTCATAAGCTTCCTGCCTAGTTTTCGGTGGATTTTGCTCAGTTATAACAAAATAAGACATCATTTATCCTCTAGGTATCCGTATTTCTACTCCTATAACACAGATTATACTAACAATAATAAAACTCATATCTTAACAACATTTAAAAACCTATTGAACGTTTTTGCAGATGCCTTTTTACAGGGTCGCCGATTAAAGTTCGAATCAATCTAAATCTACAATATTTTATCAATAAATGAAAATGGTATATTTCCGCAAGAAGTTTTTTGCGTGTTTATGTTTAGAAAATTGTCTAAAAGGTAAAACAGAAACGTATTTTCTTGTAACTGGTTTCAGCCATTATAAAGTCGGAAAAATGAAAATTGTGCATTTCCGCAAAAAAATAGAGTCTTTCTGTTTAAAAAATATTCCTATTGGCAAATAAACGAATATTTCTCACATAACTGGTTTCAGCTAAACGAAAGTTGATCAACAATAGCTATTAGTACTAGAAATATAGTTACACTTAAGAATCATCTCTGTAGTATTCCATTAACACCGTTTTTAAAGGTCAATAGGTGCCATTAGCTATGACCTCAAAAACACGATTTTTTAAAAAGTTACAAACAAATTTTAACATATTCCCTTTTAAAGACCAATTTTATAATGTTTTTATGATCTTGTGACACCAAACAATGTCACAGGCTTTCTATATATCAATATAATTGCTAAAATATATTGTTTATTAGCAAAGTTATCAATTGTTGATATTCGTTTTGTGAAACCTCGTCGTGTAAAAAATGTTCTTGAAGGAAATATAAATAAAGGGGTTCATTTAAATTAGTTAGCAGGTCGAAAGGACCTATTAAGTAATCACATATTACACCACATTTAATGTAACCTTAAAATCGTGCGGAATATGTGTTTCTTTTTTAGCATGTGCATTTTCATAACCTCACAAATGATTGTTGGTCCAATTACTCGTCTGGTAAGTTGCCTCATCAGTAAAAAAAATGTATCAAGAACATCTTGCAAAAATTGGGCAAATTGAAGATGTGCAGGTAAATCTTGAGGTGATAAATTCTGAACAGGAGTGTAATGATTGGATGCAGTTTTTGCCTCTTCAATATTCTAACTTAACACGAATTAAAATTTATTCTTCTCCATCGACAGTGATAGTTTTTGTACCTCCGTGTTGACTTCACTGTATGTATAAAGAAAAACTGTTTGCTTGTACTGAAAACCCATAAAATGTAATAAAGACCTAGGAAAAATATCATATTTTTATAGTGTTCAACATGTTTTACTTTTCCCCCCAACGTATCTAATATGCGAGTAAAGTATTGGTGTACCCACAAAAAAGTTGAGTTATTTTTACATTTTTCATCAAGAACAACACGAAAAAATGGTTTTTAGAAAAAAAAATCCTGTGTGTATGTCGTCGTCGTCGCTTTCCTCGGCCACTTTTCGTTACATGTCTTGTTAGCACGATACAGCCTCTGGAGTGCAACAAATCACCAATTTTATGATTGAATATTGTTCAGGACATCTCACAGATGAACCCTATTGATTTTCAGCCGACCAGAGCCAGTACAACAGGTGCTATGGTACTTGAAGTACGACATTTTTGTCATTTTTGGAGAAATTTCACTTTGTTAGCACGATACAGCCTCCGGAGTATATACAAGTGACCAATTTTATGATTGGATATTATTCAGGGCGTCTCAAAGATGAATTCGATTGAGATTCAGCTCACTAAAGCCAGTACAACGAGTGCTGTGGTACTTGAGGTACCAAATTTTTGTCATTTTTGGAGAATTTTCAGTTTGTTAGCACGATACATCCTCCGGAGTGTATACAAGTGACCCATTTTGTGATTGAATATTGTTAAGGGCGTCTTATAGATGAACTTTATTGATTTATAGCTCACCAGAGCTAGTACAACAGGTGCTATGGTACCTGAAGTGCCACATTTTTGTCCTTTTTGGAAGAATTTCGTGTTTAGTACGATACATCCTCCGGAGTGTGTACAAGTGGCCAATTTTATAATTGGATATTTTTCAAGGTGTCTCACAGATGTACCCTATTGATTTTCAGTTGACTATAGCGAGTACAGCGGGTCCTATAAATTAAGAATTTCTGATTGTTAACACGATACATCCTCCGAAGTGTATACAAGTGACAATTTTTTGATAGAATATTAATCAGCTCATCTCACAGATGCGGGAAAGTTAGTTTTAATCCTTAAAAATGTTTATTTTTATGTTTATTTGTCAGTATTTAAATTCAACGTTACTTATTTATGGCATACTTATGGGGAAGGAAGGCGGCGATGGAAGAGAATATTATTAACCTACTTCTTTTTAAAGATAAGCAAACGGTAATTGGATTTGTTTAAAAACGCATGTCCTTCCATTGACGCAACTTATGTTACTTTTCCGCCGAACCTATCTAATATGTTGGAATTTTGAAAAAAAAAATTTACGTATTTCATCAAGAACAACACGAAAAAACGGTTTTTAGAAAAAATCATGTGTGTATGTCGTCGTCGTTGTCGTCGGCCACTTTTCGTTACAGTTTTTGTTAGCACGATACAGCTTCCGGAGAGCAACAGGTCACCAATTTTATGATTCACTATTCTTCAGAGCATCTCAATGATGAACCCCATTGATTTTCAGCTCTGCAGAGCCAGTACAACGGGTGCTATGGCACTTGTAGTACGACATTTTTATCATTTTTTGAGAAATTTCAGTTTGTTAGCAGGATACAGCCTTCAGAGTGCAGCAAGTCACTAATTTTATGATTGAATATTATTCAGGATATTTCACACATGAGCTCTATTGATTTTCAGCTCACCAGAGCCGGTACATCAGGTGCTATAGTACTTTAAGTACGACATTTTGGTCATTTTTAGAGAAATTTCAGTTTGTTAGCACGATACAGCCTCCGGAGTATATACAAGTAACCGATTTTGTTATTGGATATTATTCAGAACGTCTCAAAGATGAGCCCTATTGATACTCAGCTTACTAAAGCCAGTACAACGGATGCTATAGTACTTGAAGTACCAAATTTTTGTCATTTTTGGAGAATTTTCAGTTTGTTAGAACGATTGATCAATTTTATGATTGAATATTGTTCAAGGTGTCCATAGATGTACCCTATTGATTGTCAGTTGACTAGAGCGAGCACAGCGGGTTCTATAAATCCAGATATACTAAGTTTATGGTTATTTTTGGAGAAATTTCGGTTTGTTAGCACGATACATCCCCCGAAGTGTATACAAGTAACAATTGTATGATAGAATATTGTTCAGGGCCACAGATGCGGAAAAGTTAGTTTTAATCTTTAAAACCGTTTATTTTTTATTCAGAAAAGTGTCTAAATTCAATTACTTCTAGAATCGAAAAGAAAATTCTTTGTATAGATGTGCAAAGTTTAATAATAATTAGCCACAACCTAACATCTTAAGATTTCTTATGGATCCTAAATTTTTAATGAATTTGTATACAAGATGTACATGATAGCCAACTTTTTATATATTTGTTATTATAATGTGAATTTTACTTCCTCAATGATTGCTATAATCTATCATGGATTTGGTTCATATGTATTTTCTTCGATATTTTGATATTTTAAAATTTAATTCTTCGTACTTTTCTAGACAAGCACTGACGATGAGTTAAAGTCGAAAGCACTCTACTATTTATTATTCAACTTTACACATTCTATATAAAGAATTTTCTTGTCAGATTCTAACCTGAAAATTGTGCATAAAGCTTATCAAAATTAATTGTTAATTATTTTTATACCAGTCCGTTAAAAATTGAAATTTATAGATTTATTTTAAAATAAAAAACGATTAAAACTGAATGTGTTTATAAAAATATAACGTATAATAATTATAATAAAATATTAAGTACATTTACTCATACAAACGATTCTGTTGAAAATCTCCAATCGATGATAAGAACGTAGTCTGAATAAAGGTCAAAAGGTTACTTTCAAACGACATTTTATTGAGACTGAATTCGAACATGAACTAAAATACTTAATATGTATAATTTATATCAGTCATTATGAAAATATTTACCGTTATTCAACAGAGGAAAAAAATTGGAATTTTAAAATTAATATTATTACAGTTATTACACATAAAATCAATAGAAACTCAACATTTTCTTTGTATTCATACTTAATTTTAAAATCACAACGTAAACTTTCAAAAAATTGGCTTTTAATGTGTTTCTATTAAATCTTTTCAAATCCATAAAAGGTAATTATCCCATTTCTGACGTTTATTACAAATATTTATTGTTGTTTGTTGCTCCGTAATGAGTTTCTATTCAATTCGGAGATTTTCCTTTGTGTAAATAAATATTGAACAAAGTTTAAAGAACTAGTAACAATGGTTACTAAATTTAATACATATATACATATATTATATGCTTTGTCACAGCACGTTAATGTGTTGTAAAACTACTATTTAATAACGGATAGATGCCCGTCACTTCCTTGTCAATTTGACTGTAGTTCAGCTTACATTTTCTCAAACTGCGTGAGGAAAAACTAATTGGTCTTTCGCTTCCATCACTATAACGATGATAAATTATAGTTCCAAGACCTACTGGGGATGCGTCGGTTGCAAGTACTAAGGGCAAATCTGGGTTGTAGTGAACGAGAACATTATCACTTGCTATTTCTGATTTTACCCTTTGGAAACTTTATTCACATTTGGATGTCCATATATATGGTTTGTCCTTTTGAAGTAGATTGTTGAGTGGGTGAAGGATAGTAGCTAAGTTTTTTATGAATTTATCATAATAGTTTGCTAGGCCAAGGAATTCCCGAAGTTCATTAATATTCTCTGGTTTCTTACTGCTCATGATGGATGCTACTTTATCTTTTGTTTTGTGGAGGCCCTGAGCGTCAATAACGTGTTCAAGATACTGTATACTGGTTTGAAAGAATTTGCACTTATCCTGGTTCAGTGTTAGGTTGGCGTTTCTTAAGCGTTGCACGATACGTAATTTTGTCATTACTTCGTCAGACGTTTTACACTGTACTATAATGTCGTCAAAGAAGCATTGTATTCCCTTTATTCCTTGTCCATAAACTGTTGCCAAAGAGAAGGTGCTACTTTTACCCCAAACATAAGGCGGTTCACTCTGTACAGTCCTTTGTGTGTACTTAATGTTTGCATGAGTGCACCTTCTTCATTCATTTTCATGTGAAGGTACGCGTTACTAATATCCAAGGTGCAAAATAGTTTTCCTCCATTCATTTGTGAGTAAATATCTTCTATTCTAGGTATCGGATAGTTTTCGTCCTTTATGACTTTGTTCACTGTAACTTTATAGTCAGCACAAATCCGCACTTGGCCATTTGGCTTGACAACGGGCACAATAGGGGTACCCCAGTCAGAGTGTTTAACTTTTGTTATTATGCCACATTCTTCAAGTCTTTTAAGTTCGTTTTCTACTTTAGTTTTGAGGGAAAATGGTACCTGTCTTGGCTTAATAAAAATTGGTGTAGCATCATCGAGAAGCCTAAACTGTCCCAAATACTCAGGTATTTCACCGATTTTTTTATCAAAGATATCACTAAATTCACTCAAAATGTTTGTCAGTTTGAAGGTTGAGTTGTTTTCAGACTTTTGATTTCACCCCAGTCTAACCTGGCCTCTCGTAGCCAGTCCCTTCCGAATATGGCATCTACATTTTGATCAATAAGATACAGTTTTACCACAAATGTCTGTGTCTTGTACATGCATTTAGCAAATGTGATCGCTCTTGGTTTGAAAGCTTCTCCAGTATAAGTGCGAAGTTCAATATTTGTTGAAAATATTTGGAGAGGTATATTCAGTTTTTTAAACTCATTGTAAGACATTGTACTAAGGACTGCTCCCGTATCTAATTCCATGGGTACAGGCTTTACTTCTATGCTAATCTCAACCATAAATTTGTCATTGCACTTGTCACTAAGAACGTTGATTTCATATTCGTTTTCACTATTTTCAGATCCATTTTCAGTTTGATGTTGTCTTACATTTTTGGGTACCAATAGTTGAGATTTTTCCTGTAAATACTTAACAATGTGTACAACTTTTCTACACTTTCGACATTCTGTATCTATAAATCGACATTGATTAGCCCTGTGTGAAGATGAACCACATCTATAACATTTGCTTCTAAGTTTGTCGATTCCTGTCCTTGAAGATTGTGGGCTAAGAGGCGTTTGTGTATTCGTGTCGTCCCTTGTTTTGTTATTCCTACTGTCACTGACATTTCTGGTGCCGATTTTATTTAAACCAACTGGTTCTGTAGTTTTATTATGTATACTCATACTTTCTAACTTGGCCAACTCTATAGCCGAAGCTATGTTAACTATGTCTTGGTAAGTGCGTTTCTCTCGATCTTGAAGCAATCTCGTTCGAATGTTCATGTCATTAATCCCACGAATAAACTGTAATTTGAGAAACATTTCTGCCACGGACTTTCCACATCCACAATTAAAGTCGCAGTTAATTGTCATTTTTTTGAGAGCTACTGAAAACGTTTACAGATTCATGTTCGTTTTGTGTTCTAGAAATAAATTTGTGTTGTAGAGCAATTGGCTTGGCTGTGGGCAAACAAAATTCTGTACTAGATGTACTAACTCATTATAGTTTTTTGACAATGGATTTTCAGGAGCACAGATATCATAAAGCTGCTGGTGCAACTGGGAAGTAAGGGCGTGCAGTAATGTGTAAACCTTACTTTTATCATCAATGAGTTGACCTTTTAGATGTAGAAATACCTCTAGTTTTCTAATAAAATTTGTAATCGTTTCATCAGGATTATGAGGAGTAAAATTGATGCTGCCTGGTGTAAAACCATGTGAGGTACAAACAGTTCAATCGGTAAGATGAGTAAGGTATAGTAATTGAACTAGTAGGTTTTAGATTCTCTATTAAGTCCTGTAATTTAGCTGTAAGTTGTAAGTATTCATCTTCAACATTGCATCTACAGTCTATTTCGTTCTCTAACTCGTTTTCCTCAGTTAGAGAATCGATACTATCCTGAATTCGGTTCCGGTGCACTTCGTAACCCTCCGAATTTTATGTTAATTTTAATTTTGTTTGACAGCTTACCTTAAATAAAGCAGATTAGAACAAAAATTTCGCTGGATCATTCAGTAATTACTTCAAAAATCACGAATTTAGTTCGAAAAATGGTACTTTTTCAACACTAGTTAATGCTATTTTACTATAAATATTTTCACTTCAAATTGTAAAGGTTATTATCTTGAACTAAATATAAGTCTGTTTCACAAAAAATACCGGAAGAAAATAGTTAAATTTTGCCAATTTTTAAATATATTCTTAGGCGTAATTATTTTCACTTGACACTAGGTTATAAATTAGACACTGACATCTTATGTCTAGGCAACCAGGATCACAAATTAGGATACTTTTCTGTCATCATATGAGTTTTAGCAGCGTTGTCAAGTGATCTTTATTTTCTTTCAGTTGAATTAATTTTGTGTTGTAATAGATATATGAATATATTATAAAATTATTTGCATGTATACTTAATAATGAAATTTGAAATAATAAATATCCTTAGAATGTACTGTTCATCTTAGATTTTATTTATACGTTACATTAAATGAAAGAGATCAATACAAACTTTTTTGCTGGACCACAGAATCAACAATAAACAACAGAATATAAATCTCTCATGGCGATTTTCATACATTATCGATTTGTTTTGAAAGGTTTACAGGCAAATTCATCGATAATCTATTCTTGTGCACGGTTGCAGCCACGATCGATATAGTATGTTTGTATCGTGGGTTGCAGCTATAGTAATCTACGCCTGCGCTTAAGTAACGTCGACATTCCGTGACCTTTTTAAATATTCAATAAATTATTCCTTTCCCTTTAACGCAGTACGCGGAACGATGCCTACGTTATTTCTAAATGCACTTTCCTTCGTTTATGGTCATGACAAAAGTGTTATTATATTGTTGAGTTCATTATTGGGATAGGATTGGTTGTTAGTAATCGCAAGTGAAAAAAAATGATAGTATTATGATAATATTTTGACGGTGGTCAAAATGGAAGTCAAAAACGTTTTCCAACTGAATTCTATTATTAATTTAAACGATGAGGAATTGTTAATTAGGCTCCAAAATGTGAACTTGTTACCGCGGAATATAAGATGTGCCCGAACTGCGAAACGTTGAACCGGCGCGTTCGCTTCGCTAGCGATATCAATCTGCTTTAGTATTTTAAGCGGAAATCCAATCTTCAATAATTCAATTGATTATCCACATTATTATGAAATAATACGTGCTCAAATAGGTATACTATTAGGAATACATACACAATATGCAAATGAAAAAGTTGAGTGAAAAGCTATGTACATATTGTGAAAAATGCGCGCCGGTTCGACGTTTCGCAATTCGCGCGCGCGAATTGCGACACGTGGAAAAAGCGCGCCCGCTTCGCTCGCGATATCAATCTGCTTTAGTGTCTCAAACGGAAATAAATCTTCAATAATTCAAATGATTATCCACATTATTATGAAATAATCCGTGCTCAAATAGGTATACTATCAGGAATACATACACAATTTGCAAATGGAAAAATTGAGTGAACAGCTATCGATAGATTGTGAAAAATGCGCGCAAATGGAAAAATTCAACAGATTGTGCAATTCGCGCATAGCTGATTTCAGTTAAACGAAAGTTGACCGGTGTCGATACCATGTAGGGTTACTTTAAAAATGTTTACATTTTTTAAGTGGGGACGGTCACATCTTGCAAATCGATGAATTCTTGCTGACCAAACGAAAATATAATAGGGGGCGAATGATTCCAGAGCAGTGGGTGCTTGGTATCTATGATGTCACGGATAAACGTGTCTATGTATTATTTGTTCTCAACCGAACAGCCACTGCTCTGGAATCAATAATTTCTCGTCACGTATTGCCGGGTACTGAAATATGGACTGACTGCTGGAGGGGATATAGTGGCCTCAAAAATCTGGGAGGTGCATCCCCTTAGATACATAAGGAAGTTAACCATTCCAGAAACTTTGTGGATCCGGTAACGGGAGTGTGCACGAACCATATTGAAGGCCACTGGTCGTCCATTAAACAATATTTAAGGCGTCCGGGGTGATGTCCTCAAGTTTTTTATCGGAATAAGTGGATCAGTTTATGTGGTGGCAAGTGTTTGGTCCCACTCCTAGTGCGAGATTCAATAATATTATCTAACAAATTTCGGCGCGTTATCCTGTGTAGTTTATAGTTGAGATTTAGTTAGGTTAGATTAGGTTAGTTTAAATATTCATAAGTAGATAAGTAGGTTAGATTGGGTTAGGTTGGGTTGACCGAATTCAAATTTTTAAAAACATATCAGATACAGAGTTCGGACAGATTGGTGGTAGGTTTTAGCAGGTAGGCGATCGACCATGGCTCTTTAGAATCACGTTTCCTTGTCCCATTAAGGGTTGGAGATGAAAACATGGTTGGTGGAATCCAGCAACTTGGTACTCATTTCCAAGGTCTATATAAGATTTCCCCCACAACAAAAAAATTGGTAGTTAATCAAACTTCGGCGCGTTATCCTCTCTAGTTCACTACATTGTTGAGTTCTATTTGGTCTGTATACTTAAGTTAGGTGAGTAATTTTTTTATATTTCTTGTTTCATATTTAATGATATTCTAGTTACATTTTGATCTGTCAGTTGGTCAGGAACCGATATTGAATTGAATTAGGTAAAGTATTGTAAATTATACTGATTCGGCAATAAAAAATTCCATTAAAGTTTTACTACAAATATTTGTGACTGTTGGTCGGATTATAATTGGTTCGAGGAGTGAAACGAAATATAATCTTGATATATTCCCTACCCCTACTCGAAAAAATATCAAATAATTTGTATTCCACATGAAGTTTGCTACATCCTATAATGGATCTAATTAAAATGATAATGTACGTCCTAAAGACATATTTAAAATAAACATTTGTATGTACTTAAGATTATCTTTAATGCTTCTGGTGGTCCAATAAGTGTATACATACTTTATATGTACATTCTTTTCTCTATAGATCAAAGTAGCACATTAACAATCATCTTTAAACTCGTATTTGGGATGTCATTATGTGTCAAACAAGTTTGCTAGGGACGACAAATGTTCCAGAATAGTATATAGGTAATCTCAGATATAATAGTATACCAGAACTTAGCGGAAAAATTGCACAAAGCTAGCGCGAAGAAGGCGCAAAACTTGCGAAAATTTATCACATTTACATTTGCACTCAATTGAACGCGGAGAAAACAAAAAGGACATTAAATTAGAACACTGATCATATTACTTCGTTGTTTTTAAAGATTTAAAATATTAGGTTATGTGTTATGGTGAATCGCTTCATCTTTTCTCGCCTTGTCTATCGCCCAAGCTAGCTAGGTTTTTCGATCGATTGATGGAAACTATATTTTTCCATTTGTTCAAGTGAACATTGGTCAAATGTAAAATAATAGAAATATAAATATAAAATATGACTAAAATTGAATAAAACAATCCATTAGAACTGCGATCTCGCGATTATTTTAAAAATACTTCTCCTTTAATTATCAACAATACGCTCGTTATAAGAAAAATACTTATACTTATCGTGACATTTAACGTTAACTTTTAACTAAAAATCACAAATATATACATAATTTTTTATATTTACCCTAACTACATAAAATATACGTACTAAGTTAGTACCAGTGGAAAATACATAATACGTCCAAAGAAGTACATTTTCAATACATACATTTAAATCATGAAGATAGTATAAATCTTGTATAAAGTATTTCCAAGCAGACACAAGTCACGGAAATGAGAACTGGCAACACTCCTCCTTCTAAAATTTGTGACCATCTGATATCTAGACATAATTGTCAAATTTTTTTGAAAAATGGCGGATTTTTAGTACTTTTAATTGCGATTTTCTCTTTCAAAAGTGCATGATCCAAGAATTTTTTTCTCTTAAAATGTTCTATAACAATAGGGCGTTCTAATAAAAAAAAATCGTTGCAAAATTCGGAGGGTCGCGAAGTGCACCGGACCCCTGAATTCGTTTATAATGATCCCAGTATTCTGCAATAGCATTTAGCTTGACACTAAGCTCATTCAATGTAGGGTTATATCTTCTGCATGTCTTTTGGCCTTTAATTACAGCCCGTGTCTTCTTAAGTTTCTGTAAATCTCCCTCTTCCGACATTTCTTTTCGTCGTCGCCACTATTGTGTTGTACAACTACTATTTAATTAAAATAAGTACGAGCAAATATAACTGACACCATTTATTTATCTGTCAAAAATATGCCAATAATCAGATGCGCTGTCAGCTGACTTTTTGAAATTCAATAAACACAAAAGATACAATAACACAATTATATCAGAAAACCCCCCTTTTCTGAATTACTAGTAGGTTTACGCCCCCTAGCGGCCATATTACGAACTTGTGAATATTTTCCAGTGATTTGTCCTGGCTGCATTTATAGTAATTTTTTTTACCCCAAATCTCTACTGTGAACGGTTTCCGAGATATTAATATTTAAATATACAAATTTATCATTAAAAATAAAGAATATGCTTAATTTGTGCGTATAACCTTGTATATTCAAATTTAATTCTATTGTTATGGATCTTATGCAATTTTTTTCCGTGTGGTTTTCGTACACATACAGGACGTTTCTAAATTCAGCAAGGATCTCTTCTATAACAAAATAAAAATAAAATTAAAAGAAGGAATCACACAATCTTTTTAAATCCCTTAGTAAATTAGACATACAGTTCCCCGTAAATACTCTTTATTGGGGTTGAATAATAAAATAGTTTTTGACACTCTGGTGGAGTTTTTTAGACAAACGAAATTTGATCTGTAATGGTGTTGAAATGTAGATTCAAGTAACACGTTCAGTCTACCATTAAATAAAAAAAATCTGTGGCTGAAGGTTTTAATTCCAAGCCAGTCCCCCCCCCTCCCATACACACACACACACAAAGTAATAAAAATTTTTCACTTTATCTAGGAATATCCTGTATAAAAATTAAAACTTTTCTATAAATGAATTCCAGACATTTTTTTTGTTATGATTGTCCATCTTGCGCAATTATATTATCTTTGTTTTGAAAATAACATAAGTGCGGACCTGTGTTAGGAAGACAAAAAAAGTGTCCATAAATCATTCCCAATATAAAACCTATGATTCACTTGGTACTTTTTACAGGAAACGAACGAGTTCTGTTGTTGTAAGCTATGTGTCATTATTGAAATGAGAATAACACAGGAATTAGTCTGTGCGTAGTACACAGGATTGGATTATACAAAAACACTTTGTAAAACGCCTTGAAATCTTAACTGTTACTTTATGTATCATTTGTGGTACTTGTTTGAAAATAGTATATTGTGCAACAAGTAGGGAAAGTTCAAATGGAAGATTGTGGCACGAACCTAAAGGACGAGTGAGAAAATTACTTTTTCTACAACCACTATGCAAAACAAGCTTTTCTACACAAATTTGTATACGTAAAGCAGACCTTTTCTTACATATCTGTTGGAAAAATAATAACTTACTGTGGGAAAATTACAAGCTATGACACTTTTCCGCACGGAAATGTCAATGTCAAATTATTTTTGAGAATTTAACATTATATTTATAGTTAATTTCATTGACAAACACTAATATTACAATTACAATCGAAAAGAGGCGTCAGACAGGGAGATGTAATTTCGCCAAAATTGTTTACTCTGGTTTTGGAGGATTTCTTCAAGAAAGTCATTTGGAGGGAAAAGGGAATAAGCATCCATGGTGAATACCTAAGCAATTTAAGGTTTGCTGATGATATCGTCCTGTTTGGAAGAGATAAACAAGAATTAACTAAGATGTTGGAAGAACTACATGTAGCAACTGCCAAAATTGGACTACATATGAATAATGCAGAAACACAATTCATGACAAACGTTCCTGATGCAGACCAAACCATTACGTTTCATGAACAAACTATAAACAAAACACAATCATACACATATTAATATGGAAAAGAACTTGCGACACTTTGTATGTGATAATATGGAAAGAACCTGCTACACACTGTATGTAAATATACAATTTAAAATTTTGATTACCATTTAAATCATAAGAAATATAGCTGATCTATGGAAGGAAAATCATTCAAGAGAGAAAATAAATAGTAAATCAAACCGAAGAAATATAAAGAAAATTCTTAATGGACCTTGTACATGCACATATGGTAGAGATAACATGAATTCCAGCTATTAAGAGAGAACCTTTTAGAACGTTACCTTATATAAACTGTAACAATCTATTTTTTACATAGTACTAGTCAAAAGATTATGATTTGTTTTAAAAGATCCTAATTAGATATCGTAAGAAACTCTTTGGAAACACTAGAAAATTATTTTAGAATATGTCAAGGAGTAAAAGTCAAAATAATAAAAACATTAGGGTTATAATGTCTGACATTTGTTAAATGATTTGTCATGTTTAATAGATCAAATGAAAATAAATAGAACTGTCAGTTTGAAATATTTTGGAAATTATATAAAAGGAAGTAGTATATGTATGTAATTTGATTATTTAGAAATATAAAACAGAATGTTCTAAAAAGATAAATAAACAATTTGAAACCTGAAATGAAATTTACCAACAAAATTTTTTATAACCGATTTGATTGGTGAATTCGAAATGTTTTAATCAGCGGCAAGCTGATTGAAAAATTAAGAAAAAATGAATGGGGGAGTTTGTTAATAATGGACACTAATAACTAGGTAGAATTTTTTTTAACAAGGAATGGGGGTGAAGATTGAATCTTTGGAACAGAATTTTGAATATTAACTAGAAAAGTGGAACATTTTGAATGGTAAATATAAAAAGAAATACATTATTCTTTAAAATAATTCAATAAAATTTGTAAAAGAAACTGATAAATAGAAAAGTAACAAGAGATTGGTAAAAATAGCAGAATACTAACCTTCAATATTTATCCGTATATTAAAGTAAAGTTTTGTATCGTGGAAATGATATCTCCACGATACATCTCAGAAAGAATTTGGCTCTGGAAACCCATCAAAGATGTATTGATGTAGATGAAATATAACATCATCTTTGGTTTATACCCAAGCAGGAGAGACTGTAGAGTATCCCTGGAAGAATCCTACAAGAAGAATTAAACAAGGTGAATTGGACATAAGTGAACAAGTATTTAAAAACTATTTCGTTTTAAAAAGTTAAATAAACTCACTTGTATTGTGTGTATATCGTTAAACTTTGAAATTTCACAGACATTAATCATCACCATATCCGCCATTTTATGTTTTAAAGTTTTTGACATCATATGATCTAATTAGTGTGTATAATATGTTGCATAATTGTACCTATATTTAATAATAATCCATTTGTGTGAATGTGTATTGAATGAACGATCACTGTAGATAAGTTATTCCTTTTAAAATTTTGTATTTGAATAATGTATTTGTTTTTCTTGATTTCGCATTAAATAACGTTTTCTATTTGAAAATATTCAACTGCATTGTTGGTGAATTTCATTTCTAGACTATTGTTTAATTTATCAGTTGGTATCATTGATGAGACGTATCGTAACAGGAGAGGGGTCTCGAAACAGAATGTACAGGACCGTTCTGTAAAAATTTGTAGAGAAAAGAAAAGCAAGAATTTCATTTTTTTATTTGAAACTTTGTAATTAATAAAAAAATTTGTTTTTGGCGCTTATAATATAAATTAGTAAATAAAAATGTATCTAATTCTATGAACCCAATATCCTGAGGTTATTGAGTTCTCATATAAATAACTAAAACTAGGATTCCAAAAGGCGAGTATAATTATTTCATGACATATTTTAAAATTTTTTCTAATATACCGGGTGAATTAAAATTTTATTGACAATAAAAAAGTTTAAAACATTAAATAAACTAAACAATAATAATTAGGTTTCTCACACTGAGTAAACCACAATATAAATTTATTGGTAAGAAGGTTTTAAATCACACATAGCAAACCACAATAATATCTTGGACAATCAGTGACACTAAGTAAACAAAACCAAGAAATTGAGATCAATAGGAGAGCCTGATTGGGATGGGCTATGGTAAATTAAAATACGCTTTCAACATGAAAATCCCCATGACATTAAAAACAAAAATCTACAAGGAATGCATTCTCCCTGCCACTACATACGGATCCGAGACCTGGGTCCTAACTAAAAGGATTATTAACAAACTAAGAATACATCAGAGGGCCATAGAGAGAAGAATACTGGAAATATCACTGAGAGACCACAAAACAAACCAGTGGATACGAGAAAGGACAACAGTAACCGACATTATACATAGAATCAGTTCCTTAAAGTGGCAATGGGTAGGACATGTTGCAAGACACAAAGAGAATTGGAGTGGACATATCACTAGATGGAGACCTTGGGGAGAACCAAGAAGTACTGGCAGACCACAACAGAGATGGTACGATGATCTGAAAAAATTGATACCAGATAGCAGAAAATAGAAGTGTATGGTCAAACATGAGAGAGGCCTATATCCAATGGACAGAAGATGGCTGAGAAAATAAAGAAAAAAGAATATTATAATTAATGAAAACATATTATCAAAAAAATACACCAGGCATAACAATTCAAAATTGATCACGTTTACCTTATTTTTCTATATTCAATATTCACTTATTAAATTATTTCTGTCCAATGTTTATATAAAATGTAATTAATTTTTTCTCTTATTAATAAACGTGGTTGTAGAAAAAGTATTGTATACAACTCGTACGCAGAGCACTTTTCCCACTCGCTGGATTTGCTGCCCTCGTCTTACGGCTCGGGCTACAAATTCTTGCGCACTTGTACAAACTATTATAACCTCACGTGTTGCACACTATACTTTTTCTGCAACTGTACGCATTTAAACAATACAAGTAAATAATTATATAGTAAAAGACTAGGCATCGAGAATCTCACACCGAAAATGTTTAGGCATCGAGGATCCCACACAAAAAAGCCTGGGTATCGACGAACCCCTCTGTAGGGTCCATCCAATCTTGGTCTTGATGTTGCAGTGTAATAAGTGGTCTTGGTTTTGCACCAAGACTCTTGCAATGCTTGCACTTTTTATTAAAGATAATATTTTTTCAAAGAAAATTAAAAACTAAATAGTTTTTCACGTGATTTATAGTAAATATGACATGGACGGTATTTGTCAACATGAAAATATTGATTTTTAAAGATTAAGTAATCCTACGACAAATTTTAACATCAATAAACAACATTTATATCACAATTCTTAATAGGATACAATGTATATATGAATATATAAATACATTTTGCAGAAAAAACCAAATAAGACATTGGTTCACAATGAAAATATACAATTTAAAAACTAATAAAAAAAGTTGTCACTGATACTTACGTTTCTCGCGTTGTTGTTGTTACCATAGTGACTTTAAAAAACGCGCGTGTTTGAAAGTTCGATTTAAACACGCTGATGCGTGCTTTAAATGGGTAATGTGAATGATAGGAATATCTAAACAATTGTCAATATCTTATAACTTTTAATAACATTTTTTCAATATATTGTGGAGTTATCTAGCAACAGTTAGTTTCATTTAAAACAGTACCTGGAAAACTATCAATCTCGCCCCATTTTACAGTATATCATAAATATTTGTGGCACCATCTGTGAGTCATAACGGAAACTAAAACGCGTGTGAGAATCGATTCGATTCAATCAAAGATTTATTGTTTTGAATATTATTGAAGGTAAATATTTGTAACAGACATCGATAACAATTTCTAGGAAACAAAAGTCATTTATTTGATTAGTGTTCAAATATTTGGTCACACAGTGTACGATGACCTTGAAGATAAAGACGAAAAACTTCACTGGTAGTGGATTTATTGAATATAATAATGAGACTGCTAACGAGTCGGGTACCGTATGTCGATAAGAATAATTAGTATCCGAAAGCTCGTTAAAATTTACACGAGTTAATATTTATTTGTGAACTTTTAAGGGGAAACGAGGTCGAGGAAAAATGAAAATGAAATTGTTTAATTTTTCGGTCAAATAAAAACTGTTTAGGATGCAATTATGAAAAATAGTGTCTAGGTAGTTTATGTTTCTTTGTCTTACATAAAAATTATAAAATTAAGCTAATTTATTTATGTACCAATTCTTGTTTGTAACGTATTCATCATGGTTACTTTTTTCCTTGCTATTTTTAAATTCGAATTTTTACATATTCATTTCCTTACTGATAAGAGTCTACATTGAACAAGTTTAAATGTATTCGGGGCGATTCATTTAACAACGTCCAATATGTATATATGAACCGCAAATTTACGGTCATTTTATTAACGGCAGTTTTTGTAGTGATTTCGCTAAAAAATATAACAAATTATTAAATTTTATTTTATTATTTAAATAAAAATTCGAGGCATGCACGACGAGAAGCAACAAATCGTGTCGAGTCAGTGGAATAAATCGCTTGATAATCTCTAGCTTTGGGAAAACTACTTTTAGCAGCACCGGAATTTGTATAAGTTTATATAAAGAGAGTTATCAAATTTCATTAGTTTTGGGAAAACAACTAAGTTTGACAACACTGCTATTTCTATATGTTTATGTCTAATCTTCAAATTTCCTTAGTTTTGGAGATAAACTAGGCTTGACAACACCGTATTTTATTTAAGCTTTTGTAAAGAGAGAATCATAAAATTTCCCTATTATGAGAAAAAATCGCAATTTCGCAATTTCTATAAGTTTTTGTAGACTGATCAAATTTTCCTAGTTTTGGGGCTACGTTTGACAACACCGAAATTTCTATTTGTTTAACAGTCAAGAAATTTCCTTCGTTCTGAGGAAAAACTACATTTGTCAAAGCCGCAATCTTCACGCAACATCGCGATTTCTATAAGTTTTTGTAGAAAGGAAAAACTACGTTTGGCAACAATGCAATTTGAATAAGTTTGTATACAAATGAAATACCGCAATTTCTATAAATTTCTGTGAGGTGAATTCTCAAATTTCCACAGCTTTGGGGAAAAACTACGTTTGGCAACAACACAATTTGCTCACGTTTCTGTAGAATGAATTCTCAAATATGAGTGTTTCTGGGGAAATATGACGTTTGGCAATACTACAATTTCTACATGTTTCTGTCTTGCAAATTTCATTAAATCTTGCGAAAAACGACGTTCGGCAATAACGTGGTTTTCCTAAATTTCTGTAGAGTGACCTATCAAAGTTTTCCTTGGTTTGGGGAAAAACTACGTTTGGCCACAACGCAATTTCTATAAGTTTCTGTAGAGTAGGGAAATATCACGTTTGACAACACTACAATATTTACATGTTTCTGTCTAGAGAATCTTCAAATTTCCTTGAATTTCAGAAAAACTACGTTCGGCAATAACTCAGTTTCTGTAAGGTGAACTATCAAAATTTTCCTTGCTGTGGAGAAAAACTACGTTTGGCAACACCGCTATTTCTATATATTTATGTATAGAAACAATAAATTCTCTTAGAATACGTGGAAAAAGTACGTTTGGCAAAAACGCAATTTGGATAAGTTTCTTTAGAGTAAATTATCAAATTTGAGTAGTTCTAGGGAGAGGTTACGTTTGGCACCACTACAATATTCACATGTTTCTGTCTAGCGAGTCTTCAAATTTCCTTAGATCACCGAAAAACTACGTTCGGCAATAACGCAGTTTCTCTAAATTTCCGTAGAGTGAACGATCAATATTTTCCTTGCTGTGGAGAAAAACTACGTTTGGCAACACCGCTATTTTCATATGTTTATGTATAGAGTCAAAAAATTCTCTTAGATCTGGGGAAAAACTACGTTTGACAAAAACGCAATTTGTATAAGTTTCTTTAGAGTAAATTAACGAATTTGAGTAGTTCTAGGGAAAGGTTACGTTTGACAACACTACAATATTTACATGTTTCGGTCTAGCGAGTCTTCAAATTTCCCTAGATCGCGGAAAAACTACGTTCGGCAATAACGCAGTTTCTCTAAGTTTCTGTAGAGTGAACTATCAATGTTTTTCTTGCTGTGGAGAAAAACTACGTTTGGCAACACCGCTATTTCCATATGTTTATGTATAGAGTCAAAAAATTCTCTTAGATCTGCGGAAAAACTACGTTTGGCAAAAACGCAATTTGTATAAGTTTCTTTAAAGTTACTTATCAAATTTGAGTAGTTCTAAAGAAAGGTTACGTTTGGCAACACTACAATATTTACATGTTTCTGTCTAGTGAGTCTTCAAATTTCCTTAGATCGCGGAAAAACTACGTTCGGCAATAACGCAGTTTCTCTAAATTTCCGTAGAGTGAACGATCAATATTTTCCTTGCTGTGGAGAAAAACTACGTTTGGCAACACAGCTATTTTCATATGTTTATGTATAGAGTCAAAAAATGTTCTTCAAATTTCCTTATATCTGGGGAAAAACTACGTTTGGCAATACCGCTATTTCTATACCTTTATGTAAAGAGAGTTATCAAATTTCTTTCATTCCGGGGAAAAATTACGTTTGGCAAGAACACAATTTCTCTATATTATTGTATAGTCATTAAATTTCCCTAGTACTGAAGTAAAACTACGTTTGGCAACAACGCATTTCTGTATACCTAACGGGTCATTAAATTTTTCTTATTTTGAGGGATAACTACGTTCGGCAACATCGCAATTTTTATAAGTTTCTGTAGAGTGAGAAATGAAATTTCGTGTAGAGTCAGTGGAAATAGATGATAGATAGATAAATTTTATTGTGCATAAGATACATCTTTTCACAAGGGTTCGGTACATACATTACATTTATTACAATGATCCTTACGGCATTTTCAGTAATTATTTACAGTTATTTGGGTTAGAACATATATATTTGTTATTAATTGCTATTATTATATTGTATATACATATTATAGTGTTATTATTCATTCTCCGCATGCGAAAGCTCTTAATTTTAAGATACTAGTAACACTATGGGCCAGCATAGAGAGCTCAGAGAGATTATCATTAATGGCATTCAAATAATGTACCAGATCATCAACATTATCCACACTATTAAAAAATCTATTTTGTCTAAGAGGGCTGTAAATTGGGCATTTGAAGAGAATCTGCTCTAACGACTCTGGTGTATGCATATTACAAACGGAACAGATTTCCCCACAATCAATTATATAGAAGTTTCCTTTAAAGGAAAATTTCAGTATCTTTTTACTGGAAGTTCTGATTTGTGCGACAATTCTCGTTATGTATATAGATGCGGGTATTCGCAAGTAATTTCTCCCGGTTTCACCAATTAATAGTTAGGAGTATATCAGAGAATAAATAGACGTAACCTTCCTATACATATCAATTTCGTAAAGTCGTTTTTCAAAATTTTCTAGAATAACTCCATCTAATTTACCTGAATATGTATTTAAATAGTTTGTCCATAAATGTTCACACTCTGCAAAGGTAAACCATTCTTTAACTTGAGTGACCCAATTATATTTAGCGTTCTCCGTAGCTAATTGTAAAAGTTGCATATAACAGATTTTAGACATTCCAGAATTATCCATTATTTTAAGTTTATTTAACCAACTTAAAGCATGTTTAAAAATAATTAGTGATAAATGGGGCGAATATGTCTCAAGGTGTCAGTGGAAATAGTATGTCGCTAAAGCCGGCAGAAGAATTGAAGCTGGGGAAATACTACGTATGGCAACACAGCGATCGACTTGTTTCTAGCTTGTGTTTAGCGAGTCAACAAATTTCTTTAGTTCAGGGGAAAAAGAACGTGCAACATCACCGCAATATCCATATTTCTAGCGTATCTCTAGAGAATCAAGAAATTTTTTTAGTTGTGGGTAAAAAAGTACATTCGGCAATACTGCGATCTAAATGTGTCTAGCGAGTCAACAGATTAATTTAGCTCTGAGAAAAAAGTACGTTTGGCAACATTTCAGTTTCTATGTGTTGTGGCTCTGGTAACACCGCAATCTCCATGTGCTTCGCTATAACGATTATAGAATTTCACTCGGATTTGGGGAAATACTACGTTTCGTAACTCCACAATCTCCGCATTTCTGTCTAGCGAGTTTATTTAGTTCCAGGGAGAAACGACGTTCGGCAACACCGCAATTTCTATAAATTTCCATACAATGAATTATTAAATTTCCCTAGTTCTGGTTGAAAATACGTTTGACAACATCGCATTCCTAATAGATTTTATAATTTCTTTGTTAAAACTTTGGTTCACAAGCTATTATTTTTAGAATGCATTTCTATCTGTCTGCTCTTCTCTTTTATTGCTGACAGTACCAAAACTAATTTAAAACTATGAAACATTGCTAAAGATAACAGGGTCGTTCTTATCGCGTGATTTTTTATACCATCCACTGTATTAGCCTAATTTACCACCGTGCGATTATTTTCTCTTACGAAATGAATATTAAAACATATAAAAACTTTAAATTTATATTTCTTTGTTGTTTAAAATACGTACACCTTATAAAAACGCATTTTAACACAGGTTTTCCATGAATTTATTTACGTTTTCTTTTTAGTTCAAACGTCGTCGTGGTCTTGCGTCGTTTTGTGGTCGAACTAAGCCTCACTTATTTATGATTATTTACGACAGTTTGCATTCTCATAAACACACACAGTTTCCGTCGTAGGTCGAGTAAACAAAGAACATGTTTTATGACAGGCGAATATTCATGGGATTTCGTTTAGGTATTTTATAATATCACAACTGAGAATCAGTTTTTCGAACTAGTTTAGTAGAAAGAAAACTAAAAGACATTGTTTTAACTAAAATATATTATATATGTTCTTATTTTGATTGCAATTTCAAAGGATAATAAAATATTATATGAATTACGAAATTGGGAAGATGTAGATTTATAAAATAACATCGCAAAATCTTGATTTTTTTTTAATTAAATATATTAAAATCGTCCGCATACGGTGCGGTGGAATAAGTGTTACTCTCCCCCACCCCTATTAACAACTCTATTTTTATATCTCAAGAAAAAAGCTCAAATAGGTCAATTTTTATATTAAACGTAGTATGTTATGACATAAAAGTTTCGAACCTGACATAATCCCTCTTCATGGGGGTGTCATCCCTTCGATTTTTATAAATGAGAAAGTGCATCATGCGACACCTCATTTGAAACCTATTGAAACACTGATTTCAAAAATGTATAACACTTTGGCTCAAACATTAACAGAGTCTGAGTTATGCGAGATTAACGGATTATGAGTACGTCACTGTCGATTTTTTCTCAAACCGTAATTGTTTTTTTTCGTTACCTACCAAATTTATTATTATCAGTTGTCACTGTCAAATAATATTGATGTAATTTCAGTTTTGTTACTACATGAAGATAAGTTTGTTTATTGTGAATAACAGTGTCGTAACTAGGGCGTGGCAAATGCGGCGGTTGCCGCGAGCGCGAGATTATTGAGGGCGCCAAATCCTTCGATAGAAAAATAGACAATAATTATAATAATTATTTTAATAAAGGAAAAATTAGGCGTATTATGTAGTTACTGTTTCAAAAAAAACACAGTAAAAAAAATACATTCAGCATTCTAAAGCAGGAAATAATCAACAGAACAAAATACAGACACAATTTATGTTTGTTTATATTAGTCTCATAACTCATAAATAAATATAAGGGTGTTAAAAAAAAAGTGTCACAAAATGAAATGGTGAATAGTATGACCCAAAATAAGCAGAAAAGACTTAATATATATATGACCGCAAATTAACGGTTTCGGAGATACGGACCATTTTGTGTTTATAACAATTTTTTATTATGTATAAAAAAACAATGATATTTATAAACAATCAACAACAACATAGAGTTAAATGAGATGTTCAAAGTGCCCTTCCTCCATTTCAATGTAGCTACGACATCTCCTCCGCAAGGACTGTCGGATTCTTTCCAAAACACCCTCATTGGCTAGGATTCGATGACATTCCTGCTCTATTCGTTGCTGCAGCTCTTCGAGGTTATTCACAGAAGTGGCGTACACGAAATTTTTTAAGTGTCCCCAAATAAAAAAGTCAAGGGGATTTAAATCAGGCGATCTTGCAGGCCATGGCACAGGTCCGCCCCTTCCTATCCATCTTCGACCAAAGGATCCGTCTAAATGTTCGGTCGACTCGGGAAAGCAAGTTTTTGAGAATGAAAAAAGATAATAAAAAAATGATACAAAAACACAGAACACTCCGTATCTCTGAAACCATTCATTTGCGGACATATGCTTATTAAGACTTTTCTGCATATCCAAATATTGATATCGCTCTTAGATTGTTTCTTACCTTGCCAGTCACAACAGCTTCATGTGAAAGATCATTTAGTAAATTAAAGTTGATAAAAAACTATTTAAGATCATCGATTGGGCGGGACAGGCTCACTCATCATCATCAATCAGCCTGTCGCATCCACTGCAGGATATAGGCCTCCCTCATTTCTGCCCACTGTCTTCTGTCTTGAGCGCTCTGCATCCAGTTTGTAGTCATTCTTCTGATATCGTCCGTCTATCGCGTGGGAGGTCTTCCCTTGTTTCTTTTGTCAGTCCTTGGTCTCCACTCGAGCAGCCTTTCTGTCCATCGTCCATCTGTCATGCGGGCCACATGTCCAGCCCAGTTCCATTTGAGTTTTGCCACCTGATAGATAACATCCGTGACTCCCGCCCTTAGGTCTTCATTTCTTATGCGGTCACGGAGTGACACACCAAGCATCGATCTTTCCATCCTACGTTGGGCTACTCTAAGCTTCCTAGCGGATGTGGCTGTCAGAGTCAAAGTTTCGGCTCCGTAGGTCATAACTGGTAGAACGCACTGATTATAGGCCTTTCGCTTCAGACACATTGGGATATTGCCCTTAAACACTTCCCTCATTTTACCAAATGCAGCCCAAGAGAGCGTAATTCTTCTTCTTAATTCACATGTTTGATTGTCTCTCGAGATTTTTATCTCATGACCCAGGTATGTATACTTATCCACCAACTCTACCTCCCCATCACCAATAGCAATATTTCCACTAGGAACCAGATTCGTCATATATTTCGTTTTCGATATATTAATTTTTAATCCAACCCGAGCACATACCTTCTGAAGATCTTCCAGCATTATCTTAATATCCTGTAGGCTATCTGACATCAAGGCTATATCATCTGCGAAGCGCAGGTCTGTTAGGTTTAATCCATCTATATTCAAGCCTTTTCCGCTCCATTCAAGCATTCCAAAGGCGTATTGCAGAATTGTGGTAAACAGTTTTGATGACATAGTGTCACCTTGCCTCACAGGCTCACTAATATGACCATTTTAAGCATAGAAAGAAAATTATCTTTATCTATTGATTTTAATGAAGTCATTGATAACTTTGCTACTTTAAAAGCGAGAAAAGTGCAATTTTAGTTTTGTTTTAAATACTTACCCAAAGTTTAGCTTTAATTTTTGTTTTTTGTTATTTTGTCTAGTAATTCGCGTATTTTAGTTGGTTGTACATGTATAAACCACAAAAAAAATTATTTAAGAAAGCTGTTTGCTGTTTTCATCTGATTATAAAATGTATACAATATAGGGGCGCCGCCCTAACACTGTCCGCGGGCGCTAAATTCCTAGTTACGGCACTGGTGAATAATAAAAATGGTACAACCTCGCAATTTACAAGAAAAATGCGAAATTATTGTTATTTACGGCGAAGCTGGTCGTAATTATCATGAGGCGGTCAGAATTTTTAATGAACGCTTTCCTGACCGCCCAATAGACCGACATTATTTTAAATCTGTGGTCGGTAAATTTTTTGAAATAGGTGGAGTCGAAAATAAAAAACGGTCTAGCAGAAACCCTATATCCGAAGATAAGCAGGTTTCTATACTGAGCGAGTTTGTCGTAAATCCATCTACTTCAACCAGAAATGTAGCACAAACTTGTGAAGTAGATAAGAAGACAGTGTTAAAGGCGTTAAAGAAAAATAAATTCTATCCCTACAAAATACAAATGTTGCATGAACTCACAAAGGATGATCCAGATAGACGGATGGAATATTGTGAAACTATCACAAATATTATTGCACACAATCAGGATTATCTCCGACACATTTGTTTTAGTGACGAGACGACATTTTTTGTAAACGGACATGTACATCGGCAAAATGTGAGGTATTGGTCTGATGAAAATCCCAGAATATTCCGAGAAGGCCACACACAATTTACACAAATACTAAATGTATGGGCAGGCATACTAGAGAATTACATGGTAGGCCCAATATTTATTGACGGGAATTTAAATGGTGATAATTATTTGAATATGCTAGAGACAGAGATAACCGCCGCAATAAATAACATCATCACAAACCACCCGCATGAATTTCCTCAACATGTCATATTTTAACAAGACGGAGCTTCGCCTCATTATGCTGTCAGAGTGCGAAATTATTTAAACACAGTTTTTCCAGGAAGATGGATTGGACGACGGGAACATATCGAGTGGCCACCTCGATCACCGGACTTAACCCCATTAGATTTTTTTCTACGGGGCTACTTAAAGTCCAAAGTGTATCAAACCCAAGTGGATACAATTAACCAACTGCGCGAAATAATTATTGCAGAATGTAAGTAATATTAGTCCAGAGATGTTGCAAAGGGTTAGAGAGGAAACCCAAAATAGGCTGTATTATTGTCAAGAAGTAAATGGGGAACATTTTGAACACCTTTTGCGTTAAAAAATTATTTAGTTGCAGTTACTGTTAAAGTTTAAAATTTATTTAGTTTTCAGTACACCCTTAGTTGTTACTTGTAATTTATCACATTAAATGATTAAATTCAGTTACCAACATTTATAATTTAGGAAAGATTTATTTAAAGACAAAATAATTCCAACCCTCCAATGAAAAAACCTACCGTCTAGCCAACAGAATTCATTGAATTCTTGCAAAGTAAGATTAAAAATCTCGAATAACTCAGACTCCGTTAATTTTTGAACCAAAGTGTTATACATTTTTGAAATCAGTGTTCCAATAGGTTTCAAATGAGGTGTCGCATGATGCACTTTCTTATTTAAAAAATCGAAGGGGTGACACCCCCATGAAGAGGGATTATGTCAGGTTCGAAACTTTTATGTCATAACATACTACGTTTAATATAAAAATTGACCTGTTTGAGCTTTTTTCTTAAGATATAAAAATAGAGTAGTTAATAGGAGGGGGGTAACATTTATTCCACTGCACCGTGTAATGAGCATTCAGATGAAATTTACAAAGGCAAATCATCAATAGATATCAGAAATAGACAAAGCCCTAAATCGGATACTTGTGGAACTTTCCACCCTGCTAATATCATGTGCAAGGTTTCTCCTTAGTAAGGAACGACTTGAGCTTGTAATTTAAGATAGATATTATGAATTTTTTTATTAAACTCAGTCCATAGTAATTTAATTTAGCTAATAATAAGTCATGATAAACCTTATCGAAGGCTTAGCAAAGTCAGTGTAGATACAATCGACCTGAACCTTGATTCCAATATTTTCCATAATTCTATTTGTGAATTTTTTAAATGAAACTGTTTCTAAATAACTCCGCAATATAATGAAAAAATGAAAATTTTAATGAATTGACAATTGTTTCGATATCGTCAAATATCCAAGACCAAGAAGTGATCTTGTGATTGACTTAATATATATTGTTAATAATAATTCAATTGAGAATTTGAATTGGAAATAATGTCAATATTCGATCGATTATTGAATTGCTCCACGTTGGGATCGACAATTGTTAATAATATACTTATATTCTTTTCATATAATAATGGATAATATTTGAATATGAATATATTGTTAATATCTTATAATTATTATTGATGAATTTATTTGTTATTTAATTATTATTTTACCTATTTATTTATTACTTCTTTATTTATTCTTACCTCGGCTGCTCTTTTCTTGTTCTTTGTGTATGATGACTCCTAATTTCAGTAGGGATAATAGGCAAAAATAACTTAAGAAACCAACATTGCTTTATAACTATTTTAAATGAAATTTATTTTATTAGAAATATTGATAACTTTTTAATAAAAAAATTACAAACGTACACTCGACTATTTAATATACCTTTAAAAGTTTAGTTAATTGAAAATAAATTATGAGACGCCTATGGTGTATTCCTTTTGAATAAGCACTCAGCATTCAACCTTGTATATCTATAGCACCTGCGCAGAGCAGATTTCCGCTATATGCTTTTATATTGAAACAAACGTTGCACTTAAGAAATATTAAAATATATTTGTTTGTGAAATATCGTGCAGTGATTTTCATTTAAATTTATATAAATATACTCTATGATGATAAATATGAAATGGATGAACTACATATGAGACAATGAAATATGTGAACTTTTAAAGTGTTTTAAAATTCCTACAAACTAAATATAAACAAAATACATACATTGAAAAAAAAACAGGTGAGTCATCATAATTATTTTATGTAATAACGATATGATATTAATTAAATTCCTTTTTATTCTTTACTGTTCATATATGGCCTTTATGTATTTCAATTATTTATTCAAATGATAATTTTTTTGTTTTGTCTATTATCTTTGGATCCAAAGAGGTGAAAATCACTAACCTGGTTAAAGAATTCCTTTTTCTCAAAATGTCTACACTTCAGCGTCACTCCACTCTGGCGATGATTATCAAACTCTTGATAATTTGATGAAAATCTTGTCTGGTTCGGGAATACTTCTTTACATTTGTTGGTCTGGTTTCTGGACACAAATTTAGTTAGTCGAACAATTAAATATGTATGATTTTATCACTTTTTATATATAAATTGCTGCAAAGTTCGCCATGGAGCTGTTCTCCCTCCGGCTTCCTCGTCACTCTCATTTTTTTATTACCAACCAATAACACTTTTTTGTTGAAAGCGGAAGTTCCAGGACTATTTGATTTTTTTACAGTTTTCTGCATCCGACTGTCATCCTTTAATGTTCGAAATCACTAATTTTCTGACACAAACGTGCCGTAGTTTATTATTGTTTACATTTTAAATTGTTAATAAAAAGTTTATTATAATTATTAATCATTGTCTTTATAATTATTAAACATAAACAGAGTCTTCTGATTGGTCGCAACTTATTTCCTTATTTCACAATTTTAGCAACATGAATAATTCTATTTTATATATGTAATTCCACCATTTTATATTTATTTGTTGTTTATTATTTTATTAAACATAATATCTTAATAGTTTTCAAAGTTTTATTTAATTATTCATCATGTATTCTTTTTTTATTAATAGTTGGTACTCATGTCAACATACCACGATATTTCCGTTTTCATTTGCATTTCTTATATAAAATAAAGGTCTCTATAAATTTATGTTTTTAAGGTGTAAATAATTGAATGTTGTTTTATTAAGTTCATATGGTTTCCTTTATTCGAATCTAAATTGTTAATATCTTACATTCTAGCTCTGTTGATATCTCAAATTATTATTCTGTCATTCATTCTATTAAATTTTTGGCCATGTCTAAAGTTACGCATTGCGTAAAGTTAATTGATTTCAGTTTCTTTATATTTTTGTTTTGATTATTTCATGACTTATATTAATTTTTAATTACATTCTTGATCTTATGACTTTATTAAAATAATTTGATATTTGAAATTGATAAAATTTCAAATATTATTGACAGATATTAATTTTACTATTCTTATAATAAATTGGATATTATTTATGTCTCCATTCATTCTACAACAATATATATATATATATATATATATATATATATATATATATATATATATATATATATATTGTATATGAAACTACTTACTGAGTTAATTAAAATAATTAAATAGGTTGATTGCAGTTATAGCAACAATAGCACCACGTTGGCTTGCGACAAATTGAATATGAAATTGATAATTGAAAACTATATGTTATTTGCCCCAATGTTGCGGAGACAAATTAAATATGATTCTACTTAGTGTGCTAATTGAAATAGTTAAATGGATTGTTATATTTTAATTGTGAATTTAAATTGAATATAAAAATGTATTAATGTTGTGTTACTATTGAAATATTATACTCTTGGGCTAGCTAATTCATATATTTTATCCTTAATTCCTCCTATTCATTATGCTATTTAATATCATGTGGTTTCATTTAATTCCTAAATTTTATTACCTCGGCTGCTCTTATTTTATACACTACTCTATATCTCAGTAGGGTCCTGGGCAAAGTCATAATAAAATCAACATTACTAATCAATGTAATTTATTTTATGTGATTTATTAAAAGATAGAACAAAAAAATTTGAAAATTTCAATATTAATTATATATAAAATATAGTTGGTCCTTTAATTTTATTATTGGAGTCATATACCTATTATATATATAAAAATAAATGATTATCCTTTTCTTAACTATGAAAAATTCTTATGCTATAAAATGTAAATATGGATTTTTCTATATACATCTAAATTTCCACATCACACAACCTTTATGTATATTTTAAAAACTATTCATTCTTTTTGAGACGGCTTTTGCAGACTCATTTGCATAAATTTGCATAATCGTTTGTATACATTATATTTCTTTGAAAAAATGAACACCTGCGTTTAAAGTTGTTCAACTATTGTAACTTTTTTCTTCTTGTTCTTCTAAATAGGATTATTGAAAATATTTAGACACTGCTTTAGTTTTAATCGGTTCGTGAAATGGAGAGGATATTTGAAATATTTTATCTACTTAATTTCGATCTTTTAAAAAAATTATTATAACATATTATAACAATTATGCTTGTGATAAAAACTGAAATTAGTTATGGTTTGTTGTTTTGTGGAAAGTTTTATATATATGTAACTGGAGAAAAATTCAACATGACAGAAATTAATACATATATCTACAAATTTGATAATGGTAAGTTTTTTACGTTTCCTGGTTTATTATAATCATTTTAAAACTTTTATTACCAGGTGTTTATGATTTAAATTTCACTTTTTCATTATTTGGTACCAAATATTATTAATTAAAACACACCACAGACCTTGTTATATTTCACCAAGCGACGCCTTCAATTGTGTCCATCCATGACGCTTTCCCGCTTCAAGTGGCAATCTCCCTTCTTATAATTATCTGGTGATAATTCTTCTACTTGGCTTGGCTTTGTTTCAACACAAATTTGTCTTTGCACTTATTTTAATTATAAATTACTTTTATACTTCTTATTTATATATATTCAACACTTATTACTTGAAAATTTACTAAGAAAAACTGCATAACATACTATCACTTCTTTCTTCCTTGATTAACAACGCTTGACTCACTACCGCGGGTTTTTTTATCCGCCAAAACCCTTTCTATCGTTTATAACCGGAAGCTGGCAATGTTCTAGAAAAATCTTTGATTATTGTTCACCTGTCACTTTGTTTATTAATGTTTTTATTGTTTTTCTGACTTAAACTTATTATTAAATGTTGTTTTTTATTCACCATAACCTTATCGTCATTGATTTAATTCACTAACATCTTATTATCATTGTTTTTTTATGTTATTGATTATTTGAAATCTTCCGATTGGTCAATGTAAATATACAAATTTTATACTTCCTACAACTTAAATATTTACATAATACATATGGATACAGTTCATTTCTTATTTTGTTTTATATTATTACATTTATATACATAAATTAGGTCGGTAATCATTTATTTTTATTCTTATATTTCATATCAAATTACATTTTATGTTGGTATACTTGTCGTCAACTGTTATATTTCGTTTTGGTTTTTGACATTACCTATAATTACAGTTTTCTACATATATTATTATGTTTCCTATTAACTTTTATGATTAAATATTAACTAACATATCTTATATATATTTTTACTAATTCTAAATGTCATTTATTAATCAATCATTGTAGCACTGTTGATTTTATTATTACCATCCTATTTATTTTTTAAATATAAGCAGATGCTTTAGGTGTCTAATATTCTGTGTGGCGTCACGTTATTTTATTGATCTTCGTTTGCTTGTTAAGTTCTGTTATTTTTCAAAATACAGAATGATTTTAAAACTGTTTTATGAATAATTGTTTATGAATTCTTATTTATTTTCTCTATGATTATGCCCATTGATTTTAATTGATTATATTGTTATATAGATATTTTATTAATTTTGGTACCTTATTTACAAATTACTTCTATTGATAGATATTATTATTTTAGACTTTATTGGGATTCTATTAATGTTATATGCTCGTTCTATCTACAACAATATATATATATATATATATATATATATATATATATATATATATATATATATATATATATATATAATAATTCGTATTAGCAGCTGTTTATTTCACAATTTAGAAATATTTGTGAGGACGCAGCAATTGGCTTGGAAATTAAACTCCTATTTTAATTTAGTGAAAGCTTTCGTAATAGTTTTATTACTTCGTCAGTCACGATTAAACGAGTAAAATATATAAATTAAAATTCAGAAAAAACAGTGTAAAAATATTGATATATGCTTGAGACTTTTCAATAGTCTCAAGCATATATCAATATTTTTACACTGTTTTTTCTGAATTTTAATTTATATATTTTACTCGTTTAATCGTGACTGACGAAGTAATAAAACTATTACGAAAGCTTTCACTAAATTAAAATAGGAGTTTAATTTCCAAGCCAATTGCTGCATCCTCACAAATATTTCTAAATTATATATATATATATATATATATATATGAATAGATAAAAAAGAATATATGATTTTACAAATATTAAAACTTTGATATTATTAGCCCTATGAAGATATTCTCGATATCTTTTCCTATTTAAGATCAGTATAACTGTGAAATGATATAGAAAATCAGGAAAACTATTATCTGCTAATTGTTACTACAATTATGACTTAAGAAGACAGTTTAATAGTGGCGAAATCCCTAGATTTATCTGTTCGTTGACGATTTCATATTGTGGGTCTCTTAAGTGTCTTCTAATTTGTATTTCCTGAAGGAAATCTAGTTTTTGTTTCTTGTCAGAAATATGTAGTACTTCTAGTTCTGTGTTAGGTGGTTGTTTTAAGGCGGGTTTATACAACATTTACATAGTCATAATCACAGTGGCAATCTTAAGAGTTAAACTAATTATTTCTTATAGGTCCGTTTATACAATTGTCACAATCATAATCATAAGCATAATTTTACTGGCCTTCCTAACATTTAACTTTATGATTATGAGTAAGCCGAGAAAGGAAATGCGCATGCGTCGAAACCAACAGGCGATGAGCAATGTTGACAAAAAGGCGTCTTGGTTGAAGAATGAATTTTTTTGGCCGTTTTTTGGAGGTATTTCTGTGCTCCATCAATCATTGTTTATATTATACTTCATTGATTTGACTGTTGGCTAATTTCATTTATATGAATTTTATTCTTATGACTGTGACTTTAAAATTGTGATTGTGATTAAGTTTATGATTCTGACTGTGATTATGATTATGACTATGTAAATGTTGTATAAACCCGCCTTTAATCTGAATGCTGGTGTTAATTGTGTCTATACCTATATAGACAGCATTAAGTTCTGGACATTTAAGTTTATATATATATACAAGGTTTTTTTAATGGGGATGCATTCCTGAGTTTCCTCACAAATCAGTGCAGTTTATTAGAATTTAGAGATTTTAAATTAATTCAAATGTACTACTAGTGTTACATAAGGGAATATATCATATACAATTGTGGTTCAAGTACCTTCAAGTAGAAAACTCTACAGTTATAATTGAAAGTCAATATTGGACAATCAGATAACGTAGAAATTCAATTTATTTTGGAAGCTTTTTATCACCTCGAATGATGGGGCGCAGACAACTGCACAGAGTGTGTAAATTAAGATTTATAATATATAGTAAAATATATAGAAGTATACCGGGAAATTATAGATAAAAGCAGTTCATACGTAAATTTATTTTTTCTACTTCCGCTACTAAAACCGCACTTTGAACACGGGTTTGACATGCACAAAACGACTCTTTAAACACTAGTGTTTAAAATGCGAAAAGTTACATCTCGTTTATCTTTTGTTTTTTAAACGTCAAATCAAGTGTATCTTTTGTATGTTAAATTTCATGTTCCGTGATAATTTTGTTATTCTGCGTCATTCATTTGTCAGTCAGCTGTCAGCCATAGTCCGTCATGTAATGAATATTTAGCCTGTCCAAGCGAGGGTTGGTTTTTACCAAAAGTAAGTACCGTAACATCCAAGCGAGGATAGGTATTAACCGTTACGTCATAGTTTGATGTCAAATTACGTCACGGTTAAAACCACCAGTAACCCTGTCGGGAGCAGAGTTAGAGCGGTTGACAGATGTATTAATTGACATTTGTTTATGGCATATTAATTAAAACTGAAGTTCTTAAGTTTTTAAATCGGAAAACGATTATGAACACTGAAAAACAAATCAAAACAGCGAAAATTCACCTAAACAAATCCTCTAGACCGTACAGAAAGTAGATAAAAACATTGGTAAATACCGCTTTATCAAAGCGACCAGTATAACCGTGACGTATTTTGACATTACCGCCGGTAATAACCACAGTAATAACCACTCGCTCGCTTGGACAGGCTAATTAATTCAAATATAATATAATTTTTTCCTTTGCGCGGGCGAAGAAAAAGTATAGTAAGCACCTCGTGTCAAAAACGTCTTTAGTCACTCGTTTCACAAGGAACTCGTTCCGCTTCGCTCCACTCGTGCCTAGTAAAACTCGCGACTAAAGTAAGTTTTTTGACACTTGGTACTTAATATACCATTAAATATAATGTCTCTAATTGATTCGGAGTCAATAGATAATTTACAAGCTATTAACAAAGTAGGAGTAGACGTAAAACAGTATGTTGAAAATATAACATTAAAAATTATATAACAGCGAGTGAGACTAATATTTTAGTAGATAGAGAATTTACAAGGTTGAAAGAAACAGAAGAGACCAGTGAAACAGTTTTAGAAAAGCTGGAGTATATAGAAAGAACGACCAAAAAATAATATATTAGTATTTGGACTTGATATTCCAGATCTTAATAGTATTCTACAAAACCTTAAAAATCTAATAAACGTGCAAATTGAGTATAGAGATATAAATAATTACTACATGCTAGGAACACGTAAAACTAGCCCTTTAAAGATCGAGATTATTTCATACCTCAAGAAATTAGAAATACTGAAAAATTGTAAAAAATAAAACTACTTGACATCAAAAGAAATGGAACACAATAAAATATTAACAGAATATTTAAAACTAGCTCGTATCAATACAACTGATAAATATTACATCAAGGGTAATAGACTATTCGTTAAGAATCATTCTTATAAAGCAAGTGACCTATGCAGCAATAACCAGGAAACAGAAAATAAACGGAAAACCAATAGCAATCCAGAAACACCAATTATACCAACTTTTCAAACAGTAGAACCTTTGGTTCTTGATGAAATTCAAAATTTTTTAACGAACAGAATATATCATCATCGTCAGAATGACAGAAGTTGCATTTCATTTGATGCCTACCTGATGTTTAGTAGTTATTTTTGGCTAGACCAAGAAGTGACCTAACGGGTGATTGACTTAATATATGTTAATAGAAAAAAGAAGAAGATGTGATATTACAAATATTGAAGCTTAGATATTATTAGCCCTATGGTGATAACCTGGATATCATTTTTCCAATTAAGATCAGTATAACTGTGCAATGATATAGAAAACCAGGAAAACTATATCTGCTGATCTTTACAATTATCACTTGAGAAGACAGTTTATTAGTGGAGAACTCCCTAGATTTATCTGTCCATTCACAACTTCATATTGTGGGTTTCTTAAATGTCTTCTAATTTCCAATTCTTCAAGGAAATCCAATTCTTGTTTCTTTTCACAAATATGCAGCACTTCCAGTTCTGTGTTAGGTGTCAATGAATGATTGGTGTCAAGTAGATGTTTTGCGTAGTGGGATTTATCTGGTTGTTTTGATCTGTATGTTCGTAAGTGTTCACTATATCGGATTTAATAATTTCTAAGGGTCTCATCAAATAGACAGCATTACATTCTATACATTTGAGTTTATATATACCTGATTTCTTTAATGGTGGTATTTTTGTTTTTACATTTAACAATTTTGTACTAACGTTACTTTCTGTTTTAAAAGAAATTGTTGTATTCGTTGCTAAAGATATTATCTTTGAAATATTATTAGAAATATTTCCTGCATATGTGATGGTTTTATAAGTTTTTGTTTCATCAGTTTGTTTAGGAAATATTAGTTGTAATGCCACTTTTTCCTCTTTTTTATTAATTAGCTTATTCATCATATGTAATGGATAACCGTTGGATGTTGCTATTTGTCTAATTGTATTAATCTCTCTATCAAAATTACATTTGTTCATAGGAACTGAAAAAGCTCTATGTATCATTGAATTATATATCGAAACAATTGTCAATTTTTTAGAATTTTCAACAATTTTCATTATATTGTGGAATTAGCTAGAAACAGTGAGCTTCATTTCAAACACTAATATGAGTAGATTCCACGAAGTAAGGGTTGAAACAGTTAATTTCATTAAAAAATCTTCTAGAAAAGATTTGACCCGACTGTACCAGAAGTTACTAAAAAAACGTTACAAAACATCACAAAACATTTGGTTTAACCAAGAATGCATAAGGAAAAAGGTAATACCAAATTATGTGAATATAAAATGTCACACTGAAACACCACAAGCACAAAAAGCTATAAAATGTGCTCAATGGGTTTCGATAAAAGATGAATCTAAGAAATGGTTTAAAGTGAGGAACTCCTTAGACAACTACATAAAAGTTGTACATTCAGAACTCACGTTCCCCAATTATATCCAGTAGAATTTGATTGTTTAGATGACAAAATTAGAGAAAGTGTCAGCACGATGAAGCATAAGAAATTTAAGGAACAAGAACAGAAGCTACAGAAACTTGAACACAAACAACATAAAATTCAATACTCTAAACATCATGAAACTGTAAGTACCTACATACCAACACACTTTGCACCAAGATTTAAAAACCTTTCAGACACTAATTTTACAGATCGTGAAATAGAATTTTTAAATAAAGGTTCAAAGTACAGCATACCACCAAAATTTACGAATATTATTAAACAAATTATAGCTACAGAATCAGAAATAGCTTTAAAATATAATTCAAATAATTTTCTTTATGAGAAATTAAAAATTGCCAATTTAATCAAAAATATGAAACCTTCAAAAGTTAAACATCAAACATAAATTGACATCACAGTTTTATATGCAATAAAAAAGAAAGTAGAAGATAATAACCTAACAGTTACAAAATCTGATAAGGGGAACACAACTGTCATATTGACAACTCAAAATTATAATTAAAAAATATATAACTTTATAGAATCAAGCGATGTAAAAGTTATTAAAGCAGACCCAACAAAAAAGTTTTCTAATAATGTAAGGGATATTGTTAATGATTCGAATTATCTTTTAAGTGATTACGAAAAGAGGTCTATCCTACATTAGAATCTTCATTGTCCTTAATTTTATGGAACCTTTAAATTACATAAAATAACGAAACTAGTTAGACCTGTAGTTTCTTATGTTAATACTCCTAATAATATATTGGCAAAGAGGCTTAACAATATACTTAATAGTTACGGATATGCATCTAAATACTCAATTAGAAATTCAATAGAACTAATAAAAAAATTAGAAGAAATCAACTTGCAAGATAACTATAAACTTATTTGTTACTAATATGTTCACTAAAATTCCTCCTAAAGAATGTCTAATACTTGTAAGAAAATTACTAGAAGATAAAAATATTAATCCAGGAATAATATCAGATATACTTAATTTATTTGATGTATGTATTAATCGAATTATTTGACTTTTGACAATAAGATATATATTCAAAATGAAGGTTTACGAATGGGAAACCCTATATCACCTATTTTAGCAAACATTTTTATGGGCAGTTTAGAAAGATCTTTGAAAGTAATATTTCGAAAAATGTTTTATTTTGCTATAGATATGTAGATGACATATTAGCTTGTTTTATGGGTAGTGAACGACAATTAGATGTATTTTTCAATCACATTAATAATTTACACCCAAAAATTAAATTTACATTAGAAATTGAAGAAAATAGCTCAATTAATTTTCTTGATTTAAAAACTCAAAGAGTTAATAATGCACTTGATTATTCAATTTATCGAAAACCAACACACACTGATGTGACAATTCCGTATAGTTCCAATCACCCCATGTCACATGAACTAGCGACATATAATTCAATGATACATAGAGCTTTTTCAGTTCCTATGAACAAATGTAATTTTGATAGAGAGATTAATACAATTAGACAAATAGCAACATCCAACGGTTATCCATTACATATGATAAATAAGCTAATTAATAAAAAAGAGGAAAAAGTGGCATTACAACTAATATTTCCTAAACAAACTGATAAAACAAAAATTTATAAAACCATCACATATGTAGGAAATATTTCTAATAATATTTCAAAGATAATATATTTAGCAACGAATACAACAATTTCTTTTAAAACAGAACGTAACGTTAGTACAAAATTGTTAAATGTAAAAACAAAAATACTACCATTAAAGAAATCAGGTATATATAAATTCAAATGCCCAGAATGTTATGCTGTCTATTTGAGTCAGACCATTAGAAATTTTAAAATCCGATACAGTGAACACTTACGAGCCTATAGATTAAAACAACCAGATAAATCCCACTACGCAAAACATCTACTTGACACCAATCATTCATTGACACCTAACACAAAACTGGAAGTGCTGCATATTTGTGAAAAGAAACAATAATTGGATTTCCTTGAAGAATTGGAAATTAGAAGACATTTAAGAAACCCACAATATGAAGTCGTCAATGAACAGATAAATCTAGTGAGTTCCCCACTAATAAACTGTCTTCTTAAGTGATGATTGTGAAGATCAGCAGATATAGTTTTCCTGGTTTTCTATATCATTGCACAGTTATACTGAATTGGAAAAATGATATCCTGTATATCACCACCATAAGGCTAATAATATCTAAGCTTCAATATTTGTAATATATTATCTTCTTCTTTTTTCTATTAACATATATTAAGTCAATCACAAGTTATGTCACTTCTTGGTCTAGCCAATAATAACTACTAAACATCAGGTAGGCGTCAAATGGAATGTAACTTCTGTCATTCTGACGATGATATTGATTTATCGAAACAATTGTCAATTTTTTAGAATTTTCAACGATTTTTATTATATTGTGGAATTAACTAGAAACCGTGAGTTTCGTTTAAAACATTAATATGAGCAGATCCCACGAAGTAAGGGTCGAGACAGTTAATTTCATATATGTGAACATTGAAATTCTTTTGAAACGTTTTTTAAGGGCTTTTTTGAATAATTTTAAGACTTTCTGTGTTGTTAATCATTAATGTCGTTTGGTTCATTATTATATATCGGGAGAATAGTGTGGCCATTCAATCTGCCACGTCTACAGATTCCACTCGCACTGTTGCTACATAATATGATGTAGCTCCATCTTATGGAAACCATACCAATTATTATAGTAGACTTTCCCCAGCGGGATGTCCTCGATGCCTAGAATACTTTTACATGTCAAAACTTTTTTCCGTAGGGGTATCCTCAATTCCTGGATTTTATTCAGTATGGGACTTTTTTATATAAATATTCTTTAAATTTGTACAGTTGTAGATAAAGTATAGTGTGCAACATGTGGGGAAAAATACTTTCCCTACTATTTTATTTACGTATACCACAAAAAAACATAATTTATTCTAGAAGATTTTACACATACCTTCTATTACTATATATATCCCATGTGGAACAAACAAAAATACCACAAAAACGCGATACACTCAGCGAAACTATTATCTCTATACCTAACACCGACGAAAAAAAAAACCCACCTGTAACAGCACCAAGTTTTACCTCAGACTGGTATAAATTCGAGATTTCATTATCGCAGCCCCTCCTAGAGTCTAGCAAATTGTTGTACGATTATCAAACACAATTTTTTTTTGATAAAAATTCATACACATCGTCATAGTAATAATCTTTGGGATGGTGATAAGCTATCACCTTTGTTGTGTTTTCACTATGCATTCCTTGGTTATCGGGAGGTTTTTTCGATAAGAGGTTGTTCATTCATAAGATGCGACTAGGATCGTATTGTTAAGGTAGAACAAGGGCGAAGGTAAAATCAGGACCGGCTCAGATATAATATACGAAAATTTTGAGCGAAATTTTGTTAAAAAGTAGAATATATGTGGAAAAAAGAAGAAAGTTTTATAATTGTATAATAATTAGTTTTTAGTGAGTTAAAATTATTTTTTTCTGAAACAGGAAAAAAATTTGACATTTTATCTCTGTTGACAGGTAACAAAATACAACTTTTCACGAAATTACTTTTTTCCCGGATATATATACATATAGATAAAGGAAGATATTTGATTTTAGAATATTTTATTGAACATAAGTTACATTTCCTTTATATCAAAAGTACAATTATTAAATGTGCATTGCATGAATGACATGTTCCTTGAACTATTCGGTACAACAGACGAATTTTCTTGAAATAATATTTTTCTCTGACATGGACACAACTGCTGTTGATGTACCTGGTCGCACGTTCTGAACACTTTATTAGCAATTTCTGTTCTGTGTGCCACCGATTCATCAACATATCCTTCAGCGACCGTTGATGACTTCCAACCGCCATGTTTCTTTAGTGTTATCAAGTCTCCCCCAGATTCAACTAAAAGTGTAGCAGACGATCTTCGAAATGAATGACCTGTATATGAGTTAGCATTTTCAAGTTGAAGAAAATTAGCTACTAGTGTTTTAAATGAAATTCAACGTTTCTAGCTAATTCCACAATATAATGAAAATGTTGAAAATTCTAAAAACTTGACAATTGTTTCGATAACTGAATAACATCGTCAGAATGACAGAAGTTACATTTCATTTGATGCCTACCTGATGATTAGTAGTTATTTTTGGCTAGACCAAGAAGTGATATATGTCAATAGAAAAAAGAAGAAGATGTGATATGACAAATATTGAAGCTTGGATATTATTAGCCCTATGATGATATCCTGGATATCATTTTTCCAATTAAGATCAATATAACTGTGCAATGATATAGAAAACCAGGAAAACTATATCTGCTGATCTTTACAATTATCACTTAAGAAGACAGTTTAATAGTGGAGAACTCCCTAGATTTATCTGTTCATTGACGACTTCATATTGTGGGTTTCTTAAGTGTCTTCTAATTCTCAACTCTTCAAGGAAATTCAGCTCTTGTTTCTTATCACAAATATGTAGTACTTCTAGTTCTGTGTTAGGTGTCAATGAATGGTTGGTGTCAAGTAAATGTTTTGTATAATGGGATTTTTCTGGTTGTTTTAATCTGTATGCTCGTAAGTGTTCACTGTATCGGATTTCAAAATTTCTAAGGGTCTGACCCAAATAGACTTCATTACATTCTGGACATTTGAGTTTATATATACCTGATTTCTTTAATGTTGGTATTTTTGTTTTAACATTTAACAATTTTGTACTTACGTTACTTTCTGTTTTAAAAAGAAATTGTTGTATTCGTTGCTAAAGATATTGTCTTTGAAATATTATTAGAAATATTTCCTGTATATGAGATGGTTTTTATTTCTTCAGTTTGTTTAGGAAATATTAGTTGTAATGCCACTTTTTCCTCGTTTTTATTAATTAGCTTATTTATCATATGTAATGGATAACTGTTGAATATTGCTATTTGTCTAATTGTATTAATCTCTCTATCAAAATTACATGTGTTCATAGGAACTGAAAATGCTCTATGTATCATTGAATTGTGTGCCGCTAGCTTATGTGACATTGGGTGATTGGAATTATATGGAATTGTCACATCAGTGTGTGTTGGTTTTCGGCAAATTGTATAATCAAGTACATTATCAACTCTTTGAATTTTCGAATCAAGAAAATTGAGTTATTCTCTTCAACTTCTAATGTAAATTTAATTTTTGGGTATAAATTATTAATGTGGTTGAAAAATATATCTAATTGTCGTTCACTACCTATAAAACAAGCTAATATGTCATCTACATATCTATACCAAAATAAAACGTTTTTTTGAAATATTACTTCCAAAGATTTTTCTTTCTAAACTGTCCATAAAATGTTTGCCAAAATAGGTGATATAGGGCTTCCCATTGGTAAACCTTCATTTTGAATATATATGTTATTGTCAAAAGTGAAATAATTCTGATTAATACATACATCAAACAAATTGAGTATATCTGATATTATTCCTGAATTAATATTTTTATCTTCTAGTAATTTTCTTACAAGTATTAGACATTCTTTAGGAGGAATTTTAGTGAACATATTAGTAACGTCAAATGAAATAAGTTTAGCGTTATCTTGTAATTTGAATGCTTTTAATTTTTTATTAGTTCTATTGAATTTCTAATTGAGTTTGTTTGTTTTAAAAAGTCTTTATTTACAATAATTTCTGGATTAAAATTTACAATACAATTACAAAACTATATATAAATATGATTACAACATACATATATATACTGCCGGTGTTTTGGCCGTCCTGAACTGTATTGATCATGTCTCGATGGGTTTATGGCTCCTTGCATAGCATAATCCATTAGTTTTTGTTTAGAAAATTACTTTGTCCCGTATTGATAGGTATGACTCCACTAGCTATTTCGACTGTTTTATCCCTGAAAAGCAGCTGAAAAACAGGGTTTCATTCTAATTGAGTATTTAGACTCATATCCGTAACTATTGAGTATATTGTTAAGCTTCTTTGCAAATATATTATAAGGAGTATTAAGAAACTACAGGTCTAATATGAGTAGATTCCACGAAGTAAGGGTCAAGACAGTTAATTTCATTGAATTAGCTACTGTTTCAGGTACCTTATAAAACTGATTTTTACCCACAAGCTCATTGATACATTTTCCATTGCGATATGCATAAAACAGGTGTCCATTGCGACATGAATAAAACAGGTGGAGATACTTTGCTGCTGCTGGACGAAAAGCTATGTACATTCGGTAATATTTCATATATTCTTCAGTAACTACAAATCTCCTGTTTACATCATTCTTTGTTTGCTTCAGTTTCACAATTAATAACTTTCCCGAATCTTCAATATCATCTAATGTTACCTGGCTGATTTCACAAATTCGACAAGCTCCTGCAATCCCAAATACAACAACAACCTTGGCCATTAAATAAACTTCATCGGGTGTATTATTTAAAAAATCACTAATTTGTGTACTCGTAAAAATCGCAGCTTTCTTGGGCTTGTAACCTTTCCCATTTTGTTTCAGAAATGAAATCAGTTTGAAATGTCTACATTATTATTGGATCGTAACATACTTTTAATCATTGAATAATTCGACCACACTGTTGATGACTTTTGTTGTTGTGCCAGTTCCAAAAAATAAGCCAATAACACTGTCTCGAAGAAAGAACTGCATGTTCTTTTCATTTTCCACTCCTTAAATCTTGAATACGCGGTTTCGTAAATTTTCCGCGATTTAGCTGGCAATAATTTTCGTGACGCTACTTGCGCTGCTTCTATCAACTCAGGTGGAATCAGAGAAAACTCGGAATCAGACATTTTTTAACTTTATATTTTCCAAAATAACTACTAAATAATCACTGAGTTCGCAATTTTTGAATCAAATCACAGAATTAAATTGACATATATTTGATTACTTTGAAGTTTTCCTTAGCAACGCAGGTCTAATTGTCGCTATAACTACAACAGCTTACTAGTTTAAAAATTCAAATTTCATATCGATAACATTCTGACTTTAATATCTCGTAATAATATGTTCTTTCACTATTAAATCGTCGTTTTTCCTGCCACAGAAAAAAATAGTGTATTATACACGGGAAAAATATTAGATTTTAGCTCTCGGTTTTTTGTCTACATAACGTCGAGCTAAAATCGAATACTTTTTTCCCTTGTATAATAAATAACTAAACTAAACATATATCCCAACCCCTTTATGAAATTACTATATCAAATTGTTCCATTCATAATTGTAAAACAAATTTCGCAGTCTCGAGGTCTCATCCATTGAGCAGCATACAATTGGTTAATAATTCCAAAATAGTTTACAAGTAGGTATAGTTGGCGTAAAATATATAGTGCGAACTTTAACCTGTCGGCTTTTCGTTTTACTGGAATTTGAGGATATCGTTATAGTCCAGTCAATATTATAATTTAAAATGCTGAGTGGACGATAAATTAATTTATTATTATAATTTTAACTAATAATCGTTAAAATGTATTAAATAATTTTATAATTATTAAATACAATTATCGATTCGACGGTGCAACGAAAACTGTAGTAACTCATTATTTATACTTTTGAGTGAGAGCAGTTTAAATGTTTAAATGGATGACAAAATTTCAATTTCAAAGCAGCGTATGTCATTTATTTATTAAAAATATGTTAATTAGAGGAAGAATCAACTGCCAAAAAAAATTTTGAGGTAAAATAGCCAAATAGTATTTTGAGTGAGTTACTACAGTTTACTGTGGAAAATAGGATAACTTGAATGAGATAAGTACTTAAGAATTGTTTGTATATTTTAAGTATTACATCAGTGTACATTGTAAATCAAACACACAAATTAATCCACAAGTTTTAAACTATTTTCTAAGGTTAAGAGAATGAAAAACGCATTTAGGTACCTAGTAAGAAATAGCATGACACAAAACACACTATTACTTTTCCGACCAGCCTATCTAATATGCGAGAAAAGTATTGGTTTACCCCTTAGAGTAATAATATACATAGAGAAGGCTATTCATTCATAAACACGTTTATTTTTGCGGCCAACAATTCTAAACGCCAGTAGTCAAATCATAAATGATTTACAAAAAGTGGAGATTGTATTGTGGATACATAGCCTTGGCGTCATCGTCAAAGCATAGGCGTACCAAATCTATTTTTTATAATTCGCGTATAAAAGAGACTTCATTATAACAGCGTTTACAGTGTCACAATGAAGCTCTTTGAACACTGTTATAGTAATTTTTAGTAGACAGTTGGTTATTGTATTTAGTTATATTTTTATTTGACTTTAACCTTGACACAAATTATAAATAAAATGGTCTAGCGTTGTTCTAGCTAGCAAATTATTATATTAAAGGTAAATTAGAATGATTTATATATTAAAAATATTAATGAATAAAGTACGCTAACGTTTATTTACCAATGATTTGTCAATTGTTTATTTTTATATTATATAGGATTTTTGGCATGAATTACCAGATATCTATGTGAAGATGTATTACAGAAATAATTCTGTTCATGATATAATATAAATAGATCGCAAGAGCATATTCGAAGAAGCTCTTTTCTAAACAAATAATCATCCTCTTTTTGCTTAAATGAAAGTTTGTTAACGATGTACACAATTATTCGGTTATAATATGTCGAAAGTCAGAAGTGCTGAATAAAACCATCTGTGATCTGACCAATTAGGAATCTACAGAATTGCCAACTTAAATTCAAACCACTCCTCCTAGTTTAAAAACAGGAATTATATGAAATTCTATTTTATTTAAATAATTAAATAAATGCGAATTATAAAAAATATTGTGTAAAACTTGTGCCACAATGACTTTCTGTAGTACTCGTGATTTGCACAACTCACCGCTTCGCGGTTCGTTGTGCAAGCTTCACTCGTACTACAAAACGAGTCATTGTGACACTTGTTTTACAAATAACTATTTTCTACGCCCTATCTTTAAAGTACCTTGTATTTCATCGGTTGGCAGCGCTTAAAGTGGTTGTTTATGGTTAGAGTGAAAATAAGTAAAAAAGCATTAAAAAAAGTGCCATAACGTTAACTTTATTTCACGCTTCCCATAAGCTAACACAATGAATCTTGGCTGGGCATCGAGGATGGACTGTCATGAAACTTGGAATACGTATAACGCTCTTCACTCCGACACCGTTCAACCGATCATCATGAAAATTGACATGGTAGGAGAAGGAGAAGGTTTTTACACTATTCTCTTTGTTGTAACTTCTCACCAGGTAGCGCTGCAGCATATCAAATTCTACAACGTTCAACCGATCACCCTCAAAATGGGCATATATATGTATTTTTCAATGCAGAATTTGTATTTCCTATCCTTTTTGTTGTAACTTCCCAGGGGGCGTTGCAGCATATCAACTTCTATAGCTTTTACTTTTTCCAGGAGCACAAATGTTTGTGCCACGAGCCGTAAGGTGAGTGCTGCAGATCAAGGGAGTGCAAAAAGTGCCTTGTGTACACAATATTTTTTCTACGACCAAGTCTCTTGATAAAAGCAAAAAGTAACTTATATAGGTATTTTATTTAAACGTTGAACTGCAAGGATTTGAAAAATGAAAAACAGTTAAACCTAGGTATAGTTAATTGTGAAATTTTAACAATTTTGAATTGTTATGCCTGGTGTATATTTTTTTAATAATAAGTTTTAATTACTTCTAATATTAATATCTGTCACCGAAATTCATTATAAATATAATATTAGATTGTCAAAAGGGGTTTGAACATTGAGATTTCCTTCCCACCAGGTCAGCATATCAACTTCTATATCGTTTACTTTTTCCACAAGCGCAGAAGTTTGTGGCACGACCCGTAAGGCAAGAGCTGAAAATCAATGGAGCGAGAGAAGAGCTTTGCGTACGAGTTGTGCACAATACTTTTTCTACGATCACGTTTATTAATCAAAGAAAAAAGAAACTTATATAGGTGTTTTATTAAAATTTTGAACAGAAATAATTTAAAAAATGAATATTGATAAATTAGTTAAACGTAGGTACAGTTAATAATGAAATTTGAATAAGTTTCAATTGTTTAGCCTGATCTATCTTTTTTGATAATAAGTTATAATTAATTGTAATATTAGTGTTTGTCGACGAAATTCATTACAAAGATTAGTTTATATTGTCAAAATAAAATTTGACATTGACATTTCCATTCCAAAAGGTAGCGCTGCAGCTTATCAACTTCTATATCGTTCACTTTTTCCACTAGTACTTTTTTAAATGAAACTAATTGTCAATTTCTTAGAATTTTAACATATTTTCAATATATTGTGGAATTATCTAGAAACAGTTAGTTTCATTTAAAAAAGTAATATGAGTTGATTCCACAGAGTAAAGGTCGAAACAGTAAATTTTATCAAAAAGCGGTTTCAAAAAATATACTCCCTAATAAATTACTTAAATATTTACCTTTCGACATACTTAGAGTAGCACTAGAAGCTTGCTCAGACACATTTTGTGTTGATAAATCTTTATGATGACAATCTGAGTTATTTGTTGAAGACCTAAAATAGACATATTCTTTTAACAAATTAATGTAAGTCAACTAACTCAGTCATCATTGCTAACTGAATAAAATGGATCATATGTGGTCAAATGACCTCTTAAAAAAATTAAAATAATAATTTAATTTTTAAATACAGTTCAGTTCCAAAATAGTAGGCACTAAATTCTCAGAGATATTGCATTAAACCAAGAACAATTGTAGTTTAGTTTGGTGCCTACTATATTGGAACTGAACTATAGTTATCTAGACAGCCCAGAGTGTCACCAGTCGCCCAATAAAGTAATGACTTATAATTAATAATCTGTTTAAAATTCGTCTTTTATGGCCGTTTTATCAGCTGTAATAAAAAGAACTTATTATATTGAAATGAAATTTTGTTTATCAGGACAGTCACTTTTTTATTTTGGGCATTACTTTAAGGGCCCATTGTACCAAGAAAATGTGTAGGTACTAACATTACATCTGGTGGACTAAATTCAAAAACTGACATGGGAAGAGCATCTTTGTTTAGAAACTTACGGCCACTACGCTTATATATAGAATCAGATTGTTTAAAATGCTCAGAACAAATTTCACGTCGTTTTGGTAGATCAAGAGTATCGCTTAGACCCAGTAAAGCAAACCAAATTCTTCTTGTTTCCAAATTGGTGGGAAAACTAGATTAAAATAACGCCAAATAGAAATTTGCTTTTTATAATTAAAAAACTTTTAAGCATTTTAAATATTATTGAAATGAATAATAAAAGTCGCCGCCACTGGATAGCCGTTCAAATATTTACATACCTGTGGAATGAGTGTTCGGGGTATTTTCGGCCGTTTTTTCGACAGACTTGGCACTGACGAACCATGATAATAAAAAACACTAAATTAATTAACTTAAAACCAAATGTTGTCCCTAAAAGTCTTGAAAAACACACATAACATCGAAAGAACTTAATTTTTACTTGCTAGTTCTAATATCGCTCGTAATAAACAAACCAAGTTTGACAATATTTACTATAATACTACAATCCAATAGAAATGTTAGTCGAGAACACTCTGGCGATATTTGCATCTCTCTTTATATCGTAACTGAACAAAGACAAAACTACTAAATAGTTTATACTAGACAAACAAAGCAGGTACTGAAATTTTCATCAATGTTGCCACTTTTAATTACAACAAATACTTGTTTAAAATTTATATAAGAATATACCTTTGTTATATAAAATTCAAGTATTAATAATTAATTTTAAAAGCAGCGACTAAAATGCATAAATTATTATGACTTTTTTTTAATTGCATACATTTTTAACAAATTATCAATAAAATTTCTAATTTCATTTTTCCTGCATCTAAAGAGGATTTGTAAATATGGCAAAGCACTGGAAGTGTCTCGCAAGTGAGCTTAGAATGTGACTCAAAGTTTGGGGCAGGAAAAAGTCAAAACAAACATATTTATTTTATTTGTTAATCTCAGGTTTACCCCAAAAAAAGTTGAAATTTTGAAATTTTTTTGAGTTATTTTTACGTTTTCCATCAACAACAACATGAAAAAACGGTTTTTGGAAAAAAAATCCTGTGTGTATGTCGTTGTCGTCGGCCACTTTTCCTTACATGTCTTGTTAGCACGATACAGCCTCCGGAGTGCAATAAGTCACCAATTTTATGATGGTATATTGTTAAGGACATGTCACAGATGAACCCTATTGATTTCCAGCTCACCAGAGCCAGTACAACGCGTGCTATGGTACTTGAAGTACGACATTTCGTCATTTTTTGAGAAATTTCAGTTTGTTAGCACGATACAGCCTCTGGAGTTCAACAAGTCACCAATTTTATGAATGAATAATATTCAGGACATCATACAGATGAACCCTAATGATATTCAGCTCACCAGAGCCAGTACAACAGGTGCTATAGTACTTTAAGTACGATATTTTTGTCATTATTGGGGGAAATTTCCGTTTGTTAGCACGATACAGCCTCCGGAGTATATACAAGTGACCAATTTTATGATTGGATACTATTCAGAGCGTCTCAGAAATGAACCCTATTAACAGTTAACTCACTAACACCTGTACAACGGGTGCTATGGTACTTGGAGTACCAAATTTTTGTCATTTTTGGAGAATTTTCAGTGTGTTAGCACGATACAGCCTACAGAATCTACCAAAGTGACCAATTTTATGATTGAATATTTTTCAAGGTGTCTCACAGATGTACCCTATTGATTTTCAGTTGACTAGAGCGAGTACAGCGGGTCCTATAAATCCAGATATACTTAATTTTTGGTTATTTTTGGAGAAATTTCGGTTTGTTTGCACGATACATCCCCCGAAGTGTATACAAGTAACAATTTTATGATAGAATATTGTTCAAGGCCACAGATGCGGAAAAGTTAGTTTTAATCTTCAAAACTGTTTATTTTTAAACCTATTTAATTATCGTTGAACTCTTCATCTTCTGATTCTCCACCTTCACTGGCTTTTTTTGCATTTCAGGCTTCTATAAAATTGGTGATACATTGTTGGAATTTTGTTTTTATCACAGAGCCACAATAGCCCCTTTAACTTTTTTTCTTCCACAGGAATTTCAGCGTTGTAAAGTCTCTTTAAATTTTCTGGTAAAATATTGCTATTATCAGCCTTTGGTGGTCTTCCCTTTTTTTTCTCTGATTCCAAAAAACGTATCTTTAAAATTTCGCTATCAGCTGAATCGTATTCATATTTAAAAAATATGGTCGCCGGCGCAGAACCTTTGACAGAAACTTCCCTTATCTTGCTTATTTTGAAGGCCTTTTTCTTTTCGTCGATTTTCCAGCTTTGAATATCTGTGATGTCCTTGAAATTAAAAAAAATCGTTTTGAGACATTTCGGTTACATTATAAATTTCTCCTGTTACTTTTGACATTCTGATTAATGTTACCCATTGCTCTGGCGCTTCTTGGCATTTTCTATAACAGCATGCATACTATCGCCCTCATTTTGGGTGTGTCCTTTTTCAAGGAACCTATGGGTAATGTCAATCTTATAAGCAGTAAATGCCAATGAAAACATAGAAAACAGAAACTTATTTCGGTTCTGGCCTCCACAATTATCTGAATAGAAAATTATAGATTTTACACCTTTTTCCTTTTGTGTTTGAATGAACTTTAATAAACAGCTTGCAATCTCACATGGACCTCTTTTTGATATCTTTTGGTGCCAGATATAACAAAATCCTTGATTATTTCCTACATCAAAAACCGTAAAATTGTAAGTTGAATATTTACTTTTATAGTAGAAGTCACTGAAGTTGAACTGGGGAGTAGCTAATAGGTACTTTTTGTAAGTCAAAACATGCCACACGTACTATTTTGTCATCTGTAGCAATAATTTTGTCAACATCTTTTAACTCTCTAGCCAGTGTTTTGTTTTTTATATGAGTATCGTATTCAGTTTTTATTTCTAATTTCTTTTTATCATCCTATAGGCTATAAACCGAACAAAAGTCGCACTGGTCTTTCTTTGGTTTAAAGAAACTTATATTGAACCCCTTATTAAATATATCGCGATAGTGTCTGATTGTTGCCTTTTCGATGATCTGAGTATCTGTGCATTACTCAGTGTAGAGCCAGTACATTTTTTGTATGTTTAGACCTTCTTCCAAATACATTTTTTTTTTAATCCTTGCGCACATAATGTGAAGGAACCATGGGAAACATTTTATTATGATTTCGTACACTATCTTTAATGGCTTCTTTGTGGTCTATTATCGTGCTTTCCTCGTTGGTCAGCAGTTATTGTGCTTGAGCGTTTCATTTTTGGAAGAGCGGTTGTCACTCATGTTTCTGAGATGCCAAGAGTATTCAAAAACATGGATTTACATACTTTTATCTCTTCTTCATTAATTTTAAACGAGTAATTTCTGGAATTTAGCCTTCTGGATATTGACCCTGCATCAATCGTACACTGTTTCTTTTTAATTTCTTTCACATACCTGGTTATAAAATCCCATTGTCTTGTATGATCAGCCATAGTCCAGAATTCTTTAAAAATCGGTTGTCTTTTTTCTTCATTAATTTTCGGTGGACACTTTATTCTACACTTATGCTGTACCCATTTATCTTTCTTTAATAATTTTTCTTTTTCTATTCTTATGCTCAACAACTTGATTTAATAATCTTTTTGCTTTCGTATCCATCCAATTTAAAACATTTCTAGACCTTTTTCTAACATTGCTTCTGGCAGCACTCTTTCTTTTCCTTTTAATATTTTTGTTCCCTTTGTTTCTATCATTAAGTTGACCCAACGGTTCCCTTGGAGCAGGAGCTTCGTATTCAGAATTAGCATTATCCTCAGCATTATCTGACCCTTCTTCATCCTCAGTAGGCTCATAATTTGGTTCAGTATCAGAGTTGTCTTTAAATGGATCTCCATCGCGTACCTTCAATTGACTTTGGAAAACTTGTTCTAAATGTTGCTGTCCATACCTGTTCTCCAAAGCTTGGAATATGACTTCATAGCTAGGGTAGCCTCGGGGTAATAATTGCAGAATGCATGCGGCTTGTCCACGGAGAGCAATCATAAGGGAGGTGGCTTTCTTTTAATCATTCCACCCATTGGCGCTAGCTGCTGCTTCAAATTGGCGTCGATATATCTCCCAAGATGATTGGCCATCATATGTAGGTGGCTTGATAACCTGGTTGTGTCTCAAATTTATTATTTCAGTTCTGGAACTATCTCTAATAAAACTGCTATCATTGGGATTAGCTTCTATTTTCTTAACTAATGCATCTAATTTTTGTCTTAGGTCAAGCTGGTCTATATTTAAATTTTTCTCTGTCGTTTTTAAATATTTTTCTACGGTTCTCAAATCATTTACTACTGTTGCCAAATCTTCCTTAACTGTTTTTAGGCCTTCTTCCATTGTATATATTTTATTATCTAATGCCGCTATTTTACTTTTATAGGTAGAACTAAAATCGGACAGTACTTCTAACATTTGCTTCCGTTCCTCCTTCTCCACGTTCCTCCTGTGTTCCTTTTTTTTCCTTTTTTTTGTTTCCTACGGTATTCCTCTTCCTCCTTTTCTTGCGTTCTTTTCCGTTCCTCTTCCTCCTTTTCTTGCTTTCTTTCTTGTTTTTCTTGCTCCTTCATCTGAAGAAACCATGCTGGTGCTCCACTATTAGCTTCCATATCGGTGTCGTAATGTGTACTTCTAGTATTGACCATAAATTACTTCTACCGCTGTCACCACAGTTATAACTTTCACAACTTCATTCAATACTTGGCAAAATACAATACTACTTTTTAACAATTCAACTTATTAACACATCAAACTATTGACTGACTGAATCTGCCACAACTGATCTCTATTTATTAATAGAAAGAACTTTCCAGAAAAGACTAGAATATTCTATAACGTATTAGTACGTCAATATGGGACACAATAGAAAAATCTTGAAAATTCTAGACTGTCACCTTCACATGTGACTGTGACTACTCCGCTTATTCAGCCCTCTTCTTATTTTCAGTCCAAGCTGTCATTCTGACATTCATAGAACAGGTGTAACAATATAAATGCCAAAAACTTATTATTTTTCACGTCAATGATTGAACTATAGACTAAAAAAGCAATGACGTCATAAATATGGGCACTGACAGTTACTGAGGGAAAACAAATATTTGTTTACGTTCATTTTATGTTTGTAATGTGCTTAAACATGGCTATTGTTAATTTGTCGAGCATTGCCTAGCAGTTTTTTAACGAAATTAAAGTGTTAAAGAAATGTGAAGACAGTTTAAACAGTGGATATGTCGTAAAGATGGAGTATGATGGAAGTTTAGGGGAGAAGCGATAAGGCATAATTCCTTGCAGGGGCACTTTGCAAATGAACAAACGAATGAACTTTTAAAATATCACAACGGTCAGGACAAGACATAGGTTAAAGAATTGACTTGTTTTCCCTCAGTAACATTAAGCGGCCATGTTCTGACGTCACACTTTTTCGGTCTATAACTAATCTTTTTGAGAGTGCGTTTTTTACACGAGCACAGATGTTAGTAGTCTTACATCAAGAAAGAGTATTTTCTGAGGAATTCGAGTGAGTATAGCAAATGTATTTTTAATGAAATTAACTGTCTCGACCCTTACTTCGTGGAATCTGCTCATATTAGTGTTTTAAATGAAACTCACGGTTTCTAGTTAATTCCACAATATAATAAAAGTTATTGAAAATTCTAAAAAATTGACAATTGTTTCGATAAATCAATATCATCGTCAGAATGACAGAAGTTACATTTTATTTGATGCCTACCTGATGTTTAGTAGTTATTTTTGGCTAGACCAAGAAGTGACCTAACTTGTGATTGACTTAATATATGTTTATAGAAAAAAGAAGATGTGATATTACAAATATTGAAGCTTAGATATTATTAGCCCTATGGTGATATCCTGGATATCATTTTTCCAATTAAGATCAGTATAACTGTGCAATGATATAGAAAAAGATCAGCAGATATAGTTTTCCTGGTTTTCTATATCATTGCACAGTTATACTGGTCTTAATTGGAAAAATGATATCCAGGATATCACCATAGGGCTAATAATATCTAAGTTTCAATATTTGTAATATCACATCTTCTCCTTTTTTCTATAAACATATATTAAGTCAATCACAAGTTAGGTCACTTCTTGGTCTAGCCAAAAATAACTACTAAACATCAGGTAGGCATCAAATAAAATGTAACTTCTGTCATTCTGACGATGATATTGATTTATCAAAACAAATGTCAATTTTTTAGAATTTTCAATAACTTTTATTATATCGTAGAATTAAGTAGAAACCGTGAGTTTCATTTAAAACACTAAATATATTTTTAGATAAAAATTAAATATTTACAATGTGGCGTCGTTAGCAAATATCGAGTACGGTCCAAAATATTGTGTGTTGCAACGACGAAAATTTAAATAATGGTGATGGAAGTGAAAACATGATTCGTCGACATTTAAAATTGGAAGCACAGACAATATGTTTCAATATGTATAAGAATCTACGGGAAAAGTTTGGTTACGATGAAGAAACAGAATTAATGCAAGCAGTATCTGATTTACCAGAAGTTCCGCTGGCAACTATACGTAAAATAGCCAAGAATGGGCCTTATGAACGCAAGAAACGATGTGATAAGGGGTTGGTCAAACAAATGTAATGAGTTACTTACAGTTGAAATAATAAGAAATAAATTGACAAATGTCGGCCGAAATGTAAATAGCTGTAAGAAAACTATTGAAAACTGGATTAAAAAATTGGAATTCAAATTCAGAAAGATTAATAAATGTCAAACAGTCATGGAAAGCAGAAGAATACTGGATATATTTGGACATACATTCAGAAACTCTCCTGCCAAACGGAAATTACAGTTACTATACTATACTATACTATAGAGGCGATTTCAAGTCGATTCAGCTCAAATTACCCTAATTCGAAAATGCTTCCTAAGGGAGCTACAGCCCTTTGAAGAAGACGTCCTCATATAAGTTTTCTTCAAATTACTCAAAAATACCGTTACTTAAAATATTCCAACTTGGTATAATCAATAAACAGTTACAAACCAGTCGTTTGCTGTAAATAAATTTTTTCCAGATCCATCACAAGCGTGTCAGTGGGGGGACCAACAGGCATTTTTATTTAAAAAAAAATTATTTTCAAGTTTTTTATGTATCCATCACCGAATTTGGAAAATTCAAGATAATTTTCATAAAAAATGTTCTCTTCTTTCAAATCGATATCATAAACCGTTTTCGAGAAAAATAAATTTAAACTTTTTGTGTTTCTTACATAAAATCATGTTGGATTATAATCTGTAATATCAACTTGGCTTTGAAAAATCAACAAATTGTACAGATACTGGTAACAAAACTCTTAAGTATTAAGTTGCTTACATTGTTTTGGAAATTTTAAATTAATTTTATTTCGTGAGGGTATAAAACAACAATCAACATTAAAAAAAACAAAGTTAGAGATAATTACCAACAGAAATAAGAGAATTAATTTTACAACAGATGCTCTACATGACGACCATTTGTCTCAATACACAAATTTATTCTCTTCTCTAAAGATCGTCTAATGTATGCAAAAATTCCTGCATAATTTCTAATTTTATTTTGAATTTATGAATTCTTTGCCACAGCTAATTACGGGTTTCTATTGGAACAGCATAGACTAATGATTTTAAATAACCCCAAATACAAAAATCACAGGGGTTTAGATCTGGAAATCTTGGGGGTCAATTAACTGGACCACCTCTTCCAATCCATTGATCGTAATAGTTATTGTCGAGATATTGACGAACCTCTCTACTAAAATGAGCTGGGCAGCCGTCGTGCATGAACCATAAATTATTTCGAATCATCAGGGGAACCTCATCTATCAAATTAGGTAAAACATTTTCTAGGAAATTAAGATATTCTTGTCCTGTTAAACGGCTAGGAAGCTCAGCGGGTCCCAGAAGCTGATTACCGATTACACATATCCAAACATTTATACTAAATCTTTGCTGGTGCTTTTTGTCTACTATCGCATGAGGATTATCACCAATGTAGGCATAATGATGTGCATTATGTAAATTAAAAATTCCGTCTCAGGTAAATGTAGATTCATCGCAAAATAAAATATTGGAAAAGAAATTAGGATCCTGATTTTTTTTGTTCCGCAACCAGTTTGAAAAATCGATGCGGGCAGGGAAATCACCATCTACCATGGCATGAACTTTTTGAAAATGGAAAGGATGAAGGTTTTCTTTATGAATAATATTCAATATGGAAGACTTGGAAATGCCAGGATACATAGCAGCGAGACTTCTTGTGCTAACCTCAGGATTATTTTCGATTTCAATCAAAATATCGTCTTCGTATTCCATTGTCACATTTGGTCGTCTACCAGTTTCAGTATATTTAGGTACTACTGAGTCACTTTCGCCTAATCTTTGGTGTACGGCTACAAATGTTGCGCGAGCAGGATGCCTTCTGTTTGGAAATTTTTCCGCATATCTGCACGAGCGTTACATTGTACTTCCCCATAAACTAAATGCATAACAGCATATTTTTCATTCGAAAAATAAACCATTTTAATAAAATTAACTATTATTTTTCACCGTTCACACATAATAACAATAATAACTGTTTAGAATCAAAATAATTAGGCACATTGTCAGATTTTGCTAATTTTTCAACGCCAACTTGATAATACAGATTATAATCCAACATGATTTTATGTAAGAAACACAAAAAGTTTAACCCTTAACTGGTGACCATGCGTCTCACAGACTCCGCAAGATCGTTTACGCGTCGGCATTCCCCACCACAAATACGTGGCGAGCGGCCGTTTCGTGTACCTTCATAGCCTTTAGTGTTTTCACAGATGTGGGAGATCCGTCCGTAGTTTCATTTTGGAATTATTTACATCGCGGAGTCTAGTAGGCGCAAGGTCACCATTAGTGATATTATAATATGGCTTGTTCTCGCCTCATTGTAAGCGCAATAGACGACGATTTCGAGGAAATATGCACAAAATGGTTTAATGAGGCGAACAGTGATATAAGTGATGATGATGTGGACGAAGAATACTGTATAAACAGTGATCATTTTACGGATAGTGAACAAGAAATGAGTGAAAATGAAGCAGAACATGACCCGGAAATGATATCCAGCGAAGACGAGGAAGAGATCGTCAATTCCAATAATTATTACTATGGAAAAAATAGGTTTAAGTGGAGTAAAAAAGAGCCAACCAGAAACGTCCGTACAGGCGCTCATAATATAATTGTACTTCCATCAATGAGTTCACATGTAGAAAAGTCAGTCAATAAAATGTTTTCGCCAGATATGTATAGTCTTGTTGTCAAAAGAACAAACGAAAAACTCGCAACTTTTCGGCCAAAATATAATAAAGAAAGAGCCGAGTTGGCTGATACCGACGAAATAGAATTCAGAGCTTTTTTGGGACTGCTTCTCTATACATCCATATACAAGTCAAATCATGAGGATGTACGAAGTCTTTTTGCTACGAACGGGAAAGGCCCATATTTAGAGCAGTTATGTCACAGAAGCGTTTTCTAGCCCTAATGGCTGGTTTAAGATTTGACGATGCCTCGGACCGAGAACAAAGATCAAAATTCAGCTGCTGCTATCCCAGAATTTTTTTATTTATTTATCCGCAATTCAAAAAACGCATATAAAGTTGGAGCCAATGTGTGCGTAGACGAGATGCTTCTAGGGTTTAGAGGAAGATGTCAATTTAAAATGTATATTCCCAACAAACCCTGCAAATATGGAATAAAAATTTTATGCATGACTGATGCACGAACTGGGTATCTACACAACGCCTACATTTATGCTGGAAAAGGTTCAGATGGATTTAGCCTGACACCCGAAGAAAGAAAAATGAGCATACCTTCTCAAGCAGTTATTAGACTGGTCAAACATATCTACAATACTAATAGAAATGTGACTGCCGATAATTGGTTTAGTTCAATTGAGTTAGTGCATCATTTACAAAAAAAATAAGCTTACCTACATTGGCACAGTTAGGAAAAATTAAAAAGAAATTCCCCCACAGTTTCTTCCGCAACGAAATCGTAATGAAGGTGCCACTTTATATGGATTTACAAAATACATAACACTTCTATCCCGTACACCTAAGAAAAACAAAGTTGTAATAATAATTTCTTCCATGCATCACTCTATAGAAGTCTATCCAGAGAATGGATTACTAGAAATAAATTCTTTTTATAACTTGACCAAAGGAGGTGTGGATGCGATGGATGAAAAATATGTAAAATATTCCTGTAGCCGCAGAACACGCAGATGGCCTATGGCTATTTTTTATAAAATAGTAGACATATGTGGTGTTAATTCCTACATTATGTTTACTTCTGTACTCACAAATAATAGGACTAGATTCAGGTTTATAGAAACCCTGGCAGATGAGCTAGTTTCCTCACATTTAAATAGAAGGTTTGAAATGCCAACGATACAAAGGCAACTAAAACAACTTATTGGAAGTATCCTTGACATTCCCGAAAATACTGCTAATGAACAAGAAGAAAAGCTTGAAATAAGAAAGTATTGCCACATTTGCCCATCCAAATTAAGAAGAAAGACTGCATATCTATGCACTAAGTGTCAAAAGCCCATTTGCTTGCAGTGTTCGCGAAAGATCTGTAAAAATTGTGCCAGACAGGAGCGAGACTGATATATTTTTTTTGTCTCTTTTAGTGGTTTGCAGGTTTTGTGTAGAATCTATATTTTGTTACTTTTTTACATTTTTTATCTAAAATATACTTATTTTTAAATACTTATTATGTTAATTTGCATATGGTTCAGATTTGTTTTGGAATATGCCTTATATTAATTTTGTATAAGAAAAAATGTATGTTTTTATAATGAATGTTAGAATATCATGACAATATTGCTTTATTAATAAAAAACATGTTATTTCAATATTTTTTCAAAACGATTGAAAAAATCCGCTTTTTTGCTAGGAGTCTATCAGACTCATGGTCACCATGTATGTATGTATTATTAGGATCACCAGTTAAGGGTTAAATTTATTTTTCTCGAAAACGGTTTATGATATCGATTTGAAAGAAGAGAATATTGTTTATGAAAATTATCTCGAATTATCCAAATTCGGTGTCGGATGCATAAAAAACTTGAAAATAATTTTTTTTTAAAAAAATACCTGTTGGTCCTTCCAACTGACACGCTTGTAATGGATCTAGAAAAGAATTATTTACAGCAAACGACTGGTTTGTAACTGTTTATTGATTATACCAAGTTTCAATATTTTGAGTAACGATATTTTTGAGTAATTTGAAGAAAACTCATATGAGGACGTCTTCTTCAAAGGGCTGTAGCTCCCTTAGGAAGCATTTTCGGATTAAGGTAATTTGAGCTAAATCGACTTAAAATCACCTCTAGTAACTGTAGTTTCCGTTTGGCAGGAGAGTTTCTAGACACCATATAAGTAAATAAGTATAGAAAAGAAAACCGGCCAATTGTCTATTTGGACGAAATTTGGTATGATACACACGACACGGTTAAGAAAGGATGGACTGATGGGTCAAACATTTATATGCCAACAATGCCTGCAAAAAAAGGATCCTGACTTATTATTATGCATCACGGTGGAAATAAAAGATGGGTTCCAAATTGCTTGAAAATATGTGGAAAAAAAGGGAAGTTGCAACATTGTCTATCATAAGAACATGGTTTGACTTCACGTTGATCCCAAACTTAGAGCCAAATAATGTTGTAGTCCTTGACAACGCTTCTTATCATTTACTACAGCTTAATAAAATTCTAAATAAAAGCTACAAGCAGACCGAACTACAAAAATTCTTAATGGAGAATAATTTGTATTTTGAAGATTCTTATACAAAACAACAACTGATTGAAGTTTTAGATATAAAGAAATTTAGGAAATTATACGCCCTAGAGAGTATTGTTGAACAATATGGACACTCTATAGTGAAACTTCCTCCTTATTTTTGTATTTTCAGTCCCATCGAGTTAATTTGGGCACAATTAAAACAGAAATTAAAAAAGTAATCAAAAGTGGAGATGAATTTAAGAATATAGGGCACGTCCATATTAATGGAGGAAATAAATGTATTACTGATTTACAAGACGATAGTGATAGTGAAGCATGTGATATGGGAGAAGGATTAATAGAATTTTTGGAAGAAGAATATTAATTAAGTTTAATATATTTTTCATTATGTTACTTATATAATAGTGACAAACAGGAGTTGTAGATTACAAAGGGGTCGATTGGCCTATAGCTGGCCTTTCCACACTGCGACCTGAAAAGATCTTTTGTGTATACCCTCCATCTATTTTTTGTCCCAGAGATCAAGGCTTCTAAGGAAGCCTATTATCCGATTGGGAGCTATTTTTGTTACCTGGTCAGGTCTCAAGAACAACCGTTCCAGGTACCTATGGCGTTGGTGAACAAGTACACCGCAATGGTATAATATATGTTCAGCCGTTTCATCTGCACTGTCGCAGAATCTACATGTTCCTCTGTCCACTTTTCCCATCTTGCAGAGATGATATCTGAGTGGGCAGTGTCCTGTAAGGTGTCCTGTGATTGCTCTGAGATCATACTTCTGAAGCTCTAAGAGCGATTTAGCATAGCGAGCAGAAGGTTGTAGCAACCTTTTTGCTTGTCTTTGGCCTGGAACATTTTTCCAGTAGGCTGCACTAAGTTCCTTTTCCCATTTCCGGACTTCTTCCACAATGTGGCTTTTAGTAATGCCACAAAACGGTTCGGGTCCGATGAAAGGAGTGCTAGCTTCTTCCTTTGCAAGACCATCGGCAGTCTCATTCCCAGCAATTCCCTTGTGTCCGGGCACCCATAACAAAGATAGTTTGTTATGTCTAGCCAGTAGCTTAAGAGATTGTTTGCAGCTCCAGACTGTTTTGGACTCATAAGTTATAGACCTTAGAGCTTTCAAAGCAGCCTGGCTGTCAGAGGCAATAAATATTCTGGCTGCGTTGAGGCGCTTTTTGAGGCACTCTTGAGCACACAAGTCTATCGCTAGTATTTCCGCTTGGAATATTGTGGGAGTGTTACCTAGGGCTACTGATAACCTAATATTAGGTCCTGTAGCCCCTATTCCTACTCCTTCGTTTGGTTTTGACCCATCAGTATAAAATGTGAGGGCACCCCTAGTTATTTCTGAGATTTCGTTCTGTGTTAACTCACGATTGTTGATAATAACATCTAAAGTAACTTCGAAATCTTGTTTAGCAGGCATTATATCCCTAGGTATCATCATAGATTGGGTTGATCCAACCCTTAGTATCTCGAGATGTCCTGTCAAATCACCGGGTTTTAGAGAATTAGCCTGTGTTAACCTATAGGCATTTTGCAGAGCAATCCTCCTTACATGTAAATGTAATGGAGGGAGATCTAACATTACCTCCAAGGCCGCGCCAGGGCATGATCTCATTACAACCGTTATTCCTAAGCATGCGAGTCTTTGCAATTTTTGCAACTCTATTGTAGCCCTTTGTTGCGTTGTTTTCTTCCACCATACAAGCACAGCATAGGTGATGATAGGTCTAACAACCGTTATATATGATCAGTAGATCATTTTTGGTTTTAGACCCCAAGTTTTCCCAAAGAGCCTACGACACGTCCTAAGAGCCCTTGTTGCTTTTGAGGTGATGTGTGCGAGGTGTGAGTTCCACGTAAGTTTCCTATCAAGGATGACTCCAAGGTACTTAACCTCTTCCGAAAAAAACAGAGTTGTACCATTCAAACTTGGAGTCCGTATACTTAACTTCCTCCTGTTAGTGAATGGATCAAGTGTCGTTTTATTAGGATTGCTTGAAAGTCATTCCTTCGAACACCAGGTAGTTATGAGATTCAAGGCACATTGCATGCGATCGACAATGATGCCGTCGTGCTTACCTCTGACCACTATAACTAAATCGTCGGCATAGCCAAGAGCACGAAATCATTCACTTTTTAGCTTTGTTAGGAGGTCGTCAACCACTAGTGACCACAGTAGAGGTGATAGCACTCCTCCTTGAGGACAACCTTTTACCGCTTTTATAGTAGTCGACTGGTCTCCGAGGTAGGTGATTATTTTCCTAGTATTTAGCATGGACTGAATCCATTTGATTATGGAAGGTGGGATACCCTTTTCAGTTGCAGCAGCGCTAATTGATTCATATGAGGTGTTATCAAAAGCTCCCTCCATATCGACGAATACACATACCGATACTTCTTTCGCAGCTATTGCCTTTTCTAGGTCTCTTACGAGACAATGTAAGACATCTAAGGTAGATTTGCCAGGTTGGTGGGCAAATTGTTCCTCGTGAAGCGGTGTATTTCATAAATATTCACTTCTCATGTATGTGCCGAGTATTTTTTCCATACTTTTGAGTAAGAAGGAGGTAAGGTTTATAGGTCTATATGACTTTGGTTCCTCTGGAGGACGTTTGCCACTCTTAGGAATAAATCAGACCCTGACCTCTCTCCACCCTTTTGGAATGTATCCCAAGATGAAGTTCATCTTGAATATCTTGTATAAGTGGGGAATTACGATATCGGATTCCTGTTGTAGAAGTGCTGGAAAGATGCCATCCTCTCCAGGTGATTTGTAGGGCTTGAAGCAGTTAATTGCCCATTCAATTCTATTCATGGTGAAGATTTTTCCCGCTAGGCTTTTTGCTGATCTAGAAGCTTTGATGAAAGTTTCATCAAGATTTGCCTCTGCGTTATCTTCAATAATTGCAGCATCAGGAAAGTGAGCGTCTAATAAACATCTCATGCTTTCCTCTATGGTTTCGGCGAACTCTCCGTTTGGCTTTTTAAGGAGTACAATACCGTTAGAGTGGTCCTTAGCGATGACTTTTTGAAGGCGCACTGCTGGGGCTACGTTAGAAATCCCTTTGCAAAATTGCCTCCAAGTTTTCCTCTTGGACCTTCTGAGTTCTTTGTTATATTCAGTTAGAGCCTTTTTGTAGTCTTCCCAAACAAACAGGAGTTAGACATAATATTTATTGTTAAAGAACTGTTGCATTCATTTTTACATAATTTCTTTTTTTTGTTATTTTTCCATAGAATTTTGTTTTGTCCATAAAAAATCGAATGGGATACAAAATGGGCTCAGTTCACATCTGTTATCCCGATTAAACCGAACGCCCTTTCAACAATTACGTAACATCAAATACAATATAGGTATTGTTAACAGTAAATAAAATATTAATACCTTTCAGAGTCTAGCTCCGCAACATAACTTAAAGGGGATATACCGCTACACTATATGTTTTGCGCAAACTATAGATATTCCGCAGTGAGCTCTTGTACTATTGATTCAACTTTTGTTATGCAAAATTAAAAACTTTGATTCAAACTTTGTTATCAATTCATTTTAATGTTTTTAAAATAGAATATTTTCGATTTGTTCTTATAGAAATGTTATATGTGGTTGTAATAAATTGAATTCTTTGTTCTATTTATATAATTTAATCTGGAATTGTATGTCCCTGAATCAAATTTGAGCGGATATAACAACAAAAATACGATTTCCTTTACTTTTTTTTTTAATTTCGTTCTTATCGCCTTGAAACAATTAAAAAAAGAATTTAATTAAGAAAAAATATCTTAGCAAATATAGTCTCACTAGGTATATATACAGTATACTGAAAGGCCCAATACGCTTTTTTAGTCTACAATCTTTAATAAGAAATAACCACCCTAGTTGCAGATTAAAATGATAGAACGAAAGAATTGGTATAATAAATGAACTAAATTTTGTTTATTGTTCAATTAATCGAATTCTTTCGGATTGAAATTCGGTTTATTTATAGTGAGTTGATGGAAAGTGCTCAAATAACAAAAAACTGCCCATGTGCGTTTCCGACCCAGTTTTTGTTGGTGGAAATTCCTTTACTCAAAAGATTGCAGAATAAAAATGTAACTGATAAAAAAACTTGCTTTTTAAAGAATACTGTAGGTGCAAAACAAAGCGACAAATGGTCGGTGAAAGAAAACTTTTTTTCCGCCTACCTATATCCAAAGTATACATTTCCTGGCCTCATTGTAGGGAGCAAGGTCGTACTTTTTCTCCCTAGGGAGGAATAGTAAAAGTGACGTCATAGTACGTTATCAATGAAATAATTTTTGCAATTCCGAGACTAAAGTGGTCGCTTCAGACTCACATGCTAGAAACTATGTTAGACGCAGGGGATATAAAGTGACAGTTAAAATCCCAATGGATTTTAAATACAAATAAAAATGTACACCCCCAATGCCTAGCCAAGCATTTTAAAAGTCCGTCCTCGATGCCCAGCCAATTTTCATAAAAGTCCCTCCTTGATACCCAGCCAAGCAATTTAGAAGTCCATCCTCGATGCCCAGCCAAGTTTCGTAAAATAAGTAGTATTTATTAATTTTGTTTGTTAGTTTCATAAATAAATTATTGAAAATGTCTTGTTATTTGAGGCAGAAAAATCATATTGTAATGTTTTTCTTATTTATTTAAACGGTAAACGGGTGGGATAAATTTTAAACACACGGTATGGCTACTTACTAATTTATTTAATCTCGAACTCACTAACACTTGATTTATATATACTTAACTAATCACTTAAATTTAATTTATATGCACACAAACTTGATTATTAATTTATATTAACACTTTACTGTTCGCTATTTCGGTGTATTCTTGTTTATTTCTCGATATCACTTTATCAACTGAACTAAATTTTCTCGGGTCGGTTCCTTACATATTAGTGCCTTTTTCACTAGATAATTCTAGAGTGCGGCTTACACAAAAACAATTGCCTTTCTGGTATTCTCTAGATAAGACTGGTCACAAAAACAATGTAGATAAGGTAGTCACTATCCTAAACAATTCTAAGAATCCCTGCGCGTCCGCCATAATTTTAACTTTCAAACCTGGCTTAGACAGAGTCGGATGTAGGGAATATACCAGTGTGCTGTTTCGTAACATTACCCCCTCCTTAAATGGAAGTTCCTCGTGGAACTTTTGTGTAGCCAAGACTGTATGTTTGAATTGGCAACTGGCCCCATTTCTACACTTTCCGATCTTATGGAAATAGCAGGGACCGTCTTCATCGGATACTGATAACGGGGGTCGTAGCTGCAAATTAATATCTGGACACCGGTATCTCGAAAGATAACCTCTATCATGTTCCTGATAACTCGCCAATCCAACTGGTTTCTCGCTAGCTTAGGCATAGCCAGTTTCTTCACGCTGGATTTTAACACATGGTCTCGGAGGTTTCGAAGTGCTTCCCACACATCGCGGTAGGTAAATCGATTTTGAAATTCATTTTTAGTTACCACGTAGAAGACGTACCGCGAAATGTTTCAGTTTCAGTGTCTTGCCAGGGGGTGGAATCTGGTCTTCAAGTTTTTCTAATTGCCCGAACTTCTTTCGAAAGACGGATGACAACTCTCGTGCGTTCTTGAGACGGGCGGGGATGTTGTATGCCAGTGAATAATCATCCGGAAGAGTGAAAAAATCTTGTCGTTGTTGTTCCGAAGTGACTCCATATCTTGCTTTTCCGGTACCTCCATACGCGCCCATAAATCCATTAAAGGTAGGGTCAGATACATCTCGAATATGGTTTACTCCTTTCTCTAGGTCATGGTCTCCTTCGAATAGCGCTAGTCGGTTTTGGTGAACTACTTTTGGTTTTCGGTTGGGGATCTTGCTTATGCGATATATAACATCATTGATCCTTTTCTTGATAAAGTATGGACGTTCCCAGAATTTTTGTAATTTTGTGTAACGGGTTGTGTAACCCTTCTTGAAAACCGCCTTCTGTGGCCTGCGTGTCGTACCGACTTTTCATTCTGTCGCTGGCAACTTGAAGATTTGTTCGAACTAATTCATGAATATCGTCCAGCCTTCTTCTCAATTGGATCACGTAGTCTTCGCCTGCTAGATCTTCTCCAGGCTGACAGCCAAATTCCAGGTCACAAGAAAGCCTCTTTCACGTCCAAACAGGATTTTCGCCGGTGTTTCACCCGTGGACTCATTGACGGCAGATCCATAAGCAAATGCGAATAAGTATAGATACTGGTCCCAATCTCTCTGATGGCTGGATACTACTTTGGACAGGTATTTTCCAATAGTCCTGTTCATTCTTTCGATCATTCCATCTGCCTGTGGATGTAATGCTGTTGTCCTGGTCTTCTTCATTCCCAGCTTCTTGCAAATCTCCTGGAATAGATGACTTTCGAAATTTCTTCCCTGGTCGCTGTGGACATCCAAGGGCACTCCATCGCGGGATAACTAGCTGTCTCCTCATCTCAGAACCATCATCGTTTTCAAGGACTCTTCACAACAGCCCTTCTTCCAGGACAAGGTAGTACCACTGAGCCCAATACGCCTTGAGTTTCGGTGAAAATCTTGACACTTCTTGCCAAGTAGGTCGCCGCTTTTCTTCCTTCCATTGCCGGATCGTTTCCAAGTGAGGATCATTCTCCTGATTATCTCTGATCCTGGTGGGTGACCATTCCTCGTTGACTACTGTAGTTCTTGAAACTGCAGCTTCCCTAGATTCCGCCTTGTTGCAGTGGGAGCAGTCTGTTGGGCACGGCCGTCTAGGCAAAGAGTTGTCTTTTCGGCGATTCACATCAGCTGGATGTTCACCCCTGTCTGATTTCCCCTGTGACTGGAGCTCTTGGGTTACTGGAGCCTTGGGGCGCTTAGACGGACTGCGTACGTGCTCTAGCTCGCCACACTTCCGGCATTTGATCTTCTTCGGCTTTTTGTCTGCCATACCTTTCAACAAGTTGACGATCTGGTCAAGTTTGTCATCGTCATGTTTTTCCTGCATGGTTCTACCTTTGTTGTAGCGCGAGCTCTTCGTGGCTGCTTTGCATTTAAGAGTTTCTTGGTTCGCAGGAGTCGTAGGACGCTTACACGAACTTCGTGCATGCTCTAGCTCGCCACAACTACAGCACCTGCTTTTCTTCGGCTTCTTGTCTACCATACCTTTCCACAAGTTGACGATCTGGTCAAGTCTGTCATCGTCACATTCTTCCTGTATGGTCCTTCATTTGTTGTATCCGGAAGCCATCGTGGCTGCTTCATATTCAAGAGCAACAGTCAATGCGTCGACTAATGTTTTCGGATGGGCTAAACGAAGCGTCCTCTGCATATCGGGGTCACGTAAGTCATCAATAAAGGCCTGGATGCCTAAACATTCCATCATATTATCTGGTGCTGATGGATAAGCAAATCGATCTAGTCGGGCAATATCCAGTTCATACAATTGAAGGGATTCATCGCGTTTCTGCCTTCGGTTCTTCAGCTGGGATTGGTACAAATGTTTTAGATGTTCGTGACCGTATCGCATGTCCAACCTCTTCTTCAGCAGCTCGAAGTCTTTCGTTTCTTCAAGCGGTATCGTCTGAAGTTCATCTAAGGCATCTCCCCGAAGCGCTATAGTTAGGTTCACTGCTTTCTCCTTATCGGACCAATTATTCACTCTAGCGGCTGCTTCAAATTGTTTCACATAATTGGTCCACGACATTTTTCCATCGAACGTTGGGGCCTTGACTCGGGTAAAACTGCCAATGTCTTCAAACTTAGGTAGTGTTTCTGGCTTGCAAGGTTTCGTTTGCTCGGTCTTCTTTTCTTCCATGCCCGAAATCTTCTCGTCCATGTTAGCGGAAATATTAGCAGAAATGTCGTGCTTCATAGCAGAAATCTTCTCCTCCATGTTCTCTTCCATGGCAGAAATCTTCTCGTCCATGTTAGCAGAAATTGACGAGATTAAGGTGGAAGCCTCGTCATTAAATAAAAATGTTTCTGGATCAAAGCCGTCATTTTCCAGTGCCACTTTCACTCTTTCTAGTAATCCACTTTTCTTACCGGACGTTTCCAACTCACGATCTTCCAATTCTGCTCTTAACTCAGTCACTTTCAAGTCCCTTAGTCTCTCGGCCATTTTACGTAGATATTTATTTATATTATCCCACTTCTGACACCCATGTAATGTTTTTCTAATTTATTTAAACAGTAAACGGGTGGGATAAACTTTAAACACACGGTAGGTTCACTTACCTAATTTATTTATTCACTACACTATTCACTGATTACATACACAGTATATTCACTTAAACTAATTGATATAAACAGTTCACTAATTTATATTCACTTATTTACTTGTTTATCTCACGAAGTCAAATTATCAACTAACTGAACTGAACTGTTCGGTCCCTTATATATTAGTTCCTTTTTCACTAGATAATTCTAGATTGCGGCTTAGACAAAAACAATTGGCTTTCTTGCATTTTCAAGATAAGACTGGTCACAAAAACAATGTAGATAAGATAGTCACTATCGTAAACAATTGTAAGAAATCCCTGTGCATCCACCACTATTTTAACTTTCATACATGGTTTGGACAGAGTCGGATTCAGGGACTATACCAATGTGCTGTTTCGTAACAATATGTATGTGTTATAACGGAAATTGTAAGCACGATGGAGGGCGCGTTGTGAAGGATCGAAACAAAACTCGCTACAAAAATTGGATCGGTCAAAATCTTGGACAAGTTCGTTAACGGGCCAAATCGGCCCAGTAGAAACAAAATGGCGGCCTGTCAAAATTGAAAAAAAATCGTTTTTCTTTTGTTTTTGATCTGATGCAAAAAAGTTACTGAGATTTTTTTTAGAACTTAACACGTTCTACAACTTTTGCATGAAACACATTTTTTCTAAAACGTATATGGAAACATTTATTTAAGAAAATTTAAATTTTGTTTTTTTTTTGTTTTGAATCTGATGCAAAAACTTTACTGAAATAAGCCGTCCAATTGGTCTTGTGCCATTGGGATTTTTTATTATATTGTGGATTTATTTAGAAACAGTTAGTTTCATTTAAAAAAATAAGTTAATAATAATTATTAATATCATTGGCTAATATTGTTGGTATTATTACCGTGTGAATGATCTACTAAGAAATATACCTGTAAATGAAAGTGGCGAAGGCGATTGAAGACAAAATGTTTCAGAAATGTATGTAAAATTAATGAGACTTGTGGAGCTGATGACACTCTAATATCTGGATTGAATGTTGACGACTTCATGTTCAGATCATTTTCTACACGAAGCCTATTTCACAATTTATTATTTAAATACAGAAAGTGGACAATGCCCTCTCGTATAAATACGTAGTTGTGAATCCCATCAGCTATGTTTGAAAGCACAGGAAAGTCCCACCTGGTCTTTATCTAAAATGGGATTAAACTTGAGCCTCGAATGTAGATTTCATAGCTGAATCACATGAAAGTACTATCAGAGAGTCTTCTTCAAATGTTGACAGTGTTTTATTTCATAGAGGAAATTATTATCAAACGGATTTCTTATCCAGAGCAGCTCATCTTGATGTTTTGGAAAGTACTTTCTAAAACAAGAACCATTTCTAAGTAACATATCGCGGGTGATCTGGCAAAAGCTCCTATCTACTGTTAGGTTAACTTTACAGGAAGAGATAAAAACGATTATTATAAAAAGTTACGTTACATAGAAAGTTAAGATAATTTAAGTAACGTTATAATACGTGCTTGTGACTTAATACCAATTATTTGCATAAAAAAAATTACCTGATGTTTGTAAAATTAGATAGGTCTTTTTGGTTTTTCCGATATATCAGATAGGATTTTTTGTTTTTTACGAAATACGGGACAGGATATTTTACTTCAAATAATAAGAAGATAGGATTATTTGCTATTATAGGTTTATTACCTTTAATTCTTACAAACTGTATTAAAAATACAAAACAGTCAGAATGTCGATCCGGAGTATCCGAACTCTGCCATAAAATGCAGGTAGTCATTACGGGTTGTTCGAACTCTGCCAGTGTTTAAAATTTTGGAGATTAACTACCAAACCAGTAGGGGTCTAATAGCCTAATCCGATTTAACAATTTACCTTGAACTTTAGGTACTCAAATTCAATATAAGAAAATATTAATAACATACATATATGTTCAACGTATATTTGCCACTTCTAAAAAATTACATCTACATTACAATAAAATATATTCAATATACATAAACATATAAAAAAAAACAAAAAATTAAACGTGTGGAAGATTTTTACATGCAACCGTTTTCACAAACATAAAGCGAGAAATAACATTTTTCCTATATTGATCCAAATGATCATTAATGAAATTAATTTTAACATTAATAGTTTTTTTGGTTTTTTTCTGGCTTTGGTTTGCCGAACGAATTTTCGCGTATACCTCCGTTTGTAAATCCAATAACACACTAGTAAATTGAACAATGTTTGGATGTGCTTTGTAAAAAGAAGCACCGAAATGCGAATGAAAACTCTCACAAGAATTCGTTGTTCTCTTAAAAAAGGATGCATTATTTGCCCAAATAAGTGGTGGAAATATCGAATTTTGCGTTATATATGTTTTATTGACATAATTTCGGAATTCTATAACTCTTTCGTCATTCGGAAGCAAAAAATGTAGTTCATTATAAAAAAATTCTACAACTTCCTCAGGACTAAGATACATAATACCGAAATGTACTTTTAAGTATTCGCCAATTACAGAACCTTTCTGTCTGTACTCTTGTACCAAATGAAACTCCTGAATCTTACGAAACCAAGCTTGACAGAGATGAAATTTACAACCAAAAAGAATTTGATCTCTGCCAAAACATTCATATATAGCGTTATGAATGCTTAGTTCAAAATCTACTACGACTTTTTTAGGTTGAAAATTTAAGCCTACTTCTTTACATTTTTGTCTTAAAATTAAAAACAAATTTGAATATGTTTGACTTGATTTGTCCGGCAGCAAACAAAAAACAAGAGGTACGTAATAGCCGTTTTTAAAACCATGAATGGTAAACATTTGGTAAAAAAAAGTTGAACAGTATTTAAAAGTCCCATCCATCAAAATACAATCCGAATTACATGAAAAATTAAGGTTGGAAAAACAGGAGAACACAATAATTTTAAATACCTGGTCTGCTGTTAATAGAAATTCCTCTTCTCGGTTCGTTCGTAATTGTAATTCACGAACACTATTAAATACTTCTTCCTGATTTTTAGGCAATAGGGTGTAAAATTTTTCTTCTCGCCGCGTGAATATTTTTCCTTATTCGGTCAATATCTTCGGTGTTGATATCCTCCGCGAAATTATTTGACACCAATTCTTGCCGAATTAGTTTGGAGGGTTTCTCAGTGGGATCTTCAGTCGCTTTCCTTTTAATGCTGTTACTCACTGCTTTTCTTGATATGTTCGTTTCCATAGTATGATTGTGTTCTCCTTTGACTTCTGTGATTGTTTCTTCATCAGAAACGTGGGAGTACACTCTAACTGGACTTTTTGCGTTACAGCACTTCCATCTAATGTTTCCACATTTGCTAGTATTAGCTTTCGAAAATTTATAACTGTTCAACACTATTAATTTATTTCCTCTTTCACTATACATTGTAGATGCTTTGTTCTCCATTTTGGTCACTGTTTGCTATGTGTACTACACTTTTAACTTCTGTAGATCGATATGCAGTAACTGAATACAACTATAACTCTTATATAGTGTAAGTGCATCAACATCCTTCCCCTAATCCCCTAAATATCGATCAAAACAATCAAGATTTCTTCAAAATATTTAATACAAGAAATCTTTGAAACCTTTCAGAAATATACATAATTCTATGGGCCTCCGATTTTATCTATTATAAACCCTAATGACTCTAATAGGATTAAACTAAATGGTTGCGGCACAGTTCGAACATTTCAGTAATCCTCAAATTGATACAAGTCAGGTAAAATTTTATTTTGTCGCAGAGTTCGGATATGCCCTGTCGATCATTTCAGGTAACTTTAGTGCAATAGATTATCATAAAAGGAGTGTGTATCTTGGGGAATTACAGATTTTAATTCTTGGAGATGTTGCCACTTTTCTTCTTTAATTTTGCATGGTCCAGTGAGAAGTGGTGGATACTCTAAAATTGGATCCAATTTCTTTGGACGACTAGGTAATTCTATGTATTCGTCTTCAAAACTAAGCTTTACTTTGATTTGGCCATTTGGTAAGTACCTTATAACTCGAATATCGTTAATTACAGGATTCCTTGCCATTTTTCCAGGTCTAATTGACTGATACCTCAAATTTTTTGACAATGAATAATTTTTGAAAAAATCGAAATCCAAAAGTTTTACTCTGTATGGAAAGGGTGTTACTCTAGACTCTTTGGACACACTGACAAAATCACTAGGCAAGTGTATTTCACGGTTTCTTAGTTTCCTTTCGATGGTGCTATGAACCGACTCACACTCCATCTGAGTATGACCCGGTTGTAAATATTTATGAAATACCTCTATTTGGTTTAACATAGCAAAATTTAAGAGGGCGTTTGCAAGAACGTTATTTGTGTTTTGGCTGGGGCAACCATGTGACCAATTTATTATTGGTAATTTTTTATCCGTTAAACAACTCTGAAGATGATCCAGAATGCATGAAGTAAAAGTCGACGCAACTAGTTGGTTGTTTTGATCTTCAGACCACCAATAGCAAACAACATCTTTGGTTGCCAAATTAAAAACTGTGAAGTTATGGCAACACAACTTAGTTTTAAAGTATATTTTGCCAGCATTGAGGTATGGGGATAACTTAACCGCTTGCACGTCCATCGTAATTGTTATGCAATTCTTTTCTTCTGCCAAAACTTTATCTTTGGATTTTTTCTTTCGTGCTTCTTCCTTCCTTTTTTATGTTGCGCGTGATGTTCCTTTGAAATATTTCCATATTTAAATGAGACACATGTGTTTGTTACATTGGTCCTTTTAGGGATTGTACACGGATAGGTTTTTAGCGTGGAAAACTGTAGTGAAGGATTTTCTAGACAGACTTGGAACAGCTTTATCTTTGGTGTAAGTCAAATATAGTTTGTAAACGTCACTTAAAGACTGGAAATGTGGTTCTAGATACAATTTTAAAGAATCTTTCCTACAGTAGTGAGCTGGTAGTTTTGGCAGTTGTATAGAAAATTCTTCTAAGATTTCATACTGAGCTTTATGCTGTTCTTTGACTCGCTGTTTTATATTGACTCTGCTTGATTTTTCAACATGCATACTACAGAAACTCTGATCAACCCATGACTGAACTGTTTTATAACCAATACACACAGTATTAAGAAACATTTTACGACATACTTGCAAGCTATTTAATGTGTATGTATAACTACCTTGTCGCCTTGAAGGTCCCTCTACTGTTTTACGTTTTGTAACATTTTTTTTACATTAGAGCCTACAAACACACGTCTCTGATCCCAGTTCATAGTCTCCCAAAACTTCTTAAAAATTGCAATTCTCGTCTGCCCTGCAATATCAGAGCAGTGTCGATTCGTTGCTTTTTCACAAGCTTGTGAAGAACAGTGATGTTTTAGTTCTCTCTGGGTTTTGACCACATTCTGTTTTAGTTTTCCACTTTCATTCTTTTTAATCCCGAGATATTGTTGTCCTTTCATGCGAAGTTTTTTGATCTTATTTCTTGCCCATTCCATTTCTTTTGCCTTGGGGCGTCTTTTCATTCCTTCATTGACGTTAACCTCCACTTCATTTACATTTTCTGCTGTTAATTCCGCTGTAATATCTTCATGCTAATTTTCTATTTTTTTCATTATTTGAAGGGTGATTATCACTTTCTGATTGTTGTTCAAGATCATTAGACGGAAGATACGCTTCAGAATCGTCAACGTCTGAGGGTTCCTCAGGGTTTTGGTTGTGTACTAAGGTGGTTTCTGTAATATTTAAAAATAAAAAAATATTTATTATTTAACTGGCAAAAGTCATTGCTTGAATTTAGAATTTGTACGGTTTGTTTTGTCTTCATTTGGGATTTTTTAGCAAGCCAATTCGGTTAAATAAGAACCTACCACCGTCATTTACTGCTGCAGTGTAAAGAAACGGTATGCCGATGCCGTCTGGATCCAAAAATTCCATAGTTTGGTCCTCTATGATCACATTTTGTTAAATGATAATTTCTCTTATGTCTGAAACAATACGCACGTTATTAAAGGGCAATCAAACCTAAACACCCAAGAGTTTACAGACTTACAGACAGGAAAATGCGAATAGAGCGCTTTGATTGTTATTATTTTATGATATTACGTTGATACACGAATTTGTTATTATTCTACTTAGGTAATTAGGTAGGTACCTACCTGCCGTATCGTTTGTTTTTTGAAACTCTAAATTTTCGGTTAAAACGACCGACATTCCATCCAAATCTGAAAAGACCGTAGGATTAGAATTCTCAGGCTCATTTTGGTGTTTTAGTGAGCTTGGTTGTTCTATTTTGTTCACTGTTTCAATCTCTGTCATGCTCATGTTTTCCAACAGCAAGGTGCTTTCTGTCGTACCTAAACAATAAACAATAACGTTTTACCCGTTTTAAACCAAAATTAATTTATAACGTATAAATGCGTGTATCCTGCAATACTTTTTTATTACTTCGCACATGAATTTACTGTTGGTACTTACCCGGTAAAATATTATCCTGTGTACTTGGAAAGTTTAAATTTCGGGTTAACACTACCGGCATTTCATCTACATCTGGAGAAATCATAGCTGCAGCTAACTGAACAAGTCTTTTAGATCGAGAAACCATACTTTATAAGTTATAAACACTTTTTAATACACTATCTATTAAATCAAAACAAACCAAACTTAAAAAATCTGGCGTTTCGAATAATATGTCTATTTTTTATACATAATCACAAAATAACTGTGAAGAACCACAATAATATTCAATTTGTTTAGTAAAAATGCACCAAACACAAAAATGCGTGTCACTGTTGCTTTTTAACATGAACAGAACGCAGATAAGAGTTTTTCATAACAGCTGAGTGCAGATAGGAGGTTTTGCTTTAACATCAAAATCTGCAGATAGGAGTATTTGCGCCCAAATAACAGCAGAGTGTAGATAGGAGGTTTTTTTTTAATTTGTAACCTACTGTATTTTTCTTCAGATATGATATTTTGCCAGTGCATGCGTATGAAACCATGAAACGTGATGCTACTCAAATCTCAATTTTGAATAAATTGTCAGATAGGAGCTTTTGCCAGATAACTCGCGATATTGAGTAAATTGGACATATGTAAACATCTACTACTAACCTTGAGTACATACATTTTTAAAAAGCTATCTTTTTTAGAAAAAGTTTTGTAATTCTATGGTTAGATGAAAATTAAATATAATATGCGCTTCTAATAGTATAATTAAGTCCAGTCCGGTGATGCCAAGGTTACCGATAGGTATACCGATGTTAGCTCTAGTTTACCGATATACAGAATTGAAACAAAAATAAAATAACTCGGTGCCAGAACCAATTTATTATTTAATTACCGTGATGGACTCCTGCCGAGAATTTCGCATACAGCGGGTACCTCAGATCCTTCAAATTGGACCAATAAGAACCCCACTGTTCCCTTCCAAACAAGTAATCACGTGAATTACAAGTTTGCGACCGAAAAGGTCCTTTTTAAAAACGAATTTTAACTCTAAAAATAATTTTATTCACTTATACTTGTATAATTTAAATAGATTTAAATTATATAAAATAAATAAAGATATAAAATTAAAATTATAATTAACAAAGTAGCGACTTAAAATTCTAAAATCAGACTTGAATATCGATTCCAATCGTTTCTAATTTATATTCGATAATTGCTGATTCGGGACCTCATTTATGTAGTTTGAGTATTAAGTTCCACTTTACGAAATCTAAAGGCATTTTGTGATATGCTCTACCGATATTTATTTCAAACATCTGGCAATACTGGTCTAGTGGGTACTTCTAATTCATCTAGTATTTGGATGTTAAAAATAAATCTTATTACTGTCCTGTGTTTATTGTTTTTGAAATTTATGATTTAAGTGGTGATTTTAAAGTGTTTATTCGAAATTTTGCAAATAAAGAAGCCGCTCTCTTCTTTCTTGTCGATGTTGTTGAGTTACATTATATTCATATTCAAAAATGTATTATTTTGGATATTTTCTCAAGTCAATAAATCTAAGTTTTCGATCAGGTAAAAACAAACCTTTCCAATAACAAAAATCCTATCCAAACAGACCCGATGCGTAAATGGAACCCAAAGAACAGCCACGCGACCCTACATAATATCCTTTTATTCTACAAAAATAAACAAAAAATTGTTTGCCTATAAAAAGGGAAACAACAAGGATCAATTTTATTTTATCTCGTTAATATTGACACACCTAAATTTGTTTTATCAACATGTACGAGGGTGTAAAATAAGTTCGAAAAAAAAATTAATTGACCTAAAGTACGAATATGTGAAAGTAGTGTTAAAATCTGGGATTGTGTGTGATAAGCTTGTTAGAGCGTCACATATTTTTTTTGATAAAAAAAAGGCAAAAAGTTTCTAAAAAGCAATGATTCTGTTATTTGAAAAATGTTGAGAGCCGTTTGTCATTATAATATGTCAAACTATCTTGTATGAATAGTTATTTTTGGCTCCGTTATATGTATAGGGTATCTCTATTCGATTTAACGCCATTTCAGATGTATACACCTCCACGTTTTCGTTATTTGTATAACTCCGATTTGAATTTTTACACTGACTGAAATTTAAAATGATCTGTTCATTTTTCAGGAATAATAATTAATCTCTATGATTATTTAAATAAAATATAGGGTGTCCAGAAACTCCAGAACCGTTTTCGAGGAAAAAAGTTTTTGTGTTTCTTACATAAAATCATGTTGGATTATATTCTGTAACATCAAGTTGGCTTTGAAAAATCAACAAAATCTGACAATGTGTCAAATTATTTTGATTCTAAACAGTTATTATTGTTATTGTGTGTGAAAGGTAAAATATAATAGTTAATTTGATCAAAATGGTTTATTTTTCGAATGAAGAATATGCTGATATGCATTTAGTTTATGGGGAAGTACAATGTAACGCTCGTGCAGCAGAGCGAAGATATGCGGAAAAATGTCCAAACAGAAGGCATCCTGCTCGCGCAACATTTGTGGCCGCACACCAAAGATTAAGAGAAAGTGGCTCAGTATTACCTAAAAATACTGGAACTGGTAGACGACCTGATGTGACAATGGAATACGAAGACGATATTATGATTGAAACCGAAAATAATCCTGAGGTTAGCACTAGAAGACTCGCTGCTATGTATCCTGGCATTTCCAAGTCTTCCATATTGAATATTATTCATAAAGAAAAGCTTCATCATTCCATTTTCAAAAAGTTCATGCCATGGTAGATGGTGATTTCCCTGCCCGCATAGATTTTTCAAACTGGTTGCGGAACAAAAATAATCAGGATCCTAATTTCTTTTCCAATATTTTATTTTGCGATGAATCTACATTTACCTGAGACGGAATTTTTAATTTACATAATGCACATCATTATGCCTACATTGGTGATAATCCTCATGCGATAGTAGACAAAAAGCACCAGCGAAGATTCAGTATAAATGTTTGGATAGGTGTAATCGGTAATCAGCTTCTGGGACCCCTAGAGCGTGTTATTATTATTTATAAATTATTCTTTTTTCCCGTTTTAAGATTGAATAAGTTTATGAATCTTCATATGTAATGTGTAGTACATCAAATTTAATGGCAATAAAGAAGTAGTTCAAGTTTTACTATTATTCTGTATTTTTCGTAAATAGTGGCCACATTTTCGCTTACATCACTATGGCAAGACCGATTGCGTAATGTTTTTAGGCAATTACACAAAAAAATGGGAATTTAATATTAAAAATCGAAGTGTTTCAGCTATTCCTAAAAGTATTTATAGCTTGTCTATTTATTTTGTTTAAAAATGTGTTTGCATATTCTGAGAGCCCATCAATAGCACAAAATTTAGGCGTTACTGTTTGTTCAACTGCGGCACTCGTTCTGTGTGTGGGGGGCTAACTTGATGTCAAGCAACTTTAAAATCAATTTTCTCCTAAACAGTTGCTTTTTTCTTAAATCTGTTTGCGTATTCTGAGAGCCCAAAAGAAGACCAAAATTCAGAGGTATTTGTTGTTTCGATTGGCGATCTCTTTCCGTATGTGTGGAGCTAGCTTGACGTCAAGCTAGCCTTCCATTTTACTGTCTTTTTTCAAGATTTAGCTGATGAGGGGCTAACTTGACATACATGTTCAATTTGTAGTTTTAATTTTGATTGAATTTAACTTTTTGTAAGTTTTGAATCGTTCGATTTTATCATTTCACCACCAGTGAATTTAACAATTAGGAATATTTAAAATCTGTTAATACTAAGATCTGGCGTAAGCCCTATAATGTCTGATGAAAAATACTCCAGAGACAGCGACTTGAAATTAAAAAAAAATCGTAACTGTCCACAATAATTGCTATGTTTATCCTAGCTACTTTCGGTGCTACTTGTGTAAAGTGGTACTTCAGATTTAATAAATTTCATTTTCGTCGATTCAGACCAAAAATCAAGAAGAATTATTGAAGTAGATTCATAGTTGCGGACGATAGGTTTGTGATACGTGAATTTTTGGGTGCATATAAAACAGTCTTTTTTTTAGTACTAATCAATATTAGTACGAACGAGATTTACCATTGTTCCCGAACGTATTAAAATCGTAGTAGTAAAAACTCGTAAATTTGATAAAACGTAACCGTTTACACCGGAAACAATACGTCGTTGAATAGCAGCAAACAATTTAAAAATTCTAACTGTACATATACTTCGTATATGGTATTATATTTCAGTACAACACGTGGGTGTTCAGCTCTAATAAAATGTTGGTTTCTTTACGTTTCCTTATTGCACGAAAGCAGGTAATTAAAAAACGACCGTCGTACTATGCCATTTTTAAATAGTTTAATCTACTGATAAGAGAATATAAATAAATAAAAAAAATTATACAGGTACGGATTACAAAATTGTGCAAGTACCGTAAATTACTGTGGGTTTTTACAGGAAATAAAATAACATAAAATAAGCGGTATGAACCTGGAACCCGATTTAATAAAAAAAATCTTATTTTTAGCTCACACTACAAACGATTTAGGTTATAAGTAATTGTAGTAACATTCTTATTTTTGTCATAGAAATTGTAGCACCCGAAAAATAAAATCATCAATTAAACACATCATTAGATAAAAACGAAAGCTACTTTAATACTGCAATGTTTTTATTATTTATTTAAACAGTAAACGGGTGGGATAAATTTTAAACACTCGGTGGGTTCACTTACTTAATTCATTTAAACACTAAACTACTCACTAACACTTGATTTATATGCACACAAACTTTATCATTAATTTATATCAACACTTCACTGTTCGCTATTTCAGTGTATTCTTGTTTATCTGCCGCGATCACATAAGGTTTGTTCCAAACTGCGTCAGAAACAGTTTTTTACAGTTATGATTCTGCGCACTAACTCAAATGTGTTCCAACCAGAGTCTGACAGTTAGTAAACGATTAGTTTTCTGTTCCAACTGATTTCCAAACCTGTTCGTAAACAATCAGAACGGTTTGCGGATTATTCTCCAGAAATTTGTTTGGTGCATGCGCATTACTGTTTCTTAAAAATATAATCTCTAACCCCGTACCCGCCAAAGTGCTAAATAGTAAATAGCTTATAACTCTCTGACTGAAAATCTGTTTATATTTGAGTGTTTTGAAATATTTTTTAATAAATCGTTAAGAATGAGAGACGAAGATTTTAGTTAGATTAGTGACATAATATCGTCCATGAAAAATAGTGATGACAAAAATTTATAATTGCTACTAAACGAGCAGAGAATTAAATACCAAAATTATTGAGGTCGGCATGGTGCCATTTTTTTACATTGAACGAGTTATTATTTATGATATTTTTATAGGAAATAGTGCCCCAGTATTCTGAAGAAGTGTTTACTCATACACTTCAAACGCTTTATCAGCTGTTCTAACCTAAAACATAAATTGATCAGGAAACCAATATCTTACAAACATGCGTTTTGAAAACGATTTGCAAACTGTAAGAAAACTGTTTGTGATTGAAGGTTGGAACAAACCTTTCATCAACTATATTGACAAAGACAGAGTCGGATTCAGGGACTATACCAGTGTGCTGTTTCGTAACATTATCCCTGCTTAAATGGAAGTTCCTCCTGGAACTTTTGTGTAGCCGAGTCTGGCCCCATTTCTACACCTTCCGATCTTATGGAAATAGCAGGGCACCGTCTTCATCGGATACTGATAACGGGGGTTGTAGCTGCAAATTAATATCTGTACACCGGTATCTCGAAAGATAATCTCTACCATGTTCCTGATAACTCGTCAATCCAACTGGTTACTCGCTATCTTAGGCATAGCCAGTTTCTTTACGCTGGATTCCAACACATGGTCTCAGCGGTTTCGAAGTGCTTCCCACACATCGCGGTAGGTAGATCGATCTTGAAATTCATTTTTAGTTACCACGTGGAAGACGTACCGCGAATTATGTTTCAGTTTCAGTGTCTTGCCAGGGGCTGGGATGTGGTCTTCAAGTTTTTCTAATTGCCCGAACTTCTTTCGAAAGACGGATGCCAACCCTCGTGCGTTCTTGAGATGGGCGGGGATGTTGTATGCCAGTGAATAATCGTCTGGGAGAGTGAAGAAATCTTGTCGTTGTTCGGAAGTGACTCCATATCTAGCTTTCCCGGTACCTCCATAAGCGCCCATAAATTCATCGAAGCTAGGTTCAGACACATCTCGAATATGGTTTACTCCTTTCTCTAGGTTATGGTCTTCTTCGAATGGCGCTAGTCGGTTTTGATGAACTACTTTTGGTTTTCCGTTGGGGATCTTGCCTATGCGATATATAACATCATTGATCCTTTTCTTGATTAAGTTGGACCTTCCCAGGATTTTTATAATTTTGGAGAAAATCCTTTTCTTCTCGTCGGGTTGTGTAACCATACTTTGTCCCCTTCTTTCGAACCGCCTTCTCTGGCTTGCGTGTTGTACCGACTTTTCTTTCTGTCGCTGGCAACTTGAAGATTTGTTCGAACTAATTCATGAATATCGTCCAGCCTTCTTCTCAATTGGATCACGTAGTCTTCCCTGCTAGATCTACTTCAGGGCGGCAGCCAAATTCCAGGTCACAAGGAAGTCTCATTTCACGTCCAAACAGGATTTTCGCAGGTGTTTCACCCGTGGACTCATTGACGGCAGATCGATAAGCCAATGCGAATAGAGAAAGATACTGGTCCCAGTCTCTCTGATGGCTGGAAACTACTTTGGACAGGTATTTTCCAATAGTCCTGTTCATTCTCTCGACCATTCCATCTGACTGTGGATGTAATGCTGTTGTCCTGGTCTTCTTCATTCCCAGCTTGTTGCAAATTTCCTGGAATAGATGGCTTTCAAAATTTCTTCCCTGATCACTGTGGACTTCCAAGCGCACTCCATATCGGCTGATAAATTCTTCCACCAATACATCCGCGACAGTTGTGGCCTCTTGGTTCGGGATACCGTAAATTTCCACCCACTTTGTGAAATAATCCATTACAACCAGTATGTATTTGCTACCATTTCCTGTCGTCGGAAATGGCCCAGCGATATCTAAAGCAATCCTTTCGAAAGAGCTTCCAACATTATACTGTTTCATAGATGCCTTTCTCTTGCGATGTGGTCCATTACTCGATGCAAAAGTCGTACATTTCTTACACCAGTCCTTCACATCGTCGGAGCTGTTCATCCAATAAAACCTTTCTCGGTCTCGCTCAAGGGTTTTCTTCACTCCCAGATGACCTCCCGATGGACTGTCTTGTAACTTCTTCAGTACCTCAACTACTCTCGTCCTAGGGATAACTAGCTGTCTCCTCATCTCGGTAGCATCATCGTTTCCAAGGACTCTTTTCAACAGCCCTTCTTCCAGGACAAGGAAGCCCCACTGAGCCCAGTACGCCTTGAGTTTCGGTGAAAATCTTGACACTTCTTGCCATGTAGGTCGCCGATTTTCTTCCTTCCATTGCCGGATCATCCTTAGGCAAAGATCATTCTCCTGATCTTCTCTGATCCTGGTGGGTGACCATTCTTCATTGACTACTATTGTAATGCGTATTGCCCAGGTAAGCCCAAAGGAGACAGAGTTCAATTAAATTAACTGATTTATTTCTATAAAATAATATTTACAACGACAAAAATAAATTAAAATTCAATATTCTATATAATTCTCCGGTACGTAAAATACTTTGAAGGTCACGTTTCGACGACCCGTATCCTTTCGTCGCTTGATAGGTACTGGTGGTCTGAATTGTACTTAGGTAGAACTGAAGTGGTGTGTGTGTATTGATTTCGGCGATGTACTCGACAGTGTACGAGACTCTATATGTCCTGTGAACTGTTCAGCTAGCCGGGGATATGAGTTACCGGCGGATCAATACTCTTTCGGTTTTAGTCTCAAGATTTGGGAGTATCGTTTGTAGCTAGTCACTACCCAGCTTAACGAATACTTCTACATGCAGGGACTGTAGTTATTACAGCGTGTCAATACCACACCGAAATTATTCTAACAGTTAAAGCGATCGTTTATAGCCAGTCAGTACCCAGCTTAACGATGCTTCCCTACGGAGGTACTGCAGAGTTTTCGGTGTGTCAGTACCACACCGAAATTATTCTAACAGTTAAAGCGATCGTTCACGTTTCCGTCAATACCAGAAACCAACGGCCGTTCTAATGAATGATGTATAAAGTAGGATCAATACTCCGACTTAGTACAACACTCGATGGGAGATAGTGTAAAGCGTTTAAGGTTGAAGTCAATACCCTCGACCTACGCTTCACACTGAAGGCGGCTGAACTTGTAGGAGCAGGAGTCCGTAAACCAAGTCGTCTCTTCGTCTGTTGGTCCGCATTTTTATATCCATCGTGGTGGTGGTGGTGGTAGTCTCTGTCCCTTCTACCGTCGATTCCTCATGCGCATCCGGCGTGGGGACTCTGCTATTCTGGTGGGGTATATCGTCATCGCGGCGATAACTGGTTTTCTGAATCGAGTTTTATAGTAACGCATTTTATGTAGTTACACTGTAATTCTTGAAACTGCAACTTCCTTAGATTTCGACTGGTTGCATTGTGAATAGTACAGGGCATGACCGTCTAGGCAAAGAGTAGGCTTTTCGGTGATTCATATCAGCTGGATGTTCACCCCTGTCTGATTTCCCCCGTGACTGGAGTTCTTGGGTTACAGGAATCTTAAGGCGCTTAGACGGACTGCGTACGTGCTCTAGCTCGCCACACTTCCGGCATTTGATCTTCTTCGACATCTTGTCTGCCATACCTTTCAACAAGTTGACGATCTGGTCAAGTTTGTCATCGTCATCTTCTTCCTGCATGGTCCTACCTTTGTTGTACCGCGAGCTTTTCTTGGCTGCTTTGCATTTAAGAGGTTCTTGGTTTCCAGGAGTCGTAGGACGCTTACACGAATTGCGTGCATGCTCTAGCTCGCCACAATTACAGCACCTGATTTTCTTCGGCTTCTTGTCTACCATACCTTCCACCAAGTTGATGATCTGGTCAAGTCTGTCATCGTCAACTTATTCCTGTATGGTCCTACTTTTGTTGTATCCGGAAGCCATCGTGGCTGCTTCATATACAAGAGCAGCTGTCAATGCGTCGACTAATGTTTTCAGATGGGCTAAACGAAGCGTCTTCTGCATATCGGAGTCACGTAAGCCATCAATAAAGGCCTGTATGCCCAGACATTCCATCATGTTCTATGGTGCTGATGGATAAGCGAATCGAACTAATCGGGCAATGTTCACTTCATACTCTTGAAGGGCTTCATCACATTTCTGCCTTCGGTTCTTCAGCTGAGATTGGTACAAGTGTTCTAGATGTTCGTGGCCATATCGCATGTCCAACCTCTTCTTCAGCTATTCGAAGTCATCCGTTTCTTCCAGAGGTATCGTCTGAAGTACATCTAAGGCATCTCCCCGAAGCGTGATAGTTAAGTTCACTGCTTTCTCCTTGTCGGACCATTTATTCACTCTAGCGGCTGCTTCAAACTGTTTCACATAATTGGTTCACGACATCTTTCCATCGAACGTTGGGGCCTTGACTCGGGTAATACTGCCAATATCATCTGTCTTGGGTTGTGTTTCTGGCTTGCAGATATCGTGTTCTTAAATCGGCAATCTTTGTATCTAACTCCTTGATTTTCTCGTCCATCTGATTTTCCATCGTTGTCATCTTATTTTCGATTTCAGATTTTAGAAACGAAATTTCATTTTCAACGTCAGCGGCAATGTCGTTTTTCATTAATAAGATATCGGCAGATATATCGATCTTCAACGTAGAAATCTTGTCGTTAATATTAGCAGAAATGTCGTTCTTCATAACAGAAATATCGTTTTTCACATTCGTTCAAATCTTCTCTTCCATGGCAGAAATCATCTCGTCCATGTTAGCCGAAATATCATTCTTCATAGTAGAAATATCGTTCTTCATATCAGAAATCTTCTCGTCCATGTTAGCAGAAATTGACGAGATTAAGATGGAAGCCTCGTCATTAAATAAAACTGTTTCTGGATCAAAGCCGTGATTTTCCAGTGCCACTTTAAGTCTTTCTACTAATTCACTTTTCTTACCGGACGATTCCAACTCACGATCTTCCAACTCTGCTCTTAACTCAGTCACTTTCAAGTCACATAGTCTCTTGGCCATTTTTACGTAGCAATTTATTTATATTATCCCACTTCTGACACCAATGTAATATTTTTCTCATTTATTTAAACAGTAAACGGGGTGGGATAAATTTTAAACACTCGGTGGGTTCACTTACCTAATTTATTTAAACACTAAACTACTCACTAACACTTAATTTATATGCACACGAACTCAATTATTAATTTATATCAACACTTCACTGTTCGCTATTTCGGTGTATTCTTGTTTATTTGCCGCGATCACTTTATCAACTATATTGAACTTTCTCGGGTCGGTTCCTTATATATTAGTGCCTCTTTTACTAGATAATTCTAGATTGCGGCGTATACAAAAACAATTGGCTTTCTGGAATTTTCTACATAAGACTGGTCACAAAAACAATGTCTAGATAAGTTAGTCACAATCGTAAACAATTCTAAGAAATCCCTGCGCGTCCGCCATAATTTTAACTTTCATACATGTCTTAGACAGAGTCGAATTCAGGGACTATACCAGTGTGCTGTTTCGTAGCAATACATCTAAAATCGTCTGTAGTTCGATTTTATTTTATGTTTCCATGGACTACTATTCTTACTACAAAATTTAAAATTGTACTACAATATAGTACAAACGATTTTAGATGTATTAAAGTAGTTTTCGTTTTTCATCTGATGATTTAATGGTTTAATTGATGATTTCCTTTTTGTCGGGTATTATAATTTCTACAATGGAAAATGGAATAAACATAAAAACAGGAAAATCCAGAACAAAACTAAAAGAACAAACAAAAATAGAAATAAGAAACTAATAACAGACGACGAAAAAGAACAGGGAAATTATCAGTACGTACAGTTGCGGCCAAAAAAATGGGACAGTTGTTGCCTAGTGTGAATAATATGTCTTTTCAGTTTCCGGGAAACAGTTGTGTGGTATATTTAAATGAAAATTTTTTGCTCCAGTAAAAATCCAATGAAATCAGTTAATTTGAGGTCATTTGATCGAACAAAACCAATCAGAACAACATTATACTGAAAACAGATCCCATGGGCGGTTTTCACTCTATCACGTTGCTATGGATACAATTTGATTATTTATTTCGATTTTGACGGTTCAAATATTTAATATTTCAAAATGTCACGATTTCGTCATAATACTGACGAGAATATTAATGAAATTATAGAAGCTATGTACTTCTTTTCTATAATTAGCAAAAACTTTTCTATACGAATAACCCTCGAACATTGATAAATGCTCAAACATTTTATAACAACTTTCTGAAGCTTGTTGCTTATAGGCAACAGACCTCCGCTTGCGGCGTCGGTCTGTTTCCAAGCAACAAGCTTTCGAAATCTGTTATTTTTTCGAACAATTATCAATGTCCTTGGGTTATTACTACTGATAATAACACTAAAGTGTAAATAATATTATTAAATATCAACGGCTACTAAATAATTTTTAATCACGCCATTATACTCTATGACTTCTCTTAGTCTACTGGTCATCGATCTATATAATGTGAAACAATATTCTTCAGTTATTTCTTCCCAAGCATTATTTATAACTTCCAACAACTTTTGTTTCTTGGTCTCACGTTTGCCTTTCGAATTTCTCTTACTAACATTGCCCAAACATTTTCTACAGGATTCAAGTCTGGGCTTTTACTACACCAGTTAAGAACATTAATATTACGTGCCCGAAACCATTCGGTGACTACACCAGAGTTAAGCACTGCACAGTTATCTTGTTGGAAGATAAAATCATTGTTAGGGAAAATAATCTCAACTGAAGGAAGCATAACATTTTCTAAAATTCTGATATATGCTTCACTATTTAATCTTTCGCCAGTTTGCCATAGAACTCCAGGTCCCTGCGTAGATATCCACATCCACATATATACAGAAAAACGACCACTTTTATTTGTGAAATTGACATAATTCCCATTAAACCGTGTATTCGGTGGGCGATAGACACGAATATTGCCGCTATTTGACAATTGGAAAACCTTTTCATCCGTAAAAATAACACGATTCCAAAATTGTTCGTCATAAGCAAAGCAAACCCCATTCTTGCTTCTTTGTGACTATTGTTTAATAATAGTTTCCTTGCTGCTGCGTGGCATTTCAATTCAGACTGTGCTACTCTGCGACAGCCCGTACGACAAGATGCTGGAAAATTTGTTACTGGAACAGCTTGTACTACTGTTTCAAATGGATTTGCTCTTAAATCAAAGCAGCATCCTGTTTAGCAGTTGACTTTCTCTGACGTCCTGAGCCTGGAGCTCTATCAATTCTTCCCTTATATCGCCATCTTCTTACAATACTTGAAACTGAGTTCTTGCTTACATTGTAAAATCCCGCAGTTTGCCTCACTGACCAGCCATCGTCTATTTTTGCGATTATTCCATCTTTCGTCACTGAAATTAACGTTGCAAAGCATCTCAAAACATTTGGTTTAACCAAGAATGCCTTAGAAAAGAGGTAATACCAAATTATGTGAATATAAAATGCCATACTAAAACACCTCAAGCACAAAAAGCTATAAAATGTGCTCAACCTGTTTGGCTTACATAAGAATGTAAGAAATGGTTTAAAATAAGGGACTCCTTAGACAACTATATAAAAGTTGTACATTCTGAACTCACGTTCCAACTACATCCAGTAGAATTTGACTGTGTAGATGACAAAATCATAGAAAGTGTCAGCACTATGAAGCACAAGAAATTTAAGAAACAAGAACAAAAGCTACAGAAACTTGAACACACACAACATAGAGTTCAATACTATAAACATAATGAAACTGTAAGTAATTACATACCAACACACTTTACACCACGATTTGAAAACCTTTCAAACACTAATTTTACAGATAGAGAAATATAATTCTTAAATAAAGGTATAAAGTACAGCATACCACCAAAATTTACGAATAATATTAAACAGATAATGGCTACTGAGTCAGAAATAGCTTTGAAATCTAATTCAAAAAATTTTCTTTATGAGAAACTAAAAACTGCCAATTTAATCTGAAATATTGAACCTTCAAAAGTTAAACGTCAAAGAAAAAATGACATTACAGTTTTAAATTCAATAAAAAAGAAAGAAGAAGATAATAACCTAACAGTTACAAAATCTGACAAGGGGAACGCTACTGTCATATTGACAACAAATGATTATAATTCAAAGATATATTACTTTATAGAATCTAGCGATGTAAAATTCTTAGAGCAGACCCAACAAAAAAGTTTTCTAATAATGTTAGAGATATTGTTAATAATTCAAATTATCTTTCCAGTGATTACGAAAAAGAGATCCATTATAAATAAGAATCCTCATTATCCACAATTTATATGGAACTGTTAAATTACATAAAATAATGAAACCAATTAGACCTGTAGATTCTTATGTTAATACTCCTAATCATATATTGGCAAAGAAACTTAACAATATACTTAATAGTTACGGATATACATCTAAATATTCAATTAGAAATTCAATGGAACTGATCAAAAAATTAAAAGCATTCAACTTGCAAGATAGCTCTAAGCTTATTTCATTTGACGTTACTAATATGTTCACTAAAATTCCTCCTAAAGAATGTTTAATACTTGTAAGAAAATTACTAGAAGATAAAAATATTAATCCAAGAATAATATCAGATATACTTAATTTATTTGATGTATGTATTAATCAGAATTATTTCACTTCTGACAATAAGATATATATTCAAAATGAAGGTTTACCAATGGGAAGCCCTGTATCGCCAATTTTGGCAAACATTTTTATGGACAGTTTAGGAAGAAAAATCTTTGAAAGTAATATTTCAAAAAATGTTTTATTTTGGTATAGATATGTAGATGACATATTAGCTTGTTTTATGGGTAGTGAACGACAATTAGATATATTTTTCAACCACATTAATAATTTACACCCAAAAATTAAATTTACATTAGAAGTTGAAGAAAATAGTTTAATCAATTTTCTTGATTTAATAATTCAAAGAGAATAATGTACTTGATTATTCAATTTACCGAAAACCAACACACACTGATGTGACAATTTCATATAGTTCCAATCACCCCATGTCACATAAACTAGAGGCATATAATTCAATGATACTGTCATGTTTTTCTAATTTATTTAAACAGTAAACGGGTGGGATTAATTTTAAACACACGGTATGGCTACTTACTAGTTTATTTAAACACTTAACTAATCACTAACACTTAGTTTATATATACTCAACTAGTCACTTAAATTTAATTTATATGCACACAAACTTAATTATTAATTTATATAAACACTTTACTGATGGATAATTCGGTTTATTTATTTCACGAGATCACATTATCAACTAACTCATCCGCTGATCGGTCCTTTATTTATATCAAAGCCTTTTTTACTAGAACATTCCGGGCCGCGGCTTACACAAAACATATGCCTTTCGCGATATTTCTCGATTCTTGGCTTAATCCTTAAAAGACCTTCCGAGAACATGTCTATAAAAACGGTCACAATAAATCCCAATAGACCTTCTCAGAATTCGGCGCGCTCGCCTTTTTTTTAACTCCGTTAACATAACGTTACAGGACCGTACTTAATAGAGAGTTGAAGTGATGTCATGAACGTTAACGTAAACGTGTAAATTGACAGTTGCTCATGCGCAGTGAATAAATATTCACGTTAAGGTTTACGGACCTCCGTTAACGTACGTGCTCTCACGTAAGCGTCTAACGTTAATCGATGCTGTCCGAAGCCCTGCCGGAAATTTCCGATTCCCCCTATTCTGTTATTTGGAAATTGGAGCTTTAGTATACAATGCACTGTACACCTTGATGCAATGTAAAGATATTGTCTTTGATGTGAAGGTTATCTATTATTTATTTATCAACATTTCCTGGGGCATTACAAATAAGTTTATGTATTCTTATTTATCTATATTTGAGAATGAAATGGATAATTTCTCGAAATGTTAAATGCCAAGCTAAAATTTTCGTAGAAAATCAGAAAACAAAAAGTTAGGTTCGTTAATGTATGTAATCAAACTTTCACGTTAACGGTTGATGACTTTATCTGGTACCTACTTCAACTCTGAATTTATACAATAGAACGTAAACGTAATATTCTTGCGTTAACTTCTACGTACTACAATCACTTCAACTCTCTAGTATCTGCTTCGGTGTGCGAGTTCGTAACAATACATAGAGCTTTTTCAGTTTCTATGAACAAATGTAATATTGATAGAGAGATTAATTCAATCATACAAATAGCAACATCCAACGGCTATCCATTACATATGATAAATAAACTAATTAATAAAAAAGAGGAAAAAGTGGCATTACAACTAATATTTCCTAAACAAACTGATGAAATAGAAACTTACAAAATCATCACATATGCAGGAAATATTTCTAATAATATTTCAAGACTCTGTAAACAATGTTATAATGAATTCTCTTTTATACGTGATTTATAAAAATATCTTCATGTCATTGTACAAACGTAATTCGTAGTTTTCGAAAATCGTTTATACATAATAGTCTAAAATGATGTTTATGAATCGGTTTGACCTTTCTCTCGACCTCCCTTATCGCAGTATTGAATTTCTTAACTTTCTTATCAGCGAACCCCACGAAATATAACTCTGTTATAAAATATTTCAAAAACTGTAATATATATTTTTTTTTCTGTGGACCAATATTTGTATACCTACTTGTCGCGATAAGGGATCTCAACAAATTATTTATTGGTTCGTAAAATAGACATATAAAGAACGATCCCTTTCTTGACGGCAAACTGATATATCTCTCAATGTGTTTATTTTGAAATTTGTGTAAAAAAAGTTTTAATTTATTATTGTAAAGGGATTATTGTCATAAAGAAACTGTTTCTTACTAATTCCACTTTTTGGTGTAAGGGTGCAAAAATTGAGCCAAGTCTTATACATTTTTTTGTTGCTAAATGATTTTTCATATCAGCTTAAAATTAGTTGGAAAATAACTATGTATATATAAAAATTTTATCTGAATAAATTTCAGCTAATTTTGGTTAATTGAAGAAGTTCCTTCTTTAAATAACAATTATACTGCGGAGGGAGACGAAGTAGAAAAGCATTTTCAAAAGTCGCGATAATCATGGCAATTTTCTTGTCCGTTTACCCTTTCGGGAAAATTTCGAGAAGTTAGGCAAATCATATGACATTGCAACAAATAGATTTCAGTCCTTAGAAAGGAAACTCATTAAAAACCCTACATTGAAGGAAAATTATAGTAGCTTTATAAAATAATACATTAATTTGGGACACATGTCTGAATTTAATAATTTCAATTTACAGCCGACCTTTGTCTTACCGCACCATGCGGTGATAAAAGAATCCTCAATGACCAACCACATGTCTTCGTGTTGTTTTCGACGCCTCTAGTAAATCCACCTCGGGTTTAAGTTTGAACGATACATTAAAAACAGGACCTAGCATCAAGGATACCTTTATCTTATTACGTTTTAGATTGTTTCCAATTGTCATTTCTGCTACATCGTCAAGATGAAGACGATAATAAGTTTCAATTAATACTCTGGTGCAATAATCCGAGAGATTCGTTAAAAATGTATAAGCTACTCACAGTAACATACGGGATGAGCCCTGCCTCTTTTTGTTTGCTACTCGTTGTCTAAAGCAGCTAGGCTATTGATAATGAAAATAATTATCCTGAATCAATTTTAAAAGATTTTTACATGGACGACTATTTAGTTCCCGTAAAGGATATTCAATCTGCCTGTCTTTTAGTAAAATATGTAAATAAAATTTTACTGTCTGGCGGGTTCCGATTACGCAAATGGTATTTAAATAATGATCAAGTTTTAAATTTTGCCTCACAATTAGATCCTTCTACTGAAACAGATTATATCATCAAAGATGAAAACAGAGTTGTAGTAAAACTTTGGGAACTGTCTGGAATTCCTCGAAGGATATTTCAAAATATGTTAAAAGTCCAGAATCTGGTTCAATCTTTACAGAAAGACGAATTTTATCCGTAATCAATCAAATTTTTGATATTCTAGGCATTATAGGACTAGCTATTACACGTGTGAAATTATTTATGCAAAAATTGTGGGAATTGAAAATAGGTTGGAATGAACCAGTATCCGACAATTTCTTAATTTCATGTCAACAGTTTTTTAATAATTTGAAATAAATTGAAAATTTAGAAATCCCACTACATATATTAATAAAAGATTTTATATCTATTTTTAATGACTCTTCTCAAGATGCTTATGGCTCTGCAATCTATTTCAGGTCTATAAATTCATCGAACATAGTAAAGGTAAATCTTGTATGTTCCAAATCTCGAGTTGCTCCTTTAAAGGTAATATCCATCTCTCTATTAAAACTTTGCGCAAATTTCTTACTGGTTTTTCAAAAATCATTTCGTTTTTCATTTTGGATCTTTAGAGTCTTTCAAAGTTTTTAATGGATCTCGTCAACGTTAGCTAATTTTAGAGGTTTAATTTCAAATATACCGGTGTTCTGAGACGGTAATGGAGTATGCAATTTCAGTAACTGAAAGTTTTTAAATTCACTTGCACATAAGACCAATTATCTAGTTCAAGCAAGAAGGTACCTTCTGTAATAATATAGTATCTTTGGATTTACCACAAATCACTATAGTGGTTTCAGTTTTCGGAAAAATAATGGAGGTTCCATATGACAGATGAATTTGGCTCGTTTAGGAGTTGAAATTTGAAAATTAGAATAATGAATGAAATTTGTTTGAGATATAGATATAGGTTAAAGACGGTAATAGTCGTGAATTTGACATTCTACTAAAAGAATATCAATAATATGTGTGAAGAATAGTACGCTAACTAACTTTTCTAAATGCAATTGTTAATTTATTGTTTTATATTATATCACTAGATTACGTTAATTTATACTGTAAGACTTTAAGTTGTCTCTATCGAGTAGTGTAAATACTACCTTCAAACTAAAATTTGAATGATGTCAGATTAAATTTGTCATTCGAAAGATTGCCTGGCCCCTCCCATAAATTAACAAAAAGCAACAAGAGTAGTTCTCTTTCTAAAAGCAAGAAGAAATCGTCTGTTGTCAGTAGCAGAGCCAAAATAGGAATGCAGTTAATTGAAGAAGAGAGAGAATTACTAAGAAAAGAAAGAGCATTAACTAAAGAAGCAAGACTATTACTAGATGAAGAAGAATCAGATGATAGTCAAGAAATTGATGACGAGGAATTAAAACATTGCGATCCGATGACTAATAAAATGCTCTCATAGCAGATTGATGAATGCTTGGATCGAAAATATGGAAATAAAGAACAAACATCTAATGTTCGCATGTCTATTCACAATGAAACAACTGCAGCTAAATATGGTACCGGATCTACACAAATTAATGATCAGTTACCTTTTAATGATACATTTAATTATAACACATTGACTCCGCAACAATATGCCGCCAGAAAAACTACTCCAAATGAGCTCCCAATCTTCAACGGTAATCCTTCTGATTGGCCGTTATTCATAAGTTGTTATAACAGATCAACAATAACTTGTGGTTTTGATAACAATGAAAACTTACTCAGACTACAGAAAAGCATCAGAGGATCTGCAAGGACAACTGTTGCCAGTTTTCTTATACAACCTGATTGCGTACCTCAGATAATATCTACGTTGAAGATTCTTTATGGTAGACCGGAACAAATCATAGAAACACATATTAATGCGATTCGGCGTCAACCACCACGATGAATGGAAAAACTTGAAACACGGGTTGAATATTCTCTAGCAGTAAAAAACCTATGCGTTTCCTTAGGAGCAGCTAAATTGAACGATTACTTGAACAACCCAATATTAATACATGAATTGATAGAAAAGCTTTCATCGCAAATGAAAGTAAATTGGGCCTTGCGCCGCAGTTCGTTAAAAAAGTTAGTAAGGGTCCGAATTTGCTGATTGGATGTACAATACTGCTACGAATCTATGCACCGCTCTACCTACCCTTGTCATACCAGATCGAAAGAAACAATTTTATCAAAATGAACATACTAATGTTCATAATACTAATAGTGGATCGTATGATAAGGACTTTGGTTGCAAAATATGCAAAGGAAAGTGTATGCAGGTTGCAGTATGCAAACAATTCTCAAATTATCCAGTATCTGAAAAATGGAAGTAAATGAAATTATGTAGGCTATGCTTGAAAAGACACAGATTTCCATGCAAGTATCCAGTTAAGTGCAACATAAATAAATGCCAGGGTAAACATCATCCCCTTCTCCATAACAACGCAGATATTAATCCAGAAACTCAAACTCCGCAAGAATCTACCAGTCCCGAGCCATACCAAGTATCAGTGTCTTCAGAGATTACTATGACTCAGGTAACATCCCAATGTATCTGTTTCAGAATATTACCTGTGATTTTAAAGAATGAGACAAAATAGTACAAACCTTTGCAATCCTAGATGAAGGATCTTCGGTCACCTTGTTGAATGAAAATATAGCCAAGGAGTTGAATTTACAGGGGAACCAAAAAAAAATATGTCTCCGATGGACAGGAGATCAAAAGCGTATGGAGAATAATTCAAAGAGAGTTTGTTTGTCTATTATTGCAGGAGATTTTAAAAGGTCAAAACAATTTGAATTTCGTCCAGCACGCACGGTTACTGCCTTAAGCCTTCCTCAACAATCACTTGATAGCGAGGAACTTCAGCAGAACTATTCTTATTTGAAAAATTTAGCGTTGGTATCCTATAAGAATGCAACTCCGCAAATACTTATTGGACTAGATAACTGGGAACTGGCATTACCAATTCGTGTAAAAGAAGGTCATGAAGGACAGCCTATAGCTGCAATATGTAGTTTAGAATGGACAGTTTTTGCTCTACTACCCACAAACGTATCAAACAGCACAGCAGCATTTAATTACCATGTGTGTGACTGTTGTGAGTAAAGAATAAGTAATTAAAAATTACACGATGCTGTGAAAGAGTATTTTTCAGTGGAAAGTTTAGGAGTACAGTCATCAAATATTTTCTCCAAAGAACAGCAGAGAGCTAAGCACATACAAGAAAATACACTCAGTAAGGATGGAAATAAATATAATATTGGTTTGTTATGGAAATATGAAGAAGTTAACTTACCTGATAGTAAAGGCATGGCAATAAGAAGATTGGAATGTATAGAGAAACGTATAAAATACAATCCAAAATTAGCTATTAGAATAAATAAGCAATTAGAAGAGTTTGTCCAGAAAAAATACATACAGAAACTTTCTGAAAAAGATCTATTCGAACCTTGCCGTAAAATATGGTATCTACCCATATTTCCAGTTTTCAATGCAAATAAACCTCACAAATTTAGGATCGTTTGGGACGCATCTGCTTCAGTTCAAGGTGTATATCTTTAAATTCAATGCTACTGAAGGGAGATGATCGACTAGCATCTCTGTTAGGTGTTCTTTTACGTTTCCGAGAAAGGAAAATTGGATTTTGTGCTGATATCCAAGAAATGTTTCTTCGAGTTGGGATAATAATCCTATCGAAACCTACGCGCTGACGGTTATGACCTTTGGAGCCTCATGTTCACCCAATATTTACTAGCTATGGTTTTCATGAGATTTATTGCAGCTTGGCATGCTTTTTTGGAATCCTAGGAAAATAATATTATTTGTGAAATTGAGCGTTTGATTGTATAGCTTCAGATGTGGTGTGGGAACATTGCGTTTTTTTGTGAATAAGATGCACTTAGTTTTTGTTGGAGAGAATTGTAATCCGGTGAACATAGACCATAATTCCAGTTTACTGATGGTTTGTTGTAAATAATTTTGAATGGATGTGATGTTTTTACGTGATTTGAATTTTTGAAATTTGTTTCCTGTAGGCAAATAATAGGCAATAATATGATTTAGTTTTTCGAAATGGGTATAGAACCCATTTAAGTTCCACTGAAGTAGGGATGTGAATGTTGTTATTCTTGAGATAAATTAACGGAAAAGTCGGAATTTTCTTCCAACAATGATTTTATCGCTGTGGGGTGGATATGCAATTGTTTGGCTCGTTTGCGTCCTAAACTTGTGCTTTTAATCATTATTTTATTTGTGTAATATGGATGTAATTTGGTTAGGAATTGTTGATGTGCCTGACAGTCATCTGTGTACGATTTTGTTACACTGAGTATATGTTTTGATCCATGGCTGTTTTCGAAAAGATCCACTACTTGATCGAAGTTCAGCAATTGAGTTTCGCTTTCTAGGTATTATTTTATGGGTTATAGTAATGTTGTAAGGTTGGTGTTGCTATTTGGTAAGTTTTTTTCATTGGTTTTGGTTTTTTTATTTAGTTGAACGATGGGTTTTACAAACGGGTGGTGAAGATACTTCATGAAAAGTTCTTTTTGGTGTTGCTTTGGTTGAAGTTATATGGTATCAATGGGTTTGTTTGTAGTTGAAAGTGGGGATTGATTCATGATAGTTGTAGCTTGAGTTTCAATATTTGGAGATTCTTGAATTGATATGTGTGTTTTGGATATGGTATTATCAGAAGTGAGAAAAGGTATAGGTGTGGTTTGTTGAATTGGGTTAGTCTGTGAATTATAGTATGTGGCATGCTGAGGGATAGTAGTAGGTGTTTGGTTAGGATTGTTTTGAGTAGGGTTCCTAGGTATAGTATTTGAACAATTTGCAGCATGTTGTCCATTTAGTTTACATTGGAAACAGGTTTCGTTTTGGGTTATGAATATTCGATATGACGTTTGTTCAAATTCGATAAGAAAAGATTCAGGTAGTACGAATTTTTTTGGTAGGGGTGCTACGAAAACTCATCTGCGAAAACTAAATATATGATTAAATATGGGATTAACTGATCCTACGCGTAGATATGAGATTTCTGATACTGGATTTAAGCTATAAGTTCCTCTTTAATCATGTTAGGGCGTATGCTTGGGCATACATTTGATAATACTAAGCGTGCTGATGGAGTTATTAATCTTCTAGCTTGTAAAACATTTTCGTTTATGGTTGTATGCCCTGTTTCTAATATAAATTTATCTAATGTTTTTGATGATAAATATATACACACTCTACTATTTGATATGCGAGATGTGAATATTATATCCTTCGGGTTTACGTGTTGACTTAATCCTTCTAGGTAGTCATTGCGCGAACTATCTTCTATTGTATTAAATAAAATAGTTTGATGTCTATTTGGAGGTGAAATGTTACGTTGTTGACTGGCTGTTTTTATATAAGAGACATTTTGTTGAAGTTTTAAAGCTGACATAATTGTTCACAAAAGTAGTTTACTTTGGATCGGAACCGGCCCTGTCTCACAGTTGGGCTGTTTGAAAGGGCGACGGTTCATCGGTGTGAAAATCGATTAGCTTAATCACTTGTTGATCATTTTTTTTTTGAAAAATTTTGACTTAAGATGGATGTTTAAAATCAAAAATTTAATAATAACGAGTAATTTTATTTACTCACGGTTTGCACCTGATGTAAACAAATCACTGATCACTTGGTTGTTACACTTTTTAAAAATATACAATTCAATGGTTCGTTTATTTTTTATACTTTTAGACAGATCTGATAGAAACGACATGTATTGCATTCGAATTTAGGGTCGGTCTCCTCTAAAATTCCAGCTTCTCTTAATTATAGAAAAGACTCACTATTTTAATTTCCCTCAAGAAAGTATGGTCCAACGTCTGAGAAAAAGAATTATTTATTTTAGTAAACGTTTTTATTGATAAATAATAGTTTCCTGATTTATAAGATATTATCCTTATAATTAATAATGAAAAAAGACAGCAAATGTTAATAATGTCATTATATTTCATAATATTTTTTTAAATTGACAGATAAATAAAACAGAAGAAGTTTATAATATTTTAAATAATTGAATAAATAATCTTATACATCCGACAGTTTTGTAATACACCGTATACTAAACCAGTGCTAGCAAAAATATGAATTCCGTTACATTTATATTTAACCAAAGAACACGTCGAAGTGTTGGTTTTACAAAACGATTACAATGTCACACGGGGAAAAAAATAAAAGCGACGATAGAAAGAGAGAGCGAGAGGTTTTCTTATCGAGAGTCCAGGAAGTCCGCTGCCCGCTCGGCAGGATAATATGGCTTTATGTTTGTCGCCTTTATCTTGATCACAATCACAACAAATATAATAACAAGACTCGTTATCAATTTATAATATTTACTCAAATGCCAAAAGTTTATCACAGTGAAACACAGTTTCTGTTGGGAGTTCTGTGTCTTCTAAAAATAACTTTTTTCAAGAAACGTCGGTTCTCGTGGAGATTTTGACGGCTGTCGTTTAGTGAATAGATTTTGTGTGACTGGTTCGAAAAATACCGGATATTCAGTTGAGTGTATTGTGATTAAAAATTGTTTTTGTTTTAATGAACAAATATTGGACTAAAAGAAAACTATGTAAGTTGTTTTTCTTTATTAAAAATAAAAAACAGAATATCCAGAATTCACAATTTCTAGTCTCGTTTGGTATCCTTCGTAACGTATTTTTTTCAGTTAGAAACATTTTTATTACATTTTGGTTTGTGTCGTTTTCGAGAACTCGAATGGAGTGGTATAATTCAACAATTCTTAAGTAAATATATCAAAAATAGGATGTAAAATATGAAGTTAAACTTTGAGACCTTGTATCTCAATAAATAGTAGCTTCTGAAATATAAAAATTCCACAATTTATACTTCATTTCATGTCTAATAAAGAGGGCTTTATTAAAAATTTTTATATTCAACAGACTTGAAAATATGAGTAAAGATTGAGTTATTAAATGAAAAAATTCAAGAAAATTTTGAGACCTTGTAACTCAATAACTAGTAGCTTTTAAAATAGAAAAATTTCACAGTTCATACTTCATTCCATGCCTAATCAGGTGAACTTTAGTAAAAAAATGTATGGTCAACAGATTTGAAAATATGAGTAAAGATAGATTCATTAAGTGACAAAAATCATGAAAACTTTGAGACCTTGTAACTCAATAACTAGTAGCTTTTTAAATAGAAAAATTTCACAGCTGATACATCATTCCATATCTAATCAAATGAACTTTAGTAAAAAATGTATGGTCAACAGATTTGAAAATATGAGTATATATAGAGTCATTAAATGAAAAAAATTATGAAAACTTTGAGACCTTGTATCTCAATAACTAGTAGGTTTTAAAATATAAAAATTCCACAGTTTATACTTCATTCCATGCTCAATCGAGAGCACTTAAGTAAAAAATTAAATTAAAACGAGCTAAGTACATTTTTTTTATTCAACATATTTGAAAATATGAGTAAAAATACAGCGTCATTAAATAAAAAAATTATAGTTTATTTTGGGACCCTGTAATTCAATGATTGGTACAGTTTAAAATATGAAAATTCCACAATTTATACTTCACACTCCACGCGTAATCAAGAGTATTTGAGTAAAATTTTTCAAAGATAAAGCGTCATTGATTCACAATATTATAAAAATCTTTGACGCCCTGTAACTCAATGACTGGTAGCTTTTAAAATATGAAAATTTTACAGTTTATATGATATTACAAATATTGAAGCTTAGATATTATTAGCCTATGGGTATATTTTTCCCATCTAAGATCAGTATAACTGTGCAATGATATAGGAAATCAGAAAAACTATATCTGCTGATCTATACAACTCTTCCTACCTCATTAGCGTGTTGAATAGTTCCCAGAAGTACTCCCCATTATCATCCAACAGCCTCTTCACTACATCACCTCTCAGGCCGTCTATTACAAGAGCTTTCCTCACTTTAATGTTTCTCCCCCCCCCTCCTCTACTTGCCATTTCTCTACCGACCTAATCCCCCTCCTTTTCCCTACCCCCTAGTTTCCTCGACTTCCAGAATCCTCCCCTCCACTCCCCCTTCCACCCTGTGAACAATTTCCTTATAATCTTCCTCTAATACATCTATCTATTTTCACCCATTCTTTTCACCGCTATCTCATACGTCTTTCCCCATGGGTTTTCCAATTCCCCCCGTAGCTCTTCCCACTTCCCTCTTTTTTCCTTCTCCACCCTACGCTCCGGCTCCTTGTTTTTTAACCCCTATTTTCCTTTATTCAACCTCTTCCTCTCAGCATACTCCTTCGTTCTTTTTTACACTCCCTCCACAGCTCCTCTATTTCGTCATTCCATCAGTAATTAGCTCTCCTCTCAGTGATATTATGCCTCCTTCCCTCTCTTTTATAGCCCTGTCCAAGTCCCTTTTCTATCTCATCTTCTTACTTTCTTCCTCAAACACTCTACCTCGGCCTCCAACTTCTCACACTTTTTCCCAGCCATTCATCACATGCTATTATACTCTATTTCAAAAAGGTAGAGAGTAATAAACCCTTGTAAAATGACCATTCCAAGGGCGTACCTGCTTGTGATTCTAAAAATCTCAATAATTGTGAATTTTATATTTAAGCAATATATAAGGAAGTACATTCATTCGACTTTAAATAAAATTTTGTGTACAATGAGAGAAGATAAACTATTGAAGAGAACAATTGGAAGAGATACATTATGGAAAATTCTGCGAGATATGAATTTTATATGGGAAAAAGTAAACAGAAAGTCGCTTATAATCGAAAAAGATGAAATTGTAATGAAAATAGAAAAATAGTCCCTGATTTCGACTCTGTCTAACCCATGTTTGAAAGTTAAAATTATGGCGGATGCGCAGGGATTTCTTAGAACTGTTTACGATTGTGACTATCTTATCTAGACATTGTTTTTGTGACCAGTCTTATCTAGAAAAAGCCAGAGCCAATTGTTTTTGTGTAAGCGGCAATCTAGAATTATCTAGTAAAAAAGACACTCATATATAAAGGACCGACCATGCAGGGTTCAGTTTAGTTTAAAAAGTGATCTCGACAAATAAACAACAATACACCGAAATAGTGAACAGTAAAGTGTTGATATAAGTTAATAATTGAGGTTGTGTGTATATAAATTAAATTTAAGTGAATAGTATAGTGTTCAAATAAATTAATAAGTAGCAATACCGTGTGTTTAAAGTTTATCCCACCCGTAATAAAAACGTTTTAAATAAATAAAAAAAAGACATTACAGTATATTGTGAAGAGGGAACGATAAATATACAATAAAGACTATTTTTTAATCTAAAAATCAGTTTATGATGTCAACATTTTTATACCTTCATATGTATATTTCTTTAGTTTAACGCATCAGTATTTGCTGTTAATCCATATATAGTATTATATGATTCATAGTAAAATGACGATATCCAAACCAACGAAAAGATGTTCCAATAATTCTTCATCAGTGAGTGAAAAAGTTATTATTTTAAATGTACATGATTGCATAAAATACGATTACTCGAATTTTACTGTACAAGAAACTGTCGAACGATGTTCCCGACTGACTGGAGTTCGAAAGTCCACCGTTTTTAAATTATTGCGAGGGAGAAAGACAACAGGTCAAGTAGAACCTCCCAAGAAAAGTCCAGACAGGCCAGTAAAATTCCTTGATGAAGAAACCAAAAGTGTAATTCGAAGAAAAGTTCGCTCTTTACTTTAAAAAAGAAAACTTTGATGGACCACTTTAAAAAATATGGAGTTTGCCGGGAAAAGCATAACCGTAAAGCACTTTTACTTAAAAGCGATGAAATTGTTTGCTGGCGACTAAAATCCTTTAGAGAAGTATAAATCAGTACAGAGCAGAGCAGTAGAAAATATTTTATCTTGATGAGGCGTAGATTAATGAAAGTTATATAGTACCACGAGGACATGAATTCGGATGTTTGAAGACTATTTTGGTGAAATGATAAAATAAACTCCGGCTGATTCAGTAGTAGTTATATATAACACAAGCTATCCTTCTCGACGCATAGAGAAGACCCCACTTCGTTTTGGAGAAAACAAGAAATTATTGATAAGTTAACCCCCAAAGGTATTGAATTTCAAGATAAATTGATAAAAAAAGGAATTATTAGCTATAGCAAATTTACACATACACCGTTTTGTGAAATACGGTATCCGGCAAAATAAACAGTACCGAAACAGAGAGTGCTGTGGAGTTGTTTATGTAATATTGATTTGTCATATTTGACTTAATTGTCATTAGTTGATATATTAATAGTACGTTGCAGTTGAATTTGATTTAAAAATGGTTCTAACAACGGAAGAAAAAGTTTTTTTTGGTAGAGCATTATTTTCGTTCATACGGAAAAGGTCGTAATGATGGTCCAAGCTTAGAACAGGTGTCAATAAAATATCAACAAAAATTTAATAAAGCAGCTCCTAGTAAAAGTGTGATGTTAGCTGTTGTTGAAAAATTTCGTCGCACTGGTAGTGTATTGTGTCAACGTAAAGGTTCTTCAGGTCGTCGAAAAACAGTATGCACTAACGAAAATGAAGGACGTGTTTTTAACCAAGTTGTGCAATCACCTCAAAGAAGCCTTGTAAGAACTGCATGTAAAGTCAACATTAGTGAAACGTCTTTACGTCGCATGTTCAAATCAATTGATGGTTATCCATACCGTATTCAAGTTGGACAACGACTAAATGCTGCGGACAAACGTGCAAGAGAAATTTACTGTGGTCGCATGTTGAGTTTAATTTACGAAGATCCCGAATTTTTGAAAAACATATGGTTTTCAGACGAGAGTCACGTTCATCTTAGCGGCTATATTAATCGACAAACAACCAGATTCCTTGGATTTGAACGTCCTGATGTCATTGTAGAGAAACCACTCCACAGTCTTCGAGTTACCGTTTGGTGCGCGGTATCTGGTCATGGAATGATTGGTCCTTATTTTGTTGAAGATGATAATCAGAATCCACTTACTGTCAACCAAGAGCGTTATAGAGAGAAAGTTATTATACCTTTTGTGAGAGATCTGAATAACTTTTGCCGTGCACGAAATCTACAGTTTCGCACACAATGGTTCCAACAAGATGGTGCAACGAGCCATACAGCTGTGCGCACCTTAGACTTACTCCGTCAGCATTTCGATAATAGAATAATTTCTCGGGGAACAGACTTCGAATATCCTTCTCATTCACCTGATCTGACGCCACCTGACGCATACATTTGGGGCATAATGAAGGACAAAATATTTCACTCGGAAAATCCGCCGGCAAATATTGCCGAACTACGGGAAAGAATACAAAATATTTTTCGGCAGTTACATCAACCACTTTTTATAAATATGTTTATTGACTTACAAAATCGATATGAAGCTTGTTTGCGTCGAAATGGTGAACATTTTGAACACTTACATTACAGAAATTAATTTTTATTTTTATTTTCGGTACTGTTTATTTTGGCGTATATTCCGTGGAATATATAACAGGACAATATAGTGTAACTAAATTCTATAGAACTTATATGGGCGCAAGTGAAAGGATTTGTTGCAAAGCACAATACGACATTCAAAATGAAAGACGTTAAGCTACTCTTTGATCAATCCATTAAGGAAGTGACACCAGAGAACTGACCTTCATGTCATTAAAGAAGAGGAGAAAATGCTGGATCGTGACTACTTGTAGATTGTAGGGGGGTCGAACAGGCTGTACAGCCTCACAAGCACTTCGACCTATAAGTTCTTTTGTGCGTGACCCTTGATCTATTCGAGGCCCGGGATTCCGAGACTTCTTGTGAAGTTTATCAGTTTCCTGGGAGCTAAGTTCCTGATGTCGGAGGGCGTTAAAAAGGCCCCTTCCAGGAACTTAAGCCTCTTGCAGAAAAGCGCTGGGCATTCGCAAAGCAAATGTTCTGCAGTTTCCGCGAAGTTCTCGCAGTAGCGGCAACTTCATCCAGGTAACGTCTTACTGCACCATGATAATGTGCAGGAGCACCATCTTGTTGAAATGTTATTTCCAGATGGCCGAATTCATCTTGATTATCTTCCAGATGATGAATTATATCGAGGTAGATGGATCGGCTGGCGAGGTCCTATGGAATGGCCACCTCGGTCACCAGATCTGACACCATTAGATTTTTTTCTATGGGGGTACTTGAAATCCAAGGTTTATACTACGGCACCAGATAGCATTGGCGTTTTGAAAGAAATAATTACTGAAGAATGCAATGCTATTTCAGCTGACACATTCGAACGAGTACGACAAGAGTTTACTAATAGGATGTATTACTGTCAGGAAGTAGACGGAGCACATTTCGAACACATGCTATGAGAATCCATTGTTGATATTTGATTAATTAAATTTGAAAAAATAATTTCAATAATTTTGGTATTTATTTAATTTATCCGTCAAAATTAATTTAAACCCAAACAAAATTAATATGGCTATGTAGCCAATGCCTTTCAAACGAGATATCACTTGCCATAAGGTCCTATCTACGTAGAGAAGTTTAGAGCACTTTATTTCCACCCTCCAAATTTTATTAATGTAAGTGTAGCCGTTCAAAAGATACGAGGGCGGGAGGGGATTTTTGAATAGCACTGTATACACATTGTCTCCTATTCGCACTACTACCCATCCATTTCCTTTTCTCATTTATCCGCCCTCAGCCCCTCGCTCACCACTCTTATTCCCTCTCGTGTATCGTCCATGTTCCACGTATCTAGCATCTCTCATGAAAATCACTTCATCTAATATATTGTAATGTTTTTCTTATTTATTACGATGGCTGGGATAAATTTATACACACGGTATATTACTCGCTTAATTTATTGATTCACTAAACTATTCTCTCATTTATATTATATACACAGTAGATTCACTTACACAAATTTATATAAACACTATTTACATAGACTTAATTTATATTTACTTGTTTACTTTTTATCTCACGAGATCACATTATAAACTAACTCTCTCTCTGGTGGGAAGTCTTTATATATTAAGTGCCCTTTTTTCTGGATAATTAAAGATTTCGGCTCACACAAAAACAATCGCCTCCCTTGAATTATCTAGTCATGAAAACAATGGACCTCACTGGAAATGTCTAGATAGAATAGTCACAAAAAATAATGGTAAATGGTTCGAAAAAAAACCGCGCATGCGCCAAAATTTCAACTTTCATACATGACTCGGATTCAGGGACTACGCCAGGGTGCTATTTCGTAACAGTACCACTGCCTTCTGAAACTTCTTTGTAGCCAAAAATGGATATTTAAATCGGCCACTGGATCCATGTCTGCACTTTCCGGTCGTATGGAAATAACAGGGCACCGTCGTCAACGGGTACAGATAACGAAGGATATAGCTGCAAATTGATATGTGCACACCGGCATCTCGGAAGATCACCTCTTTGCCGAAAGCAAATAGTACCCCTGCCACATCTACGCAAAAACTGCTCCTACACCCTGACAGTCCAGAAAAACAACCACAAACTTCATTAGTGACTTCGAGAGAGAATGCATCAAACGAACTCAAGAAAAACCAAAAAAAACTAGAAAAAATTATGAAACTTCGCTCTGATTCGTCTTCATCATATACTGGAAAAAAATAAATAAATATTATATTATCAATATCTTAACGAGTCTTTACTAATTTTAACCTATCTATTTATATAAATACTGCTTTATTCTGGATTACTATCTAATACATCGTCATTTTATATATTGCATAATCGTTATGGATCAGTACATTCGAGATTACGAGTTCAAACCAGTCAATACAATCGAACTCCAGCAATTGTGCAGCATATCAAATCACCCTGTTGATACTTGCAATAACAACTTTTCTTTGGTACATCAAAATATTAGAAGCATAGCGAAAAATATTGATGAATTTGATTTATATTTAAGAGAAACAGATACAGTATTCGATTGTATCATTCTAACAGAAACTTATATTTAAGAGAAACAGATACAGTATTCGATTGTATCATTCTAACAGAAACTTGGTTGATTCAGGATATTAATTTTTTCAGTATAAGTGGAACAATACTATTTACAGCGAGGGGAATATCAATAAAAACGATGGTGTTATTGTGTATATGAGGGAGAATTCAAATTACGCGATTAATATTATCAGTATTGCTGAATGCAAAGCAATAGAAATTCAAATCAATACTCTTAACAAAAAGAAATTATTAATCACAGCTCTTTATAGACCTCCTTCCACGAATGTCATAACATTTCTGGATCAGCTCAAACTTTACTTGGAACAGTCAAAACGAAAAACATCAGATTACCATATTATTGTCGGTGATATAAACATAAATATTAAACTTGAGGATGACGACATTGTTTCAGAGTATTTAAATATACTGAGTGAAAACAATTTTGAATCGATGATAAATAAAGATACTAGAGTTCAGGGTAAGTCTGCTTCATGTATTGATCATATTTTTTTGAAATGTAAAACACCGGAGTTCAAGGAGAAATGTATACCAATAATTGTACGCTCACATATCACAGACCATTACACTCAAATCCTGAAAATGCCGATTGAGTCGAAACCTCTTAGGGCTTTAACAGACTCATATATAGAAAACACGGATTACAAGAACTTGAGAAGGGAATTATGCGAATATGCATTCATTTTACGAGATGATAGATATAGATATAGCTACTACATTCTTCATTGAACTTATATAAGAACTGACAGGAAAGCATACAAAAAGAATCAAAAAGAAAAAGGCGGATAAAAAAAGGAAAGATTGGGTGACAAAAGCACTAATGAAATCAATAAATACAAAAAATCAACTGTACAAAAAATATCGGGAGAACCCAGAAGCTTACGGACAGGAATTTAAGAATTACCGCAATCATCTAAACCGTGTAATGGAAATTTCGAAATTAAACTATTATAGAGCGGAGATTGAAAAAAAGCAAAAAAGCTCAAAGCACCTTTGGAACACAATAAACAGTATGGAATGTAAGAAAAAAAAATCAACCATCAAAGAAATTATCACTGATAATGATGTATTGACCGATGACCTAAAAATTGCAAACGCCTTCAATAAACATTATGCGGAAGTGTGGAAAAAACTGGCTTCATTAATTCAAAAACCTATTACTGATCCAATGCCAAGAAAATATCTGCCACACTCAATGTTTCTTAAACTTGTAGATGAGGATGAAATATGCCAGATCATAAATTCATTGAATCTACCCAAAATGCTGTAATAAGCTTAACATCCCAAATTTATAGAGCAATAGATAACGGAAAACCTAGTCTGTGTGTATTTTTAGATCTATCCAAGGCTTTCGATACTGTAAGCCATACACAGCTTCTCGAAACCTTGGAAGATATTGGAGTTCGGGGAACAACTTATAATCTTCTGGAAAGCTATCTGTACCAGAGAAAACAATTTGTACAAATTGAAAATAAAGTTAGTTCAGAAGAGTTAGTTCAGTTTGGTGTGCCACAAGGCACTGTCCTTGGGCCACTATTATTCTCAATATATCTTAACAACTTACTCACCTTGAATAGTACAGGAACTATAATCAGCTTCGCAGATGATACAGTGATTTTCTGAGGATAAAAATTGGCATGACCTGAAAGGAAAAGTGGAAGCTGATATGCCACAAATTATTAATTGGTTTAATCATCAACTATTGACAATTAACTATGAAAAAACTAAATGTATGACTTTCACGGCTTACAGGAATCGTTTGCCACATTTTAACACTCTCGATATACGGAACGGCGAGTTGATTGTTGATGTAAGACAAATATTTCTTAATAACATTCTTACTCATATACACAAAACCAAAAATCTATTAAATAATATCGACCATGAACATTTCACTAGGAAAAAAAAAGAATATCACGTTAAAACATCTCTGAGTAGTACAAAAATTGGACAACGAAACATATATTATCTCATTCCAAAAAATTTTAATTTTCTACCCCCTGAACAAAAAATGAATATAATGAATATAAATTCTCGTCACATGCTGAAAAAAAGAATAAGAAAATATGTTCTTAACTTAAATCGAGATCTGGTTCGATCTCTTTTTGACTGACTGACTTTTTAAATCTTCACGTTATATGATTCAATGTCGTTTGTCAATTGGAATACTCTACAAAGTGTTTGTTTTCTATATTTTATTGTTGATGTTTTCTGTTTTTAATGTTAATTTTCTCGAATTTATGAACGAAATATGTTGAATGCCTAAAATGGAAATCAACTTTAGTTTTAGTGGGAATTCCATGTTTATTTACAGGTAAACAACAATTTTTATGTAAACCATGTAATAACATTTTGATAAATAAAAAATAAACTTATTATCATGACTCGCCAATCCAACTGGTTGCTCTCTATCCTGGGCATTGCTAGTTTCTCCACGTGGGATTCCAGCACATGATCTCGAAGGCTTCGTAGCGCTTCCCACACATCCCGGTAGGTGGATCGATATGTAAATTTGTTTCTAGTTACCAGGTAGTAGACGTACCGCGACTTGTGTTTGAGTCTCAGTGTCTTGCCAGGGATGGCATCTGATCTTCAAGTTTATCTAATTTTCCATAAATTCTTCGAAAGCTGAGTCAGGTTCTTATTGTAGATGGTTCACCCCTTCCTCTTTCTCATGGTCTCATTCGAATGGCGCTAGTCGGTTTTGGTGGACTACTCTTGGTTTTCCATTGGGGGCAAAGTCCAAATAGAATTTTCGCCCAATATGCCTTGAGTGTCGGTGAAAATCTTGACACTTCTTGCCATGTAGGTCGCCGTTTTTCTTCCTTCCATTGCCAAATCTTGTTTAGGTGACTATCATTCTCCTGATCTCCTCTGATCCTGGGGGGTGAACATTCTTCGTTGACTACCGTAATTCTTGAAACTGCAACTTCCTTACATTTCGACTTGCTGCATTTAGAATAGTCTACAGGGTATGACAGTCTAGGCAGGGAGTCGGCGTTTCGGTAATTCACATCGGATCGATGTTCGCCCCTGTCTAATTTTTGTGTTGTACGAGTCCTGGGCGCTTAGACGGACTGCGTACGTGTTCTAGCTCGTCACATTTCCGGCATTTGATGTTTTTCGGTTTCTTATCTGTTATACTCTTTATCAAATTGACGACCTGGTCCAGTCTGTCTTCGTTACCTTCTTCTTGCATGGTCCTATCTTTGCTATATACCGAAGCTATCATGGCTGCTTCACTTTCAAGAGAGGCGGTCAACACATCTACCATGGTTTTGGGATGCGTCCTCTTCATATCGGGGTCACATAAGCCGTCAATAAAGGCCTGGATGCCCAAACATTCCATCATTTTCTCTAGTGCTGATGGTTTAGCAAATTGAACTAGTCGGGCAATATCCAGTTCATACTCTTGAAGGGTTTCGTCACGTTTCCGCCTTCGGTTCTTCAGCTGGAATCTGTACAAATGTTCTAAATGTTCGTGACCGTATCGTATGTCCAGCTTCTTTTTCAGCTGCTCAAAGTCATCCGTTTCTTCAAGAGGTACCGTCTGAAGTACATCTAAGGCATATCCCCTAAGCGCGATAGTTAAGTTCACTGCCTTCTCCTTATCGGACCAATTATTCACTTTAGCGGCTGCTTCAAACTGTTTTACATAATTGGTCCACGACATTTTTCCGTCGAACTTTGGGGCCTTGACTTGGGTGAAGCTGCAAATGTCTTCTACCTTTCTACCTTGGGAAGTATTTCTGGCTTGCAAGGTTTTATTTGTTCGGTCTTCTTTCCTTCTGCTGGCGTGTCTTGTGTTCTTGAATCTGTTATCTTTCTGTCTAACTATTTGATTTTCTCGTCTATCGTTGTCATATTATTTTCAATGTCTGATTTTATTTTCTCGTTCATCTTTGTTATTTTATTCTCGATTTTCTCGTCCATCGTTGTCATCTTATCCTCAATATCCGATTTTAGAGAAATTTTATTCTCGACGTCAGCAGAAACGTAATTTTTCAACGATGAGATATCGGCAGAAATGTCATTCTTCATAGTGGAAATATCGCTCTTTATAGTAGAAATTGACGAGATTAATGTGGAAGCCTCGTCATTGAATAAAAATGTTTCTGGATCAAAGCCGACATTTTCCAGTGCCACTTTAAGTTTTTCTACTAATTCACTTTTCTTACCGAACGTTTCCATTTCGCGATTTTCCAATTCTGCCTTTAACTCTGCCACTTTCAGGTCACTTAGTCTCTTGGCCAATTTACGCAGCTATTTATTTATATTAACCCACAGCTGACACCGACTTCACTACTTAGCTATTTACATAGACATAATTTATATTTACTTGTCTCCCCCTGGAAGTCTTTATGTATTAAGTGACATTTTTTCTGGATAATTCTAGATTGCTGCTCACACAAAAACAATCACCTTCCTGGAATTTTCTAGATAAGACTGGTCATAAAAACAATGGACCTCATTGGAAATGTCTAGATAAGAATAGTCACAAAAAATAATGGTAAACAGTCTATGTAGAATGAGCGTTGAATTTTTCGTCAACTTTTTCGTCAACTTTTTTCGTCAAATTTGTCGTCAAATTTTTCTCTTCAAATTTTTCGTCAAATTTTTCGCCTACTTCTTCGTCTGCGTCTATGTTGAACGATCGTCGAACGAGCGTCGAACAAGCGTTAAACGCGCGTTGAGATTTCCGTGAACTTTTCGTCAACTTTTTCATCAATTTTTCAATTAAAAGAAAAAACTGGAACAGAAATAAACAATATTTCTCAAGAAACCATAAACAAGGTTCAACAAGAATATATTCAACGTTTAGGTTTCTGTCAAATACAGCAAGAGTTATAGTTCGAACATTTAAAATAAAGTCATGTATTTATAACTGGATTACTTTCCCATTGTTAAATTAATCATTAGAAAAAAATATAAAATAATTAATTAATTTCTACTTTTATTAGATATCAATGAAATTATTTTCTAAGCGCGTATCTTTCAAATTATGTCCGTTAGGCCTCAAGTATTATATCTTTTCGGAATCAGCTCGTTACGAATTATCTAATATGGATCACCCTGTATAATGAAATTTTGTTGTAAAATGTAGAATATTAAAATTTCAGATTTTTGTAAAAAGACCTTTGGTTTTGGAAATATCGAATTTATTCTATACTTTACGGACACATTGTATAAGCTATAAACGGAATAAAAAAAGAATACTCGTAAGTATAATATTTCAAATAAAAATAAGATTAATAAAAAAACATATTCCATATATTTTTAACGCTCCTTATAGAATATTTTTTTTGAAATATCGTAAATTAAACATTTTTTATGTCTGCATAAAAAGCATTAAATCGAACTTTTACAGATATTTAAGAGCGCCCATTTCAGATAAATCACTCAAGTAACCTATTAGTTACCATGAGTACTTGATATGCGTTTCGACCTCTAACCCTTCGGCAGTCAACCCTATTCCCATTAAAATAAGAGCTTCGGTGGCCTAATGGGAACTTAAAATTTTTATTATAAACCCCTTCTCCCAAAGAAAACAACGTTTCGTTCCAGGAATAAGTTACGGTGAATTCTGTTAAATTAGTGTACAGAGTGTTTTTTTATCATTTAATTCTTTAACTGCCTTGATTGTACATTTCACCAATTTTATCACTTATATTTTTCTCACTTTTAATTATCACATCACTGCTTAAACAATTATTTCGGAACAATACACTAAGAAATATCACGAGAAAAATATCTTTAAATTCTTATGAAATTTTTTCTCAATGTACGTTCACTTGGTAACAAAGAAACCAAAGTTCAATTGTGTATATATAATAGTATAAATTATTACGCATCTTATCTGTTATTTATTGTTAATCGATTAACAACAACGACATCAGCATTGACTGATATTTATATTTACAGTACAAATAAAATTGGAACTATTCAAAGCTAAGCATTTAATTTGTTCTCCAATGATATTGTTATTGTTATTTTAGTTATTTTTATAGCGACTTCTGTACGAAAGCTAATAAACACAGAAAATATAGTAGGAAATATTTTCGAATAAAAGTCATACAACGTGGAATCAAATTAGTTGTTCCCTTATTTTAGACAATCTAGCATTGTCCAAACTTTTTATTTTTAATAAAACCTCCTGTATATTTTTATATTGTTGAAAGCTTCTCAACAATCTATTGTATTGTAAAATTACTATTTAATTAAAATAAGTACGAGCAAATATAACTGACACCATTTATTTATCTGTCAAAAATGTGCCAATAAATCAAAAGCGCTGTCAGCTGACTTTTTGTTATTCAATAAACACAAAAGATAAAATAACAATCATATAAACTCTCCACTCTAATTTGTTAGAACTGGAACACTTCACATTTCAGAAGCTGGTCAATATGTCTTCGCCAAATACTGCAATCGTCCATTCTAGTCTTGTAAATTAAAGTACTCTGTTTCTCTACAATGTTCCCAAAGTCCCATTTATGTTTTGGATTTGTGTAATTCTGTGCTTGAACTCTGTCCCCGACATCAAAGTGCCTTTTACCTCCTTTGTAGCAGTTGTTTCTTTATCGATTTTGGGATGCATTAAGCTCAAGTGAGTTCGAATCTTCCTTCCGTACATTAAGTGGTATGCATTTGATCCGGTGGTATTTGGGATTTGTCGCAACTGCATAAGGAGCCTAAAAAGTTTGATGTCTAGCTATCATCCCTCCTCTCTCATTGCTGTAAGGGACTTTTCAGTGTCTGAAGGAATCGTTCCGCTTGTCTGTTCGATGACGGGTGGTATGGTGCTGTAGTTTTCTGTGCTACACCATTTGCATATAAAAACTGTCGAAACATGCCCAATGTAAATTGGCTTCCATTGTCTGAAACTAAAACCAATGGAAGGCCAAATGTAGCAAACATTTTTCTGAGTTCTCTTACGCACCAATGTAAGGAGCGTTTTTGGTGAGAATTACTTCAACCCACTTCGTTAATGCCTGAACAACAATAAAGTACCATTGTCCTTGCATTGGTCCTGCAAAGTCAATATGGATTCTCTCCCACGGACCTCGAGGAGTTAACCACGGATGATTTTCTTCTTTGCTGGGTTGATTTTGTTTTAGTCGACATTGTTTGCATATTTTCACCATATATTCAATATCTCGATCGATAGTTTTCCATATACAATAGCTTCTAGCTAGTGCTTTCATTTTCTCTATGCCTAGATGTCCGACATGTAATTCCTTAAGCACAGTCTGATGAAGATCTTCTGGAATTACTACCCTACTGCTTTTAAAAATACATCCATCTTGAAGGGAAAGTTCGTTGTCGTGGAAACCAAACTGTTTTATAGATTCTCCCTTTTTGAATGCATGTAAAACTTGTTGTAGATTCTTGTCCTGAGCAGTTGTTCTACAAATCACTTTACTATCAACTTGCAGTCAATCAAGCTGACTAAGTTCAAACAAGCTGCAGCTATCCATCACGTTACGAGAAGTGTGATCTGTAGGAAAACGATATGAAAAATCAACGTTAGTATGATCAGAGGTTCTTCTGTATTCGATGTTATAATCAAAACCAGACAGAAAGTGTGCGTAGTTGCAGATAGTAGCAGATATCGATGGAAGTGTCTTTGTAAGGTTAAATATGGACACTAACGGTTCATGGTCTGTAATCAAGGTAAATTTACGACCATAGCAGTAGGGAAAATTTTTTTTTAGTCCTCAATAGATGCCTGTCGCTTCCTTGTCAATTTGACTGTAGTTCAGCTCACATTTTGTTAAACTGCGTGAGGCAAAACTAACTGGTCTTTCAATTCCATCACTGCAACGATGAGAAATTATAGCTCCTAGACCTACTGGGAATGCGTAGGTTGCAAGTACTAAGGGCAAATCTGGGTTGTAGTGAACTTGCTATCTCTGATTTTACCCTTTGGAAACTTTCGTCACATTTGGATGTCCATATATACGGTTTGTCCTTTTGAAGTAGATTGTTGAGGGTGAAGGATCGTGGCTAAGTTATTCATGAATTTATTATAATAGTTTGCTAGACCAAGGAATTTCCGAAGTTCATTAATATTCTCTGGTTACTTACTGTTCATGATGGATGCTACTTTACCTTTTGTTTTGTGGAGGCCCTGAGCGTCAATAACGTGTCCAAGATACTGTATACTGGTTTGAAAAAATTTGCACTTATCTTGGTTCAGTCTTAGGTTGGCGTTTCTTAAGCGTTGTAGGACGATACGTAATTTTGTCATTAATTCGTCAGACGTTTTACCCTGTAATATAATGTCGTCAAAGAAGCATTGTATTCCCTCTATTCCTTGTAAGGTTTTGTCCATAAACTGTTGCCAAAGAGAAGGTGCTACTTTTACCCCAAACATAAGGCGGTTCACTTTGTACAGTCCTTTGTGTGTACTTAATGTTTGCATGAGTGCACCTTCTTCATTCATATTCATGTGAAGGTACGCGTTGCTAATATCCAAGGTGCAAAATAGTTTTCCTCCATTCATTTGTTAGTAAATCTCTTCTATTCTAGGTATCGGATAGTTTTCGTCCTTTATGACTTTGTTCACTGTAACTTTATAGTTAGCACAAATCCGTACTTGGCCATTTGGCTTGACAACGGGCACAAAAGGGGTACCCCAGTCAGAGTGTTTAACTTTTGTTATTATGCCACATTCTTCAAGTCTTTTAAGTTCGTTTTCTACTTTAGTTTTGAGGGAAAATGGTACCAGTCTTGGCTTAACAAAAATTGGTGTAGCATCATCGAGAAGCCTAAACTGTCCCAAATACTCAGGTATTTCACCGATTTTTTTATCAAAGATATCACTAAATTCACTCAAAATGTTTGTCAGATTTGAAGGTTGAGTTGTTTTCAGACTTTTGATTTCACCCCAGTCTAACCTGACCTTTCGTAGCCAGTCCCTTCCAAATATTGCATCTATATTTTGATCAATAAGGTACATTTTTCCCAAAAATATCTGTGTCTTGTACATGCATTTAGCGAATGTGATCGCTCTTGGTTTGATAGCTTCTCCAGTATAAGTGCGAAGTTCTATATTTGTTGAAAACATTTTCAGAGTTATATTCAGTTTTTTAAACTCACTATAAGACATTGCACTAAGGGCTGCTCCCGTATCTAATTCCATGGGTACAGGCTTTCCTTCTATACTAATCTCAACCATAAATTTGTCATTGCACTTGTCACCAAGAACGTTGATTTCATATTCGTTTTCACTATTTTCAGATCCATGTTCAGTTTGATGTTGTCTTACATTTTTGGGTACCAATAGTTGAGATTTTTTCTGTAAACATACCCTTGCAATGTGTCCAACTTTCCTACACTTTCGACATTCTGTATCTATAAATCGACATTGATTAGTCCTGTGTGAAGATGAGCCACATCTATACCATTTGCCTCTAAGTTTGTCGATTCTTGACCTTGAAGATTGTGGGCTAAGGGGCGTTTGTCTATTCGCGTCGTCCCTTGTTTTGTTATTCCTACTGTCACTGACATTTCTGGTGTCGATTTTATTTAAACCAACTTGTTCAGTAGTTTTATTATGTATACTCATACTTTCTGACTTGGCCAACTCTGCATGTCTTTTGGCCTCTAATTACAGCCCGTGCCTTCTTAACTTTCTGTAAATCTCCCTCTTCCGACATTTATTTTCCTCGTCGCCACTATTGTGTTGTAAAATTACTATTTAATTAAAATAAGTACGAGCAAATATCACACCATTTATTTATCTGTCAAAAATATGCCAATAAATCAGAAGCGCTGTCAGCTGACTTTTTGTCATTCAATAAACACAAAAAATAAAATAACACAATCATATCACAATCTGATTTCAATTAATAATTTTATGTGTTAAGAATTTATTTTATATATTATATTTTAGGTTTGTTCTCACAGGAGTCACAAACCATCAGAAACAGTCTGCGCAATACATTTCTCCGCGTTCACACATAAGTTTCTGATTGTTTGAAAACAGCTGGACGATGGACAGCTGGAAAACCATCAGTCAAACCTGTGTGATAATCGTCCAGCTGTTTTCAAACAATCAGGAACTTATATATGAACGCGGAGAAATGTATTGCGCAGAATCCTGACTGTTTCTGATGGTTTGTGACTCCTGTGAGAACAACCCTATTGTTACAGTGTATATTTGTAAATTAGAATATTGTTTGTTTCTAGGTATTTGATATGCTATGTAAAGAAAATAATAACAGTTGTTACATTCTTGCAGAATTCTTCTTATATAAGCTGACTGATTTAACATTATTATATTTGATTCTGTTCTATTTATTTTAATCGAAAGCATATTGGATACTTTCCCTAAATTTTTAATCTCAACTTATTCAGATAACCTTATTTTTCAGTTGGATTACTACAAAACACATACATAGGAAGAATTATTAGAACAGGAACAAACTGATTTGTTGTGTTTTGAAAACTATATTCTATTTCTTGAAAAATACGCTGACCAGTAGGTTTTCATAAGCGGAACCGTTTATAAAATTCATCGTCGACCCAAAAATTGTAATGATTAATTTTATACCGAATAAGCTCATTCTTCTGCCAAGTGTTATATTTCTTGAATTACTTCTTTATCAAATAAATCTAACTGGTATTATTCGAAGGTTTTATTTATTAGGAAGTGAAGAAACCGAATTTTTGTTATTCGGTAAATAATAATTACTAGGGATTTTAATAGGAGGTGAAAAAATCGGGCCTTTAAGATGGCAATCCTACTGATTGGTCAAACTTCATTTATCAGTATAATGATTCCAGTGAACTTTGTGGCTATTCCAATGAGGATAAAAAAATAAAGTTAAAAATTGTTTAAAAGGGAATGCAAATAAAATAACCTAATCGTTGTTAATAGTACCTGAAAATATAAATAAAGTTATCGATTTACTTGAACGACGTTTCGGTCGACCAGAACTAATTGTAACGAATCTTCTGAACAAAATAAGGAAATTTGGTTTGATTAAAGAAGAAAAGATATATCTTTTTGTAGTATTTGCTGATGAAGTAAAAAATCTCGTTGCTAGAATTGAATCTTTAAAAGAAATTGATTATTAAAACATTCAGTAATTAAATCAGGAATTTCTACAAAAATTATCAACTTCCTTAAAACTAGGCTGGGTAAAATATATTTCCCGACTGGAAAAACCCACTATATAATCTGGTAGAGTTTGCTAAATGGCTAGAAGACAAAGCAAATATCGTTTCTCATATAAATAGAAATTACAAAATCATATTTAATGACAATGTGTTAAGATGAAAAATAACACTCACTACATCAATAGTTTTAAATATTTTTATTTATATAGTGTGCTGATAATTATTTTCATGATTTTGTCAGATCTATATGTATCGTCATTAATAATAAATTACATTTTAAAATATCAAATAATTTATTATTTTAAAGTGGTACAAATTAATAGACAATACAATGACACTGACAAAAAGTCAAAATTTAAATCCAACAAAAGGGATGTTACCCTGTTTGCTGGCAATGAAAAGTGTCATCAAGAGAGGAAACAATACATTTGTTCAAAAGGGGAAGTTCATTACCTTTCCACATCTCCTAAATTTCTATCATTGAACGCTAATGAAAAATGGTCATTTGTAAATACAAATAAAATGTGTTTCTCATGTCTAACGCCTTAAACAATCCGAACACTGCCAAATAAACAATTGCAAAAATAATCATTACGAATTACTCCACAATGAAACAAAAATCATTACGAATGTTGCTCCAAATACAAATCCAGCTGAAACTACCTATCATATTTTATTACTTTTATACATGAAACTTGAAATTATTGACAATTGAATATTTTATATATAATAATCTGAATTGCTGTATGGCAAAGTTAGTAAACACACTGTTTGGTTGGGTACTAGGTGGTAAATATTCTCAGTCACATCCTTCTAAAAATGTAAAAACATTTTTTCTCCAATCATGTGCAGTAGTATCTGATCATGACATTACGTCGAATGAAACTTTTGGGAGACAGAAGAACTCCAGGTTAAGCCACCTTTATCTCCAGAGGAAGAACATGCTGACAAGGATTTTATTAAAAATCATAAACGGGTGAAAAAGGGTCGCTTTCAAGTGAACATTCCCTTAAAAAGTACAAATGAATATGAGAAATTGGGAAATTTTTATTTCATAGCAAAGAAAAGATTCATGTCTTTAGAAAAAAAACTTCATTTAAATCCTCACCTGTTCCAAAACTATAAATCTTTTATAGATGAACATATAGTCATTGGTTATGCCAAATATATTCCTTTTCCGGATGAACTCAAAACTCGGACTAGAGATGATTTATATGACATTTTATGTAGATTTAGACAATATCGTTATGCGATTACTGCTGACATTCAAAAGATGTACAGGCAAGTATTAACCAATCCTGAGCAAAATTTTCTTCTGAACATTCTTTGGCGACAATCCCCTGCAGATCCCCTCAGTGCATTTAAAACAACGAAGGTCGGGTCGTTCAGATGCTAGCGGTAAATTTTACCAATTTTGCAACCATTTAACCCAGTCGAAACATCGGTAGAAATTGACCCGCATGCGCTTTGCATTTTATAATGTATGATTGAGAAGTTTGGGTTGTGTTTACAAAATTACAAATAATAAATTAAAATATTCAACGAGACTGTTTACATTTTTTTCTACACATGTATATTATTCATTTTCTGCACAATATACAGAATGGAAATGTAGGCCATTTCGGTTAACTGAACGCATATGATTTCATTTACATCCTAGAATGTATATGAAATCCACCAATCAGCATTTGCATTTAGTACCCGTCAACTCTTCTTTTTTTCAATTTCAATGTAACGTCAAGATAACTTGTCACAATATTTCTTTAGTTTCTAAGAAAAATATTTTAGTAAAATGAGTGATTCCAGTGATGAATCAAAAATCAATAAACATTACTCCATCAGATATTCGTTATGCTCCAAAGGAGACGTATAACACACATCATTACCCCAAAAATCAAAAAGTAAATATGAATTTTGTTACAAAAAGTTCATGGATTGAACTCTGGTAAACGGAGTTAAAAATACTATCAGAACATGTTATCACTACTTATATGAGTAAAAACAAGCTCTCAACCCTTTGGACAACATATTCTATGTAAAGAACAATGATAAATATTAAAAGTAACATTGACATTTCAAGTTACTCTAAATTTCGCTGCTTTCGTATACGTTTGTGATTGATCAGTCCGTTAAAGTACGTCTGTAACTGTGTGCAGAAGAGAATATAGTTGGTTCAATCCCCGCTTCATGCGTTTATTTTTATTGCTGATATTTGTATTATGAATAGTAATTTTCATAAAATTTAGTTTAGTGTTCATTTTTGGAATTTATGGAGGACGTCCTCGTCAAAAATTGAAAATTTTAAAGTTAATCATGTTAAAGATTTAAAAAATAAGTTTCAATTTAATTGATAAACAAACCCAGATCCTTTCTTGTATGTTTTACGAGATCTCCAAAAAATATATTCTGCTCAGACCACCAGATATAGAACAATTTTTTGTTAATTACCAAAAAGAAAAATGTTCGAAGAAAGTAGTTGGAATTAACAAAATTGGTAATCAGACAAAAATAGTTGCTGAATTTTTAAAATTACCAGATGCGAATTTATATACAGGACTTTGTTTACGCCTTAAATAGTAAAAAATTTCATGAACAATATTGATCATACATTTGAATAAATCTTCTTGTTCTGGATTTAAACCAACATTGTTCACCAAATACGTTATAGTATATTGTACAATGAGCATGAAATGACATACATTTCCCACAAGTAGGTATATGAAATTTTGTAGTACGAGCGTAGCGAGTAATACAAAATTTCATATACCTACGAGTTGGAAATGGGTCATTTTATGCAAATTGTACACTATACTCTTTCTACGACCATCATAAATCATAAACAAAACTGTAATATTCTACATAACAATTTTATTATGAATTTTCCTGCCGTCATTGTTGCATGGTTTAGAGAATTTTATCTCTGATACGCAATGGGAGAATAGGAGACGCTATATCGCAACCTTATATATCCATACAGTCTACTTCTTACTCTAACATTTTTGATTTTCTTTTTGTACATGTACCTACCTACGTCCTGAAACAAATAACGTTCAAAATTATAAAATTTTTACAACTCGGAAATAAAAATTCTTTATGCAGAAAAAATCGTTATAATTCACCTGCGGAAAAAGTTACCAATTATCGTGTATCTTTAAAGGAGTTATATCACCTCCTGCATCTACCAGGATAGTGACCGATGTCCTTCTAAATCAATGGCTAGTTTACATATCTGGATCGGCATGTCAAGGTCAAATCATCCTCACTATCGCGACCCATTTTCGATTATAATTTTTTTTTCAAACGAATTTTGTAAACACCCATGTGAAATGTCAAATTATTAGATAGATATTAACAAACATGACTCGATCATACATTATAATATATATGACCAAAAAATTCGTTAATATAATGACAGTCTAGTAGCGCATGATAGTCGTGGGAAATGAAATAGGTATTTCGATACAGTTAGCCCATGGGAAATGAAAACCTGTATTATAATGTGGTAGGCTCCTTAATCGAAGACGCACTTGAAATGTATATTTTTCTTTATGGTCGTAGAAAAAATATTTTATATTTTTATCATAAATTTGAATATGCTCAGAAGGAACAAAAATTGTACGATTCATTTTATAATGTTTTCTTTGTGACTCTACTTCTAATATCTATAGTAAGAAGTAATACATTTATTTAAGACTGACTCCTACTTTTTTTACTAGGGCAAAGGGAACTATTTCAAATACAATGCTGCCTTATACCAAAAATTGGGCTAAGTCTTTTTTTATTGCCAAATTATTTTTTAGATCAGCTTAAAATTAGTTGGAAAATAACTATGTTTATACAAAAATTTTATCTGAATAAATTTCAGTCAATAAATTGAGAATTATTTGGAAGAATGTTTCTTTGTAAGTATCAATTGAAAATAGAAAAAGGTGGATAAATTTAATATACGACATGGTATTTTACGTGATTTCAAAAATTTGTGTGATTTAAATTTGATAAGGTAATTTAATTGCTTGTTAAATGGAAATTTTATTCTTTCTAGAGTAACTTGAGACGTGTACATGGCGCAAAGTTTTACTGACATCCGTAGATGACAGTTTTGGTAGTATATATCTTTACTTGCATATTTTTTGAGAAAACGTCCGTTTTGAAAATAATTTCCAGGGATTTACCTTGGTCGATTTACTCATTAATTTTTTTTTAGAAATTGTGCGATTATCGGCCTCCATTCTTAGTGGGCCACCCAGTTGTTGTAGCCACTCGTTGTTCATGTTATTGGTATATGTGTGAACAATAAAACTTCATTACTATACAAAAAATATAATCAAATTTGGTTTTCTATTTTTTTAAAAATTGTTCAAATGAATATTGTGAAAATCCTCTTTCTACTAAAAATTGTCAGATTGTTAGAAAATGCATAAAAATCTCCAAAACTAATTTAGGAAGATACAAAATTGTGAAAAACTGTTAATTATTTCAAAATTATTAATTACGACAATAAAAAAGTTATACAGAAATTGAGTGCTTCGATTAAAGAAGTCCAAATACGGATCTGTATACGTTTCAGTTTGCGGAAATATTAAAAGTAGCGGTGCAACAGGTAGAATGTTGGAAACAAAACTTGTAAAATTCTTAATTTTATGTAGCGAGTAATATTACCAAGAACATAAAATTATGAATAACAAAATGTTTTTACGTCAGTGATTGTTTTCAGTTCTTAAACACGATTCTATAGAGAATAACTAGTAGACACGATACGAGGAATGTCCAAGAAGTTTCTTATCTGAACATAAACATTTTTTAACTTAAGTTGTAGAACGTGTTGAAATATATTGATATTTCAGACATTTTACAAGGTTACTTGTTATTTGATAACTTGAGTAAGTTTTTGTAAAGGTTGTTATAAAAATGGAAAATCAAATTCAGATATTTACGAAAGTGGAAACTTTGGTGTACTCTATACGTTAGGAAATAAAACCGTGTTAAGACATTATTGTGGGAATCAGTAGAACGTAAAATATTTTAAAACCCTTCTCAAAATATCTCGGTATAATATTTTTAGGGCACGAAATGAGACTGTCTTTCTAATAAGTCTATGATTCAATATTGAAATCTGTTTAATAACAAAAATTTATAATAAACCTTTTTCTTGATTAAGTGTAAAATGAAGTATGAGCTTCGGAATTTTTATATTTTAAAAAAGTTTACAATTTTCTCATTTCATTTTGCTCTAATTGTGCTCATATCTTTAAATCCGTTGAACTTAGAGATTATACTCAAATTCTCTTTATTAGGAATTAAATGTAGTATATAATATGATTTTTTAAAGTCTTTTATACTACCCGTTACTAAGATACAGTGACTTAAAGTTCATTACAATTTTTCTCATTTCAATTTACCCTAATCCTGCTCATATCTTTAAATCCTTTGTATTTAGAAATGTATACTCAAACTTTCTTTTTTAAGAATAGAATGGATCATGAACTGTGAATTTTTGAAATATTTTAAACCACCCGTTACTGAGATACAGGTTCTTAAAGTTTACTACAATTTTTCTCATTTTATTTTGTTCTAATTCTGCTCATATCTTAAAATCCTTTGAACATAAAAATTAAACTCGAACTCTTTTCATTAAGAATAAAATGGAGTATGAACTGTGATTTTTTCTTAATCTTTTACATCCGCCAATACTCAGATACAGGATCTTAAAGTTCATTATATTTTTTTCTTCTTTCATTTTGCTCATATCTTTAAATCCTTTGAATGTAGAAATTTATATTCAAACTCTCATCACTAACAATGGAAAGAAGTATTAACTGTGAATTTTTAAAAAATATCTACTACACGTTACTGAGATACAGGTTCTTAAAGTTTGCTACAATTTTTCTCATTTCATTTTACTCAAATTCTGCTCATATCTTTAAATCCTTGGGACATAGAAAATTATAAACAAACTCTCGTCACTAAGAAAGGAATGAGTATCAACTGTGATTTTATAAAATCTTTTACATCCATAAATACTCAAATACGGGATCCTAAAGTTCGTTATATTTTTTTCTTCTTTAATTTTGCTCATATGTTTAAATCCTTTGAATATAGAAATTTATACTCAAACTCTTATCACTAAGAATGGAATAGAGTATTAACTATGAATTTTTTGAATTTTTAATATCACCCGTTACTGAAATACATGTTCTTAAAGTTTGCTACAATTTTTCTCATTTCATTTTACTCATATTTTGAGCATATCTTTAAATCCTTTAGAGATAGAAATTTATACTCAAACTCTTTTTTTTTTAAACTAAACTCGAGTATGAGCTGTGAATTTTCTATACCACCCGTTACTGATATATAATAGAGTTTTAAAGTTCACAACAATTTTTCTCATTTTATTTTGCTCTAATTGTGTTCATATCATTAAATCCTTTTAACATAAAAATTCATTCTCCAATTCACTTTATTAATAATAGAATGGTGTATGAACTGTGCATGTTTGAAGTTTTTTCCACCACTTATTACTGAAATTCAGGGTCTCGGAGTTCACTATAATTTTTCTCATTATATATTGCTCTAATTTTTCTCATATCTTTAAATCCTTTGCACTTAGAAATGTATCATGTTTTCATTGAGAATTAAATGGAGTATAAACTGTGAATTTTTGAAATATTTTAAACCCCCCGCTACTGAGATACAGGCTCTTAAAGTCGATTACAATTTTTCTCATTTGATTTTGCTCTAATTGTGCTCTTATCTTTAAATCCTTTGAACATAAAAATCCATTCTCGAATTCACTTTATTAAAAATAAAATGAAGTATAACCTGTGAATTTTTGAGAGATTTTTCTACCACTTGTTACTGAAATACCGGGTCTTAAAGTTCACTATAATTTTTTTCATTTATTTTTGCTCATATTTTTAAATCCTTTATAATTAGAAATTTAGACTCAAACTCTCTTTTTTAAGAATAGAATGGAGTATGAACGGTGTAATTTTTTATACCACCAGTTACTGAGATACAAGGTTAAAATTCACTATAATTTTTTCATTTTGCTCTAATTTTGTTCATATCTTCAAATCCGTTGAACTTAGAAACATGCATTCAAACTATTTGTAATAAGAGTAAATTGAAGTATAAATTGTGAATTTTTGAAATCCGTTACTTAAATACAGGGTTTTAAAAATCACTGTATTTTTTCCAATACCGTCTAAAATATGGTAGAAATTTCCAAAAAAAAAGTATTGCTGCCCAAACTATTCACAGAAAAATATTCACTCTTTCGAAGAGACTTAAAATCAATCAGCTTCTTGTTCTTTCTCTCTTACTCTCTTGTTCTTGAGTTCTTGTCCTTGAGTTCTTGTCCTTGAATTATTGTCCTTGAGTTCTTCTCTTTGAGTTATTGTCCTTGAGTTATTGTCCTTGAGTTCTTGCCCTTGAGTTCCTATTCTTGAATTCTCGTCCTTGATTTCTTGTCCTTGAATTCTTGTCCATGAGTTCTTATCCATGTTCTCGTTCTAGTTTTTCTTCTTTTTTTCTTCTTGTTTTCTTTTTATTTTCTTCTTATTTTCTGCTTTTCTACTTATTTTCTTCTCTTCTTCTGCTTTTCTTTTTTTTTTCTTCTGTTTATTCTTCGACCTCTTCATCATTTTTACTACGTCTTCTCATTTCCTTTTATCTTTTCAAGTGTCTGTTAGGGTTTCTGGTACCATATCTTCCACTGTCTACTCTTTTTTGCCGTCTTCCTCATTTCCTCCCAAGTTTTTTTCTATTTTTGGTTCAGGCTCCTTTATTTCTTCCCTGGCCTTCCTGTCTCCGTGTCAAACGCTGAGCTCAAACCAATAAATACCTTCCCTTTTCTCTATTGTCATTTCCATTTAATTCCTTACTATGTCATATGTTATCACTGGTTTGTCTTTCTGGTCTAAAAGTTAGTCTAGTTTTAGTTCTAAGCAGCACCTTTTCTCCAAAATTCTTGTTTGTTTCAAACGCATTGAGTTTGTTCCCCATTTTTAGATAGATTCTATTCGATTATTTTTCCATACCCTCGATATCTGTTGTATCTCCCTTGTTTATTTGGCAACTATCCATGTCCAATTAAATCCTCTTTCTTCCAGCCATTCGATAAATCCTGATGCTATTCCTTCTTCACCGCTTGCTTTTCCTGTTTTGATGTTCTCTATACCTTCTTCTCTCGTTATTGCTCGATGTTCTTTATGGTTTCATCTACTTCTTCTCTCATTATTTCTTGTTGTTCTTCTACCTTAGTAACTTCCTTTTCAGGTATTACTAGTCTCTTCGTCTTTCCAGTATTTCTTCTACTCCATGAGTAGTGTTGTTGATTCTTTTTGTCTTTTATTGCTTTTAATTCGTTATTTCTGCTTCCCTGAATATTTTTATCTATTATCGCCTCTCGAAATTCTCTCCAACTATGTTTTTCTCTTCTTTCATTTAATTGCGTTTCTCTTTCTAGTCGTCTATCTTCCGTTGTCTTTATTTGTAGGTATTTTTTGCCGATGTCGTCTTCTTTTTTCCACAAGCCTTCTTATTTTCTTCTTCCACATATTTCTTCTGCTGAAGATGTCTCTATTTCTTTATCTTCTTTGTCTTCTAAGGTCCAATCTTCCCTTTCCTTTTATAGATTTTGAAATTCTTCTTTTGTAACCTCTTTATATACCTTTCGATATTCTTTCTTTGTAAATTCATTAATTGCCATGTTGTTTCATTCTATTTTCATCGCTGTTAAAATTTACTACCAATTGTGCTGTCAGTAATTTTTGTATTGTTTTTATTAAATTTTGGGTATATACAATCAGACTCTCTTCTCCTACAAAGTCTAGTTTTCCCGTTATTAAAACATTTCTTCTGCAGAAATCGATCATAATTGTCTCGTTTTGTTTATTGTAAGTCCCCCATGCAAAATAATTGATCAAACTCATAAAAAATTGTTAAATTTGTAAGTGCTTAGTTTGAGATATGACTTGACATCTTGTCAACAAAAACGTGTGTATAAATTATCTATTCTCTCCTCTAGTAAACTTACTTTCCAACTTTTATCGCATTTTTTCCAAAGATAAACGTTATCATTTTGATACCTACATTCACTCTTACTGACCTTTCCAACTATAACTGATAATAAAATTAGTATGTGGAATTGTTTTCCCAAAAAATTTACTGTTTATCCTATCCAATTCAAATTTACCGTCGTTTTTATTTAATTCCCCCGTAGAAGATATAAATGTTGCAAATTCACATTATTAATATAAATACATTCGACATTTGACCCGATGACTCTGATAACCGAAATATTTTATCGTTCAAATAATAATCATTCACGCAAAAATTTTTCATTAAAATAAACTCTTACTATGATGTCCCTGGTACGATTATTAAATTATACAGCTATGTAGACAACTAACAATACACTCGTGTTGGTGTAGGTGCATATGGAGAAGAATCCAGGCAACAACAATACAGTCCCGCCTCGCAAAATGATGGGGCGGAGCCGTCGCCCCATTCGAGAGCAGCCACTCCCATGGAGTGTCTCGCGTACACAGAGGTGGAACAAGATAATTATCAGGCTCTTGTCCGGACAGATGGGAGGTATATGCCGTTCACTTTAGAGGTAAGAATTTTTTTTATTTATTTAAAATCGACGTTGATTCTTGATTTATTAGTCGAATACTTTATTTTTACTATGACAAATTTTGGAAAAAGTGTGAGTTACGAGGGGGATTTGTATAATTGCTTATACGAGGAGGAAATTTGTTTTGCGATTTCAATGTTTCCTTTTTTTTCGTGGGAAGGCAGTAATCAACTATTGGACAGTTACTGAACGGTAGGATGCTTCCCAGAACATTGCTAATAGATTAAGAGCACCTGCGAGTTCAATTAAACATCCTGCTCATTAGTCATCAAAAATATTGCGCTTTTTACCATGGATGGACAGTGTTCAACCGTTGGAACAATTACTGAACGATCGGATGGTCCCGAAATATTTCGAATGGATTTAGAGCTCCTGAGAGCTCAATTGAGCAATTTTCTCAATAGTCAGGTTAAAATATTGCATTTTTTACCATGCACGCACAGTATTAAATTATTGGGACTATTACTGAACGACCGGTTGCTTCCTAAAACTTTGCAAGTAGTTTCAGAGCTATTGGGAGTCCAATTATACATGTTTTTATTGGTCAGGTTGAAAATACCACAATAGACGGACAGTAATCAACTGATGGCACAATTACTGACCTATGCAAAGCTTCCTAAAACTTTGTGAGTAGTTTTAATGCTACTGGGAGTTCAATTAAATATCTTGCTCATCATTCATATCAAAACTACTGCGTTTTTTGCCATGGGTAGTATTAATCGGTTGGGATGATAAGACCGATCGGGTGCTTCCCAAAACTTTACGAACAAATTTAGAGCAACTGGAAATTCAACTCAACACTTTGTGCATTAGTCATGTTAATAATACTTCGTTTTTTACCATGAACAAACAGTATTTAACGGTTGGGATGATAACTGACCGATCGGGGGCTTCGCAAATCCATATTTAGTGTAATTGGAAGTTATGGTAATAATATTGCGTTTGTCACCATGGACAAACAGTATAAATCGGTTGGGATGATAACTGACCGATAGGATGCTTCCCAAAACTTTGCGAACAGATTTAGAGCAACTGGAAGTTCAATTGAACACTTTGCTCATAAGTCATGTTAATAATACTGCGTTTTTTACTACGTACAAACATTATAAATCATTTGGGATGATAATTAAACAGTTGGGATGATAACTGACCGGTCGGGTGCTTCCCAAAACTTTGCGAGCAGATTTAGAGCAACTCGAAGTCCAATTGAACACTTTGCTCATTAGTCATGTTAATAATACTGCGTTTTTTACCTTGGATAAACAGAATTTAACGGTTGGGATGATAACTGACCGATCGGATGCTTCCCAAAACTTTGCGAACAGATTTAGAGCAACTGGAAGTTCAATTGAACACTTTACTCATAGGTCATGTAAATAATACTGCGTTTTTTACCACGGACAAACAGTAATACACATTTGGGATGATAACTAAACAGTTGGGATGATAACTGACCGGTCGGGTGCTTCCCGAATGTTTGCGAGCAGTTTTAGAGCAACTAGAAGTCCAATTGAACACTTTGCTTATTAGTCATGTCAATAATACTGCGGGTTTTACCATGGACAAGCAGTATTTAACGGTTGGGATGATAACTGATCGATCGGGTGCTTCCCAAAACGTTGCGAACAGATTTAGAGCAACTGGAACTTCAATTCAACACTTTGCTCATTTGTCATGTTAATAATACTGCGTTTTTACTATGTATAAACAGTATTTACCGGTTGTGATGATAACTGTCTGACCGGGTGCTTCCCAAAACTTTGCGAACAGATTTAGAGCAACTGGAATTGAACACATTGCTCATTAGTCATGTTATTAATACTGCGTTTTCACCATGGACATACAGTATTAAACGGTTGGGATGATAACTGACCGATCGGGTGCTTCCCAAAACTTTGCGAGCAGATTTAGAGCCACTGGGAGCAATTGGGAGCTCAATTAAACATCTTGCTCATCAATAATATTAAACTTGTGCATTTTTTACCAAACGTGTGCTTCCCAAAATCTTGCATGTAGATTTAGAGCTACTGGGAGTTCAAGTAAACATCTTGCTCATCACTACTATTAAATACTGCGTTTTAAACCAAACGTAAGTTTCTAAAATCTATGCAAGTAGATTTAGATCAACTGGGTGCACAGTTAAACATCTTGCACAATACTAATATCACACTTACTCCGTTTTTTATCATACGGTTGTTTCCTAAAACCTTGCAAGTAGTTTTTGAGCAGTCGGGACTTCAATTAAACATCTTGCTCGTCAGTAATATTAAAATTAGAGCATTTTTACCAAACTTGTGCTTTCCAAAACCTTGCATGTAGATTTAGAGCTACTGGGAGTTTAATTAAACATCTTGCTTATGAGTAAAATTATAATACTGCATTTTTTACCAAATGGGTGCTTTTCAAAACCTTGTAAGTAGATTTAGAGCTACTGGAAGGTTAATTAAACATCTTACTCATCAATAATATTATAATACTGCTTGTTTTACAATACGGGTGCTTCCCAAAACATTGCAAGTAGATTTAGAGCTACTGTGTGTCCAATTCAACATATTGCTTAACAGTAATATTAGAATATTCCATTTATGCCACACAATTGCTTCTTAAAACCTTGCAAGTAGATTTAGAGCAACTCATTAGTAATAACAAAAATACAGTGTATTTTACCAAACGGGTGCTTCCCAAAACCTTTCGAATAGATTTAAAGCAACTGGGATTTCAATTAAACATCTTGATTATCATTAATGTCAAAAATACTCCGTTGTTTTACCAAACGGTTGCTTCCCGAAATCTTACAAGTAGATTTAGAACAGCTGGAAGCTCAATTAAACATATTGCTCATCAGTAATATCAAAAATACTCCGTTTTTACCAAACGAGTGCTTCCCAAAACGTTGCAAGTATATTTAGAGCTACTGGGAGTTCAATTAAACATTTTGCTTATCAGTAAAATTATAATACTGCGTTTTTTACCAAACGGGTGCTTCAAAACCTTGTAAGTTGATTTAGAGCTACGGAGAGGTCAATTAATCTTGCGTTTCTTACAATACGGGTGCGTCCCAAAACCTTGCAAGTAGATTTAGAGAAACTGGAAGATCAATAAAACATATTGCTCATCAGTAATATTAAACTTACTGCGTTTTTTGCAAAACGGGTGCTTCCCAAAATATTGCAAGTTGATTTAGAGCTACTGTGAGTCCAATTCAACATATTGCTCATCAGTAATATTAGAATATTGCATTTTTACCAAACGGCTGCTTCCCGAAATCTGACAAGTAGATTTAGAGCAGCTGGAAGCTCAATTAAACAAACAAAAATACTCCATTTTTACCAACTTATCAAAATCTCACAAGTAGATTTTGTGAATTGAGAGCTCAATTGAACATTTTGCTCATCAGTAATATTAAACTTACTGCATATTTGGCCAAACGGATGCTTCCCAAAACTTTGCAAGTAGATTTAGAGCTACTGGGACTCCAATGATATAACTTGCTCATCAGTAATATAAAAAATACTGCGTTTTTTACTAATCGGGATCTTCTCAAAACCTTGCAAGTAGATTTTGAACTACTAGGAGCTCAATTACACATCTTGCTCATCAGTAATATCAAACTTACTGTGTTTTTTATCATACGGGTGCTTCTCAAAACCTTGCAAGTAAATTTAGACCATCTGAGAGCTCAATTGTGCAGTATTTTGACACTATCTTGTAAGTCGTACGTTTATTTGCCTTTGCAGGTTCCGTTAGAGACCAATGGCGCTGATTATTTACAACTTGGACCGACGACCATTGCGAATGGCTCTCCTGCCCAAGATAGCGGTAGTCCTAGTCCTGATTCGCCGAGAGTGTATACCCTATCCACGATACATACAGGGGATGATCAACAGTCAACAATAGAAGGATCTCAATTAACTCAGCTCACCAGTCATATAAGTTATACGGGAGTGGGGATGAATTCTCCCTCTGGTGGAAATATATCTAGGTGAGTTTTTACTATCTATTAATATTTTTCGAATGGTAAATTTGGTATAAAGGCTAATAAGGATAGTCTAAGAAGATGACTGCGAATCATTGGGTCTAAAAGCTGTAGATAAAGTGGTATCATTAGAGGGGGGTAGATACAGAATTAGTAATAATTTTATATTAATTGAATATATTTTTTAAATTGTTTATATAATTATGTATAGGATTTGCGGCTTCCTTCTTTATATTTTTTTAGATTTATTAGTTGGAATTGAAACTATGATTGTTTTAAAAATGATAATTTCGATCACTATTCTTCAAATTTTTGCTTAGAATCGTTTTTTACAAGTCGAAGAAAAGTTAGAATTATATACTTGATTGTTATGTTCACTGACAATATTTATTCCTTTAGTATATTGCAGTTGTGAACATTTTTAGCATAGGGTAAAGTCGGGTGAGATGGCCACCGTTTTGCATAGTAGGAGCCTGTAAATTTTAGGTTAGGCTCCATACAATATTTTTTTGTCATTGTTTACCTATCATCCGAGCATACTGGTGAATAAATACATTGAAAACACTTTTATTTTTTATTTATTATTATTTATAAAAATCAGTTGTATATGGCCATCTATCCCGGTTCGGTGGGGTCAGTTGGCCAGTGCAATAAGGGATAGATGGCCACAATATAAAAACGCGAATAAAACATAAAAATATGAAAATAACACACTACTTATTAAAACAAAATATAAAAAATACCCTTAACAACTACCTTGCTTCTTTTTAAACGCAGTTTTACCACAATTTTAGCATGTGTTTAAATAGGAAGAGCAATTTTCATGAAACCAAGTCTGGCAAATTATGCACTGCAACCAATCTTCTTTTTTTTGTGATGTTATAACTTTCTCCGCATCCTACACATTCAGTTTCATCCACCTCAGAAATGGCATCACTTTCCTCTTCATATCGAACTTCAATATTCTCCTCCTCATCAGAACTTGGCGAAGGCGAACGTATCTTTTTTTGGCCAATTGTTAGTTTTCGAATTTTAGTTTTCGGGGTGTCCTTCTTAGTCTGTTCAGACTTTTTGTGGACTTGTTTTTTACAGTCGCTATATAGTCAGGAGACGTTAATAGGGTAGCAACTGTCTTTGCTCGCTTTTTTGCAGAAACAACTAACTTAGGTGTGGGATTAATATGATGTAACAGCTTTCCAGGCGTCAAATCTGGAACATATGTCCCTTCCGCTGGAGTTGAACATCGAGGTTCTGTACCAGCAAGGCTACAGGATGGCATCGACTCATCCATTATGATGACTGGGTGTCTAAGCTCTTGTGTTGCTTCAGCGTTCGATTGTTGAGTGTTCGTTACTTGTGCCTGTGTGAGGGTTCTATGGTATTCCCTAGTTTCGCTGTTTACTATTCGATCAGCAACTGTGTAATAATGATCGGGTATGGAATCGTGGTTCCAGGGAAATATTCCAGTGGCTCTGAAGCCGGATATAGCATTTCCAGCGGTCGCGGACTTGCTCCAGCTTTTCGTTAAAAGTTCACCAAACTGGAGTCTCCCCAGTTTCCTTGCGGGGTGACTCTGCATCCACTCTCTGCAGGATTGATAGTAGAAGGACTTGAGCGACTTGAAAAAAACTCTGCTTCAGCGGTTTCTAAAAGTTCAACACAAGAACAGTGAGAAGCATGCCCGTCAAGAATTAATAATGCCTTCCCTTCTCCTTTACGTGGGAAGAAGTGGTTTTTAAACCGATTCAAAAAAATCGTTGCAGTAACGTAGGCTGATTTTTGAGACATTACAATATGTGAACCAGGCGGCATTGAATCAGTCCACTCAGTCTTTAAATACACAGACCGGCGGCAGAAAAAAACCTTCAGCGTTACAACAAGCTATGCACGATATTGTCTCACCCTTTTCCCCTGATGTCACTGTGACAACATCCTTTGCTCCTTTTTGGGCTAAGACATAGCCAGGACGATTATTTAATTGAAGGCCTGTTTCGTCGACATTATAAATGCATCCAGGTTTGTCGAAAAGCTCATTTTGTTCCAGTACTTCTTGCAGTAAAGTGAAATAATTTCCCACATCTAAACGGTTCATGCCTTCACCTCGTCCTAGAGATACACCCTCAGCCTTGCGAATAGACAAGTCTGGATGTCTTCTCAAAAAAGACCTAAACCAATCGGAACCGGCACATCATTTTTCTTTGTTGACCTTTTCATTGATTTTTAGACTTTCTGCAAAATTGTAGGCAAGCTTTCGAACATCTGGAACTCTCATAGGAAAATCGCCTTTTTGTGCCTTCTTAATATGTTGCACCAATTTATTTTCATTCGCCTCCCCCAACATGCTATCCGGCCCCATTTTACCTGTCGTCGACACATTTTTTTCCAATTTCCTTTCAAGAGTTTTCATAGGAATTCCATAATTTTTTGAAGCGCCGTTCACAGAAGAACCGTTTCTGACAGCGTCCATTGCTCGCCGCAGATTTTCTTCAGTATAGTTTCCACGAATCGAGTTCCTTCTTTGATACTCCGTTGGCATGTTTTCGCAGCAGAATGGAAATGATGCCAAACTGTAAAGAAAGAGATGTAAAAATATATGGCAATCTGTCCCTACTATTGGTTGGTCATCTCTCCCAAATGCTAGGGAGAGATGGCCAACGTGACAAACAAAACCCACTGCACATTTTTAACTGTTGTTTGAGGTTAGAATCATCTAATGAACATTGTAATCACCTAATATGTTGAAATCGGCACTAAATTTCCTCACAAACATTCACAGTAGAAGGTGACACAAAACTAATATAAAATTTTATAAGGAGGTGATATTATTTTTATTGTTTTGACGCTTTAACGTGACCTCGACTTAAACGACAACACACTGGCTGTGCTTATGGATAATCATTTATTGTCGGATAGGACAGGCAGCACCATCTCACGACCCGTTAGTTAAGTTTTAGCTGTTGGCCATCTCTCCGGACTGGCCATCTCACCCGACTTTACCCTATTTATTGTTTATTAGTATTGATACTCCTTTGGGAACTCTACTGTAAATATGAATGTAGTTTAACCGGTGCTCAATTCCATTCTCCTTTTTTTAGTTTCGGTGAGTACCGCTATGTCAACCTTCACGTGTTCTAGTCCTTTAGCAACATCCTCTAACTTTTTGTTAAGTCCTTGTACCGGGTGATCAGTTAAGGGTAGCGAGCGGCCATATCTCATAAGATATTGGTCGTATATATTTAGAAAAAAAAAATTCGTTATAAAAGTCGCCAAGAGAAATTGCTGGAAATTATTTTCGAGTTTGTCAAACGTCCGCCAGAGGCCGTAACAACCAACACTAAGTAGAAAAAAGGGATTTTTATAGAATTTTGCCTAATGAAAGTATATCGACGATATCATTTTCATATTTACTGACTATCCACCTACACTTTTTGACAAAAATGTTTTGTTCTATCTATGAAAATAATGCGGTGGGGGAGGTTCAATTGTTTTCTTAAACAAACCAAGATTTCTCCCGTTTCGCTTAACCGATTTTAACAAATTTGGGTCATATGAAAGAGCATAATTTACACTACAAAACGCTTACTTGGCTTTAACTTTTTGACTTTCGTCTTCGCCGCTAGATGGCGTTAACTGAAATAGTAGCAAATATTTGAGTTTTTTTCAAAAAGAAACAAATGTAATGGTATATTCATTTTTACATATTTTAAGAGGATACATTTTTCTAAAATTTTATGAAAAAAATTAATCATCTACCTTTTTTTGAACCGTTGATATTGAACAAAATATAATTTTATTACATTAAAAAATGGCACACCACTGCTTTTTATGAAAATAAAAAGCATTTTCACTTATTAGTTGCTAACAAAAAGATCCCCCTGACCTTTTCTCGTTAGACGAACGGTTTTGGATTGAAAAAATAAGATAGGTTTAAATACTGATTAAACTAACATGGCATTTAAGCGAAGCAGGCCATGATCTATATTAAGAAAGAAAATACCAAATTGTCAATCACGCTGATATTCATTTTAACAGCTATTAACATTTAATTCAATGTTATGTAAAAAGTATTTTTACAACAAATCATGCCTTTTACGAATGAAGTAGCCTTTGATATGTTGAGAATTTAATTTCAATGTTTTGAAAATGCGGCGATTGCTTCTAGACGGTATGCAGCATAGAGAAATAAACATATTAAGAGAGTGTTCGTTCCCATATAAACAGCTGGCACCGCGTCGATCTCAGCGCACCCCTTACAGAACTAATTCTTACAGGCGGGATATTTAAATTTGGTAGTTTGGGTTATGGGTAGGTAAATTTTACAGTTTGTCTTAAAATTGTTTATTATATAATTATTTCATTCCAAAAAACTATATTTCATTTTTGTAATGAAATAATAATAATAAACAATTTTGAGACCAATAATTTAGGTAATAAATAATAAAACAGCACACATTTAAAATTTTTATTAACCTGCACATAATATAAAAACAAATTAATAAAATATTTGTTTACTATACATAGGTCTGTTATTTATACATGTTATTACATTGATAACTTTAAAATTCTTATTCTAATAGTTAACGATAATATTAAAGTACAAAAACATCTGATTAAATTATCAGTTACAATAATCAAAAAATTTAAATGTTCAATAATATCTCCTATTATTAAAACAATTATTCTAATATCACTTAACAGTGTTTCCACACAATTTTATTTTCAAAGTTATTTTTCCTACCACACGCACTATAAATAGGCATTTATACGATTGTACATTTTTCAAAAAAATTCTATTGCAGCCTCCGCCATCCCCATAGCTGCCCAGCTCTCACCTTTTTTCAACTTTTTAACTTCACATTTACTTTCTTTAAATTAATTAAAAAGACAAAACATGTAAATCAGAGGAAACCTACAGTTGTATAAATACACAACATAAACATATACTTAGCGAAAACTAAAAGTAAAAACGTCACACTAGCTTGAATATTAAATAATGTTTTAAATTGGTAACACACAACATGAAAAAACTATTATTATCTATATCATTAATTTACCATACAGTTACATATTATTATTAACCACAAAATTACATATTTCTACTCAAATTACAGCATTACAGTAAAGAAAGTTTACCCAATATTACATCAAATATTTTAATAAAAAGCATTTAAAAAGTAGATTCCCCTTTACATGAAGACAGGAACAGGTCTGAAACAAAAAAAAATTAAACGCAGTACATTGTTACCAAAAAATAATAATTATTTTTGTTTGTTAGTCCTCTTACCATCATTATATTTTTTAATTAATGAGGGGACACAAACTTTTATGAGTTGAGAAAATACGTATGATTTATGTTCTCGACAAGTGAACCAATCAAAATTTATATGATTTTTTGCAAAGAGTTCGTTTGTCATTAGCCACATCCAAAGTCAATTGTTATTTTAAAGCTATTTCATCAAATAAGAGGACTCAATTTTTATCTATCTGCTTCATTTTGACAACCCTTCCTTTAAGCCTATCTAAAATTGCTTTATTAATTCCAGTTTCAAATGGCACTGATCTTAAGTGACTGTAAAGTAGATTTTCTGGGCAAAGCTATAAAACGTTTTAAAAAATTATATGCTCGTGGTCCCTTATTATAAATGGCTAATGAAAGGGCCTTATCCGTTATTGACCATGAAGGTTTATGTTTCTTATAGTTAGCAGTACTACTTTTTAAAAACTCCGTGCCTGCTGGATCTAATTTTGAAATAACTTTGATTCTGACAATTTAACTGCTTTTTCAATTTTGTTATTACTACTGATAAGTGCATTTTTTAATTTACAAATTCTATTTCTCTGATCTTTATTAATGTAATACATTTTCTTCTTCTTGGAAGATACATTAGACCCTAGTTTCGTTTATTTTACTTAAAATACTAGATTCCAAACATTGTTTTTTGGGCAAAGGTTCAAATTCAATTTCTTTAAGACTATCATTATTGTTACAAAAAATAAGCTTTCTTTTTACGGGGAACACTGTATTTTCAAAAGCTTGAGTTTTATTATTATTATCTTCAATTACTTTTGGTGGTGTATGATATGGAAGGGTTGCAAAGGTAAAGCAAATTTATTAAGTCTTTTGCGTAATGAATTTGTAAATGCCTAATCATCAAAATGATCTTCACACAAACTTTGATCTTCGGATGTATAAGGAATTTCTAAAATTTTGCACCACTGTTCCCTTTGACTAATGTCAGATGGAAATTTGAAAAATGTTTTGTTCTTAAACTCCAAATTGCGAAGCGGCGAAAAATACGTATTATTACAATTTTTTGCTATACAACTACGACGTATTTTACCTGGTGGGTGACATTTTAAAGGTTCACTTAATTTTATTTACTTTATTGAAACTAAATCCTAAATAAATTAAAAAATACTCACTCTTGTATTGTCTTCTTTTTCGGAATTGTTATTTTTGACACTGTCACTTTGCATTTGACAAACCAGATTCACACCAACCAATGTAAGATTGGTTTTGTATATTTTCATTTTTAATGACGTAAAAGTTAATATACTAGGATATTTTATAATATGTATCCACATTAAAGGCGATGTTTTGAAATGTATTGAAATTTATGATATTTTGTTTATGTAAAACAGTCTTGTAGTTCGCGACAGTAGAGACTCCATCCGCGGGAAACTTGCGCAGAAACGTTGTGCCACATACCGCCTGTGCATCAAACTGTCTCTTATATTATTATTTGTCTATGGTATGCACTACGTTATCCCCTGCAAAGACGGCATTCAAGAATGGTTTTTCGTCGTTTAGCCTCACGTTTAAGGCACCAAGGCCAAGTGCAACCAACTCCAACTTTGAGAAGAAATCGTAGAGTAAGAAGAGAAAATAACATTATAAATGTGTTGGCTTATATTAATGCAGCCCCCATTTAAGCATAAGAGAGATCTCCAGATATTTAGGAATATCCTATGGCTCAGTGCAAAAAATATTAATGGATTTTAAAATGTATCCGTATCACGTCGTGATTCATCAATCCTTAAATGAAACTGACTTTGAACGTAGGCTCGATTACTGCTACTGGCTTAGAGATTTCATTAGGGAAAACCGTCATATTTTGTCACAAAAATTGTGGACAGATGAAGCATCTTTTTGCAGTAATGGCAGGGTAAATCTTCATAACGTGCATTACTGGTCGGACACTAATCCACACTGATTACGTGAAGATTATCAGCAGGATCGATGGAGCGTCAACGTCTGGTGCGGTGTTATTAATAGTAATATTATCAGTCCGCACATCTTTAATGGCAATCTAACCGGTGACATGTATTTGAACTTTTTATTGAGCGATTTACCAGGACTCTTAGAAAATGTAACTTTATAAGTAAGAAGAAACATGTGGTTTCAACAAGACGGATGCCCGGCACATTATTCTCGAAATGTGCAAGATTTTTTGAAAAGGCATTTTCCTAACCGTTGGATTGGTAGAGGCAGTCTATTTTTCTGGTCACCACGGTCCCCCGATTTAACCTGCCTTGATTTTTATATGTGGGGCCGAATAAAGGATTTGGTGTATAAAACTCGACCAACTACTCGAGAAGACATGATAGTCCGAATTCAAAACGCCATAAATAATATACCAAGAGCGGAAATTGATTAGATTAGATTAGATTTTAACGGGGTTACAGTGCACTGAAACCAAAGGTTATTGTGCACCCTATCAGAGCTGTTCTCGCTACTACAGCTCGCCTTCCAGTTCCAAGGTTCTAATGAACTCTAGTATTTGGGACGGCTTCAACGAGGTTAGGTCCTTACTCTTACAAGTTTCTTGTCCAAAGCATTTATTGCGTTAGCTTGCAATGGCGAGGCATTCCAGAACTAGGTGATCAGGAGTTTCATCCTCCTCCCCACAAAATCTACACTCGTCAATCTCTGCTAGACCTATTCTTCTTCAGTGCTTCCTAAGGCGGCAGTGTCCTGTAAGAAAGCCCATGAGGAGATATAGCTTATCTTTACTGAGGTCTAAATATTTTTTGGATCTAGCAATGTCAAAGTTCCCCAGGAATTTTTTGGAATGTTCCAACCCGGGAAGGCACCGCCAGAGTGCTTCTCTTTCGGTTTCCTCCTTCTTCCGAAACTCTTTCTTGTAGGAGCATTTTGCTACACCGCAGAAAGGCTCCGGGCCAATAAAGGGCATTTGTGCTCCTTTCCTGGCAAGTGTATTGGCCTCTTCATTTCCCGTGATTCCCGAGTGGCCAGGAACCCAGACTAAAGAGACCCTGTTATTCTTGCCTAATTCATCAAGTTTTCTTCGGCACTCCCATGCTAACTTTGAGTCAATGACATGGGAGCTCAATGCTTTGATAGCTGCTTGACTATCAGAATGGATCGATATGTCACATTTCTGGTAGTTTCGTTCTAGGTCCATTTCCACGCATCTTTCGATCGCAAGTATTTCTGCCTGAAAGACGCTCGGGAAGGAGCCTAAAGATAATGAGTATCTGGTGCCAGGCCCAAATACTCCAGCGCCTGCTCCAATGGTGGTTTTTGAACCATTCGTATACCATCTAATGGTGTTTTCTTTGAGAGTTTGGGTGGTGTATTCCCTTTCCCAGTCTCTCCTCGTATTAAGCATCGTGGTGAAATTCTTTTCGATGCTTACTTTCCTGATCATTTCGTCACTGGGAAGATTCGCTAATGAGGTGTATCTTGTCAGAGAGGACCAAGCTCCCTGATTTTTAATACTCTCATTGCCTGAACCTTCCTTAGATATTCTAAGAATTGCCTCTTGGGCAGATCTTTCTATCACCAGATGTAGAGGTGTGAGATCTGTAATGATCTCAAGTGCCCTAGTTGGACACGTTCTCATAGCTCCAGAGATGCACACACAGGCAAGCCTTTGAACTTTATCGAGGGTTTTCCTCGTGCTGTACTGACTTGCTTTTGTGTGCCAAACTATTGCCCCATACGTAATTGCTGGTCTCACAATCATGGCGTACATCCACCGCAGTATTTGGGTTACAGCCCCACCTCTCACCAGCTAAATTTCTGCACGTCATCAAAGCTCTTATTGCTTTACTAGCAGTTATTTCAACATGCTTATTCCACAGAAGCTTACTGTCTAGGGTTATCCCTAGATATTTAACCTCTGATTTCCATTCTATGATTTCCCCGTTGTGTTGTCAAAGGCGGAAATTGAGGCAGCGGTCAACTCCACCCAGAAAAGATTGGACCAGTGCATTCACAATAATGGACAACATTTTGAACATTTACGACAAAACTATTAATTTATTTTTAACGTTTATTTTTAAAGTTCTGTGTTCTTGTTTTTAGTGTTATTGCTCCTGCTGTTGTTGGACAGTTTTATTAATTTTTTTCCCAAATATGTAAATTAGTATGTTTCGAGATATGGGCGCCCCATGTAAATTTATTTGATTTTTTTAATCCAAAACCGTTTGTCTAACGAAAAAAAGTCAAAAGGCTCTTTTTGTTAGCAACTAATAAGTGATTACGAAAATGATTTTTATTTTGATAAAAAGCAGTGGCGTGCCATTTTATAATGTAATAAAATTATATTTTGTTCAATATCAACGGTTCAAAAAAAGGTGGATGATTAATTTTTTTCATTAAATTTTAGAAAAATGTATCCTCTTTTAAAATATGTAAAAATTAATATAACATTACATTTGTTTTTTTCTGGAAAAAAAACTCAAAAATTTGCTACCCTTTCAGTTAACGCCATCTAACGGCGAAGGCGAAACTCAAAATGTCAAAACCAAGTAAGCGTTTTGTAGTATAAATTATGCTCTTTCATATGAACCCAAATTAGTTAAAATCGGTCAAGTGAAACGGGAGAAATCTTGGTTTGTTTAAAAAAACCATTGAACTTCCCCCACCGCTTTATTTTGATAGATAGAACAAAACATTCTAGTCAAATGTGTAAGCGAAGAGTCAGTAAATATGAAAATAATATCAACGATATACTTTCACTAGGCAAAATTCTATAAAAATCCCATTTTTCTACTTAGTGTTAGTTGTTACGCCCTCTAGCGGACGTTTGACAAACTCGAAAATAATTTCCAGCAATTTATCTTGGCGACTTTTATCATGAATTTTTTTTTTCTAAATCTATATGACCAATATCTTATGAGATATGGCTGCTCGCTCCTTATTTCGGTGACGTGGTCATTTCCAAAAAATGATATCTATATTCATTCCGAGGTTGTTCTTGAGTTTTTTAACATTTCTTTATTTTTATTTCTAATAGGGAGCTACCTCATTGACTAAACTGTTGGCAATGTTAACAAATGTTCAGTTATTTTTATCTGTTATGTTTTCTACCCTTTCTTTATGAATTAATTGTATTGTATGAACTTAAATAAAAGTTACAACTGTCACTTTGACTGTTCGTTAATAAAACGATATATTATATAATAGTAATTTATGCACAAGTGCATAAAGTGGTACTTTTTTTCACGAATGGAAAAAGTTGACCGCACGTGCCGTCAGGCGAGTGCGGCAATTCCATGAGTGAAAAAAAGACACTTCATTCACATGTTGCATACATTATTTTTTCTACAGCCCTATACAAAAAAAATAAAATTCAAATAGAAATTTGGGATATTTTAATTAAGCTCCTTCGGTAAATTACAATTATACGTATTCAAAGTTTCATGAAAGTCCATCCTCGATGCCCAGCCAAGATTCATTGTGTTAGCTTATGGGAAGCGTGAAATAAAGTTAACGTTATGGCACTTTTTTAACGCTTTTTTACTTTTTTTCACTCTAACCATAAACAACCACTTTAAGTGCTACAAACCGATGAAATACAAGGTACTTTAAAGATAGGGCGTAGAAAAAACTACTTATTCTCATTTCACGGATTTCATCCTACTTGGAGGAGCAGGCATTTTTATTCATGGTTGTTTTCTATTAACCTCTGATCTAACTTTCGTGTAGCTTTGTATAAATAAACACAAAGAAGCAGTATGAATACATAACCATTTAATAAAAAGTTTTACCCCGAGTTGTTGAAATAAATGAATAACTTAGTCAAACCGTAAAACAGGAAAAGTCAATGTTGATAAGAACGTTTCCTGTTATTTTCTGCATTTGCTACGGTTCTATACAGAATGTCACGTAGAGAAAATTACAAAAAATTATTTATCATTAAATAACGAAGAATATAAGAAATATTTGTCGTTTATAGTATACTATTTTTGTTAAACATTATGTTTGTGGTCACACTGTATACATTGAGAAATGATAGACGTGTAAACGATATACAGGGGTTGATGCTAGAAAGGTAATTTTCGGTAATGAATTTTTTTTGAACATTTATTTTTATACCTTTTCCTATATATTCATGTTGGTTTCATTAATTGTTGTTAAAAAGTTTAAAAGTAGCGATAAAATTGTTTTAAAAAACCACATTTGGTAGATAAATTGTTGTAGAAATAAAAATTGCATATTTTCAACGAGTCGTCGTTTATTTTAAGTAAAAATGTTCTTTTAAATTTGCCAGAGGTTTTTATAAATAAGTTGTATTGTATATTAAATCTTTATTTTTATTCCAAATCGGGAATTTATTGCGTTAAGTCACAATTTCGAGGTTGTGTGCCAATTATTAATAAATAAACCTGGTATAGTTCTTCCAAACTCAGTTTAAAAAATATTATTTATACTGGTCGCGCCCTCCTACAAGCTACTAGTAGCACAGCTCATTCTCGAATATCAACGTCGCCAACAGGCATTCATCAAATCGTCGGCCATCCAGGTGTGATTTTCTCCTCTGCTTCCTGTGATTGATGTTCTACCGTATTATCAGTGTTGTCATATAAATTTCCATAATATGTTTCCCACTCCGTCAGAGGAATCTTTTTGGTCTGGATATATTCGTTTACGGATTTCTTTCTATTTTTGAGCATCTTCCAGACTTTCCTCTGTACTTTGTCTTTCATGTAATCATTTAAAGAGTTGGTCCAAGCGGATTTTAAGGGACGATAAACGCCTACATCAAGTGGCTGAAGAAGATTGCTTGTGTGTGTATGTTGGAAACGTGAAGAAATGAATATTGTTTTGCTTTGCTAGTTCTAAGACAGCTATACACAAATGTGAAGCATGCGAGTCCATTAAAAGAATTACGGGTCTTTATTTTGGTACGGAATTAATAAAAAATTGGAACCATTCCAAAAAAATCGGTCGGAGTTTATCCAGCCTTTCGGTGGCATTTTACTAATGAGTTAGGGATAGCTCCACTGGCTAGATCGGTATTCCAAAGCACACCCTTAAAAATTACTAGGGGTTGTATAAAGTTATCATTGCAATAAATACAACTAAGAACTGTAAGGGAAGTGTGCCTTTGATGGACCCCTTAAGGAAATTCCACCATTTTTTTTTGCTTTTGTAATTATTAATCTTCTTTTTATGTAAATCTTTATTTAATACAAAAATGATCATAGTGTAGGGTGAATTTGTTAACAATTAATTGTCTGTTTAATAGCGCCATAGTTTTTTTTATGAAGCCAAGGGGTCCATCATTGGCGCATATGTGCCTGTGTCGGCCCCCCAAAAAAATAAAACATATAAAATTATTTTAAAAGGTTTATTAAACAAAATTATCGTTGTACCAAGAACAAAGTAACATTGAATAAACGAAAAACATTTTTTTTGCTTTAACAAAACAGAAAAAAACAAAATTAAATTAATGCATGATTCACAAATGAATGATTTTCAACAATAGCTGACATCAGCGCACTCATTGTGGCACCAAGATTGACAGTTCTGGCAACGAATCCACTCGCTCGTGATTGAGAGTATAGCTCATTGCAGTAAATGCAGTTAGCATCAGAGTCGTTTTCTTCTTGCCCTAAATATTCTTCTAAGATGGATTCATCATTATAAATGTCGTCATTTGAAATGACAAATTGGCATTTAACTGCCCTGCTTTGTTGTTTCCTTAGTTTCATTTCCTTTTCAATCACTTTTACTTTGAGTTCATGCATTTGTGGTGTTGACTTCAAATGACTAGTTTTTCCACGTTTTCTGGCTTTTCTTCCATGAGTACCAATAGCTACAGCTTCGGGAGGAGGTAAAATTTCTCTCACAGAGATGTCAAGAACTGACCATGAAGACAAGTGATGACCAGATGTACATGGTTGATCTTGAACCTCTAATTTCATTTGGTTTTCGTTGATGACAGCTGGATTCTCGGAAATCTGCTTATCAGTTGCTAAAGCTGGTGCAAACTGCCAGTCCTCAAAAATATGGTGATTGAAAGGATAGATGCCAGTCATTTTAAACGAGTTTATTGCATTTGATGGTACTGCACTTTTTAAATAGGCTTGATTGAGAAGACTTGCTATTTTAAATTAAGTCACTGCCTTCCCGGGTTTTGACGCAGCTATAATTGGATTTCTTGATCGAAATACGTATGATGAGGACGAAAGAATCCAACGTCCAATGGTTGAACGTGATGAGAGCAGTGTACAGGAAAGCAAAATACAATTACATCATTTTCTTTCGCAAACTGCAGAGATTCAAGACTTTTATGGCTACTGTGGCCATCTAGTAGTAAAAGCACCTTATTCTCATTAGAAGCTTTAGCGTACCTTCCGAAATGTTTTAATCATTTACAAAAAAATTCGCTGGTCATCCATTCTTTTTCCTGTGCAAAAGCTATGCTACCAGCGAGAGCACCATTCATAAGCTCATCGTTCATTGTTTGAAGGGGGGAAATAAGAACAGGAGGAACGTAATTGCCTATGGCATTCATTGCGCACACTACAGTTACGCGTTGCCCACGCTCGGCACTACTAAGTACACCAACTTGCTTGCGACATTTCGCTGCGTAAATTTTCTGGCACTTCTTCTGGACCGTAGTCGAAACTGACTCGTCCATATTGTATATATTTTCGACGAGAAACTTGTGTTTCTCCATAATATTAACTAGTGCATTAAAATAGGCTTCGTTGTTAGGCTTATTAAAAGACTGGGCTGTAGCTAATGATGCACTTTCTGGGCTCTTCAAAGATATTAGTGGATTGCGCTTCAGAAATCTCCTGACCCATTTCCAACCTGCCATACAAAATGTTGTGGTGGTTGATTCAGGATTGTGGGTAGATGTTCAACACGGTTTTCTAGGCGCTTCTCCTGATTGTAAATATATTTAGCATAACAAATAATTACCATGTGTTATAAATTCTTTCTGCATATTAAATTACATACATTTATTGATAAAATATTTTAGGGCTTTAAGGTGATGATGCACTACTTGAAATAAAATGCCTCCACTCTGCATCAAAACTGAATTTACAAACAAATACAATAAGCGAAACAATTGACCTCATGAGGAACAAAATTTGTCTAGAAAAACACAACAATAAAATTCAACTTAAGCGGAATCACAATTACTATTATCAGGTATAAACATGATATATTTATTCCAAAGAACAAAAACTCAAAATCATTCTCACATAATATATTTAATCACTTTTATGTATTTACCAACAATAAATAAGAATAACATTAAAAAGTAGTTATTTGTGTAATAGGTGCAAAAAGTGCATTTTTGTTGCAACGAAGCATGAAGCACTAAACACAATCTTGTGGAGTAAATATAAATAGCATTTACGAAGCACAAATTTACTCATTTAGTATGAAAATTACTTAATTATAATCACTTACAAATACAATACACACTAAACTATAAATTTGGGATATTATTATGACAACAGCATATTTGACCCATAGAGAAAGTTATAATATTATGTGTCTATGAATTGACCGTCGTCTTCTGTCATTGTTCTATACAGCGCCATGCATCAAGACGGTGGAGCGGATGAACTAAAGTAAAAAGATGTTCGTTTGCAAAAATTTGCGCACAACAAATCTCAAAAAATACAATGATTTGAGATTTCATATTTTCAGAATCGAATTCTCTAGGCTTCCTTTTGGGGATCAGGTTTTGGTGTCCAGATTGGTGACCACAAATTGTCAAAACTGTCAAAATAACACCATCACTTAATGGCTTATATCTTTTTTATAACGATATAAAACTCAACCAAAATACCTGATCCCCAAGACAAAGGTCCAAGTTATATTGTGTTAAAATTTCAATACTTAATTTCCCTGCGTTCTTTGGATTTGTTGTGTACAAAATGACCTAAATTTTGTTGCAAATCACGGGTGCCAACTGTTTTCAGGTTCCTAAAACGTGAGGCCCCTCTTAACATCATGCCAAGCCACATTGTTATATGAATACTTACCAGTTTTGACTTAAAATTTTTTGTTTTCACCTAAACGACTTATATCCACATGAATGCTTGTAAACAACTGGTTTTGAACGTCAATCGTCCTAACCAAGATGTCGGTAGTCCGTGAATGCGCGGTAAATTTGAAAATACAACTTGTGGTCCATCATAGGCGGGGGTCCATCATGGGCACATTTCCCCTAGTTGCTTGTTCCCTGTCTACGTAAGACATTTTGTAAACATAACGCTTGCCTAAGGCCATCATAACTGTTCCGTTTGCTCTATAACTAATTTTATTAAAATAAGTTACCATGGAAATGTCTCGTTTACGAAAGCCAACTTTCTCAGACTGATAGAAATGTCAACGAGGCAGTTTTTAGAAAACGTAAGAAAAGGAAAAGAATTATCAATTGGCGCCTAGCCAATTTACAAATTGTATATTTAAAATACAAATAATTGTTTCAATAAATAATTAATTTAGCCGAGTGAATTAGTGATTAGCAGCTATTCTCAAAACCAGCGATATTCAAAGGAACGAAAAGCTTGAATATTATCTGTAAGAATCGTAATCCTACAATAACTTTGTTGGTTTCACTACAAAAGACAACCCCGTTCGATTACAGTTTCAAATTCTGCCTGGCGTATTTTAATGCCTAATTTCGTAACAACAGCTTCTAATTTTGTATAGAAATCAGCAAGCATAGTTGGATTTGCCATGGAGGCTCGATATGCAACTAAGTTTTCTGGAACACATAATGTTAGTCCATATCTTTTTTGGAGTGTGAGTAGATGAAATTTTTCGATTTGGTTTTCATGTATAAGACATGATTATCATAACAATAATTTCCTATTTGCGTATGTTTATAACAATAAAAATATGTCAGTTCTTCCAGTTAAATACAAATAAATAAATATATGAATTAGAATAAAAACTCAACGGAGCGTACGCATTACATTTTCCGTAAGTACGACACCTCCAACGGTACGAAAGTAGTTTTCCGAATGACTTCATTTAAATATTTATACATTATCTACATAACGAGCACGTTACCCTGGTATTCTGATAAGAACGCCCGCATAAACTTTACAAATGCAGGCGGAAAAAAGTATATTAAAAATCATATTCGACCCGAGTCTAACAACAAAAGAAAATTATGTTTTGTATAGCGATTTCAATGAGTTTCTAAAAAATATCGATGTTACCTATAAATGACAGTTCAAACTTGTAGTTTCGATGATTTTCCAATAAATATACATACAAACTGAATGTGTTATTTCCCGTTTTCTCTATTCTGTAAGAGAACTTTTCTACTATTGACAGCCTTGTTTCTGTCAATAATAGGTGCGTTCTTTTTGACTGAGATCTCAGTTAATCTCAGCTCACATCAGTAATGTGAGCGTTCTTTTTGTTTTACTCACTTTAAGTGAGCTGAGATTTTTCCTCCCCCTTTACCGATGCTGAATGTGTTGTAAGGGGGTATCAGTTGGAATTGAGTCGGAAATAAAGTGGAGGGGATGAAGAAATATTTGATTTGCTTGGTTTATTTGTAGTTTTAACCAAGGTTATCTAGGGTTGTAACCATTGATATAAACAATAAACACACATAATCTATTTTTCTTTTGTTACAAATTATGGATACATTAATTAACATTATTAGATGCTGATACGAATCTATCGTATAGTTTAAATCTATCGACAGATCGCGCGCTTCAATTGAGATGTCGTTCTTTTTGGTGCTTACTCACATCACTTTATCTCAGATCACCTTAACTGAAGTGATCTGAGATCTCAGTCAAAAAGAACACACCAATTATAGACAGGTTTGACAATTCTACTCTTATTAAGTTCTGTTTGTTTTGTTTCTTTTGTTAATAGGCCAGGAGTACTACAGTTTGACATGGCTGTGTCGTCACGTAGATTAGATATTGGTTGGAATTGCTCGGAAATCATCTAAGAAAAGAAAATATGAATGAATATGAAAAAGTTGTGCTATTGGCAGGAAAAATCATAAACTGCAAAAAAACTCAAAAATCGCTCATTTTTTCCGATATTTCTTAATATAACTCTTTAAATATGCAAGATAGAGAAAAAAGTATACTTACGAATTTGTTCATAATGAAATTATCTACAAGATAGAATTGGTTTAAAATAGATATATTCAATTTTTTCATTGAGAAATGGCGATAAATGCAAAAAGTAGCTAAAAAACGAGGTTATTTTCAAGCATTTATTTCGCAGATAAGAAATCTTCCAATCACGCTATAAATTGGGATTTAAGAACCTTATTATAGTATAAAACAATATGCCAAAGGCCGATTAAATTGGCCTGATAGTTTTTACATGAATTAATTGTTAATTAATTTCCGCGAAAAAATTAACGTCATTTTTGCGATCATGCCAGGCTTACATTTTTTAGTTGTAATAGGCGCCGATTTTTTTACAACTACTTAGACCTCTAAACTATAATACACAATAGTTATAATGAACAATTTTTAAGCTTTTATCATGTTTTTACGCGATTTTGAAAAGATGAAATCAACGCTTCAAATCGAGCGCGTCGCAAAAAGTTGCATTATCTCGGCTTCTATTGGGCGGACTTTGAAGATTTTTTTTTAAATCGATGTAGCAAAATGAAAGAATTTCATTTTTCAGAATGGCGTCTACCAATTATGACAATTTAAGCATTTACGGTAACTACTTATAATTTGGCATTTTTTTATGTAGATAATAATCATTGATTATAATTATGTCCATGCTAGGATTGTGTTGTTCATTGCAAATTCGTATAGTTAAAATAATTAGTAATCAAAATTACAGGTAGTATAATTATTTGTTATGTATATTAATGGTATATTTTATTTCATTATAAGATCTACATACAATAAATAATGATATTTCACTTTTTTGTTACAATATTGTTGTATTTTACTTTCTTACATAAATATATTATTTTATTTTATTTTAACTATACGAATTTGAAATGAACAACACAATCCTAGCATGGACATAATTATAATCATTGATTATTATCAACATAAAACATGCCAAATTATAAGTAGTTACTGTAGATGCTTAAATTGTCATAATTGGTAGACGCCATTCTGAAAAATGAGTTTATTTCATTTTGCTACATCGATTTAATAAAAAAATCATCAAAATCGGCCCAATAGATTTCAACTTTTCAAAATCGCGTACAAAATGATAAAAACTTGAAAATTGTTCATTATAACTATTGTGCATTATAGTTTAGAGGTCTAAGTAGTTGTAAAAAAATCGGCGCCTACTACAACTCAAAAATGTAAGCCTGGCATGAACGCAAAAATGACGTTAATTTTTTCGCGGAAATTAATTAACAATTAATTCATGTAAAAACTATCAGGCCAATTTAATCGGGCTTTGGCATATTGTTTTATACTATAATAAGTTTCTTTAATCCCAATTTATAGCGTGATTGGATGATTTTTTGTCTGCGAAACAAATGCTTTAAAATAACCTCGTTTTTTAGATACTTTCTTTGCATTTATCGCCATTTCTCAACGAAAAAATTGAATATATATATATATATATATATATATATATATATATATATATATATATATATATTGATTTTGAACCAATTCTATCCTGTAGAGAATTTCATAAAGAACAAATTCGTAAGTATACTTTTTTCTCTATCTTGCATATTTAAAGAGTTATATTAAGAAATACTCGTATCGGAGAAAATGAGCGATTTTTGCGTTTTTTTGCAATTTATGATTTTTCCTGCAAATAGCACAACTTTTTCAGCTGGCGGACCTTCACATTTTCTTTACTTACATGATTTCCGAGCAATTCCAACCAATATCTAATCTACATCACGACACAGCCATATTTCAAAGGTTTGGGGTCTAATTCTCCTGGACTATAATAAAAACCTATTTGGCGGGGAAACATACTTTAACTATACAACACAAACCATTTTTACGAAACTTTCAATAGATACTGTAGTGTATTTTATGATCTAGTAGTTTTTCATATATCTGTCATATGTGTCATGACGTTAGTATTCGTGCATTAAAAATATTATTTTCCGAAGTCTTTGTTTTATTAAAGTCGAATACATAACATAATTTGGCAATGAGGAAAGGTCGTTCTACGTGCCGAAAAGTTGAAGTGATGTTCTGCACGCCATCAAAGCTTTTATTGCTTTACTAGCAGTTATTTCAACATCCTTATTCCACTTACCTTCTAGGGTTATCCCTAGATATTTAACTTCTGATTTCCATTCTATGATTTCCCCGTTTAAAGATGGCAGGAAGTGTTCTTTTCCGGATAAATGGTCTTGTTGGGGTTAATGTTTATCCCCACTGACAAGAACCATTGCTCATTAATTCTGAGGCCCTTTTGTAATAAATCACACAAGGTGCTCTCGAACTTGCCTCTTACTATTAGAAATATGTCATCAGCATAGCCCATACATTCAAAGCCAAGCTCCGTTAGTCTGTAGAGCAACTTATCTACAACGAAGCTCCATAGAAGGGGAAATATCACTCCCTCTTGAGGTGTCCTGCGAGTGGTTTTAACTGAGGTGGTTTGATTCCTCACCTGTGTCTCAGCTATCCTCGTCGTCAACAACTGATACATCCATTTTACAATGGTTTCATTTTCTCCTAGCCTTTTTAGTGCTTCTTTGACAGACACATGAGTTGTGTTGTCAAAGGCCCCTGATATATCCAGGAATGCACACATTGCGATTTCTTTGTTGTTCAGAATTCTCTGGATGACTTCGGTCAGCTGATACAGAGCCGTCTCAGTTGGCATGCTGACATTTATGAAGTGATATATTCTCCAGGTTCCCTGTTCTTATGTAGTTATCTACTAATTTCTCCATCGTTTTGAGTAGAAACGATGTTAGGCAGATGGGTCTAAATGATCGGGGATCAGTCCCATCTCTTTTTCCTAGTTTTGGTATGACCTTCCCCATTTTCTAGGTATTAGACCCATTACTAGACTGCTTCTTGTAATCTTCAGCAGGTGAGGAATAATCACCTCTATCCCTTACTGCAGGAGTGCTGGAAATTTTCCATCCACTGCTGGTGATTTATATGGTCGAAAGGTACTTATTGTCCATTCCAACCGTTGTCTGGTAAATATTTTCTTAGCAATGTCCTAATCTTCCTTGCAGGATTTTTTGGTGTAATTCATTACTATTTCAGTGTTTGTTGCTGGTTCAATACCTGGAAAGTGGGTTCTAAGAAGAAAAATCGATCGTTCCTCTTCACCTTCAGTGTATGATCAGTCTGGAGTGATGTTACTGTTGGTGGCCTAATATTAATAATGCTATTGAAAAATGTATGAGTTCGTATAAAATTTGTCAAACATCCCTAAAACTTTCAAAAAGTAATATATTATTGTCTTGACCGACACCATTAAATAGCTTTTACAGAGTTAATATTGATTTTTTTCACAAATACAACCATATATTTTTGATTTTGATTGTTAATAAATCGAAATGGATGTAAAATTGATGGAATATGGCACGAATGATAAAGAAACCATTTTAAAACTTAAATATTTTTTTTGTTTTCGGATTGCCTGTCAAAGTGGTCTCAGACAATGGACCACCTTTTAGTCAGGCAAATGTAATCAAACCAATAAAATCTCCACCATACGATCCACAGAGCAACGGCCTTGCCGAAATAAGCGTACAAACTGCCAAAAAAAATCTTGAGAAGGTTTTATTTTTTTAAAAGAAGGGGAAATAAGCCAATATTTTTTAAAAACTAAGTTGTATAATTTTCTTTTTACGTATAGAAACACACCTTCTACATCAACAGGTGTTTCTCTATCAGAAAACATTTTTAAAATAAGACCAAGAACTCGATTCGATCATTTAAAGCCTTTTTTAAATAATAAAAATACCAACTTTGACGCAGTTGCAGGCGAATTAAGAAAAACTAAATTTTATTCTTTAAAAAACAACCCGTTTTTGTAAAAAATATTCAACTAAAAATCTGGCAAAAGGGAAAAGTTGTAAAAATTATAAGCCATTCTACCTATTTAGTTCAGGTTGATCATAACATAAAGTTTGTCCATGCTAATAATATCCGGAAGTACTCAGGAATATTTTCCACTGACTCTGGTGTACAAATGACTTCGCTGGATTTACCTAAAGATGTACAACAGAATAACAATAATTCTTAAAGGTCCCTTGGAAAATTTTACACGTTTACAGGTTAATTTACCTAATATACCTAGTAAGCGCATGGAAGCTCCAGTAACTGAGCAATCACCAAAACTTAGGTAATGTTCAATCTAGAGCTCCCAAGCACTTTGTCCAAACTCGTTCAGGTAGATCTATTAAACATCGAAAAAGATTAGACTCATAAGTATTTTTTACTTTAAGTAGGGAGAGAAATATAGTGTATTTTATGATCTAGTAGTTTTCCATATATCTGTTATGTGTCATGACGTTAGTATTCGTGCATTGAACAATTTTTTTTTTGAGTGAATGAAAACGACGAATACTCAGTGTGTATTAGTTTATTACTTTCCAGCTAAGCGCTTTCGGCTATTAAGCCATTATCAAAGCCGTCGTCATTTAAAAAAGTAGTTGTCAAAGCCATCAAGTTGATTAAAAACAATACTCAAGATAGAATCATCGTTATGATTGAGTCATTGGAATAAAAATATTAAAAATATTAAAATACCCTATTGGAAGGGTGTAAAATTATAATTCACATGATGTAAATTCACTCAAAATTAAAGTTTTTTAATTTTGAGTGAATTTACATCATGTGAATTATAATTTTACACCCTTCCAATAGGGTATTTTAATATTTTTATTCCAATGACTCAATCATAACGATGATTCTATCTTGAGTATTGTTTTTAATCAACTTGATGGCTTTGACAACTACTTTTTTAAATGACGACGGCTTTGATAATGGCTTAATAGCCGAAAGCGCTTAGCTGGAAAGTAATAAACTAATACACACTGAGTATTCGTCGTTTTCATTCACTCAATTTACATCTAGTGTGTACACCATATCCACAGGCATTTCTAATTTTTTTTTTCATTCCTGTCTCATATTACCTAATTAAAACACGCCTCAGCGTGTTTAAATCAAACTTTCAAACACGCGCGTTTTTTAAAGTCTCTATGGTAACAACAACAACTCGAGGAACGTAAGTATCAATGACAACTTTTTTTATTAGCTTTTAAATTGTATATTTTTATTGTGAACCAATGTCGTATTTGGTTTTTTCTGCAAAATTGATTTATATATTCATATATACATTGTATCCTGTTAAATATAAATAAAGAAACTTTTTGATTATTGATCTGACAGCAGTACCTCGTAACGTCAAATAAAAATAAATACTATTTAGGATGGACTTTCACGAAACTTGGCTGGGCATCGAGGACGGACTTTTTTGTAGTAATAATATAATAATAATATTTTATGATTTCAAAGTGCACCAATGAATTAAATAGCGTAAAGTATTCGTGGATAACTGGTCCTTCAAACACTTGCTCTATTTCGAGCACTCCGGCTGCGCCGTCATGCTCGAAAAAACGCGCGTGTTTGAAAGACCTCTTTATCCACTTATACTTTAATATACTAATTTTCCGAAGTATTTGTTTTGTTAAAGTCAAATACATAACTGATACTAACAATGATGTTAATTGATAGGCATTTTATAAGAATTCACCGTGTATATATCCCCTGTTTGCGAGTAATAAACTCGGGTTATGACCGGAGACTAATAAAAAAAGAAATTAAGACGGAAAGAACTGAGAGAAATATCTGTGGTGATATAGTGTAAATATATGGGTCACCTGTAAACGTTTCTGAAAAGTGCTTATTACCGTTCCATCGAGAGACATGTGCGATCTGCAGGGTAACGCGGTTCAACGTAATATTATCTGATAAAAAGCGGTATCAGCGAAAACAATAATACAAATGAGTGTTGTGTAACATCGTGCGAAGGAGCCTTAAACGCCTACCCAATTTTTTTTATTTGAAGCATTCCCTGCCGTTTACCCGTACTCATATTTCCATGTAACCGAGCTTCTTGATGAAATGCACAATTTTAATTCATAATATCAATTTTACGGGGGATAGTTATAAAGAAAATAAACGGTTTTAAGGATTAAAACTAACTTTTCTGCATCTGTGGCCCTGAACAATATTCTATCATAAAATTGTTACTTGTATACACTTCAGGGTATGTATCGTGCAAACAAACCGAAATTTCTCAAAAAATTACCAAAAATTCATTATATCTGGATTTATAGGACCCGCTGTACTCGCTCTAGTCAACTGAAAATCAATAGGGTACATCTGTGAATCACCTCGAACAATATTCAATCATAAAATTGATCAATCGTAGAGTCTCTGGAGGCTGTATCGTGCTAACAAACTGAAAATTCTCCATAAATGACGAAAATTTGGTACCATAGCACCCGTTGTACTGGCTTTACTGAGTTGAATATCAATAGAGTTCATCTTTGAGACGCTCTGAATGATATCCAATCATAAAATTGGTCACTTGTATATACTCCGGAGGCTGTATCGTGCTAACAAACTGAAACTTTTCCAAAAATGACAAAAATATCGTACTTAAAGTACTGTAGCACCTGTTGTATTGGCTCCGGTGAGCTAAGAATCAATAGGGTTCATCAGTGAGATGCCCTGAATAATATTCAATCATAAAATTGGTGACTTGTTGAACTCCGGGGGCTGTATCGTGCTAACAAACTGAAATTTCTCAAAAAATTACAAAATGTCGTACTTCAAGTACCATAGCACCCGTTGTACTGGCTCTTGTGAACTGAAAATCAATAGGAATCATCTGTGACATGTCCTTAACACTATTCAATCTATTCAATCATAAAATTTCTGACTTATTGCACTCCGGAGGCTGTATCGTGCTAACAAGACATGTAACGAAAAGTGGCCGACAACGACGACGACGACATACACACAAGATTTTTTGTTCTAAAAATCGTTTTTTCGAGTTGTTGTTGATGGAAAACGTAAAAAGGACTCAAAATTTTATTTCAAAATTCCAACTTTTTTTGGGGTAAACCAATACTTTTCTCGCATATAGAAAGGTTGGGCGGAAAAGTAAAAAATTAAACCGAATGATTTACTGTAGATCTATAGGGGATAATATAATTTTCACAAAACAAGTCAGTTATTGCTGTTTTTGTAGATATTGAAGGAGCTTATCATAATGTGAACCTACGAATTTTATACCAGCAAATGATACAAATCGGATTTAGCCACACATTTTCTCAGAGAATAATCAAACTATACAGGGTGATTCATAACTATTGGGACATACGCTAAGGGTGGATTGTTTGGACCAAAATATGACGATAGGACCAAATATACCTCAATAAAATATTGCTGTGGAAAAAGATAAAGGGCGTTAAAGTTGAATTTTTTTTTCGTTTTTTTGCTAATAATTTCACTGTATATCAATCGATTGTTATCAAAATCGGCACAGAGCCATAATTTTATACAGGCAATATGATTTTATGCATTATTTGACATTTTGTTACAGGGGGTGCCTCGTGAAGGATTTCTGATGATGAAATTGATTGGTAACTTTTTTTGACGAAACTTTTTAGTGATTTTTATTAAAAAATATGACATAAACATCATTTCTACGAAATATTGGTACTCTTGTTCAAACACGATATTCTCATTCGTTTTCGAGAAAAACGCAATTGAACAGTTCAGAGTATCGGAAGAGGATTTCAAATATTATTTCATTTATGAAAAGTGTGCTTTGGACTGTCAGATAATTGTTGCTGGTAAATGACATTTCTTGTAAGTCAATATTTTTGTCTGCGAGTTTATTGTCAATTGTTGCATTTTTTAAAGCTATTATATACTTTTTCGATTGAAATGCCTCGTCACAATCATTTTACGAATCAAGAAATGCGGGATATGATTTGTGTATACGCACAAGAACTTTTTTGCGGACGCTCTGCAGCCAGAAGGTATGAATTGTTATATCCAGGCAGAAGGCAACCAAATCACAAAACTTTTTCAAATCTATTTCATCGTTTGGGTGAAACTGGGTCATTTCACAATAAAAATCAAGGTGGTCGTCCGAAACAAATTTCACTTAATCAAGAAGATGAAATTTTGGTTCGAATAGATGTAAATCATCATGTCATCAGCAACAGGAGTAAGTCGGTCGTCTATTATTAGAATTCTAAAAAAAGAAAAGTTTCACCCGTATCACTTCAATCCTGTTCAAAATTTGCTTCCAAAAGGTCTCTTACGACGGTTACAGTTCTACCAACGTATTCTCAACAAGCATAATGGTGACCGAAATTTTATTAAGAATATTACGTTCACCGATGAAGCGACTTTTACCAGACGAGGGGTATTTAATTGGAGAAAAAGCCATTGTTGGGAAGAAAAAAATTCGCATGCTCTGAAAGAAAGACATTTCAAGCATGAGTTCAAATTTAAATGGAGATTCTTATTTATTTTTTTTGCAAAATACTTTCAGCTATATTTTGGATAATCTGTCACTAGCTGTAACAAATAAAATGTGGTTTATGCAGGATGGAGCTCCAACTTATTTCCCTTTAGTTGTTAGAAATCATCTAAATGACATATTTCCTCAACGATGGATTGGCAGAGGAAGTGATTATGAATGGGCACCAAGAACTCCTGAGTATAACCCGCTTGATTTTTATGTTTGGGGACATATGAAGTCCCTATTTTATGCCAATGAAATTAACTCGAGAGACGAAGTCTGGAGGAAAATACAAAATGCGGCTAACTTTATAAGGGGACAGAATTATATGTTCTTTGAAGTAAAAGAATTAGAAAAAGCATAAAAGTAGGAGGAGGCCACGTGGAACATTTAATTTGAGTTTGCTCTTTTTATGTTACATTGTTTTCAATTATGCTTTATCGTCGAAATAAAAGCCTTAATATACACGTTTTTTTATTGTCAGTTACTTGAATTCCCTTCCGATACTCTGAACTGTTCAATTGCGTTTTTCTCGAAAACGAATGAGAATATCAAGTTTGAACAAGAGTACCAATATTACGTAGAAATGATGTTTATATCATATTTTTAAATAAAAATCACTAAAAAGTTTCGTCAAAAAAGTTACCAATCAATTTCATCATCAGAAATCTTTCACGAGGCACCCCATGTAACAAAATGTCAAATAATACATAAAATAATATTACCCGTATAAAACTATGCCTCTGTGCCGATTTTGATAACAATCGATAAATATACATAGGCATTATTAGCAGAAAATGAAAAAAAAATTTCAACTTTAACGCCCTTTATCTTTTTCCACAGCAATATTTTATTGAGGTATATTTGGTCCTATCGCCATATTTTGGTCCAAACAATCTACCCTTAGCCTATGTCCCAATAGTTATGAATCACCCTGTATATTAATAGAACTATATCTATCAAAATAGATCAAGAGATTACAGGACCAAGAACAGCCTCCCTGGCCATACCCCAGGCCAGTATTTTAAGTCCTCTTCTGTACGTTATATATGCCTATGATTTGGAAAATTTGGTGAACCGGTGTAATGAAGTCACGGTGTTTGAGTTTGCGGATGATATCTGTGCTTATGTTGACAATTGTGATATAGAGGATGGATGCAATTACCTGAGTAATTTTTTTGGAATACTTGAAGATTGGTGTTTTCAAAAAGGACTTACTATATCCTTGAAAAAAATCAAGACATGTATTTTTAGTAGAAAAAGAGCAATTCCAAATGAAATCATATTACAGAATACTGCATTCACTGCATGTCAAAGTGCAACTTACTTAGGTGTGACGATGGACCGAAAACTTCTATGGAAAGAACATATAGAGAAAATGTCGAAGACATGTGAAAAAGGCTTGAATATTTTAAGGGCTGTAAGCTGTAAGCTCCTACAACTGGGGAGCAGACCCAGAAATAAGTCTACTACTATACAGGTCATACATAAGATCCATATTTGTATTCGCAAGCAGCTGCAACCCATCTAAAGAAGTTAGAAATTGTGACAAATAAATGTTTTGAGACTAGCAATAGAGGGGCCTTAAAGAGTACGCCTATCTCTAACTTACATGTCGAATGCTGTACTGGGCGGCCCACTAATAATGGACGCCGATAATCGTACATTTTCTGTAAAAAAATTTAATAGATAAGTCGGCCAAGAGAAATCGCTAGAAATTATTTTCAAGTTTGAAAGATGGCCGCTAGGGGGGGCAATCTCAAAAAATATGCAAGTAAATATACATTTTAAATAATGCCTTCGTAAACACCGGAAAATTTGTGATATTTTTTGTTTAAGGTATTTTACTCTTTTTTTATAAAGTAGTGGGGTCAAATATGTTTTTATTTAAATGGCAATAACTCCAGTATGGATTGTCGGATTTAAACTAACCATGTCTCGTTTAAAAACGCTCTTTTTAGTTAAAAACCTGCTGTATAAATTGTTTCCGAATATATTTTGGTGTGGTACCTAGACGGCGCTGTTTGACATTACAACAGTTATTGCGCATTATCATAAAAATTTTAAATAGTAGGCTATGTCTCTTTTAGCACAGTTAAATAAAGAAAGAAATTCCTAAAAACGCAGCGCTAACCGCAACTTCTTATCTTCTTCATAACCGGAAATGTCAATAAAAGAAGCAACATTGGCTATGAAGTATCTGCGGAACCTATAGTAAAATACTAAAAAACACCAATGCCAGTTACGGAACTTGAGAAACAAATTAATTACTACATACTATTAATGACGTCCTCAATGTTCAAATTACCGTTCATCATTTTCGATGCACTTATACATTCTTTCCAGCATAGACTAAATTGCAGTGTCTAGTTCAGCCATTGATATAATTTGCATACAATCCCTTATTAGTCCAATCATGTTATCCCGTGTAGTAGGTTGAGTTGCAAAAACTATATCTTTTACTCGACTCCACAAATAAAAATCCAGGCATGTTAAATCCAGCGACATCACCGGCCATGGAAATATGCTGCATCATCCTATCCATCTACCATTATAGTGGGCATAGTAGAATTGGCGGGACGAGTGAAATTCCAGAAGAAGTTGTAGCAAATAGGTACTCAATTTTTCCCCAATATGCTAAGTTATGATAAAGTCAGTAACTATAAGGGTCATCGTCTTTTGTAATTTATGTCAGATAGAAACTTCTCGTTAATAAATTGTCATATAAAAGCAGACAGACCTGTTAACTTCACTTTTTGTAATACATTAGGGCAAATTGTAATAGATCTCTGTTCCTGTAATACTGATAAGCTTGAATTAATCGAAAAATTTAGTGTGCCAGATGATCAATATTTGTCTGATCACTTTCCAATAGTTATATCCTTCGGCTCGGTAATAAGAAGCAATAATATTACTCCTACTAAATCCTCCTTCACTTGCTTAAAATGGAACAGTTCAAAAGTAATTGGAGATGTACTGATTCTCTACCTTTTCCAATGGGTTTCATCCTACTATAATTTTTTTTGGTCTCAAAAATTATCGACCCTAGTCTATTCATACTTCTAACAAGTCTCGAACGCAACTAAATAGTTTTACCTACGACCACCCCTGTAAGTAGTCAAAAACACACAGTCGGCAATCAACGTAACAGCGTTGCCACTTCGATTTTTAAAATCGTACTGAATTTTTTTTGAAAAGGTACTGAATTGGGAAAAAACGTACTGAATATAAAATATTTGAAAAAAAAATAGTGAAAAAAATTAAAAATCAAACAAAACACTTCTAAACACGTTTATTTAACATAAAAAACAAACATTTTTAAACATAGTACATAAACAACACAAAAAATGTAAAGAAACAAAAGTTAACTGGGATAATAGGTAATAAAGATAAAAAATAAACATACGGTTACTTTTATTTAAAATTAATTAATTGCTCATAGGTTCCCATGAAACGCACGTGTCATTTTTTAAAAATTCTTTACTAAATAACAAACTCTCCACCGTTTCAGTTTTAAGTTTGTTTCTATATTTGGTTTTTATAAGGCTTAATTTAGAAAATATCCGTTCAGCAGCGGCGCTTCCATGGGGTAAGCTAATGATTGCTTTAAACAAAATTAATAAATTCTTAAAAATGTGTTCCCCAGAAGAATTCTTAAGTTTATGCAAATGATCAATAACTTCCTCTAAACTATTAATTTCATCCATTTCCATTTTGTATTCGTTTAAAAGCCTCCATTCAAGACTTAAGTCTCCAAGAGAATTATCTAGGTCAATTATATTTGGAAACTTTACTGCTAAAAGGGCTATTGAAGGTTTATTGGCTTTAAAAATATTAGACACATTTAAAATATTTGAAATTTCATTTAGAATTTTGTCAGAAAAATCAACTCGTGTTCTTATTTCTGTACATAATTTTACATAAAAATTAAGGCAGTTTAGACGCACTTGATGTAGTTCCCCTTTTGATAAGAGATTTCTACTTTTTTCTAAGGCTACCTCAAAACCTGCACCAAAGTAAATATTTTCGATATTTTGAAAATAATCTGGGTTTTTGGGATTTATTTTTTCCACTTCTAGCTTATCGACAATATCGTGCTTCATATAAAATTTCAAAATCATTTTATAATTAGACGTTATTGTAGGAAGCAAAATATGAATTTTTGGATGTTCGCTTTGAAATTCCAAATTCATCTTGTTTACAATTTTTAATATGTGAGATAAAAAGTAAAAATAAAGTTTTATTTCTTTATTTCCCAACGCATCTAAAATCTCTCTTGCCCCATATACATTTTCAAGAAGAGATTCAGTTTGAAAATATAAGGTCAAAGCATCCCATTGTTGCAAAATCCTATTGACAGCTGCTTCTAAGGATAACCATCTCGTTTGAGAAGGACGCAACAATTTGTGGGGTTCTGCATGGACAAACTGTTGATATTCTTTGAATTCATGTTGCCTCTTAGCACTGTGTGCAAAGTAATTATACACATTTCTGGTAAAATGGCAATTTGGCAAGAGAGTACAGGCGTTGGAAGCACATAGATGTAACGAGTGTGCTAAACATCCAATAACAAAAATATTGGGTAATATTTCTTTAAATTTGGCTTTTACCCCATTAAATTGTCCCATCATTACTGACGCATTATCAGAAGCGAATCCAATGATATTCTGTAATGGAATATCGGGTTTTGTAATGCTATTTATTACAGCTTTAAATATCGCATCCGCATTAGCTTCTTTTAATTCTATTAAACAAAAAAAAGAATCCACAACTTTCTTGTTTTTGTCACAAAAATACCTAACAACAATAACCAAACATTTATTTGTTGATACGTCAGTTGTTTCATCGATAATAACGCTGAAAAAAGTATTTTTCAAAATATTAGCTATCAAAATTTGAGCAAAGGGTCCTAATTTATTATTTATTAAACCGGTTGCTTTGGTGCGGGAGCACTTTACTAATTTTAAAATATCTTTATTTGGTAGTGAGCAAATGAATTTTGGCAAATGATCAAATATTAAAAAGGGCAAATTGTGTTCAACAAGAAACATACATAATTTTAAATCTGCAGATTTGACTTGATCCTGCATTCTTCTGCCAGGAGTATCCAACAGAGCTCTGTCTATTTCGACTGCACCTTGAGTTTTCCTCACAGCTTTTTTATGAAATTCTGTTTCCTCGTGGCGCTTTAAGTGTTTTTTACCACCTGCGAGAGATTTGTTGCATGAAACACAAAAGGCTTTACCAGATTTCTCTCTTAACCATTTAAAGGTCTGAAATGAAAATGTTGTTATTGTAAAAATATGGGGTATATGTAGTGGATTATCTCGTGAGCACTGCAACACCGCAAAATTTGACGTTCCGTCCATATAAGAGCGTATGAAGAACTGTCAAATTTTTGCGGTGTTTCAGTGTTCACGAGATAATCCACTACCTATACCGGCTATACCTATGTGATTTCGTATTAATCTTACCATCTGCCAATTCTGGCTATATTTCACATCATATATTTTCCGTTTCTTGGCAGGAACTATAATATTTGTTTCTGTCTCCAAATCAGGAACGATATTTTTTTCACTCTCCAAATCATCATCATCATCATCATCACTATTTATGGATTTTTCATAATCTGAATCAATTGGAGTGTACAAAGTTGATGTAGGGGTAGAAACTGAAATTAATGATTTGGGGTTGGACAAATGTGAAGTTGAAGTAGATGGCTGAGGCTCATTAATCTCAGATATATCTGTGGCCTTAGAACTATCAGATTCAGGTTTAGACGTTTTACGTATTAGGAACCTAAAATTAAAATAAAATGTTTAGCTGGTCGTTTGATGTTTAATAATATAACCTATTCTAAAATTAATTTTTAAATTCTCCACCGTTACCCATAAAGAAATATTTTATGGTAGTAAGCCAATGTGTTGCTCCAATATTTTAATTTAGTTTTTCTCAAAATAGTTAATTTTCTTACAATAAACAGGCCTTATATTTATTAACAGTAAATTATTACTTACCTGTCCATTTTAATATTTTATTCAGAACACAATAAACGCTTAAATAACTAAATAACAAAACCGAAGCGATTACAAATTGCAACAATTGCAACTCAAATACTGGAAACACACTGGAAACGGGTGAACCCCAACGAGCTCGAACGTACAACATTTATTTCGGCAATTCCCAGTGAACCACTGGTAATTTCCCTATAATTTCCCTGTAATGTCAAGCCAATCTATTTTGTTAAAACTTAAAACTGCTTACTAATTGATGGCAGTACATGCACTTTTAATAATTTACAGTATACAGTTTAAAAAGATTTCTTAGTTTTAATTATTAGTTAATAGATGGCGTCACACGTTTATAGAATCTCCTGTATATAGTCACTGTAATAGAATCTATCAAAAATACTAACATGAAAAAAAATTATAACAATAATTTGTTCATTCAATCATTCAAACGCTAAAAAATTTGCTTTTTTCCCGATTTTTGAATTTCGTACTGAATTTCGTCGTTTTTTAAAAAGTTGTACTGACGTACTGAATCTAATCGTTTCGTACTGAATTCAGTACAATTGTACCGAAACGGCAACACTGCAACGTAAGACGTCTATTACGCACGGTAAAACAAAACGCAGGGCTGTAAAGTAAAGCGCACGGCATCCATAGCAACCACTTAGCAGCTGTCAATAGACGAAGCCATTTTATTCAAAATTTATTACGTAGATATTTGACGTTGAGTTTTATTCTATATATAAATGGTAGATAACATTTATTAGATATGAGATTACATTTAATACTAAGTGTTATTTGGAATTATATGATAATTGGTTCCGTTTCATTCAATCCGGATCTTTTAGCTGTCTGAATGTATCTCATATTATTAAACAATAGTATATTATACACCAAGCGACTAAAGTGGCCCATTTAATCCCGCGGGTGGTGTTTGATTCTTGAGAGAAGTAATCCACCTAAAGGATTAATGTCACTTTAGTCGAGAGGTGTATACGCTATTTTATGCAATTCCGGTAATTCTACATACATTTTTAATAAAAATAAATACTACTTAGGACGGACTTTTACGAAACTTGGCTGCGCATCGAGGGTGAACTTCTAAGATGCTTGGCTGGGCATCGAGGAGCGACTTTTATAAAACTTGGCTTGGCATCGAGGATGTACGTTTTTACTTGTACTTTAAATACCTTAATAAGATTATAAACACAAGTACAAGTGGGTCGTAGGTAAAGTATAGTACGTAACTCGTGTTGTAACGCATTTTACGCACTCACGGAATTACGCACTCGCCGCTACGCGGCTTCGTGCGTAACTTTTCCGTTCGTGCGTAAAATGCTTCTTACAACACACGTTACGTAATATACTATTAACGGGTTCGAAAATATTCATAAGGTCATATCTTATGTTTATAAGCTTATTACAGAACTTGAAGGTTTGTATTTGTTTAAAAAAATGCCTTTTGGTTTTGCAATAGCCTTTTACAAGTTCTAAAAGAATATACCGTGAAAGGTTTTAAAATAGGTAATCGTAAGACTATTAAATAACCTCTAAGTATTATACAAGAGTTTAAGTTGCTAAAAATGGGTTATTTGTATAACTTTTTTAAAACTTCAAAGCCATGGAACCAATAGGTTGTAAAGTGAGGGCAGAATTATTTTATTTTAACCTCCTGCAAATGGCCTTTCCGTATTATGAATAACGATGTAGTTCTAAGAATATAAAGCAATATATATACCTAGCTCAAAAATGACTATTCGGCAAACTCAAAACTACAATATGACCTTTTAAGGATTATAAAGAAATTTTCAGAACCATCATCTGAGAAAAATGCTACTTGGGTGTTTTATTATCTCAATTTGTTGATCGAGCTCTAAAAATTTATAGCTTTCGGATAAAAACAAGATAAATTAGCTCCTTTTCTACCACTAGATTATAAGTAAATTTATAAATATAATTACTGACTTTCGCTCCCGACTATTATTACATACTTAAAATAATACTAACATAATAATACTACCATATGTTCCAGAGATATTTTATAGCCAGCGGCCTAATGGTACTACTTTTATTGATATTTCCAGTTAGAAAAAATTAGGACGTTGCGGTTTGCGTTGACTTTTTAGAAATTTCGTCCTCTATTTAACTATACAAAAAGAGACATACCGTAATCAACTGTTGTAATGTCAAACATCGCCCTCTAGCTACCACACCAAAATATATTCGGAAACAATTTATACCGCTGATTATTAAGTAAAAAGAGCGGTTTTAAACGTGACTTAGTTTGTTTAAATCCGTCAACCCATACTGAAGTTATTGCCATTTAAATAAAAACATATTTCCCCCACCACTACATTTTACAAAATAGGGTAAATAAACAAAAAATTCACAAATTTTCCGGTATTTACGAAGGCATTATTTAAAATATATCTTTATTTGCATATTTTTTTAGAATAAACCCGTTTCATGATTAGCCATAGCAGTTGCGCCCACTAGCGCCCATCTTTCAAACTTGAAAATAATTTCCCTTGACCGATTTATCTTTTAAATTTTTTTACGGCTCAACTTTCGTTTAGCTGAAATCAGTTATGGAAAAACTGTTGCCATGGCAACGATTGTCGTGATTAGTAGTAAACAAAAACCCAAATCATATGGTGAGGAAATGCGCGGTTGCCAAGTTGACCCCACTTTCTTTTAGCTGAAATCAGTTATGGAAAAACTGTTACCATGGCAGCCATTGACATGGTAACTCGTACACAAGAACCTATATAATATGGTTGGGAAATGTGCGGTTTCCAAGTTGACCCCACTTTCGTTTATCTGAAATCAGTTATGAAAAAAATATTGCCATGGCAACGATTGTTGTGATTAGTAGTAAACAAAAACCCAAATCATATGGTGAGTAAATGCATGGTTGCCAAGTTGACCACTATCGTTTAGCTGAAATCAGTTTTTGTGAAAACGCCATGGCAACGGGTACACAAAAACCTAAATAATATGGTGAAGAAATTCGCGGTTACCAAATCAACAACCTCAGCATGGTTGAAACTAGTTTTGCGTAAAATCCGCTATCCAGGCAACCGTTTTGATGGTGAAGAAAGGGTGAAAACTTTAATTTTACAATGCTGATACGTGCGTTTACCAAGTTAACCACTTGTGCTCATCTGAAAGTAGTTATGGAACACTGTTGTAGTGGTAACCATCGCAATGGTGGACAAAAAGGAAAATTGAGACGATTAAAGAAACGCAAAGGTACAGTATCATCAAGAAAATTTTCATTGCGTTGTGTTTATTCTACCTTAACTATGGGTCGATTATTGTTTGTGCATCACTATGATTTACAAATGTCAGAGAACTGTCAGTTCGATAATGTCTTCGTTAAGTGAACTCTCTCTTCCGAGAACTCGAATTGAAGCATTCGAATTTGTTCGCACTCATGGTTTAGTGCCAACAAGACCATATTGTAAGACCAAATACAAGGGCCATGACGAACGGCCTGAACTCTTCTCCCATTATTTCTATGGAGAAACTGATTTGAGAATTTACCGATGTCCCAAATCAAAAAAATGTAGACCGGATATATCGGTAGCAAAAAACACATGGTTCGAAAATAGCCATTTGATTCCAGAGAAGGAGTTTAGGTGAGTTTTTTCACCACCTTTCATCATTCTCAATTCAAAAACTCCATATTACAGGGTATTGTTCGCTTATGCTCATAACGAGAGCTATGAAAGGATTTCAGGAGAAAATTAATTTATTCAGTTCTACCCTTGCAGCGAGAATGCGTTACTGCAGAGAAATGGTTACGAATGCATTTACACAAATGCAGCTTTCCTTGCCAAAAATTGGAGGGCCTGGAATTGTAGTACAGGTAAAAAAATAATTCACATTATTATCCATATTATTCTGAAAAACGGGCTCAAATGGATATACCATCAGGTATACATACACAATTACGCTTCGCTCGCGGTATCAATCTGTTTTAGTATCTCAAACGGAAATCCAATCTTATCCAGATTTTTCATTCAGAAACATACTGACTTTTCAGATTGATGAATCCAAATTTGGACAAAGGAAATACAATCGAGGACGAATTGTAGAAGGACACTGGGTTTTGGGTTTGATTGCTAAAGATTCAGACGATTTGAGATTAATTGTATGTCCCGATAATAAGAGGAATGCACACAGCCTAATACCACTTATTGAGCAGCATGTTCAGAGAGGTTCTATTATCCACACGGACATGTGGAAGGGCTACTCTAAACTTTCAGAGTGTGGATATCATCATAAGACTGTCAACCATAGTGTTGAGTTTGTTGCTGCTGATGGTACGCACACTCAAAGAATATAGTCCCAATGGAGTGATGCCAAAAAGTTTTTGAGGGGTCAGCATATTCCGGAGAACGAGTTTGCAGACAAACTTTGTGAATATTTGTGGAGAAGGTATTGTACAAAAAAACTCGATCCAATGCTAGAACTCCTGAATTCTATAAAAATAGAGTATGGAGATTTTATGTCAAAATAATTTCTTTTTATTGTTGTTGTTTTATTGTTGATATTAAAGAGTTATTTACATCGAAGTTAGTTGAAATATTTTGAATCATTACACATTACACATGATTATCCTCATTATTCAATACGTACATACACAATAACCAAATGGAAAATGTTTATGAAAAGCTATCAACAGACTGTGAAAAATGCGCGCCGGGTCGACGTTTCCCAATTCACCATAGGATTTGGGTTTTTGTTTACTACTAATCACTACAATCGTTGCCATAACAACAGTTTTTCCATAACTGATTTCAGCTAAATGAAAGTGGGGTCAACTTGGTAACCGTGCATTTCCTCACCACATGATTCAGGTTTTTGTGTACCCGTTAACATGGTAATGGCTGCCATGGCAACCGTTTTTCCATAACTGATTTCAGCTAAACGAAAGTTGACCCTTTTTTACAGATATTGTCGATTATCGGTTCCTGAGATATGGCCGGCGTCCATTCTTAGTGAGCCACCCAGTATATACTCTGGAGGCTATATCGTGATAAAAGGTGAAAACTAATAGTCTTCTTATATGTATAAGGTGAATTAATGTGCTCAGTACATTAACTGGTTAATTTTGAAATAAAATAAATTACAATAAAAAAACGGGAAACATTAAGATACGAACAATAAAAAAATTGTTTAAATTCTTGATATTTTTTCACTTCCTCCGTGTTTATCTACAAATATAATATTAAAATTGATTTTCGTCTCTGCATACCTCAAATATGTCATTTTATAATGAATAGCCGTAGAAAATTTGTTATCTATTATTCTCCACACCGGAAACCAATACAACAATCGTTTATTATCGTTTCTGACCGGAAACATTTGTAAGAAAATTGGAATTCGATGTTATTCGAACGTCATTTGTCGCGTGCTTGGTCACGAGACTCCCAACATACCGATGAATGAGTTTAAGTACAACTTCTTGTAACCGGTAATGTTTCTTTTTAAATTAACTAGAAGTCTGCCAGACTTGTAATTTTTAATGTTTCTTCTTAGGTGAAGCGTGTGCGGACTTAGTGCACGTGCGAATGCATTCGACCAAACTTTTTACTTCCTGTTATCTACTAATGCTCATCCAATTTATTGTTGTAATTATTTATAGAAATTTACTGTTTCGACCCTTATTCTGTGGAATATACTCGTATTACTTTTTTAAACGAATCCAACTGTTTTTAGATAATTCCACAATATATTGAAAACATCGTAAAAATTCTCAAAAATTTGACATATATTTGGCTAGACCAAGAAGTGACCTTGTGATTTAGAAGAAGATATGTTATTACAAATATTAAAGCTTATATATTATAATATTTACATTGTTTGTAATTAATTTTGATGTTATATTGTGTAGTTAAAGTTGATATAAATTAAACAACCTTTTTGTTTCGACCATCTTTATTCAACGAACCCTCTGGCTGCGTTGACATTTATTTCATTGGTTGGCAGTAGGTACCAACCTACATTATTACAAAACCCTAACATCTCCCTTTATATAAAATAAAACAAGTTTGTGAATAACAAAATCTTGTGAAACTACTAGTTTAAGCTAAAAGCTACATTAAAGTTTATTTTACATTACTAATATCTAAGTTAATTTCCAGATTCAGTTCGACCAGGGTTGGAAAAAACCTAAGAACTAAAGATATATATTTGGGTTTTTAGGTTTTTCAGGTTTTTTAAGTTTTTTTATGGTTTTTAATGGTTTTTAAGGTTTTTTAGGTTTAAAAAATCACATTTTAAGCAAACCATTGATATTATATATGTAAATCAACATGAATTGGTAAATCCTCGGTCCTGCAGCATCCTCTAACTGTCTGTGTCTGTACCTATAATATTTATGATTTGAATGAAATTTAAACTAGGAAGAAAAGCTTTCTTTTTGGGTGGGTAATTTTAGATTTTAGTAAAAGATGGCTGTAACAGGAAGCGTTTATTCAGTATCTTAAAAGAAAATAGAGAAAACCCTAAAAACCTACAATGGCCATATTTTAATAAGTAGGTTTGTTAAAAAAACCTAAAAACCTAGGTTCAAAAAAACCTGTAGTTGCCAACCCTGGGTTTGACGATTCGCCCATCGAAAATACCTTTCTTCTGATTTAAAAAATCTCTCTCAGAGTCTGCTTCTAAAGTTACATATTCTGGATTTATGCTACTCTCACTATTACCGTGTGTTTCTCTTTCTAAGTTACCTTTTTGTTTTTCTTCTTCTCTCTTCTCTTTCTCCTCAAGCTCAGTTTCGCTCTCTCCTTGGGATCTCTCTTTTTCATTTATGTTTTCATCCAAATGTTCCAATTCCCTATATAATGCTTAATACTATTTGATATGATTGTGTTATTTTATCTTTTGTGTTTATTGAATGACTAAAAGTCAGCTGACAGCGCTTCTGATTTATTGGCATATTTTTGACAAATAAATAAATGGTGTCAGTTACATTTGCTCGTACTTATTTCAATTAAATAGTAGTTTTACAACACAATAGTGGCGACGAGGAAAAGAAATGTCGGAAGAGGGAGATTTACAGAAACTTAAGAAGACACGGGCTGTAATTAAAGGCCAATTCACAAAGGCCAAAAGACATACAGAAAGTAACCCTACATTGAATGAGCTTAGTGTCAAGCTAAATGCTATTGCAGAATACTGGGATCATTATAAACGAATTCAAGATAGTATCGATTCTCTAGCTGATGAAAACGAGTTAGAGAACGAAATAGAATGTAGATGCAATGTTGAAGATGAATACTTACAACTTACTGCTAAATTACAGAACTTAACCCTTTCGCTGCAGCACTGTTGCGAGTCGATAGGGTGTTGAAATCGGAAATTAGAAATTTATTTTATACACCAAACAATTAGATATTTATATTTAAAAAAATAATTCGTAAAACAAAAATAATAGGTGCAAAATATTGTTTTCCATGATATTATTGTAAGGATGCTCCTAAGAAAAGTCTTGGTTCGTCTTTGGATACTAAGTAATGATAAACAATATCCTTCCCTATTTCAAAGTACAAGTTCGACATTTCTTTCTCGAAGTTCCACCCTTTTCTTTAGTAATAGGTCCTACCAATTTATGAGGGTATATGTTCCAGATTCGATGCATGGCCTTGTAATGGAGATGGTATTAATAATTTTTTCAAAACTTCACATTCATAATAATTGTCACTCTCAATCTAAATGTATATACCATCATACATTAATATTTTCAATGTTTAATATTCTTGCAACTTGCGGTCTTCCTAAGAAAAATTCTCATCCAGTAAACTGGCTACATCTGCATCGTACAAAAACTCCATAATTATTTCAATAGATAATTTTTTCTGATTTCATTTGTTATTGGTCTATGGATTTCATACGTTTACACTGCTAGCATACAAGTACACAACACTACAGATCTTGTAACTACACAACACAAAGAGATAAAGATAACTAATGTATTGTGTTTTCAACTACCGCTAACTAGGAATTGGTGGCAACACTAACCAATGAAATTAAGGTTGCTTTCTTATAAGGGTCATACTAGCTATATCCGGATAAAATTTTGTGGACTTGATGTAAACGTGGCTTTTACACAAGACCATTGTTTGAATAGGTGAATATACCGGACAGTTGCGCTTTCCGCATCGAAAGGATCAATACACAATCTAAAACCTGCTAGTTCAATTACTATACCTTACTCATCTGACGATCAAACTGTTTGTACCTCGCATGATTTTACACCAGGCAGCATCAATATTACTCCTTACAATCCTGATGAAACGATTACAAATTTTATTAGAAAACTAGAGGTATTTCTAATCTAAAAGTTCAACTCATTGATGATAAAAGTAAGGTTTACACATTTTGCACCTTGGATATTAGCAACGCGTACCTTCACATGAAAATGAATGAAGAAAATGCACTCATGCAAACATTAAGAAACATTAAGTACACACAAAGGACTGTACAAAGTGAACCGCCTTATGTTTGGGATAAAAGTAGCACCTTCTCTTTGGCAACAGTTTATGGACAAGACCTTACAAGGAATAGAGGGAATACAATGCTTCTTTGACGATATTATATTACCGGATGAAACATCTGACAAATTAATAACGAAATTACGTATCGTCCTACAACGCTTAAGAAACGTCAACCTAAGACTGAACCAGGATAAGTGCATATTCTTTCAAACCAGTATACAGTATCTTGGACACGTTATTGACGCTCAGGGCCTCTACAAAACAAAAGATAAAGCATCATCCATCATTAACAGTAAGAAACCAGATAATATTAATGAACTTCGGCAATTCCTTGTCTAGCAAACTATTATAATAAATTCATAAAAAACTTAGCCACTCAACAATTTACTTTAAAAGGACAAACCGTATATATGGACATCCAAATGTGAAGAAAGTTTCCAAAGGGTAAAATCAGAGATAGCAAGGGATAATGTTCTCGTTCACTACAACCCAGATTTGCCCTTAGCACTTGCAACCGATGCATCCCCAGTAGGTCTTGGAGCTATAATTTCTCATCGTTACAGTGATGGAAGTGAAAGACCAATTAGTTTTGCTTCACGCAGTTTAACAAAATGTGTGCTGAACTACAGTCAAATTGACAAGGAAGCGACGGGCATCTATTGGGGACTAAAAAAATTTTCCCCTACTGCTATGGTCGTAAATTTACCTTGATTACAGACCATAAACCGTTAGTGTCCATATTTAACCCTACACAAACACTTCCATCGATATCTGCTACCAGACTATTCAACTACGCACACTTTCTCTCTGGTTTCCATTATAACATCGAATATAGAAGAACCTCTGATCATGCTAACGTTGAATTTTTATCTCGTTTTCCTTCAGAACACACTTCTCGTAACCTGATGGATAGCTGCAGCTTGTTTCAACTTAGTCAGCTTGATTCACTGCAAGTTGATAGTAAAGTGATTTGTAGAACAACTGCTCTGGACAAGAATCTACAACAAGTTTTACTTGCATTCAAAAAGGGAGAATCAATAGAACAGTTTGGGTTTCACGACAACGAACGTACTCTGCAAGATGGATGTATTTTTAAAGGCAGTAGGGTAGTAATTCCAGAAGCTCTTCATCAGACTGTGCTTAAGGAATTACATGTCGGACATCTAGGCATAGAAAAAATGAAAGCACTAGCTAGTAGCTATTGTACATGGAAAAATATCGATCGAGATATTGAACATTGATGTAAACATGCAAACAATGTCGACTAAAACAAAATCAACCTAGCAAAGAAGAAAATCATCCGTGGTTAACTCCCCGAGGTCCGTGGGAGAGAATCCATATTGACTTTGCAGGACGAACGCAAGGACAATGGTACTTTATTGTTGTTGATGCATTTACGAAGTGGGTTGAAGTAATTCCCACGAAAAACACTTCTTCAGATTGGTACGTGAGAGAACTAAGAAAAGTGTTTGCTACAATTGGCCTTCCATTGGTTTTAGTTTCAGACAATGGAAGCCAATTTACATCGGGCACGTTTCGACAGTTTTTATGTGCAAATGATGTAGCACAGAAAACTACAGCACCATACCACCCGTCATCGAATGGACAAGCGGAACGATTCGTTCAGACAGTGAAAAAGTCAGTTACAGCAATGAGAAAGGAGGGAGGAAAGCTAGACATCAAACTTTTTAGGCTACTCATGCAGTTGCGACAAATCCCAAATACCACCGGATCAAATGCATACCACTTAATGTACGGAAGGAAGATTCGAACTCACTTGAGCCTAATGCATCTCAAAATCGATCAAGAAACAACTACTACAAAGGAGGTAAACAGGCACTTTGATGTCGGGAACAGAGTTCAAGCACGGTATTACACAAATCCAAAACATAAATGGGACTTTGGGAACATTGTAGAGGAAGAGAGTATTTTAATTTACAAGATTAGAATGTACGATGGCAGTATTTGGCGAAGACATATTGACCAGCTTCTGAAATGTGAAGTGTTCCAGTCCTAACAAATTAGAGGGGAGAGTTGATATGATTGTGTTATTTTATCTTTTGTGTTTATTGAATGACAAAAAGTCAGCTGACAGCGCTTCTTATTTATTGGCATATTTTTGACAGATAAATAAATGGTGTCAGTTATATTTGCTCGTACTTATTTTAATTAAATAATAGTTTTACAACACAATACTATTTAAATTATTAATTGGTTTTATACTTGGTACATTTTCAAGTGGATAATGGTTGTCTTGTGTTGTTTTGTAAAGCTTTATAAATTTTCTATTTCTGATTGAAACTGATCCATTTTCCACTTTTACATTATAAGTTCTATCTCTTATTCTATTCAATATAATTTCTGAGGACCACATTGAACCTGCCTTAGTTTGTACATAAACCCTATCACCATTAGATAATAATTCAAGATTTTTAACATCTTTTTTGTTATAATACTTTGAACATTATTTTTGTCTTTTATCTAGAAACTTAACATATTTTTTCTCTATTTACAATTTTAGGTATTAATTCACTATTTTTACATGGTAATATAGACCTTAATTTTCGTGAAGAAAATAAAAGTTCAGCTGGCGAGTTAACACTATCTACTTCCATGTTTCGATAGAAGAGTAAAGCCATCTTAATGCCTTTTTGCCTTCAATTACTTTTTTTATATATATTTTTGGCAGTTTGGATATTTCTTTCTGTCACCCCATCGGACTGGGCATAAGTATATGACGACATTGTATGATCAAACTCCCAATTTTTAGCAAACGATTTAAATTCCTCAGAGTTAAATTGTGGGCCTCCATCAGTGGAATGCCATGTCCTGCAAATAGAGTTTTCAAAATCTCAATTATATGGCAACTGTTGGTTATTTTATTTAGTTTCTCAATTTCAATAAATTTAGAGTAATAGTATATAACCAATAAATATTTTACTCCCCTCAGCTCAAATATATCACAACTAACTTTGTTCCAAGGCAATTTAGATATTTCGTGGGACATAAGAGGCTCAGATCGTTGAGATTTAGAATATTTATTACAAAAGTAACAGTCCTAAATTTTCTGAAATATTTAATTTTTCATGGTTGGTCAAAAAATTGTTTCCTTGGGTCATTTAAAACATTTACTTGTGCTTAAATGATTATAGCATTTCTTTTGGAACGACTATGGCATTTCCTTTAAATTCTAGATCATTATTAAAATCTTTAAGCCATCGTTATAAAATTATATCTTTTAGTGATTGCAAGGTAGAGTCTTCTGCTGTTTTTATTTTAAATTCATTTAGTTTATTTTCTGTTTATTTCTGTTATGATACTGCAAACATGCAACTCTACTTCTTCATCCAGACTACTATCAGTCTCATCTTTACAATAAGCACGTGATAGAGCGCCTGTAATTATCAATTGCTTGTCCGGTTTGAATTGAACTGTGAAATTATATTTTTGAAGTTGTAAGAGCATGCATTGAAGTCGAGCAGGACATTTGTCAAGTGATTTTTTAAATATTGATATCAAAGGTAAGCGATCTGTTTCGACAATCACCCTTTTAGCAAAATCGTAATCATGAAACCTCGACAGGTCAAAAGTGATGGGCAGCAGCTCCTTTTGGATCTGTACCCACCTTGTCAGGGATTCCGTTAATCCTTTAGACGCATAGACACATGGTAAATTGGTCTGCAATATGCAAGCCCCTAACCCTAACTTAGAGCTGTCTACCAAAATTACAGTCTCTGCATTTACATTATACAATTGTAAGATTGATTTATTAGTTAAAGCATTTTTCATCTTTACAAAGGATTCGTCCTGCTCCACTTCCCATTTAAATTGCACATCTTTTTTTAAAAGAACTCTTAGTTGTAATTGAAAAATTCTTTATGAATTTGCTTACATAGAAATTAACTGTCTCGACCCTTACTTCGTGGAATCTACTCATATTAGTGTTTTAAATGAAACTCACTGTTTCTAGCTAATTCCACAATATAATAAAAATTGTTGAAAATTCTAAAAAATTGACGATAAATCAATATCATCGTCAAAATGACAGAAGTTACATTTCATTTGATGCCTACCTGATGTTTAGTAGCTATTTTTGGCTAGACCAAGAAGTTACCTAACTTGTGATTGACTTAATATATGTTAATAGAAATTTTAGAATTTCCAACAATTTTTATTATATTGTGGAATTAGCTAGAAACAGTGAGTTTCATTTAAAACACTAATTTGAGTAGATTCCACGATTAGTTTTCTTGATTTAAAAATTCAAAGAGTTTAACTTACTTGATTATTCAATTTACCGAAAATCAACACACACTGATGTGACAATTGCATATAGTCCAAATCACCCCAAGTCACATAAACTAGCGGCATATAATTCAATGATACATAAAGCTTTTTCAGTTCCTATGAACAAATGTAATTTTGATAGAGAGATTAATACAATTAGACAAATAGCAACATGCAACGGTTATCCATTACATATGATAAATAAGCTAATTAATAAAAAAGAGGAAAAAAGTGGCATTATAACTAATATTTCCTAAACAAACTGATGAAATAAAAACTTATAAAACCATCACATATACAGGAATATTTCTAATAATATTTCAAAGATAATATCTTTAGCACCGAATACAACAATTTCTTTTAAAACAGAAAGTCACGTTAGTACAAAATTGTTAAATGTAAAAACAAAAATACCACCATTAAAGAAATCAGGTATATATAAACTCAAATGTCCATAATGTAATGCTGTCTATTTGGGTCGGACCCTTAGAAATTTTGAAATCCGATACAGTGAACACTTACGAGCATACAGATTAAAACAACCAGATAAATCCCACTACGCAAAACATCTACTTAACACCAATCATTCATTGACACCTAACACAGAACTAGAAGTACTGCATATTTGTGAAAATAAACAAGAACTGGATTTCCTTGAAGAATTGGAAATTAGAAGATATTTAAGAAACCCACAATTTGAAGTTGTCAATGAACAGATAACTCTAGGGAGTTCTCCACTAATAAACTGTCTTCTTAAGTGATAATTGTAAAGATCAGCAGATATAGTTTTCCTGGTTTTCTATATCATTGCACAGTTATACTGATCTTCGTTGAAAAATGATATCCAGGATATCACCATAGGGCTAATAATATCTAAGCTTCAATATTTGTAATATCACATCTTCTTCTTTTTCCTATTAATATATATATATATATATATATATATTAAGTCAATCACAAGTTAGGTCACTTCTTGGTCTAGCCAAAAATAATTACTAAACATCAGGTAGGCATCAAATGGAATGTAACTTCTGTCATTCTGGCTATGATATTGATTTATCGAAACGATTGTCAATTTTTTAGAATGTTCAACAATTTTCATTATATTGTGGAATTAGCTAGAAACAGTGAGTTTCATTTAAAACACTAATATCAGTAGATTCCACAAAGTAAGAGTTGAGACAGTTAATAACATAATTGTTGTTTGTATTGCTTTGCACAATCCTATTTGTACTATATTATATTCATAAATTATGCTACTTTTAATAAAAAATTACAATTCTGTCATTTCAGTTAATATCTCCTTTACTGTTAATTATATCATAATCAGGTAATTGGAACAAACTTAAATCAGTAATATTTAGCGTTTCTGTAAGGACACTAAATTGAAATGTGTGATTCAACTGTGATAAAAATATTTTTAATTCTTCAGTGTATTAATTTATACTCCGTATGTTTTGATGAAATATTTTAAAATTACTATTTGTAAGTCTTTTCAGTGTATATCTTATTCTGTAAATTCAATTCTGAGATAAGATTCATAGTTACCATCCCTAACAAATGGATCTATTAATAAAAGTGACTTTTATATCTATTAATAAATTACCAATAAACTATTAAAATTTACCTCTTGCTTTCTAGTCTTGTTCTCACTTTAAATGGACCTTCTTTGTTTTTTTCTGCTTGATGTTTCGGTGGTTGTAAGTGTGCTTCTTTGTTTGGTTTATATTCTTCCTTATTTGTGTTTCCTTCTGCCGCGTTGTTAGGTTTTGTTCCACTGTTATTAATATTTTCCGAAATAGTCTCCGGCGATATTCTGTTCTCTAAAAAATTTTGAATTTCATCAAAAATCAATGGCCATATTGTTTGAACAGTTGGTGTTCCTGGATAGATAATGCTTTTTTGTTTACCTTCTTTTTCCTGGTTACTGCTGCGTAGATCACTTGCTTTATAAGAATTATTGTTAATGAATAGACCATTACCCTTGATGTTGTATTGATACGACTTAGTTTTAAATGTTCTGTTAATATTTTATTGTCTTCCCTTTCTATTGATGTTAAGTCGTTTGCTATACGTATGTTTGTACCTTCTAGTTTTTTACAATTTTTCAGTAATTCTAATCTGTTGAGGAATGAAATAAACTCGATCTTTAAAGGGCTAGTTCTACGTTTTCCTAGCTTGTAGTAATTATTTATATGTCTATACCCAATTTCCACGTTTATTAGATTTTTAAGGTTTTGTAGGATACTATCAAGATCAGGAATATCAATATCAAGTCCAAATACTAATATATTTTTCTGGCAACCGTACTCAAAACAAGCATTTTGCAGTCGCAGCAGAGGCGGTGGCCTGTTTGGCCGCAAGAAGGACAGATAGGTTTCTAGATCCTCTTCTAAGGGTGGATCAGACCACATTTACTTTTTCATATTTTTTTTACTATTTGTAGCCATTGCTTCCTGTCCTGCGTTTTCTCTTCCCAGTATCTAATTCCCATAGTCTTGAGATTACCTACTACTTCCTACAACCAAGTCATCCTTGGTCTTCTCCTTCTTCTCTTACTTAAGGGCTTCCACTCTACCATTGAATATATCATTGCTCTCTTACCTGCTCTCCATATGTATCCCAACCATTTTAATCTTTGTTCCTTAATTTTTTGTTAGCCTGAAATGCTTTGTTTGTTGCTACGATTATTTCCCTTATCTCAGTTTCTCTGTCTCCATCGCTGCTTATTGTTATTCCCAGATATTTAACTCTATCCACTTCTTTAAATTCATATCTTCCAATTTTTACATTTTTGTACTCACAATTATTTTTGAGTCTTAATAATTTGGTTTTATGTGTATTTATCACCAGTCCAATTTTCTTTCCCTCCCTTATTATCTCCTCCAACATTTCTTCCATTTCCATTCTGTTTTTAGTCACTAGTGCTACATCGTCGGCATATGCTATTATTTGTCCTCCTCTGGTCCTTAAATTTCCTTTACATATTTTTTTCAACGTATATTCTATTGCCAAATTGAATAATGTTGCCGACAGAGAGTCTATTTGCTTGACTTCTTTATTATATGTAAACTTCTCTATTTTCCCTCTTTCTGTTATTACTTCTGCTACGCTTTGGTCTAGTGTCATTTTTATTAATCTTATCAGTTTATTATTCACTCCCATTTCATTCAGTGCTTTCAGTAATTGATTCCTTTTTATTCAGTCAAATGCTCTTTGGAAGTCAATTATTAGTATCTCAATGTCTATGTTATATTCGCTGGACTTTTCTAAAATTTGTTTCAGTATATGTATCGCATCTGTAGTTGACCTTCCCTTTGTAAATCCGTACTGATATTCTCCACCTCCGTAACCTGCGTCATGCAGTTTTCTTTTTATGATTGTTGTTGCTGTATTTAGTAGCGTAATTCCTCTGAAGTTTTCGCAAGCTTGTTGGTCTCTCTTGTGTATTGTTACTATTTGTCCCACCTTCCATTCCTCTGGCATCTCTTCTTCTTTGCTTGCCAGGACCATAAATTGTATATACCAGTTGAAAATCTCGCAGGGATATATTTGACCCATCTCTATTTTTTCCAGAAATATTTTGTCATATTAGAACTAACTATTATCATCTTAGTTTCGGGAAGAAGTTAATTTTTGTTAATAAAATAACTTAGAAATATTTCTGACGTGTATTATTTATCTAACAAAATATCTGAATTGATGTTAAAATAACATCATTTAAATCTTCTCTAATTATAATTTATGCCCATATTTAGACATATCGAGTATCGATGTTGATGATAACAGTAAATAAATGTCGATAGTTTCCTACTTAAATTACTAACCCAAGTCATAATAGTCGTCTATAAAAATAAAATTTTTATATCACACGATGATTTGTGCGTTTGAATCATTCATAGCATCGTTCGCAAAAAAATAAACAACAATAACAACAGCTAACGATGTTCCATAAATCAGAGTTGTAGGAAAATATCTTTTCCGAGACAATGCCTTGTGCGAAACGTGATACAAACATAAACAAAATCGACTCGAAAGAAAGATAATTACTAATAACCATTTATCATTTATTATTATAGGCGGGTTTGTTTTGCTTGCGTATTTTGATCTATAGATATTGTTATTATTAAAATATAATATAAGCGTTTTTTTATGAATCATCAGGTAGTTGTACAGGGTGTCTGATTAAGAAAGGTAAAACGCTGTATCTCAGAAATGTTCTATTCTATTTCTATTTTCTAATACTGAGGTATCGAGATTAATTCTTAAGTAAATTAAAAATGGATTAAAACAAGCGATGAAGAAATATTAAATGAATATAAGGCGATAAAAAGGGTGGCCACCAAAATGTGCAAAATAAAAATATAACAATTTATTGAAAACTACATAAACGAAATAGAAAACAACAATGAGATACTCTACAAATACGTAAAAAACATACAATGGCAAAGAGAAAACAAGAAAACTCGATAGACGGTAAAAAATGATAAGAATACTTCACAAAATTGTATAAAGAAGAAAGAAGTTTATCCGAAATGGACATTACTGAAAACAGACACCCAAAAACTGAAGTATTGCCATATTTAGAAGAATTTTCAGAAATCATAGTAAAACTTATACCATGAAAGGCAACAGGGATTGACTAAATAAAAAGATGAGTTGATTAAGCAATGAGGCGAAGAAATGATTCTAATTTAATAGGAAAAATATGGGAAGAACAGAATGGAAAACAGAAACATTGATCCCAATACATAAGAAGAGAAATCCGGTGGAGTGTGCAAACTACAGCGGTATTATACTTATAAAATTTTAATCTCGATAATCCGAAATCAATTAGAAATATACTCGTAGTCGCAAATTGGTGACTATCAACAAGGGTTTAAGAAAGGCATGTTTACGATAGATGCTATTCAGATATCAACTCATTCAACAAAGAAATGTTACGAACATAACATAGACAGACAGGTTAATCAGAAGCAAACTTAGTAGAAAGTGCTTAACAGAAACATCCCAGCAGAAGTAATTAGAGTTGTTATGATGACAATGGAAAAATCTGAGGCCGTGGTGATGGCAGCTGAAGGTAATTCAAAGCCTTTTAACATAGAAACTGGGGTAAGGTAAGGAGATGCATGTTTCGACTATTACTGTGTCGAATCTACTCATATTACTTTTTCAAATGAAACTAATTGTTTCTAAATAATTCCACAATATATTGAAATTATGGTCAAACTTCTAAAAAAAAAGACAATTGTTTCGATATTACTAAATATCATGATTAGAATGACAGAAGTTACATTTCATGTGATACCTATCTGATGTTCAATATTATTTTTGGCTAAACCAGGAAGTCACCTATGTTGTGATTGACTTGAAACAAGGTACGATACTAAAAATATTGAAGCTTAAATGAAATTAACTATCTCGACCCTTACTTCGTGGAATCTACTCATATTAGTGTTTTAAATGAAACTTACTGCTTCTAGCTAATTCCACAATATATTGAAAAAATGTTGAAATTTCTAAAAAAACTGACAATTGTTTCGATATTAAATATCATCGTCAGAATGACAGAAGTTACATTTCATTTGACGCCTACCTGATGTTTAAAAGTTATTTTTGGCTAGACCAAGAAGTGATTGAAACCAAAATATAGAAAAAGAAAGAATTACATATAAAAAGAATACAAGATAGGAACAACGTAGAAATTCAAGAAGAGTACAGACAACTTAATAGAGAAGTAACAAATAGGAAAAACTCAACATGGATGAATAAATGCAAATACATTGAACAACATATAGGAGGAACAAGGAGCTCGGAAGCTTGGCGAATAGCTAGGAACCTTAGAAACTCTAATAAAAAAAATAACATATTGAAATGTGTATCAAATAACGACCTAAAGGATCACTTCCAAAAACTACTACAGGAGAATAGAGACCGATTTTTACCAACACATCCAACCGAAGAAGAACAGTTACTGAACAGAATACCCATCGAGATCTCGAGTATTGAAAGAGCCATACAACAAATAAAGATTAAAAAAGCACCTGGAATTGGAGGAGTTTACCCAGAACTAATCAAGTATGGACCCAAAGAACTGTTCGAGAAACTTCGAGAGCTATTTGAAAGATGTATTAACGGCGAACCTCTTCCAAATGAATGGTTAACATCTTATATAACACCAATACACAAAAAAGGACCGAAAGACAACCCACAAAACTATAGGGGTATTGCTGTTATTTGTACCATTGGAAGGCTCTACTCCCGCATACTACGAGACCTAATGGAAAAAGAAATAGAACACAAACAACCGGAGGAACAAGCAGGATTTAGAGCAGGACGGTCCACAATGGACAATATATTCTCTCTTAAAATAGCATTCGAAAAAAGAATGCAGAGAAATAGAGAAGTTCATATTGCGTTGATCGACTTAGAGAAGGCTTATGATAGCGTGCCGGTATCGGAGATGTGGAACGCTCTAAAAGGACTCGATATTAATAAAAGTCTCATTAGGGCAATTCAAAATCTCTATAAAAATAACTCGACGAGAATAAGAAACGGACAACACTTCACATCAGCGTTTTCCACCTCCAAAGGTCTACGGTAGGGATGCTGTGTATCACCTACGCTTTTTAAAATATACCTAGACAAAGCTCTACAGAATTGGACTAAAAAAATCAAATATATGGGGCTGCAAATTGATGAAAACAATCTATATAGTCTCTATTTCGCCGATGACCAAGTAGTTATAGCTGAGGATCAAGATGACTTGAATTACATGATAAGGAAATTGAAAGAAAGTTACCAGGAGGCAGGACTGACCATCAATACAAACAAATCCGAATACTTAATTATCGGAAACGATGACACAAATAACCTAGAACTGGACCAGGACCTTATAAAAGGAGTGGGAACTTGTAAGTATTTGGGAGTTATATTTAACAAACAAGGAAACAGCCAAGATGAAATTAAAGAAAGAATTAATAAGGGAAAACAAGTCACACGATCTCTAAACTCAATACTTTGGGACAAGAACATCACTATAAAAACGAGGAAAAGAATATACAAAACCATTTTTGAAACTGTAATAACATATGGAGCAGAAGTATGGGACATTAGTACTAGAAACCGTAGTAAACTCCTATCAGCTGAAATGGATTTCCTAAGACGGAGCTGCAGAAAATCTAGAGTAGATATAATTAGGAACGAAGCAATTAGAAATATGACGAAAACAGACACAAATATGATAGAAAAAATTCAAGAAAAACAGCTCACATGGTTTGGACACACAAAGAATGGGAGAACATAGATGGCCACGATGAATACTGAAATGGGTGCCGCGAGAAAAAAAGAAAAGAGGACGGCCGAGAAGAAGCTGGAGGAACGAGATAGATGAAGCCATGGAATTGAGGGATTTGGAAGAAGACTTGTGCTTTGACCGAAAAAATTGGAAACTGGGAACGGAAAGGCGGCCTAGGCTGTAAAATAAATCCGTATATATATATAAGAAGTGACCTTGTGATTGACTTAATATATGTTAATAGAAAAAATAAGAAGATATGATATTACAAATATTAAAGCTTAGATATTATTAGCCCTATGGGGATATCCTGGATACCATTTTACCCAATTAAGATCAGTATAACTGTGCAATGATATAGAAAACCAGGAAAACTATATCTGCTGATCTTTACAATTATCACTTAAAAAGACAGTTTAAAAGTGGAGAACTCCCTAGATTTATCTGTTCATTGACGACTTCATATTATGGGTTTCTTAAGTGTCTTAAAATTAGTGTTTCAAATGAAACTCACGGTTTCTAGTTAATTCCAGAATATAATAAAAGTTATTGAAAATTCTAAAAAATTGACAATTGTTTCGATAAATCAATATTGATTTATCGAAACAATTGTCAATTTTTTAGAATTTCCAATAACTTTTATTATATTGTGGAATTAACTAGAAACCGTGAGTTTCATTTAAAACACTAATATGAGCAGATTCCACAAAGTAAGGGTCGAGACAGTTAATGTCTTAAAATTACCAAATCTTCAAGGAAATCGAGTTATTGTTCTTATTCTTGTTTCTTCATCATCATTCTGATTTTTTAAATATAGTCGCAGCAAATTTATTCCCAATGTCCTTGTTTCTCACAGCAGTGATAGCTTTTATCATGGCATCAGCATTCCAACTTTTGCGGGGCGGCATCTGGATCGATGTAGATATTTTTAATGTGCCTGGTACTAATTTATTGATTTACGAATAAGCAAAGATGAAGAACTTATCATCTTCTTATTGAAACTAATCGTAAACAGTCAGAGAAACATAAAACTTATCACAAGAAAAATACATCGCGAGGATCCTCAATTCGTACCACGGACGGATTTTCGAAACTCAAAGTTTATTGTAGTTTTATCGTAATTTTTGTTCTGATCATGAATTTGTTCCACTAGTTCAACATTTCACCCCGTTGACAAAATAATTCTCATTTTAACACTTGCATCTTCAGTAACTAATAAAAACTACCTACTTACCTAAAACTCATACTTTTTAGCAACCGCCACAAAGAAGTTCTACTTTTCGTAAACTCAGGTAACACAATGTGGAGAATACCTAAAAAAATGAATATACCAATATAAAACTATTTTTATCGTTAACACTATTAAAAATGATTCTAGACTAAAAACTCTTGCTAGAAGTAAACTGACATAAGTTTCTTGTCAGTGGCGTAGCGCAAAATTCAGGCAGGATTTTAGTCGGGGGTCCCTCTATAGATCTATGTTATTTATTTATAATAAGTTTTTCTTGAACTTATTCAAAAACGGATAATAAAGAAAAATTGATGAAAATAATATATATTCAATAACAAAAACATAAAAACAAAGATAATATAGATTATCATATAAAAAATAAATGTTCTGAATAAAAATCGAAATTTATTTGTGAAATAAATATGAATACCATACAACTTTAAAAATTATTTAACAAAAATTGATTAGCCTTCTTCTATTTTTTGTATGCAAACATATCCATCAGCTTGTCGCTGTCCAAATTTCTGGCCCCTTCTTGTTCAATGCTGAGTGGGCATATTTCGATAACATTATGAATTTATCAACAATATGGTTAGGTAAAACCTCACTTAAGCCCCTTTTTTTCTTTGATTGATAAAACTTTATAACTAATTGTATAGATTAGGTTAAATTTTAACGAGGTTACAATGCACTGAAACCTAAGGTTTATTGTGCCCCCCCCCCCTATCAGAGTTGTTCTCGCTACTACTACAGTTCGTCTTCCAGTTCCAAGGTTCTAATGAACTCTAGTATTTGGGACGGTTTCAACGATATTAGATCCTCACTCTTAGAAACTTCTTGTTCGCAGCATTTCTTACGTTGGCTTGCAATGACAAGGCATTCTAGAACTAGGTGATCCGGAGTTTCATCCTCCTCCCCACAGAATCTACACTCGTCAATTTTTGCTAGACTTATTCCCATTATGTGCTTCCTAAGGCGGCAATGTTCTATAAGAATGCCCGTGAGGAGATGTAGCTTATATTTACTGAGATCCAAATATTTTTTGGATCTAGCAGTGTCAAAGAAATGTTCCAGCCCGGGAAGGCACCGCCAGAGTGCTTCTCTTTCGGTTTCCTCTTTCTTCCGAAACTCTTTCTTATAGGAGCCTTTTCCTACACCACAGAAAGGCTCCGGGCCAATAAAAGGAGTTTGTGATCCTTTCCTGGCAAGTGTATTTGCCGCTCCATTTCCCGAGTGGCCAGGAACCCAGACTAAAGAAACCCTGTTATTCTTGCCTAATTCATCAAGTTTTCTTCAGCACTCCCATGCCAACTTTCAGTCAATGACATGGGAGCTCAATGCTTTGATAGCTACTTGACTATCAGAATGGATCGATATGTCACATTTCTGATAGTTTCTTTCTAGATTCATGCCCATGCATCTTTCGATCGAAAGTATTTCTGCCTGAAAGACGCTCGGGAAGGAGCCTAACGATAATGAATATATGCTGCCGTTCCCAACTACTCCAGCACCTGCTCCAGTGGTGGTTTTTGAACCATGCGTATACCATCTAATGGTGTTTTCTTTGCGAGTTTGGGTGGTGTATTCCCTTTCCCAGTCTCTCCTCTTATTTAGCATCGTAGTGAAATTCTTTTCGATACTTATTTTTTAATCATTTCGTCACTGATGAAATGTATTTTGTTAGAGAGGACCAGGCTCCCTGATTTTTAATACTCTCATTGCCTGAACTTTCCTCACCTATTCTAAGAATTGCCTCTTGGGTAGATATTTCTATCACCAGATGTAGAGGTGTGAGATCTGTAATGATCTCAAGAGCCCTAGTTGGACCCGTTCTTACAGCTCCAGTGACGCACACACAGGCAAGCCTTTGAACTTTGTCGATGGTCTTCCTCATGCTGTACTGACTTGCTTTTGTATGCCATACGTAACTGCTGGTCTCGCAATCTTGGTGTACATCCATCGCAGTATTTTTGGGTTACAGCCCCAACTCTTACCAGTTAGATTTCAGCACGCCTTCGAAGCTATTATTGCTTTACTAGCAGTTATTCTAACATGCTTATTCCACAAAAGCTTACTGTATAGTTTTATCTCCAGATATTCAACTTCTGATTCCCATTCTATGATTTCCCCGTTTAAAGATACGGATTTCATGGCTGGAAGTGTTCTTTTCTGGGTAAATGGAATTACTATGGTCTTGTTTTGGTTAACGTTTAGTCCCACGGACCAGCACCATTGCTCAATAATTCTGAGGTCCTTTTGTAATAAATCACACAAGGTGCTCTCGAACTTTCCTCTGACTATTAGAAGTATGTCATCAGCATAACCCATACATTCGAAGCCAAGCTCCGTGAGCCTGTAGAGCAACTCATCTACTACGAGGCTCCATAGAAGGAAAGATATCATTCCCCCCTGATTCCCCACCTGTGTCTCAGCTATCCTCGTCGTCAACAACTCATACATCCATTTAACAATGGTTTCATTTACTCCTCGGTTTTTGTGCTTCTTTGACAGATACATGAGTTGTGTTGTCATAGGTCCCAGATATATCCAGAAATGCGCACATTGCGATTTCTTTGTTGATCTAATTATATAACCCACTAAGTCATTAATAGAAGAGACGAATCTTTTTGAGACAGTTTCCTAACCTATAAATCACGTGGTAGCTGATCTGTTTCAATCAGAAATATTTAAGAAAACAGAAAAGTTTTTGATAATATGATAATTGTTAACAGTTAATTTCTCACATTGTAATCATTAATAACCATTTTTCAAGAAAGGAAAAAGCAGATTGATGTTTTTTCCACATTTACACCAACTTAATGACAAATAACCTCACTTAATGTAAGTTTTAATTTAATTGATTTAATTTTAAAAATTTAACCATTGTAATCAACTGTAGTGTCCCTGAGCATGGAAATAAACATTTTCGAATGCTCGGATTAATTAAACCGAGTATTAATTGTCTTAGATATTTGTTTTATATATTAATTTAGAAGACACCCTGTATAATACTGATTAGGTATTTTACGTGTAATTACGCAAAATAATTCGCAAACAAGGAAACGAAACAATGAAATAATTGTTATAGTTTTTAAAAATAAATTGTTTATGAAAAGTATCATGTTCTGATGTATAAACTGTGAGAACGAGCGTGTCTGTGTGTACACAGTGTAAGTGAACCAACCGTACACATACTTACATACACATACTTGAAATTTATTGCTTTCCTTCGAAAAAATCTAAGACCATTTAAGTCGGCGTGTTTAAATATTAGAAGGCCATTTAAATCTCGTTTATTAATTTGTACATTAGTTGGAAAAAAATATATTTGACACGTTTTTTTCGACGTTTTATTAAATTTTAATAGTACACCGTGTACTGTGCTCGGTGATTATTTTGAAATTAATGTTTTCCTCTCCCAAACGCATAGAATTAGTTTTACATTAATTAGATATTAGTCAGATCGTTTATTTTTTTCGTTTCATTTCAATAAATACCCATAAAAAAGTGTTCACAATACGGAGAAAAGAATAAAAATTCGTTCCTTCGATACAGAACCGAATTAGAGAAAAGGTACATCTCCTTTTCGATCAATTTTATAATAATAGTAAACAAACTCGCGTACGCTACTGCATGTGAGTATACAAAATTTAGTGATTCCTGAAGTCAAAGATAAAAAGACTAAGAGACGCGAAGAGGAAACACCATGGAAGAAAACAATACAAAAGCAAATCACAGCACTAAGAAAATATCTATCACAACTGAAAGAATCACTAAACCCAAAATTAAGTGATAAAATGCAAAAACAGAAGGTGATGCTACATAAAAAATATAACATTGAAAACAAACAAAACCATACTCAAATTTGTGAAAAATTAAAACAACAAATAGCTGTAAAATTCTATAGAATAAACAGATACACAGAAAAGTACACAACATTATCAGAACAAACAGTTTACTGAAAATTCTACAACAAAGAAATACAAGATGAAAGAACTACCTACAAAGCAAAACATACAAAAATACTGGAGAAACATATGGGAAAATACAACATAGAAGTATAGCTGACTGGATTCAGAATCAGTATGATAAATCAGCTAATATAAAAAGAATGGCATGAAATTATATTACAGAAACGGAAATTAAAATAGCTCTCAACAATGCTGCTAATTGGAAAGCTTCAGGTATAGAGGAAGGGACCCAAATGTGAGATTTTTTTTTTAAATTCGAAAAAAAATCATTACTGAACAAATTTTTATTATTATTGTACAAAATCGCTTACTTGGTGTATTAACAAAACATCGTAATCAATAATCTACAGTAAAATAGCTAGCTACTGAAGTTATTTAACTTGAAGTTTGTTTTTGTCAATTTTCCCATAAAATAAAAGGTTGCCTAACTTGAGACACACTGATGTCCCAATTTGCGACAGATTTCCTAATTTGAGATACTACTCAAAAATAAACGGTTTTAAAGATTAAAACTAACTTTTCCGCATCTGTGGCCCTGAACAATATTCTATCATAAAATTATTACTTGTATACACTTCGGGGAATGTATCATGCTAACAAACCGAAATTTCTCCCAAAATAACCAAAAATTTAGTATATCTGGATTTATAGGACCCGCTGTACACGCTCTAGTCAACTGAAAATCAATAGGGTACATTTGTGAGGCATATACAATCATAAAATTGATCAATCGTATACTCTCTGGAGGCTGTATCGTGCTAAAAAACTGAAAATTCTCCAAAAATGACAAAAATTTGGTACTTCAACTACTACCATAGCACCCGTTGTACTAGCTTTAGTGAGCTGAATATCAATAAGGTCCATCTTTGAGACGCTCTGAATAATATCCAATCATAAAATTGGTCACTTGTATATACTCCGGAGGCTGTATCGTGCTAACAAACTGAAACTTCTCCAAAAATGACAAAAATATCGTACTTAAAGTACTGTAGCACTTGTTGTATTGGCTCTGGTCAGCCGAAAATCAATAGGGTTCATTAGTGAGATGTCCTGAATAATATTCAATCATAAAATTGGTTACTTGTTGAGCTCCGGAGGCTGTATCGTGCTAACAAACTGAAACTTCTTCAAAAATGACAAAAATATCGTACTTAAAGTACTGTAGCACCTGTTGTATTGGCTCTGGTGAACTGAAAATCAATAGGGTTCATCAGTGAGATGTCCTGAATAATATGCAATCATAAAATTGGTGACTTATTGCACTCCGGAGGCTGTATCGTGCTAACAAGACATGTAAGGAAAAGTGGCCGACGACAACGACGACGACGACATACACACAGGATTTTTTTTCTAAAAACCGTTTTTTCGTGTTGTTGTTGATGGAAAACGTGAAAATAACTCAAAAAAAATTTTCAAAATTCCAACTTTTTTTGGAGTAAACCAATACTTTTCTCGCATATTAGATAGGTTGGACAGAAAAGTAAAACCCGTTTCTTCGCAGAAAGAACATATAAAATTAGGATCTTTAATTTCCCCACAATCTCCATGGGCCCATCTGCCGCAGTGAACACATTTTGCCCATAGCTCGCCATGCTTGTCCTCGAAAAATCTCCCGGAACAAAATAAACATTCAGCATCAGTTCCTTCGGATTCGTCTGAAGAGGAATTAGCCAATATAATACTGTTGTCGCTTTATGAGCTTGAACTAGAAGAAAACCGGCGTTTTTTTCTCTTCTGTTCTAACCCTGAAGTGGAAGATTGATCATGTTTTCAAACTTCTGATTTCTGTTTCCGTACAATTGCAGTAGACTTTTTTACCAGTTTCTTTGATTGTTTTTCTTTTGGTTCTAACTCTTCACTGATGTTTTTTTAGGTATAGTATTTTTCCCTTTTCTTTTTGCTAAACTACCTTGTAATTCATCTTTCCCAGCCCTAACGTTCATCTTAGTTTCTCTGGTTTTGTATTCAAGCAGAGGACAAATATCCGTGGGAGAAAAATATTCTCTCTGAGGCTTATTTGCTGAGGATGGAATTGGTGTACGTTCATTTCTTTCTGGCGTTGGTAGAGCCATTGCTTCATTTTCATTTTGGTTGCTCAGATGACCTTCCTGATGATTTGATTTTTCGGAGAGGCGTTCTTCTTGAAGGCCTATTTTGTTTACTATTACATTATGTACGCCAAAATCATGATCTCTGAAGGTGTTTCTATTCAAAGGAACTAGTCTAGTTGTTCTAAAACCATTGCACGATGTTTCCATAGTGGCAGCTCTATTGTAGGCTTTGCCAAAAATACTAGCAATTGCGTGTGGGGATACAGTACTTAAATAACAGTAGAACAAGTAGAACAGGGTCAGCAGCTGTGGGTTTTGTGAATTTGATAAAATGACTTAACCACCTTGTAAAAATATCTGATTGAACCCAACCAGAAATGTTACACTCAGCTATGGTTCCAGTTGGAGCACCAATGATTAGCTCGGACTTCATATTTTCCGTGGAAAAATGAATAATGGCGGTACATAAACTCATGCAGCATTCATACAGGTTATTACGGTGATTAGTTTACCTCTTTCTGCGGAGGTTAATGTAGAAACATGTTGTTTTCCCTTCAACGATAAAACCTTACTATGCTTATGTTGAACGATGGTAATGGCCGTTTCGTCGACATTGATTACCCTCTGTGAAGTATCTTGAAGGTTGGAATATTCTGGCTCATAGAGATCAAAAAACGCTGAGACTTTTTCGGGAGTAAAAGATTTGATACGAGCTGCAGACATGCCTTGCGGTGTTCTCATCGAATGTTGTGGATGCCTCTTCAAAAATAACCGCAACCATTTTTTCTCAGCAGATTTAATAACGCCATTAAATGGATACGGCAACTTATTCCTAATTGCTAGTTGGAATGCCATTCGTTTAATATCGCCCGACCTCAGACCAAAAAATCGTTGTTCCATGGCTAATGCATATTGAACTAGTTCGTGTTCTAGTTGTTCAGAGAAAACTGGTTTCCGGCCTAACGATAGTTTGACAAGTTCTTCTAGGCTTTTATCTGACTTTGAGTATCTTTTCACAGTGCCTTTGGGTACACCAAAAACTTTTGAGGCTTTTAGATATCCCATCTCTTTATTACGTACAGCCTTCACAGCTTTCACCATACCACGAGGATCCCATTTCTTGTGTTTTTTAGGCATCTGTAATAAAACATCAAAATATATGTAATATAAGTATTGGGAGCCTAATTTGAGATAGTCTCAATTTGAGAACCATTTGGTATCTCAAATTAGGAATTCTCGTTATAAAAATTGACAACAATATTTTAAGGTTAGTTATGAAAAAATACAGCCAATTGTAATGAGACATCATTAGGCAACACCTAAACTAACTACTGCGACACATAAAATATTTTGTTTCCACTTACGTTGACTGGAAATGCCGGTTTCTTCACACTATCAAAAAACTTTAAGGCTCAAATCGGAAGAAAAACGCACGAGCATAAAAACAAACGAACTAACGCGCTTAACGACTCCTTACCACTGCAGTCTAGTTTATTGGCGTTGGCTATTTCAAATTAGGCGCCTATCTCAAATTTGGGTCCCTTCCTCTAGACAAAATACCTAATTTCTGGTTGAAAAAATAGAAACTATTCACGAATACCTATCACAAGCATATAACAAGTTATTTGATGAATCGGTAAATATACCTTAATGGCTTATAGAAGTCAAAACACACATAATCCTGCGAACAATCTGGATAAGCAAAAAATTATAGACCTATCACCTGCCTAAATACAATGTATAAAAACAAAGCCAAATCAGATATACATCTCCCCCTAAGTTGGAATCACATGGAAAACTTTTTTATTATTAATTTTAGGAAAAAAATTTATTCTTCATAAAAAAATCTGCATTATCTAAAACCTAAAATACCGTCATCGAATATCAATTTTTTTAGTCGTATACGAGGTTTGTCAAAAAATATGAGTTTTACTCAAGAGTAAAGTACCTTTAAATTTGACAATATTGAAAAATGTTACTAAAAAAAGTTGATCAGAATTAAAAACTAAATTTAAATATGTAATATTTAACTGTAGTTACATGTAACCGATGATGCACTTACAAACAGATAATTTGTTGATAGAAAGAAATGTTGACAGTAAATTTCAAACCGCGTTATAATTGATAAGACACATAAAAATGGTAGCGTTATTAACTGATGAAGAGAAAATATAAATTGTTTTGAATGTGGGAGATTACTATAAAACACATAGAGAAGTACAAACCCCAATCAGACCAACCTAGTTGAATTATTAAATTAAATAACCTAATAAATCACATTCCACTTCCTAAAATCATTGTTGGTGACCTACAACAAGCCGTCCTTACCAAACATGGAAAATAAAAACCGCAGACTGGGGTCAATATCAAAACGAAATAGAAAATAATACCACAACCTTTGTGTATGTCAATGATGTAAATGAAGATAATAAAAATGTTAATAATATAATTTTAAACGCGGCAAATTCTCACATAGGAAAAACAATAGTATGCAAAAAACATACAGTACCTTGGTGGAACCAAAATATAGCCCAAGCATTGACCGCCAGCAAACATGCGTTTAATACATGGAAAAGGCATAAGACAAATAAAAATCTATTGAGGTTCGAAAATCTTAGAACCAAGATACCATATCTCTTACCTAAATGATCCAATAACTTACCAAGAATTTGATTTTTGTCTGAAAGAATTGAAAAATATTGCCCCAGATCCTGATGATATTCTATCTTTATTTTTGAAAAACCTTCCGTACAATGCTAAACAAATTATTTTAGAGCTCTTTATTGACATATTCCTACATGAAGAATTCCCCAGTCTTTGGCGTCAATCAATAGTCATATCTATCCTCAAACCAAACAAACCAAAAATCGACCCAGCTTCATATCGTCTCATTTCACTCACATGTGATATGTGCAAACGTCTGGCAAAAATTATTAACTATAGACTGACGTGTCATTTGGAAAATGAGAATATCCTTATACACAATCAAATCGGCTTTCGTAGAGGAAGAAGTACTGCTGACAACTTAGTAACACTCGAATCTGAAATTCGGCTTTCCTAATGGATCAAAAACTAATAGCCATATCCTTAGACTTAGACTTAGTGATGCTCGTACGGCAATGGATTGAATGGAGTTTAATTTTTTTAGCAAAGTTTTGTTGGCGGTTTTGTAGCAGATAGCTCCATAGTCCAGCTTGCCTCTTATCAGTGATTTGTATAGGCTTTTGACACAATTTAGAGATATCACATCCTAAAAACACTCCAAGAATGGAATATTCAGAGCCACATATTAGCATACATAAAACACTTTTTGAATAATAGAACCTTCCAAGTCAGAGTAAATGGCCACAAATCTTCAGTAAGACAACTAAAAAATGCCCAACTTTATTCCTTGTAGCAATGAACAGTATCGTTAAAGAAATACGCAAACCTATAAAAATCAGCTTATATGCAGACGATCTAGTTATTTATATTAGAAGCTAAAATGTAACATTAGCGTCGAAAATTTTACAATAATGCCTAAATAGCTTAGAAAATTGGTCCCTCAGAACAAGTTTCCATTTCTCACTTGAAAAAAACACATTATATGGTCTTCAGTAAAAAGAAATATTTTAATAATATAAATATTTACCTAAATGAAAAGCCAATATCCAAAGTTGATGAAATAATTTTATTGGGTCTCACTTTTGATTACCTGTTAAAATGGGCAACACATTTGGCAAATTTACAACAATCGGTGTCAACCAAGAATACATTTACTCAAGATTCTATCAAACAGTACGTGGGGTTCAGACACTGCAACCTTACTAAGTCTATACAAATCACTGATAAGAAGCAAGCTGGACTATCTACTACGAAACCGCCAACAAAACTTTGCTAAAAAAATTAAACTCCATCCAATCCACTGCCTTACGAGCATCACTAGGTGCTTTCAGAACTAGACGTATATCCGGTCTTCTAGCATTAGCAAATGAGCCAACACTGTATCTACGTCGACAAATGCTCTCCCTAAACTATGCCGCTAGAATATCAGCAAACATCTCCAACTTATCATATTCCTTCACATTTAAAAATATCACCTTAAACTTTACTAGAAACAAACCCTCAAAAAAGTTACCTCTCTACCAAAGGATCAAAAATATAAGTTATGGCAATGAGCAATTTAAACAATTAAATGTCCCTCCATGGATTATTCAAATACCATATATAGAAACATCCCTAGCATTCTATCAAAAACACACCACCACTCCCTCCCAGATACAAAATTTCTTCAATAAATTAGTATCAAAATTTTCCAATTTCGCTTTCATATACACCGATGCATCCAAAACAATTACAGGAAATGCTGCAGCTTACATATGTAAAGAAAAAAATGTGCTCTGCGTCTGCCACAAAATTGTAGTATATACACTGGAGAGGCTTTTGCTATACTCAACATCAAATGATAACAACATATTTACACCCAATCCATGAACTCATTAAAAAGGAACTTTTTAACTTGCGATATAAGAACATCTCTTTTTTATGGGTTCCATATGATTCCAACTTAGGAGGACATATTGTATATGTATCTGCAACAAAGTGTGGTCCGTCAACCTCAAAGACTAAATCCATCTTAGTCACTTTTCTCCCAATTCTGGACACTTTTAAAACCACGTTTTCTAGATACATTTTTACCACAACATCCCGGTTGACGGATTTAACGAACTTATCTTCCCATCCACTACCTGGCACTAGCCCGATTCCAACTCTCAAATATCTCTTCCAAACGCCTTTTCTTAAACCTTCGGCTGTCACTGCAGCCAACCCACAATCATTCAGACTTAATACAAGCGCCGCATAATACGAAATCCCGATTTACAAAAACCAATTCCAACCCTGCTGAGGATCAGGGGCACAATTTTTAATATCATTTTTCAAATAAATAAATAAAACAAATTCATACGGGGGATCATTTACCCGCAGCGCGTGCGGGGGATCATTTTCAGTTTTGACTATAAGGACATATTCAAAATGAAAGTTTACCAATATGAAGCCCTATATCATAAATTTTGGCAAATATTATTATGGACAGTTTAAAAAGACTTTTCTAGTAGGTAGTAATAAACAAGCAAATAATATCCTAATACATTTCGTTAAATACACACTTATTTCACTATCTATGGTTCTTTGTTAAAATATTAACCCAAATGGGAAAATAATCAATTAGGTAAATTACATTTTGACAGAATCCATCATAATTATCATAAGAAGGTGCATTATTTCAATTTTAACGAAAATAAGAAGCGATAATAGAAGACACTTTCGTTGATATGGTATATTCTTCATTCAAAATCTTTTTATCTCAGTAATGGATTTGTTTAAGTATTTTTTAATATACTTTGTTATTATAGTTTTCCTGTCAACGTCATATCTTATGCTACAATTAAATACGCGAGTTTTATAGTTTGTTGCACCTGGAGGACGATATTAATGAAACTTTTCTAGGTTCTTGTTTATTTTTTCTAAATAAGTTTGGTTCTTTATCTTCCAACTCATATAGTTCTTCGTATTCCGTATCATGGTACGTTGTTTAAGGTACATGCCACTAAGTGATAGTCACTGACTGAAACAAAGTCAATATTCTCAACGTTAATTACTTCTAAGGCTTCTGTACAAATACAATAAGGCCCAAACAAAGCTTTACTGGTAGCTATAAAGCGAATCGACTCGATCACAATAAAGATAAAATAAAAGTAATAAACTGGGATGGTGAAGCTAAAGGATATGTCTGGATAGAATTGGAAAACATAGTAATATACTCATGCTATATATCACCAAATATTACTATAGAAATGTTTGAAGAATACATCAGACAGCTAAGTAATGGTCTAAGAGGCTATCGAAAACCATTACTTATAACTGGGGATTTTAACGCAAAGAGCCCAGCATGGGGGGTGGTACAATAGACAACAGAGGACAAATTCTACTTGAGCTAATCGACGAACATGCCCTCGTTGTTCAAAATAAAGGCGAGACTCCCACATTTGTCAGAGGAGAAAGTAGATCTTATCTAGACATAAGTTTGACCTCAGAGAAAATATCCGAGGATATAATCAGCTGGGAGGTATCACATGAAGAAAACCTCAGCCTGCACCAGGACATCCTATATCTATATACAATAAACAACGAGTGTAATGATAAAGTCTCAACAATGACAGGAAAGAAAGGTTGGATCTTCTGTAAACAACAAATATCGCATTTTCTCAAAGAATTCGAGTTAGAACTTAACAAAATGGACCAAAATCTTGAAGCTGAACAAGTAATGGTTGCGATTAAGAAAGCAGCTAACTGTACTTTTAGAAGGTACGGAAGGAAGCTTAAGAGAAACTCAGTGTACTGGTGGAATGACAACATAAAGGATATCTGAAAAAGTACATGACAAAGAGGAAACTAACAAGAGCCAACAAAAATCGACACATGAGTGAAACAGAGACAAATCTTAGTGTTTTAAATGAAACTCACTGTTTCTAGCTAATTACACAATATAATGAAAATTGTTGAAAATTCTAAAAAATTGACAATTGTTTCGATAAATCAATATCATCGTCAGAATGAAAGAAGTTACCATTTAGAGAAAAATCTATTAACAGAGGACTATAAGGAAAAATGTGCCATACTAAAGAAAGCCATAAACAACACCAAGCAGCAAGCCTGGAAAAAATTGTGTGATGAGATTAATGAAAATACCTGGGGGGAAGGATATAAAATACTAATGAAGAGGATGGCTCTGCAACCTAAAATTAACCTAACCAATGATAGGAAATTTGAAATTGCACGCGAGCTCTTCCCAGAAGATACAATTCAGAGCTGGGAAGAAATAGAAGTTACACAAGACGACATTCAACTCTTTACTGAAAACGAATTGATAGGCGCTGTAAATAAACTTAACCTACGGAAAGCACCAGGTCCAGACAAAATCACAAATGAGATGATCCAAGTCATAGTGAAGGAATACCCTAAGCACTTTTGAAAGTAATGAATAAACTTATAAGAGATGGAAGCTTTCCCGAGATATGGAAAAGGGCAACATTAGCACTAATAGAGAAACCAAAGAAAAATTAGCAAACGGGAACGAAATATAGACCAATCTGTTCACTGGACGGCATGGGAAAGGTAATGTAGTATATGATCGCATCACGAATAAATCATGAACTAGAACCAGGTCATGAGTTGTCCGAAAACCAATATGGCCTCTCTACAGTTGACGCCATGATAAATATAAAAAAGAAAATAGAGTCTATTAAGAAAAGTTCCTTTCCGAATCGAAGCCTGTGTATTCTTATTACCTTAGATGTTACAAATGCGTTCAATACTGCGCGGTGGAATATCATTATGAGGGAACTAGAGTTGAGAAAAATAAGCCCATATATAAGAAAAATTATTCGAAGCTACCTAAAAAACAGAGTCTTACTGGTAGGAGAAAAAAGTTTAGATATCACGATGGGGGTTCCACAAGGCTCCATCCTAGGCCCACTGCTTTGGAATATCTTATACGACCACATAATGAAGCTGAAACTTCCAGAAATAGTAGAAATAATAGGATACGCCGACGACACAGCAGTCTTATTTGAAGAAAAAATGAAACGGCTCTCATTTCCAAACAACTGTTGCACTTGCAAGAATTGCTGGAGAGATTGTAGAAATAGGCCTGAAGTTAGCTATTGATAAAACAGATGTAATACTATAAAGAAGACGTGAGCTCACAAATGTGATAATTGAAATAGATAACTTGGAAATTAGTAGTAGTGAAAATATAAAATATCTAGGTGTAATTTTTAGTCGCAACAATAGCATGAGGAATCACATTTCTAAAATAACCGAAAAGGCTGAAAAAACCCTTGTCTCCTTAAACAGATTAATGCCAAAGATATGGAGACCCACTTCAAGTAGACGAAGGATCCTTGTATCCGTAATATTGTATTCTGCACCAATATGGGAAAATCCAGTTAAAAAGTCACACATCAAGGGTTTGGAAAGATTGCAAAAACATATATCAATTAGAGGCTGCGGAGCATATCGTACGATTTCAACTGATGCGGTCCTGGTAATAGCAGGCATCATGCCGATAGATCTTATGATAGATGAGAGGACCAAAATCTTTTTTGAACCAGAAAATAGGAATATTATGGAATATGACACCCAACAAAAGTGGGTTAATAAATGGAATATCCAAAATGGAAAAGCGATATGGACTAAACACCTCATCAAAGATTTAAAAAAATGGATAAATAGAAAACACGGAGAGGTCGATTTCTATCTAACGCAATTTCTGAGCGGTCATGGATGTTTTGGAGAATACCTGAAACAATTTAAAATAGAAGAAACTGCTGAATGCTTCTTATGCATGAGTGAAGTAGATTCGGTAGAACATACTATTTTCTTTTGCCCAAGATAGGAACAACAGCGACAGACCACAACGTCATTGCTTGCACAACACCTCTGCACAGGAAATATCATAGACGTAATGCTGGAAACAAAAGAGATTTGGGATATAGTTACACAAATATATTGAGTCAAAAAGAAAAAGAGCAAAGGAACCACCTGAACCCTCCCTGAAGGGAATGGGTGGATGTACCTAAATTTTTACATACCATCAAATAGATCTTCGCCCCATGATGTAATGAATATTGCGGTTCCAAGGGCTCTACCATATGATCAGAAGGGCCACTTGTTTGGTTAGCTTAGCCGCCAACTATTTCCTTCTTTACAAAAAAAACAATTACAACTTGTTGTAGTTCAAAACTTTGACCAATTTCAATTATTCGTTTGCTTAGTTTAGTTGATGGTATTGACAATAGGTTCATATTAAAATCGCCAAGGCGGAAAGTGTAGACAAATTTGTGGTTTATTGCCACCATTCATCAAGAAGGTTGAGTTACCAATTTTAAAACTAATCCATATTTGTACAGATAACTTATTTTCAAAATGAATTATTTCAGAAAATAAGTTTTATGTGAACATCTCCATCTGACTTGTTTTGACGGTCATGTCTGTAGAATTTGTAGCCGGAAAGATTTATTAATGTATCGCTCATATTTTCACCTAACCATGTCTCAGAAACTGTTATTTTGTCGTAAATATTACGAATAATGTCTTTAAAATTCGCATTACTGATTGTGTTTAAAGACAAACTTTGATAACCATTATGATAACAAAGGGAAAGAAAAAATCAGTAGGTAGCTAGAAGAAGAAAACACAAGTTAAATATAAAACCTAAGAGAAAGAACAAGTTTTAAAAATATTGTAACGAGTTACCTTCACAGAAATATGCATTGAGAGATATCTCAACATGAAAGAAGAATATCTGGCATCGAAGAAGTGGTCCAAAAGCTGCAAAAAATCGTCTCCTATCCGCCAAAGTTTGGAAACAGAGACAGAGAGCACAATCTACTGGTAGAGAGCATCCGGACCTCGACGGAGCAGATGAGGCCAAAGCAAGAATGAAGCCACCAATATTTGATGGCAAAACTTTCTGGCCTAACTATTTCAAGCCATTCAACGCAGCGGGTAGCGCCAATGGATGGTCCTCCAGAGCTGTAGTTTTGACCGATGCCTTGCAGACCCTCCATTCCGACGAGTACGAAGACTTCGACCAACTGGTGAAGCACCTGGAGATGAGGTATGGCGAAGTCTACCAGTCCCGGCTCAAGAACATACGACAAAAAGCTGCTGAATCCATCCAGGAGTTCGAAGCGGAGGTTTCAAGAATGATATGTTTGGCCTATCCTTCAGTTAATAAAAATATTTTGGAATGTCGAGCTGTTCAGGCATTCATACCTGTTACTGTGAAGCAAACCCGTTACAAATATTCTACAGTTAATGAAAGAATACAAATCAATACAGATATTAATCAATAAGAAATAAGAGTTTATAGATAAATTTTTATGGTTGTTTCTGGAAATTATCTTGTTCTGAGGGGGGGGGGGGGTCAAGCTTGAGCAACCGACGAGTTGAGGGCTCACTTCTTGCTTCCAGTTCTGAATCAGAGCTGCTATAAATTACAATTTGTTGAAACTCATAATTTGAATCTCGTATAGTATCAAAAATTATCAAGATTATGAACCCTGTTTTCTAATTTGTGCGACAAGCTGTAAAACTGAAAAAATACATAAGAAATTTTGAACCAATTGTAACTATTCAAATGTTTCCCATTCTAATCGGGGACATTCTGTATTCGATTTATTTTTGATATTATATAATGTATGCTTAGGTCAGTTCAATGAAATTTTTATTTATAAATATATTCGTAACGTAATACTATACATTGTTTAAAAGATGTAAATATTATCGAAATAATGTCGTAATGGTCCTAACCATTCCTAACACCCAAAAGGAAATGAAACGTTATGCAAATATTACTACCAATTCGTTATAAACAAAACAAATTGTTTCTGTTACAATTATTTTATAGAAATATGAGAGGTTCGTAAATAAATCCACGTTGGGTATCCGAAAACCTTAGTTTACACAATCTGACATATTTTGTTGAAGAAAAAAAAATTATACTGTTGATAATTATGGAAAAAATCCTTATTTCTCCTTCAAACAAATGAACTTTATAAAATCGAATGTAAACATTTGTACTTAAATTTTTTAAGTATTGAAATATTTTTGAAAAAAAAAATTATTATTTTTTTGACATGATCTCTTGAAAATTCACAAAAATACGAATGTGTGCAAGAATCTAGTTTATATTTTAGCTGCATTTTAACATGACGAAAATTATCAAGAATATCATGTTTCCCTTATTTTGCTGTTATATTCTTAAGCCTTACACTGATACATTTAATGATAATAATAAGAAGAAAATATTAGTGTTTTAAATGAAACTCACTGTTTCTAGCCAATTCCATAATATAATAAAAATTGTTGAAAATTCTAAAAAATTGACAATTGTTCGATAACTGAATATCATCGTCAGAATGACAGAAGTTACATTTCATTTTATGCCTACCTGATGTTTAGTAGTTATTTTTGGCTAGACCAAGAAGTGACCTAACTTGTGATTGACTTAATATATGTTACTAGAAAAAAGAAGAAGATGTGATATTACAAATATTGAAGCTTAGATATTATTAGCCCTATGGTGATATCCTTAGAGTTGTTTGTAAAAATTGTAAATATGGGTTACCATTCAAATTTGCTGGTAATTGATTGGACCCAACAAACTATCTCCAAAGATACCGCACCAAAGATTTATCTTAACTCGCAATAAAATATCATCCTCCTAATCCACAGTTCTAATTTTCGGTCGTCCCATACCACTGTTACGCCTACATTGTCCAGTTTCTCCTAATCGACGAAAAATATTGCTTAAACTTTGTTCTTTTGGATTGAACTCTGTTTGGATACATTTGTTGATATCTGCGAGCAGCAGCAACACAGGAATATCTAATTTTCGTTTACATAAACACAAAACACCCGGGTTGGACTCAATAGGTTCAGATACAGTGAAAATCATATGTGATAGTATATGTAAACAAATATGTCATTTGTAAATATAGTTTTGAGAATACGTATGTTCCTCAGTTCATTCAAAAAAACCAAAATTAAACCAATTTATAAGAAAGGTAACAAATTGGAATGTTTGAACTAACTATAGGCCTATAATTTTAATTTCCTGCCTTGCAAAGATAATAGAAACAGTCATCAAATCACGTTTGTGTAAATTCCTAGAAAAATATGATATCCTCTCCCCCTGTAATACGGGTCCAGAGAGGCTAGGTCCATTCAATATGCAATAGCGACTCTTACTCCAAAAATATATAAATCACTTTACGAGTGAAAACCGCACCTTTGCATCTTCGTGGACTAGGTTAAAGCTTTCGATACCGTAAGCCATGAGAAACTAATTGAGACACTAGAGGAACTTGGAAAGAGAGGTTGAAGAGTTATTTGGCGGAAAGAAGCCAATATTTAGATTCAAAACCATCAAGTATAGTGTACCACTGCGCTAGATTCCTGTCTTTTCAAAATTTACCCGAATAACCTTTTTTTCCTTGATATCGAAGGCCAGATTGTAAGCTTCGCAGATGATACTGCTGTTTACTATAACGCGAATGATTGGACAAACTTATTCGATAAGACACAAGCAAACTTTTCAAAAATAAAAGAATGATTTGACTCTAGGAAATTAACCATCAACTTTGATAAAACATATTACGTGTCCTTCAGTATACAGAAAATTAATTTCCAAGGATTCTCCCCACTCTCGCCAACAAACCTAACAATAACTTTTTCAATACTACCGACCACTATAACTAACTACTTGGAACTGATTATCGACTGCAATATAAAATGGGACCACTCTATTAAAAAACCTAACAGGAACATTACGTAGTTTTCTTTACTTATTCAGGCACTACAAAATTATAGTAAATATTGAGCAGTTGAAGTCTATCTGTTACGCCTTAGTTGAAATACTACTTTGGTATGGTTTAATATCATATATCATCAATGATAATCCTACAAAAAGGGATCTTAAAAATCATTTATGGAGAAGACAAAAGATTTCCCACAGTAGAACATTTTGACATATCGCAAGTCCTTTATATAAAGAACTTTACTTTCAGTGTGTAATAAATAAAGAAAAATTTACCAAAAACAAAGAATAAGTACGTTACAAGAAATAATCCTCTTGCTTTATACATTCCAAAAGTGAACAGAACTCTGACCTTGAGAAGTCATGTCTATCTCGGTCCAAAATTGTACAATAGAATTCCCTTAGAAATTCACGAGATAAACTCACCTGCATTGTAAAAAAAATGGCTGCAAGCTAATACAATTGTCTCACAGATCCTCTTAACATACGACGGTATTATCTATGAAATTGAAATACCTTACCTTATTCTATATTTTTTAGCTGTCCATCAAAATATGTGATCTCAATACATCAGGAAACCAAAAATAAAATTTTTTTCTACTTCCGTTACTGAAACCGAACTTTGAACACGGGTTGGACATGCACAAAACGACTCTTTAAACACTAGTGTTTAAAATGCGAAAAGTCACATCTCGTTTATCTTTTGTTTTTTAAACGTCAAATCAAGTGTATCTTTTGTATGTTAAATTTCATGTTCCGTCATAATTTTGTTATTCTGCGTCATTTGATTGGTCAGTCAGCTGTCAGCCATCGTCCGTCATGTAATGAATATAATTCAAATATAATATAATTTTTTCTTTCCCACGGGCGAAGAAAAAGTATAGTAAGCACCTCGTGTTAAAAACGTCTTTAATCACTCGTTTCACAAGGAACTCGTTCCGCTTCGCTCCACTCGTGCCTAGTAAAGCTCGTGACTAAAGTAACCTTTTTGACACTTGGTACTTAATATACTATTAAAATTCATTTAAGTAAATTGTTTACCACTTTTATTAGCTTGTAAATATTTATACAGTGATGGGCATAAGTGTGGAACCAAGTGAATATCTCTGGAATGGTTAAAGATAGCAAAATGAAATATGGTATGCATATATTACGCAAAAAGGTGCACCTTTGAAAAATATTTTGATAACCGTTCCACTTCCGGTTATACCGGAAATGGACAACTACATCGTTATTTTAAATGGAACACCCTATATATTAATGGATTTTTGAAATCCATCTAAAATTTAAGGGCACTTTTGTATGAAATACGTTTTTCCAAGAATGGGTACTTTTTGAATTAATAATTTTTTCAGAAAAAAATTGACCTATGACCTTTACAAAGTATATTTGTACGAGCAAACGCTTAAAGAGTCGTAAACTGTTTCTGTAGGGTGACTACTAGGTAGGTCAAAGGTATTTGAATATGTGTTGAAAAACTCTTCATTATATACAGGGTGCGCATAAAAAGTTTATATATTTGAACTTTGAAAATTTATGTTTTCAAATCGTTATATCTAAACCTAATAGTTTTGAAGATATTGCAAACTTTCACATTTCTGCCATACCTCATTTTTTACTACTGATATCAATGAAATTTAAAAATAATTGGGGGTTCCTGAAGAACTTTGATATTTACGAAGTTCAACTTTTGAAACTTTTTATGCGCCCCCTGTATACAATGAAGAGTTTTTCAACACGTATTCCAATGCCTTTGACCTTCCTAGTAATCACCCCACAGAAAATTTTTACGATTCTTTAAGCGCTTGCTCGTACAAATATAATTTGTAATAGTCTACAAAGGTCAATTTTTTCCATAAAAAATTATTAACTCAGAACGTATCCATTTTTGGAAAAAGTATTTCATACAAAAGTGCCCTAAAATTTTACATAGATTTCAAAAATCCGTTAATATATAGAGTGTTCCATTTAAAGTAACGATGTAGTTGTTCATTTCCGGTTTAACCGGAAGTGGAACGGTTGTCAAAAGATTTTTCAAAGGTTCACCTTTTTGCGTAATATACGCATACCAAACTTCATTTTGCTGTCTTAACCATTCCAGAAATATTCACTTGGTTCCAAACTTATGCCCGTCACTGTATTATCTCTAATAGTACTCTGTATGATTTTAATTGCTATGTCTAATTAGAAGTTATTCGTGTAGACTTAAATTTTGGCTTTCCGATTCCGTATTGGTTTCATTATCAGTTTCGGTATCTTTGGAACTTGTTAGCTTATTTTGGAAACTACTCATCAAATATTTTAACTAAACTCACTCTTCTGGAAAATCGGGACTCAAATCGTCGCTATAGAGTTCAAGAAGTTTTTGAGCACTAGAGATTATTTCTTTGTCAATAGCTATTATTAAATTAGTCAAGAATCCATATTTTTCTGATATTTTTTCATATGAACATTTTCTTCTGTTAATTCCGCTACCATTGTACCCATAATACATTGATTTTAAAATTATTTGATCCTTGAATAAATATGACGGCATTCTCCCTTGATTCTCCACTGACAGTTTTCATAGTTTTTTTTCTCACCAATAGTTTCATAATACTGGACATTATTACTTTTCCGCCCAAACTATCTATATGCGAGAAAAAAAAAGTTGGAATTTTGAAATTTTTTTTGAGTTATTTTTACGTTTTCCATCAACAACAACACGAAAAAACGGTTTTTAGAAAAAAAATCCTGTGTGTATGTCGTCGTTGTCGTCGTCGTCGTTGTCGTCGGCCACTTTTCCTTACATGTCTTGTTCAGTGGCGGCTCCTCCATTAGGTCATTGGGTAATTTAAAAAAATATTTAAATAGATATACAAAAAAATAAAATATACCTACTATACATATAGTATAGTATTAAATTTCTCTTAAATAAAAAATAAAATTTACCTAAAATGTTTCAAGACAACCGTGTAAACATTATTTCGCAGCAAGTACCTACATCTCTGCGAAATTCAAAATAGCAAAACGGGCTGGTGTCCATCGATGACCTCAACGCGTTAAATGGGGACGGAATCTGCCGAACGTTGACAATCTTCGTAACGTGAAAGAAACACGCCCGAAGTTTAGATGTGTTGGGTCAAAAGCCCGTGTTAATATCGATGATGAATTGACTTACGTCGTTCGATTATTACACGCTCAGAAAAGAGATGAGTAGAGGGGTTGGCAGGCTTCGCTATATTTTGATTTAAAGGAGATCATTTTGAAGTCAAATATGATTTGTGTTTTGATGTAATAAGTTGTTATTGTTATTATTTTGATTTTTGATTCGTTTTTTTAAGGGGTTGTGTTTTAATTATTTGGTGTTATTTTATTCTACGCCTTTTATCATGTCTGTAGTGCAAATGGTTCAAAATTTGAGAACGAAAAGTGAATTAAATTTTGAAAAACTATTAAAACTAAAGGAAGGTGGTCGTCCTCTTCCAGATTTAAAAATTAAACAGACTAGCAAGGACAAGAATAAAGAAGTTTATCGCAATTTTCGCAGGTCTATGTATGATTTGTCTGATTGGATTTGCGGATGTGAAGTAAGTGATGCATTTTACTGTTTCGTTTGTCTGCTTTTTTCGAATAATTCTTTATGGTGTAAAAACGGTGTCCAAAACATTTAAAAGAGAAAATAAAAAAATATACTTTATCGGCAGACCATATGAAATGTGCCATGAGTTTTGCTACAATCGGTACTGTGGATATTCGTTCTCAATTAGACAATGCTTACCTATAGACAATCGGTAAGAATTTTTAATGAAAATGTGTCGAAAAACAGATATACTATAAATAAAATAAGCGACTCGTTTAAAATGTCAATTCAAAAAGTCACAGACCATATTTTATTAAAAGAAATATTTCCCGAAGCACTTTCATCTTCTTCAACACTTGGTGCAAAAAGACCAAGGAAAAATGAAGACTCAAAGCGCCAAGTGGCTTTAGAGGTTTGCGACATAATAATTTCTGAGATTAACCACCGCTTTAGTTTCAGTGATCATTTAGTGATTGCCCAGTTATTTTACAGCGACCAGCTCGAACAATATAAAATTAATTTTCCAGATCATATTGTTAAGTCAGTAAGAGAAAACTTTTCTAGTATTAATGACTTAAAACTAAAAACTGAACTTCAAGTTATTTATGAACGCGACGATTTTAATAAGAGTTCAGGAGCTGTGCCAATGTTGCAATTGTTTATGAATAACAATCTCTCGGAAACTCTAAAATTGTTGACTATTTTATGTACATTACCAATGACAACTGTAGAAAGCGAAAGATGTTTTTCTACATTAAAAAGAATCAAGACATTTTTGCGTAATACTATGGGACAGGAGAGATTGTCACAGATGAACCCTATTGATTTTCAGCTCACCAAAGCCAGTACAACGGGTACTATGGTACTTGAAGTACGACATTTTGTCATTTTTTGAGAAATTTCAGTTTGTTATCACGATACAGCCTCCGGAGTTCAACAAGTCACCAATTTTATGATTGAAAATTATTAAGGACATCCCACTGATGAACCCTATTGAATTTCATCTTACCAGAGCCAATACAACAGGTGCTACAGTATTTTAAGTACGATATTTTTGTCATTTTTGGAGAAGTTTCAGCTTGTTAGCACGATACAGCTTCCAGAGAGTAAACGATTGATCAATTTCATGATTGAATATTGTTCAAGGTGTCTCACAGATGTACCCTATTAATTTTCAGTTGACTAGAGTGGGTAGAGCGGGTTCTATAGATCCAGATATACTAAATTTTTGGCTATTTTTGGAGAAATTGTCTAGGACTGGTAAATTCTTGGAAGAATAGCCGAGTTTTTAGCCAGATTTACGACCGAGTGATAATTCTAAATTGGAAAAAACTTAATTTCATAACTTGAATATCATAAATTATTCCTAGTAACAAGATTAAATCATCTTATCAGTAGTGGAAATCGAGTAGAGCTATGACGTTGAAAATAGTTGCGCAGAAGTAAACGGCAACAATGCACACAATTATTAAAGTGAGACCTGAAAAAGTCTGTCTGATGGTACCACAAAATGGGTTTGCATCTTATAGCTGAGGAGAAGTAGGTTAAAATAGTTATTTGTAAAACAAGTGTCACAATGACTCGTTTTGTAGTACGAGTGAAGTTTGCCCAACGAACCGCGAAGCGGTGAGTTGTGCAAATCACGAGTCCTACAGAAAGTCATTGTGGCACAAGTTTTACACAATATTTTTTATAATTCGCATTTATTTAATTATTTAAATAAAATAGAATTTCATATAATCCCTGTTTTTAAACTAGGAGGAGTGGTTTGAATTTAAGTTGGCAATTCTGTAGATTCCTAATTGGTCAGATCACAGATGGTTTTATTCAGCACGTCTGACTTTTGACATATTATAACCGAATACTTGTGTAAATTGTAAACAAACTTTCATTTAAGCAAACAGAGGATGATTATTTGTTTAAAAAAGAGCTTCTTGGTATATGCTCTTGCGATCTACTTATATTATATCATGAATAGAATTATTTCTGTAATACATCTTCACATAGATATCTGGTAATTTATCCCAAAAATCGAACGTTTTGTATACCTATATATTGATCCTATACAATATAAAAATAAACAATTGACAAATCATTAGTGTTGCCCAAATGCAAGAACTAGACGAGACTTAGCCAGTCTTGGTCTTGGTCTTGCGCCAATACACCTGGTCTTGGTCTTGGTCTTGGTATTGCGGTCCCAGTCTTGGTCTTGGTCTTGGTCTTGCAGCAAGAGTCTCGCAAGTCTCGCAATTAGGTATTAGCCTATTGCTATTTATTAAACATGGTTAAAACATATAAAACACAAATTAAAGACATTAACTTGACTGTATTTTAAAGAACATTATCTGTCTAGAAAGAAATTGATAGACCCTCACCTCATATTAATTCATTTTACCAAGAATCAATACAATTTACTGAATTTACCATTTATTTAAATAAAAATACAACACAAGTTATATTAAAGAACACTACAGAATATCTTTGACATTACTGTTACTTTATATTCATTCTTTGACCAAGAATTAATACAAAGTAACCATCTGGCTGACTCATCACTTAACCTATTTCTATGTTTTCTAATTACTAATGATGCTTTATAAAATAATCTCTCTGTAGGTACTGAAGTTGCAGGTATTGAGAGGAAATCACGGGCCATCTTCGATAAAGCCGGATACTCTGTCTCATGCGTCCTCCACCACTCTAAAATGTCTTCGGAGCTGGCGGCTCTGGGTTTACTTAGGTACTCCTCCAACTCCAATTGAAATAAATACTATTTTTTATAGTCCATTATCTTAGATAGCCGCAAATCAAAGGATGCCGCATGTCATTGTAGCGTCCTGCTTTTCGCTCTTATTATTATAAGTTAGATTTTAAATTAGTTTGTGTTTTTCGGCCTGTAACTTTCGAAATATTAAGAAAATAAACATTTTCTCGGTAACATACTACATATAATTTTATTACACTTTATTCTATATAGTTTATTTTTCGTTTTTATTATTTTCATTTTATTTATTGTCATACTATATTTAATATATTATTTTTTATTTACTTATTCGGACTGCGTAAATTCCCCCTTCAACTAAAATGCACTGATTTCATTTATATCTGTACTTTACGTGTTCCTATTTTCTGCCTATTTTATTCTTCAAAATTTTATGTACTAGTACTTTCTTTTATTTTGTTTCGTTTGTTTTCTACGTGTCAATTTCTTGTATTATAAACTAAGCCTGTCCGCTCCCTAAAACGACACTCAGTACTAACTGCAAGACGCAAGAGTCTCGCAGGCTTAGTCTTGTTCTTGCTCAAATCTTGCATGGTCGGTCTTGGTCTTGGTCTTGCCTAAAATTACGCGGTCTTGGTCTTGGTCTTGGTCTTGCAAAATGCAAGAACAAGACCAAGACTGCAAGACCAAGACTGATTTTGGGTAACACTACAAATCATTGATAAATAAACGTTAGCGTACTTTATTCATTAATATTTTTAATATATAAAATATTCTAATTTACCTTTAATATAATAATTTGCTAGCTAGAACAACGCTAGACCATTTTATTTATAATTTGTATCAAGATTCAAGTCAAATGTCACATAAAAATATAACTAAATTCAAAATAACCAACTGTACACTTAAAATTACTATAACAGTGTTCAAAGAGCTTCATTGTGACACTGTAACCAATGTTATAATGAAGTCTCTTTTACACGCGAATTGTAAAAAGTTAGTTTTAATCTTTAAAACCGTTTATTTCTAATGAAGTTCAAATAACCTACCAAAGATTCGTATAATTTCACCACGAGAAGTACGTCCCTCGTTAAGTTCTGTATAATATGTTTTTTTGGTTTTATCAAATTTAGATAGAATGTCGTTCCACACTACCAATAATACACCAGTCTCTAATTTCTCCATATTTTTAAGTAAACCACTGGCATGCAGTTTAGTAGCTGCTCCCTGGTTTTGACATTAATAATTTGCTCTACGCAATTTTCAAAACAGTCATAACCATTATACAAGGCTTCAATAGCATCTGTTCTTGCTGACTATCGAGTAGTAGATACTCTTTTTGGACAAAGCTTCGATTGCAGTTTTGAAAGAGAAACTAGAATAATTTCCCAACGATGTATGGAGACACAAAAAAATGTATATAAATCGTTGAGAAACATACAAATTTTGTTGCAGCAAAGACAACACTCTGCAGTACATTTACCAACTAAATTGAGCGAAGAGGCAGCAGACGGGATGTAGAATACTAAATTATTGAGTGCTTTGATTCGCTGTTGTAGACCAGAATACACCCCAGATATATATTCTTGGCATTATCGTATGCAATTATTAATATCTAATTTTAAATCATTCAATGTTTTTACTATAGCCTATTCCATATCGGAAGCTTTATGTCCAACTCTACTCATGAATTTAAAAACTGTTCAACAATATCTGGCAGTATATAACGAAATAAACTTACCGACTTAAAATTCGATCCATTCAAAATAATGATTTATTTAAAAATGCTCTTACTTTCAAATGCGGAAGCTGATTTATTTGAATTTTTTAGCAACTTTTAGATAAAATACTGTAGTTTTAAGATTATTATTCGGACATCTAAAAGTAATTCAGTATTCGCTGGATATACAGGGAGGAAAAGAAAACAAATTTTTCCTCTACTTTTGACACACCCTGTAGGATAATTCTGCTAGTAGATCTACACACAATTAACTTTATCACGAAGACTGATTTGTTTCCAACGTTTTGTTTTTTTATTTATCCCGATATCTTAATTTGTTTGTAGAATGTGACGGTTTAAAGCAGTGGTTCCCAACCTTTTCTGGACCACCGCCCCCTATAGAAGAGAACAAAAATTTCACCGCCCCCTCCCCCCCCCAGTCGCTGGTTAGTCCAAAGTAGTTAATTTTATTTGAATATCATCTGTACCGTCCCGATTGATCTGTATTCAGCTTTAATTTCAGTTAATGTCTAAATTTTATTTTAGAGGAATGATGAAGTAGACATTTATTAAACGACTACCAAATGTACAATAAAATTGTTTATTAAACTTTTAAATATAAACACAGAATCAATAAGAAATACAATCACAATAGAAATAAGAAATGCAATACAATAACAAATACAAAATTAATCATAAAGAAAAAATCGATGAGACGGTTGAGACTGGTGGAGTGTTACCAGTTTGTTAATATCGGTTTCCAATTTCGTTAACATCAATCGCAGATCGCCACATTCAGTGATGTGTAGTCTGTTCCTCTTCTTTGACAGCAAATCAGTTACTGCACTGAATGCACGCTTAGCCATATAGGACGAAGGAAATGCAATTAACAACTTCTGTACTATTGTCCACAATCCAGGATAGAGAACTGGTATCGGTTTTTGAAGCCAGAACTCTTGATATCCACGTTTGAATTTTACTTTCAGTTCTTCGTTAGTTGTAAGTTCTAATAGCTCATCTTCCAAATTTGATGAGCCTTCAGTATCTGTGTTTGCGAAAGGATCTATAACCCAACTTGGTATTTCCATGTTTAAAATATCTTGGAAACGCTCTGTAAAATCAACATGAAGAACTTCCAAGTGGTGGCAGTAAGTAAGTAAATCTTCCGGTTTTGCAGACACTGTTGATAACGTGGGAAAATGGTTGTACTCACCTCTACCAAGATTTCTTTTGAATATAAGAAGTTTACCTGCAAAAGCAGCTATGACGTTTTTAGTTTTAATTAAATTTAAATCATCACCTGGCAATTGTAGATTAACTTGATTATAGTATATTACGTAACGTGTGTTGTAAGAAGCATTTTACGCACGAACGGAAAAGTTACGCACGAAGCCGCGTAGCGGCGAGTGCGTAATTCCGTTAGTGCGTAAAATGCGTTACAACATGAGTTACGTACTATACTTTACCTACGACCCACTTGTACTTGTGTTCATAAAGCTTATTAAGGTATTTAAAGTACAAGTAAAAACGTACATCCTCGATGCCCAGTCAAGTTTTATAAAAGTCGCTCCTCGATGCCCAGCCAAGCATCTTAGAAGTTCACCCTCGATGCCCAGCCAAGTTTCGTAAAAGTCCGTCTTAAGTAGTATTTATTTTTATTAAAAATATATGTAGAATTACCGGAATTGCATAAAATAGCGTTTACACCTCTCGACTAAAGTTACATTAATCCTTTAGGTGGATTACTTCCCTTAGGAATCAAACACCACCCGCGGGATTAAATGTGCCACTTTAGTCGCTTGGTGTTTAATATACTATTGTTTACTAATATGAGATACATTCAGACAACTGCATGATGCGGATTTAATGAAACGGAACCAATTATCATATAATTCCAAATAACTGTTAGTATTAAATGCAATCTCATATCTAATAAATGTTATCTACTATTTATATATAGAATAAAATTCAACGTCAAATATCTAAGTAATATATTTTGAATAAATTGGCTACATCTATTGACAGTTGCTAAGTGGTTGCTATGGAAGCCGTGCGATTTACTTTACAGCCGTGCGTTTTGTTTTACCGTGCGTAATAGATGTCTTACATTGATTGCCGACTGTGTGTTTTTGACTACTTACAGGGGTGGTAGTAGGTAAAATACTTTAAACAGGTCCGTCAAATAAGCGATGTCATTTTTTGACGTAATCAGGGTTTCGCGCATTTGTTCGTTTTCTTCAAGAAATTCCAACACAGAGTCAAATAGATTGAAAAAACGATTCAGACAAACACCTTTAGAGAGCCAACGTACTTCTGTGTGCAGCAGCAAGCGATTGTAGTCTTCATCATTTTTATTGGAAAGCTTATGAAACAAACGGTCATTCAATGAATTGCTTCTAATGATATTGATTGCTTTAATAACGTTATTGAGGGACGCATGCAGACGTTCATTTAATTTTTTTGCAACCAAATGCTGACGGTGAATGATACAATGTACAGCGAGTACATTTGGCACTGCATTTCTCAAATGTGCTATGAAACCCTTATGACGCCCGGTCATTACTGGAGCACCATCAGTAGCAGCAGACAAAATATTGCTAATAGGAATTTCTTTCTCTTGAAAAAATTCTTGCATGATATTAAATATAGAATGTCCCTTTGTATCAGATTCCAAATTTTTAGCAAATACTATTTCCTGATGCATTTTTTCTTGTTTTATAAATCGTACGTATGATAAGAGTAGAGCTTCGTTACTTGGTAGAGTTGATTCATCGAGTTGAATGGAAAATTTGCAAGTCTTTAGGTAATCGCATAATGATATTTCAACGTCATTTGCCATTTCATCTATTCTTCTTTGCAGGGAATTATTACTGAGAGGAATTTTTTTAATGATATCAAATGGTGTCTTATGATGGAGAACAGTTTTTAATATCTCTTCGACTGCCGGCAAAATTAATTCCTCGCCAATGGTGTGTGGTTTTCCTGACTTTGCGATTAACAATGAAACGTTATATGAGGCTCGTAGTCCATCATCGTCTCGTTTAGAAGATGATGCAAAAAGGTTTGATATAGTTGGCTGTTTTAAATATTGTTTTTCGAGTTCTTGATAATAGAATATATCTTTGTTCTTCTTATCAGGATGCATTTTATGTAAATGCTCTTGTAGCCTAGAAGGTTTCATAGCTTCATTTGAAAAAACTTTTCGGCAAATTAAACACATAGGTAATGATTTGTTTGTAGAAGATTCCGCAAATCCATATTTTAAATATTCAATACTGTATTGCCGGCATTTCTTTTTTAATTTAGAAGTAGATTCAGCCATTTTCATACAAAAATTGAATTCTCAATAGTTAGAAGTAGATTCAGCCATTTTCATACAAAAATTGAATTCTCAATAGATTTATAGATAGTAATGTTTATAAAATGACACACCACTCACGATTATTTACTACGGCAGAGCTTATGATTCACGACTATATATCGCGGCCAAGCACATACAACTAACTAACAAAAAAACCGTAGAGCTGTTGCTTTTATACGTTTCATTTCGTGCATGATTCAACTTGTCTGTGTGCGAACATGTTATTTTGTATGAACATCACGCGTTCGCTTATCAACATGCGAGGACAAGTCATATACTTCTATTCTGAACTAAAAGAAATTATTATAATTATTATTAATGCTAATTTAAAACTGCTTATTAACCCTTATTAAATCATTTTTATTTCACCATTCCTCTTGACTGCTTATTATTTGCTTCTGAATCCGCTACCGCCTCCCCTAAAAGGCTACAGCGCCCACAGGGGGGCGGTATCGCCCCCGTTGGGAACCAATGGTTCAAAGAAAATACAACATTCTTAAATTTTTTATTCAGTTTTAGCAGAGTAATACATAATTTTATAAACAAATCATACAACAAATAAACTAATAATTATTACAAATTTATAACGGGTATTTAACCCACGAGCGCGAATAACTGCCTTAATGCGTCGTGGCATACCCTCTATTAGATGTCGAATCTCCATCTGGTCAAGCTGATCCCATTCTTGGACCAAAGGATCTCTCAAAAAAATTAAATTACTTGGAGAAGGAACTCGGTTACGAACTCGTCTGCCCATCATGTCCCAGACGTGCTCAATTGGATTGAGGTCTGGGCTACGTGATGGCCAGTTCATTCTCTGAATTTCTGTTTCGTCCAAATATTGGGATACAATCCTCGTAATATGTGGTCGAGCGTTGTCGTGCATAAACATGAATTCGTTTCCTATAGACGGTGCAAATGGAATTACATGTGGATCAAGCATATCACGAATATATCGGTTTGCTGTCATTGCTCCGCCGCCAACAATGACTAAATCAGTACGAGCTTCCATGCTTATGCCGCCCCAAACCATAATCGATCCTCCTCCATAACTGAGTCTTGTGGAAAAATTTGCGTGGTCAAACCTATCGCCTCTTCTTCGGTATATTCTTTCACGGCCATCTGGAGAACGTAAACAAAACCTTGACTCGTCAGAAAATAAAATCTTACTCCAGTCATCGACATTCCAATGTTGATGCTCCCTGGCAAATCGAAGACGGGCTTCGAATCATTATTTCGTTAACAGCTACTTGGCGTACTTCTTCCAAACGATTTCGAGCCATGACAGCAGTAGTATTTCTTTCTCGCAAAACGTTTAATGTTACAAAACAATCATCTCGAACATTTGTAGAACGTCGTCTGCCAGATCCTCTTCGTCTCGAAAAACTACCAGTTTCATTGAAACGTTGTACAGCTCTCTGGACGCTACACCTTGTAGCACCCAATATTCTAGAAGCATAATACTGAGACCTACCACCTTGTACCAGAGCAACTGCTCGTGCTGCATCAGTAGGTGTTTAAACCATGATGTTAAATTAAATACTGATAATTAAACTGCAATTGCCAAGTAACGAATATTTGACAGTTGTCGTATTGTGAGTTGCCACAGCACTCTACTTATTTTGTAGTTTATTCTCTACCGTCATTTAAATTATGACCATTTCTAAAATGTTGCATTTTCTTTAAACCGTCACATTTCACAAACAAATTAAGATATCGGGATAAATAAAAGAACAAAATGTTGGAAACAAATCAGTCTTCTTGATAAAGTTAATTGTGTGCAGATCTACTAGCAGAATTAACCTGCAGGGTGTGTCAAAAGTAGAGGAAAAATTGTTTTCTTTTCCCCCCTGTATATCCAGCGAATACTGAATTACTTTTAGATGTCCGAATAATAATCTTAAAACTACAGTATTTTATCTAAAAGTTGCGAAAAATTCAAATGAATCAGCTTCCCCATTTGAAAGTAAGAGCATTTTTAAATAAATCATTATTTAGAATGGATCGAATTTTAAGTCGGTAATTGTATAAAAGTAAGATCATCTCTAAGGGAAACGTCTAAACTTTCAATTCTTGGACTATTTTGTTTTTGGCCAGTTCGGTAATCATTATTATCATCATCATTCTCAGCGTGTTTCGGTCCATCTTTGAACATACGCCTCTCCAAATTGTCTCCATCAGGTTCTGTCAGCTGCTCTGCTCATCCATTCCACTCCCGCTACTATCTGGATATCGTCCTTCCACCTAGTCTTTGGTGTTTCTGGATTTTTACCGCCTCCTCTTGGTCGCTATTCGGTCACTTTCCTTGTCCTCCGTCCTCATGAGATGTCCTGCCCATTTCCATTTTAATCTTGCTATGTGTTCAGCAATATCAGTTACCTTTGTTTTCTGGTAGTCGTATTCCCAGCATATTTCGTTCCATGTTTCTTTGTGCGATTCTTAGTTTAGTATTCACGTTTCTGCGGCATAGGTTAGAATTGCCGGTAAAAATTGGCGGTTACAGACTTATGTTTGTCAAATTGCTAAAAAAGTATAAGGTTCTTTTGAATAAATCAATGATTCCTACTATTGTTCAAGCTAAAGAAAAGGCATGGAAAGATCTCAAAGACGAATTTATCAAAATGTCTGGCACAAATACTACTGTTGAAAAGTTGAAAAAAATCCTCAATAATATGAAAACAGACGTGAAGAAAAAAACTGATAAAAATCTAACCGGGAACAAAAAAATTTAACTACAAGAATGGGAAGAAGAGTTTTTAAAACTTTTGAATTCTGAAAAAAATCCAGTTTTTGTAAAAATTCCTGGTGCATGTTCTATTGGAACAGAGAATGATAAAGGAAATACTCCACACAATTCTACGGAAATTAATATTGATACACATTTATTGCCTTCACCTACAAGCATTGTACAAAAGCGGCCACAGAAAAGAATGAAACAAGAAACTGAAGAAACAAAAAACTAGTCGACGCAAGAACTGCAGCGCCTTGTTCTACTTGAGCAATTAAATCTCGCTAGATTGCAAGCCAAAAAAGAACAACTCATGATAAACAGACTGACAAATCAGCCAAACCATGATCCCGAAAGTAACTTGGGGAGACAAGAGGGAAGTTCAAGCGACATTCTATCAGAATTACGAGAATATATAGACTTGTAGTGAATCAGAAACCTGTCAAACCTATAACTAATAAATATGCATTTCTGTTTTGTATATATTATGTTAGTTTTTACATTAGGAACTTTGTGTAATAAAATTTTGTGTTTGCACTTTGTAATTCAATAAAATACATAAAAAAAGGAAAATTGTTAATGAAATAATTATAAAAATCAGAAAATTGCTTTATTTAAACACACTCAGTATGACAGTCTACATTTAACATCCAGCTTTAACTTGGGTTAGTATTTAAATATTATCACCGAACATTGTCTCCAGTATTGCTTGACGTTTCTCAGTGCCTCTCTGACGGACAGTAGTACTATTTTCAGCTTCATCACACACGTAATCGGAGTCTCCAGGACTTTCCATTTCATCTAATGCAAACTCACAATCATCTCGAAAATGCTTGCTAATGTTATGTAAAACAGCACAGCAAACAATAGTTTTTGGAACTTTTGACAAAGATGTTTTAACCTTGTGTCCTAGAATAGGAAACCTTTGCTTTACTTGTCCAAAAACTCTCTCAATTACAACTCTTTCCTTGGAGTGAGTGATATTGAATAATTCTTCAACTCGGTTTTGAGGATTTTTAAAAGGTGTTAATAGTCAAGGAGCAATACCATATCCACTATCTCCGAGAAGGCAGAAATTACCCCTAAATCTTGCCACATTTTCATATACGGAACTTTGTTTCCAAATTCTGGAATCGTGATCACTTCCAGGCCATTGAGCGTCTACACTTGTAATCAATTCATTAACATCACAAGTTACTTGCACATTTATGCTAGCAAATCCTTTTCTGTTAATAAAATCATCGCCAACTTCTGGTGGTTTTTTAATTTGAACATGAGTGCAATCTACAGCACCAATGACTGTAGGAATTTGGAATCGATTCGATCATTTAAGTCTTGCTTCTTTCGTGGCATCTAGATTAGATGGAAATTTTATCCAATGGTGGGCCTTTTCTAATATACAATCAGCTACTTAACTTATGGTTTTCCATACTGTAGTATGATGAACGCCAAAATATTCACCAATACCTGTTTGAAATCCGGTATCACTAACATATCGTAGGAATATCTCCATCTTTTGCCGAGATGCAAGTGCACCTCCTCTGGATTCATCTTTCTCTGGTAAAAAATAATCCGAAATATAGTCTACACTTTCACTTTCAAAACGCAACAAGAGCTTAGATTTGCTTGATCTGATGTTTCTTCTCTTCCTATAGTTCTTCCTGTTACGAACATTTATGAAGTCCACCATGTTTAACACTAGCAACTACCGTAGGTACCTTAAAAATCGTCAAGTTATAACTTACTAATTTTAGACAGATCTTATTTGTATTCAAATAAAAATAAGCCAGTACTGGAAAAATCCTTATATTTTAAGTAACTACTCCAAACCAGAAGAATTTGCTTATGCCATAAGTAATCCCTTTTACATGAAGTAGTCACTGACATTTAATTCAATTTATACTAAGAAAATACTCAAATAAGAGGAAGTAGAAGCCAATACTTTTTTTTATTCAATAGTCCTATTACGATACGCCTAGTATGGAAAAAGCCTAGGCGTATTATAATAATCCTGCGACATCTACACTTCCTGCCAAATATGAAATGGATACATAAAATAGGTTTAAAGTACACTGAGCACAAATCGTTTTTAAATTTTTGTAACTGTGTTTTAAATGAAACTTGACAATTGTTTCGATATTAAATATCAGCGACGATGATATTATATATCGAAACAATTGTCAAATTTCTTAGAATTTTTGACATTTTTTCAATATATTATGGAATTATCTAGAAACAGTAACTTTCATTTAAAACAGTAATATGAGTAGATTCCACGAAGTAAGGGTCTAGACAATAAATTTTTTACCCTGTAACTCAGTAAGCAACTACATTTTATTTAAGTGATTTGGGTTAAATCTGCATAATTTGGAACTCAGTATTTTACTGTTAAATTATTTCCAATCAGCAATGAATCACCCTGTATATCAGAAACGGTACTGTTTGAGCCCGTCTAGATTTTTTTCGTTATAAGCTGATACCTTGGCAATATTCTCTCAAAATATGAGAATAATATTCCGACTAATTCAATTTCTACAATTTTTTAAATAAGATATCATTTTTGAAGCTTTCAAAAAATCGAAATACAACTACTACTCCCTTAATTATAACCCAAAACAAACCCGAATCTGAATCAAAATAACTACTGTACTATTTTTTCGAAATACAATCTACCCCCTTCCACAAATGATCTTCCCCGTATTGAAATGGCTATTGTTTTCTGTACCTGCTTGCCATAGTTTTACTGTTCGCTGAGTGAAGTACGTATTCCTACTGGTTGAGTGGTTGACATTTGTCATTCTAAGTCGAGATCGAGAGGTCGAAGGTTGTCGTTGTCCTAAGTACGGATTAGTGCGCTTTGTGTGTTGCGCGCGCGTGTTATCGTGTCGATTTGTTGGGCCTGCTCTTCAGTGGGACAAGTTTTGGTCTATGGATTTGAATTTTTTGCAACAACACAGGTTAGTTTTCTTTTTATCTCATTTTTATTTCTGGCACGTTTTTTGGTTGTATCTACTTTAGTTTTATCATTTTTAAATTCGCAATCGTTATCGGTTGTAGATTAGAATGAAAGTGATTTGCATTTGTTTCGAAGATGTTGATGTTGCTGTTTTTGATAAATTAGATGATTGTTCAATTCGAAGGTAATTCTTTTTTGGTATTATTTTTTAAAATAATTTTAGATTTCACTAGAATGAATGTTGTTTTCTTTTTGTACGATTTTTATAATAAACAAAGTTTTTTGATATAATAATTCTTATAATAAATAATGAATTGTCCGTGTTTTATATACAGTGTGTCTCAAATATATGACTAATAATACCAGTAGTTCCTTTCATAAGCAATTTTCATTTTAATAACTAATTTGGTAAATTTTTATTTTCGAAATTGTTCAAAGCTGTAAAACTGAATGTCATATTATCAAAATTAATGAAATGTGACCTGTTATTTTCATAATTGCAAACGGAAAAATAAATTCTTATCAAAATGTAATTTCATTTAAATATTTTTAGGATTCGTATTTATATATTTCAATACACAAATGTTTTTTGTCATTCTTTTTGTTATATTTTCATAATAAATCCTAATTTTTGAAAAATAATTCTTAAAAATAATAAATATAAATGTTTAAAATGTGAATGTTGAATTTAATCATTATTTTGGAAATTATTCATACCTTTTACATACATTATAAATTGTTAATTTTTATGAACAAGAGAGCCTTTCAAAGCTATTTTTCATTTTAATTATTTATTTTCATGTTAATAGGTTATTTTATATAAAATATTTACACAATAAAATCCAAATTTCGTTATTACGGTAAAACACCCATTGGTTGACACTTTTAGAAAGAAATTATTGGAATTATATGTTATATACTCCAATTTTAAGTAAAATAAAGAAGTAATACATTGTAGGTGTTGTATAACTACCATATATTTATAATAGCTAAGTAGAATATATGATAACCACTTAATTTTGAAGATTTTTTGTATTATTTGTTCGGTACAAAAAAAAAGCAATAATTGACACAACTAAATTTAAATTATCCAAAAATTGACATCCAGTATATCCAATAATTGACATGAAATGTGATAAGAGTTCTTTAGTCCTCTATTTTGTCATAAAAGATATTTTAATAAGACTTTTAGGCATCTAGTGATCAATTATATATCATTACATTAATAATTTTTTGTAGAAAAAAAAACAAAAATTATGAATCCTTAGCAAAACACTATAGTTTGACATTTTGTGAACCAATAATTGACACTATAAAATAAACTTTTTATTTAAATAAAAACATAATACAAATATAGTTTTTGTATAATTTGGTTGGAAGAAATGACACTGTCGTGTTCATTTAATTTGAAAGATCTTTTGTCGTCGCTGTCAGACCCACACTTCCATTTCACTGCTTGGGCATAATGTTTGTGTAACATAAATAAATTTATATATCCGTTGCTTCTTGCCAGGAAAAAAAGCAACAATATAATTTCCAACTTGAAATTCGTATTCTTGTTAAAGTGATTAATATTCAGACTCTTGTACAAACCCACTTATGTCTTCCAAACTATCTCCCGATTCCGCACACTCTTCATGATCTGAGGAATCAGTAGGACTTTCACCCTTCTTTTTTTTTCGTTTTAGATGCAGCTGAAGCTGGTTTTCCTTTTCAATTTTTTTAGTTTCATTTTTTCTGCTCTTTTCTTCCTCTTTTTCTTTTTTAATTTGCTCTTTTTTTCATGTTATTCCTGCCTTTTTTTCGATGAAACTGCTGCCGGAACTATCTTTTTAATAAATTTCTTTTTCATTTTAGATTGCTCAGGAGAAAAGTCACTTTTTTGAAAGGAGACAGTAATATAGTATTAAAACAATTTAGTGACTGATCTTTTAAATTAGTTTTTATTGATGTTTTACCAGGACTTTTTTGAGAACTGATACATGCAACATTTAAATTTTCCTAGTTGACAACTTCAATTGCGTGTGTTTTTTTACCAATATCAGCAGGTATTATTTCTTGGTTGGTACCTCCAGTTGGCCGTATTTCTTGACTGATATCATTAGCAGTTATTATTTCTGGGCTAGCACATCCAGCGGTTTCTATTTCTTGGCTAGTACCTCTAGTGGTTTATGCTTCTTGGCTAGTACCTTCAGTGTTTTGTGTTTCTGTTTCATTGGTATGATGTATTTCATTTTTTCTTAATTTGCTGTAATTTTCTCCTGTGATGATGCAATGTCTGTTGTGATATGTTGTAAAGTTTAAAAAGTGATAAATCTGTGATGTCACCTTCCCACATATCACTGACAATCTTTTTATAGTTTATTTACGATAAAAAGACGATGTGACGTTGCAAAACAAAATATTGTGATGTTGCCAAGCTGTAGTTTTTTCCTTTACTTAACGAAAACTAGAAAAGTCAATCTGATGTTAGATTGAAAGTTCTTCTTTTTCATTGTTCCGCGCCTCGTAAGCCGTAAGTCTAAAATATTTATTTAAAAATAAAAGGCTTGTATGATAGGCTTGATTAATTTAATATAAATACTTATTCATGAAAAACCTGAATAAGATACAAGAAACAGTAACCAATCATTCTATATTCGAATTAACATTTAATTATTTTACATAAAAGAAGGTTAAATGACGAACTGTAGGTCCTTATACCTTATTCTATGCTCTATACAACCATCTTCAAGAGCACTGCAAGGGTTTACGCTAAAAGGAATCAATACAAGCTATAATCATCTTCATGCAAATTTAAATATTGTTTCTTTATACAATATCTATTATATTTATTATAATAAAAATAGAATGGAAAAGAAAAATATAGATACACAAAATAAAATTTTGTTACAAGATGTAAAAATAAAAAATCTCCCATTTTATCGGTATTATTTATGTAGAGATACTGTGGTCCTTGTTTTAATTTGTGTATTATAAAATAACTGTACCTAATTAATTTAATAATAGTTATTAGTGATTTTGAGAAAGTGGAAATAAAGCAAATTGGATAAAAATATACAAAAAATATAACACAAGATTTCCACTACTCCACTACAAAATCATCACTATCTTCATCGTCACTGTCAAAATTAATAATAAGTGGAGGCACATCCTGTCTATCAAATACTACTTCTGTATCCCACCCATCTTGTACAATTTTTTCAGTGTGCTCTACTGTCTTTGACCAAATATCAGGAGTCACTTTTTCTAAAGACTTTTCCATACACATATTGCTTGTTCTGTTGAAGAACCATCAGTTCCCATATGATCTCTATAAAAAATTTTAACTATGCCCCAAATATGATCAACTGGCTTGAACATACATTGGTAAGGGGGAGTCGAAGCACTTTGTGACCATATTTTTCAGATAATATGTCAGCTTCATATACTGTTGGTGGTTTATTTCTACAAAAATAAGTTATCTAAGTATTACCATAATATATTTAAAAATGTTTATATCAACTTACCGTTGAACTAAATTCAATAATTGGTTTTTGAGGAAAGTATTTTCAAAAGGAATATCATTTTGTATCAACCAGTCCTATATATCAGCCTTTTTGGTAGCTGTTGTTGGTACTTTATTGATCACTGTACTGTCATAACTTGCATTATCCATTACAATTGTGGCAGGTTCTTCCAAGTTCACTAATAGCTGGTATTCAAACAAATGCAAAAATAATTCTCGGTTCATTGCACCGTGGTAATCACCATCTTGTTTTTTGGAAGGAAAAACCAGCCCTGCTCCAGGAATAAATCCAGAAGAGGAACCAGCATGCAATACTATATACCTACAATAAGGAAATAACAAATTACTACTAGGTTTCCTAGATAGACTGCATATTAATAATTATATAGATTTAAATAAAATAGTGTGACTAGTAAATATTTGAAAAGGTCTTAAAATGGCAGGAATGTTAGTACATCATAAATTAATTGCTAAATTTTATTATTCAATTACCTTGGACCTCCAATTTTGCTTTTTTCACGCTTCTATGATTAGAATATTGCCAAGAACGTCCAACATTACCGTCTTTAAATATCCAGGTCTCATCCAAAAACACAAATGGATATAAACCTCCCCTTTTTATCTTGACATATTCATGTAGAAAATGTACACGTTTTAATGCAATATATGGCAACTCCATTAAACCACGACGAGGATCATCTTTTTGCTATTTGAATCCAATATTTTTCACTATCTTACAGAGTGATGTTAAACAACCATTAAAGAGTTCACGCAAGTTTTCAAGGTTAGGTGTTCCTCTGAAAAAATATTGTGTTAGTTAATTGTGAATAAAATAAAATAGTAAATTCAATATACTCACTGTTTCCATACATTTCGTATATAACATTTCGGAAAGCATTTTGATCAAAGTTATCAATTTCAACAGTAGGTTTTATGCGTTGTCTCTTTTTAGGTGTGCTTTTAGGCTGTTCACCTCTATTATGCTTGGCGGCAATACGGTTAACAGTGGTAAGGCTAAGTTGTAAAGCTTCTGCAACTCTACAATATAATTACTTCAATTTATGAAAGAATAATATATTATCAAGTTTAATTAACCTAACCTAACATTAAAAACATTTAATCATTTACATTTGAATATGTAACAATAATATTAATAATGATGAATACAAATAGCGAATACTTTGTAACTCTTTCAGTTTTTGTTTAAATCCGGCTATTTTTATTTTCGTTCGCTTATTTTTCTCTTCGCCACTAACTTGCTTTGAATGCCAAAGAACCTAACCACATTTTCTAAACTAGGTAATTATTCAAAATTTCTGGTGTGACTCTTCTGTGTATTGTCCTTGAAAGCAGTAAAAATTAATTCTTTTTAATGTTGCATTTTTATGGTTCTCTAATCTCCATTGAAGCACTTCCTCTTTCCAGCCAGCTTTTAATGTTCTGAATGCAGCTACATCCATTGTCTGAAGCTTGTGGGTTGAGTTTGGAAAGAGTACAATCAGAACAATCCCATTCTCTGAGCAAAACTTGTTAACATACAAAGTTAAATGCGACGTGTAACCATCTATGAATAGAAATTAACTGTCTCAACCCTTACTCCGTGGAATCTAGTCATATTAGTGTTTTAAATGAAACTCAACGGTTCTTGCTAATTCCACAATATAATGAAAAATATTGAGAATTCTAAAAAATGACAATTGTTTCGATAACTGAATATCATCGTCAGAATGACAGAAGTTACATTTCATTTTATGCCTACCTGATGTTAAGTCGTTATTTTTGGCTAGACCAAAAAGTGGCCCTTGTGATTGACTTAATATATGTTAATAGAAAAAAGAAGATGTGATATTACAAATATTGAAGCTTAGATATTATTAGCCCTATGGGGATATCCTGGATATAATTTTTCCAATTAAGATCAGTATAACTGTGCAATGATATAGAAAACCAGGAAAACTATATCTGCTGATCTTTACAATTATCACTTAAGAAAACACTTTAATAGTGGAGAACTCCCTAGATTTATCTGTTCATTGACGACTTTATATTGTAGGTTTTTAAGTGTCTTCTAATATCCAACTCTTCAAGGAAATTCAGTTCTTGTTTCTTATCACAAATATGTAGTACTTCTAGTTCTGTGTTAGGTGTCAATGAATGGTTGGTGTCAAGTAGATGTTTTGCGTGACGTGATTTATCTGGTTGTAGAAGTACCTACTACATATTTGTGATAAGAAACAAGAACTGGGATTTCCTTGAAGAGTTGGAAATTAGAAGACACTTAAGAAACCCACAATATGAAGTCGTCAATGAACAAATAAATCTAGGGAGTTCTCCACTAATAAACTGTCTTCTAAAGTAATAATTGTAAAGATCAGCAGATATAGTATTCCTGGTATTCTATATCATTGCACAGTTATACTGATCTTAATTGGAAAAATGATATACGGGATATCAACATAGGGCTAATAATATCTAAGCTTCAATATTTGTAATATCACATTTTCTTCTTTTTCCTATTAACATATATTAAGTCAATCACAAGTTAGGTCATTTCTTGGTCTAGCCAAAAATAAGTACTAAACATCAGGTAGGCATCAAATGAAATGTAACTTCTGTCATTCTGACGATGATATTGATTTATCGAAACAATTGTCAATTTTCTAGAATTTTCAACAATTTTCATAATATTGTGGAATTAGCTAGAAACAGTGAGTTTCCTTTAAAACACTAACAAAATTATCTGCTTTTATACCTTTCAGTTAACATACGTATTCATGTCTCGAATAAAACAAAATAACAAGTAAAACTGTAAAACACAAAACTATTTTAAGAATCCACACCAGAAACCGTTTTATTACAAATGACAAAATAAATTAAAGAAGGCAGAACCCCAAAAAAGTTTTTATAAAATATATCCAACATACTGCATTAGTGCAATATGGTCGGAAATTCATTAGTTTTTCATATATAATAGGCCTTTAAAGATCTAGTGCCAAAAGCAAAAAGCCACCAGGGAAATTATCATATATTTGAAAAAAACCTTCTGTGATATTCCGCGGACGTTACATTAAAAGTGCCGAGCCGATCCAACTTCTTTTAAACTCCAATGCCGCATTTAAAAAATAATATTCACAAAAAAAACTGCATGCTGCAAGCTTTTGAGCTATTCAATAAACACACACTAGGGATGCGCAAAATTATGAAAACATCGATGTTGACATCAAATGATACCTCGAATATGCATTATCGATGTTGTAAAAACATCGGCTTGAAAATATCGATGTTTTTAAGAATATTGCATATGGCAGGAAAAAATTAAACTGTTAATAAATTGAACATCATTTCTATTCAATGTATTTTAATGATATATCTAATACAATTTATATGAAAGAAAAAATACATTCAAGAAGTAAACAGAATAGAAAAGAACTAAAACCTAGTTTGATACTTAAATGATATGAATGAGATGACAGCAAAGGCGCAACAATGCCTCCTTACAATTTTGTATAAGGGCACCTTTTTCCATTGCGCGTAAGTAAGACAAAGAAAGTGAATGTTTTTCAGTTAAGCTTGACAACAAACTCCGATGCATATTTTAAAGCATTCATATTAGAGAATAAATAAATCAGAGATGTTCTATTAAATGTTTAATTTACTTTCTGCTTTCTTTCATCAAAATAGAAGAAAACATCGAAAAAAACATCGCAAATAAATATCGATGTTCCCTATAAATATCGAATAAAAAAACATCGATATAAACATCGAACATCGAAATACAAAAATCGATGTTTTTGAAACATCGATACATCGTGCGCATCCCTAACACACACAGACAGCTATGAATGATTGTTTACAAAAATTTTCACAGCACGTGGTCATATCCTAACCGCTGTTGGAAAAAATGTATCATTCTAATTCTAATGTTGTTATATGCACCATATTATTTTTCAATTCCATAGTAATATATTTTCAATAAAAGTTATGTATGTTTCGCTATAGATTCTATTTAAAGTCATATTGATAGGTATTTTGTCATTCAATTATCAAATAAACTTCAATTCCAATAACATTTATTTTACACATAATCTAACTATTTAAACCATAAGAACACAACAAATTGGCGACGGGAATCACGACCCCATGATGGACGAACTCTTGACGGAATTGGTCTCAATAGTACAAAATCTGCAAGCTCAACAAAATCAACTTACAACGCAAGTACTTGGTAGAAATGAACAGGTACAAATAAATACAAAAGGTATGTCCTTACAACCTTATGATTAAATAAATGAATCATTCGAGTCGTACTTGCAACGTCTTGAAAATTATTTTATATTGCACAATTTATCCGACGATACAACTGGAAACGATAAAAAAAGTGTTCAAATTTTGCTGAATTGTTTGAGACCGAAAATATTTCAAACTTTAATTAATATCACCACGTCGGATCCGCCGACAAATAAATCATACAGAGTTAATTCTTTCGCTTAAAAGCCATCTTTGTCCAAAACCTAATGAAATTGCCGAACAACACAAATGTTTCTCACGAATCCAAAGGGAAGGGAAAACAATTACTCAGTATCAGGCAGAACTGACCATAAATTCGAATTTTACATGTGATCATTGCAAGAAACCTACTTCTGATATACATTTACGCGGTCAATTTATCAGAGGTGTACAATCCAGCGAAATTCGAGAGAAACTATTAGAAACCACAAACGATCCTACCAAATTAAGACCTCCTACTTTTTCTGAAGTTGTTTCAATTGCATCATCAATCGAAACATCAAAATTGGAATCACAATCGATGCAGTCAACTCAGGCTGTAAACAAAGTTTCAAAAATTAATAGAAATTATAAAGATAACCGCTCAACTTCTAGTTCTTATAATGTTAAATGTTTCCCATGCGGTAATATTCACAAAGCTGCTAAATGTAAATTAAAAAACCTGAGCTGTCGTTTTTGAAAGAAAAAAGGTCAACACTATAAATAATTTATTCCCGTTGGAAATTTTACTTAAAGTTAATTTTTCAACAAGTTAAACAATTGTTAACTAACAAAATTTTCTTGAAGTGTAGTCTTAATTGTAAGTGAAAAAAAAATGCTTAAATAATAGTTGTAAAAAATTTTCGCTTCTTAGAGCCTTTTTTACCCACATACTTAACAAGATCGTGCCATAAAAGTTGAAAAAAAATATTTATACTTTGTTTATAATAATTAACAACAATAACAACATTACTTGGATTTTTCAGTTTTTGTTCAAATAATAAAAATTATTATAAACAAAGTATAAATATTTTTTTAACTTTTATGGCACGATCTTGTTAAGTATGTGGGTAAGAAAGGCTCTACGAAGCGAACATTTTTTACAACTATTATTTAAACATTTTTTTCACTTACAATTAAGACTGAAGTTCAAGAAAATTTTGTTAGTTAACAATTGTTCAACTTGTTGAAAAATTAACTTTAAGTAAAATTTCCAACGGGAATAAATTATTTATAGTGTTCAGAATACACCATAATTTTTTCAAATTAAAAAAAATATTCAATACCTTAAATAAATTAATTAATGTGCCGTACTCGCTTTTGACGCAATCTAAAAATGTCGCGCGCAGACCTATTTTCAGCGTTTAATTAAAATTATAAATAATGGAGATAGAGTTCAGGGAGTTAGGAGTTTTTTTATTGGAAATTTCCTCCTCTTTCAGAATCGTTTTTTTAAATTTCTTAAATATCAATAGTTTATGAAATATTGGCAAAAAACGAAATGCCATTTTTTTTCATCTTTAATTGTTTATAACTTTTGCAATTTTTTATGTGCTAATACACGCGTTTAGCACATTTTTCTAGGCGTCAGAGAGCTATCGCACATAATTTTAAGAGCAGTATCTCTATTTTGTACCATTTTCAACTTGACGACTAGACTACACAAGTCATACGAAGAAGTGACAATTAATTCTGTTACAGCAATAAGTTTTTGGAGAAAATACCTATCAATATGACATTAAATAGAAATAATATCTAGAGCGAAACATATATTTATAACAGTAAACATGTGTTTAAGAAAATGATTAAATGGGGTGAATTGACCGGTTTTCAACCAATTAGCAAGAATAGAAATTTCAGGTCATCATTAAAAATATTTACCTACTACCAATATGTAATATCAAACATTACGATACTGATATGCACTAGTGCGATAAAGTAAAATTAATTCAGCGACACTACTGGATTTCCAAGCAAAATAAGCTAATAAAATTTTCTCCGATATATCACGGACTTTTTTTTCAACTGCACCAGTCTTCGAATCGCTTATATTCTTTTTCGAATCTAGTGCGGGATTTAGCGGGTACTAGGGTTTATATTGCGTTATTTGCAGCAAGTTCTATATCAGAATCCACACTTTCATAGTCGGAACTCAACAATTATACCAAACTGAAGTGAACGCGTCAAAATTGACAGTTCGCAAAATAAATCAACAATGAGCGCAACGCTTGCTTGTTACATGATTCTAATATCATTAATTTCAGGAATATTGACTAATTTTGAGTAAATAATTAACATTATTGGTAGTAGGTAAAATAATGTACTATATTCGTATCGTAAATTCATATTACGATATTCAATGGGTAATCAAACTCGGCCTAACGGCCTCATTTGACAAATTTCACATCTCATTTCGTAATATGAATCTTTACGACACTTATATCGTAAATATCTATTAAAGGACTAAGAAAAATGTTTAATGTTGCATGCGTGCTTCTTTCAATATTATATAGTTTAATCACTAATAATAAAATGATTTTGGACTACAAATATGTTTATAACTGACTATTATTTAGAAATGAGTAATGTTTACCCGCTTTGACCACTTACGTCCTAATTACGACCTCGACACAACTGGTTCTCGTCCATTTTGGTCGAAAATAGGACTAGTTTTCGATAGTTTTCTTAATGAAAATCTCTTAAAAATCCATAAAAAGTTTATTTTAAGAAAGCAAATTTTCTATTTACAAATAAAAAATAAATGGATAAATACAAGTAAAATTCAGATTTGAAAAATCTGACAACTGAAATACATTTTTCTTGAAATTATAGGTATGAAAACTTTCTAAATACAATTTTCTTATTTAAAAACAAATAAATAAAAAACTGACAACTAAAATACAATTTTCTTTAACAAAGTCTTCGGAACAAATTTTCTATTAAAAAATATAAATAAAAATGAAATTCCAAATTAAAAAACTGACAATAATTTGAAAAAATTTAAGTACAACAAACTTTCTAGTCGAACAAGAATATTCTTTAATATAAAAACCAAAATTTAAAATAGGTAGTACGTGGTAGGTACTTTTTAAATATATTGTTATTTCACACACAGAGAACAAAGATAATCTTTTGAAGCTGCCTCTATATTATAAGGAATGCCGGAAAACTTGGTGCACTTTAAATGAAACCAAAGCGTACATACATCGCACCCTATATTTTTTTCATCCTCATCTTCGACATCGCTGATGAGTTCTTCATCGCAAGCTGCACCTTTTATCTTTGTTTTGTCAAGGTTTGTTCTTCTGTTTGAAATTTATTTAGTATTATTTTTTTCATTATTATCTGTTCTTCTGCATTTCTTTACACTACTTACTCCCATACCTTGTTTTTTAGTTTTAGGCTGTTGGGATTGTCTTTTTTCTATTTCCTTTCTCTACCTCTTTCTTTAAATAATATTCTCCCCATTGTTTAGAGGAAATTGCACTTGGCAGTGGTTCCCTATTTTTATTGCTTGACTTATTTGGTATTGGTTCTGGATAACATAAGTCTTTCGAGATGTCAAAGGCTCCATACTTTCTTTGCGTTTATCTTCTTTTAACGGATTTTCAAACGTCTCATCTATTGTATGGACTGTCGGAATTTGTTATTGGTTGTCTGTTTCGAATAATGGCATTCTCTGTGTTATCTTTTTGAACATTTCTTTCTGCTGGAATCTGCTGAATATTTTCAAGATTTGTCAAATTTTCTTATTGTTCTTGATTTCTATCACCAACTTCTTTTTCTCCATCCGTTGTTTCGTCTTTTGTCAGATCTTCTAACTCTTTTAGTAGCAATCGTTTCTGTTGTTTTTCGGAAATATTGTCTCTTCGTTTTCTATCGTTTTCTCGTTAGAAATATTGTCTATTCGTTTTGCTATCGTTACCTCTTCTCCCAGATCTATTATCACTGGTTGGAAAAATATTTTTTGGTTTTCCTCAACTTCTTTTGCAATGTTAGTTCTACTATTTTCTTCCAGACCAGTTATCTCATATTGTTGCAAAAATATTTGTTGATTTTGAACAGCAGATGTAGTTTGATTTGCAAAATCTTATTCTAATTTGTTATTTACCGTGACAGCAGGGTCTACGAAAGTATCAATGTTTTGATGAGTTGTACATTTATCTAAAGCAATTGTCGCTCCAATTTGAACAGCACTGTTATCAACACCTTTGTTCATTTCTAAATTTCTTACTTGTAAAAGTAAGTTTACATCCACACTCAACATCTGAAGTTTATTTTGCAACCTTGCGATTACTTTTTCAGCAGCTCTATAGTCGTCAAACTTTAAAAACTTCAGACTGGTTTTTTCATGAAGTGCTTCGATTGTATTTATTATACACTTTGTGTAATCCACAATATTTTGATTTAAAGGGTATAAACCACATCTTCTAAACCCATTTTTGATATGGTCTCGCACGTCAAGTTTATTCAATACCTCTTCGAATACTTGAGAGAAGTTGGTTTTGTTGACGCAACTGTTCGTATTTTCTGGCTTTTGCTACCATTTCCTGACTGTTTCTATCCACCCAGTTTTAAGTGGCCTTAATACACTCACATCTGCTCGCTGCAGAATGTGAGTAGTATTAGGGGGAATTGCGTATAGAACTTTCCCATTTTCTTCACAAAAGCGGCTTAGGAGCATTGTCATGTGCGACCGGTGACCGTCCATAAAAATATTAATAGGCATTTTGCTCGCATTTTCATTGATCCATTTCGTGAAGTAATTGGCGATATACCCATTAAATATATCGCCTTTCATCCAACCAGAGTCACTTTTACCCAACACCCAGTCTGTAGGCATGCTTTTCACCATTGCGTATGGAGGGCGTACATATGGAAACACAACCACATGTGGGGCAACGTTTCCATTTGCTGAGAATGTTACTAATACCGTTATGTTTTCCTTGTCTGCTCCCAATTTAATGTTGTACAGATTTTTCCATCCCTTTGATGCGAATACCTTCCCCTCTTGGCACAGAGTGAAAATCCTGGCTCGTCGGCATTGAATATTCTAGATGGATCTTCCATAACATTGATAAATTGCAAGTCACTTTGTTTAATTGGAAAGCTACATTTTGCGATGTTTATCACCCATGAGAAAATTTCGTCGTCTACATCAGCTACTTGGCTTACAAATACTTGTATTTCAAAAATTGCTTGTTTGGGGGTTTCAGGAGTGTATTCAAAGAATTTTCGTCTTACTTTACATTTAGGGGTACTTTTTTTGCCATGTAAATTTAATTTTTTACTGTGTTTGGCATCTGTAATAATATAAAAATAATTACCTAGAGCTAGGCATCTTTAGAATGGTCAAAAAGTAGTCTAAATCAGGAAATGCTACCTAATCGCTTTTCGACCATCTTTAATACTTTATATGTGAAATAGAAACACTTCGTCGACAACGGGCTGCTCAAATCAAATTAAAATACTTTGAACTGTAAGATAGAGTGTTACAAACACCACAAAGTATTAAACGTAGAAAAAGACATAATCACTTTGACATTTCAAACCCCTTTTCGTCCATCGTGGTCGAAAATGAGATAAGTACCTGTTGGCTGGACTGGATATTCGACTTTCCTATACTTGTATTTATTGAAAATATATTAAAATTTCCTTGCCAATCGGTTCCAATCAATAAACCAATATTTTAGGTTTATCCCGTAATAAAAATGTGATCAAATGGCATTTAAAAAAAATCTACTTACTATTTACTCGTGTGGGATTCACTAACAAACTATTAACTTTCGAAGTAGCTAACAACACTTGCTGCCACGTGGGCTTTGATCTTATAACTAACGAGCTCTGCCGGAAGAGTCAAAGTTAAGAAGTTTGTAAATAGGGCAGTCCCCAAGTAGGGGGGTAAATAGGTCATCCAATTCAACATAACTACAAGAACAGTACATCAGTATATTATTAGTGAGGTTTTCTTCTTTCAAATCAAAATTTAACATTTGACAACAGCGCAAAGATAACCAAACCCGTAAATTAGACAATCCAAACCACGTGACTTTTTTAGCTGTCAATATGGCGGCGACGGTCAAACGATGGATTCAGCATATACATATAAATTATTTATTACGTATATGGGATTCAGTACATTTATTTATGCTCAGAAAGCTGCAGAGTTTTATAGTTATAAAACGGTTTACTTTGTATTTTGTGGGGTTTAAGGTGTTTTGTAGTGTTTGAGAAAGACTATTTTCCTATTTTAAGATGAAGAGTGCTTATTTTAAATCGTTATTAGTGTAAAATCCCGATGTTGGAGAAACATAAACAGTTTAATGAAATTAACTGTCTCGATCCTTACTTCGTGGAATCTGTTCATATTAGTGTTTTGAATGAAACTCACGGTTTCTAGTTAATTCCACAATATAATAAAAGTTATTGAAAATTCAAAAAAATTGACAATTGTTTCAATAAATCAATATCATCGTCAGAATGACAGAAGTTACATTTTATTTGAGGCCTACCTGATGTTTAGTAGTTATTTTTGGCTAGACCAAGAACTGACCACTAATAAACTGTCTTCTTAATTGATAATTGTAAAGATCAGCAGATATAGTTTTCCTGGTTTTCTATATCATTGCACAGTTATACTGATCTTAATTGGAAAAATGGTATCCAGGATATCACTATAGGGCTAATAATATCTAAGCTTCAATATTTGTAATATCACATCTTCTTCTTTTTTCTATAAACATATATTAAGTCAATCACAAGTTAGGTCACTTCTTGGTCTAGCCAAAAATAACTACTAAACATCAGGTAGGCCTCAAATAAAATGTAACTTCTGTCATTCTGACGATGATATTGATTTATCGAAACAATTGTCAATTTTTTAGAATTTTCAATAATTTTTATTATATTGTGGAATTAACTAAAAACCGTGAGTTTCATTTAAAACACTAATATAAACAGTTTAGCTAATAGATATATTATGTGTAACATTCTGCTATTAAATCAGTGTTCTATTTTATTTTTTGTAAATAAATGTAGAACTAAGTTAGCCTTTCATTAATTGTAAGGAATTATATATGTATTTGGAGTTATGTAATGAGTTTATAAATGATTGTTTTTTGTCGATGTTGTCTTGTGAACTTGTTTCTATGACCTTAGGGGTTTTATTTTCTAGCTTTTTTTGTTTTTGGAAAAATAAACTGTTATATAAGGGTTTTATTTTTTTATTGTCCCTAAAGTGTGTGACATTTAATGCGGGAAAATATTCATTTTATTTCATTTTGACATGTGTACATTACAATACATATATCTAATATTAACAAGAGTAAAATCAATGAACTTTAGCCTCATTGTTCAAAGATTTTGATCTTATTGACAAAGCTATGTAAAAATATATTACTATAATAACATTTAGTACATAAACGTTATATGTATTATGAATTATTACTAATTTAAATACAAATGAAAATAAAACAGTCATTCAATGTTGAGAAATAATAAAAGTTGCAAAGTAATATTTACTAAATGTTTAGCTTCAAAACTAAAACATAAATACTTAAGCATCACAGACACCACCGTCTCCATAAATTCAATTTGATCATCCTGGAACTGTTGAGGCATTTTATCAACATCCATGACCTGTTGACAAAGTAATTAATTATAACAATTTTCAGCAACTATCAATACATAACTTAACATTGCTATTACTAAAAACTAACACTTTTTTTATCAACATAAAGTGTGCAAAACATACTCATCGAGTATCTTTTCTTGACCAGGACGATCAGTTACACATATCCCAATCAATTGTCATTTAGCAATTTACATAAAAAAGGACTACTATTAATTATTTTTTACCTTAGTGTCAGTCAGTTTTGTCCTTTCATCTCTGCGATTCTTTCGGTCAACATCTGCAGCCTTTTTTTTTAAGTTCTGAGACACATGTCCTATATGTTGAGATGGTACACAGTCAGGGTGTTCTTTATCTTCGAGGACAGCAAGTTTGCCTAAAATGAGTTAATACCTACTTGAGTACAAACTACGTAAACTAAGAGCTAGTAGAGTTGATATAATATTTGATAAGAAGCCTACCAGTTATAAAGTGTCTACAGCAAACTTTCTGGTGTTTCAATATAGATTCGGTCTGATCGTCTCTCTTTATTGCTGCAATCCATGCCACAGATATCCATGCAGCCCTGCATAGTTTGGTCAAATCGTTTTTCTTCGTTAGAAACCTGTGTTTTGTCTCTGCGGGAACAGAACGAAACTTCATCACGATTAGAACGGCTTCCACAACCAACTACAATATATATCGAAGACAAACACTACACTATTTAAAACCTACAATTTACAGCCAATAAGCAGAAAGAAAATCAATTTAACGTGGGTTAAACAATCACACTCTACAGTAACTTTGTTATTTATTTGGCCGTTCCCGCCATATTGAATTTATTTTGACAGGTCGTTGGATTGGCTAATGTGTCAAAAGTTCCATATATTTACGCATTATTTTTTAAGACGTATTGTTTATTATTACGGTTCAGCAGTGTATTGTGTGTAAAAAACTGAATATTTACACCCCGAACTTATATTTTACAAAATAAAGTGACACGTCAGCTGATAGCGAATCGGCCATATTATGCCAACAACCTATTTCCGTCTACCTTTATTTAAAATCATGTTTTTCATGTTGGCGTGTAAACAAATATGATTTTATGAATGACTTGTTGGGGATGTTGATACATCGAGCCCTTTCAAATGCGGAATATATCAAAGATTACAGAATAAAATATTATATTCTGTAATCTACAATTCAAGAAAATTATAAAATATAATACTTTTTATTTAAAAATATTTACGATTTAAATTTGTTTTAGTCCTTTGTATTCGAGAGGGGCGGGTGCTTATACATCGAGTACCATGCCATACTACAATAGCTCTCCAGAACTAACTACACAACCATCACAACTATGGGCAAACAATGGTAAGTATCATTATATAGTAACACACATTGTATAATTATAAATAACAGTTATATGACATGACATATTACGGTTATTATAATTTTTAATTTGTCTAGATGTCTAGAATATCTTTGTAAAAATGTTTCTTATCAATCTTTTACTTACCACATTAATAGATAAAAAAAGTTATTAAAAACATCCTGTTCTAAATATATTTGAAAAAAAACGTTATCATTTTTAAAAATTTAAACATTCTTTGATCATATCGTCCGTAGATACCATAGGGTTTCCAAAGCATTCGATAAAAATACAGATTTTTTAAACAATTTTGGAATTATACTTAATAAAATTTTTCGATAAAAGATCATTATGACGTAGCAAAGGTTATTATTAGTTTTTTTGATCATTTGTTAGGTACCAAACACAGTGAAATGAAAATGTCTATTTTATATTTTGTAACGTTAATTTTTCAACTTTAAAGTTACTTCCCAATCACGTTACAATATTTTAATTAGTACTTACTGAGCCATTAATTGTAAATCAAGCCCGGAGGTATTTTTAATAATATATTTTATTTATAATCATAATTTAACAATTCGACAGCATAACACATCTTGTTTTATTCATCCTCATACCCTGTACTGGGTATCATTCCTAATGGCTCCTGAAAAAGATGAAATCTTTCTATGATTATGTATGGTTGGTTATAATATGTTACCTACTATTGCTAGTGCTTTCCTTCTATTATTTGAGTTTCTGGATGTAAAACCTTCATCACAGTATCCTTGTAAAGTCGTATTTCCAGGTTGACATACACTTTGCCCATACTGTCTTGCAGGGGGCATTTTTATTGTATTTTGCTGTGGCACTTTGATATCTGCTTACAAGTAGGTTTGTTATTGTAAATCATAGGCTGTCATGTGCTTAATGTCAAACCAGTCTTATATTGTAGGGCCTTGGTTTCGTTATGTTGCCAACTACTTTGCTAGTTTTCAATTGAGATTGAATTGTATATTTTCTATTTTTACTGGGTGATGAGATATTCAGCAATGTCATTTAGGAATTCATAATATCGGGTTGGTGGATCGACCAACTAAGTTATATTTAAAGGTTATTATTTAAATTTTATTTCTAACTAAGCTCGAAGATAGACAACCCGCTCCGCAGCGTTTTTGAGATCATTCTGTATATCCTTGTCTTGTTCAGCTCAGCTGTGTTTGAAAATGAGATAGATATACATTCTGTATGTTAGTGTTTTAAATGAAACTCAATGTTTCTAGCTAATTCCACAATATAATGAAAAATGTTGAAAATTCTAAAAAATTGACAATAGTTTCGATAACTGAATATTATCGTCAGAATGACAGAAGTTACATTTCATTTGATGCCTACTTGATGTTTAGTAGTTATTTTTGGCTAGACCAAGAAGTGACCTACCTTGTAATTGACTTGATATATGTTAATAGAAAAAAGAAGAAGATGTGATATCACAAATATTGAAGCTTAGATATTATTAGCCCTATGGTGATATCCTGGATATCATTTTTCCAATTAAGATCAGTATAACTGTGCACTGATATAGAAAACCAGGAAAACTATATCTGCTGATCTTTACAATTATCACTTAAGAAGACGGTTTAATAGTGGAGAACTCCCTAGATTTATCTGTTCATTGACGACTTCATATTATGGGTTTCCTAGGTGTCTTCAAGGAGATCCAGTTCTTGTTTCTTGTCACAAATATGTAGTACTTCTAGTTCTGTGTTAGGTGTTAATGAATGGTTGGTGTCAAGTAGATGTTTTGCGTAATGGGATTTATCTGGTTGTTTCAATCTGTATGCCTGTAAGTGTTCACTGTATCGGATTCCAAAATTTCTAAGGGTCTGACCCAGATAGACAGCATTACATTCTGGACTTTTGAGTTTATATATATCTGATTTCTTTTATGTTGGTATTTTTGTTTTAACATTCAACAATTTGGTACTTAAATTATTTTCTGTTTTAGAAGACATTGTTGTATTCGTTGCTAAAAATATTATCTTTGAAATATTATTTGAAATATTTCCTGCATATGTGATGGTTTTATAAGTTTTTATTTCATCAGTTTGTTTAGGAAATATTAATTGTAATGCCAGTTTTTCCTCTTTTTTATTAATAAGCTTATTTATCATATGTAATGGTTAACCGTTGGAAGATGCTATTTGTCTAATTGTATTAATCTCTCTATCAAAATTACATTTGTTCATAGGAACTGAAAATGCTCTATGTATCATTGAATTATATGCCGCTATTTTATGTGACATGGGGTGATTGGAGCTATAGGGAATTGTGACATCAGTGTGTGTTGGTTTTCGGTAAATTGAATAATCAAGTACATTATCAATTCTTTGAATTTTCAAATCAAGAAAATTGATTGAGTTATTTTCTTCAACTTCTAATGTGAATTTAATTTTTGGGTTTAAATTATTAATGTGGTTGAAAAATATATCTAATTGTCGTTCACTACCTATAATTCTGATTAATACATACATTAAATAAATTAAGTATATCTGATATTATTTCTGGATTAATATTTTTATCTTCTAGTAATTTTGTATTAGACATTCTTTAGGAGGAATTTTAGTGAACATACGAGTATTAGTAAAGTCAAATTAAATAAGCTTACAGTTATCATGTAAGTTGAATGCTTTTAATTTTTTGTTTAGTTCTATTCAATTTCTAATTGAGTATTTAGATGCATATCCGTAACTATTAAGTATATTGTTAAGCTTCTTTGCCAATATATTATTTGGAGTATTAACATAAGAAACTACAGGTCTAATTGGTTTCGTTATTTTATGTAATTTAACATTTCCATATAATTGTGGACAATGAGGATTCTTATTTATGATGGACCTCTTTTCGTAATCACTTAAAAGATAATTTAAATTATTAACAATATCCCTTTCATTATTAGAAAACTTTTTTGTTGGGTCTGCTTTAAGAACTTTTACATCGCTATTTTCTATAAAGTTATATATTTTTGAATTATAATTTTCAGTTGTCAATATGGCAGTTGTGTTCCCCTTACCAGATTTTGTAACTGTTAGGTTATTATCTTCTACTTTCTTTTTCATTGCATTTAAAACTGTAATGTAATGCTGTCTATTTGGGTCAGATACTTAGAAATTTTGAAATCCGATACAGTGAACACTACGAGCATACAGATTAAAACAACCAGATAAATCCCATTACGCAAAACATCTACTTGACACCAATCATTCATTGACATTTAACACAGAACTAGAAGTACTACATATTTGTGATAAGAAACAAGAACTGGATTTCCTTGAAGAGTTGGAAATTAGAAGACACTTAAGAAACCCACAATATGAAGTCGTCAATGAACAGATAAATCTAGGGAGGTCTCCACTACTGAACTGCCTTCTTAAGTGATAATTGTAAAGATCAGCAGATATAGTTTTCCTGGTTTTCTATATCATTGCACAGTTATACTGATCTTAATTGGATAAATGATATCCAGGATATCACCATAGGGCTAACCATATATAAACTTCAATATTTGTAATATCACATCTTCTTCAGTTTTCTATTAACACATATTAAGTCAATCACAAGGTAGGTCACTTCTTGGTCTAGCCAAAAATAACTACTAAACATCAGGTAGGCATCAAATGAAATGTAACTTCTGTCATTCTGACGATGATATTCAGTTATCGAAACAATTGTCAATTTCTTAGAATTTTCAACATTTTTCATTATATTGTGGAATTAGCTAGAAACATTGAGTTTTATTTAAAACACAAATATGAGTAGATTCCACGAAGTAAGGGTCGAGACAGTTAAGATAAAAGTATATGAAACTATGGTGCAGCCAATATAGTTCGGACACCTTGTATAACCATTTATTTATATTCTATGAATTTGTGCATTTATCGAAGACATATAATGTACAACACTATTGTTGAACGATTTTCAAGGGAGTTTACGTAAAATTTACTATAAATTAAAGTAAGTGTCGAAAAATTTGTTCTAGGTACTTTTTGAACTAAAAAAAATTGAATAAAATATCAAAAAATATATATGCAAATGTTCTGATCCTATAAAATTCCGTCGGAAAGAATAAGAATCTTTTACCTGCTTCTAATAACCCAAAACACAGTACCTAAAATAATATCCATAAAACTTTAACAAACAAAACAAAGTTCAGGCATAAACAAATATAATTTATCGCCAGGTAAATTTGTAACAAACCAATTATTTACTTTGTACGTATATATGGTATCCCAAGTGAAAATAAGACGATTTTATGAAATAAAATATGGTTCGTTTGCGAAATATAGAGTATTAAAATTGAAGATTGAAACATTATTTATTTATATTGGCAACAATTTAGATGTTTCCCAATTCTTCCAGGCCAAGCTTCGATATTAAAATTTGTAGAAAATGTTACTTAATAGCTTCGTTATGAAACGTAAATCAGAATCAGGATCGGATTTTCTCTGACGACAATACTGAAGAAGAAGCATTAAATAAATGACTTTTTGATTGTTTGAGATATTATTTGTGCCAAAAACCATCTTATCGACAGTGAGAAACTGTTGCGGTTGTTTTTGTAACTCGTGCGCCTCTGAAAGTAGAAAGACGTCTTCTATTTGGATCGCTGTGGAATTTAGTAAAATGACACGATTTTTCTCAATCGTCTCGCTCATTATGGTAGTAATTTCATTAATGATATTATTATGAGGTGAATTACCTTGAAATGTAAAACTGGAATATTTGAAAGACTCACTTTTTCAATAATAGGAACCATTTAAAAAGAAATAAATTTTCTAATAAATTCAATCTGATACTGTAAGAATATTTTTATCATTTTCCTAATAAGGTGGATTGGAATGGCGAGTGAGTAATGGAGTTTGAAAAGATTTTGTGCTCCAGTGGGATTTATTATTATATAAATAATTATAGAGCAGATTCTTCTAATAGTGGCGTTGGTTTTATGGTAAATAAGAAGCACACAAAGGATATACTTAAAATTAAAAGGAGAAGTGATATACCTTACCTACAAAGTGAACGAACAAATTCGACTGAAGATCATTCAGGTATACGCACCTAAGAGTGCTCGCACAGACGAAGACGTGGAATGGTTCTACGATGACGTCAATACTGCGATACAAGAGGTAACAACCAACTATACTATACTGATGGGCGACTTAAACACCAAAATAGGCCATAAGCAAGATGTTTCGGAGTTTGTGGTTGGACCTTACGGTTATAGAGATAGGAACGAATTTCTTCTGCAACAGAGGCTACATCATGAACACCAATTTTAAAAAAAGGCCATAAAGAAAATGGGCGTGGTACTCACTAAATGGCATGAACAGGAACGAAATTGACTTTATAATTACTAACAACAAAGTGATCTTTTATGACATAACTGTATTAAACAAATTTTCAACCGGTAGTGACCATAAAATGGTTTAGGCGAAGATAGTCTTGAACGTAAAAAAGGAAACAATATTGTAATGTTTTTGTTATTTTTTAAACAATAAACGGGTGGGATAAATTTTAAACACACGGTATGGCTAATTTATATATTTTTAACTAATCACTTAAATTTAATTTATATGCACACAAACTTGATTATTTATTTATATTAGCACTTTACTGTTCGGTGTATTTTTGTTTATTTCTCAAGATCACTTTATCAACTCCCTTATCCGCTGATCGGTCCTTTATTTATATTAAAGCCTTTTTTACCAGAAAATTCCGGACTGCAGCTTACACACACAAAAACAATTGGTACTGGCCTTTTCTAGATAAGTCTGGTCACAAAAACAATGTTTAGATAAGATAGTCCTAAACAGTTATAAAAAAACCCTGCGTATCCGCCATAATTTTAATTTTCATACCTGGCTTAGACAGAGTCGGATTTAGGGTCTATACCAGTGTGCTGTTTCGTAACAATATATATATATATATATATATATATATATATATATATATATATATATATATATATATATGTCCAGAGGATAGTATGAGAACAGAATTTTTATATATTGTAGATTTTGAGGACATTTGTAGAGTATGAGGCCAGGCCCTGAAATATTCTTGTATCTATTGTATAGTATAAGGACACCTCGAAATTGTATATAAAGTAATGCGTATACATGAGCACAGATGACGCTTCAAGTACTTTGAAATAAAATGTCCTCAAACTAACCGGTATATGTCACCATGTGTGCATAATATCGAATGTAGAGTGTTGACAACAATTAGGAATATTAATAAGTTTGTACATTATATAAAAATTCCTGTATTAATAATTTTTAATCATTATTTACGTACATTCTACATCTTACGTCCCGAAACTATTATAATAGTATGGGATATTCGGCTTTCGACGTGAATAGGTACATGTTTTATCAATATTTGTAAAACCAATGATTTAAACGTTTACAATGCGACTGCATACATATATCGATTCGGACAGACTGATAATAATTGTCACCGAACACGTATGAGAATTGTCTTAATAATATAATTTCAAATTTATCCCGTTGTCAACTTACAAAATAGAATATAGAGTGTTTATAGTAATTAACAATAATTATGAAGTTTCAATTGGATTCAGAATAAGGAATTAACAATTTTCAATCCTTATTTATCTACATCAAACGTCTCGAAACTATTTCATAAGGGTATATAAAAGGTTTTATTGATAAATTCACTATTTGCGTTCAATGATAAACCAAAAAAACCCCCTTTGAGATACCGCTACAAACGATAGCTTAATTTATTCTATATTGAAAGTTTGTAGATGTTCCCTTACTAACGTATAACAAGGCGTCCTTGACATATATATTTTATATTGTATGTATCTTAGTCGACTTCCAGAATTTTTTTTTCATCAAAATTTGCATCTCTTGTTGTTCATAATAGAATATACAGTGTTTACAGTAATTACTCGTAATAGTATATTATTCAACGAGCGTATAATGAAGGTTATTATTCACGAGGTGAAGTTTACTGCCACGAGCGCCACCGAGGGAATAATAACTAATTATACGCGAGTAGAATACTATACTTTATCCACGACTACTAAATATTTTTGTTGAAGTTTATTTGTTGGAAAATTTTGTTACATTATTAGAAACACCATTATTTCATTCTAAAAAAGACTTCATACAATATATTATTTTTCATTTATATGCAGTACATGGTAATCGAAAATTATATTAATCGTATAATATCTCATAATAATTAACACAAAAATCTATTTATTCAGCTTATCAAATATTATGTATATAATATTACAAGATAATGGTATATATTTATAGTAATTAATAATTGTAATATTTGAACAATTGGTCAGGTTAATCGCAGGGATAGAGTTAACATCAAAACTAATGTTTTGTCGACTTGTCGAAACATTTGGATTATATGTACCTATATTGATTCGTTTGGTTGAATTGAAGATGATATTTTGTTGGCCGTATCGGTCTTATTTTTGTCGTCTATGTAGCCTTCTGCCACGGCGATTGACTTCCATCCACCGTGTATTTTAAGAGCAGTAATATCCCCGTAAGCGTCAACCAGTATTGTTGCAGAAGATCTGCGGAAACTGTGCCCAGAATACTGTTCTGGATTCGGTAATTTCAGGAAAGCAGCGTTATCCTTTCCCATTTTTGTAAATTTGTTTATTCCAATTCTCTCAGTTGTACATTTACCATTTTGGTAATTTAAAAAGAATGTGTCACTGGTTACATGACTTGGTCGAAGATTTATATATGTCTTGCATATTTTGTAAAAGTAATCCATAACAGTAAATTTTTGTCAAATTTTTATCTTGGTATTTGGCACATTAACCAAAAAAGCTGATCCAAGATCTTGTAAATGCGTTATTTTCATTTCATATAACTCATTACCTCTACATGCACCGATTACTCCCATTATTAAAGCAACCGTGAATTACAGAATGTAATGAAAAAACTATGTGAAAGATTTACTTAATATCTTACCTTTGTTGCCAGGTATCATCATCAGATGCTTCAGTTAAAAAGTTGTTGATATCTTCGCTAGAAAAAGTTTTTGCTTTTTTAGGCTGAAACCCTTCTGATTTTCGTTTTAATAATCCTCTTAATTTTTTATAGTCTTCCAAATTTAAACCTCGATGTAAGGTGATCGTACATCTAAGCGTTGAATAATAGGTCCATAGCGTTGATGATTTATATTTTGCGGATAATTTAGTAAAGTATACTAACAAAGTAGATTCAGGAAAAGTAGTGGATTTCTTTCCTTTTGCCAGTTCAAAAAAGATTCATAGGCCATATTATATACTTTCCTTGACTTTTCCGGCAATAAATTTAATGAGGCAACTTCAGCAGCTTCTCTAATTTCTGGTGGTGTTAAATAAAAGTAATTTTCATTGTCTATATCCATTTTCAATTGGTTTTTTATAAAAATTTAACACAAAATATCAAAACATTGAGAAATATATGCACACAAACAATATTGTTGACAGGTTTTAGTCAAATTGATTTTGATTCAAAAGCTACTTCGATTTATGAATTGTTACGAAGAACATGGTATGTTAGGAAACATATACACGACATGCATCCATCCAACCGCGGGCCCAGGGTTCGAATGTGGTCTAGGAAAATTCACGTTTTTGAATTTTTTTTATTTACAGAACTGATTAGAAAATTAGTGGTTCACACGACAGAATTTTAAAAACCGATTTTTTGTAGCAACAGAATATATTATAGATAAATTAAGGGATCATCAGGCAGCAGTGTTTAATGATTCATTAATCACGGCCGTGATTAATGGGTATTATCAATGTCGAGCAAACAGTTGTACAAAGGGTACAATATACAACAGTCGTGGATGAGAATAATTATCAAGTTTAAATTTGATACAGATTACCAGATTAATAATTTTCAATCAATAGTTATCTACTACAAAGGTCCCCAAACTATTTCATATATATGTCTTCGCGTGATCTGGAATATTTGGCTTTCGACGTGAATACAGATTTAATCAAAATTTGTAAAATTGGATTATTTGAACGTTTTTTATAGAAAATGCAGCGATTGATTCCATGTATCGTTTCGGACATATTAATAATAATTTTTAATTGTCACCGAAAACCCTAACGCGCATAAGAACTTTCCTCATAATACCATTTCATGTATATCCCGATGTTATTTTACAAAATTTCTACCTTCTGTATATAAAAGGTTTTATTGATAGAATCACAATCAGTATTTAATAAAAAAACCAATAAAAACCTCCTTCGAGACACTGCAGCAAACGATAGAAGAATTTTTTGTATCGAAATTTTTTAGATGTCCCCATACTACACATTGCGTATAGCGACGTCTCCTCGGACTATCTTTCTTTTATGTATGTCTCTTTATCTACTTCCAAAAATTTTTTCACCATCCAAATTTGCATCTCCTGTTGCGCAAAATGGCATATAGTGTGTTTATGGTAATTAATAGTAATTATCAAGTTAGAATTTGATACAGATTACCGGATTAATGAATTTAAATCGTAGTTAACCTACTACAAAGGTCCCCAAACTATTTCATATATATATATGTCTTCGCGTGATCTGAAATATTTCGCTTTCCACGTGAATAGTGATTTAATCAAAATTTGTAAAATTCGATTATTTGACCGTTTCACACATATTAATAATAATTTCAATTATCACCGAACCATCTAACAAATCAAAACTGGCGACGCGTACGAATATATTATTTATGCACCTCTCATCGGCTTAATTTAAAACAATAAATATTATCCTGATTGCAAATTAGCAATAATACGAAATCGAGATTGACTCGTAACTCGTAACTCGAAGAAAGATTAATATAAAAGGTATAACGTAAAAATTGCAACTAGTTTAATATTATTTAATTCTAAATCGATAATATCAAAAGAACATGTTGCCATATTAACTGTAAAAAATATATCAATTTTTAGGGTTTATTCATGACTTTTAAAATTAAACATTTTTTCTTGTACATATTACAAGTTGCATAATATTTGTCACCCTCAACAGGTGTAAGAAATTCCAGATTTCACTGCTTTTCTCTTTTTTAGACATGATCTAAACTGAAAATAAGAGAAACACACATTACTGTCAATTTTTTTATCTCTCTAATAACTTGGTTAAAGGATTTTATAACTTTTTATTTAAATAGACAAGCCATATTTAACTTCTTTCTTAATAAAATGGGACAGGATGACCCCGAAAACTTCTTTTTTGCAACTTTACCCATTGTTTTGTTAGAAGGACATATTAGTTTAAGACATGCCATTCAATTCAATTCAAATAATTCATATTGTAACACGGTAGTGGATTTCTTGAAATGCTTTATCAACAAACAAAGATTACAATTCTCCTAATAACGTTTAGAATTTCTGGCCATTACCTAGTTACTAAAATTCAAAAATACAGGCTCCCTTTATTTACAGCACAAAAAGCAGAGATAAACTAAAAACAATTAAAAACATTCATTTTATCTAATGGCCGTTAGGTGTTGGCTGAATTTATTTTAATATTTCTCCCTGAAAGAAACAAAATAATTCACAAAAAAGCAGCACCTTTGCTCTTATCAGTATCGGGTCGGGCGGCATGTTTCATCATTAATATACTTATCTATACCAATTGCGGCCTTCTCATTCCTTAAAAGCAAAACTCTATATTTCAAATAGCTATATTTCTTTCACCTAATATTTGTAAATAATGATATTTTATAATGATTTTCGATCGGCGCGGTCTTCCAATGCTAGTCTAGGATCGATGATGCCGATATTGCAGTAATTTATCTACTATAAAGGACCCTTAACTATTTCATATACAGTGTGGAAACCACTTATGGAATAAAATTCTTTGTGTCATGATTTTAGAAAATTATAAAAAATGCCGAGACACATCAACATTTGAATTGAGTTGTGCGTTATGTAAACATAAATTTAAATGTACAGGGTGATTCACGCAAGTATGCCATAGTCGGTGTTGTTTTTTTAATAAAACACCCTGTATATTTGCATATTTTTGAAATCCTCTTAATGAATCGATTCCAACAAACTAAATAATGTATGGTCAATTATGAATTATACAGGGTGAAATTTTTATTTTTACAGTTATTAAACACATAAATACATTAAAATAAATGCTCAAAATGTTCTCCACCTAGTTGTTGGCAATAGCACAGTCTCCTTTAGAACTCCTCCTTAACTTTGTTTAAAGTTTGAGGTGAAATATTCCGTATTTCTGTAGTTATCCTGTCTTTGAGGTCTACAATGCTAGTTGGTTCTGTTGCATATACTTTGTTCTTAAGATAACCCCACAGAAAAAAATCTAACGGCGTAAGGTCTGGCGATCTAGCTGGTCACTCAATAGTACCTCTTCGTCCAATCCATTTATTGGGGAAGATTTCATCTGAATAAGTTCTTACCATTAAAGCATAATGGGGTGTTGCCCCGTCTTGCTGGAACCAAACATTTTCATCCGGTAAGCTAAGATCTATTGCGTTGGGATATAAGTTTGCCAACGCAGGAATAACTTCATTTCTAAGTATATCTAAATATTTTTCAGCTGTCAAATTTCCATCTTTAAATATAGGACCAATAATATGGTCGCCTATGATACCGGCCCAAACGTTCACCTTTTGAGGGTACTGAGTATGTGTCTCCCGCATCCAATTAGGATTCTCTGCTGACCACTATCTACAGTTCTGTCGGTTTACCTCTCCATTCAATGTCAATGTTGATTCGTCGGAAAAAATAATGGTATCTCATTTCTGTTCAGCTTATTCATCAATCTTTCGCAGAAATCCATTCTACGATCTGGATCGTCTTCTGTTAACTCCTGCACAAAAGTTAATTTGTAGGGATGAAGTTTTTCTCTATGAAGACATCTTAGAACAGTTGTATGACTAACATTATTTTCACGGGCAATTTGACGTGTACTAGAAGTTGGATTCTCTTGGATACTTAACAAAATATCCACTTTCACATCATGTTCAACGAAGTGTGGTTTTCTTTTCAATGGTTTGACATGTTCAAGTTCTCTGAATTGTGCATGAATTTTAGACACAGTACTTTGTGAAATATTAGGCAATTCGGGATACCTGTGATTAAATAAGTTTGCCACTTCAACTTGACTTCTGCAGTTATCCTCATACCCGATCATCATTAAAATCTTAATTCGGTGAGTCTCAGTTAAATATTTCATTGTTATGTCGACAAGGAAAGAGTGTTTGACAAAGATTTTACTTTTTTAGTATAAACTGTCAACACATCAACAACTGACAGAATAGAAAACAATCCACATTATTTACCGTTTTTGTTTAATTATTGGCGTTTTTAGGCAATTTTTAGGTATTTTATGATAAAATTCATGAGCATAGCAGGTTTTGTTTTATAACAAATACATCTAATAATTAGTTAGTTTAGATTTCTAATAAATCCATATTTAGCTAATTTAAAAAAGTACCAATATTTGAAGTGTAATAAGTTATTAATTTTAAAATTTTACCCTGTAAAATTGATTTAAATTTATATTTACATAACGCACAACTCAATTCAAAAGTTGACGTGTCTCGACATTTTTTATAATTTTCTAAAATAATGACAAAGAATTTTATTCCATAAGTGGTTTCCACACTGTATATGTTTTCGCGTGATCTGTAATATTTTGCTTTCGATGTGAATACAGATCTAATCAAAATTTGTAAAATTCGATTATATGAACGTTTTTTATAGAAAATGCAGCGATTGATTCCATGTATCGTTTCGGACATATTAATAATAATTTTGAATTGTCACCGAAAACCATAACGCGCATAAGAACTGTCCTCATAATATCATTTCATGTATACCCCGATGTTATTAAGTTTTATTAAGTAATTCACAATCAGTATTTAATAAAAAACCAATTAAAAACTGCAGTAAACGATAGAAAAATTTATTGTATCGAAATTTTTTAGATCTCCCAATACTACACATTGCGTATAGCGACGTGTCCTAGATCTATCTCTCTTATATGTATGTCTCTCTATTGACTTCCAAAATTTTGTTTCGCCAAAAAAATTTGCATCTCTTGTTGCTCAAAATGGAATATAGAGTGTTTATAGTAATTAAGAATAATTATTAAGTTATAATTTGATACAGATTATTAGATTAATAATTTTTAATCGATATTAATCTACTACAAATGTCCTCAAACTATTTCATATATATGTCTTCAAGTAATCTGGGATATTTCGCTTTCGACATGAATACAGATTTAATCAAAATTTGTAAAATTCAATTATTTGAACGTTTTTTATAGAAAATGCAGCGATTGATCCATCTATCGCTTCGGATATACTGATAATAATTTTCAATTGTCACCGAATACTCTAACTCGTATAAGAACTGTCTTCATAATATCATTTCATGTACATCCCGATGTCAACCTACAAAATTATCTACCTTCTGTATATAGATGATTTATTGATAACAATCAGTATTTGATCAAAAACCAATAAAAACCTCTTTTGAAACACTGCAATAAACGTTAGATGAATTTATTATATTGACAATTTGTTGATCTCCTCGTACTAAACATCACGTATAACAACGTGCCATCGGACTATCTATTTAATATGTATGTCCCTTTGTCGACTTCCAGAATTTTTTGTTCGCCATCAAAATTTGCATCTCTTGTTACTCAAATTAGAATATAGAGTGTTTACAGTAATTAAGAATAATTATCATTTTTGAATTTGATACAGATTCATAATTTTCAATCGTATTTTATCTACTAGAAAGGTCCCCAAACAGCTTCATATAAGTATATGTATTTGCGTGATTTGTGATATTCTGCTATCAACGTAAATACAGATTTTATCAAAATTTGTAAAAATCGATTATTTGAACGTTTTTTATAAGGTCTGTTCCAATCAACACAAAAACCATACCATTACGATACAAACCCAGTTGACCTACTGATTAGTGAACATAATAAGTCTGTATAATTTACATCAAATTTGCTACGTTACTGAGATTGTACGGTAATAAAACGGTATTTACTTAGGTTGGAACAAACCTATAGAAAAGGCAGCAATTGAATCCATATATCGTTTCGGACATATAATTAATAATTTTCAATTCTCATCGAATACTTCAACACGCATAAGAACTGTCCTCATAATATAATTTCATGTATATCCTGATGACAACTTACAAAATAATCTACCTTCTGTATATAAATGATTTATTGATAAATTTACTATCGCCATTTAAAAAAAACCTCCTTTGAGACACTACAGCAAACGAAGGAAATTTCATTGTAAGTATCGAAATTTTTCAGATGTCCCCATACTAAACATAACGACGTGTCCTCAAACTATCTATCTTATATGTATGTCTCTTTGTAGACTTCCAGAATTGTTTTTCACCATCAAAATTGGTATTTCTTGTTGCTCAAAATAGAATATAGAGTGTTCTCAGTAATTAAGAATAATTATCAAGTTTGAATTTGATACAGATCACCGGATTAATAATTTTCAATCTCATAGGTATATGCGTGATCTGGGATATTTAGCTTTCCATATTTTTATTTGTTAGACATTAACTATTTTTATTTATTTATTTATTGTATTAATACTGTATATCTTTGTCAAGTTTGAAACAGTAATGGAAGGAGGTGAGGCAAATCTCAACTTTTTTCAATTATAATTATTATTATTTATATTCGGATACGCTTTTAATACGTTCAGCACTAATCATTCTTGGGAATGTCCATGTCTTTAAAGTTGAGTTATTAATTATGTTACTGCAGTTTACAGAATAAAATATACCTAAACTTCAAAAACGGAGAAGGATAAGTATAATTTATCAATTGATATTATAATAAACCGTATTGACTACTAATTCGACAACATTAAAGTCTTTGATTTTTTTTGATATTTAGTATAAAAATAAAAACATCCGCGTTTTCACTTTTATTTCTTTCCGTGAAAAAACTGAGTATACTTAAACGTGAGTCAGTGGCGTAACTATGGGGAGGATATGAGGGGGATAACTCCCTCCCACCACCCGGAACCCTAAAAGTAATAAAGAATTCTAAAACTTAATCATAGCAAGTCTAGTTGAATGAAATGTACTAGAAGCTAGGATCTGTAGGCTACAATTTTATAAGAAAAACAAAGCTAAAATACAATTATAGGGGCTTAAAATTTTTTTCCAGTACCCAGATCCCCCGGTAGTTCAGCTCCCCACAGCACTTCATCCTAGTTATGCCACTGACGTGAGCTAGAACACATTATATACTTATACCTAAACAAATAAAAAAAAACATTTAAATTCCTAAAAATCAGCTAATGAATGCTCATATGTAGTTTTATTCCCAATAGATTTTATTATAATTAATATAAGATTAAAAATGATATAAATTAGAAACAAAGTATTAGAATTTATAAAATACAAGTTGACTGTTTTCTAATAAGAGATTTTCATTTAACTAGTACCCATCGAGTGACTGACATTGAGAGACAGTGCTTGTTGAAATTTTATCATAAGTAAAAAAAATCAACAATATAGTCAGTTTATTAACTGAAATGAATGATGGTGTTTCTTTCTAAAAAAGAAGTAATATTTTTCTCATCTATTCATCATTAAACTATTTTTTAGTCAATTCGTCAATTTTTGATCAGTATTAATATTTTTATTGATTAATATTAGGTATTATTAGAAATGGCGTTAATAATCTGAAATCGATTTTTAACACTTTCTGTACTGAAAAATGTACAAAATACAAGCAGTCAATTTATACTAAATAATAAGATTAAAGAAAGAACATATGTAACATATTATTCAAAGACATGATAGTTTGGGGACACGACTAGTTACGATTTTTTCGTTTTATTTATTACCTGATCGTTGCATGCTACCGATGCTATTGAGGCCTTTTTCGCATTCAATTAACTTTTAAGCTTCTTAATAGAATCATAAGAGAATACAAATCATTTTGTAAATGTCTAGATAAATTTTCGCGAACTATACAATGAACTACTAAAATGTCCTCTTTTTCAACATTATATTAATACTTTAACCTTCCGTGTACCTCATATATCTATTGCATACGACTATTGTCCAAAATGTATACTCAGCATATGTAAACAACCTGTACGTTTTATTGTTTATTATATGGACGTTTCTTTAATATGAACAATATATCATTAAAATGTCACAAATCTCAGTATATAATTCAAGATGAAGAAGAGTGTGTACACTCATTATAGAGTTATTAATACTTATTTCGGCATTAGATCTGATTACTTCCAAGGACAATGAGCGTTTCATATAGATCGAGAGCAAAATGTACTTGTTATATACATTAGTTCTAATTATTAAATGAATGTCAATTGAGAATTTTCTCAAAGTACATTGACATTTTTTTATTCAAAGAAATTTACAAAGGGTGACCACATCATTCTTTAGAAGGTTGAATTAAATGTACCTGATCTATATAATATAATATTAAAAATAACCCGAAGCTCCTCATTACATCAACACTTCAACCTTCTATGTCTCCAAGAATTGCATATGATTATTATGTTCTCAAAGTATACATTGCGTATATAAACATCAGATAATTCGAGACATTGGTTATAACGTATACTATGGGAACATGTTCCCAAAATATACATTGAATCACAGTGTCCTCAGTTCATACGTTAGGTAGAAAATTCCCTTTTTCGTGAAAAGTTTTGTTAGAAAATCATTTTCTTAAGTCATATCGTGATGCTGGGATCTTGGTGCACGATAATCAACAAAAAAATACATTGTCCCAAACTATACGTTGGACATATATATATATATATATATATATATATATATATATATATATGGTATCAAGGAGTGGAACAGTGCTCTATCCATTACATATTTTGCCTTTGTGCTTAAATAGTACCAAAAATTCGTGATTGTAGAAGTTTTTAAATTGTGCAAACTAGTGTATCACTTTGGACCGCGAGCAATTGTGAGCAAGTAATAACTCTTCCTTTTTTTAATCACATTCCAATATTTTCCGAGTGTTCCGACTATATTTACTTCGATTTAACTTTGGTTTTTATAACTAATTACATTTACGGCGGAGTACCTATTCCACCAAAGGTAGCTCCACCGGTTAACTTTCGCTGCAAAAAGACATAAAACCTTTTTGAGCTTGTTATAAAAGCAACTATGACTAGTATTAAAAATGAAAAAAAAGCACAAATTTATACAAAAGGTATTGAGAGTCTAAGGCAAGAAATTCTTACGAACAGAACAGAAATTACTAAAGAAATAACAAATAAAATAGATGCTTGTGAGACTAGAATTCTTTTGAAGCTTGAGAAGCTGAATAAACGAATAACTGAACTCGAAAGCAAAAACGAAAATCTAAAGGTAAAAGTAGAGGCTATAGAAAGGAGAGCTAAGAAGAATAATATTCTGATTTTTGGTCTGAAGTACGATAAGATTTTACTCAATATTATACAACACTCTCTTAACCCATTAATTCCCAATGTACTTATTTGGGTACACTTTAATAAAATGACCCTAGTACCATCTATAGGGAAATTTCAAAAGTTTCGACTATCTACTCGTGCGGTGGTAGGTTTCGTTTGCTCAATTCATGGATGGTACAGTTTTCTGTACAAATTCTATTGTTGTAAAAAATTGTTTGGTCAACAACAATACGTGCATGATTACAGTGTCATAATCAAAATATATTATACTACGTGCTGACGGTTCTAGGTAAGTGTATTCTATATATTCATTTTTTCTAAGTTTTCTTATACTATTTTAGACTATTTAGATTTTATGCAAGTGTTTATCAAAACAGTAGAAGCCTTTTCTTTCGATCGTACTCGATTGAGAACACTGGGATTTTCAGATCAATTTTTTTTATAGAAATAATGGATGCTGATCATACCAACGAAGAGTTTTTATGGAGTAAAAAGGAATAAATATTTGGATATAGCTTTGGATGATTTAGAAGCATCTGAAACACAGGATTCTGTAGACATTGTTATCTTGCCACCCAATGTAGATCCACAAACGGACGAGGAAGGTGAAGACGATGACTACATCCAAGAAAGGGAAAATACACTTCACAGGGGTGTAGTAGGAGAAGTTGAATTACATTTTGAAGACAATGATAGTGGGAGTAATTATTCGGATGGATCAGATTATGATTCGGAAGACAATGTTCCTTTGGTAGTTCCACAGAAGCGGCCGTCAAGCCAATCTATCAGAACTAAGAAACTAGCCAAAAAAATTCCCGAACCAAAATGGGCTCAACACCTTACTAAAATTGATATGCCAGAAACAAACAGATTTGTAGACCGACTTGAAATGATGAAGCATGATCTTGAACATTCAGGTCCGATGGAAATATTCGAAAAAATGTTTGACGATGTCATTTTTCAACATATTAGAGACCAAACAAACTTGTACTCTACTCAGAAAAATAATCATGGTTTTTTTTGTATCAACGGCAGATTTGAAGATTTTTTTCGGCATTTTGTTGCTTAGTGGATACCATAAGCTACGACTCGAACGACTTTATTGGAGCTTGGACGAAGATATTGGTGTACCATTTGTTTCAAACGCATGTCACGCAACAGATTCCAAGAAATAAAAAAAATAGATTCACTTGGCAAATAACGATGAGTTGGACAAAGACGATAAAATGGCAAAAATTCGACCAATAATGAAGTTACTGAATCAAAACTTTCAACAGTATGGAGTATTTCATCAAGAACTTTCTATTGACGAAGCCATGGTCAAATATTTTGGCCATCACTCAGCAAAGCAGTTCATATGAGGAAAGACGGTCCGGTTTGGGTCCAAAGATTGGATGTTGTGCGGATCCACGAGCAAAAATGCCAAAAAATAATACAAAACATGAAATCTCCCTTTAGGTTCCAAAGTGGTTTTGAATTTGTTGGAAACTGTGGCTATTCCATCTGACCATATTGTTTACTTCGACAACTATTTTACCAGCCACGATTTATTGAAAACCCTAAAAGGAAGAGGTCAAAGAGCCACAGGCATAGGAAGAGAAAACAGAACGAAAAAATGACCACTTTTACCAATCAAATCATTTCAAAAAAAGGATCGAGGCTATTTCGAACACATACACGATAGTGACTCTCTATTACTTTTTGTACGTTGGAAAGATAACAATGTGGTAACTATGGCTACAAATTATGATTCTGTTGAGCCAATGGGACAAGTCAGACGGTGGTCGACAGCTGAAAAAGCGAAAGTTCAAGTCCCACAGCCCAAAGTGTTTCAAAATTACAACCGCGGTATGGGTGGCGTTGATTTGCTGGACCAAGCTGTAAATAACTATCGCATCAACATTCGAGGAAAGAAACGGTGGTGGGTTTTGTTCACACACATGATAAATGTGGCAATTGTTAACGCTTGGCATCAATTGGCTTCACCAGAAAAAATGGATCTGTTGGCTTTTCAAAGAGACATAGCACGGAACTACCTGCTAATGTTTCAAAAAGGAGAGTCTCAAGAACTAGGCCCTCAGGATCAGTATCTGACAGTATAAGACTCCAAGAAGGTGGCCATTTTCCCTCCAAATTGAATAAACAACTGATATGTAGGGAGAGCCACATGATAGCTAGATGGTTTTGCGCAAAATGTGGAGTTACCTTATGCATTGAGCGTGATTGTTTCAAGATTCATCATTCTGAATAATTTAACACTTATGTTGTCGTAGTGTCCCGTGTACTCATCTCTTTCTGTTAACATTAGAATAATACGTGCTTATATCATTTTGTTTATAATAAAGTTATCAATCTGATCCATAGTTCAGAACTTTAATTTAAAACAAAAAATGGCCGTGGGACTTAATGGGTTAAAAGTCTACTGGATATTGATATTAATGTTGAAGATATGAATAATTTTTATCAACTATGAAATTCAGGAAATGGACCATTTAAAATAGAATTAGTGTCCTACTTAAAAAAAATTGAAATTCTTAAAAACTGTAAAAAGTTAAAGGGGACAAATATAGGTATTTCGAATGATCTCACAGAAGCCCAACGCGAGGAAAACTGTATACTAAGAAAACCTGAACACCTGAAAAAACAAATGAAACAAGAGGAAAGAACAACAAACCAACTACCAGTAAGCCTCTACTTCCGAACTTATCAAGCAAAACCAACGCCAATCATCAACAGGTTGTACTCCCGGAACTACAGATACTAAAAGAAGACAGAGGAAGATTGCGCTCAGGCAACGATAATTCTTAAATTTTTTCTATTGCACCTCTGCTCATTTTCCTAAAAAATGTTTAATAAGCTATTAATTCTTTTTCCGTTTGTTTTATTTCTATAACATCTTTTGTATTTGGTTTTATCGACTTTTCTGTGTTTGGTTCAGCTTTTGTTAAATTTAAACAGCTTTTCTGTATCTGTCAATAGCCTTCTTTTAAAATAGGTTTAGTATCACTGGAATAATTTACAAATGGATGATTATATTCGAGACATAAATTACGAATTCTACAACACTTTAGAATGTTATAGTTCAAGTGAAGTGAACAAATATTTCAAAAACGATGGAAGTTCTCTTAGTGTAATACATAAAAATATTTGTAGTCTAAATGCACATATAGATGAATTTAAAATAATGTTAGAACAATTGGACTGCATCTTTGATTGTGTTGTACTAACGGAAACTTTTCAAATTGATGACATTGGTATTTTTAGTATGAACGGATATAGAACATTTTATAACAAAGGACAACTAAATAAAATGGAGTAGTATATGTAAAAAACAGTTTAAGTGCAGATAGCGCAACTCAAAGGCTCTGCAGATAAAAATAAATAAATATATAAATAAACAATAATAAACATATTTTGTTAACAAGTATTTACCGTTCCCCGTCCAACTCACCTGAGGAGTTTGTTACGTGTTTAGAGAATTATCTTAAACACATTAATTACTCTTTATTAGATTTTCATTTATTGATTGGCGATATTAATATAAATATAAGAGATGAAAACGATATTGTCAACACATATCTAAACCTATTATACGAATATAATTTACACCCAATGATAAATAATTATACACGCATAAAAAATCATTCACGTAGTTGCCTGGACCATATCTTTCTGAGAACAGTCACAGAATGTTTTGAAAATGTCACTGCAGCAACGTATGAAACTAATATAACAGACCATCGAGCTACGCTACTGAGCCTTCCTATAACAACTATTTGTAGAAACTCTGAAACGATTACAAACATAAACTATGAAAAAACCAGACATGACCTGCAAAATTATAATTGGGAATATTACTTTAATATAAAGGAAGCTTAAGATTTGCTAAATATCTTAAATATTTTTATAGGAAAACATACAAAAGAAGTAAAAATTAAAAAAAAAATTATATAAAGCGTCAAAAGTGGATTACGGCAGGACTTGTGAAAGCAATTAATACTAAAAATAATCTCTACAGGGAATTTCAGCAAGACCTGAATAATGTGGAGAAACAAGAAATATACAGTGTTGGGAACATTACGAGGGAACATACGTTTTACCGTAAATGTGTTAGAAAGAGACAAAATACATATAAATTCAGTGTATTACTCCTCTTCGCTAACAGGGTATCATAAAGTGAGAAACGAAATAACTGTGTAATGGGATGTCTGGTAGGCACCGCCTTCGAGAATCGTACAGTAGCTCTTGTCTGGCTTTTACTTACAGTTTTAAATAAACAAATTAGAAATGCATTCAGGCTATTACTAGTCACTTTACCACAGCAAAATGTTGTATAAACAACTCATTATGTTAAAGATCGCAATGATAGAAGTTAATGTTAGAAATACAGATGTGTAATGTGAACAGTTTAGTTTATTAATTGAGAAATAATAAGATTGTACTATACTGATAGCTCAATGCAATGAACAATAAAAAAATCAACATTACTTTCGTTTATACCTTCATGATTAATTTACAAAGAAATAATTCAGTAGTAATAAACTAATTCACTATATCAGTTCGGGTAGTACACGTTAATATGATTTGAACAATAAATTAAAACCTACCTAGTGGGTATTTGACATAAGTACCACTAAAAAATCATTGGAAGGTAGCTAAAAAAAATACATTCGTCGATATTGAGGGTAAAATTAATGAATATAAGCATAATAATTTTCATTAACATCATAAGGAATAATATATGGCAACAATACAGAGTCCAAAAGCGACAATATGTTGTAATAAAACAAGTGTATTCAGTTTATCACAATTTTCTTTAACAGGATATCATAAAACGAGAAATAAGTCGAATGCTAATATTTGTTCAACTGTTTCCTACGCTCCTGATAAAACGATTTCGTTTGCATCTCTTCATTTTCTATCCACGCATCAGTCACATTTAATTTCAACGTAAAACGATAACCTCTCACGGCCAAAGGGAAATTATAATGGTCACATGGCGTTACCAGTGTGTTAGAGAAGGACAATCATGTGACAGAGAATTAAAAGCCAGCGTAGATTATTATACAAGACGAATACGAATCCCGCGTGCGCCTCTTGAAGATGTTTAACTGTACAATTTGTGTATTTCACTAAACGTTTGTTTGCGAATGAGTAACGATCTTTTGCAAATTTTATTAAAATGAGTATGCAAGTACACCATAAAGTGCAAATTGTAAAACTGTACTACCAGGGTCATTCATATCGAGAAATAGCAGACAATTTGTTTATTGTGGCATTCGAAAATGCCCAACCAATTAGCAAAAAACAAGTGAGAACGGTTATAAAAATTTTTGAAGAGCATAGATGTGTCAATACTACTAAACTTGGACCGCGTACACAAAATCGTCAAACCCAACCCGAAAAAGAAGAAAGATATTTTAATTTGTGCCAGTGTGGAAAATAATCCCCTACAATCGTCCACTCATTTAGAAAAGGATTTTGATGTTGATCCGAAAACGATTCGGACTGTATTAAAAAAATGGTTATCGTAGTTTCAAACTGAAAAAGAGCCATGACATTTTTCCAGGCGATCAATTTCGTAGAATGGATTTTTGTGAAATAGTTATGGAAAGAATACAATTGGATGCAAACTTTTCGAAAAATATTTTGTTCACAGATGAATCGACTTTTCCCATACATGGTGCACATAATTCATCCGTTATTCGATAGTGGTCAAGGACAAACATTACAATAATATAACTCAATATCCCCAAAAGTTAAATGTTTGGGCTGGAATATTAGGTGAACATTTAATTGGACCACTTTTTATTGACAGCAATTTAACCGGACAAAAATATTTGGACATGCTGGAAAATCAAATTACTCCTGCACTCATACAATTAGGTGTCAACTTCAATGTTATCTGGTACCAACATGACGGTTGTGCATCACATAATTATCGACTAGCAATACATTTTTTAAATACACAATTTCCCAATCGGATAATCTCCACGAATGGTAACATAAGATGACCTGCGAGATCTCCAGATCGGGCTCCAAACGATTTCTTTTTCTGGGGCTATATAAAATCGAATATTTATGGGTTCCAAGAAAACAGAGCCACTTGTCTAAATGAACTAAGGGAACAAATTTTACAAATTTTTATGCAAACAACACCTGAAATGCTCATACGTGTTCGTCAAGAATTTTATAACCGTCTCGGTTACTGCTTAGCTCAAAACGGGGGTTTATTCGAACATTTGATTTAAGCTCATTGAAGAATTAAGAAGTTTTATTTTTTAATTTATTACATATCATAATATTACTTTTATTTAAAAATTCTAGGCATTTTCATTAGAATACGATTTCATTTTTATTTTCGTTTTTTTTTTTAATTTGTACTGTGTGTGTGTGTGTGTGTGTGTGTTTACACAGAGAATTCGTTCTCATTTGCATACAAACGATAAAGATCCTAACCAACATTTTTTTTACTAACACATTCGAAACACAACATATGTTTCGAAACCCGTTGCAAAATCTGAAAAAAAGTAAAGGTTTTAACCGCTTTCAAACTGAAAACTAGAACAATTTCTAGCATTACAATAAAATATTCAACGAACAGATGGAATTAATTATATCTTGATCTACTACAACCTCTTGAATTATCATAATTAAAATCTTCTTATAACTTGTTCTTGTGTTAGAACAATGCATTTCACATTTAATATAAATATACAATGAAAATTCGCAATACTGTTAGTAGCTACAAAGAATTTGTAAGAGGCCGGCGTTGTGGGTTTTCCACTTATGAGATCCTGTTAGCGAAAAATGAGAATTGAGATATTTGGAAGCACATATTATTATTAATACTAATTTTATTTCGCATGTTATGTTTTTTATTCCAATAGTAACCGAACTAATATAGTGAATTAGATTATTACTGCTGAATTATTTCTTTGTAAATTAATCATGAAGGGATAAACGAAAGTAATGTTGATTTTTTTATTGTTCATTGCATTAAGCTATCAGTTTAGTACAATCTTATTATTTCTCAATTAATCAACTAAACTGTCCACATTACACGTCTGTATTTGCACGTCTCTCGAAAGCGGTGCCTACCAGACATACCTTTACACGCGGTGGGAGTATACTTCCACAACGCCTTTACAGATATACAGTAATTGCACGTTTTCCACTTTATGATATCCTGTTAGCGAAAACGAATAATACACTGAATTTATATGTATTTTGTATCTTTCTAACAGATTGATGATAAAACATATGTGCCCTCTTAATTTTCCTAACACTGTATATCATTTACCGCAAACGCTTAAATAACCTAATTAAAATAATGAAACAAAACTACTACCGAACCGAAATACAAAAAAATGGGAGTAATAAAAAATATATGTGGAACCTAGTTAACAACAAAATAAAACAAAACATAATATTTATTTTATAATTAATGAAAAAGACGAAAAAATAACATCCAAATCAGATTTGGCAGACGAATTTAACAGTTACTTTGTAACAGAGGGAAAAAAATAACCGTACCGACTAAATCCCCTCCTCGGCGACCTAAAAATTCTGAGACCTTTTATTGGATGCCTGTAACTACGGAAGAGATAAGAGACTTAATAGTATCTCTGAAAGCAAACAAGGCTCCAGGCATAGACAATCTGTGAGCAGAAATATTTAAAAAATTAAGTGAACAATTGACTAAACCTATAGCCGACTTAATAAACTTGATCTTTGCAGAAGGCATGTGTCCCACTATTTTAAAAAAAGATGTAGTAACCCCAATCCACAAAAAAGACAACAAGGCAAAGATGTGCAACTATCGGTCAATATCACTTATTACGACATTGACAAAGTGATGGAAAAAGCTGTGAAAAAAAGATTAACTAAATTCATAGCCAACCACAAATTATTATCACAGCATCAATTTGGCTTTCAAGAAGGACGTTCTACTAATGATGCAATTGTGACATTGCTTTCTTCTGTGTACAGTTCTGTTGATGAAACTAAACCAACGGCAGTTGTATTTTTGGATATGGCGAAGGCGTTTGACACTGTGAGCCATGAACATCTGTTGGACGTCCTGGGGGATGCAGGAATACGTGAACTGCCTCATAAATTCTTTGAAAGCTATGTAAAAAATAGGACACAAATAGTAAGGATAAACGATAAGGTCAGTGCGTAAAAAATATATTGTTCGGGGTCCCCAGGGAACTGTGCTGGGGCCAATACTGTTTAATATGTATATCAATGATCTATTCTCTTATAATTCTACAGGTAAAATAATAGGATTCGCGGATGATACTTCTATAATATATACAGACAGTACGTGGGAAGGCCTCAAACAAAATATAGAAACCGATCTGAGATATTTATTTGATATCTTGAGACATAAAATTTTAACAGTCAACTATTCGAAAACATTTATTGTACCGTTCACTAGTTACAAACACAAACTGCCTCCTTATGAAAAAATTACTGTTACTATTAACAACATACATATTGATATTACTCTGAAATACGAAATAAAGTATCTCGGACTAACAATAGACTCACATCTACGATGGACATCTCACTTACGTGAAGTAGCTAAGACGCTGAGATATTTATTGTACAAATTCAAATATATAAGGAGAGTACTTGACTTACAGCATCTTAGAATTATATATCATGCTTTTGTAGAATCACGTCTTATATATGGCATATTGGGTTGGGGAGGCACTAGCCAAATTTCATCAGTCAAGTATCACCGTTCAAAAGAAAAGAGGGGAAGGGGAGGGGACTTTTGAGAAGCACTGTATAATGTTGCAGTGTTACTGTCAAAAATAATTTTTTATTCGCTATTTATAGTTTCAAAAAAGTAAAGAGTGAAAATATCTGAAAAATTAAATTCTTTTTTCAACATTTCTTTTATTTTTAGTATAGATTTATGCAAATTTGATTCTAGAATTGAATTCTACATTTTTGAATTCGTTAAAAATGATAACTAAACTTGACTTAGTACCTAAACTTAAGCAGTTATTATCCTCAGACATCGCCGAGGCTGAAAACCCTTCCCACTTGCATCAAAAATCTGTGGGGCTCCGCGTCTTAAAACCATCTTAGGAAGACAAATATTAATTCTTGCAAAGGAAACGCTGTAATTTTATTTACTAGACAACAGCTAACCTATTAGTATTTATTCGCTCATAGTGTAGAAAGCGTACCTATTTTCTGTAAAAAAAGTTTCCGAAGAAGGTATTAGAAAACTGCTGAGACCGCTGTCAAGCTAGCCCCCCTAGATCATGGTTGATAAGCATGCGTAACATTTTTATTGGGAATAATCTATTATTTTGTCTTTCGATATTCCCAAACCCCTTCTTAACCCCTCCCCCCCCCAAGTTCGTCGGGCATAGTTTCCAGTGTTAGATTCGTAATCTCTGACCCCGAAAATCTCGTTGCAAAAAGTGTCTGTTTGTTGTTCTGCCTCCGCACCTCCGTTATATCGTTTCTTCCGCTTCCACACCGCCGTTATGCCTTTTATCTCACTCCAATACAATAATAACAGATAATGCCGTCTATGGTTATGAACGTCTTCATTACAACTACGCCCCGTATAACTATTCACCTATCATCCCCGTATAATAACAAAGATACAACCTAATGCCTTTCGATGTGATCTACATTACCACTATACCCTGTATAAAGTATTAATTATTTTTATATGATCTTCATTATGACTGTACCATGTATAGCTACTTACTCATCATCCCTGTATAATAACAAAGATACACCCTAATGCCTTTTGATGTGATCTACATTACCACTATACCCTGTATAAAGTATTAATTATTTTTCTATGATCTTCATTATGACTATACCCTGTATAATTACCGCGTCGGGATGGTGGTGTCACGGAGGTAAGGGGGTAAGGAGCCCACTCCACGAGCTGGTGATGTCGATCGACTGCTAAAAATTTAGGGAAAAAATCTGGGGAAATGCGGTGTTGCCATCTCAATTTTCCACACTTGAGCAATACTTTCTAGGTTATGGTTTCTCCCTTAATCTAAGGAAAAATAGTGTCTTTTGGATATACTACTACTATCTAGTAAAACACGTAAATAAAGAGCTCGTTTCGGGTATGATTTAACAAGTGAAATCATATCAGGATTAAGAATAACGTATATTTTTGTATGATAACGATATTTATCTCAAAAAGTTATAAATATCTTCGAAAATTAGATTTAAAAATTTTATTTGATCTAAATAAACCGCTGTAAGTCGACAATGGCGGAAGCCCTTGTTGTCAGATTGAAAGTACGTTTTGTTGACAAATCCTACTTGACTATCCAAATTGATTAATACAAAGTGAAAGTCGACTAGAAGAATTTGACAATTGACATCAATATCCACAACCAACCTCGAAACAGATATCACACTCGCCGACTTTTTAATTGTTTGTTATATTATTTTAAAGTAGAGAATGTCCTTCTGTTTGTTTGCATTTTAAAAGACATCTTTAAAATGGATCAAGGTTTCACCGAAGCTAATTCGACAAATCTTCCTCAAGTGCATGTGGTCATCTCAGTCACTCCAACTCCCCTAAACAGAAGAATAATAAGCGATCCGGTACTAAATCGAGTTCGGAATTCTGGGGTAACGCAATTTGTGTATGTGTGTCACATCAAATGTTTTCCAAACAACTCAACCTACATGAAGAACATTTAATTTTCATTATACGTACATTTTACATTATATTTTCTATTTTGAAAGCACCATCACGGCAGTTTAAAATAAAGATTTCCAAATTTCTTTGACTACGCAAGAGTTACTTATTTTAATAAGAGGCACCTGATTAGGAGAACATTAATTGAAAGAGTACGTTTTGACAGTACTTTGCGTTTCTCTTTAACGCATGTTAAAGAAATAAGATAACTAGTCTACTTATAAAGTTTTCCCTCCTGACAACAGCGCAAAATATCTTTGTTTGTCATTGGCTCTAGCCTACCACAGTCTACACATTTTCATTGAAATTCATGAAACTAGCTCATTCGCTGAATAATATTTTTGGTAGTTAGAACACTTGTTAATTTTTGTAGTGGTGAATCCGAAATCTTCGTATTTTTTCCTAACCTAGTTTGAATCTAATGGCCCATAAAAAGACTGATGAGTCAAAAATGCAACAACTAAATATTATTTTTGACATTTCCACATACATTATTTGTGTTTTCATCAAAGGATAAAGTAATTAAAAAATAAAAAAAATCAGCTCTCTTTACAATATATAAATAAATAATAATACTTGTTAAAGTTGATTATCGTGTTTTACATCTATACAGCGACCAATAGAAATGCTTAAATAAATGTAAAAGTATAATGACGTGTATTTCTATGTTTTATTCAAATAAGTACTCACTAATATCTGATTATGATATACAGGGTGATAATGATAAGATAAACTTCGATAGGTTCTTTATCTCTTAACATATCAAAATAAACATTTCACAAGAATATAGTCGTTTTTTGATACTAGTTGATTAGAATACGGAAGTCAATAAGTGAAGCTTCGTGGTCGTAATGAAAACTTTGAAAATAAACAGGGAAAACCTTCTGAATTTTTAACTTATTTTTTTTTGTTATTCTTGTCAGTAAATCTGGCAATACTTAAAAAAAATAACACAAAATATACAAAGTGAAATTATAACTTCATCATTTTTTTCACTAGTTACAGTGAGATCAAACCTACTGTATTTTATACAGGGTATATAAAAAGTTATAACAAATGTAAATTTCTTATAATTCATGTCGGAATTTATATATAAAAAAATGATATTGAAACCAAAAAAAAAGGTTATCGGGTGCATAATCTCTAAAAATAAAATTGCATCGAGCCGCGAAGTTCATCGGGTTATCCCACATTTCAAATTAACTCCGATAAAAATATAAACAGTCGACGAATTATTTTTTTAGAATCAAACCATTTATTTTTAACAACATTCTCTCACGGCATGAAAAGAAATTCTTTCAATTTTATGGATAAACTGTTCGATGATCTGGGTAAAACAAATATTCATCATCGATTGTATATGGGACTATTGGCTAAAAATTAGATATCTGTCAAGCTAGCATGTGTATACATACAAATTAGCAGAAAAAATCTTACCAAACATATGAGAAGGCTAAAACTGGATTAATTTGCAACTTCCTAACATTCAAGAAGGCTGACAATGTACAAAGTTTCAGAAGAAATATTCCCAGATACTTAGGAAAGCTGAAAATGGACAAATTGATAGAAGAAACACGTCCAAATATATGAGGCTGAAGGTGGACAATCAGCAATCCCGAGACAATTAGGAAAGTTGAAAATGTACAAAGTAGCAGAGGTACCCCCAGATGCTTAGGAAGGCTGAAAATGTGCATATTAGCAAAATAAATGACCCTAAACATATTAGAAAGATGAAACTGGTCACTTAAGAAGGTTGAGAATGTACAAAATAGCAGAAGAGATGCTCCCAGACGCTAAGGAAAGCTGAAAACTGATAAATTGGCAGAACACCTCCAAATATATGAGAAGGCTGAAAGTGGACAAATCAGCAGCCCCTAGACACTTTTGAAGGCTGAAAATGCACAAAATAACAGAAGACATAGCCCTAGACACTTAGGAAAATTGAAAACTGATAAATTGGCAGAAGCAAACCTCAAATCATATGGGAAGTATGAAAGTGGACAAATCAGCAACACCCAGATACTTAAGAAGGCTGAAAATGTACAAAGTAGCTGGAAAAATACCCCCAGACGTATAGGAAGGCTGAACATATACAAATCAGCAGAAGTTATGGCCCCAAATATATGAGAAGGCTGAAAGTGGACAAATTGGCATCCCCTAGATACTTAAGAAGGCTGCAAATGTGCAAAATAACAGAAGACATAGCCCTAGACACTTAGGAAAGTTGAAAACTGATAAATTAGCAGAAGAAACACTTCCAAATATATGAGAAGGCTGAAAGTTGACAAATTAGCAGCCCTAGACACTTAATAAGGCTGAAAATGTACCTAATAACAGAAGACATGGCCCTAGACACATAGGAAGTGGACACATAGGAAGTGGACAAATTAGCAACACCCAGATACTTAAGAAAGCTGAAAATGTAGAAAGTAGCAGAAGAAACACCGCCGGACGCATAGGAAGGCTGAACATGTACAAATTGGCCGAAGAAGTGCCCCCAAAATATGTCAAGGCTGAAAGAGTACAAATTAGCAGCCCCGAGACACTAGGGAGATTAGAAACAATTTTGAAATCAAATATACTAACAATTTTTCGATTGTCTTCACTAAGTCAGTCGAAGACTTTGAAAAATTGAAAAATACATTGCGCAAAGAAAAAATTAACCATCATACGTACTCGAGGTGTGAAGACAAAACTCATGCTTTCGTCCTCAGGGGGTTGGTCGAAGGCCACCAAATCAGTGACATCAAATAGGAGTTGGAAAATATATATAGAATACCAATCAAAGACGTTTACCGAATGAGTACCAAAGGACGACCTCTGTACCTTGTGATAACTGATTCTAAGATAACTCTGGACTATTTAAATAATAATGCCAGAGTTATCGAACATACAAGGGTTCAATGGGAGCATCGTAGACAAAGTAAGCCAATCATACAATGTCACATTTGCCAATTGTGGGGACACGCGACTGCCAACTGTGGAAGAACTCTGAGATGCTTAAAGTGTGCAGGACCCCACCTCACCCCAGAGTGCACGAAAGAGCGCACTAAACCTGCCAAATGCGCGAACTGCGATGGTGACCACCCCGCCAACGCAGAAGTATGCCCAGACTATATCAAAAGAAGAGTGTGGCTTGAAGAGAAGAGGGCGATAATCAACAAAACTAAAGTTGCTGAAAATGTACAAAATAGTAGAAGAAATGCCCGCAGGCACTTAGGGAAGCTGAAAACTGATAAATTGGCAGCAGAAACACCTCTAAATATATGAGAATGCTGAAAGTGGACAAATCAGCAACACCCAAATACTTAAGAAGGCTGAAAATGTACAAAGTAGCAGACGAAATGCCCCCAAATATATGAGAAGGCTGAAATTGGACAAATTAGCAGCCCCTAGACACTTAAGAATGCTGAAAATGTACAAAATAATAGAATACATAGCCCTAGACACTTAGGAAAGTTGAAAACTGATAAATTGTCAGAAGAAACACCACCAAACATATAAGAAGGCTGAAAGTTGACAAATGAGCAGAAGAAATACCCCCAGACACTTGGTAACCACTATCACCTTGCAAATTTAGTCAATCTAATGATTATAGTATCAGAATTTCATGAAATGAATAGCGTATTATCAATTTCTTCTTTTTTTTACAGGAGTCAACACTAGCGGGACGTTATCTTTGCCGGAAGATTACCCCAAAGTAACATCTTCTTCGACGTCGTTACCTGGTTTTAGCAGATTACCGACTACATTTACCAACAATCACAATCACCATCGGAGCAATACCTACTTACCGAACGCCATTTATAGCGATTGGCCGGCTTATGCCACTGATCAGTACAATCTCAATTCCACGAATCAAAGGAACCGACAGATCTCAGCTGCTGCATCGTTATCCGCAAGTAAGTATTTTTATTTTAAACGAAATTTTTTTTGTAAGATTAAAAAAATTGGATGAGTTTTTATACGAAACGTGGTTAGAATATCACTTGAAACATAAAAGTTGTTGCTAAGATTTTTTTTATAATAGGATCCTCGTTGTCTAGGCCGTTTGTATGGGGATCCTCGATGCCCATACCGTTTCTATGGGGGCATCCTTTTTTATTTAATGGTATCCTCGATGACTTTTTTCTATAGTGAGATCCTCGATGACTTTTTTCTATAGCGAGATCCTTTATTAACCCTAGAGAACGGGACTTATTTCAAAACACGTCATTACGGGACTATCGCAAATTTTACGACGTTCGTAAAAACCCGCATTTTTCGAAAAATCTTCCCAGAAAAACTCACCAAAAGTAGGAGAAACTCTTTATTAGAAAATGAAAAAAATATAAATAAAAAATTCAAATTCCAATTCATCATCGCTGCATTTTTGCAATTGTCTCCGCGGTACTCCCCGCAGATCGGAGGTCCACATTGTCCATAACAAGTTGTTGTTATCCGTCTTTTTTACTGATGCAGTAGAAACACGTTTTGCGCTTCTTTTTCTGAGGGATTCTGTATCTGTATCTGTAAAGGTTGGAAGGGTGGGTAGACCCCACAGCACTTAGGCCACAATTGGCCCATTGTGCATCCTTCTGAGGTTCAAAACTTCATTCTAGCTCGTCATCCAGCCTACTTCTCTGAAGTAGGCGATAACGTCGCCTGAATTAAGTTCCCTCATACTGGCGTGTGTTAGCCTGTGCTCGCCGAATACATTAAACCTAAGATGAGAGAGTGTCTGACATTCACAAAGAATGTGCTCGACAGTCTCATCTTCCTGCTCACATCCTCTACAAAGTGGGGTGTCAGAAAGACCCAGTCTGTGGAGGTGTTTTCGTAGGTGGCAGTGACCAGTCAGAATACCCGTGGCTGTTCGTAGGTTCCGCCTGTTCATAGTCACGTATTTTTTTGGCTACTTTGCTGTCCGGATATCGGAGCAGTTCCTTGGCAAGCCTGCAGCCTTCTGCGTCGTCCCATCTACCCTTAAACTTATTAAGGGAGTGTTCCTTTAATAGGTCGACCGTCGATGACGCCGATAGACCAATGAAAGTGCCAGGTCCCAAAAGTTTTTGGGAGGCTGCCTTCCTGGCTAGCGAGTCTGCAATACGGTTTCCTTTCGATTTCTCATGGCCCTTAATCCAGCCTAAAGTGACCGTGTTGTCGTTACAGGCTTCGATTAAGGCCATGTGACATTATAGTACTAGGCCTGATGTAATACGTGGTCTGTCTGTTCAGGGCTAGTAGTGTTTGTCTACTGTCCGTAAGGATGTATATGTTATTACCTGTGGCTTTCCTTTTGGTAATCTCTTTTGCAGCGATGCAGATAGCAGTGAGCTCTGTTTGAGCAACACTTGCATTGCAGCCCATTGCCCATTTTATGTTTAGATTCAGGGGTCTGGAGAAAATTCCACATCCTGAGCCCACATTTTATTTAGACCCATCTGTGAAGATGCGGATTGCGTCTTCTTCCGTTGGGTCTTGTTCGTTGTATTTTAAAGATTACCTTGTAGGGCCTGTGGAAGGCATATCGCGCTGGAATCGAGTCCGTATTGGCCTGCAGCAGTGGGACCTCCCTGAGGGCCTCATGCCACAAGTTACATCTCAGTTTACCGGATCCTACATCAGGTTGTATACCGGTAGAGCGTAGACGTGTCATAGTCATCAAAACAACCTCCTTGATGTATATGTCGAGGGGAGTGAGACCGAGGATTACCTCCATAGCTCTTGTTGGTGTAGTTCTCATGCCTCCTGTAGTGTTGAGGCATGCTGTTCTTTGGATTTGATCCAGTTTACGGACGACTGTCAGCTGGTTTGCTTTAGCTCCCCAGGCAATTGCGCCGTACGTTAGCACAGGTCTGATGATGGCAGTGTAGATCCAGGCAGCAACCGAAGGTGACATTCCCCAGGTGCGGCCGATGGTTCTACGACACAGCTCATAAGATATATATGCTCTGTTTTCTAAGTGAGAGTTCCACGTTAGCTTACTGTCAAAGGTGACCCCTAAATATTTCTCCTCTGAAGAGAAATTAAGTTTGGTATCTAGGAGCTTTGGGGCTTGATGTTTTGCAAGCTTCCTTTTTTTCGTGAAAAGAACCATCTCCGTGTTTTTTGGATTTATTGACAACGACTGGTCTCTGCACCATTGTTCTATGATATTGAGGGCCTCTTGCATTAAAGAGCAGAGTGTCTCCTCGAATCTTCCTGTTAGCAGTATCACTATGTCATCTGCGTATGCTATTGTGTAGAAGTTGCTTTCGTTGAGGTGGCTGACCAAGGAGTCTAAGACCATGTTCCACAGTAGTGGCGAGAGCACCCCTCCCTGTGGACAACCTTTTACAACCAAGTCACTGATGGTTACATCATCCACACTGATTTTTATCGCTCTTTTTGAGAGCATGTTATATATCCAGCCATTTATGATATTTTTGTTGGAAAGTGCATTTGTTATTTTAGGAAAAGTGGTACTATCAAATGCTCCTTCTATGTCTATGAATACATCCAGGGTGGACTCCTTATTTTCCAACGATCTCTCGATGCGGCCCGCTACGAGATGAAGAGCCGAATCGGTGGATTTCCCTGGAGTGTATGCATGTTGATTTTTGTGAGGGATTGCTTTCTTACATCATTTTGAATACATAAAATTAGAGCAATATCTTGGCGGATATTTCGCCTCGATAATCTTCTCCTCATCCATGGCTCAGCGAGGCGACGACTCAAATCTATCATGTCTGGTATCGGGAAAGGGGGTTCTCTCTCTTTTTCAAAGTATTAGTCGAATAAATGACAAAGGAGTTGATGCAGGCCATATTTATCATACCGTATAGCACACACAGGGGCCATCTTCTAGTTTTTCTGCTGCAGCTCATGTTGGAGCACAATTGGTCGAATGCCCATTAGTGATCATTCTTTTCTTTCAAACGTACAGTGTTGGTTTGAACCCGAAATAGATCTTTTATTTTTCCGCCCAACCTATCTAATATGCGAGAAAATTATTGGTTTACCCCAAAATAGTTGGAATTTTGAATTTTTTTTTGAGTTATTTTTACGTTTTCCATCAACAACTACACGAAAAAACGGTTTTTAGAAAAAAAATCCTGTGTGTATGTCGTCGTCGTTGTCGTCGGCCACTTTTCCTTACATGTCTTGTTAGCACGATACAGCCTCCGGAGTACAATAAGTCACCAATTTTATGATGGAATATTGTTAAGGACATGTCACAGATGAACCCTATTGTTTTCAGCTCACCAGAGCCAGTACAACGGATGCTATGGTACTTGAAGTACGACATTTCGTAATTTTTTGAGAAATTTCAGTTTGTTAGCACGATACAGCCTCCGGAGTTCAATAAGTCACCAATTTTATGATTGAATATTATTCAGGACATCTTACTGATAAACCCTATTGATTTTCAGCTCACTAGAGCCAATACAACAAGTGCTAAAGTATTTTAAGTACGATATTTTTTTCATTTTTGGAGAAGTTTCAGTTTGTTAAAACGGTACAGCCTTCGGAGTATATACAAGTGACCAATTTTATGATTGGATATTATTTAGAGCGTCGCAAAGATGAACCCTATTGATATTCAGCTCACTAAAGCCAGTACAACGGGTGCTATGGTACTTGAACTATCAAATTTTTGTAATTTTTGGAGAATTTTCAGTTTGATAGCACGATACAGCCTCCAGAGAGTATACGATTGATCAATTTCATGATTGAATATTGTTCAAGGTGTCTCGTAGATGAACCCTATTGATTTTCAGTTGAGCAAGTACAGCGGGTCCTATAAATCCAGATATACCAAATTTTTGGTTATTATTGGAGAAATTTCGGTTTGTTAGCACGATACATCCCCCGAAGTGGTATCCAAGTAACTATTTTATTATAGATTAGGTTTGTTCCAACTAAGCGAAATGATGCGTACATGAACGTCACGATCATGCGCATAACAAAATTTCTGTTCCAACAATTCCACAGACGATAAAAATGCGTTCCAACAAAAACTTGTCGGCGAACGATCATCTTCATCAGAGATATGGATGTAGAACCGTTCGTCCAAACTGTCGGTTGATGTTTTAAGGTTAGTTAATAAGGTATGCTGGTAATAGTAATAAATAAACATAAATCATATAACTTTAAGGTATGAGTATGATGTTCATGGATTAATTCACGTACAGGTTCTTGAACGTTTGATTCGTACATAAATAAGTTCACGAACGTTCACGTACTAATCAGTACGTGGTTGTTGGAACTAACCTAATATTGTTCAGGGCCACAGATGCGGAAAAGTTAGTTTTAATCTTTAAAACCGTTTATTTTTAAATGTTTTGAGTCGTGCCTGATTGTTTGCAGAAATAGTCATTTCTTGTCCATTCATTGGCAAATTCTCACCGAGAGACGATTCATCAGTTGAATTATCTGATTCTTCTATGGATTCTATTTCAAGATTATCTTCTTCCCAGTCACTTTCACTATCCTCAAATGGATCTGCATAATTGTTTTCTCCCTCCATAATTTTTGGCACTTCTTCTAATTCTGTCAGAGATAATGGCCGTTTTGAAGCCATTTTATTGAAAAGACATATCCTCAGAATGCCATAAGTAAAAAATAATATAATAACTTACATGTCTCCTAAATGTTGGCAAAACTGCTGTTCATAATATGAGGCCAAAACAAGCTCGCGCGAAAACTAACCAACGTAAATACGGGACTATCATAAAATTGACGAAACGAGGGGAAACATCTGCGATTCAATTGACAATAATGCGATTTTTCGTACACTGGAGTCTAGTTACCAACTAAATAGGAAGGTACTGAGAGTCTTGCCGCGTTGCGGTATCCAGAAACAAACGAAAAATCACGACAAATATTGACCATGTTAAATTTTACGAATGTCCCGTTATCTAGGGTTAATAAAAGTATCTACGACGAAAATGAAACGATAAGAACTCAACATCCTTTCGAAAAATAAAAAGTTGAAGATGGTTCTGAAAAAAAATATCGAAACGTTGCATTGTATATTTTTTTTGTTCTTAATTAGATCCGAAAACGAATTGCCGTTTTTTCTCGATCAACTTGAAAACACATTTCTCGGTTCAACAAGTCTGTTTCGAGATGAAACCACTCAGGGGAGGCATTAACAAGTTAAAAGGAATGTTTCATAATTTGTAAGTGTTAGAGACGGAAAAAAAACCACACACACACGCCTAATATGTAAAAGATACCGAATAAATCCCTAGAGGTAACGCCCCTTATCTGTTTTGTATCAGTTCGCACACACATATTGCCACACAAAAGTTTTCAAATAGATATAGGGGACATCGGAATTTTCGGTCGTTATTTCTTCATCTCTTTCCTTATTACTTATTGTTTACCCTATAATTATGACTTTATATCATATTCTGGAAGGATTTTATTGAGTCAAATTGCAGTATGTTTAAGACGGGTTCTCTAAATGACAAATATAAAGCAAAAGGTAAGCTTTCAGTACCTGTAACTCGAAATGAATGAGAATTAACAAAATTTTGTTGCAAAAAATAGACTTTCTACTTATGTATAATATATACAGGGTGAACCAATCTTACGACAAAGTTCGGTGTGGGGGTTATTTTTAGAGATACCAAAAAACGTTATCAAGAACTATAGTAGATGTCTTTAAGGTCCATAATTTGAAATGATCTTGACAGAGTGTTTCACAAATCCGTTACAAACAAACCAATCATATAATTTTTTAAATGAGAACCCCTCCATATTATATCGAACTCGGATTTCTAAGCTTATACAGGGTCCTTTAAGAGGTATGGACAAGTTTATGTGAAAATCGTATGTAAATCAACGTTCTATAGCTTACTGTACAGTAAAGAAAAATATTTATTGTACCTAACAAATTTCGTAAAAGGATATCTTTAAAAGATACCATACTGGTGTGTTGATATCAGCTCCTATTATTGTAATAATTTAGTAGTGAACATTTATTAAAATTTGTATTTAGTTTGTGTAAGTGAACCAACAACGTTATCAACTTTGAGGAAAACCAGTGAGTTATGTTTTTCTTCCCCATAATTTGATGATATATTCAAATCCATACATGAACACAATCAGATAGGATAGTTTTTAATTATCTTATCGCTTGGGCAGCCGGTTTTAATAGCCAGACTGTTCAATAGCGAACAGGACCGCATTTAAACAAATGTCCATTAATATACTATCAACAACAATGAACCTAGAAACGATTGAATCTTCCGACTACAGAAGTACTCAAACGATAACTCATCCCATCTCTCAACCTACCTACTCACAAGCAGCGTTTAAGAAATTTTACCCATCAAAAGCACTGACCCTCATATTTATTGATCACTGTACTGTGATAACTTGCATTATCCATTACAATTGTGGCAGGTTCTTCCAAGTTCACTAAAAGCTGGTATTCAAACCAATGCAGAAAAATTCCTCGGTTCATTTCACCGTGCTAATCACCATCTTAGTTTTTGGAAGAAAAACCAGCCCCGCTCCAGGATTAAATCCAGAAGAAGAACCAGAACTATATACCTACAATAAAGAAATAACAAATTACTACTAGGTTTCCTAGATAGACTGCATAGCTCAAAACAACTATTAATAATTATATAGATTTAAATAAAATAATGTGACTAGTAAATATTTGAAAAGGTCTTAAAATGGCAGGAATGTTAGTACATCATAAATTAATTTCTAAATTTTATTATTCAATTACCTTGGACCACCAATTTTGGTTTTTTTCACGCTTCTATGATTAGAATCTTGCCAAGAACGTCCAACAGTACCGTCTTTAAATATCCAGGTATCATCCCAAAACACAAATTGATATAAACCTTCCCTTTTTATCTTGACATATTCATGAAAATGTACATGTTTTAATGCAATATGTGGCAACTTCATTAAACCACGACAAGGATCATCTTTTTGGTATTTGAATCCATTATTTTTCACTATCTTCCAGAGTGATGTTAAACAACCATTAAAGAGTTCACGCAAGTTTTCAAGGTTATGTGTTCCTATGAAAAAATATTGTGTTTGTTAATTGTGAATAAAATAAAATAGTAAATTCAATATACTCACTGTTTCCATACATTTCGTATATAACATTTCGGAAAGCATTTCGATCAAAGTTATCAATTTCAACAGTAGGTTTTATGTGCGTTGTCTCTTTTTAGGTGGGCTTTTAGGCTGTTCACCTCTATTATGCTTGGCGGCAATACGGTTAACAGTGGTAACGCTAAGTTGTAAAGCTTCTGCAACTCTCTACAATATAATTACTTCAATTTATGACAGAATAATATATTATCAAGTTTAATTAACCTAACCTAACATTAAAAACGTTTAATCATTTACATTTAAATGTGTAACAATAATATTAATAACGATGAATACAAATAGCGAACACTATTACTTACGTCTTTTACAGCAGTAAGCGGGAGAAGCGGGCCCCCATTTCGGCATTCTCGTTCAAAATAGCTTAACAAAGATGTTACCATCTCTTGACATTTTCTTTTCAGCTGCTTCGGCATTTTATTAACCACACACTGCAGATTTGCCTAAATAGTTAGTTATGAAAATAACGGTTTTTTTAATCTTAAAGAAACAATGAATTTAAAAGCACCAAAAAAACTTGTAAATATTAGACGATGATCGAATGCCAATAAACGTCAAAACAAACTGGGGAATTTTACCAGTTGATTTGACAACGTCTTGAAGTTTTGCCAACCCGTTAGCTGTAAATTCCCTGGCTTTTGAGGATAAATTGTATTCACGGTTGGTAAAAATTAATATTTATTCTGATAAACAGGAAAGTAACTAAAAATGACATTATCGTCTTTTTATCGTAAATATATTATATAAAAACATTTTTTACGTTCCCACACCACTACGTTTTATAAAAACCTCAAACAAAACATGTCACAAATTTTCCGTTGTTTACGAAGGCAATATTTAAAATATACCTTTACTTACATAATTTTTTAGAAAACGCCCGTTTTATGATTAGCCAGCGATTTCCCTTGGCCGATTTACCTATTAAATTTTTTTACGAAATTGGGCCACCCAGTACTCTTGTCAATTCAGGCTGAAAGTATGTTATTGTAATTAATTCAGTGTTGGATGAAAACTAATAGCCTCATTACGTAAGGCGAAGTCATGTGATGGGTTCGTCAACTGGTTCCATAGAACCTAAATTTTTTCATATACTTTTCGTAGGTAAAATTTTTTTAAGCGACAAATATGAAAGGTAAAACTTGTTAATGTCATACACGACGCTATTTCTGAGATCAAATAATACTATTGTGGTTCAAATGCAAAGATCGCGGAGAGGAGGTGTTTCCAAAAACTACCTACTCACTTTGCACTTGTTAGACAGGCTCCATTTTTTCTTTATTGTCTTCTCTAATAAAATTTCCTCTTTTATTATTTGGTTTCTCCTGTATAAACAATTAGTGTACAAAATTTATACTTTCTTCTATATTATAAGCGTTGCTATCAGAATAGCAAAAAGGCAATGTATGTAATTACCGATACCGACATATGTTTTTAATTGATAACAATAATTCTTCTATTTCCAGAAACATTTACTAATTCATTTCAAAAGATAATAATAGGAAAGTTGAAAGCATTGATCTAGTACTTAACCTATAATCGTAAAACATATACCTACAAATTTTTTTCGCGTTTTTCGATTCTAACATTATTTTTGATATCCAATCGATACAACAAAAATACCTTCTATGAGCGAAAGCTCCCTAAATATTCAATTAGAAACATCTCGGAAGCTGTTTTTTTCTTTCTTTAAACAATTAAGATTAAAAGTATGTTTAACATCTCGGCACGCTCCAAACCGATAACGCCGATAAAGAATAAGTCAGCCGAGTGGTTATTTCAATAGTCTTGATTTACTCTCTCTCTCTTTTTGACGTTTCCTGTATTAAAAAAAAATACCTTTGGTCTTCGTAACATTACCTGCTTCCTGCCCAACAGACCAGACAACAGAGGTAGCACACTTACAATTTAGGTATGGGATTTTATTATGTAAAATGAGAGTATTTTAAAACTATTTTAATTTATCAAAATTTAAAGATGTGGTTCGAAAAATTACATCTGCCTATTTTTTTTTCTATAGGGAATCCTCGATGCCTATACCTTTTCTATAGATATATCCTCGATGTCTAGACCTTTTCTATATGTGATCCTCGATGCGTATACTTTTTTCTACAGGGTGGTTATTTAAGAATGTCCAATCTCTGAAATGTACAGTTGCGGCCAAAAAAATTGGACAGTTGTTGTTGCCGAGCGTGACTGTGACTTTTCCGTTTCCGAATATCGTCCAGCCTTCCTCTCAATTGGATCATGTAGTCTTCGCCTGCTAGATCTTCTCCAGGCCGACAGCCAAATTCCAGGTCACAACGAAGCCTCATTTCACGTCCAAACAGGATTTTCGCTGGTGTTTCACCCGTAGACTCATTGGCGGCAGATCGATAAGCCAATGCGAATAGGGAAAGATACTGGTCCCAATCTCTCTGATGGCTGGAAACCACTTTGGACAGTTATTTTCCAATAGTCCTGTTCATTCTCTCGACCACACCATCTGACTGTGGATGTAATGCTGTTGTCTCGGTCTTCTTAATTCCCAGCTTCTCGCAAATCTCCTGGGATAGATGACTTTCGAAACTTCTTTCCTGGTCGCTGTGGACTTCCAAGGGCACTCCATATCGGCTGATAAATTCTTTCACCAATACATCCGCAACAGTTGTGGCCTCTTGGTTGGGGATAGTGTATATTTCCACTCACTTTCTGAAATAATCCATTACAACCAGAATGTATTTACCACCATATTCGGTCGTCGGAAACGGTCCTTTCGAAAGGGCTTCCAACAATATACTGTTTCATAGGTGCCTTTCTCTTGCGACGTGGTCCATTACACGTAGAACAAGTCGTACATTTCTTACACCAGTCCTTCAGATCGTCGAAGCCGTTCATCCAATAAAACCTTTCACGGACTCGCTGAAGGGTTTTCTTCACTCCCAGATGACCTCCCGATGGACTGTCGTGTAACTTCTTCAGTACCTCAGCTACTCTCGTTCTAGGGATAACTAACTGTCTTCTCATGTCGGAACCGTCATCGTTTTCAAGGACTCTTTTCAGCAGCCCTTCTTCCAGAACACGGGAGTCCCACTGAGCCCAATACGCCTTGAGTTTCGGTGAAAATTTTGACACTTCTTGCCAGGTAGGTCGCCGATTTTCTTTCTTCCATTGCCGGATCATCTTCAGGTGAGGATCATTCTCCTGATCTTCTCTGATCCTGGTGGGTGACCATTCGTCATAGACTACTGTAATTCTTGAAACTGCAACTTCCTTAGATTTCGACTTGTTGCATTGTGAATAGTCTACAGGGCATGACCGTCTAGGCAAAGAGTTGGCCTTTCGGTGATTCACATCAGCTGGATGTTCACCCCTGTTTAATTTCCCCTGTGACTGGAGTTCTTGGGTTACAGGAATCTTGGGGCGCTTAGACGGGCTGCGTACGTGCTCTAGCTCGCCACACTTCCGTTATTTGATCTTCTTCGGTATCTTGTCTGCCATACCTTTCGACAAGTTGACGATCTGGTCAAGTTTGTCATCGTCATGTTCTTCCTGTATGGTCCTACCTTTGTTGTATCCCGAAGCCTTCGTTGCTGTTTCATATTCAAGAGCAGCTGTCAATGCGTCGACTAATGTTTTCGGATGGGCTAAACGAAGCGTCCTCTACATATCGGGGTCACGTAAACCATCAATAAAAGCCTGGATGCCCAGGCATTCCATCATGTTACCTGGTGCTGAGGGATAAGCAAATCAAACTAGTCGGGCAATATCCAGTTCATACTCTTGATGGGTTTCGTTACGTTTCCGCCTTCGGTTCTTCAGCTGGAATCTGTACAAATGATCCAAATGTTCGTGACCGTATCGCATGTCCAACCTCTTCTTCAGCTGCTCTAGGTCATCCGTTTCTTCCAAAGGTATCATCTGAAGTACATCTAAGGCATCTCCGCGAAGCGCGATGGTTAAGTTCACTGCCTTCCCCTTATCGGACCAATTATTCACTCTAGCGGCTGCTTCAAATTGTTTCATATAATTGGTCCACGACATTTCGCCATCGAACGTTGGGTCCTTGACTCAGTCACTTTCAAGTCACATAGTCTTATGGCCATTTTTACGTAGCAATTTATTTATATTATCCCACTTCTGATACCAATGTAATGTTTTTCTAATTTATTTAAATAGCAAACGGGTGGGATAAACATTAAACACACGGTAGGTTCACTTACTCAATTTATTTATTCACTACACTATTCACTAATTATATATACAGTATATTCACTTAAACTAATTTATATAAACACTTAACTAATTTATATTCACTTATTTACTGTTTGTTATTTCGGTGTATTCTTGTTTATTTCACGAGATCACTTTATCAACTAAACTGAACTCTCCCTGGTCGATTCTTTATATATATATATATATATATATATATATATATATATATTTTAGTGCCTTTTTTACTAGATAATTCTAGATTGCGGCTTACACAAAAACAATTGGTTCTCTCATTTTCTAGATAAGATAGTTACAATCGTAAACAATTCTAAGAAATCCTTGCGCATCCGCCATAATTTTAACTATCATACATATGGCTTAGACAGAGTCGGATTCAGGGACTATACCAGTGTGCCGTTTCGTAACAATATGTAATATTGAACATGTACGACGTAAACCCTTCGATATTTTGTTACGTGCTCATTAAAGAAAGGTAATTCAATTTGAAAAATAAGAAATTTTACGCATACAAAAGTCTAATGACGCTTACCTGAATTGCTGGTTCTCCGTTTTGTTTGTGAGCTACTACGACTCATTTGGTATGCGATTCTTCCTTCTACACATCACCCAAACGTATTGTAAATGTTTACGTAACGGTATGAAAAATATATGAAAATCTAGCGCGTAAATCACTAGGAAAAATTTCAAACGAAATTGTGTCGTTCTAGTTTAATGGTTTCTTCAAAACTCTTCTACGCATATGTCTCGCGTAGTTTAATTGCTGATATGTCTGCAGGTAACCCAACTAGAATATGGTCTGCATTTTGAAATTATGATAAAAAGTTGAAAAATATAATTTAAAAAAATATTGAAAATTGTACTTTACAATATTTTGAAGGTAGACGATGAATACCATAAAAAACAGCATTAACTAACCATCACTATATAAATGGAATCGTTACCAAATTTTGTACACGCCACTGCCCAACTGTATAAGAGAGACTATGTACTCAAGTCAATATATGTAAAATACCATGAAATATTTATTTTGAATGTTCTATATTATGTACACAGGGGAATGTGTCTCATTTCTTCGGTATTTTTTCACAAGAATTGAAACTTGGAATGTGATTAATAAATTGTTTATATCAGTTATATCTAGTTCAACGAAAATTATTAAACAACAATCTTAGAAGCGGGTTACGTTTATGTGATTCAAATTATAAACATGTACCTATATCATAATATATGAAAGTGTCTTTGAATGTAGAAGCTTTTAAGCCCAAGGAAAATGGAGAAACCTCGCTGCTTAGATTTTTTCTATAATGGAATCCTGACTGCCTTGCCTTTTTCCTATAGTAGCATTCTCGATGCCTAGATTTTTGTAACAGGGTGGCCTATTAAGCGAGGTATAACTGGCTGTATCTCGGAAAGTATTTGTCCCAGGTTACTGGACATTATTTTCAACTTCAAAATTTCACCCATAGGGGGCGTTCATATCTAAAATTATTATTTACTCAGAAAATCGCTGAATGAGCTATAACTTTGATATCATCATTTTAAAGTCCGTTTAATACCAGATAATTTTCTAAAGTCACATTTCTAGGTGACCTTGCTGGTCAGGGAAAGAGGCTTCCTCTTCCGATCCATCTGTCTGGATATGTTTCATTCATGTATTGCCTAACAATAACTGAACAATGTGCTGGGCAACATATTTTCCCTGGTTTGAAGGGGCACACATTCTAACAAAACTCGTAACACATTACGAAGGAACTCCAAATATGTAATGCTATTGAGTGATTGTTCGAAGAAATAAGGCCCAATAATTGTATGTCCGTACCAAATATTGACTCTCCAGCATCCTTGATGTTGCACTTCCTGCACCCAGTGGGGATTTTCGTTACTCCAGTAATCAGGGTTGGCTGATTAAAATCACGATTAAAATCATGATTTAAATCGCTTGATTTATAAAATTAAAATCATGATTTAAAAACAATTTTCTTTTTTATTCAGAACCAGATAACAACATAATATAAAAGTTTTCTCAAAAATCAAAAGAAGTATCTGCTTTCAGCAAAAACAACAAAAAAGAAGTACATAATTCCAAATTCTTAAACTAAACGTAACACCTAAATTCTATTACTGAATATTTTCAGTCTATTCATTTTCGTTATACAATTCAAACAAAAACACGAGTTTTCCTCCTTTTTCTATGCCTAATCTGTTTCTAATATCCGAGTGTACAAGACCAAAAGAGCTAAATACGCGTTCTACTGAAGCTGAAGAAGCAGTTGCACACAGGAATTGTTTTATTATTGGCAACTGTTTCAAGATTTCCGGCTCATCATTTTGTGATAACCACCATAGTAGTCCTTTTACATTTTTTATTACTTCGTCCGAAAACATAACTTGCTTAAATGGAACATTGAGGGCATTTAACTTTATTACTAAAGGTAACAGTCCAGTGTTTTCATATAACTCGTCAATTGTTTCTAAAGCTATATTCTTTTCTTCTGATCTTACCTGTTATTTTGTTTTTTGTGGATTCAACATATACGCTATAAAATGATATGGCGTTAGTGCTTGCTTATATCGATTATTAAATTGTTGTGTTTTTTGTAATGGTAATTCATCTGCGATAGTAGCATTTTTCCTCTGCACAGTATCAAGAGCAACTGATATAGGTTTTAAAATGTTTAAATAATCTTGCGCTGCATGTTTAATTGCAATATTTGAAACTTTTTGGTAAATAGTGGAATCAATCTCCATTTTATTTTCTTCGCAGATTTTTAATATGATGTCGCACTGAGTGACACATCTCTAAGCAGTAGCCAAGGCTATTCCATCGCACATCACTTGGAAAGACTAAAGCGCTGCCTCCTGCTTGACTGAATTTAGCTCTAGCCAAATGGTTATTTCTAAAATACTTAACAATTTGGACCACATGTTTTTTAACGTCTTTAACTGGAAAGTCCTTGCACAGTAAATTAAAAATATGTGCAGAGCAGCCATAAGTTATAACTTTTCCGTTCGTTTTTTCTTTTAATGTTTTTCTCATAAGTGTCATATTTGCGGCATTGTCTGTCACAAAAGATTTTACGGTACACTTTTATTTTAATTTACATGAAGAAATCAGGTCACAATCTATTTGAATTAAATATTCTGAAGTATGTGGATTTCCTGATAGTTTCGTATAGGAGGGTTAGTCCATCTTCAGTGGTTATCGTTGCACATATCACTGGTTCGTTGTGCACGTTTGACCACCCATCAATTGACATATTTACGGACTGTCCTGACAGGGATGAGAAACATTTTTCTTTTTCCTTTTCATAGATTTCGTCCAAAAGACTTGTTGCTACTGTTTTTCTCGAGGGCGGTGTATAACCAGGCCTTATTAACTGAATGGCTTTTTCACCCCTAAATTCATAGCCTTTGCTATTTGTTTGTCAATTTTATGTTTTTCAGCAGTTGAAGTCCGCATTACAAAACCACTCATGGTAGGCTGAGTTTCGATTGCTTCCTTTTTATGGACTGGCTCAAAAGTTGTTGGACTTGTTGGTACTTTCGGTGGAGTTTTTCTAACATATGAACTATCCGTCATGAGTGAACTACGACTTAGGCAGATAATGTGCTAGCATAACTGTCAAGCGACTGGAAAGAGAAAAACATAATTGAAAATTGAAATTGATTAAATGATGATATTTTGATATAGTATTGATTTTAAAATAAAGTGAAAATGTTGAATAGAGATGTAGAAGCAAATTTATTTTTTTAAGTTGAAAAAAATCAAAAATTAAGTAAGTATAGAAGAGTAAAAATAATCTTTAATTAACCTGGGAAAGGTCGCGTTAAAAAAGTTACATTAAAGGCCATGTGTTAGATTTCACCTAACATTTAAAAACAATCCTATATGCCTAAAATCTATATGCTAAAATATCTATAAATGAATACTTAAATTATCTTTGTTAAAAATAATATCTATCAAAAAAAATTTAAAATTATCTCAAAAATGTATCTTCTTCTTTTCATTGACTTTCAGACCCTAAGGTCCATAGTCTCCCTATTGGGATTCCTAGCCTCATTTTCCCGGCAGCGGTGGCCAGCCGCTTGGCCAACCCTTCTGCTTTAAATCAAAAGGGACTTTGTGAATTCGGTGATTTAGTTTCTTCTCTGAAGTCTGTCCTTTGCTTTTTCTACTATTCTTTTCCATTCTTTCCGGTCTTTTGCTTTGTTCTTCCAGTCATTTATTCCAATTTCTTTAAGATCTTCTTCTACACCAGCCATGTCAAACTCAAAGTCACTGGTTGGCCAAAAGCATGAAGACTATAGACTAGGTGGGCCGCAAAACCTAATCTCAAAGAAGACAAACTACTGAAAATCTTAACGATAAAAAGTACTATTATGTTAGAAGTATACTTATTAAATTTCCAATAAAAAGGACATTACAAAAACTTACAAACATTAACTTCTTTCGCCAGATATTTGACATCTTTCGTCTTTAATTAAGTTGTCTATTTGTGGCGTGAATTTATCGGCGGAAATAACTTTTAAAACTGCGTCCAAGTGTGCGTCCGTCAATCGCGATCTTGCGGAGGATTTGTTTCCTTTCATCAAAGTAAATAATTGTTCACACTTATAGGTACTTCCAAACATTGACAGGATTTTACATGCAAGTTTTCTCATTCCTTTTTTCTTTTAAATGGGTTTGACACTGAATCTCAATCACTTCCATCTGCAAGTGAGGGGGAACTCTATCAATATCGATAGTGAAAAGACCAGTAAATAAAGAAAAATTGTTTTCTTGGGACATAAAATCCTGAAAACGCTTTTCAAATTCTGACAGAAGGCTTCCCATTTTCCCTGTATACATTTTGTATGATATTGGGCCACTTGTACTTTCCTGATACGCCTTGCAAGTCGGAAAATGTGACAGATTATCCACCGCTAACTGGTTTTTCCACAGCATCATCTTACACTTGAAAGCTTTAACATGATCATGCATATCTGTTATAACTTGACGTGGTCCTTGCAATTTCGTATTTAAGTCCGACAAGTGTTTTGTGATGTCTACCATAAATGAAAGATCTTGTAAAAAAGGTACGTCGGATAATAAGCTGACATCTTGTTCTTTCACTTCCATGAAAAGGCGTATTTCTTCTTTGAGTTTCCAAAACCGATCGAGAACCATAGAACACGAAAGCCATCGCACTTCTGCATAATAAGGTAAACCAGTGTACTCACTTTCTAAATAACGTAAAAACGCAGAAAACTGTCGCTGATTCAAGCCACGTGACCTTATGAAGTTTATCATTTTTTTCACTGACTTTAAAACGCTTTCCAACTTGATCACTTTTGAGCATAAAACTTCTTGGTGGATTACGCAATGAACATGATGAAAATCTGGTTTATCACTGCCCGTTTCTCTGATATTTGTTTGTAATATTTTAATGAAGCCATTATTTACTCCAGTCATTGAAGGAGCTCCGTCTGTTGCAACGGAATACAGTTTTGACAAATCTAAATTGTACTTTTGCAGAAGTCCATAAACAGCATTGAAAATATCCTCCCCAGTTGTTGTATCATGCAATGGTACTAATTCCAGTAATTCTTCATAAACGTTGATATCTCTATCAACAGCACGAAGAAAAACAGCGAGTTGCGCCACACCACACACATCTGTAATTTCGTCACAGGCAATAGAAAATGCAATGAAAGAGTCTGATTTTGTTTTTATCTGTTCGCTTATATTGGCTGCCAACTCGGTAATTATTTCAGCGACAGTATTCCGGAACAAGGATATATTTTGAAAAGACTTCACGCTCCCGGGACTTACAATTTCCCCGGCCTTTACAAGGCACTCTTTTATAAATTCACCTCCAACAAATGGTTTTGCGTGTTTGCGATCAACTCCGACAGTACGTAGCTCGGTTGAACGGCAGATTCATTTTCTTGCTTTGGACGTGTAAACATAAGCTGTTGATCTTTTAACCGTGATTTTAACTCTTTTAACTTTTCGTTTCTAATCATGTCTGTATACTTGTCAAACTTAGTTTTATGACTATAATAGTGACGTTTTATATTATATAATTTTGGGACATCGACTGTACTGTTACAAATCAAGCAAATAATTTTGTCTTTCACTTCACAGCAAAAAAACTCTAATTCCCACTTTTTTTGAAAGATACGATGCTCATCTCCAAGTTTCCTCTTACTTCCACTTGGTTTTGAAACAGACATGTTAAAAACTTTATCCGAAATAAATAACAATAAGTACTGTTACGTGTTGTAACAATAAGTACGCAACTAAACTCGCAATTCTATCGCAACTGACTCATAACTGACTGAACAACTGAACTCAATCGAGCGGTATTGGCTTATATACGGATTGTGATTTCTCGACAGTTCTTTCCAGAATGTTCAGGTAGTGTCATCTGTGTTCTCGCGCGATAGAACTTTCCGGAACAAGCCAGGCTTTTAGGTTGAGCGCGCATCTTAGTTCATCATCACAGTACTTTATTTTCGGTTTTTAACAGGCTCGCGGGCCGTATTACATGGCTGTTTTGAAAATTGATTCGGGGCCGCAGGAAAATGCTCAGTGGGCCGCATGCGGCCCGCGGGCCGCATGTTTGACATGGCTGTTCTACACCATCCAACCATCTAGTTTTCGGTCGTCCCCTTGCTCTTCGTCCTTGTCTTTTAGATTCATGTATTTTCTTGACACACCTTTCATTACCTAGACGTTGTACATGTCCTGCCCACCTTAATCGTTCACTTCTTATTTCATTTGTTATTATTGGGCTATTGAATTTTTGATTAACTTCGTAGTTTCTTAATATTCTCCATACTCCATTTTCTTTAATTGGGCCGTATATTCTCCGTAGTATTTTCCTTTCCCAGATTACAAATGTGTTTTCCTCTTTTTTTGTTAAATTCCAGGTTTCTGCGGCGTAAAGTACGACTGGTCTAATTACTGTCTTGTATATTTTAATTCCACTCATTTTACTTTATTTATATGTTTTCACTTCACTTAACTAACCTAACTAGTGAAATGCGTGAAATTGTTGGGCAACGTCAATTTATAGGTTGAGAAGGAAAACAAGCCTCGACGGGAATATTCTTGCAAAAATCACAACAAACGCGTTCGTGCCTCACTCGGTAGTACTCGGCACTATATAGTGAGTGTATAGAACAGAAAGAGAACAAATCGCGACAAGAATTTTCTTGCAAGAAGCGCGACAAATGCGTTGTTACACGTTTTTGAGCCGCAAATTGTATAATTTTTAGACTTATACATTAAAATAGTTAACAATAATTTCAAAGAATCGAAATGTTCAAATTTTATATTCAAAATTAAAAAATAAAAAAAAAATCAAACAAATCGTGATTTTTTTGAAAAAATCAATGGTTTTGGATTTGTTTAATAAAAATCAGATTTTGCCCAACCCTGCCAGTAATGCATATTATGCAAATTGACTCTACCGTCACTATGAAAAGTTGTCTCGTCTGTCCAAAAAATTTGCGACTAAAATTGAAGGTTTCAATTGATCTTCTCCAAAAGCCAGTAACAATGATCCAGCCTTTGTTCAGAATCCGCTTCATTTGAGGCTTTATGCAAAACTACATGAAGAGGATGTAACCTAAAAACAATTGGTTTAGGCAAAACGTTAGAGTGATTTTTGTAAATTTTGAATTGATTATGTTAAAAGTACACTAATTGATTAAGTATTAAATAGCTTTCTATCACAATATTCAAAATTAGATATATTAATTTTTAAATATGCTATTCTGAATGCAGATACGTGGTTTGACTGACTGAAATGATCGATTTATATTTTATAATGAAGTTAGCAAGCAAATGAAAAATAGAAAAAGTCCAGGAGAAGACAGAATCACATGTGAAATGGTGAAAATGGGAGGAGTGGTTATCGAGAAATCTTTACAAATTCTTTTAAATAAATGTCTACAAGAAGGCAAAATTCCCGATGCATGGCAAAACGCGGAAGTGATCCTGCTTTTTAAAAAAGGAGATAACAGCAACATAGAAAATTATCGGCCAATTAACCTTCTCTCTCATATGTATAAGCTCCTCACCAGGATAATAACCAATAGACTAACAAATAAATTGGATGCGTACCAGCCAGTAGAGCAAGCGGGATTCCGTAAAGGGTTCAGTACTATAGATCACCTACAAGCTATTAGAACACTGATAGAAAAAACAACGGAATACAACATACCCCTTCACTTGGCATTTGTGGATTTTCACAAAGCGTTCGATTCTGTCGAAACGTGGGCCTTTATACAAGCTATGAACGATGCTAGAATAGATTCCAGGTACACAAACTTATTAAAATATATATATAAAAATGCCACTTTTCATGTCAAAATAAATGAAGATCTAAAAACGGATAAGATTAAGGTAAATAGGGGAATACGTCAGGGTGATACAATATCACCAAAATTATTTACTCTGGCGCTTGAGAACGTCTTTAAAACATTACAATGGGAAACAAAAGGAATAAATATCGACGGCTCCTATCTACACCATCTTCGGTTTGCTGACGACATTGTCCTGATAAGCAGTGACGTGCACGAACTGAGCAACATGTTAGAACAACTTAATAATGCTTCAAAAAAGATCGGCTTAAAAATGAACATCGCAAAGACTAAAATAATAAGTAACACCAACGAACAAATATATATAGATGGTACAAAACTAGAAAACGTGGAAGAGTATATATATTTGGGACATGTAATAAAAATAGGAAAAGAAAATCAAACGGCTGAGATTAAACGAAGAATAAAATTAGCCTGGTCGGGGTTCGGAAAAATGAACTATATATTCAGAAATAGCAGCATACCGATCAACCTTAAACGAAAAGTTTTCGATACCTGTATACTACCGATAGCGACCTATGGACTAGAAACAATGGCAATGATAAGGAGGACAGCAAATCAATTAAGAGTGATGCAAAGAGCGATGGAACGAGCGATGCTCGGAATTACTCTCAGAGACAGAAAAAGGAATGAAGATATCCGACAAAGAACTAAAGTCATGGATATAATAAAGCGTACTGCGGAGCTGAAATGGCAATGGGTAGGGCATGTGGCCCGGCAGGATCAAGCTAAATGGACAACCAAACTAACGTACTGGCGACCAAGACAAACAAGGCGAAGCACAGGAAGACCACAGAGAAGATGGCTTGATGATATCAAAAGACAGGCCGGAAACAGATGGTTTCAACAAGCACAGGACAGGACAGCATGGAGAAATATGAAAGAGGCTTACGTCCAGGAGTGGATAAGAAGTGGCTGAGAAAGAAGAAGAATGAAGTTATATGTTGACCCATATTCTTAGGGCAAATGTAAATTGGCGGACCACTCTCTTTAATAAGTTCAGATATCCCTTAAAAAATTAGAAAAGAGAAATATAAGCTGTTTTTCTTCATCTTTACCTATTTTCTCTCAGAAACCTTTTAAAATTAAAAAATTGTGGTTTTAGATTGTTTATAACTTCCAAACTCATTAAGACCTAAATAGTCTGGTTCACAAGTCCCATTTTCCTCAGAACCTGAACCGGACCACCGAAAATTATGATTTTAGCCTCATTCGATTCGGAATGGCATCTATCTAGAACATTCTATCAAAGTTGCAAGATGGGTTGAAAAAAAATGCGAAAGTTATAAACAATAAAGTAAAATAAAAAATAAGGGTTTGGTTTTTTTGAAATATTTCAAAAACTATTTGAGATAATCGAAATTTGAAAAAAGATCCTTAAAGAGCAGCAAATTTCCTAAATAAAAAGTCCTACCTCCCGGAACTGTACCGACAATCTTTATAATTTTCATTTAGCGCGCATCGCCCCAATCTGACATAGGAACTAAAAAAATTATTTTAACTGATTAAATATTAATATTAAGGAATAAAAAAGTTTGGGTACTAAGTAGACATATGAATAAACAATAATCCGTAAAAAAATTTTTTATCACAATTTTTTTATTAATTATGCTTTTGATAATTAGTAAATTTTCACCATTTTATTGTTAACATAAAAACGCTGATTATTTCAAAACAAGAAATCTAGAATTTTTTTGGAGCTAATCTTAAAAGGGTTTAGAAGAGATCCCCGTTGGAAAAATTCAAAAATTTTGATTTTTCACTTTTTTATTAACAATGAAAGGCATTGAAAAATTAATTACATAAATAAAGCCATCAGGAACATTTTTTTCCAATTATTGTTAATATTTTGTTTTCTTATTGATGAAAGCAAATTTAAATAATTGTTATAAACAAATGCATTGTTTATAAGATTTTTGAAAACTTTTTTTTTGGAATTTCATCCTTCATCCAATGATTTTAAAAAAATTGTTTCTTAAACAAATTTTTTTATTAACAAAAAACGCACTTGTTAATTAACAATTTATTTTGTTACTAAATATTAATATTAAGGAACCACTTTTTTTTAAAATCATCATTTATTATGTACTTTCGTATTATGAAAATTTTTTTTTATCAATTTTTCATTTGTTTATTAAACAAATAATTTGTTATAACCAAATGCATTTATTCGAAATATTTTTTTAAATACTAAAAAATATTACAAAAACTACCATATATAATTTTTTATATGAATTTTTTTTTATTTTTTATATAATTTTTAAATATATTGTACTTTTGTTTTCACTTATTATTAAATAACTCATAAACTATTGAAGATACGACAAAAGCTTTTTTGTTCGTTATTAATTATTAAATAAATTGTGCTCTGGAACGAACCTCTAACTCAATTGTATATTAAAATTAATAATTTTTTTTCAAAATTCGAAAGAACATAATCAATAATGATTTAAAAAAATGGTTCCTTAATATTAATATTTAGTAACAAAAAAAATTGTTGATTAACAAGTGCGTTTTTTGTTAATAAAAAATTTTTTTAAGAAACGTTTTTTTTAAAAATCATTATTTTCATCAAGGATGAAATTCCAAAAAAAAGTTTTCAAAAATCTTATAAACAATGCATTTGTTTATAACAATTATTTAAATAATGTTAGTTAAAAATAAAAAAAAATTATTGTAGTATGGCTTTCATCAATAAGAAAACAAAATATTAACAATAATTGGAAAAAAAATTCCTGATGGCTTCATTAATATAATTAATTTTTTGATGCCTTTCTTTGTTGATAAAAAAGTGAAAAATCGAAATTTTAGAATTTCTCCCACGGGGATCTCTTCTAAACCCTTTTAAGATTAGCTCCAAAAGAACTACAAAAATTCTAGATTTATTGTTTTGAAATAATCAGCGTTTTTATGTTAACAATAAAATGATGAAAATTGACTAATTAGCAAAAGCATAATTAATAAAAAAATTGTGATAAATTTTTTTTACGGATTATTGTTTATTCATACGTCTACTTAGTACCCAAATTTTTTTATTCCTTAATATTAATATTTAATCAGCTCAAATAATTTTTTTAGTTCATGTGTCAGATTGGGGCGATGCGCGCGGCAGCCGAAACACGCGTTTTTACCGTTATTTTCGCCGCTAAATTAAAATTATAAGGATTGTCATTACAGTTTCCGGGAGGTAGGACTTTTTTTAGGATATTTTTTCAAAACTCGATTATCTCAAATAGTTTTTGAAATATTTCAAAAAAACCAAACCCTTATTGTTTATTATAATTATTGTTTAAAACTTTTGCATTTTTTTTCAGCCCCTCTGGCAACTTTGATAGAATGTTCTAGATGTCATTCCGAATCGAATGAGACGTAAATCATAATTTTCGGTGGTCCGGTTCAGGTTCTGAGGAAAATGGGACTTGTGAATCAGACTAAAATGTGCTAGATTGATAAAATCTGTTTTTCAAGAGTAATTTGTAAATAAAAAAATACATAGACTGAAATAATAATTTACTCTTGAAGAAATATAATATTTTTGACCCCCCTCGTATTTGCCTGATAATTTTTGTGAATAGATTGCTTCATTTTTGGTTTCAAACCATGCATAACTTATGAGGAATAACTTTATGAAATTAACTGTCTCGACCCTTACATCGTGGAATCTACTCATTTTACTGTTTTAAATGAAACTTACTGTTTCTAGATAATTCCACAATATATTAAAAAAAATGTTAAAAATTTGACAATTATTTCGATATTAAATATCATCGTCAGAATGACAGGAGTTACATTTCATTTGATACCTACCCGTTTAATAATTATTTTTGGCTAGACCAAGAAGTGACCTACCTAGTGATTGTCTTAATATATGGTTATAGAAAAAAGAAGAAGAAATTTTGAGGTTGAAAATAATTTCCAGCCATTTTTCTTGGCCACTTTTACTATCAATATTTTTCCCTGCAACTTGGGACAAATACGAGATCCAGCCGGTTACATCGCTTAATGGGTCACCCTGTACAGGTAAGCTAGTAATTCAGAAAAGGGACGGGAGGTTCTCTATTATTTGTCAAGATTAGCTGGATTGAAAATGATCCCCAAACGAATATCGTGTTTGTTATAAACATTTTCGGCTTGACTCCTTTGTATCTTACTCTTCAAATAAAGTGGTGGGGGTGAAAGAGTTTTTATTGTTCTATCAGCTGCACTTCACGAAATGTCTTTGTTATTTTTAATAAAGTCGCTAGGTGGCGCCTTATAAAAATTCAACATAATTCATGATTTTTCTCAGAATATTTAAATACAATGACAATGATATTATTACACTGGTATAAAGGCGGTTAAACGTCAATTCGAATAGTGAAAATCCCAAGTCTCTATCTCTTTTCAAAGGAGATATTCATAAAAAAATAATACTTGAATCTAAAATAAATTTATTTAGCTTCCCCCTGTAGCAATGAGCATTCTAGTGCCGCCGCAAATGCTCAAAGTGTCTACCATCATTTTCTATACGTTGTTCGAGCACATTAATTGAAGAATGTACTGGAAAGACATCCAGCTGCAGGAATATATTTTTCCTCAACTCAAGGCTGCGGCGGATAGAGCAAGAAAAACTCTTTCACATGACAGTGAGTTCAATAAGCTCCAATAAAGTTTTCTCGAGATATTGCATTTTTCCGAATCAATGTTCGCCTTGCCCCCACCACTCTATTTGAAGAGTGAGATACATTAAAGTACAATCAAAAATGTTAATTTGCGATCATTTTCAGTGCATCTAATCTTGGCAAATTGTAGTGAAACCCCCCTTTTTTTGAATTACCAGTAGTGTTACGCCCCTGAGGGTCATATTACGAACTTGTGAATATTTGCCAGTGATTTCACCTTGCTGCATTTGTTGTAAATATTTTTGTCCCAAAACTCTACTATGAACGGTTTCCGAGATACAACAGCTTACTTCGCTTAGTTGGCCACCCAGTACTGGGATCCTCGATGCCTTAAATTTTTCCATAGTGGAACCCTGGCTTCCTCGCATATCTCGTCTACTTTTTTAAATTGTTGCTCTCTAGCTTGTTTTAGTATTTTCTTCGATTCTTTTCTTAGTTTTCATATGCTTCCGTTTCTTCATTTTTGTTCGTCCTTTTCCATTTTAGCCATGCATCTTTTTCTTACCTAACATTTCTTTGCATTTACCACCATTCGTATGTTTTTGTTTTCAGCCGTATTCATACATATTTCTATCCTTTTTCATCCTGCTTGAATTCCGCTAATTTCCTCTGTTTCATTCATTAATTGTTCTCCTATACTATTTCTGTATTCGTTGTCTCGATGCCCGTCCTTTTGTATACAAAGGAATCCTCGTTGACTAGACTTTTCTATAGTGGCTTCCTCTATACCTATAGTAGGATTCTCACTGCCTAGACTCCTCAAAAATCACCCTGTACATAGCTTCTTAATACTATTTTTTCTGTACACTCAGCCCTTTTCAACGTCGACAAAAATTATGGTTAATAAAAGTCACTCTCCTAATATCTCAGTGGTCTAATTTCTGTGTGGCCAATCGACGAGATAAAATAGACACACTCTTACCGTAGATTTATATTTATTTGGTAATGTGACACCAAATAATGACGAGGTGGCGCCTTCCCTATTTCTTACAATGTCAAAGAGATGGTCTAGGTCTTTAAACACCCTCATAAATCTTGTAAAAGATTTTTGCCACTCGACAAGATACATATAAGGGAAAAATTTTTTTGGAGTTAAAGTCATATGTTTGATTTATCTCTAAATCAAAGTTGTTGATATGTGTGATCAACATGTTGAAAACATGAATACAGTGACGGTCGGACAGGGAACCCGCCCCCTTATTGAAAATGTCAATAGAAACAAAAAATATTTGCAACATAAAAAATTGCAATAAGAAGTAAAAAATATTTAATGTAGGAAATTCGGTGAAAACTTTGTGACAAAAGTTATAACCTTTAATACAAGCTGTATCTAGAATATGTAGTAAAATTAAAGTGTATTTAAACATCGGCATTAGCTCATTAGATTCGACAAAATTAATACCGTCCATGCGTTTTGAAGACACTGTAGCCCAGTGGTTCCCAACCCGTAGATGTCTACAGTTTGTGATTTACTACGAACCACCCATTACATTATTACAAACATATTATCAATTGTAACCAAATATTCCTCAAAGGTGATTAAATACAATAATTTTTCAAAAACAAACTATTATTATGTATTAAGTTGCAACCAAAATCAAAGGTGATAATAGTGTTTTAAATGAAACTCACTGTTTCTAGCTAATTCCACAATGTAATGAAAATTGTTGAAAATTCTAAAAAATTTGACAATTGTTTCGATAAATCAATATCATCGTCAGAATGACTGAAGTTAAATTTCATTTGATGCCTACCTGATGTTTAGTACTTATTTTTGGCTAGACCAAGTAGTGACCTAACTTGTGATTGACTTAATATATGTTAATAGAAAAAAGGAGAAGATGTTATATTACAAATATTGAAGCTGAGATATTATTAGCCCTATGGTGATATCTTGGATATCATTTTTCCAATTAAGATCAGTATAACGGTGTAATGATATAGAAAACCAGGAAAACTATATCTGCTGATCTTTACAATTATCGCTTAAGAAGACAGTTTATTAGTGGAGAACTTCCTAGATTTATCTGTTTATTGACAACTTCATATTGTGGGTTTCTTAAATGTCTTCTAATTTCCAATTCTTCAAGGAATTCCAGTTCTTGTTTCCTTTCACAAATATGCAGCACTTCTAGTTCTGTGTTAGGTGGCAATGAATAATTGGTGTTAAGTAGATGTTTTGCGTAGTGGGATTTATCTGGTTGTTTTAATATGTATGCTCGTAAGTGTTCACTGTATCGGATTTCAAAAGTTCTAAGGATCTGACCCAAATAGACAGCATTGCATTCTGGACATTTGAGTTTATATATACCTGATTTCTTTAATTTTGGTATTTTTGTTTTTACATTTAACAATTTTGTACTAACGTTACTTTCTGTTTTAAAAGAAAAATACCAAAATTAAAGAAATCAGGTATATATAAACTCAAATGTCCAGAATGTAATGCTGTCTATTTGGGTCAGACCTTTAGAAATTTTGAAATCCGATACAGTGAACACTTACGAGCATACAGATTAAAACAACCAGATAAATCCCACTACGCAAAACATCTACTTGACACCAATCATTCATTGACACCTAACACTGAACTAGAAGTACTGCATATTTGTGAAAATTTAACAAGAACTGGATTTTCTTGAATAATTGGAAATTAGAAGACATTTAAGAAACCCACAATATGAAGTTATCAACGAACAGATGAATCTAGGGAGTTCTCCACTAATAATTTGTCTTCTCAAGTGATAATTGTAAAGATCAGCAGATATAGTTTTCCTAGTTTTCTATATCATTACACAGTTATACTGATCTTAATTGGAAAAATGATATCCGGGATATCACCATAGGGCTAATAATATCTAAGTTTCAATATTTGTAATATCACATCTTCTTCTTTTTTCTATTATCATATATTAAGCCAATCACAAGTTAGGTCACTTCTTGGTCTAGCCAAAAATAACTACTAAACATCAGGTAGGCATCAAATGAAATGTAACTTCTGTCATTCTGACGACGATATTGATTTATCGAAACAATTGTTAATTTTTTAGAATTTTCAACCATTTTTATTATATTGTGTAATTAGCTAGAAACAGCGAGTTTCATTTAAAACACTAAAACACTAATATGAGTAGATTCCACGAAGTAAGGGTCGAGACAGTTAATTTCATTAAATATTGTTACTATTCTTACTTTTTCTTTGATATGTTCCAAATAAAAACTCAAATATTTCTTGCGATATTATTTAGTTCCGACACCAGCTTGCATCTGGTTTGAAGAGCTTATGAATTATAGTGGTGAGCCTGTGTATTTTAAAACGGTTCGGTGTCTGGCGAACTGAAATTTATTGATGAAATTTAATATTTTGATGTGAATAATCCCCATTTTAAAATCTGAATAATATATTTCGTATAAGTATAAATCTTAAGAGTGATATATATGACAAAATTAGTCACAAATTAGTCGAAGAAAAAATGATTTGACATGGTTAAATGATTATTAAATTCAACTAGATTAAATATCTTTTTGTTCTCTTTGTTTTAAAATTGAAATTAGTGTGACACAAATCAATATAAAAATAGGTAACCCATCCAGACATAACAGCTTCACTTATTTCGAAGCATAAACAAAACAAACATTATTTAAATAATGATCACTTGAATAACTTGCATAGTAATCGTTTCACTTCTGAGAAATGCACAGCTATAAGATGCAATTCCATGAGAATTTATTTTATGGGTGTTTATTAGTTGGACGCGTTACGAGGTTCGTAACAAAAATAGTCATATATAAAATGCAATGAAACGAAAGTTACTATAAAAACAAAAATACGTACGAGACATAGAAATGAAAGATAAATAATCGATTACATAGTCACAGAAAGTAGATACATAAAAACAATAGAACTGTCTGTGGATATGGTGTACACACTAGATGTAAATTGAGTGAATGCAAACGACGAGTACTCAGCGTGTATGTGTTTATTAATCTCCAGCTAAGCGCTTTCGGCTATAAAGCCATTATCAAAGCTGTCCTATGAAATTACAAAGTTTGTGAAATTTTGAAAAAAACAATTTAAAAAGTTGAACTTACGTCATTAAAAAAGAGATCCAAACAGGTGTCAAAAACATCCAGTTGATAAAAAAGAAACAATGCACAAAGTTAAAACATTGTTATGATGAAGTCATTAGATTAAAAACATTAAAATTAACCTGTTGAAAGGGTGTACAATTATAATTTACATGATGGAAATTCCCATTCAGAAATGTAAGCTGAATGAAACCCGGTGACAAGTTTGACGTTAAAAATACGGTGGCTAATAAGCCAGCGTGCCGTAAAAACAAGTGTATGACAATACAACATATTTGTGTGATGAACATTGAATCAAACGCATGATTGAAAAGATGAAAAAAATTCATATAGTGAACTGTAAGTTGTAGGAAACCCTGTATATTACTTTTATTTTCAAATTTGAAAATGAAGTTAAACATGTGATAAAACAAAAAATTTAAAAAAAATTGAAAAAACTATTCAAATTCCAATTCCCAACATCCATCTACTTTAGATGAATAGGAAAATCCCCTTCATCCCTTGGTTGTATACTGAAATAGAATCAGGGGTTGGATCCACTCCCCAGCCAGTCAGGAATAAGCGTAGTAACCTAAACGTGTGAAATGCTAGATAACATAAATTAAAAACACTTAGTTGTAAACACATCCATGGATGAGTTTACATAATCTAGTGACGAAGGTGGAAAAGTACGCTGGCAAGGTGAACCCAACAACTGATGGCCTCCTATATGAATTAGATGTAAATGGTATAGTGATTGTGACCTAATGACCCAAACTATGTCCCATACATAGCCCGACGTCAAGAACACAATGTGATTATTAAATTTAGGTTAGTTGTTACAAACCTAGACCCATACTAGGCATGTACAAGAAGAGAAGAATTCATGGGAGTATGTTAAGAGTGAAAGGAGTATGTACATGCCTAGTATGGGTCTAGGTTTGTAACAACTAACCTAAATTTAATAATCACATTGTGTTCTTGACGTCGGCCTATGTATGGGACATAGTTTGGGTCATTAGTTCACAATCCCTATACCATTTACATCTAATTCATATGGGAGGCCATCAGTTGTTGGGTTCACTTTGCCAGCGTAGTTTTCCACCTTCGTCGCTAGATTATGTAAACTCCTCCATGGATGTATTTACAACTAAGTGTTTTAATTTATGTTATCTAGCATTTCACACGTTTAGGTTACTACGCTTGTTCCTGACTGGCTGGGGTGTGGATCCAACCCCTGATTCAATTTCAGTATACAACCAAGGGATGAAGAGGATTTTCCTATTCATCTAAAGTAGATGAATGTTGGGAATTGGAATTTGAATAGAGTTTTTTCAATTTTTTGTTTTATCACATGTTTAACTTCATTTTCAAATTTAAAAATAAAAGTAATATACAGGGTTTCCTACAACTTACAGTTCACTATATGAATTTTTTTCATCTTTTCAATCATGCGTTTGATTCAATGTTCATCACACAAATATGTTGTATTGTCATACACTTGTTTTTACGGCACGCTGGCTTATTAGCCACCGTATTTTTAACGTCAAACTTGTCACCGGTTTTCATTCAGTTTACATTTCTGAATTGGAATTTCCATCATGTAAATTATAATTGTACACCCTTTCAACAGGGTAATTTTAATGTTTTTAATCTAATGACTCCATCATAACAATGTTTTAACTTTGTGCATTGTTTCTTTTCTATCAACTGGATGGTTTTGACACCTGTTTGGATCTCTTTTTTAATGACGTAAGTTCAACTTTTTAAATTGTTTTTTTCAAAATTTCACAAACTTTGTAATTTCATTGGACAGCTTTGATAATGGCTTTATAGCCGAAAGCGCTTAGCTGGAGATTAATAAACACATACACACTGAGTACTCGTCGTTTGCATTCACTCAATAAAAACAATAATTTTCTGAGAATGGGTAGAAATCGCTAGAAATGTCATTTTTCACTTATACCCTTGAACAGAATTTGCAATTAGATACTGTGTTCCCATGGACATTTTTTGTATTAAAATATTTCCAAACATTACTTTTCGGTTTTGTTGTACCGTTCAATTTATTTTGCTCCATGTTTTTATACTTATAGGCGATCTAAACTGAGCTCAACGGAACGCCAAAATAAAACTAGTTCCACCACGTAATTTTTTACAATTCACAGCTGTATAAAATATATGTTCCTGCTTCTAGGAGATTTCCCTGAATCACTGTTGCCAGAGTTATAGAAAAGATTAGAAAAATCATTGCAAAATTTTTCAGTGTAAATTATGCAGAAAAACTTCTCTTGAGAACTTGAGAATATTCTCGGGAGAATTTTCTTATAGAGCTTCTCACATCTCTAACAATAATAAGAAGACCGCATTTGGTAGTGATCACTTTGTAGTAATGGTTAAATTAAATTAATTCGTATATATATATATATATATATATATATATATATATATATATATATATATTGTTATGGAATTATTTTTAATTTCTATATTTACTAATCAAGCGATTTATTAAATTTTGAAATGAATTTTAACCAGAATATCAATTATGAAAACTTACCCAAAAAGCTTTGGTTTAACGCTTTTTTATGAGTTCATTAAAAATAAATTTTCAAATCTCCTCCTGCGACTACCTCCTATAATTATTTCTTTATTTTACCACTTTGATTTGACCTATGTTCAACTTGCTACTTCCTGTTCCCTCCTTACAAATTAGTCTCAACTTCTAAATCTCTCTAACAAATTTCAACTTAATATCTTGAAATTCTTAGACTGACTGAAAAGGAATTTAATAATTGGATCTTATTCAATATATTGACCACTGATATAAGTAAACTAAACATGAAGGAAGGAATCTTTTCATATCCACATTAATAAATCTCATATCACATTGCCATCTCTAATTCAATAAGACAACTAGAGCTTGTGATCTAGGTTGAAATCGCAAATACAGAGTTGTATTAGATAATATTTAACGAACTCGTTTTGTGAGTTGAGTACTGTAACACACAAATCCAACTCGCCTTACGTGGCTGCGTCTTTGATTGAATATTGCATTGTCGGTTCATTTACCGAAATCATTCCCAGATAACCGAACGTTCGAAAACACTGGCTCTTTTTTTATCTAGTTTTCGCTGTTTCCTACTCTTGATTTATGATCAGGGTTGGAAAAAATCTAAGAACTAAAGATATATATTTGGGTTTCTAGGTTTTCAGGTTTTTTAAAGTATTTTATGGTTTTTAAGGTTTTTTAGGTTTAAAAAACTCACATTTTAAGCATAACATCAATAACAAGTTTATTAAATAAGAAAAAAAATCGAGGGGGAGTCCGCTGCCAACATTTTGTACACCTAATTCAGTAATTCGTTATAATTCAATTGTAATAAAATTTAAAAGTATTACAATGTAATTCATTGCAATTCAAGTAATTTAAATGTAATTCAAATTCATTGTAATTCATTTGGCTTGTATATCCAATTCCTTCAGCGGACTCCCCCTCGGAAAAAACTATTCTAAAAAATTAAAATTAAAGTAATACAGGTACATTCTAGAAACTGTAAGGTAATTATATACAAATAAAATGGAAGAGTAAAAATTTCTATAAATAAACTGTAAATTTGATTACTCAACTTGAGGGTATCCTGTACCTGTGTCATTATATCGCGTTCTAAAAAATATTGTACATTCCAGGATAATAGAAAAGATACATGTTAGTACTGTAATCTTAAACTAGAATTTGTAAAAAAACTGATCCAAAAAAAACATGAGTTAAAAAATAGATTAGACGTAACAGCAACACTGCTAAGTGGTAACTAACTTATAAAAATATTAAAATAGTATATTAAGTACCAAGTGTCAAAACGGTTACTTTAGTCACGAGTTTTACTAGGCACGAGTGAAGCGAAGCGGAACGAGTTCCTTGTGAAACGAGTGACTAAAGACGTTTTTAACACGAGGTGCTTACTATACTTTTTCTTCGCCGCGGGAAGGCAAATATTATATTATATTTGAGTTATATTCATTACATGACGGACGATGACTGACAGCTGACTGATAAATCAAATGACGCAGAATAATAAAATTATCAAGGAGCATGGAAATTTAACATACAAAAGATACACTTGATTTGACGTTTAAAAAACAAAAGATAAACGAGATGTGACTTTTCGCATTTTAAACACTAGTGTTTAAAGAGTCGCTTTGTGCATGTCAAACCCGTGTTCAAAGTGCGGTTTTAGTAGCGGAAGTAGAAAAAGTAAATTACAAGTCCTATGTACTGCTGCTGCTGTCAATGCTGTCTTCGAAGTCTTCGTCATCACTTTCTGTGACTTCACAGAATATTTGCATTGGTTTTAACGTATACTAGTGTTTGTACTGGCTCCTCTGATAGCTTGTTTCTTAATTTTGAATGAATAAACCCGAAAGTCGAAAAATTTCTCTCAGAAGAGGAACTAGAGACACATATTGAAAAGACCTGTAATGCTAATTTTTGAAGTTTTGGATAATCAGTCCCATCCAATTTCCAAAAATCCAATACCGTTCTCTTTCCTTTAACTAATAACTGATATCTGAAAGAGTTCTGCTTCCGTTGCTCTAGTGCCCATAGCCTAAAGGAAGATAACTGCTCATACATCAGCTCACGATCTTGTTCTCTTGATACTTCATCATTATCGTCATTAAATTTTAAAATGAAATTTTCAAGCTCCTCCCTTAAGGATCTCTCCATGCCATGTCCAGCATAACGTGGGTCCAACAGATATCCTAGCCCATGAGCATCACCATATATAAATTGGAACCTAACCTTTATAGCATTTTTTACAAATACAACTTCTGGTGCTGTAAGATAATCTTTAGCATGATCAGATTCATAATATTCTGATAAATTCATAAATTCTGAATAGACCTCAGAGACTGGCACATTATCTCCTTGAAATTTTGTTGTCAATTGAGATATAGGCTCCAAAATAAAAGTACCTTTTTTTAAATTAGGTAGAAAGGTTTCATTGCCGATTATATTTTTTATGTTCTCTTTTATGTCTCTCTGAGCCTGTGTGCCGGCAATAAAATCTCTTGCATACCATGGTATAGAGGATATCCTCTGACGATAATATTGATTTGATGCAGTTGTATAAAGTACTCCACCTGGTTTTAGCTGGTAGTACTAACTGTGAATAAATTAATTATAAGTTAATAAGAAATAAAGAAAAACAAATTGTTGCTTACTCTTGGGACATGTTTCTCTTTTTGTGCTAGTTTCAACTCATGGTTTAGGGCATGATGACTTTTAAAAAATACTACAATATCTTTACACTGAACTGAGAAAGAAGATAATTCCCCCAAATGCAACTTATTGGACCTAAAATAAATATTTTGTTTATAAGGAAATAATCATTGTTTTAAATACTTTTGTTTAGTATCATCTCCAAAAATATCTTTGACCAGCAAATTGAGACAATGACATACACAGACATGGAAAAATTTGTTAGAATATTTCTCTTTTAAAATTTTCCAAGCTGCCTTATTTGCAGCAGCATTATCAGTCACAGCCCCAGCTACTTTGGTTTGTTCACTGTTCAAACTTTCAATTACGCGACTGATATCATCAGCAATCCACTGCCCTGTATGGCTTTGGGTTCCTGTATTTACAGATTCTATAAAGTAGGTGCTGCTTGGAGAAGCTGACAAGTAGTTAACACTGGTTCACCTACCATAAAAATACATTAATATTATAGAAATATTTATAGTTATAGATCAACCCAAAGTCTAAGCTTACCATTAATATCTGTCCATCCGTCAGTCACAATACAAACGTTCTCTGGCAATGCATTGTTCACCTCCTTCTTTATCTATTCATAACAGGAATCTAGATAAACCGTAGCTAATTGTTTCCTTGATGGAAGGCTTGTTCCTAAATTAATAAGTTAGATTTTGTTTTGAAAAAGCAAAATAAATTCACTCACCTGGCCTACAAATATTAATGGCTTTCTTAAGGTGATCTTCCACTCTCATAAAACTTGTTCCAGTTTTATAAAAAAACAAAACCAGGTTTTCGCAAAACTTCTTTTTCTGAGTGTCAGTTAATAACGGGATACAATTTAATTGTTTTTGTCCAGTTAGAGCTGGGGCTGTTGAAGGATCGTCCACTAATTTGAAAAAAAAATACATATATACTTAGTGAAATGAATACATTAAAACAACTTAATTATGACATACGAACATACCTTTTGAACAAATTTTTTTTGAAGGAAACCAATCAGGTCTATCTCCTTGTGGAAGTCCATACATTATTTTTTTAAAGGGAATGCATTTTAATAAATGACTTGAGGCATATTCAGATTTTTATGGTGATTTACGCGCACTTCACAGCTTTTACAATTTGCAGATTTTAATGTATAGGGCTTTTCATGCCACTTCCATAACCAGTAGATTGTTTCTACTTTAATACTTTACAGACCTATAATTTAGAAAAGAAAGTTCGTATGATAAAAATTTATAAGAACAACCCGATTTTTCTTTGGTATTATATTTTATGTTCTATTTACAGTATTGTAAATTTTATTTAAATGAAAACTTGTAACTGAATTTGATGTTTTGGCTGTAGTTGATCCACGCACGGCGGAATTCTTCACTGAAGGTAGGGAATGCGTGAATTGTGGTGCTATAGATACACCTTTGTGGCGCAGAGATGGGACCGGCCATTATCTTTGCAATGCATGTGGCCTTTACCACAAGATGAACGGGATGAACCGACCTCTTGTCAAGCAGCCTCGCAGATTGGTACTTTTATTTATATTCTTTTTTTATTATTTTAATTTTTTTTAAATAATCCATCAATTTTTGCTTCCTAAAAGACTGAACGATTTTGGTTTGGGCCAAACGAAAATATCAATTTTTGGAAACTGTATTTTCAAACCATGTTTTTAAATAATAGTAAAATAACGTTTCGGAGACGTTCTTTTATACATCATCAGTTTATATATGATATAACCGTATTTTTACATGGTTTAAAAATATTATTTTCATTGCATGCGTTTTTGAACACTAAATTAATATACAGGGAGCTTCAAATCACATTGTCAAATAAGGGAAATATTATGCTACATTTTACACATTGCATGTTAATTAAGACGTTATATATTAAAATTTCTAACGGACGATGAATGTATTTTTTTTCGAAATTTTTGTGATCCATGTCGTTCGGTCTTGTCGTATTTAAAAGGAAACAAAATTTGAAATAACAAATAAAAACACCCCCGATGTGCGAGGCGAAGCTGCTACCAAAATTTTCAAATTCAGAATTCATTTTTCTTCCTATTTTCTATAAAATAAAGTAGTTTATTATTTTTTTTTTTCGTTTTAACCCCCTATTTTGCGTTCCAGTGGCGGCAGAGCCGGGCCACGGGGGTGTTCCCGATTACTACAAGAACTACTATACTGGGTACAATGGGGTGCGGAATTCTTCTGTGCACACCACTGAAGAAAAATCAAATCGAAGATTGGTAGGTTCACATTTTTTTGAATTTAATTTATTTTCTTCAGTTATTATAATTTTTTTAATATAAATTAATTTCTGGTGTTAAAGTTGATAAATTTTATAATATTGTCTTATCTACTAAGTAGATTTGTAATATAAATAGCCCCAAAACGGTACCTTGTGGCACCCCGATATTTTTCTATTTGTTGGAAAAATTTTAATCTATCAGAATTTATGAAATTTTTTATTTATAAACAAATTTTATTTCGTTCAGTGTTAGTACTTCGATCCCTCTTCTTTATTACGGGCTCATTTCATTTGTATTTTGAGCTTTATATACAAATGAAATGAGATCGGGATAAAAAAGATATCAGAAATAACATAGTTCAAATTAAATTTAATTGTTTATATCCAACTAAACGGAAATCTGTTTCATCCCGATCTCATTTCATTTGTATGTTGATCTCTATACACAAACATAGATCTAATCAAAAATAAGAAGATGTCTTTTTGTTTTCATGCATATATACAAATTTCAATTTGAATAGTTGTATTTTGGCATCACTATCTTATTCTGAGCTCATACCATATAAATTATGAGCTATTTACACACTTATATGATTTTAACATCAAAATAGAAAATGTGATTTCATTTTTCCCAAGTAAATAGCAAATATTAATTTGAAAACTGTGTCTCTAACCTCTCTTCTTTATTTCGAGCTCATTTCACGAATATCTTGAGTTCTTTATTCATAAATACGATTCTAACTTCCAAATATCAGTTTTCTTAGGATAATAGCAAGTTTCAAATTATAGAATGGTATTTCTAACTTTCTCCGTTCATCCCGAGTTCATTTCTTATATATTCTTAGCTCCAAATATGAAAACGTATCTCAGATTTTACTTTAAAGGATGGTATTAATTAATGGTATTAATCCCGTGCTCATTTCTTATAGATTTTGGGATCTTTACACACAAATACGGTTCTGACATCCAAATAAGAAGTGGTATCTTAGTTTTCTTAGGTCTAATACCAAATTTCACTTTAAAGAATTATATTTCTAACATTTCTTCTTTTCCCGAGCTCATTTCATATATATTATGGTTCTAACATCCAAATAAAAAGTAGGACTTTGATTTTAATTTGAAGAATGGCAACCTCGTTCTTATCCTGAGCTAATTTCATACATAATATTTCTTAGTTTTCTTAGGCACAACAGCAAATTTCACTATAAACGATGGCATTTCTAACCGCTTTTCTTTATCCGAGCTCATTTCATGTATATTTTGAGCTCTATACTCATAAATACAGTTCTAACATCCGAATATGATAAAAAATCTTGTTTTTCTTAGAAAAATAGACTTTTTTTCAGATCTCATTCAGTATAGATTTTGTCCTCTTTCCACAAAAGTACGGTTCTAATATCCAAATAAAAGTGGAATCTTAGTTTTCTTGTATATCAGCAAATTTTAATTTGAAGGATGGCAACCCGTTTTCTCAACCCGAGCTCATTTCATATATATATTAAGCTCTTTGCTAATAAAAACAGTTTCAACATGCAAATATGATAAGAGATCTTAGTTTTTAAGTACAATAGCCAGTTTCACTTCAAATGATGGTATTCATATTTTTTCTTTCTTATCCCGACCTCATTTCACGTAGACTATGAGCTTTTTACTCATCAATCTAATTACTCTAACATCCAAATATGAAAGGGGACCTTAGTTCTATTAGGCGCAACAGTAAATTTCACTTCATTTCTAATCATTATGTTCTTATTCCGAGCTCATATCATATAGATTTTGAGCTCTATACATAACTACATTCGAATAAAAATACACAAATACATTAAAATAAAAAGTGAAATCATAGTTTTTTTAGGTATAGCAACAAATTTAAATTCGATGGATGGCATTTCTAACCTCTCTTTTTATCCCGAGCTCATTTCACATATTTTTGAGCTCTTTACTCATTAAATATGGCTCCAACATTCAAACAAGAAGCGGATCTTAGTTTTATTAGTTATGACAACAAATTTTAGGTCGGAGGTTGCCATTTCTAAACGTTCTTCTTCTATCCCGAGCTCATTTCATATAGAGTTTTTGCCAACATTACATACAAATATGATTCTAACATTCTGATATGATACAGAGTTTTAGTTTTCTTATTCACTTTTATTTCGAGCTCATTTTTTATAGATTTTGAGTCTTTACACATAAAAACGCGTCTACCATCATCCAAGTAAAAGCTGGGATCTCAGTTTTCTTAGTAATGACAACACATATTAATTTTAAATACGCTATTTCTAACTTATTTTCTATATCTCGAGCTCATTTCATGTAGATTATGAGCTCTTTACACACAAATACGGTTCTATCTACCAAACAAAAAAGTAGGCTTCTCGTTTAACAAAAAAGTAGGCGTCTCGTTTTTTTAATATAAACAATTTTACGAAAGACAGCTCTTCACACAAAAATATGATTCTAACATTTATATAATACGTGGGATTTTAGTTTTATTACTAATAACAAGAAATTTTAATTCGGAAGATGGCATTTCTAACCGTTCTTTTTTTCCTGAGCTCATTTCATACGTATTTTGTGCTCTTTACTTATAAATACGGTTCTAACACCCAAATAATAAGTGAAATCTCTTTATTTGGGTATAACATCTAATTTTATTTCTGAACTTTTCTATCCCGATCTCATTTCACATAAATTATGAGCTCTCTACACACAAATAGTTGGCTTTTCTTTTTCTTAGATGTAAACAACAATTTTTAATTTCAATGTTGACCTTATATCCCCTTTTTTTAACCCGAGCTCATTTCATGTAGATTTTGAGTTTTCATAGACAAATATGGTTTTACCAATCAAATATAAAAGTTTACCCCTCAATTCTTTTAAAATATAAACAAATTTTATTTCGGAATACGCTATTTCTAACCTCCCTTGTTTACCCAGAGCTCATTTTATGTAGATTATGAGCTCTTTACACACAAATACGGTTCTACCATCCAAATGAAAAGTTGGCTTTTCCATTATTAATATAAACTTTGAAAGGCGCTCTTTATAACATTTCTTCTTTATCTCGAGCTCATTTCATGCTTTGTTACACACAAATAACGTTTATTATAAGCCGCGAGCTATATAAATATTAACTTTAACACCAGATATTGTTGAACCTGAACCTTTTATGTATTAATTTAAACTGAATTATCTAGAATTCTTGAAGTAATTTTCATTTGAAGAGAAAAAAAACATTTTTACCTAATGCTATAGTAGGGGAGCCCGGGGCTGGTTGACGCACTTTTTGTATTTTTATTTTTAGCTTACACATTATTAAGTTTTGGTGTGCTTTTGGTACCAAATAGGAAAGTTTAATGTTTTATCTTTCATATTAGACAAGAAAAAAAATTTTTAGCAACAGTTTAGGTATAAATTTTTTTGTAAAGATGGATGTCAGGTTGCGTCAACCAGCCCCGGGCCGGGGTTGGTTGACGCATACCATGGGGTTGGTTGACGCAGACAAAAAAGTAAAGTAAAACATCTGTTATAATCCAAATTAAAAAAAATTTATATTAAATTCTAAAAATGGTAACTATCCAAGGAACAAATATAAAAAATGTAACTTACCTAGGAACAAAAGATGCATTAATTCTAAAAAAGGTGACTTAATTAACAAATTTAATATTATAGCTTAAAAAAAATATGAGTCATTATTCGCTTTCACAGTTTACATAAACAAAGAAAACGCCAGGTTCCCCAGCACAAGCTTCATGTGCCCACATTTCGCAACTAGTGCACCGGATCCATTTTTCGGATGATGCACTATTTTTATAGCTATCTGTGCAATAAAGGCAAAAGCATTCCTCTTCATCGGACTCATCATCGTCTTTGACTATTTTCCTTTTTTTTTGTTTTTTTCTCTTTTGCATCGGACTTCTTATTTGAGCAAATATTTCTTTTAACAGACTTTACATTTTTCTCTTGTTCTTCAAGAGCATCTTTTATTGGCGTGTCAGTTAGAATTGCTGTCACAAGCTTTCTTCTATTAGGTTAAGCGTCCTGCTTTCTAGGTCCGGCTTTTGGTAGCGGTTTCAATCGAAATGGACTTACAGTAGGAGGCGAGCTCTCATGTTTTTCTTGAATAGAACTGTTAGTTGAAATGTTGTTTTCTTTCCCAGGCAGTGGACTTTTTGCTAACACTATATCTTTGGAGCATCCTGGCTGGTTAAGATCATCAGGTTCATGTGAACACCGCGGTCGTGGTTTTAAAATCGAGTTTAGCTGAACTGGAACCGCGTCCTTGTCAGCATTAGTTTCTGCGGGATCGGGACGGTCAGTTGCATATCCTGTTAAAAACTCTTGATCGTCAAAAACGTCTCTATTGAAAGGGCTAATTCCAGACACCTTGAATCCCGCCATAATATTTTTCGGTGTTGCTGCCAGTGGCAGTGAGGTTTGAACTATTAGAGGGACATCGTATATTGATATCGTGCGTCCGGGATTGCTAGTGATCCAGGAGTCACTGGCTGAATTAACATAATGTTTTAATGGTCCATAGACAGACCGATCGAGAGGCTGGAGCTTATGTGAGCAATGGGCTGGAAATGACAACGCCGTTACACCTTTACTTTTCAGATAATCAAGGGCAGCTACAGACAAATGCGAATCATGATTGTCTAGCAAAAGTAGTACCGGTCTCTCTTTAGAACAACCAACGTGCTTGACAAAATGCTTAGCAAACTCCAAAAAGTGCTCTTTTTTTCATCCAACCTGCGGATTTGCGGTTCCAACTGCTCCAGGAGGGCAATTAGCGATAAAATGTTCTCTGAAGTTAACCCTTGGAAAAACAAAGAACGGCGGGACAGAATTTCCCGTTGCAGATACCGCCAAAGCCATAGTAACTAAGGTGCCGCGTTCCTGGGAGGTTACGCGTCCCACCTGTTTATATCCACGCCTGCCAACAATTCGGTTAGGCTTTTGCACGGTCGTAATCCCAGTTTCATCCATGTTCCATATTTGTGCTGCTTCTAATTTTAGGCGGTTGAGGACCGTTTTTAAGTTGTCAAAGAACATTGAAACATTTTCTCTGTTGAAACTAGAAGCGCGAGCTAAGCTGGTTGCTTCTGGAGTTCTTACCGAAAGAGCACGATGTCGTTTCATGTAGTATGTAAACCAATCCTCTCCAGCCATTTTTCTCACGTTCCAGGATTCAGGGTATTTAATGCGCAAAGCAGTGGCATAATCATACGCGAATTTTCTTTCTTCTCTGACAGACAATCCAAAATATATGTCGCTTGCCGTTTTAAGGTATTCCTCCAAATGATTTTCTTGTTGATCTGTGAACACCTAAAAATTATAAAAGACGTAAGGCATTTTTTGAAGCTTAAATATTTTTAAAAATAATTTAAAATATATTATACCTGTCGATTCCTGTAATACCCAACTTTTGTCGTTATTGCGGCATTACCATTAATTTCTTCATCAGTAATTTTTTTGCAAAAACGTCTCAAAGTTGCCTCCAGGATCTCAAAGTCTTTTGCAGTTGCCCTAATGGATTTGTTGTTCATTTTAACCTCTCTAACTGCCCTTAGCATGATATCTGGTGGAGTGATACCCCTTTCTGATGTTCGTTTACGAGAACGCATCTCGCTAAAATATAAAACAAAAATTAAAATATCTTATTTTAAACTCGGGGTTGGTTGACGCATGCGTCAACCAGCCCCTTGTTGTGTGCGTCAACCTATTTAACAGTTCTTGTTTGGGACGGTTGAAGCTTTATGTAGCATCAAACCGATCTCAATTATCTTTAAAAATAAAGTTTCTAGAACAAAAACTGTAAAAAAGTAAAAAATTACTTACCACTGCCAAAAACAACAAACCGCACTGTACACAATACCACTGATGCAATCAAACTGAAACGAACGTTCGAGAGTGGTTTTTAATGGCGGATTTAAGACAAACCGGTCGGCGACGTTGCCAAGTGTACTGTTTTAAAAAAAAATTGAGGTGCGTCTACCAACCTGGTGCGTCAACCAGCCCCGGGCTCCCCTACATATCAGCGAACATTGACATACATTTACAAATTTTATGGTTTTTTCTCTCTCTGTATACATAGCGTTTGAAAAGTTCCAATTATAAAAACTATGTTCCCTTATTTACTTTTCCCGTCTATTACTAAAATGAACTTACCGATGATATTACAGTCTGCTTCTCGTCGAGCTGGTCTGACGTGTACCAACTGTCATACGAGTACAACTTCCCTTTGGAGGAGAAACGCTTTGGGCGAACCAGTCTGCAACGCTTGCGGACTCTATTTCAAATTACACTCTGTAAATAGGCCTCTATCTATGAAGAAAGACAGTATACAGGTGAGAAATATATTTATCTATTTAAAACTGTATTTTTTCATATTCTTTCTTTACAGACAAGGAAAAGGAAGCCCAAAGGCAGCAAAGAATCTAACGCTAGCAGCAGTACTCACATCCCGAGGAATATTGGTCATACGTCGACTCTGCCAACCATAAAAATGGAGGAAGTTGGTGTAAAATTGGAACATTGTTCAATAGGTTCGTATACACTCACTCCTACACATCTCCTCTTGTCACACTTTAAAAGAAGGGTCAAAAACATTAGCTCCTCAATATTGATTTTTCTTTTTCAGAAAACTATGGCGGCGATATTAGAACAGTAACATCGATGAATCAGCTCCAGCATAATTCAACATCGAGCTACACCTACACGCCCCAATCTCACCGGTTGAGCCCACCGTACAATTCCCAATCTTCTCCACAACTGACGTCGCAGACGCACTACTATGACGCAATCCTTCAACAACCTAGTCCGAGTCAGGCGTCCGACGAATCCGACAGTTCTCTAAACAACACCACCAACAACAACAATAATAACAACAACACTAAAGTTATCATAAACGGTGAACATTGCATCGATAGACCTACGGTCGTTTCTTTGTCGTCATAAAATATTTGTAAATAAATATTATTTTTTTTATTGTATATATTGTTTATAGAGATGTTCGATGGTTCCTTGACGGTGTGTTCTGAGATTTTGATTATCTTCGGAGATCTCCGTACGAGGTATTTGGTTCGATATTGCACTGAAACGTTGGAAAAATCGAACGAAAAATGTACGTGGTAGTGTGAAAAATCCAATTTTAAGAGGAATCAGTGAAATATTCTTGGTAAAATGATGGAAACATCAATTTTAGCAAGATGATTGATAAGCCCTACGAAATAAATTGTTAATTTTGGTCTCTAAATCGAAATTATGTTGCTTTATACGACAAATTGAATACATTGAACAAAAATACAAGTTTTTTCCATTATACTAGTTTTACAGGAACCATTTCGCAATCGAGGCAATTTCCCTTCCTTTTCACGAGAAAATCATGAGAAATTTGAAAAAAAGACGACAAATTTCATAGCTTCAGCTAGTTTTTAGCCCTTCCCCCCTATTGAAAACATAGTTTTCCACTGCAAACAAAAGCAACAAATTTAATTCTATAATCATCATTTTTAAATCGAGGCATTTTCAGGCACCATTTCGAAATTGAAGCATTTTCCAGGCACCATTTTAAAATTGACTCATTTTCCAATCGCCATTTCGAAATTGAGGCATTTTTCAGGCACTATTTCGAAATTAAGGCATTTTCCAGTCATCAACTTGAAATTGAAACATTTTTCTGGCAGTATTTTAAAATTGACTAATTTCCGACCACCATTGAGGCATTTTCCAGGCACGAATTCGGAATTGAGGTATTATGCCCTCCGTTTACGAGAAACATTTTTCTACTCAGTAGAAATCCAAAAAAAGAGAAATATTATCCCTTTAGCTAATTTTATACCTTTTCATTGAAATTCAGACACTTTCCCTTCCTTTTATTGAAAACGCAGCTTTGCAATGCATAAAAAACCAAAAAATACTACAAATTTCATCCCTTTTTATAATTTTCCAAGCGCCATTCCAAAATTGAGCCAGTTTCCCTCCACTTTCCAATAATCTCACTCTTCCAATAACTTGAAAAATACAACAAATTTCATCCCTTCAGCTAGTTTGCAGCCACTACATCGAAATTATGGCATTTTCCGGTCCCCTTCTTGAAATCGCAAATTTCCAATGTATATAAATAAAGTAATATTACAAGTTTCATCCCTATCTATAATATTCCAGGCGCCTGTTTAAAATTGAGGCATTTTCCTGGCTCCATTTAGAAATTGAGGCAGTTTCCCTTTCCCTCTATATTGAGTTGGAAAAAAATACGACACATTCCATCCCTTCAGTTATTTTTCAGCAATAAAATCGAAATTCATGCATTTTCTGTTTGCCATTTTGAAAACTAAGTTTTACAATGCATAGGAATTCGAAAAACGCGACAAATTCAATACCTTTCTATCAGTTTTCGAATTCGAAATTCTGGCATTTTCCCAATCACTTCACAAGAAACTCAGTTTTCCACTGTATATAAATCCTAAAAAAGTCAAATTCCATCCTTTTCAGTCATTTTCCAGGCACCATTTGCAAAGTGAGGCATTTTCTAGGCACCAATTCGAAATTGAGGCATTTTCCCTCCCCTTTCACAAGAACTCTGTTTGCCAATATAGAAATCCTGAAAAATCGTCAAATTCCATCCTTTTTCGTATTTTTCAGATACCATTTCCAAATTCAGACACCGATTCGAAATTGAGGTAATTTTCAGGCACCAATTCGAAATTGAGGCTTTTTTCAGACAACATTTCGAAATTTAGTCATTTTTCAGGAACCATATAAAAATTGAGGCAGTTTGGAGTCACCGTTTCCAAATTGATGCATTTCCCAGGCACTATTCGAAATTCAGGCGTTTTCCATCTTTCTATAAAAGAAATACTGAAAAATAGTCAAATTCCATGCCTTTCTGTCATTTTACAGGGATTAAAATTGAGACATTTTCCAGACACCAAGTCGAAATTTAGGCATTTCCCTCTCCCTTCACAAGAAACTATAGAAATCGTGAAAAATAGTCCATCCCTTTTCTGGCACAAATTCGAAATTGAGGCATTTTCCATGCGACAATTCGAAATCGAGTCATTTTCCAGGCGCAATTTCGAAATTAAGGAATTTTCCATGCACTATTTCGAAACTGATGCATTTTCCAGGCATCGTTTCGAAATTGAGGCATTTTCCAGGCACCAATTCGAAATTCAGGTAATTTGCCTTTCCCACAGTTTTCAACTCCACAGAAATCAAATGATGACAAATTTCATCCCCTTCTATAATTTTTCAGGTACCATTTCGAAATTGAGGCATTTTCCAGGCACCAATTTGAAACTGAGACATTTTCCACACACCATTTCCAAATTGAGGTAATTTGCCTTCCCCACAGTTTTGTACTCCATAGAAATGCGAGAAATATCATCCCTTTTAACATTTTCCAGGCACCAATTTGACAATCAGGCATTTTGCCCTCCCCACAGGTTTCTACTCTAGAAATCCAAAAAAAAATCAAAATTTCAACCCTTTAAACATTTTCCAGGCATAATTTCGAAATTGGGGCTTTTTCCAGGCCCCATTTCGAAATCGGGGCATTTTCCAGGTATAGTTTCGAAATTGAGGCATTTTCTCTTCCATCTTCACGAGAAACTCAGTTTCCCTATGCATACGAAACGCAGGTTTCCACTGCATAGAAATCCAGACAAATACGACTGTCCAAAATTTTCCAGGCATTATTTCGAAATTGAAGCATTTGCCCTACATTTACACCATAACGACAGTTTTCCACGTCATAGGAAGCCAGCTTCTTGCTTTCTCTACACTGTTTCATTCCATAGAAACGAGAAGAAAATTCGGAAAATCAAGTCAATCAAGGAAAATATCAACCTTAACATACCTCTTTCAATTCCAGAATTGTGCTGCCCACACAAATTTATCAAAATCAGTGGCGTATCTCCCGAACATTCCAAAGGAATATTCTTCGCTGGAAAATTCAGGTTTTTCCAACATACCTCGATAAAAAAACTCCTTAAAAACGACCTTAACATCTGAATAATTGCCATTAAATACTACGTTTGTATCATCACTAACATGTAATAAATGATCTTCGAAAAGCATTTGACGCTGTCAAGGAACCGAACGATATTTTTTTATATATCGTGAAGCAATATTTGCCGGATTGGTGGTTATAGAGGATCTCAATAGTAGGTCTTATTGTTTGTTAATGTTATATTAGGTAGTTAAAATTTTTTGGATCTGATAGTTTTTATTTTCATATCAAAGGAACTGCTGTAGAAATTTTTATGGATTTACAATAATTTTTTTTGTTGAAAATAGTATGATTTTAGTAAGTTTACGATCATATTTTAGTTCTGTGGGAAATGGACGTTCTGTGTATAAACATTATGGTATGATAAGTGTTTTGCTTCATTATTTATTTTTCTTCTTCATATTCCTTTCTGTTCAATATTTGTTATGATTTTTCCTCTTCATGTTCCTGTTTTTTACTTCTTGGTATTTATTTTCCTGATTTTATCATTCTTGGTATATCTCCATCTAACTGTGATAGTTTCTAATATTTTTTTTTTCATTTTCTGACTTCTTGGTACTTTCTTCCATCCAAAAGTACTCCATCTAATAATCTGTAATACAACTTAAACTATATGTAATAATTTCGATATTTTATTACCACAAAAAGTTCTACCTCCTTTATACCATTTTCTATCCTCTTTGCTCATATTTTGGCACTACATTTGTCCTAAAAATCCTTTTATCTAATTTTCTCAATCATCTTTCGACTTTGAAGGCTTCACAACGTTTTCCCATCTTACTTCTTCATATTCTTATGTAGTTTTCCATTTTCAGTAGCACAAAACTTTCTTAAACCTCTTCTTTCCATTTTCTATCTTCATATTCTTGTTTGCTTGTATCTTGGTACTACCTTCTTCCTAAAAGTCCTTACAACTAATTTTCTTTAGTACATATTTATATATCTGTGGCAGTTTTTGATTTTTCAGTATGTTCTTCAACCTCCCTTTTCCATTTTTTATCGCATTTCTTAATCTCTTGGTACTACCTTTTTCCTAAAAGTGTTTTCAACCAATTTTTTCTAGTACATCTTTATCTATCAGTTGTAGCTTTCGTTTTTTCTGTACCACAAAACGTTGTTCAGCCTCTTTTTCTTATTTTTTATAATGTTTCCTTATCTCCTTCTTAAAAGTCGTTCCAACCAATTTTCTTTTGTACATCTTTATGTATTTTGATTATTCCATACCAAAAAACGTTATTCAACCTCCTTTTTCCCATTTTTTATCCTCTTTGCTAATCTCTTGGTACTACCTTTATCCTAAAAGTTTTTCCACCCACTCTTTTCAATCATCTTTCGTCTCTTAAAGTTTTACAACGTTTTTGCATATTTCTTCCGATTTTTCTACTTCATATCCTCAACCGCTGACTTCTTGGTACTTTTTTCTTTCCAAAAGTATCTTCATCTAGTAATTGCTGGTATACTTGAATTATCTGTGGTAGTTTTCGATTTTTTAGTACCACAAAACGTTCTTCAAACTCTTTTATCCCATTTTGTATACAGTTTGATTATATTTTGGTACTACCTTCTTCCTAAAAGTTCTTTTAACTAATTTTCTTCAGTACATCTTTATCTATATGTGGTAGTTTTTCATTTTTCAGTTCCATAGTACTCCTTTTTCGACCACAAAACGTACTTCAGCCTCTTCTTCACCATTTTCTAATCAGTTTGCTCACTTCTTGGTACTTCCTTCTTTCTAAAAGTCCTTTTAAGTAATTTTGTTCACTATATATGTATCCACTTGTGGTGGTTTTTTATGTTTCAGTACCACAAAACGTTTTCCCACCTTTTCCCTATTTTTTATCCTGTTTGGTTATCTCTTGGTACTACCTTCTTCCTAAAAATCCTTCCAAGCAATTTTCTTCATCTATCTGATAGTTTTTGATTTTTCCGTACCATAAAACGTTCTTCAACCTCTTCTTTCCTATTTTCTATACTGTTTGCTCATCTTTTGGTACTACATTCCCTCTAAAAATCCTTTTAACCAATTTTGTTAGTATATCTTTATCTATCTGTGGTAATCTTTGATTTTTCAGTATAACAAAACGTTCTTCCAGTTCTTTCCCATTTTGTATCCTGTTTGATCATCTCTTGGTACTACCTTCTTCCTAAAAGTACTTCTAAGCAATTTTCTTTATCACATCTTTATCTATATGTGTTAGTTTTTTATTTTTCAGTACCACAAAACGTTCTTCCATCTCTGTTCCATTTTGTCTCCTGTTTTATAATCTCTTGGTACTACCTTCTTCCTAAAAGTCTTTCCACCCAATTTTATTTATCACGTCTTTATCTATCTGTAGTAGTTTTTTTATTTTTCAGTACCACAAAACGTTCTTCCACCTCTTACCCATTTTTTATCCTGTTTGGTTATCTCTTGGTACTACCTTCTTCCTAAATGTCCTTCCAAGCAATTTTCTTCATCATATCTTCATCTGTCTGTGGTACTTTTTGATTTTTCCGTACCAAGACGTTCTTCAACCTCTTCTTTCCTATTTTCTATATTGTTTGTTCATCTTTTGGTACTACCTTCTTTCTAAAAGACATTTTAACCAGTTTTATTTAGTACATCTGTATGTATCTGTGGTAGTTTTTGATTTTTAAGTAGCACAAAACGTTCTTCAACCTCATTTTTCCTATTTTCTAATCTGTTTGTTCATCTCTTGGTACTGCCGTTTTCCTAAAAGTATTTGCAACCGATTTTCTCTAATAGAGCTTTATCTATTTATGGTAGTTTTTGATTTTCCAGTTACTCAAAACGTTGTTCAACCTCTTTTATCCCATTTTGTATCTGTTTGATCACTTTTTGGTACTACCTTCTTTCTAAAAGTCCTTCCAAGCAATTTTCGTTATCATATTTATGTCTATCTGTCATAGTTTTTTACTGTTCCGTACCATAAAACGTTCTTCAACCTTTTCTTTCCTATTTTTTATCCTATTTGCTCAACTTTTGGTACTACCTTCTTTCTAAAAGTCCTTTTAACCAATTTTTCATTAGTACATCTTTATCTATCTACGGTAGTCTTTGATTTTTCAGTACCACAAAACGTTCTTCCACCTCTTTCCCATTTTGTATCCTGTTTGATCATCTATTGGTAGGTACTACCTTCTTCCTAAAAGTCCTACCAAGCAATTTTCATAACATATCCTTATCTATCTCCGGTAGTTTTTTATTGTTCCGTACCATAAAATGTTTTTCAACCTTTTTTTTCGTATTTTCTATCCTGTTTTCTCATCTCTTGATGCTACCTTCTTTCTAAAAGTCTCTTTAACCAATTTTCTTTAGTACATCTTTATCTATATGACGTAGTTTTTGATTTTTAAGTTCCACAAAACGTTATTTTCACCATTTTGTATCCTGTTTGCTCTTCTTTTGGTACTGCCTTCTTCTTAAAAGTATTTGCAACCAATTTTCTTTGGTACATCTTTATTTATTTGTGATAGTTTTTGATTTTTCAGTAACTCTAAACGTTCTTCAACCTCTTTTATTCCATTTTGTATCCTGCTTGATCACCTTTTGGTAGTACCTTCTTCCTAAAAATCCTTCCAACCAATTTTCTTTAGTACACCTTTATCTATCTGTGGTAGTTTTTTTATTTTTCAATACCACAAAACGTTTTTCTACCGCTTTACCAATTTTCATCCTGTTTGATTATCTCTCGGTACTACCTTCTTCCTAAAAGTCCTTCCAAGCAATTTTCTTTATCGTCTCTTTATCTATCTGTGTTAGTTTTTGATTTTTCCGTACCATACGTTCTTCAACCTTTTCTTTCCTATTTTCTATCCTGTTTGCTTATCTTTTGGTACTACCTTCTTTCTAAAAGTCCTTTTAACTTCTTAAGTACATCTTTAACTATCTGTGTTAGTTTTTTATTTTTCAGTACCAGAGTACCTACCTCTTTTTGTACCACAAAACATTTTTCAACCTCTTCTTCACCATTTTCGATCCTGTTTACTCATCTTTTGGTACTACCCTCTGCCTAAAACCAATATTCTGTAATACATGTTTATGCATCTGTGGTAGTTTTTTGATTTTTCAGTACCACAAAGTATTCTTTAACATCTTTTTCCCATTTTATATCCCGTTTCCTCATATCTTGGTACTACATCCTACAAGTCTTATATACAGGTGACCACAATTAATTTAGACCAATCCTTAAAACTAAAACTGATCACAAAGATTGTCCAAAGAATTCTCGTAAACTAAACCATTTTTATAGAGGCTGAAACAGGCTATAATCTTGCCGAACATTTTTGTTAATAACCAAAGATACTATCTTGTATGTTAGGAATTAATTTAAGTTACCAAAAACACATTTTTTTTGTAAATATCTATATTTTGACTGAAACACCACCAAATGTAAATGATTGATTACCTATATACATATATATATATATAGAGTGTTTATTCTAATCATTACAATCCTTCTAATCCACATTTTTGAGGATTCCTGAAGATAAGGAGATAGCTTAGAAGTTACCAGGAAGATTCTTTATCGAAACTGGTATTTCTAGATTTGATAAAAATGTTTGTTTTTTTTAAATATATTTATGTTGACGGCGATTATATACAGAGTGAATTATCTAGTGGACGACGAATTATTAGTTATTATAAAATGATATGATTTAATAAACTTCTTTTTTAGTCTACCCTGTATATATTTAAATATGAGAAAAATAAATCGTCGTCGCTCTAAAGACTCACCCTGTAGATATGCATTCCATAAATACCGATTAGTTAATTTGTAAAGTTGCGTTTTTTTTGTAGAGCTTATTTTTTAGAATAATTCATTTCTATGTTTATATTTTAATGTTAAAATTAGTAAAATATGTTAAGTGAACCCATAATTTGTTTTATTTTTTTCCTAAATATTTATTTAAAGTTTTTGGTGTAAGAAATGGTTGTGAGGTAGGTCCTATGTAAAAAAAGAAGATAATGGGAATAACTTGACTGATTTATTTCGGTTATAATTGGAATTGGAAATTTTTAGAAAATCCCCCCACGAATTTAAGGTTATTTTCGTAATTTCGTGTCGATTTTTTGTGGTAATAATAACTAGTTTACTCCAAAAGTTGAATAAAGCGAAACATTACATAAATTATAAACAAATAAATATGTAAAAGAAAAGGTATTTAGTTTTTTCCCAATATTTAAAAAAAATTAAATAATAAAAAAATTAAAAAATAAAAAAATTAAAAAAATGATTCTTAAGAAGGAGGAAATTTACAATAATAAAGTCCAAACTGCCGGAACTCTTCCTCCATTCTTTAAAATTTTTGTTTAAATTTGAAAATAACCCCCCGTGCGACAATTTCGGTCTCTAAAGCTAGTACGTCACATAAAATAATTTTTTTTAAAGTATCAAATATGGAGTTCGGTCCTGGCTGGGTTACTGAAAAGTGCGCTAAGAGCTAGTGTCATAAATAATTATAAATTTAGAGGAAATACTTTAAAATAATTCAGTTAGTTTACATATAAGTGATTTCAAAAGTGCAAAAATTGCAAATAAGTGGAAATAAACACTGCAAATAGAAGTAAGCTCAGTTTTCTTACACATAATAAATGAATACTTCTAACCTAATAAACACATAAAACATTATAAGGAAAAATAGCTATTACAGTTATCAGCAAAACAATAAGAACCTGTCTTCATCAAATTTGTTATTAAAAAGAACAGAGACGAACTGACTAGATTGAACGTTATAAATTTGCGAATAGAAATTATAAATATAAAAAGAATAAATTACTCCAGACTGATAATTGTCAGCTTCAGGTAGGATTGGGATCTGAATATAGCAGGGTTCTGGTATTTAACCTGCAGGGAGATACGATGGAGGATATGATGAAGGAAATAATCGAAAAACTAAACAAAATTGATAAAAAGATGGACAATTATCAAGAACAAATAAAGAAAATACGGAATTAAAGAACAAAGTCACCCAAATGGAACAAAAAATCGGAATTCAGGATAAGAGAATACAACTATTAGAAAAAGAAAGCAAGAGAAAGAACCTTGTAGTATATGGAATAGAAGAAACAGAACGAAACATGCGAAATATAAGAAACAACAAAATAAGACAAATTTTAGATAAAATAAAGGTTAAAATAAACATGGAAGCAGATATAATAGAAATAAGAAGAATCGGTAAGAACAAGACAGATAATAACAGAAATAGACCACTATGGATATAGCTATCAAGAGAAGATAAAAAATAGAAATAATAAAAGAAGCCAAAAACTGGAAAGGTACAAAAATATGGATATCAGAGGATCTACCAAAAGCAATCCAAGATAAATGGAAAGCACTCATCCCCTATCTAAAATCGGCTAGAGAAAAAGGATGTAGAGCAAGTATAATATATGATAAATTAAGAGTGCAGGACACAATATATACCTTAGATCAGCTGGAATACAATCGAGAAGAAGAAACAAAAACAAATGCAAACAAGAAAAAAGGAAGAACGGCTAGCCAGTGGTCACCCAGCATGGAAGACGATGAAGATATAGCACCAACTCGGAAAATGATACAAACATGGTACCCAAAAAACTAGAAGGCATACACGAAGATAAATTAAATAAAAATAATAGTATTAAGAATAGTAATAAGTGTAGCAGTAAGAATAGAAGTAGTTTTAGCAATAGGAATACAGAAGAAACTAATAGGAAATTTAAACACAAAAATAATTATGGTAAGGGACAAGATAGGAAAAATGATCAGACTAGTCAATGGGGAAAAAATAATCGTAGACAATATATAAATAGTGCAGACAAAGAACATGTAAATATAGGTATATAGAATATTAATACATTAACAGGAAAGGAAATCGAAATAACTGAGGAAATGGAAAACAACAAAGTACATATTCTAGGAATAAGTGAAATAAAGAAAAAAGGATCAGGACAAATAAATTTAACAAATAATCACAAATTATATTACTCAGGGGTAAAAGTAGAACAAAGAGCAAAAGAGGGAGTAGGAATAATTTTAACAGAGGAAATGAACAAAAAGGTAATAAATATGAAGGATATAAATTCAAGAATACTAGTTCTAAGTATACGACTAAAAGAAATATTGAATATAATACAAATATATGCACTGGTTGAAGGAACGGGAGAGGAAGAGGTTTCAGAATTTCACATACAACTACAGTAGTGGATGGTATAAGAGAGCAAAACGAGAACATAATCATTATATGGGGATTGGAACGCAAGAGTTGGTAAAGATTACAATCGAGGAATGGGTTGTATGGGAGTTTATGGTGAGGAAATAACGAACAGAAATGGTCTTAAGATGATAGGTTTTTGTCAAAGTAACGATTTAATAATAGGAAATAAATGTGAAAAAAAACTAGAGGATAAATATGCCTTTGTAGCGGAAGAAAGAAATGCAAAAAGTTTAATCGATTACATAGTATATACACAAAACCTATCAAATATGGTGAAAATAGTAGAGACAAGAAAAGAGGCTGAGTTGAGTACAAACCATAGATTAGTAGTAGCGGAATATGAAGAAAAAATAATGAAGACAGAAGAAGTAAGATTCAGTAGAATTGCAATAAGAAAATTAAGAAACACAGAAAAAAAATCTAAATACCAGGAAGAAACAGACAGGGAATTCGAAAAATTGATTAATGAAAACAACGAATGGACACTCGAAAAACGGTGGACAGTATTCAAACAAATATTACTTGAAAAAGCAGAGGATATATGTGGAAGAAATAAATTCGACAAACATTTAAAGAGGACTAAGTTGTGGAACAAAGAAATACAAACATTAGTAGAAGAAAAGAAAACCTCATGGAAAAAATACCTCCAAACAAAAACACAGGAAGATAAGGAAATATATAACGGAAAAAGAAGCGGTTAAGAAAGCGAAAAGGGACTCATGGAAAGAATTTGGAAGGGGGATGTCAGAGACCCATGCATCAGATAATAGAAAATTTTGGACAGCAATAAAAAGACTACTAGGAAGTAAAGGAAAAGATATAAGAGCAATAAAAAATAAAAATAACGAATTGGAGACCGAAATAAAGCAAATACTAAAGACCTGGAAAGAACACTACGAAGACAAACTTAGTAATAGGTTGAAGAAAAAAACAACGAATATTGCGGAAGAGGAATGTAATGAACATGAATACCATGCAATCCAAAGAGAAGAAATGGAAGTGGCTGTAAATAAACTTAAAATAGGAAAAGCCAGGGGGGAGTATGAAGTAGCGCCAGAGCTAATAAAATGGTTAGGAGAAAAAGGAAAAGACTGGCTGTGTCTCATATGCAGGGAAGCATGGGATACTCAAAAAATCCCCAAAGACTGGGAAAATAAGCTTATACTGCCAATACATAAAAAAAGGGATCAGACACTTTGCAATAATTATAGACCAATATGCTACTTTTCTTCGTAGACTGTTTATGTTTAAAAAAAGTAATTCTTCGAATTTCTTTTTTTCTCCGAGGAGAGGGGGTGTAACAAGCCGATCGCCTGTTACCATTTCCATCGGACTATGATATTTTAATTTCGTCGTACTAATGATTTGAAATTAAAAAAAAACTTATTTCACTTCCAAATTTTGTATAATGAAACGATACCGTACATAGTAAAAGTCTCTTCCTATAGTAACAATGATAAGTTAATATACCTACATCGTTGTGTTTTCACATATTTGCTGGTGAGTTATATTTTTGGAATATTTTTTCTCCATCCCACTATGCAAATAAATATTACAGTTATGTTAATTCAACATCACATTGTGATAATGTTCTTCCTTTTTTTCCTCTTGTTTTCATCACATGCACATCTATACAACCGCTTATGCCCAGCTTGTGGCTGTTAACTTTTGTGATGTTTCAACTTAACTTCTCAGCAATGTTAAAGCGCTGCCTTTTTACATTACTGTGATGTTACTAGAACTTCCTCAAAAGGAGGTCTTTATAACGAACTAAAAACAACATTTCTGTTACATTCTGAAATGCCTTTTAACTTCTCGTCAATGTTAATGCAATGTCTAAAAAATAACATCTTATCAATGATCAAAAATGCGACATTTTAAAAACAATACAGGGTATTCTGTTAGATGTTGTATGGACATTACTTAAATCTCTAAATAATATACCTCAAACATTCTAGATGACATCCTATAGATGTTTCTGTGCCTAATCAGCAATTACAGGGTGAACAACTAAGAAAGCCATATTTCAAAAAATAATCATGGTACAACTTTAAAAAAATACCTTCAGGAAAATGACCCTGAAAAATCGGTGGAAAATATTTTTGAGTTCCTAAAATATCTGCTATGGGGTGGAACACTTAAAAACATAATACTGTGATTATCTCCAAAAAAGACATACTAAAGATATCCTAGAAATACAATGTTTGATATATTAATGAGATTATGAAAAAATGTAGACAGGGACTTTTTGTCCTTATTCTTCAAATAAGGGGTGGGAGAAGGTTCAACCTAAAAAACAAATGTCGTAACACTTTTTTGTTTTTAAATCGATATCAATGTTTTTGGCGTCATTTAAGAGTTTTTCCTCTTTAATAAGATATATGCTTAACATAAATAACAAAATTGGCAATTTTGTCAACGCTATGTGAAAAAGTCGACAATTTTTTAAATTCTGATGAAAAGGGATTTACGTTATCAGATATAAAAATTAAAAAAAATGCTTCAATTTACATTTGAAATTTCCGAGTGAATACAAAATTATCTAATTTTGTTATCCATCTTATTAAACAGAAAAACTCTTTCAAATGCAGCTAAAATCATTAATATCGGTTAAAAAACGAAAAAGTTATACATATGTTCATAAGTTTGAACCTTCCCCACTCATTATTTGAAGAATAATGGCAAAAAATCTCCTTAATTAAATTTTTTCATAATCTCTTCAAGATTTCAAAAATTGTATTTTTAGGACACCTTTAATATGTTTTTTGAAGTATTATGTTTTCGAGTGTTCATTCCACCCCTAGTGGAGATTTTAGAGACTGCAAAATATTTTCCAGCAATTTTTCAGTATCACTTACCTAAAGGTAATTTTTTTGAAAGTTGTACCATGATTTTTCTCTGAGATGTGGCCTACAGTCGTTCTTAGTTGTTTACCCTGTACATTTAAAATAAAATAGCAAAAAAAAGCAATAAAGGATTTAAAACGTTTATTCACTTTTAATGAACAGTACAGTAAATTTGAAAAAACAGGTACAAAATTAAAAAAAGATATCTTGTCCAGGAATCCAATCTAAAAAAAAATAAAATGTGTAAGCATATTACATAACAAGTGTGGAAAGTGGAAACTATTGAACGCATTCTGTGAAAGCAAGATATAAAAAATGGTATATTAATCTGTAGTTGCCATAATGCAACATACTTTGAAACTGAATTAATAAAGTTTAACGGATACACATACATTACAGCTACTTTACAGAAAATTTATTAGAATAGTTTTTTAACCCTCCGGTAGTCGCTCGAATTTTTCTTTCAAGTTTAGTCGCGCCGGTGTCTGAGACCAGGTGGGAAAAAATATTAAATGATTTTTTAAATTTTTTATTTTGTAAGAATACGGTAATATAATGAAAAATACACAGTTTTAGTGAATTTTTTTTATTAAAATTCATTTAACAAATGCTTAACATTGGTTTGAAAAAAAGACTCATAAAAAAAACATACATTCAAATATATCCCAACTAAAAAAAAAGGCACATTCTATTGAGATCAGCAAAATTTAAAAATGGTAACTAAATGTATAGTGAACAAATTATAACAAAATACCTAGAGCCAACTATTATTACTGTGCTGCCCTGTAGTTCTGACAAACACATATAATATGCTCTAAACACATATAGGTACTGCACTTATAACAATAAAATCATGTTTTTCTATTTTTCCTCCATCCACAGGGGGCACATCTTCCAGGTGGTAACTGTCTATCTTGAAGGTCTCGTTCTTCTGTGTTAGTAACTTCCAAAAGGCTGCACTTTAGTGTCCTTGGGAGATCGGTAAGAGCTGCTCTCCGTTTCAACTGAGGCTGGATCAGTACGTTTGCTATTTCTCTCAAAAAATTTCGCCGACGTAAATTTTTTTCATTGGGATTGTTAGCCTTGTATATAACCTGACTATTGATTCCTGCAACATTCAACATGGTGGAAAATATCACCAAGGGCCATCTTCTACTATTACGGGAGCAATCATATGAAGCCCACAACTGATCGACGATGTCGACACCCACTTTTGTCTCATTATATGTAGTAACAATTACCGGCTCACATTTCTCACCACTATCAGGGTCAATATCGTCATGGTGGTGCATACTGGATGTTAATATAACATTTTCCCCTTTTTTAGGAATATACGAAACTATTGTTAGATCTTCGGTGAAGCCAAACATACTTGTATAGATGGGGCGTTTAGTTGGTCTTGAAAATTCAATTGGAAGTTCTGTTTTATTTTTTCTCACTGTTCCAATTACAGTTATTTTGTAATCCTTTAGTAATTTTTCCACCAAAGGAATAGACGTGAACCAATTGTCCATGCAATTGTCCATGGTCAAGTTAATGCGTGAACCAGAAAGATGTCTGCACATTCTTAAAACCAGGTCATAGGTTTTGTTAGAATGTTTATATGGGCCTTCGGGTTGGGATCCCACATAGACTTCCAAATTGGAAGTATAAAAGACATTCGCGTCACAAACTGCTATAATCTTCAGGCCGTATTTGTTAGGTTCCGAGGGTATGTATTGACGGAATTGGCATTTACCTCTAAACCCCGGAAGCATCTCATCAATGGTAACAAACGCCGAATGATTATAACCATTCATACAATTTCTTACGAATTGATCAAATATTACACGAATGGGAGCTAGTTTATCAAATTGTATTCGATTTATCCTCGTTGCTTTATCATCAAAACGTAAGCAACGTAACAGGAATCAGAACCTTTTTAGGCTCATTGTAAGGAGAAACATTTCTATGCCATACCCATCTCTCCTCCAAAAATCCTCAGCATTTGAGCGGTTGGAGTGACCAAGACCAGATAAATATAGTAGTCCTATAAAAGCCCGGATTTCAATTTTGTCTGTTAGACTAGCATCTTGGTCTCTTGAAAAATTTTCTTGGATAGATAATATGTATTTGTTCGTACTGTCAACAATAATTCGAATTATCGTATCATCGAAGAAATAATTCCAAATTTCCTCAGCAGTCTTCAAATTTTTGGTTGCCTGTGTAGGCCCTCGTAAGCGAATAGTTATATTATCCTGCCTTGTTCTCACAGTTTTTGGGCGTAGGGGATGCTTTTTCCAACGCATTGTACCATTCTTGCCTAAAAGAACAACAGTAAATTTTGGATAGTTATTTTAATTTTTGTCATATTTTTTACAGTACCTATGTAGACAAGTGGGGAAATTGGATGCTCAACAATTTATTCTGAATCAGAAATTTCCTGTTCAGAATCACTTTGGTGATTTACAAGTTCCACATTGTCCTGTTCCTCTTCATCTGATTCATCTTCGAAAACAATTCCTTCATTGTCACTATCACCTAGTCCTATATCATCCAGAAGATTTTGCAAATATTCTTGGTCCTTTTCATAGCAAGCCATGGCTATAATTTAACATTTTTTTCTAAATACAGTGATCAAATAACACAAAAAACAAAAAAATACCTTTTAACAATTTTGTATCACAGCAGGTCGCGCCGGTCTCAGACACCCGAAATGATTATTTCTGTACACACATTCACCCAGTAACGACTAAAACACTACTGAAGGTCAACTGTAACGATAGATGAAGGTACTGAAGAGCTCAACCGAAAATGACTAAAAGCCGATTTATTACGACGCAAAAAGTGACGACCCGGTCTCACAGACAGCGGCGCGACTACCGGAGGGTTAATGAAATTAAAACTAATAAAAAATTTACACCATAAAGATTTTATGAAACATTACGTTAAATCAACAGAAATCCAATCTGATTAAATAAAATTCTATCGTTCACTTACGATTACTTTTTCTTACGTAAGTCGCTGTTTCGAGTGCCTCAACAATTACATAACGTACACTTTTAAATAATTATCTGTGAAACATTTAAAGGTGTTCTGAACAGCAGCTAATAAAGCAATTACTTTAGATCAAATTGTGTCCATGGATACCTTTGATCGATCATCATAAACTACATCAAACTTGATTTTCAGCCAATTGACTGGGACCCATTTTCCACAAGATACATGCGGTGCTCTTCAAAGGAATAACAACATATTTTATTTCGAGAAGTAACTTTTCATGATTTACCTTCTATTACATGCCTCACTCCGTTTCGCAGGTAATTTCAGATGTGCCATGAAAATTCATACTTCTTTTCTGTATAAAATAATATACTATTCTCATCTTGTTATTTTCATCCTGGAACATATTCTATATTAACATCGTGGAATTGTAACTTAATGAAAACTAAGCATTATCAATACACTGTTCACAAAAAAAACTACTTATGAGGAAGAGATATGAACACATTATCAAGTTAAATGAGTTTATAATTAATTGTATCCAATAGCTGTGTTTCTACAATAATAAATAATTGAATTCTGTTTGTTGACTGGAGCATTCAGTGTATTTTCAAATGGAAATGAGCTTTTTAACAGAAATGTCTGTTTTTAAAGTCTTAAACAGTCTCTAATTGTTCACAAGAATAGTTAGTATGATTGTTAAAATTTTCTAAACCTGCAATACTATATTGATGGCATGATGGCTATGACTGCTACTACAAAAACTAGAACTAGAGATACTCGATTCAATATTTTTTGAACTGTTTAATACAATATCTGTATCAGACTATCTGAAGTAGTTATTCCCCTTTCTTTACATAATTACCAACTATTTGTTTTTTTATTTTATTTATGTAAGTAGCTTCTGAAACATCTTGAACATTGAAAATATTTTCTCCTAGATTGAAATCACTGCCAACATATGAGCATGTTTTATTATTAATAATAATATCTACCCTATTGCAATATAAAGTTTTTTGTATGGTATAATGCATATCTAGGATTTAAAATATTGTGAATCGTTTTCAAAATATACTTACTAACTAAAATATTTTAAAAGTTGAAGAAACCGTTATTTTGTAATAGTATATTACGTAACGTGTGTTGTAAGAAGCATTTTACGCACGAATGGAAAAGTTACGCACGAAGCCGCGTAGCGGCGAGTGCGTAATTCCGTGAATGCGTAAAATGCGTTACAACACGAGTTACGTACTATACTTTACCTACGACCTACTTGTACTTGTATTTATAATCTTATTAAGGGCTTTAATATACAAATAAAACGTACATCCTCGATGCCCAGCAAAGTTTTATAAAAGTCGCTCCTCGATGCCCAGCCAAGCATCTTAGAAGTTCACCCTCGATGCCCAGCCAAGTTCAGTAAAAGTCCATCCTAAGTAGTATTTATTTTTATTAAAAATGTATGTAGCATTACCGGAATTGCATAAAATAGCGTATACACCTCTCAACTAAAGTGACTTTAATCCCTTAGGTGGATTACTTACCCCATGAATCAAACACCACCCGCGGGATTAAATGGACCACTTTAGTCGCTTGGTGTATAATATACTATTGTTTACTAATATGAGATACATTCAGACAGCTAAAAAATGCGGATTTATTGAAACGGAACCAATTATCATATAATTCCAAATAGCTCTTAGTATTAAATGCAATCTCATGTCTAATAAATGTTATCTACCATTTATATATAGAATAAAATTCAGCGTAATAAATTTTGAATAAAATGACTACGTCTATTGACAGTTGCTAGGGGGTTGCTATGGAAGCCGTGCGATTTACTTTACAGCCGTGCGTTTTGTTTTACCGTGCGTAATAAACGTCTTACATTGATTGCCGACTGTGTGTTTTTGACTACTTACAGGGGTGGTCGTAGGTAATAGTATATTACGTAACAAGAGTTGTAAGTAACCCATTACGCACGAAATGAAAAAGTTTATGCACGAAGCCGCGAAGCGGCGAGTGCATAAATTTCATGAGTGCGTAATGGGCTTACAACTCGTGTATCGTACTATACTTTTTCTACGCCCATTCATTTTCTTCCATTAAATAAAAAACATCGCAATTATTCAAATTTTATTATACCCAAATAACAATTTAAACTTGTTACAAACTTACATCATATTTGACACATCAAACTTCTAAACTTGCATTAAGTTTGCTACAGCAAGTTCACAAACTTGCTGCAAGTATAAAGCAAACTTGCTAGTTACCACATATCAAGTCAGCCATATGAAACTTGCGTAAAGTTTATAAACTCAAACTTGTCACAAGTCACAACTGGGTGTCAAATGTCAGAATAGTATATATCCCACAATTTCATTTGTGTTTGATTGAAAGACATTTTTTTCGAAAAAGAAACAAGTTTACAATAAGAAAATGTGTATCAATTTTGTTTTTACGAAAATATTAAACAAAAAAATATATAAGGGTAATTCAAATTCAACAATTTGTTTTAATTTTATTCAATATCTGCCTATTTGAATTTGATTTAAAAACAAAAATTTGTTGCATATTTTCCCAATTGTCATTTTGATTTGGAGCTCTGGCAGTATTCTCTGTTTGGGATAAAATGGAGTCAACCTTCTACTCCACTCTGTTTAAGCCTTCTGTTAGGTCAGTCACTAATTGAATAGGGTAGCCAGCTGAACTTAGTTTTTTCAATTACAACCTGTAATAAAATAATAAAACTTGTATGACTATATAAACTACTTCAGAAGATTGTCAAATTCATGAAAACTGCTGTTTCCCCATCTCTCTGAATATGTTATATCACTCATCTATATTTGAGATAAATAAATTTATCGTTTTTGAAATGAGATATTACATCTTAGTATCATTTTATTTTGATTGTAATACTTTTACCCAGAAATCAAAAAATTAATAATTATCTATTATAAATAAAAGAAACCCACGTGCTCTATAACTTATTCTCCTACTTTATTTAATCAGTAATTGGAAATTGAAGTTAAATAAACACAATTCATATTAATAGACGCATATTCTTACACAAACATTATTTTTATATATAAAAATAAGATACTTACATCTATACAACGAAAATAACTATATAGAATCGTGATAGAATTTCAGGGTCTCTGGCAACTATTATAACGATATAGAATCACTAACACTAATAACGCGCGAAAACACTTCTAGATAAAACCACCAAAACTCACCATTAAAATCTTCATCTTTAATGGCGTCTGAGCCTCAACGAACAACGAACAGTTCATTGTGTAAGGTTATGTTAATCTTCTTCTTTTCGTAATGAAACCCTGATCTTTAAATAAAATAGTATCCGGTCGCAACGATGATATGTCTAAATTTTATGAATATTTAAACATTATTCTATTACCTAATACATTTTATGTTTTTTGAGCTTATTCGCATATAAGTGATAAAATTGATTACGGTTAAATACAAAAACAAGAAAATGTTTTTTTTTAATTTGCATCAAATTTGCAACAATTTTTCATATTCACCTTTGACATGGCAATTTTGTTGCAAACTTGTTTCACGCTTAATATGACAAATTTGCTTGAGCAACTCAATATCAAAAATCAAGCAAGTTTGCAGCAAACTTGCGTGCTATCTGGGTAATAGTTGTTAATATCAATTGAACAATTATTGTAAGTCGATTGTGCCTAATTATTTGATCGTATGAACGGTTATTTATAATTGTATTATATTGTGTTCAAGAAATTGACAATATAAATAACATAACATTTATTTTCATAGCATGCTACTTAAGAAAACGTGTCCAATTTTTAAAGAAATTGCATAATGTGCTGCCCACATTTAGGGGCAACACTCTTTCAATCCGAAATATATCTCGCTAATGCTAAAAGTTTTTATGTTTTTTAATTGACTAAATTTGTGTAAATAGACCAAATAAAGTATTACATAAATAAAAATTAGATTGTAATTTAATTAAACCAAGAACCTTAAGTTTTCTTCTCAAAACGCACGTGTATGTTATGAGATCTTATTACGTGCATGTTATTGTTAAGTGTCATTTACAAGGAATGTTGACAGTGCGTTTTTTGACGTTTACAGACGTGGGCGTAGAAAAACTCTATTATATAATGTTAGTGTACAATTCTGCCACCTGGAATTTCAATGTACAATAGCCGATTAAAGTCTTGAATGAGTATTAAGTTTTAATAATTATGATTTTGGAATAGGTACATACCGATAACAGCTGTTGTTCGTCCATTATAACTCAGCATAGAAACTGAAGCTAAGTAGGAACTAACAAAAACGAAGACCACTTTATTCAAGTACATGCAAAAAATGTGCTTCCTGCAAATAAAATATAACACAAAACTGAAAACCATCCGCCATTTCATGCTTGTCATTTGTTTCCATAGATAATGTTCGTTCATCAGTTCCTCCTCTGTTTTCTTCTTTTTCATGTTACTGTCTTGTTTAATATGAGACATTACTGAGAGTTTTATGAACTAACATCGTGAAGAAGTAATCACACGAACTTACTAAAAATTATTTCGAAAGATGTGAAAGTATCTGCAACATGTGATCATCTTAGAAACATGTTAATATGTAATATTACAGTAACGTTCTGTATGTGATATTAGTGAGAAGTATACAAATTAACATCGTATGAATGTTTCCTATAGGAAGTTGCTAAAAAGAAGTTCATAGGATGTTTATGTATCTGCGAATTCAAGTATTATTGTGTACATCAAAAATATGTTTTATTTACATGACATGGATGTTAATAGAGTTGGTAATGAAATTAAGACATCTAGGAGATATCTTATTAACGTTTTAAATAAACATCACGAAAAGTCTCTCAAAATAACATCACAAAAAAGACTTGTTATGTTTCTTGTTTAGTGGGATGTTTATTCTGTTTCATTTCAAATTATAATATGTGCTGGCGTTTGATGAATTTTGTATGTTCAATACTTTTTTATTGTAAAAAAGAAACATTTTATATTCTTTTGAAGCAAATTTTTAATAATTTTTTTTCATTCTTTTTTTAGCTTCATAATTCCGCATTTTCTGTTTATTTAGGGAACAAAGAGAATATGATAGAACAGACTTCTGTTAGTTTTATTTCAAAAACTAGATTCAGTTTTTTATGTGTTGAAGCATAAGCTTCCTATCTGTTCTATCTATTCCTTCCTTCCCAGAATTTTTCCTTGATTTTTACTCTTTTTTTCTTTCCTCAGCTCTGCAGCCCCTGGGTAGGCCCTATAATTGAACACCACCATAGCGAGAACACAAAACCGGCAGGGATGGATTAAGGACCCGATCTCCATCGACTAGGACCTAGCTGAGAGCTGCATAATTCTAGAACCTCACCAAGATAAGTCCTTTGTCTTATATTCAATTCACGGAAATCTAGAATTGGAGATTTTTATTGTATAACGGGGTTCGTATTCGTCTTGTATTTTGGATATGCAGTTAATGTGAATTATCTATGGAGTTATGAATAAATATAATTTGCTGAACATTTGATACTTGATTTTCAGCAATTTATATTAACTTGGACCATCGCGTTAAAATATTTTTAGTATTTCGTTTTGTTAAGTTAAAGTAAATATAAGGTTTTCCAGTTTTTAACCTTTTTAGTTTTTTTGTTTAATTAAAGTATCGCTTAAAAAGCTGGTGGCGTCCAATTTAATATCGATTGTTCACCCCATCCCAGTGATTGCTATAAAAATACATTAACTGGAGTCGAATACCACAACCTGAGGAAGAGTCCCAAGCCGGGGGAGAACATATGTTACAAACTACAATCCAAAGACAAGCTCTCCTCGAGTTCACTTGAGCAATGCATAACACGGGGACGGCATCAATGGAAGCCCTTAGTGATCTTCTTCCTCTGTTAGGGTAGAGACAATCATAGCGATCCTCAGACTGAAATCAGGAGGCAAGTGGACCCCGAACAATATTCGTGGAGGACATACTGATTCAACTGGGACAATACTAGATGAACCCAACTTTTAAATTGGTCTTGATAGTATGATACCAAAGAATATATTCATCGAGCGAGTGAATAGTATTATTCCATCTAGGAGATAGGTGATGTACTCGGGTAATCCTGGATACATTATCTGGTTCACAGATGGCTCTAAAATGAGCCACGACACTGGTGCTGGTATAAATGAACCTAGAAAGAGAATGTTCTTCACGTCTGTATTTCAGGCAGAAACTATTGCTGCTGTAGCCTGTATTGATGAAAACATCAGGAGACGTTATACTGGACAAAAAATTAAAATATTTACTGACAGCTTCGCTTAAAGCTATCAACAATCCAACCATTAAATCTAAATTGATATAAAACTGTAGAGTGCCTGGCAAGAGACAACACAGTGTCTCTAGTATGGGTGCCAAAATAAGCAGGGATTGCAGGCAACGAATTGGCGGACCAGTTAGCTAAACAGGGCCCTAAAGGAGACTTCATAGGTCCGGAGCTGTTCTGTGGAATCACAAAGGATTGCATAACAGGGGAAATCCAGAACTGACTAGACAAGTAACACCAAATCAAATGGAGGTTGATAGAAGGTCGCCTTCATACAACTCGCTTACTGAAACTGGTGAACAAAGAACTCTCAATAAGGTTATTGAAATTGAGCAAGAGACATTTGAAGATAGTTAACAATTTGGTTACTGGACACTGTACCCTATCTGTAGAAAATGTGAACTAAAGGATGAAACACCTACTCTCACATACTCATGTGAAGTTTATTGAACCAGAAGGTCGTTAATAAATTTAGTAAAGTTAAGACGGACCTCACGTTTTAGGAACCTGAAAACAGTAGGCACCCGTGACTTGCAACAAAATTTAGGTCAATTTGTAAACAACAAATCTAAAGAACGCAGTGAAATTAAGTATTGAAATGTTACACAATATAAGTTGGTCCTTTGTCTTGGGGATCAGGTATTTTGCTTAAGTTTTATATTATCATTAAAGAGATATAAGCCATTAAGTGATGGTGTGATTTTGACAATTTTGACAATTTGTGGTCACCAATTTGAACGCCGAAACCTTATCTCCAAAAGGAAGGCTAGAGAATTCGATGCTGAAAATATGAAATCTCAAATCATTGTATTTTTTTAGATTTATTGCACGCACATTCTTGCAAACGAACAACTTTTTACTTTAGTTCAACCGTTCCACCGTCTTGATGGATGGGCTGTAAGACCTTCAATGACAGATGACGACGGTCAAAGCATAGACAAATAATATTATTACTTTGTCTATGGATCAAATGTTGTCATATGTTTTGTGTCCATAAAAATATCCCAAATTTATAGTTTAGTGTGTATTGTATTCTCGCGTATTATATGGGTTGGACGAGAAAAGAAATAATACCAATAATGTATTATAGTCTGTTTCTTATTGTCTGACAGCACGCGAAAAGGTCACAGATGCTAGTCAGGTACTAAACCATAGGCGTCACCGTTCATCTAAGGAATTTATTTACTATTTAATTTTATACCCGATCTGATATATAAAGGTAATATAAATGTAAATTCGGTTAGTTAAAACAACTAACTGATCTTCATACATTTGTAGAGTACATAAAGTTAAAACAATAAATTATTTTTGAAATAATCTAAAACTATTCTGACTGAATATTTCATTAATTATCTTGAGAATTTGAAGCAGGTCAATTTTTGGGAGACGTAAGTATCAACTGTGTTGTGAAAAATGTCTTCCAGTTTTACCCCAGTAAAGTGTAAGAGCGTGCTTAGCTTACAAACGAAGACTGTAGTGTTAAATGTGCATGATGCTGTTGTACATCAAATGCCAGCTGCTACTGTTAGAAATATAGTTTCGACATGCTCCAATATGACAGGAGTTAGTGAATCTAGTATTTACAGGCGTCTAAGAGAGAGGAAAAATGGAAATATATCTCCACCTAAAAAGTCAACTGAAAGAAAACCATTTGACCTTGATGAACATATGCAAAATATAATAAGACGAAAAGTACATGAATTATATTTTAAAAAAGAGATCCCAACCCTTGACAGAATTCTAAGAATGGTGAAGGAGGACGAGAATTTGCCTGACATAGGGCGAAAAACTTTGCGGAAAATATTACACAAATTAAATTTTACTTGGGAGACGCTAAGTCGTAAATCAGTGCTAATCGACAACGAAGAAATAATATGTTGGAGACGCCAGTATTTACGAGATATCCTAAAATACAGACAGGAGGGAAGACAAATCTATTATCTAAATGAGACATGGTTCAATGAAGGACATTCAGTAAAAAAAATATGGCAGGACAAAAGTATTCAAACCAGTCGTCAAGCTTTCATAGAAGGTTTATCTACTGGACTGAAAACTCCTACCGGTAAAGGTCGCCGACTAATAGTAACGCATATTGGATGCAATCAAGGGTTCGTTGAAGGCCGTTTACTGAAGTTTCAGTCAACATCAACCAAAGACTATCATGAAGAAATGACTGCAGAGGTTTTTGAAGAGTATTTTACACAAATGATCGAATTAATTCCAAATAATGCTGTAATAGTTATGGGCAATGCCATTTATCATTCGCGATTAACAGAAAATCTTCCATCTACCTCTTGGAGAAAAGCTGATATTAGAAACTGATTAATCGTAAAAGATAAACCATTTGAAGATGATATGTTGAAAAAAAAACTTTTAAAGGTTGCTTCAGATCACAAGCTACAATTTAAAAAGTTAGTTATTGATGAAATAGCCAAGAATCGTGGGATAACAGTGCTTCGTTTGCCGCCATACCATTGTGAATTGAATGCGATAAAGTTAATATGGGCCCAAATAAAAGGTTATGTAGCTAGACATAATAAAATATTTAAAATGAAAGATGTTCGTGAACTCATGAAGCACTCATTGACAACAATAACTGAAGTGAACTGGAGAGATGCTGTGAATCATGTAATTAAAGAGGAAGGGAAAATGAGGGTTTTAGATAACCTCATGGAACAAACTATAGAACCGATAGTGACCTCTCTCGACGAGTCTTCGGATGATTTTTGTATGGCCAGCGAAGAGGATGATACTATAGATTGAATTTTATATTTCCTATAAATGGTATGTTTACTTTACTTAATACACATTAATTCATTGTCAATACATTTGAATTATGAAAATTAAAGTATATTTTCTTTAATTAATTTAATTTAATAAAAATGAAAATTTAACTTGTTAATAGGGCTAAACGATTGAATTTTATTTCAACTGTAATGTTGACCGAATCTAATTAAATAAGCAAAATGAACTAATATCGTAATCTCCGCCACTGCCGCACTGTTCATCGTTTAGCTGGCATTGTTCAGTTTTATTACCATATTGTATTTTGAGCTGAAACAGGGATGTACAGATACTGACACCTACTTGTTTTGCATTAGAATTTTAATTTACTTGTAAAATTCTTAGGATCACTCTGTAAGAGATAATTTTCTATTTGAATATTCAATGAGGCCACTGTGCTGTCAGACATTAAGAAATAGACTATATATAAAAACAAAAAATATATTTACCATTCAGGTGATACGTGTATCTGTCATTTTATAGATGGAAAAAAGAGAATAAGCCAACTATTTTTTTGTTCAATTAAGGAAAAATGTTTCAGCTCTAATCTCCACAACACACATGATCAATATTTCCAAACAATGTAGAAGCAAACTTGTACATGTTGATTATGCTTTTGTACTGTATATATCTCCCCACAATATATACATTATTATTTGTCATTACAGATCTTTCGCTTCACATTTTTTATTAGTTGATATAGTTGCTTTGTAAGTTTTTTAAACGTTTGCTATTTTAAATTGAGAGTCCTCACTGTACCTTACAGTGTTAAGTTAAATGTAAAGCATTGTATTAGAAGTAAATATTTCTCTGTATAATAAAGAAATTTGGAAACTTTCTGTTTATATTATTTGTTTTTAGATAAAATTGAATATATTTACACATGTAGTTCAAAAAAAGCCTACATGTCAAATAAAATTTGAAAGCAACCAACAGAAACTCTTAAACTGATACAAATATGGTTAGTTGTGACACGACGTTCTGCGTTTTCAGACTAAATGGCCTATTTTCAATCATGTAAATTTGCAACTTTTCCGCAATTTAATTTTCTTAGGATGAGAAACAAAAATTTATAATTATGAAAACATTTTATTTTGTTAATATAAATGGTACAAATTTTGAAAGGTATAATGTTTTTAAAGTATGTATATTTTTCTTCCATTGTTGATTTCTAGCAATTCCCACAATGCTGTCAGTTGGTATCCAAATTATATTAAAAAGCACATGTCCTTTCATGCAATATGTAATGCTCCTTGTATCAGGTGATAATAGTTTCATCAAAATGAATTATGTAATTCTTGTTTTTTGAGAGCGGTTTTAATTTTTCTTCATTCAGATACTTGAAAGGTTACTTCACTTCAATTAAGCATTTTTCGCTTTTCGCTAACAAACCCATATTATCATAATACAGGGTTTCACGAGAATGTTGAAAGATGTTTTGATGATACTAGAACAAACAATCAGTATTATTTATCTCATATTTTCACATTAATCAAATAATCCAGTAAACATTACCTCAAACATAGCTTTTAAAATAAAAAAATACGGATTGCAGGATAATTTACATTATCATAACTATAATTTTTGATATCGGGTAGATACGATTACTTACTTTTTAACAATTTATTCCTTTCAAAAACATTTATGAAACGCTTAAATAATCAAAAATCTACTCTCAAATGGAAATACTTATGTCATCAAGTTTTGTTTGTATGCAACCTAAAAACAGAGATAAGGTTTCTGGGCTCACAAAAAGTTGAAATATCCGAATATCTGGTCCAGAAATGCATTTCTTTGAACCGTCAAGAGTGGAAAGACAGAGAAAGAAAATATATTGAATAAATAAAAGCCGATTCAGTACTACCATCGGCATCTATCGTAAATATTTTTGAACCAAATAATTACTAGATAAGTAACTAGTATTGTGTAGGTTATTAGGTTTATATACCTGTGAGGACGCCCCTCCTAATCAGTACGAGTGAACCACGACCTCCCGGAATCTTTCACATAATTAAAGAAAGAAGAGGGAGAATACGCGACGCGATATGCAATCTACGATGAGGAATGGAAGGGGGTGGTGGAATGTCCTTCAGTAAGGGGGTAGATGCTTTATGAGATGGGTGTTCTAAAGCGCGCGCGCGTGTGTGTTTCCTTCTTTTCGGGGTAATGTTGCTCTAATAGTGGATAACTTCGGATGATGGTTGTTATTCTTCGTCATTATTGTTCGTGTTAACCTCTGAATACTTTGATTTCGTACATCTTAAGATTTGAAAAGAGTATGTTCAAACAGGCGTGGCATAGGTGTTGATAGCCTGAACTAAGTTGCCTTCATTTAACCCGAATTTCATAAGTGATTTTACTCTTTTTGTGTATTGCTCCTGATCCCTATATTTGACATGCTTGTGGTCCGGTAATCTATACTGTTGAAATCCCAGGTTTTTGTATTTTTTCCCATTTTCCATTGCCTGTACGATACCCCATTGGTTAGTTGTACATCTCCATTCATGACATTGCACTTGGACAATTCCAACTCCATATGGATACCAGTGGACAATCGATGTGTTATATTGAGAAGATTATTGATTTGACGCTAGTTTGCTGCGTATAACTTGATGTAATCCATGATAAAAAGATGAGAGATGGTATAGTTGGTGTTTCTATTAGCTTTGACGTTAAAACCGTACTTCGTATCATTGGGAATAGTGGATAGGGGATTAATTTCAATGCAGAAGCACAACGGGTTCAAGGAGTATATTCCCCTACGGAAGGGTATTTCGTCAGTACAGATAGAGGGGCATAACTGTAGACAACGTCTCCGGAAATATAATGTTTATGAGTGAACTTGTGAAACTACTTCCAGATTTTGATCCTAATGATCAGCACTCCCGATTTATGGCGTACATCTTGAACCTATGAGTTCAGGATAAGATGAAAACGATAATGTAATATAAGAGGAAATTGAATGTAGTAGCGAAAGTGAGAACGAAGAAGAAGGCAACCTAGGCGCCCCCTTAATTTATGATTCAAGTATACCAATAACTAAATTACGTTCGGTAATCTGCAAAATTAAAAGAAGCGAAATGCTAAAAAATAAATTTCGCTCCCTGCATGTGAGATGGCTGGGATACCCACTTTTACGTGATTATGAAATGACAAAAAAAAACAAAAATACCTTGTGTAAGTGTAAACTATTACATATCATTGGTGAGCATTCTTCAAATATTGAGATAATAGGAAAATTTGACATAAAACAATCCAACATTTTTCAATTCGAAATCTAAATTGTGTTAATTACCAGCAAAAAACAAAAGCGATAAGCGAAGATCGTTCACCAAAATACGAGAACTTGTTTAAAAATACAGTCCCGGACTGACTTCAAAAATGAAATTAAGATATAATAAAACAACGAGACGAGTTCCGCCAGCCCGGGTAAGAGTTGGAAGCTGAACTGAGTAGGTGTCTAACGAAACTGAACGGAACGTGTAACGCGTTAAGAAATGAACATCGACAAATACGATATGGAAGAAATTAAAGAAATGTTTTCGCAGATAATAGATAGTCTTAGGAATATGGAAGGAAAAATTCATAGAAATATTATAATGGAATTGAAACTGGAAAATCAAATGTTGAAAGAAATAATCGCCGAGCAAGAAGAAAGATTAGACTACGTTGAAAGAGAATTAAGGCGCAATAACATAGTAGTTCAAGGAATTAAAGATAAGGAGAATGAGAGCCAACAACACATAAAGGAAACAGTCTAAAAAATAATGAGAAAAATAAAGGTAGAAGTAGACCCAGAAAAAGATTTGATATAATTCGGCAGGATCGGAACTTTTGGAACAAACAAAAGCAAACAACTTATAGTTAAAATCAAAAAAATTAGTAAAAGATTAGAAATTATGAAACAAGCTAAATAGCTAAAAAGTACCAATATTTGGATTAATGAAGACTACTCGAAAAAAGTCCAGAGACAAAGAAATTTTTTATTGCCTCAGGTAAAAATAGCCAGAGAACAAGGACACAACGCAGTACTTAAGTTTAATAAATTAATTATTAACAACAGAATTTATGGAGTAGATGCATGTGGAGATGAAAAACTAAAAGAAAATGATTATAAGAAACGTACAGCCACTGATCGTTCTCCGGAACATGCAGGAGGCAACAAAGACAAGAAGTCAAAAAACTAGTAGCTAAAGAAAGTACGATATATACAATTGGAGACAAGGCAATAACATGGATAATGAGTAAGAGGAAAAGTAAGCGAAAGAGTTTAATGAGAATGGTAACATGGAATATCAGGACAATTCTGGCAATGGGAAAAATGGAAGAAATTACAAAAGAGATGCTGGAATATAAAATAGATATATTGGCACTTCAAGAAATACGTTGAAAAGGAAAAGGACAAATTAACAAAGGAGAATATACATTGTTTTATGGAGGGGAAGTCAGCCGAGGGAAGAACGGCACAGGATTTATGATAACCAAAAGGGTGAGAAATAATACACTAGATTACACAATTATAAGCGATAGAATATCAAATTTTAAGATTAAAAAATCACATGGCAAATATTACCATAATTCATAGTTATGCTACGACGGAAGAAACAAAAAATGAAGACAAAGATAAATTTTTCGAGAAGTTGGAAAAGATATGTGAGGAAACCCCAAGACATGATACATTAATAATTATTGGAGATATGAATGCGAAAATAGGAAAAGAAGATTACTTAAATAATGTTGCAGGGAAGTATCTAACGATAATGGACAGCGACAGCGTGTAAAAATTGAAAAGAAGTAAGAATGAATATAGGGAAATAGTAAGGAGGCAACTACAAAAAGCAAAGAACAAGATAATATTGATGAGCAATGGAAGGAAATTGAAAGAAGTATAATAACGGCAGCAGAGGAAGTGATTGGTACAAAAGATACAAGACATAATAATGAATGGTTTGATCAAGAATATAAAATAAAGATAAAAGAGAAAAAAGAAGACAGACTAAAATAGCTGCGAACTGAGCAACAAAATTATTATGATCAATACAGAAAAATAAGAAAAGAACACAAAGTTGATAAAAACAAAAAGAATAAAATGGTTAAATGAGAGTATGGACATATTAGAGAACGATAATAAAAATAATGTAAAATTATATCAATATATGAAGAAACAAAACAGAAAACCAACTACAAAAAATATCAAAGAAAAAGAGTAGAGTCAATATTTAAAGAATTTATGAACGGAAGAAGATGTGGAGCATGAATAATATGATATCAGTGATAATGATACAGAGATAGAATATAAAGAAAACCCGACCAAAGAGGAATGTACGACATAATTAATAAATTGAAACACAACAAATCAGGAGGGACAGACGAAATAATAAATGAGCTGATAAAATATGGAGCAGATGACCTAAGGCATAAAAGTTTTAAAATCATGGAAGGGATATAGGAATCAGAAACAATGCCGAAAGAATGGTCTACTGGAATGATTATCCCAATAATGAAGAAAGGAAATCCGAATATTTGTAGCAATTATAGATTAATTAGTTCACTCAACACCGTATATAAAATATTAACTACGATAATAAATTAAAGGATAAAAAAGGCAATGGAATCAGAAATAGGGGAGTATCAAAAAGAAAAATCAACAGTAGATGCCATATATACTATAAATCAAGTTATTGAAAACTGTTATGAACCCAATATTGGAGTCCCAATGCTATTTATTGACTTCACGCAAGCTTTGACAGCTGGAAACGGAGAACAATCATAAAGGATATGGAACAGTTAAATGTACCACAAAAGATAGAGAGAACTGTCTGTTTCATTTGTTCAACCAAATTCACCTTTATAGAATGCTTGTGGTATGAATGGTAATTTGCATATCTACCAGAACTGCTAAGTTAAGAGTACACTTTATTCCTCTTTTCTCGCTGCAATTCCCCAATATTCACCAGTTTTATTCCTAACAGTCAGCAAAGACTGTCCTCCTTTATATATATATATATATATATATATATATATATATATATATATATATATATATATTGAACCATATATCTTATATATTAAAGAACATCAGCTGTTTGAGAATATTTTGCTTAGTATTTAAAATCCAGACTTCAGGTCAGTGCTTCTTTAAATATTATTGGCCAATAATAAGAATAATAACTCTCGAATATAAATTCAGTGACTATTTCCATGTGTATAATAATTCTTGCGTCTATATGATCGATCTATAAAAAAAGAAAAAGACTATGTTGTTTATTTATTAGAAAAATTTCAATATGTTTTAAAAAGGCCTATTCTGTGATAAAATAATTTTTGTACTTACGTCATTTCGAATCATATAAGAAAAATGCATCTTAATTCATTCATATAATATTTCCAATTGTATATATAATTTTGTAACCTATTTCTTCCGAATAATTTTATCTTTTGTATGTATATAATTTCTAAACATAAATTATTTTAATACAAACTCCATCACTAGCATCATTAAGTAAACGAACTTGATGTATCTAAGATTCACGCAGATGCAAAGCGTCTATAAGAATCGTTCGTTCCGTCTCGCATCCATTCGATTTCAGTTGAGCATGCGCATAGGATGGTGTATGATATTATTTATGACTATGTTTTGGTAATTCCATAGGCGTAACTATTTTATAAATATTTAAAAAAATTTCGTTATAAAATAAAACCATTGAAAATACTGTGTTTCTTTTTATTTTACATAAGCAAAATATATCAAACAAAGCCAGAACTCGAAGGGTAGAAAGAGTCTCATGCTCCCGAACGAATAATATAATAATTATTACAAAACTGAGCTAGCCACACAAAACAACTGAAACAAACAAATCAAGTTAAATAAATAAAAAAATATATCTATCTAATTAAACAAAATTAAATAATAAAATAAATAAAACTAATTATATATATATATATATATATATATATATATATATATATATATATATATATATTATATATATGAAATACATCATAAATAAATATATGGAACCGTCAAATTACATAAAATATTGAAACCAATTAGCGCTTTAGTTTCTTATGTTAATACTCCTAATAATAATATCAGCAAAAAACTCAACAATATACTTAATATTTACGGATATATATCTAAATACTCAATTAACAATTCAAGAGAACTAATCGAGAAATTAAAAACATTCAACTTATAAGATAACTCTAATTTCATTTGATTTGATGTTACCAGTATGTTCAGTAAAATTCTTCCAAAAGAATGTATAACACTTGTAAGACAATTACTAGAAGAGAAAAATATTAATCCAGGAATAATATCAGATATACTTAATTTATTTGATGTATGTACTAATCAGAATTACTTCACTTTACCTTTGGCAATAAGGTATGTATTCAAAGTGAAGGTTTACCAATAGGAAGCCCTGTATCACCCATTTTGGCAATCATTTTTAAGGACAGTTTAGAAATTTTTGAATGTAACATTTCAAAAAGTATATTATTTTGATAAAGGTATGTAGATGACATACTAGCTTGTTTTATAGGTGATGAACGACAATTATATGTATTTTTCATTAGAATTTGAAGAAAATACGAACCGTAAAACAGGGTGAATAGAACCAGTGTTGTGAATAGGGTCGAAACTTTCCCGCCACAGAGAAATGTGCCTAGAATATTTGCGATGAATAGTAATATAAATCTGGCAACGCTATTTTCAAGTCAAACGTCTGGTTGAAGTGTACATAATAGTTCAAATCGCTTGATCAACGTGTAACTGTGGTTCCGTGAGACCTAGCCTCGACGCATATTTTTGCCGCGAGAACGTATGCTTGGAAACTTCATTTCCACAGGATAAACAACCATCGATTACAGTTAGGTAACAACATTTTTTGTATTATCCAATATTACTATAACTTGTGTCAAGAGAAACTCGATTAATCTAGATTACTTTTTTTTAGAAAAAACAATTGCTAAAAAATTAACGGTGTTCTGAAAAGTGGGGGTGAATAGGGTCGACATGCCGAAGACGTACAAACCAGACCCACATGAGAAACGCCATAAAAAGTATGATGGGCAAGTAATTAATCAGGCGATGGATGTTGTCATTGCTGGAAGAATGTCTATTCGAGAAGCATCGACACATTATAACATTTCGTATAGTGTTCTACAGAGGCGTATCAAAAATAATAATCCTAAGAAACAGGGTGGTCAGACCACGTTATCATCCACAGAGGAGGCTATACTGGTTGAAAAAATAGGACTTTGTGTAGAATGGGGCTATCCACTGGATCTGTATGGTTTACGCACAATTGTAAAATCATATTTGGACCGAAAGGGTAGAACTGTACAAACGTTCAAGGATAATTTACCAGGTAGGGAATATGCAGTGGGTTTTTTGTCTCGACAAGATACACTTGCAGTTCAAATTTGCCAGAATATCAAGCGGTCTAAATCATCTGTCTCTCCTCAAGTCATTATTGAATATTTTTATAATTTGGGGAAACCCTGACTGATGTTCCAGCCTGCAATATAATTAATTATGATGAAATCAATTTAACCAATGATCCGGGAAGGAAGAGGATAATTGCAAAACGCGGCTGCAAGTATCCTGAAAGGATCATGAATCAAACAAAATCATCAGTTTCAATAATGTTTGCTGCCTCTGGAGATGGTGTATTATTACCAAACTACGTGGTTTATAAAGCCAAACATATCTATACAACTTGGATGCAAGGAGGTCCAAAAAACACTAGATACAATGTCACGGCTAGTGGTTGGTTTGATATGATAACTTTCACTGACTGGGTTAAGACTCTAGCTGTGCCTTATCTGAAGAAACTGGAAGGTCAGAAGATTTTGATAGGAGATAATTTATCATCACACATTGCTCCGGGGGCAATAAGCCTTTGCCAAGAAAATAATAATCGGTTTGTATTTCTTCCCAGCAATTCAACGCATCTCACCCAACCACTGGATATAGCTTTTTTACGGCCATTGAAAGGAGCCTGGCGTAAAATTCTGAACAAACTATGTCGTGCAATTGAAAAGTAAAGCTGGAATCGTCCCAGTAGACAGAAATCAAGTTTTGAGCATGCTACCTAAAGAACAATCGCCAAATAACCAGGATATCACAGAAAACATTGATAATTCTGTAATAGATCTTTTACGTCATACCTATGAGATATGAAGATGCTCCTAGAGCACGTCAGACGAGAAAGAAATGTAACATTGCTGCTGGTAGAAGTGTTGCGGTTTCCGAGGCTAGTAGTACAGATGGTTCGGACAATGAAATTGAATTGGATGACGAGTCGGATGACAGTAGCGTCGACGAAAAACGGGAAGGTCAAGACATTAGTGATGAAAATACTGCGCCTACTATTTATTCAAAGGTGACAAAATTTGGTAAAACGTTCGACAATGTTTCTCCAGTCTCTGAATCTGAGGTTGCTATAGGCGATTGGTTGGTAGTAGCCTATAATTTCGAAATCTCTAGAACTTCTCGAAGTCCTGATCATCAGTATTTTATTGTTGAGATAACAAAAATAAAGGGAAACGGTTAATTCGAAGGAAAGTTTGTCAGATCCAAACAAACCAAAAAATTTTGCGGCTATATTTACACCTTTCCTGATGTTCCAGATGTAGACAATGTAGACATTATCCACTTCGAGAAAGTGGTTGGGAAACTTTCTCCGCCAGAAAATTACCTCAGAGGCCTTCTCAAATTTACCCTGAATGCCAAAGATTAAGAACAATGGATATTTTTTATTTATTCATTATCCACAGAAAATACGAATTTGAGTTAGCTATTTTTATACAATTATATAATGCTTGTTATGTATAAATGAAGTTTATTATTTCACAATTGCCTTTTTTATATTTTTAAAACTTTCTTTCTTGACCCGTTCCACCTACAAGGCGGTTGACAGGGTTTTTGACGCATTTCAAGCCTATGATCTACTTGACCCCACCTATGAGGTGAATCGGGTCAGAGCATATAAAAAAATATAACGATTCCAAATTTCAAGAGAAGTGTGAATTGATAGGTGAACTCCAACCTACAAGTTAAGACTCATATTTTGACATTCGAACCATTTTTTTACCCCTTACCAGAAAAAGTTACAGCTGCATAAAGTTGAAAATTGACCCTATTCACCCAGTTTTACGGAACCTATTTTCTTGATTTAAAAATTCAAAGAGTTAATAATATACTTGGTTATTCAATTTACAGAAAACCAATACAATGATGTGACTATTTTATATAATTTCAATCATTCCATGTCATATAAATTAGCAGCATGTGCAACGGTACATAGAGAATTTTCAATTCCTATGAACAAATATAATTTTGATAGAAATATTAAACAAATAGCCACATCCAACGGTTATCTCTTAAATATAATAAATACTTATAATAAAGAGGAAAAAGTGACATTACAACTAATATTTCCTGAACAAATTAAAGAAATAAAAAATTACAAAGCCATGACATATGCAGGTAATATTTCGAGTAATATTTCAATGATAGTATCTTCAGCAACAAATACAACAATTTCTTTTGAAACAGAAAGTAACATAAGTACAAAATGGTTAAATGTAAAAACAAAAATATCCCCATTAAAGAAGTCTGGTATATATAAACTCAAATGTCCAGAATGTAACACTGTCTATTTAGGTCAATCACTTAGAAATTTTGAAACTAGATACATTGGATCCAAGATTTGATCAGACGTATATGAGTACTTAATATTTAAATGCCAAAATTTTTATTTTGACAAATATTTCTAAATCAATTATTTCTTGATCATTTATTTACTTTAAATCACTTGAAAAACTATTTATTTAAATTTTCTGTGAAAAAATAGCCCCCAATAAAAATGTACCAAGAAACTGCAAGAATTTCCTTATTTTTAATAAACTCCTTTCCAAATTTCTAAATTGTTCACGGTTTTTTAAATATTCGCCAAACATTAAATACCTTTTCTTTTTGGACATATAGACAGTATATAATACGAAGTGACGATAAAACTAAGAATGATATGCAAACGATGGCAAAAAAAGAATGCTAATAAAAATTCGATTGAAACATAGACAATTAAAATAAAAATAAATCAACAAATATTTAAACGATCACTCAGTACGTGGAAATATCTAAATTCCCAACCAAAATACGCGATTGGTTCACACCTATTTCCAATACAAACAATTTGACAGTACCTTAAACGACCATACTTCAAACTTCAAGTGGTCTCTGATAGGTGGCGACATTATAACTCTCATTTCCCATCATTCCAAGTTAGCAACCTGCTGTATGAAGTCCGATAATTTCGTCCTGCAAATTTCGGTAAGTCATTTGATAATAAAAAAAGGGTTTTTATCTTACACGTGTATGAGTTGTTGATTCGATATCTCGTCCGAAGAGATTATTCAAAAAGGCAGATAATGAAAATAGATAAAACTGAAAAAGTAGTTCGAGCTTTATAATATCAGTAATTAATTGTAAGCTTGAATTAAAATTGAAAAAAATTATTCCCGTCACACCCTAGCGACAAAACTAACTACTTTTTCAGCGGTAGTTTTAAAATTATTAAATTAATGTCGTTACCTTTTTTTATCGTCTTCTGTATATTTTTCATGTATTTATTGGTAATTTTTCTATTTTTCTCACTAGATTTTTCATGAAATCATATTTCTTTATGTACTAAACGAAATTTCAACTGGGACTGATAAAATATAATAATATGGCGTACAGATATAAAAAATTGTAATCAAACCAATGGAATAAGGATAGATAAAAATGATAAATGGTATCTTTGAATATTGGTAAATGTATCTCAAAATATATAAATAGAAGTTATTTTGTTTGTCACCCAACTAGGTGTCGTATTGTTATAACTATAATATCAAATTAAATTACAAAAATATATATATTTTAAATTATGGGTTTCTTAAAATATTTAAAATTGTTAGAGATTTGGGATTCTTTCTTAAGTCATTCGGTTGAGGAAAGGTAGGCCTATATTTTGTTTTTTCAATTTTATATTTGTGGGAATTATAGAGGGTGAAAGTTGGAAGTAACATTTTTGTGATGTTTAAATAGAAAAACTTCTAGTACCTACGCCTATGAGTTTTGAATATAATAGTAAGGAAAAATTGGAAAAGACACATTCATTATATTATTAAAAACATTAACGGATACTCTAGTGATGATAAAAATTGAATTATAAGGCATTAAGAGTGAAGGAGAGTTTTCAATTTCAAATAAGAAAGTTATTGTTTCAGTTTGACATAAAATTTTGCTTAGGGGGTTTATTGATATGGGAAAATAAAAAAATCAGTCAACAGCTGGAAGTAAAAATTATCTTGGCTGGAAAATTGAGGAAAATTGCATTTTTTGGTAAAATCTGGAAGTTAACCACAAATTTTTTTTCACATATTCTAATAAAAACTTCTGACTTCAAACCTATGGAAGATGTTGGTTTATTTCTCACTTCATACAATAAAGCAAGCGTGGCTTTCGATGATTCGTCATAAATTAATTTATTCGATTTTAGATATATGGAATTTATAAAGGCTGAAAGCTGGAGGAAAGGGTTTTCTGAATATTTGAATAAAAAAATTCTAGTAACTACAACTATGAATTTTTATGTTATAGTAGGTGAACATTAGAAGAGGATTGTTCATTGTATTATAATAAAAATAAAAAGATACGCTGGTGATGATACAAATTTTGTTAAAACTTGTTAATATTTTAACCTTTAATATGAACAAGCACATTTTATTTATATTTAAAAGGATACAATGTATATATGAATATATAAATAAATTTTGCAGAAAAAAAAACAAATAAGACATTGGTTCACAATAAAAATATACAATTTAAAAACTAATAAAAAAATTATTAAACTTAAAGGTGAGATTTTGTGTCATCTTGTTCATAGAAGAGAACATATGCTTCTCCACTGACTAAAGATTTCACCGATATTAATAGCACTCTTGAATCGTTATATTCGTGCCACTGTCCCGTGTAGGGATGTCGGCAAAATGCTGTGTACTGACCATTATAACTGGTTCCACAGTGATTTGATATAGCCTAGAGGTTGTACATACAAAGTGTCATTATCAGCCGCGTAATGGCTCATATCAAGCCCTTCTATTAGAAAATCTATTGCAACATCAAGTTTTTCACTAAATCTTTCTGTTTGCGAAAAGCGCTTCTGGTGAATAACCAATATTTTCGGAAATTTATTAATTGAGAACGATTTAATACACCGTCTTCGTTCCTTACATTTAGAACAATTTGGTTTCTCATCACCGTCGAGTGTTTCTTCTCTTGTAAACGAATCTAAACATTGTGAAAATCGTAATTAACCTGTTCTTTGTTATATGGAAAGGGATAAATCCCAAAAGGGATCGTAGGTAACTGAACAGTGACCACAGTGTATGCACTTGATTGTTGATTTTAATTGACCGACAAAGTTATCCACAATCTTGGAGTTGTCCGTTCTGTCATATCTTAACCAAAATTCTTTTGCTTTCTCGATATCACTAAATTTGTCATCAATTTCTGTTAATATGGGCTTTGGTTTTTCATATACCTTGTTGACATCTTCGTGAAGTCCTGCTAATAGGTAACGAAGAAACTCCTGTGCATCATGTTGAGTATATCCCATGAACCTTGAAGTAAATCGCTGAATCTGACTTTTCAATGATACTGTATTAACCACTCTGTTTGAATCGTCTTCAGACCAAAGCTCTTGAATAACTTCAGTAAATGCTGCAGTTAGTGTTCCTTTCATGCTAGACATGTTTATGTTAATATCTCTTATGTATGCGTCTTTCTTTAGATATTCTAATAGCCACCTTGTGTTTGATAAGCATTGGATAATACTATTCATGAAACATGTGTTACCAATATTTTTGAGGCCTTTGAGACCCAAAGATTTTTGGGGAATACCCTTTATGGATCTGATTGTGGAGATATTCTTAAGAGCTCTTTCGCAACTACTATCATTGTACGAATAATCTCAGATTCTATTATTGTCTTTCTCACTTGATCGGTGTGATGAGGAATTTGAATTGATGTTGTTTGCTACTGAATTGGATGTAGATATCACGGATTTGGAAAGTTTGGATGATGTCGATAGATCATTGATCTGGTTCACTTTGTTAATATATTCCTTGTTATCTTCATCATTTTTAGACGTGTCCTTTGTTCTTGTTGAGTATCATTCCCTTTCTGATTATCTTTAATCGAAAACGAAATGTATGAAGAGAAGTTGTTAACTCTAGGATTATTTTTAGAAAGGGAATTGATGTTTATTAATTCCTCAGTTACTACGACCCTATCGACTTCTGAACCATTATTTTTTTCTATGCCTTCATTCTCTTCCAATTTTTAATTTGACTGCAAAACAACGCGGTCATTTTGACACTTAATGGAGGCAATGACATTATTTTTGTTCACCGAAAAATTATTACTAGATTTTTTAACTCTGGTTGATATAGATTTTGTGCTTATTGGTTTCACTCTATTAGTCACATCAGATATTTTGGATCTAACCACAGTTGTCTTATTGGCGAGGTTAGTACCATTTTTTACTGTTCTGGAGAGTTTGTCACTAAAATTTTTATTCAAATCGACTACTGATGTGTAAGTTCCGTAATCATCTTCATCATACAAATTGTCTATATTAGTATTGTTAGAGTATGCCACACTGTTAGTAGAAATAACTTCGATTTGGTCTTTACCTTTTTATTTGATGGATCCAACTCTATTTGGGGTAAATCAGTTTTATATTTTGTTTTGGTCACAGAGAATTTATTGCGTATAGGAATCGCATCATTCTCTAGCATAGTCATCTTCTTCGATATTCCTATGAGTGGGACATCATCTGGCTGGTGGTTATCTATACCTTTTAGTACACTGAGGCCCAAAAGCTTGTTGGAGGCATAATTTATTAAATTGTCAACGCACACATTCTGAAGAAGAGAATGAAGATGTTAAATTAGAATTTCGGAAAAAGGAAAGATCACATGTTTTAGGGTCTGTAATCTGAGAAAGTTTGAAAGTGGTAGAAGAATTAGGTTTCTTATGATTAGGTTTCATAAAAAGTTCTTCTAGAGGCTTAGAACGGGGAAACGTAGCGAGAAAAGATGAAGCGTTTCCTCTTTGAATTGCAATACTTATTTGTTGTATAAAGAACAAAGTTGCTCTTGAATAATTGGTTTCTACTGATATTTTTTTTACCGATTCCTTTAATGAATTTTAAGGCTTCATTACCGAAAACAACAGAGGTTTCAATTGCTACAGGAATAAAAATGAAAATGTTCTCCAAATTTGTGTATTTATTGATTTTAAAAGTTTCGCCTTGTAAAGCTGCAGCGCCTGCGGAAGTAGATGTGGATTGGATATGGGACGGAACCCAAGTGTCAGCGCAAATGAAATCCCATATAACTGGTCTGCCGCGTTGCCATGGAATGAGGGTCATACCATCTGGACGTTTACCGTCGTCGCGGCAAGTACCTAACGGTTCCAACGAACAGAGAATCTTTGCAGATGAAAGGCCTCGTTTGATTAGGTCATTTACTGCATAATGCCGTGAAAAACGGCCGGCACTTTATTTGCAGCTTAGGCCGTGTCTACCATATTCATCAACATCAGCTCCGCAACGACAGCGATGTTTTACACAAATTTGACAACCTAAACGGAGACCAATAGAAATACGGAAACTTTCGTCATCTAAAATCGTATCTAATGGGGCGGACGGTTTAGCGTTCAACCATGCTCCTGATTCCTTTAAAAATGCTGCATTCAAACGAGCCTTGTCTGGTAAATTGATAGCTTTCTGAAGCCGATTCTCTTTTTCAATGTTCAATAAAGGAATATCTCAGGATTTTTGAAAGGATTCATATTCATCGGGTACAACTTTGTTAGACTTTAATGACCAAATATTTTCTGCCTCCATTAATAAAGGGTCTTGTGTGTGGAAAAATATAGGCAGAATGTAATTAATGAAATTTTTGAACTATTTAATGATGACAAAAAAGAAGGAAGAGCTACTGAAACGATTGAGCGAATTCCTAAACCACAATATGAAACAGGTAGTGAAGCTTGTTTCCAGGAAAGAACCTCTAATTTAATGTTAATTAAAGACTCTAATGAATGACGAATGGTATTGTCAAAATTGATTAAGATATCATTATGTAACCAGGTCGGAGTACATCTTAAGATATATGTTAATTTTGAAATTAATAGGCAATTCTTGAGAAGGTAATAAGCAATATATGTCGGTAACCAGGATAAACGAGATCACATTTTTTTTGAAAAAGGTTAGTTTTTCATTGAAAGCTGATAGAGAGGATTGGTTTGATAAAGGAGCACCTAATAGAAATAAATTTTGTCTGTTGGTAATCGTTATGCCTGGTGCTACAGAATTAAATTTATCAATGGTTAGATGATTTGGTAATTCTAAGAAAAATAACTCGCATTTGCTGAAATTGAGTTCAACATCTATATCCTTGGAATTTTTTATAATATAGACAAGAGACTTGAACACGGAATTAGTATTACCACCTAAAGAACCATCATCAAGGTACCAAGCATTGAATTCTGTGTCAATGTTGCTTATAAGTTTGTGTATCGATATGCAAAAAAGGAGAGGTGCCAAAGGGTCCCCTTGTTGGACGCCTCTTCCCGAATAAATGATATTTTCGCCAAATAAAAGATATGAAGGGAATCGATAGCATTGATTGATGAAAGGAAATATTTCAGGTAGAATATCTGCTACAAGTTTTAATTAATGATCGCGATGAATTGCATTGAAAGCATTTTTAATATCAGTTTTCAGAAAAACTTTATTATTAACGTCTGGATGATTGAGACGTAACGTCTTGCTGCATGTGCAACTGCTTCACAACCACCTCTCGACCCGAAACCAAATTGTAATGGATGAAGTAAATATCCTAATTTGTCTCTTCTGACGTTTGAACAAATTGAATTATAAGACGATAAAGTTGAAAGACAATTTCGATTTCAAATAAAATATATTATTTTAGATTTTGATGAATTTTTGCTTGGAGAGGAGGGGGGGGGGTAGAAAATAAAAAACTACAGTCAGTAGCTGAAAATAGAAAGCATTTGCTGTAGAATTAACGAATATTGGAGAAAATTGGATTTTAAAAATGTTTAGGCATATTTCTATAAAAACTACAATAACTTTAAAACTATACAAGATGTGGGTTTATTTTTCACAACAATCGAAAGAGAAAATGTGCCTCTAGATAACTGGTCAGAATTAATTTTTTCGATATGATATGTGATTTATACAGGGTGAAGTAAGTATTTTTATAAAAAAAATTTTATAAAAAAATTATATCACCTACACCTACCGAATTAAAATGCGAAAATAGGTGAAGATCGGAAGAGGAATGTCCATACTATTATAAAAAAATTTAATCAAGTTTCCAGTTATGATACAATCCGAATTAAAAAATATTATAGTTGGACTTTAATGTAAATCTAGGTAATGTACCTGTCGAAACGATTGATAAAATAAACTTTAAATCGCGGTTTCAGCCTTCTTGATCCTAGTCAGTACAACGGTCTTGCGAATATTGAGATTTTTATGGTTATAATTGTACCACAAATACGATTATACATTACAAATGAAGTACCTCTTTTAGAAATAGTTATTTGACCAAATGAGAAATATGAGAAAAAACTTTATGTATGACAATATTCAACGTATTATCTAAATTTATCTGCCGTTATATAATCTCGTAATCAATTTTGCACATCGCCGGAACAACAATATCAAATCTGATAAAAAAATAGTGTTGTCTTCGGGGTTGCGATTATACTGTTGACAAGATAACATTTTTATTGCTCCTGATATAATATCTCAGTGTATTACAAAAGGTTAAGGACACCGTAGATAATGTTATTATTAATATTTAATAAGGAATCCCTTTATAACAACACCCTAAAACACCCAAAATTCGAAAAAACAAATTCGGTTATGCATGTGTATACATACGTCAGCACGGCGTCCATCTTATTGTTTGCTTAGAAGATGGCGTTGCGCGGTTATCGCTCAGGTACACCGTTTCGAAAACGTGTTACTAAATCATAAACGACTGTAGGTTGTACGCGAGTGAATCTTCTTTACCCTCATCAAGTTTTGGTTTAAATTATGATCTGACTGATAGGTATGTTTTTAGGATTATTTTTTTATCTTACTTTAGTATTTTTATAGAATATTTGTTGACGAATCACATGTATTAATTATTAACAATTTTTGTATGAAAGATCCTCCAAATAACTCGATTTGACCAAATCATAAGTTGTCTAAAATATAGAATGGTATTCTTAACAAATTACCCACCCTGTATCATCCTTATTATTATTATTAGCTACCAAAAATTGTCAAGTATTCAAAAATTTCACATGTGATCTTGTTGAATGTTTCCCAATCTGTATCTGTATTTAAAACAATCCTTAGAGGGTTAATTAGACTACAAAACATTTTTCTATATATATCTAAATATTTTAGATTTATTGTACTTCCATTTCTTCCCCGACATTCCAATTGTCTATGTATGATAACATATTTTCCTTTAAAAACTTCTAAGCTTGCTGGGGATCTTGATAAAAGATAATTTCCGTCAAAAGGTTTGGTACTAAGATATTTTTTGGAGTAAGTTCGATCTTACGAGTGTTAGTGCTACCACCAAACATTTTTCTATCTATCTGCTCAGTTTAGACTTATTCTACTATCATTTCTTCCACCTTCTTTCAATTATCGATTTCTGGTAACAAATTTTCCTTAAAAAACCTCTATAGGGGCTGGCGATCTTGATAAAAGATTCTTTTCTTCAAAAGGTTTGGTTCTCAGACATGATTTGGATTGAATTTACACATTTTAATCTAATTCCACTTCCATTTCATCTTTAACCTTCCAATTATCGATCTATGGTAACAGATTTCAATTAGAAAACCTCTAGAGGTGCTGGAGATCTTAATAACACAAATTCCTTCAAAAGGTTTGGTTCTTAGATGTGTTTTCGATTGAGTTCAACCTTACGAGTGTTGGGGCTACCATAAAACTTTTCAATTCTTATTTGTACATTTTAAACTTATTCTACTATAATTTCTTCTACCTCCGTCCAATAGTTGATCTGTTGTAACATATTTTCCTTAGAAAACCTTTGGAGGTACTGGGGATTTTGATAAAAGATAATTTCCTTCAAAAGGATTGGTTCTTAGACATTTTCTGGATTGAGTTTGTCAAGGTTCACTTACTCATTGATATGCGATATGATTATTTGGAACTGGAAGATTAATTTCTGCCTGAGAGGTCATGCAAAGCGATCCCCAGTAGTTGAGGTCGAGGTCCTTCTAGTTTTGAAGACTGGATTCTTCTATTTGACCTGTATCTCATAGATTGTAAAACTATGGATTGAGACAGATTCGGGGGCTTATTTGTAGCTTAATATCTGAAACATTTCATATAATGTAGTCAGAAAATTGAAGCCTGAGCTAAAAAAGATTTACTTGTCTAACATCTCCAGTTGCTACTCAATCAAGAACCAAATTATTGATGTATCATCTGGAAGATCCGAAACCGTTTTTAATTAATCAAGCAATTATCGTAGCTTACATAATTTTCATGAGTTGATCGAGGGATTCTGTTGGAAGTTTGTTTTTAATAATGATAACAGTGTTAACTATGATACCAGTAATCTATGGTTATTTATCTTTTGTTATCATTAAGATAATTTCACTATAACATTATTTGAGAATCACTAGGAACTGCAGTTTAACAATATTTTCAATTGGATACTCGGTATCCTTAAAACCAGATAGACGGAGACGTCTTTGTGACACGGTATTCTACTCTGTATGCGGGGTTATACCAAAAATGTACTGATGATGATAATTATTTATAGAAACGTTGTTATAATATATTTATATAATTGATGATGGTTGTCGAAAAACGAAACGTTGATTCGTAATTTCCTTGGTTAAGAAAATATTTAACTATGTGAAAAGTTTTTATCGATTTTTTTGTTTAATAGACGTCACAAATAAACATTATTTTTGTAAAATCTGAAATGGTTAAGTTAAGTTGCTGATATAATAGTTTTTTTCTACGACCACAAAGAAAAATGTACATTTCAAGTGCATCTCCGATTAAGAAACCTACCATATTGTAATACAGATTTTCATTTCCCACGGGCTAGCTGTATCGAAACATTTCATTTCCCACGACTTTCATGAGCTACTAGGCTGTCATTATATTAATGAATTATTTGATCATATATATTATAATATGATCGAGTCATGTTTGTTAACGTCTGTCTAATAATTTGACATTTCACATCAGTGTTTACAAAATTCGTGTTTTAAATGAAACTTACTGTTTCTAGTTAACTCAACAGTTTATATCATCGTCAGAATGACAGCAGTTACATTTCATTTGATGCCTACCTGATGTTTAATTATTTTTGGATAGTCCACAAAGTGACCTATCTTGTCATTGACTTAATATATGTTAATAGGAAAAAGAAGATATGATATTACAAATATTAAAGCTTAGATATTATTAGCCTTATGGGGATATATTGGATATCATTTTCCCCCATTAAGATCAGTATAACTGCGCAATGATATAGAAAACCAGGAAAACTATATCTGCTGATCTTTACAATTATCACTTAAGAAGACAGTTTAAAAGTGGAGAACTCCCTAGATTTATCTGTTCAGTGACGACTTCATATTGTGGGTTTCTTAAGTGTCTTCTAATTTCCAATTCTTCAAGGAAATCCAGTTCTTGGTTCTTATTACAAGTATGTAGTACTTCTAGTTCTGTGTTAGGTGTCAATGAATGATTGGTGTCAAGTATATGTCTGGCGTAGTGGGATTTATCTGGTTGTTTTAATCTGTATGCTCGTAAGTGTTCACTGTATCGGATTTCAAAATTTTTAAGGGTCTGACCCAAATATACAGCATTGCATTCAGGACATTTAAGTTTATATATACTAAATTTATTTAATGGTGATATTTTTGTTTTTACATTTAACAATTTCGTACTTATATGTTACTTTCTGTTTTAAAAGAAATCGTTGTATTTGTTGCTAAAGATATTATCTTTGAAATATTATTAGAAATATTTCCTGCATATGTTATGGTTTTATAAGTTTTTATTTCTTTAGTTTGTTTAGGAAATATTAGTTGTAATGCCACTTTTTCCTCTTTGTTACTAATTAGTTTATTTATCATATGTAATGGTAACCGGTGAATGTTGCTATTTGTTTAATTTTGTTAATCTCTCTATCAAAATTACATTTGTTCTTAGGAACTGAAAATGCTCTATGTGTCATTGAATTATATGCCGCTTGTTTATGGGACATGAGATAATTGGAACTGTATGGAGTAGTCACATCAGTGTCTGTTGGTTTTCGGTGAATCGAATAATCAATTACATTATTAACTCTTTGAATTTTTAAATCAAGAGTTCTAATGTAAATTTAATTTTTGGGTGTAAAGTATTAATGTGGTTGAAAAATATATCTAATTGTCGTCCACTACCCATAAAACAAGCTAATATGTCATCTACATATCTATACCAATATAAAACATTTTTTTTGAAATATCACTTTTAAAGATTTTTCTTTCTAAACTGTCCATAAAAATGTTTGCCAAAATTGGCGATATGGGGCTTGCCATTGGTAAACCTTCATTTTGAATATATATCTTATTGTCAAAAGTGAAATAATTCTGAATAATACATACATCAAATAAATTAAATATATCTGATATTATTCCTGGAATAATATTTTCATCTTCTAGTAACTTTCTTACAAGTATTAGACATTCTTTAGGAGGAATTTTAGTGAACATATTGGTAACATCAAATGGAATAAGCTTAGAGCTGTCTTGCAAGTTGAATGCTTTTAATTTTTTGATCAGTTCCACTGAATATCTAATTGAATATTTGGACAGTTAATTTCACAAAATTCGTTTATACAAAAATGAATAATCGAAAATGGGTAACGATAGTGAGGATGATTTGATATTGACTTGCTGATCCCGATATGTTAACTAGCGATTGGTTTAGAAGGACATCGCTCACTATCCTTGTAGATGTAGGAGGTGATATAACTTCTTTAGAGAGACATGATAATTGATAACTTTTCCCGCAGGTGAATTATAACGATTTGTTCTGCATTTTTCTATATTTTTATTTCAGTCGCCTAGATGCAAAAGTCCACATAAACCAAAAGTGAGAAAAAGGAAAAATACGTGTGAAATCTTGATCTTTCGTTAAAACAAAACTTGTTTCTGGTATAGGATATTGAAAAATAACAAAAATTGATGTATATATTTTCAAAAATCTATGAATGCTAGAACGCATAGAAAATTCAATGGTTTTATGGACATGTCGGCTTTTGCACCAAAAACTAGGATCATTTAGTAATAAAAAACAAGGATAATGCACAAACTGGTTTTATTGGCAAAGATAACCTGATATAATGATGAAAAAATATTTTTAGATTGCAAAGTCCGTGTTTCTGATTGTCCTCCCTGCCATTAATTTCTTCTTCTTCCAACTGGTTTTGGAAAACTGTCTTGAACAACACAAGCTTTTCTTCTTTTTCCCACTCTTTTCAATAATGCGATTCTAGAAGCTTTTTGATGCTAGATTTTTTATCCTTCATAATAGGTACTCCAACATCTAGTTGCTTAGGGCACATTGAGGTAACTTTTTTGTCTCTTTTGCATACGCTCTTGGGTTCACAGAAGGAGTTTTCATAAAGTGCTTCTCCGTTTACTAGAACATTGGTTCCGTTTTTGGAAAATATTATTCTCTTGGAGGGTTGAAACTTGGAATGCCAATACCCTGGTTGCTTGAAAAAATTTGGAGATTCACTTCTCCAATCTTGGATTTTGATTTCATCTCCAATTTTAAATACAGTGGCGAATTTGTTGAGAATATTCACGTACTCGTCAGGATAAACAAATTCTGTTTGTTTTTTGTAGATCCGCTCAATTTGTCCAAATACCCTGTCAGGCGGAATGTAAGAATGACCCACAACTGGATAGATCAGCTCCAAGCTTTTTATTTGTGAAGGTGCTTCACATTGCAGCCCATAAACTAACATGGCAAATACAGTGTAATTTTTATTCTGGGCGCCACATACATCGCAAATAAGACGAACTACTTAATGTTCTCAGTGAAATTAAATTGTAAAAGTGTATGATGGAGAGCCGATGAAATTTCGTTGGAACTTCTCTGATGGTCAATTTCAGTCCAAACATAGGATCTCACATTCCCTTCATTAAGCTTGGCTTTGGATGATCCACAAACAATCGCCAGATGATAAAAATGAATTTGCATGCTAAAATAGGCCTTCTGGTCTGGAAGCTTTGGAAGAGCTAAGTTCTTTTGACAGTCAAAGTAGAATGTGGCTAAGTCTTCGCGTGTTTCTTGAAGCAGTTGATAAAAACAATTAGCCCTGATTTTGTGTAGTCGCTGTTGAGCTATTAATTTTTTTTTATTTGTGTCATCCTGTGTTTCCTTTATGTTGGTTTTATATTGTAAACAAGTAGAGCATAGGTCGGTTTTTGGGGTACCAAAATTAATATTAAAAGTTTTACTTACGTATGCTCTAAAGAAACTTTCTTTAGCCTTTAATGCCTCGTTGTTCACTACAGTTTCGTTATAAATTTTCCAAAGCCTAACGATGCTTAATTCGGCTGGCAAATAAATTCTGCTAAATGTTTTCGACCGACAATAGTGAGACTCGGTGCATTTTAAAGATTACATAAATTATTTAATAGCTTGTTTTTTGTTCTTATTACCAATTCGGTCACCTCCTCTATTTTCCATTGGCAAAAGGGATTTTTGGAAGAATCGTTTTACCACGTTCAATATTCTATCCTTTTTAATACCTAAAATTATAACAAAATATTCATAAAATAATAATAAAATATTCAGGCATTTACCTAAAATATTTAGGAATGCATCTCTGCATACGGGAACTACTAATCCATCAGACCTTTTAACCTTGGACTACTGTTTTTGATTATATTTCTAGCTGAACTTCGTCAACTGGCGTGGACATTCAATTAAATAAATAATTCTAATTTGACAAAATTAATGTCGAAATTAATAATTTATTATATACAAATTTACAAAATGGTACAAAGTTGTGAATGCTGAACTTCGGCGGTTTCAGATCGGAAGACACTTTATGTTTCGATTTGAGGAATATTAAACTAACTTTGTTATTGAGCGTTGAGCTCGATTCGATGAGTGTGTAAAACTCGCGTCGATGAGTGTAAAACTTTGTTATCGAGAGTATTGAACTCGCTTCGATGAGTGTAAAAAACTAACTCTGTTGTTGAGCGTTGAGCTCGATTCGATGAGTGTAAAACTCGCGTCGATAAGTGTAGAACTGATGAGTGAGAAACTTTGTTATCTAGAGTATTGAACTCGCTTCGATGAGTGTAAAAAATTAACTTTGTTGTTGAGCGTTGAGCTCGATTCGATGAGTGTAAAACTCGCGTCGATAAGTGTAGAACTGATGGGTGAGAAACTGATTTCTTCACGTTGTGAGACGTGTTAAATAGAAATCTGTGAGGGGCGTGTTTACACGTGGATTGGGTTGACCAAACGAAAATAAATATTTCCTATTGGCCAGTATCATTTGACTTGTCGGGTTTCTAGACAAGAATCAACTATGGACGCCCCGAATAAATAGTTAAATTTCTATTGAATACTCCAATAGCAATTGTAACCCTTTTACTCAGAAAGGTTATTCAAAAATGTCTTTCATATCTTCCGACCGTCGACCATAAAATTCATGCAGAAGTGACACTAAATTTAGGGTTTTTACAATACAATGTATAATAGGGTGAAACGTGACCTTTTCCTAACTTCTGAACTAAAGGACAATGCGACAAGATGTTGATTTTAAAAAATGTGCTATTTCAAAGCACAAACAAAATTATTTACATTTATTGTTACAAAACGTGATATTTTAAAGGTATTTAACAAAAGTTGAAAAAAAAATGAAGCTATCCTTTGAATTTACAACAATAGAAAAGATCTTATCAATTCTGAAACATATTTCTACAACGCTATTAACTGAAATGAATTTACACCTTAAATATATACAATGAAGAAAGGGCGCATACAAATATCTTATATATTTTAAAAGTATCGTAAACAATAAAACTCAAGATTTTACAATCTTGAACAACTACTAAACGTTTTTCTTTGTTTCCGCTATCTTTCCTTTACCTATGTCTTTTTGGAATATTTGAGTCACAGTGTCGTAATATAAACATGTCTTGTTTAGATTTTTCTTTGTTTTTATAGAAAGCGTCATTGAACTCTTTAACGTCTTTTATGGAAAGTTGAGATGTGCATTGATATGGTTGAAACAGTTTACCCTTATGACCGCAACGGGGATATAATGGCAAATCTTTACAAGTATACGTATAACAAAAATACCACATGCTAAAGACCCACAATAAAGAATTAAAGGGTTCATAATAATAAGGTAAAAGTTTAAAAACACTTGCCCACAAAAAGTAGCTATGTACAACATTGAAAACATACATTGATGCCTTTGCCTTTTGTCTTTTGGTTTCCTGCTTAGTTCTTTTTCTAGCTATGTTAACTACACATGCTTTCACTTGACGAAGATTATCCGGATATATCTAGCTGATTCATTTTTGTAATTTCAATTTTGAGTTACACCTTGTTAATCACTGCAAGAAAAAGTCAAAACTAAAAATTAAATCACCTGATATTCCACATGTCATTGTGTTGTGGTACGTATACTAAGCTGCTATTGGCTCATTGAATGTGTCTAGTTTTGCAGCTTAGGCGCGCAGGGACTTGTCGCCTTTTGCATTAAAGACGAAACTTTGTAGGCGATTTATACATGGATTTGTCGAGTTTTGCGGGGAGTATTTTTAAAGAACATGTAGTCCATTGAATTTTAAATGTTTTGGTACAATAAACTCTATTTTTAAAAAAGTGTGACTTGTCGGCTTTTGCATCTAGGCGACTGATTTTCGAGTTGTCAAAATTTGAAAATTATGAGCGTTATTTGTTTCACAGGTAGGTACATGTTGAAAAAGAAAAAAAAATATGGTTCATTTAACCTTCATAAACCCGTGGTCAATAACTTACATTGAATACCGAGTGGGGTCCAAATGTACCCTAACATTTTTTTGGCTTATTATTTTTTTAATGTTTAATGTTAATAATTAGGGAATATTAAAAATAAAACACATTCTGCTTATAAAAATATATTTTTACATAAAAAAGTTGTCAGCATTGATAAATGCATTGTAAGCACACTTTGAAAAAATATTATGAAATGATTAGAAATATTAAAAACAAAAATAATTATGAAAAAAGAAAAAGCATTTTAGTGACATTTTAAATAATGATTTAATTATCACACTTGTTACAAACTGTTATATTTTTTGAATGTTCTGCACGTACGAACTGATTATACCGAATACAAAACTTTCGAGATTTCCTGTCTTTACTTCTGTCGCATAAGAAACATCGCTGCTTTCTGCCAATAACAGGAACAGGTTGTTTCTTCCTTATGTTTAATTCTGGCAAAATGGTTAACATGGATTGTTTTATATTGGAATGTAACGACTTGTCATTTTGGTATCTACGAATTATGTTTTTTCTAATTAATTCCTGGCCTAACTCCAACAAAAACATTCTTTTCCTATCCAAGCGATTTTTTTTCCAATCTGGATTTTTCTTCATCCAAAGTTTATAGGCGTTGATGCCACCAATGTCCAGCAGGTGAAAAAATATTGCCATCGGCCACCGATTACTTTTTCTTTGCGTCGTGAATTCCTTCGCTAATTTATCCGTCGTGTCCACTGTACCCTTTGTTTTATTGTATTGTAAGATAATGTCTGGTTCGTAATTAGTTTTTTCTTCACTTATTTTGTCATCGTTATGTTCTGTCGATAAAAGAACAACTGCCGCATTTTTTTTTGGTACGTAGGAAACTAAGGTTTTATTTTCCATAAAAGCAAACATGCTTGAAAAGTCCTTCTTATATCTTGCTGGAAGTAGTTCTTTTGGCATATAAGGTTTATTTTTACGCAGTGTACCACACAAGGTAAGGTTTTTATCTAAAAGCTTATTAGCTAACTCAATACTGGTAAAAAAGTTATCAGTAGTTATTCCATATCCTGAAGATAAATGGTTTACCAGGTCCATCACTACCCTTTGTCCTTGGCCTTTCTCAGGTTTGTTTCCTACTTTACCTAAAATTATTATTCTGTAATAAAATCTACATTTTTTTATGAAAAAACTTACCTAAATAAGGTTGCATATTCGCTGTATATGCCGAACTACAATCAGCCAGTGCCCAAATTTTTAAGCCGTACTTGTCCGACTTACTCTTCATGTAAACCCGAAAAGGAGCCTTGCCTCGGAATGGGACAAACTGCTCATCCACGCACAAGTGTTCAGATGGATTAAACGATTTCTTGCAATTTGTTACAAAACCATCAAAAACATCTCTAATTGGGGCAAATTTATCAGTGCGTTTTCTTTCTTCTCTTGTTTCAAAATTGTCAAATCTTAGAAAGCACATAATCTGTTGGAATCTGTTGCGAGACAAGGCAGATGATACTAGAGGCCTACATAAAGTTGGATTTTGACTCCATAATACACATATTGGCTCTTTAGCAGTGTGCCAAGCTCCAAAAATAATAAGCAAACCAATAAATGCTTTCAGTTCTTCTTGCACAAAAGGAGAAAAGGCCTTCCTATTTCTCGCATAATATGATTCGGCTTTTCTATTCGTCTCCGATAAAATCACATTCATAATATCTTGTGAAAAAAATATTTCAAAAGTTTCTTTTATGGTAGAAAATTGGGAACTATATCTAGTCAAACCTGGTGAAACCTTTTGAATATTACATTTTCGCCTCTTGATCTTCGTAGTAAATGGAACCTTTGCCCACACACTACCATCTTTAGACGAATAAGTTGGATGATCGGTATAAATGTTTACTGACGGGCCTACTTCATCTGCAGAATCTGCCGACTCATTTTCCCTATCACTAACTTGTAAAACGTCATCTATCTCATCAGTTTCAGTCACTATGTCAGTCTCCTCAATATCACTTGCAAAATCCTCTAGTGCTAAATCATTAAAAAAAGTGTCGTTATCGTCCGTTTCTAATATCGCCAATAGTTTTTCGTCAGTTAGCTTATTTTCATTTCGAAACTTCCGTGCTTCACTCATTTTTATAAACGCGTACTCGACAAGCACTGCAAACGTGACTAAACACACTAAAATTATACTGAGATAAATATGTTCACAAAGCCGCTATTCAATAAATTGGGAATCCCCGAGAGCGTTGACGCCAAGAAACGGGGAATCCCCGTCGTTTGAACAATTTGGGGTTTATTTGTACCCCGGTTGGTTTTTAACGTAGGCAAAATTTATACCTGTCGTTACATACCGAGCGGGGTGCAGCTGGACCCCAAGCAACAAAACTGTATAATTAGTTACAATGAAAAGCAATTTATTCAAAATTTTGTATACCAATTTAGATATATATTTAAGAAACATAGCTCGAAGGAAATTAAATAAAAAAAACTATTTTAGAAAATATACCCAAAAATTCATGTCTGGGGTACGGCTGTACCCCGCTCGGGTTTATGAAGGTTAAGAACCCTACTTAATAATTTCAGAAAAAAAATTGTCTAAACCATGCAACCATGACGGCAGAAAAGTTTATAATAAAAATTGTTATGAAAAATATTACAGTTTTCTTTATGATGGTCGTAGAAAAAGTATATTGTACAATTTGCATAAAATGACGAATTTCCAACTCGTAGGTATATGAAATTTTGTATACCTACTCGTGGGAAATGTGTGCCATTTCATGCTCATTGTACTATATACTGTGTCTATATAGATCGATATCTACAAAACTGTAATAACTCAAAAAACTATGATTTTGAGAAAATTAATGAAGCATTCATTTTTGAGTATTTTTTTTCATGTGAAAATTTATCGGTTGTGTTATATTAAATAAAATTAATAAAAATATATTTGAAAATTCTAAAAACAGTAATTTGTAAAATAGTATATTAAAGTATAAGTGGATAAAGAGGTCTTTCAAACACGCGCGATTTTTAGAGCACGACGGCGCAGCCGGAATGCTCGAAATAGAGCAAGTGTTTGAAAGACCAGTTATCCACGAATACTTTACGCTATTTTTTTTATTGGTGCACTTTGAAATCATAAAATATTATTATTATATTATTACTACAAAAAAATGGAAGTCCGTCCTCGATGCTCAGCTAAGTTAAATAGTATTTATTTTTATTTGACGTTCCGAGGTACTGCTGTCAGATAAATAATCAAAAAGTTTATTTATATTCAAAAGGATACAATGTGTATGTGAATATATAAATAAATTTTGCAGAAAAAACCAAATAAGACATTGGTTCACAATGAAAATATACAATTTAAAAACTAATAAAAAAAGTTGTCATTGATACTTACGTTTCTCGAGTTGTTGTTACCATAGGGACTTTAAAAAACGTGCGTGTTTGAAAGTTCGATTTAAACACGCTGAGGCGTGCTTTAAATAGGTAATATGAGGCATCAATAAAAAAAGTAACTTTGTTTGAAGTTGTTACTTTCTTGCACGCTATCAGCAAACAAAGCGTTATAGTAACAAAAACAGTATTATTAAAGAAATAGTATATTATATTATAAGGATTAAAAGTGCATATTTTTTTACGAGCAATATTTGCAGTTGCGAGGCGGAGCGCAGCGCAGCCGAGCGAATGCAAATATTGCGAGTAAGAATAGGCACTTTTAGTCCGTATGATATATTAGTATATTAAAGTATAAGTGGATAAAGAGGTCTTTCAAACACGCGCGATTTTTCGAGCACGACGGCGCAGCCATCCACTCTTTGGTCACAGTATTCAATGTTGCGATCCACACTGGATAACAAAAATGGTGTGGATATTAGTAAATATTCAAAATTACGAGCATTGTTAAAAAGGCAAAGTGATGGATATATACCTAAAAAGTCTAGGGTTTTTACAAAGGAGGAAGTGGATCGGTTCCTGGATATGGCACCTGATAATGTATATTTGATGATAAAGGTTGTTCTAGTATTAGGAATTGGAGGTGCTATGCGTTGTGACGAACTAGTTCATTTGAAAATTGATGACATTGAAGATATGGACTCGGTCCTGGTTGTAAAAATTTTGCAGAAAAAAAACAAGAAACCTCGTTTGTTTACCATTATAGGCGATAATTATTTGCGTTTATTTCGAAAATATGTTGCACTACGGCCATCAAATATACAAGAACGTCGTTTATTTTTGAAGTAAGTTAATGGGAAGTGTCAAAGAATGGTTGTTGGTATTTACAAAATTAGTGCCAAGCCGCAAGAAATTGCAAAAAATTTGAAGTTAGAAAATTGGATGGAGTATACTGGACATTCGCTAAGAAGAACATCTGCTACACTTCTTATTGATGGTGGCGGTGACCTCACTTGTCTTAAAAGACATGGAGATTGGAAATCGAGTACGGTAGCAGAAGGATATATTGAAGAATCACGTATCAACAAAGAGAACACTGCCAGAAAAATATTGCAACCTGACAAAGAAGGTACAAGTACCTGTTCAGATATTTCCTCGAATGTTTCATCAACAGTTACGGAGAATATTTTGAGTTGATTAATAAAAATCTTTTAAATTGTTCGAAAATTGTTAGTGATAATTTCAGTGGTGCTTTGAATTTTGGCAATAATTGTTCCAATTGTACATTCAATATCACTATAAATAACAAATATATAGTTGCCCAATTAGTTTGTTTTACTAAGTTTGTAAGAGACAATGTTTTTTTCTTCAAATTTCAATTAGAGAGCTCAAATGCAATTACTTTTTGTCCTAGGATTAAAAGTAGTGTTTTTAATCCTAGGATCAAAAATGTTGCTAAGCAACGAGCAAATTTTTGTACGGTAAGGGAATTGATGGCTTTTGCACCTGAAAATAGTACAAAAATGTCAACATTTTTTGATGGTTGGAGAAAAACAATATTTTTTATTAGAGAAAAAAATCGAAAATTAACAAATAATGCAACAAATTATATTTCGTATGGTTCCATGTGTTCTGCTGTTTTTGTTCTTTCCCTTTCTTCTTTTGTCCAATTACTTTTATGCTGCACTGGGTTTGACCATAACTGTTTCCAATATTCTTCTACATGTTCTACATGTTTTCTATTACTATATTCGTTTGATCTATTTTTTACTAGAACACTTTTTCTTGCATTGTAAAGTTTCTGTTATCTTTTTTCTTGTAAGTGACGTATTATATATATTTAATATTTTACCTGCTACCATGAATTATAATTTCAATAAGTCTATGGTTTCTGTTATTTATGATGTTATTATGCCTGGTTTTGTTTTTATATTATATTTTGATACAGTTTGATCTGTTTTTGTTTTGGGGTCACTAATGAGTTGTTTATTTGTGTTAGATCAATACGTATTGAGTTTATTTTCATTTCCAATCTTTGTTGCCAACGTGGTTTTTCAGTTGAGTTTTCTTCGATTCTCTTGGTGTATGATTTGTGTTTAGTAATACCCAGATTATCATTGATTGATATAGCTGTCATGTATGTTATTCATCTAAGGTCTTCTATATTTTCAATGTTGTATTTTTTTATGTAGTTGTTGTATGTTTACAAGACATTTTGTTTAACAGTTATATTTTATCTGGGATAGATTTTTCTTAGGTTAGGATTCCTTCCTTCAAACATCAGTTTATTATTGTTGAATATTTGTTCCACATTTGATTGAATTTCTCTGTTGTCTATTTCTGTATTTTCTTCTGTTACTTGAGGATCCGTTTGTGAATGTGATTGATTTGTATATTCATCTGTTTTTACTTCAGCTGTTCTTTGGGTTGGTTGTGTGCCTGTATCATTATATGTTTCTTCTGTATTTGTTCCTTGATAGTGTTGATGTCTGTTGGAGTTAAATATCTAGTTTTGTCTATTGCTCTTTTCCTATCATAGATGTTCTGATCAGTGAAATCAAAATTCTTTGAAAGAGTTCTTTCTATGTCTTTGTGTTTCGTAGTATGTAGGTCTAAAAGAGGCTTTGAAAACATTTATGTTATTTTGTTTGGTCAATTTAAGCCTTTGTGACTTTCTCTTGAGAGGAACAGATTGTGACGGTCCTAAACCATGAGCCATTAGAACTTGATCGTTGTCCTTTCTTTTGTTACCTGTGTCGTCAACTAAAGTGGTTGGCTGCGCTCCCGACCTTTACGGCGCTCGTCCGAAACTTTGTTTTCTTGTTTGTCTAAATCCTGTTTCTCAAACGGTTAGGGGGGTTAGCCATGAGGGCGTCCATTTGCTGCGTATAGCTTAATGTTATCCATGTACGGTCGGTGTTTTTGTTAGCTTTGACGTTAAAACAGTAGTTCGTATCATTGAAAATGCTCAGAACTAATATACTCAAGAAGTCTCCTTGGAAATTCCTTTATGGATAGGTATTTCGTCAGTACTGATAAAGTTTGGACCGATGTGCAGATATAGGTTCGCCATCATCTCATCGTTGTAGAAAGGAAGCTTACAATAGTTGGCCGGACTTTGTAGATCTGCAAGACCTCCACAAGCCAGGAATGAGGTATACTATCTAAAAAGTGGTTTTCTTATCTCTGGTTTTTATACATATTCTGTGAGCATGAATTTGGAAACATTATAATGATTTTGGGCTAGACAGGAATTACATTGTGAAGCAAATCAAATTCATTCGTGTAATTCACGAAAGCTGTGTGTATATTCCAGTGGTCATTCTGTGCTTGTCGTAGTACCATAAAAAGTTGTTCTTTGCACCCTTGGTGATATTTTTTGTAATATTCCAGTGCCTCCGCTAAAATGTTATTTTTCTCGGAGTACCTGTAAATTCTGTTAGTGATACAAGCTGTAAGTATCTTATATAAAGTGGGGAGGTACGTAATATGTCTGTACTGAGTGGGGTCACCCATCTGGGAACTATTTGGGAGTATATGAGTGGAACACAAAGTTAGAAACGTGATGTCTTCTGGGTTGTGTAAGAGGTGGGTAAATTGTTTCGCCAACTTCTTGTGTATGCTTTGGAATTTCTGATAAACGAAGTTTTGGATATTATCAACTCACAGTGCTTTCCAGGTGTTGATACTTTGGACTATTTTTTATAGTGTGAAATCATCAAACTTCATCGGCACAATGTTTAACTACTTCTCTTTGGCTAGTATCTAGTCTGCGTTTCTCTTGTGGTTTACTACGTAAAAAAGTAGTGAATAATTATCAAAAGCCGTTTTCTACATTTATTTCCAACAAATTACGCCTCTGTCAACTCGGAAGGTGAAGAAAACATTGTTTAAACAACATATCCGTTTCCCATTCGTACGGCGGCATGACGTTGAACTGCACCTAAAATTTGTTACTATAAAAACACGTAATTAAAATTTTTTCATACTCTAATTACCGTTGTTTCTTCTTTCTCTTTTCTCTCACCCCAACTTATTCTTGTTCTTCTTTGGATGTTTCAATCTCAGATTTTATTTGAAAACTAAAACCTTGTTTCTATTCTAAATATTTTCTTATTTTTAACAAAAATATGAATCCTACAATGTATGTTTGTCTAATTATAGTATAATCCTAACGAACAATCCATTAATCTATGTTGAAATAATAAAACAATGCTAAAAAGGCGAGAATTATAATACACAATTTCATTTTACAGTCAGACTATTTGAAGAGGTTACAAATGCTAAAAATGTATGTTTACACAACCTGTTTAAATAGTGGAAGGCAAATAGAATATAATGATCTCATAAAATTTATAACTAATTTTCATCAATATCGAAAATATTATTTATACCTAGTCAGTGAGTGTTCGATCTACTGATAAGATAACGGAAATGTTACAATTTAATATAATATATCATATTTCAGTCATTTCTAAAATTAGGTTTCTTTTCCCACATATATTCAGTTTTTCTGGAAATATATTGAACTTTTTTATTTCGTATAGATCGTTCTGTATATACAGGGTGTTCAAAGTAAAATTTCATACAAAAGTTATTCAAGAAATGAAATATATACAGGAAGAACAACTTATTAGATACAACTTTATATTTTTCAAATTTTTAAGTTTGTTCTATTTTTGGATAGCTGTTTTTCTCCTGATCTCGTATATATATATATATATATATATATATATATATATATATATATATATAAAGAAGATGTAGGAATATCGCGTGATATGTTAACAATAACAATAAAGAAATTCTTGGGCAATTCACGCAAAAAGAAAAAGGGGCTACTGAAACAGAGTGGTAACCGCGGACATACATGTTTCTAGCTCATTTGCCTTCTTCAGCACGGTATGACCAAATAAGGATGTGAAATTTGGGAGCAACGATGTTAATCGAAACATGGGAAAACACAAAACAACGGATCCCGAGTTTTCAGGACAACAACCAAGATCGACACGGAGGCGCATATAGCCCCCCCCCCCGCCTGAACCTTCCGACCCATAGTAAATAACAAAGAAGATGTAGGAATATCGCGTGATATGTTAACAATAACAATAAAGAGATTCTTGGGCAATTCACGCAAAAAGAAAAAGGGGCTGCTGAAACACAGTGGTAACCGCCGACATGCATGTTTCTAGGTCATTTGCCGTCTTCAGCACGATATGACCAAATAAGGATGTGACATTTGGGAGCAAAGATGTTGATCGAAACATGGGAAAACACAAAACAACTTATAATTTTCCTAGTTTGTGTACAACGCTATGGCGTAGTTCCATGCGTTGTAATCCAATATGATCAAAGAAAACAAAGACTTTGCTGTTAACAATGTGACACCAGGTCTGACTCGTTAATTCTGACCGTCAATAGTATATTTTATCACTTTATATTCAAAAAATCAAAACTTGAGAAAACCATGTCACAAGAGCATGACTTTTTTTCTTGACATTGAAAAACATGAACAGGAACTTATAAATAATTTTCCTAGTTTGTGTACAACGCTATGGCGTAGTTCCATGCGTTGTAATCCAATATGCTCAAAGAAAAGAAAGACTTTGCTGTTAACAATTGGACACCAGGTCCGACTCGTTAATTCTGACCGTCAATAATAAATATATATATATATATATATATATATATATATATATATATATATATACAGTGCTATTCAAAATTCCACTCCCCCCCTCGTATCTTTTGGACGGCTACACATACATTATTAAAATTTGGAGGGTGAAAATAAAGGGTTGTAAACTTCTCTACGAATGATAACAGGTGACGTAATAGTAATAGATGACGTCACAGTACCACTCTGGCCAATAATTTTAAATAGGACCTTATGGCAAGTGATATCTCGTTTGAAAGGCATTGACATTGGCTACATAGCCATATTGATTTTGTTTGGGTTCAAATTAATTTTAACGGATAAATTAAATCAATACCAAAATTATTGAAAATATTTTTTTAAATTCAAATAATCAAATATCAACAATGGATGCTTATAGCAAGTGTTCGAAATGTGCTTCGTCTACTTCCTGACAGTAATACATTCTATTAGTAAACTCTTGTCGTACTCGTTCGTATGTGTCAGCTGAAATAGCATTGCATTCTTCAGTAATTCTTTCTCTCAAAACGCCAATGCTATCTGGTACCGTAGTATAAACCTTGGATTTCAAGTACCCCCATAGAAAAGAATATAATGGTGTCAGATCTGGTGACCGAGGTGGCCATTCTATAGGACCTCGCCGGCCGATCCATCTACCTCGATATTCTTCATCCAGGTAACATCTTACTGCACCATAATAATGTGCAGGAGCACCATCTTGTTGAAATGTTATTTCCAGATGGCCGAATTCATCTTGATTATCTTCCAGAATTTCAAGAATTAACAGCTCAATTGCTTTTTGTAACATCTCCAGATACACTTCACCGCTTAAATTTGAATTTAGGAAAACAGGACCAACTATGTGGTTTCCCAAAATACCTGCCCAAACATTGACTTTTTCTGGAAATTGGGTATGTTGTTCACGAAAGGTGTGAGGATTTGTGTCACTCTAATACCTTACATTTTGTGTATTCACATTTCCATTGAGGCAAAAAGTACTTTCGTCACTAAAACAAATTTTTTTTGTGTAATGTGAGTTTTGACTAATTTTGTTTGTCATACATTCACAGAATTCGAGTCTTCTGTCGGGGTGGTCATCCGAAAGGTGTTACACCATTTTTAACTTGTATGGATGAAATTTATTTTTAGCCAACACCCTCTGTACTGTACTTTTACTTACTTCACAGATAGACGCAACTCAAGTTGAAGAGGAAGTAGGGTTTACTACCATTTCAGCAACTATATCAATTTTTTTATCATCACTAAATGTTGGTCGACCAGATCGTTTGGCATCTTGAACACTACCTGTTGCTTCAAACTTGTGAAGAAGCACTCTCAAATAAGTTCTCGAGATATGGCGATCTGGGTATCTCTCATTAAATAAACGTTCCGCTTCATGGAGATTCTTTCTAGATTCACCAATTATTAAGATAGCTGCTACTTTATCGGCTTGACTACGTACCATTTTGCCTATGTAAACTCTTAAACGTCTCGTTAAACAATAATAAAATTAAATATTTAAGCTATTTAGAAAAACTTTGCAAAGCAACAAATACTATTAAATTAAAAGCGTCAATTTTTTTGACAACTAACCAGAGGCGGACTGAAAAATCTTCAATATTTAAATGTGAAATGAAAATTTTGGTATTTATTCAATTTATCCGTCAAAATTAATTTAAACCCAAACAAAATTAATATGGCTATGTAGCCAATGTCAATGCCTTTCAAACGAGATATCACTTGCCATAAGATCCTATTTAAAATTATTGTTGTTTTGCGTTTTCCTCTTTTCTAATGTTGGAAAAGCAAAATTGCGGAATGCCGTATTCTCCTTTATGGTAAATGCTCTGAAGGACCAATCGTCGTAATGTGACGATAATGAATGTTATTCCATGTATGAATTGGTTATTATGTGAAAATAAAATTCGATGGTTTCATACACTTTTCTTTATATTTTTATTATTTACATTTATTTCGTTATATATCTGCGTCACAATGAAGAATTCACAAATGCTTATTAAAAGATGCAATCATATTTTTATGTACGTTTTTATCAAATTTATGACAATATGTGTCGTTAGATTTTTTGATGCTTTTTTGTAACTTCACTAACAACGGTTTCTTTTATGATGATGAAAAATTGAATATGTGTTGTTATGGATATTTTCATGTGTGGTTTTAGGTGGGTGATAATAAGGAACGTTATGTGAGAATGTAACCAATGGGAAAAATAGAGATTTAAATGAAACTGTCATATGACAGCTGATACTCAGCCGACGCATGTAGTTTTGTGGAGAAAAGAAATTGTTATACAACTATCTGTGGTTTTTTATATGAAATGAAGTTTGAATGGTGTTAACAGGAGAAGTTGAAAATGAAAAGTCACAGGAGAATTTTGTAAGTAAATCAAATTCGAACATATTGGGGGCGCGGGAAGAATGGATGAAAGGTGAGAGATGACTGATATCATCGAATGCTGATGTTAATGAAAGAATTAGATAGCGTGAGTAGTGTATAGGCTCTGATACAGGATTATGATTGGAAGTGAATAATTGTAAATAATTATATAAATGTATAGGGGTTGTAAAAATAAATTAATGTTAGTGTCAGAGTGGTATAAGGACTCTGGCATCATGAATGTAACGAATGAATGTTTAGGGTTGATGTTAGAGTGTTGTAAGGACTTTAATATCATGAATATAAGAAATGATAAGTTTTTGATGTTAGAGTGGTGTAAGGACTCTAACGTCATGAATGTAACGAATGAATGAGATGTCTAGATGTATGCTAGTTCTTGTTTTTTAAGTGTACGAAAGTTTGCAATGTACTCTAGAAATGGACTAGAGGTGTGAATGATAATAATGTAAGCAATATACTCTAGAAATGGACTAGAGTTGTAAACGATAAGAATGTATGCAATATACTCTAGAAATGGACTAGAGTTGTAAACGATAAGAATGTATGCAATATACTATAGAAATGGACTAGAGTTGTAAACGATAAGAATGTATGCAATATACTCTATAAATGGACTAGAGTTGTAAACGATAAGAATGTACTCTAGAAAAGAGAGAGAGAAAGTGTCAGTGATTACAACCTGATTATGTTGTAGAAGAGTAAGGTTTGGATACCGGAGCTCGCTTCAGATGAGATTATTTTATTGAGAATGGTCCCGCGAATTCGACTCCAGTCGTCTGGAAGGGACAGGAAGGTGTTACACGACGTGCAGGTAGATCAGACATGATTTGCTGTGCTGTTATGGCCTTGAACCTGTGGCACATTAGACATTTGTTTATGATGCGCTTGATTTCACGCAGGCCATCAATGGGCCAGAATTGTAAAAGGATATTGGCTAATACATTTTGAGGACCACTGTGTCCTAAACGTATATGTTGTCTTTGTAATTTCAAACTAGTGAGTGCTACTACGAGTGCGAGTATAATTGGAATGAGGTTGTGAATTCAAGTGAGAGTGTAAGTAATATTGGAATTCATTGTGAATGTATTGAGTACAATCTATATTAAGAATGTATATGCGAGTAAGAGAGTGTGCTCATGAGACTAGAGCAAGCACGAGTACGTGCAACAACAAGTGAGTTAGAGTAAGTATGTATGAATGTAAATGCAAATGTAAATACGAATAAATGTAAAAGTATTACGAATGTGAGTTTAAATGTGACTGCCAATATGAGTATGAGTATAAGTTTGATTAAGGTGCAATTGTATGCAAGTGCAAGTAATAATGTAAGTGTGAGTTAGCATGGAAGTAAATGTAATGTAGTGACCACGAGTGTATAATTATGATGAGAGAGTTTTTTCTAACTCTTTTGAGATTGTTTTTGTATATATTTTTATGATTATAGATGTTTGTGTTAAGGGGACCCGTCTCTTTTGCGGGCAAGAATGAGTTTTTAAAATGTTTTAATTAATGTAAAGGAGAGTTATTTCTGTTCTCATCAAGAAAAGGAGGGTAAGATATGTATATAATGTTTTTGTCAAGTCCTTTTAAATTCAAAGTGTCGTCAATGTAATTGTTTAAGTAACATATGAGTAAGGGGGGATGCCGTTTTCTTCTAAATGTCACCCAAGTGTTTATATTATCCAAGTATCATCTTCTTCAACCATGTATCTTCTTTTTCAACCAAGTATAATCTTCTTTTCAACCATGAATCTTCTTCTTCAACCAAGTATCTTCATCTTTTCACCCAAGTATCATCTTCTTCTTTTTAACCAAGTTCTCTTCTTCTTCTTCTCAATACCTTTATCCAGGTATTCGCATAAGAGTAATTTTCACGTCAAAGTGTCTAAGCTTTTTTAATCGTCCAGGGTTTTAAATGTTAAAGTATTTGTTTCTCAATGTCTAAGTATAAGTTTAAGTTTTTCACAAAGTTTTTTATGTTTTTCTTAAGTGTCAAGTATATAAGTTTCACTGTCCTCTTCAAAAGGACTAAAGGTTTTGTTTTCTTGACGAGAAAGAGTTTAAGCAATGAATGAGTGCTATCCTGCACTGAAAGAGCGTTGAGTAAGAAAGTGAATCGTTTATTCGAGTGTAAGTGTTGGTTTGAAAATTATTTATTTATGAGTTAAGAGTGTTTTAATTTGAGAGTAACTTTGATTTTATAAGTATTTTGTGATTTAAGAATATATCTGAGGGTTTAAGTGAAGTAAAGTGTGGTGCTTGTTTCTGCAAATGGCACATACACCGGTAGACGAGCAATGGGTGAACGTGTGTCTGGAGCCCAGACATGCTGCGCACATTTTGTTATTTAGTATATATTTTTTGCGGACAAGTGTAGAGTGTTCTGAAGTGTGAGCAAGAATAAATTTTATGACCTGCTTTGTTACAGAATGAGCATGTTGAAATGTTGATAGGGTTAGAGCTATGAGTTGTATTACAAGAGAGCTGATTAAAGGTGTCCCTTTTAAGTGAGTAGGGTAACGAATGATCAGCGAGTGAATGTTGAGTTGAAGGTTGGGTTGCGAGAGAGTGTAGGTTGCATGGTTCATTTAATATGGAATGAAAGGAATGGGTCATGGCGACGATCGGAGTGTCATTTCTGTCGACAGGTCTTGTGTCAGAGTTTTGTCTAGGGCGAGAATTGTTCAAATGGAGTAAAGTGTGATGTCTTTTTTGACATATGGAGCACGATTTGACTGAAATACAATTACGGATTGTGTGTTTAGAACCTAGACACCTAAAACACATTCTGTTATCTCTAATGTAGTTGTTCCGATCAGGAACGGAAAGCATCCCGAATTAAAGGCATGAATAAGTTTTGTGGCCTATTTCTTTACAAAATAAGCATGTTGGAGATGGGCAGGGGGGACTATGATATGCACTAAACGAGGGTTGATCGCGTTGATCATTGTAATGAGGTGAGTTTTGTTTAGGAAGCGAGTGTTGATTTGAAAGTAAGGTTACCCTGTTGGGTGGAGTGGTCACATTAGAAGACTGATTACGATGATGGTGGGATGTATCAGGTTTAGGATCTTGGGTCAACAAGTTTTCCAAAACGGTACATTTTTTCTCCAGAAAATCAAAAAAATTATCACTAGTAATTAAATGTTGATCAATCTCTTTTTCTTCAAGAGATCTTTTAGTACTATAGTCTAATTTGGTTTTCAATATGTGAACAATTAAGGCATCGAATAAATCTTCCTTACTGATGTTTAAGTTTAATAATGATTTTACTATAGATCTAGTGATGTGAATATTCTTAATTGCTGTGCGTTACATTTTAATATATTATTACAGGCCGTTAAACGGTTAAAATGGGCAGTAACAATTTGCCTTATATTATTGTATTTGTAATTTAGTAAGTCTAAAGCTACATCAAAATTAGTTTCCTTTACTGGTAATTGAGATTTTAAATTTAGCGGGTCACCTTTCAAGTATGATTTCAAATAGTAAAATTTTTCAATTTTAGATGTCAACCGGGAATTGTTTACTATTAATGCATTGAACAGTTCTATAAAGGCATTATATTTTATGCTGTCTCCAGAAAAAATCGGTATTTCTATTGACGGCAATCTAATATGTGTTTCATTATGAGAATGTAAGGTTGATTGAGTAATTTGATTAAATTTAAAATTTAATTTATCGTAAGCATTTTGTAGTCCAGAGTGTAATACATAATATTTTTCATCAATGTGGCTTCTATCATCAAATTCTAATTCAGGATCTAAGGCTATGATTTCTATTTGATCTTGAATTTCAGAATATTTAGAGTAGTATTTATCTAAATTATCTATGCGTGATTTGAAAGCATACTTGTCTGATTCTTCCAAATTATTATGAAACCAGTTATGAATACGTGTAATTGCTGCCTTACAACTAGCACGTTGTGTTTTTAATGAATCCATTTTATCAATGATCTCAATTATTTGAGAGAAATATTTGACATAAAATTCAAATCAATGTGTCATGTTAGGTATTTCAGTAATATTTTATGATCTATATGATTATTTTCCAAAGTTGTGATGAAAGAATGTCATTTAATGTCCAAACTAAATTTGAAATTAACAATGTAATAAAATTATTTTTTTTTGTCATATATACCTTATTTGTCTTGTTCTTTCCACTGCGAACTTGCGTACAGTCTCGAAGAATTTCACTTTCCTTGTGGATTTGTACTGCCAAATCTGTTTTCAATTCAGGATTAAATTCTTGTTTATCTTATTTCTGGTTTGATCCGGCTACAGAAGGGCCATGTTTTGCGTTTTCCTCTTTTGATGGAAAAGCAATATTGCGGAATATCGTTTTCGCTTATATTGTACTGAGCTCTGAAGGACCAATCGTCGTAATGTGATGATAATGAATGTTATTCCATGTATGAATTGGTTATTATGTGAAAATAAAATTCGATGGTTTCATACACTTTTCTTTATATTTTTATTATTTACATTTATTTCGTTATATATCTGCGTCACAATGAAGAATTCACAAATGCTTATTAAAAGATGCAATCATATTTTTATGTACGTTTTTATCAAATTTATGACAATATGTGTAGTTAGATTTTTTGATGCTTTTTTGTAACTTCACTAACAACGGATTCTTTTATGATGATGAAAAATTGAATATGTGTTGTTATGGATATTTTCATGTGTGGTTTTAGGTGGGTGATAATAAGGAACGTTATGTGAGAATGTAACCAATGGGAAAAATAGAGATTTAAATGAAACTGTCATATGGCAGCTGATACTCAGCCGACGCATGTAGTTTTGTGGAGAAAAGAAATTGTTATACAACTATCTGTGGTTTTTTATATGAAATGAAGTTTGAATGGTGTTATACAGGAGAAGTTGAAAATGAAAAGTCACAGGAGAATTTTGTAATTAAATAAAATTCGAACAATTGTCCAGAGTGGCACTGTGACGTCATCTATTACTATTACGTCACCTGTTATCATTCGTAGAGAAGTTTACAACACTTCATTTTCACCCTCCAAATTTTATTAATGTAAGTGTAGCCGTTCAAAAGATACGAGGGGGGGAGGGGACTTTTGAATAGCACTGTATATATATAAAAAAAAACAGAATTAGCGGGCATATATATATATATATACATATGCATTAGGTCTTTTTATTTTGAGAAATACAGATAATACAATTTTAATAACCACCTGGTAAGCTCAGTAATCAGTTGTCAAGTGATAGGCTGTGCATTTGACTTGGACATCCAATAAAATTATTTTTACCTTACACTACTCGAAAACCCAATTTTCGTGACTTTATCGGGACGAGAAAGTAGGTATTCGCACGGCTAGGAGAGAAAAATGGCAAAAAATGGATAGTCAGGCAAAACAACTTCACAAAAATAATACTAGATGGCACCCTATTATAAATGACGACGCGCTGTCACTTTTAAATTTCAAATTATAGTTTACAGCTTCATTCACAATGAAATTACAAGTAGTATAATTTGAGAATAACCACAATTGAAAAGGAATCACACTAAGAACGAATACAAAATTAAACTAAATGAAGCCAAAACACTAAATACAAATGGTAGAAAGGAAAAAATAAATTCAAATGATGGAGAAAAAGCAACAAGCACTTCTACTCGGGATGTGCTCTTGGGCAACCAACGCAGTGTTAGAGTAGTACTCTGGAATGTGCAGGGATTTAAAAATCTCAACAATTTTCTCGTTGAAGACTCGCATGTGCAATATGATTTCATATGTTTATGTGAAACGTAGCATGATACTGATATTGAAGTCCCAAATCTTATACGTAATAATTACAGTGTTGTTTACTCCAAAGCAATTAGGGAGAAGTCGGTAGGACGTGCAAAGGGAGGCCTAGCCATATTCTACAAAAACAGTTACAGTCCAAGACTCCTGGAGACTTCTCCTTGGTGGCTTATATATCAGTTTACAATGTCTTCTCTCGAGTTCATTGTTTGCCTTGTGTACATTCTACCGAGAAGTAACCACAGTGAATTATTAGAAACTTCTGGAGTTTCACTTGATGTGATATTGGAAAAATATTCCGGCTGTATAACTTTCATAATTGGAGACTTTAATTAGTGTTTTTAAATGAAACTCAAGGTCTCTAGTTAATTCCACAATATAATACAAGTTATTGAAAATTCTAAAAAATTGACAATTTTTTCGATAAATCAATATCATCGTCAGAATGACAGAAGTTACATTTCATTTTATGCCTACCTGATGTTTAGTAGTTATTTTTGGCTAGACCAAGAAGTAACCTAACTTGTGATTGGCTTAATATATGTTTATAGAAAAAAGAAGAAGATGTGATATTACAAATACTGAAGCTTAGATATTATTAGCCCTATGGTGATATCCTGGATATCATTTTTCCAATTAAGATCAGTATAACTGTGCAATGATATAGAAAACCCGGAAAACTATATCTGCTGATCTTTACAATTATCACTTAAGAAGACAGTTTATTAGTGGAGAATTCCCTAGATTTAACTGTTCATTGACAACTTCATATTGTGGGTTTCTTAAATGTCTTCTCATTTGCAGTTCTTCAAGGAAATCCAGTTCTTGTTTCTTTTCACAAATATGCAGTACTTCTAGGTGTTAGGTGTCAATGAATGATTGGTGTCAAGTAGATGTTTTGCGTAGTGGGATTTGTCTGGTTGTTTTAATCTGTATGCTCGTAAGTGCTCACTGTATCGTATTTCAAAATTCCTAAGGGTCTGACCCAAATATACAGCATTACATTCTGGACATTTGAGTTCATATATGCCTGACTTCTTTAATAGTGGTATTTTTGTTTTTACATTTAACAATTTTGTACTAACGTTACTTTCTGTTTTAAAAGAAATTGTTGTATTCGTTGCTGAAGATATTATCTTTGAAATATTTTTAGAAATATTTCCTGCATATGTGATGGTTTTATAAGTTTTAATTTCATCAGCTTGTTTAGGATATATTAGTTGTAATGCCACTTTTTCCTCTTTTTTACTAATTCGTTTATTTATCATATCTAATGGATAACCGTTAGATGTTGCTATTTGTCTAATTGTATTAATCTCTCTATCAAAATTACATTTGTTCATAGGAACTGAAAAAGCTCTATGTATCATTGAATTATATGCTGCTAGTCTGTGAGACTTTAATGGTCGAATCGCAGACCTTAGTGAGATCCCTGAAGAGACTGTAACAAATACTCAGTTTTTTCCTGATATGTTAAGTCACGACAAGATGAGTAATACTCAAGGTCGCTATCTTCTTGAATTTATGTCTATTAGAAACTTTTCATTAGTAAATGGTCATGTTAATACTGACCGACCTGTAAATTTTACTTTTTGTAATGCCTTGGGGCAAAGTATTATTTATCTATGTTTCTGTTCTAATGATAAACTAGAATTTGTTGACAAATTTAGTGTACTAGATGATCAATATTTGTCAGACCACTTCCCAGTACTTTTGACTTTCGGCCCTTTAATAATGAATGAGCCTACCATTGCATTTTCATCCTCATTCACTAGCCTGAAATGGGACAATACTAAAACCATAGATTTCATTATGTCAATTCAGCACTTGCCGAATGTAGGTATGTGTGGGGATGTAGATATTTTATATAATAATTTTTATTCAAGTATTTGGGACATAGCAAAAAATTTAGGTCGGTTTTCAACGAAAAAAATTAGTAATACAAAAAAACATCCTCGTAACTCTTGGTTTAATGTTGAATGTAAAGATCTAAAGACTCAAGTAGAAATGAAATGAAAAGAGTGCAAAAAGTGTGGATTTTCAGAACCATATAAAACGAATTACATTACTATAAAAAAGAATATAAGCAGCTAATTTCAAAAAAGGAACAAGTGTGTGAAAATAATGTTATGGTTGCTCTTTCCAATACTAGAAATCAGTCAGAGTTTTGGAAAACATTTAGGCGCAGAAATAAATTCTGTCCGTTATCAATTGCGGAATGGGAGTCATTTTACGATCAATTAACTACAATTAAGGTTAAATTTGATATCAGTTTTTTTGGCGCTGGAAATGAGTTTCTGGATTCTCCTATAACACTCTCAGAACTTAATCAACCCCTGTTGGTGTGTAAAGATGGTAAGGCTCCTGGTAGGTACGGCATAACCTATGAGTTTCTGAAACACTTACCACAACATTCACGCTTGTACATGTGTCACTTATACGACGTATAATAAAATATTAGAATCTGAAACAATTCCACTTCGCTGGTGTGACACAATTCTAACAATGCTTCACAAGAAAGGACCCTTAGATGATCCAAACAACTATCGCGGTATATCGCTAATCAATTGCTGCGTTAAAGTATTTACACTTATTTTCCTAATTCGGCTGTCCAGCTGGTGTGAAGATAATTCCATCCTTCCAGAAACACAATATGGCTTCCGAAAAGACAGAGGCTATTAAGATAATATTTTCATTTTAACCTCGATCTTGCAAATCACTGTTAGACTTCAGCGCAGAAAAGTTTTCGCTGTCTCTGTAGACCTCAAAAGAGCATTTGACAGTATAGATCATGAACTTCTTTGGTTGAAACTTCATAAATTTGGGATTAGTTCTAAACACATTCGGATACTAAAACAGATATATGATAAAGCAATATTCTCAATCAAGCAACAAAACTTATAAAGTAAAAAATACAACATCTCGGAAGGTGTCTTGCAGGGAGAATCACTTAGTCCCCTAATTTTTTATATTTTCGTATCTAACATTGAAGATTATTTTCGCTCAAAAAATCATAATTGACTTACTATTGACGGCAGCAACGACGTATTAATGCTTCAATACGTAGATGATATAGTTATCCTTGACGACTTTCCAATTGATATAGAGCGAAAATTAAAGGTACTCGAGTCTTATTGCTTTGATAACAAACTTGTAGTGAATACCGATAAAACAAAAGTAATGATATTCGCAAAAAGTGGCCATATACATAATTACAATGAAAGTTTTCATTATAGTGGATATTGTTTGGAAACAGTAAAGCAGTTTACTTACTTGGGTGTTGATTTCTCCTCCACAGCCTTGTTTTGCATCATGGCTAAGAATTCTAAAATCAAAGCTAATCGGGCCATTGGAGCAGTAATGGATATAATGTGTCGGCTAAAAATGCATACTTGGGAATCGCGGATCAATCTATATAATTCAATTATTTTATCTTCTCCTTCTTTTGGAATTAGTGTATGGGGTCTGCGTTACACTGATATATAGAGCATGTACAGGTAAATTTTTTCAAAAAACTCCTAAGTCTGTCAAAGAATACTCCAGATTATATTGTACGCTTGGAAAGAAGTTCTGATCATTTGTCAACGGTTGTTTTCAAACATGCCTTAATTTGGTTAAACAAACTCAAAGGAATGAACTCTTCAGGTCTTTCAAAAATTTGTTTCAATCGACTTGCTCAGTTAGCATCTGATAATAATTCAAAGTATAATTGGGTGACACAACTTAAAGAATGGTTTATTTATGCGCAATGTGAGTGTCTATAGGAAGATTATTTAAGTACAAATGTACGCAGTTTAGATAGACTTATCCTAGACAAATTTCGAAAACGACTGCTTGATAGTGACATAACCAGAAAAGGTTGCTTCTAGTTACTCTTTACTATACTCACACTTACTAGTTGGTGCAAATAGCAGTTATTTGCAAACACCCGCACACATTTATATAACCAGAATAATAGCGCAACTTAGAACCTGTAGTAAAACATTTTTAAAATTGTCTTTTATAGGAAGTTTTTATATTATTAACAGCACTGAGAATCGCACTGTCTGTAATATGGATTCCCTAGAGTCATTACATCATATGCTTCTTGAATGTCCCAGTTACAGCCCTCTAAGAAGAAATAGTTTTTTTCAGAATGTTCATAATATTGATGATCTGGTACACTACCTCAATATTAATAATACACGAAACGGATTCTTTGAACTTATTAAATTAGCTCATAGCATTATCAGTATATTAAAGCTGCGAGCATTTGCACATGGTGAATGATTGGCTTCATCATGAAGTACACACATATTTTATATTTTGGTTTTTATCTTAACTTTTTTATTAATGTAAAAATTAATTCTATGTCATAATTTATTTCGAATTATCTTAATTCCTCTCTTGAAATTTTGTACCGAACCCTTGTGAAAAGACATATATTATGCACAATAAGCTATATATCTTTCTATCTATCTATTATATTTTCAATAGTGTGAAAATACTATAGTTACCGTCGATAACCTGAAAAACTCTAGTTGGATCTAGTGTTTTTCGATGTATTCTTTTTTATAGCAAACTTAACTGAATTATTTTAAATGAAACAACAACTTACCTAAGCCAGATAACTAGATGTAATATTCAAACTCACCTGAAAAAAAATATATAAATCAGATTGAAATATAGTAAGGATGCACAAAATTTTGAAAACATCGATGTTGACATCAAATGATACCTCGAATATGCACTATCGATGTTGTTAAAGCATCGCCTTGAAAATATCGATGTTTCTGATCATCGATACTATTTTAATGGTACATCTAATGCAATTTATATGAAAAAATAAAGAATACATGCGAGAAGTAAGCAGAATAGAAAAGAAATTAACTGTCTCGACCCTTACTTCGTGGAATCTACCCATAGTAGTGTTTTAAATGAAACTCACGGTTTCTAGTTAATACCACAATATAATAAAAATAGTTGAAAATTGTAAAAAATTGACAATTGTTTTGATAAATCAATATCATCGTCAGAATGACAGAAGTTACATTTCATTTGATACCTACATAATATTTCGTAGCTATTTTTGGGTAGACCAAGAAGTGACCTAACTGGTGATTGACTTAATATATGTTAATAGAAAAAAGAAGAAGATGTGATATTACAAATATTGAAGCTTATATATTATTAGCCCTATGGTGATATCCTGAATATCATTTTTCCAATTAAGATCAGTATAACTGTGCAATGATATAGAAAACCAGGAAAACTATATCTTCTGATCTTTACAATTATCACTTAAGAAGACAGTTTATTAGTGGAGAACTCCCTAGATTTAACTGTTCATTAACAACTTCATATTGTGGGTTTCTTAAATGTCTTCTAATTTCCAATTCTTCAAGGAAATCCAGTTCTTGTTTCTTTTCACAAATATGCAGCACTTCTAGTTTTGTGTTAGGTGTCCATGAATGATTGGTGTCAAGTAGATGTTTTGCATAGTGCGATTTATCTGGTTATTTTAATCTGTATGCTCGTAAGTGTTCACTGTATCGGATTTCGAAATACCCGAATAGACAGCATTACATTCTGGACATTTGAGTTTATATATACCTGACTTCTTCAATGGTGGTATTTTTGTTTTTACATTTAACAATTTTGTACTAACGTTACTTTCTGTGTTAAAAGAAATTGTTGTATTCGTTACTGAAGATCTTATCTTTGAAATATTATTAGAAATATTTCCTGCATATGTGATGGTTTTATAACTTTTTATTTCATCAGTTTGTTTAGTAAATATTAGTTGTAATGCCACTTTTTCCTCTTTTTTATTAATTTGCTTATTTATCATATCTAATGGATAACCGTTGGATGTTGCTATTTGTCTAATTGTATTCATCTCTCTATCAAAATTACATTTGTTGATAGGAACTGAGAAAGCTCTATGTATCATTGAATTATATACCGCTAGTTTATGGGACATGGGGTGATTGGAATTGTCACATCATTCTGTGTTGGTTTTCGGTAAATTGAATAATCAAGTACATTATTAACTATTTGAATTTTTAAATCAAGAAAATTGATTCAGCTATTTTCATCAATTTCTAATGTAAATTTAATTTTTGTGTGTGAATTATTGATTTGGTTGAAAAATACATTTAATTTTCGTTCACTAACCATAAAACAAGCTAATATGTCATCTACATATCTATACCAAAATAAAATATTTTTCGAAATATTACTTTCAAAGATCTTTCTTTCTAAATTGTCCATAAAAATGTTTGCCAAAATAGGTGATATAGGGCTTCCCATTGGTAAACCTTCATTTTTAATATATATCTTATTGTCAAAAGTGAAATAATTTTGATTAATGCATACATCAAATAAGTTAAGTATATCTGATATTATTCCTGGAATCATATTTTTATCTTCTAGTAATTTTCTTACAAGTATTAGACATTCTTAGGAGGAATTTTAGTGAACATATTAGTAACATCGAACGAAATAAGTTTATAGTTATCTTGCAAGTTGATCGCTTTCAACTTTTTGATTAGTTCTATTGAATTTCTAATTGAGTACTGAGATTCATATCCGTAACTATTAAGTATATTGTTGATCCTCTTTGTCAATATATTATTAGGAGCATTAACATAAGAAACTACAGGTCTAATTGGTTTCGTTATTTTATGTAATTTAACGGTTTCATATAATTGTGGACAATGAGGATTCTTATGTATGATAGACCTTTTTTCGTAATCACTTAAAAGATAATTTGAATTATTAACAGTATCCCTTACATTATTAGAAAACTTTTTTGTTGGGTCTGCTTTAATAACTTTTACATCGCTAGATTCTATAAAGTTATATATTTTGGAATTGTAATTTTCAGCTGTCAAAATGACAGTTATGTTCCCCTTATCAGATTTTGTAACTGTTAGGTTATTATCTTCTACTTTCTTTTTGATTGTATTTAAAACTGTAATGTCATTTTTTGTTTGACGTTTAACTTTTGAAGGTTCAATATTATTGATTAAATTGGCAATTTTTAATTTCTCATAAAGAAAATTATTTGAATTAGATTTTAAAGCTATTTCTGACTCTGTAGCTATAATTTGTTTAATATTATTCGTAAATTTGGGTGGTATGCTGTACTTTAAGCCTTTATTTAAAAATTCTATTTTACTATCTGTAAAATTAGTGTCAGGAAGGTTTTCAAATCGTAGTGCAAAGTGTGTTGGTATGTAGGTACTTACAGTTTTATGATGATTTTAGTTTTGAATGTTATGTTGTGTGTGTTCAAGATTCTGTAGCTTTTTTTCTTGATTCTTAAATTTCTTATGCTTCATCGTGCTGACACTTTCTCTAATTTTGTCATCCAAACAGTCAAATTCTACTGGATCTAATTGGAATGTGAGTTCTGAATGTACAATTTTTTGTAGTTGTCTAAGGAGTCTCTAACTTTGAACCATTTCTCACAATCTCCTTTTATCCAAACTCGTTGAGCACATTTTATAGCTTTTTGTGCTTGTGGTGTTTTAGTGTGACATTTTATATTCACATAATTTGGTATTACCTTTTTCCTAAGGCATTCTTGGTTAAACCAAATGTTTTGTGATGTTTTGTAACGTTTTTGTAGTAACTTCTGGTACAGTCGGGTCAAATCTTCTCTCGAAGTTTTTTTAATGAAATTAACTGTCTCGACCCTTACTTCGTGGAATCTACTCATATTAGTGTTTTAAATGAAGCTCACGGTTTCTAGTTAATACCACAATATAATAAAAATTGTTGAAAATTCTAAAAAATTGACAATTGTTTCGATAAATCAATATCATCGTCAGAATGACAGAAGTTACATTTCATTTTATGCCTACTTGATGTTTCATGAAACTGTAAGTACCTACATACCAACACGATTTGAAAACCTTTCAGACACTAATTTCACAGATAGTGAAATAGAATTTTTAAATAAAGGCTTAAAGTACAGCATACCACTAAAATTTACGAATCATATTATAATAATTTTCTTTATGAGAAATTAAAAATTGCCATTTTAATCAAAAATATTGAACCTTCAAAAGTTAAACGTCAAACAAAAAATGACATTACAGTTTTAAATGCAATCAAAAAGAAAGTAGAAGATAATAACAGTTACAAAATCTGATAAGGGGAACACAACTGTCCTCTTGACAGCTGAAAATTACAATTCCAAAATATATAACTTTATAGAATCTAGCGATGTAAATGTTCTTAAAGCAGACCCAACAAAAAAGTTTTCTAATAATGTAAGGGATATTGTTAATAATTCAAATTATCTTTTAAGTGATTACAAAAAAAGGTCTATCATACATAAGAATCCTCATTGTCCACAATTATATGGAACCGTTAAATTACATATAATAACGAAACCAATTAGACCTGTAGTTTCTTATGTTAATGCTCCTGATAATATATTGGCAAAGAGGCTCAACAATATACTTAATAGTTACGGATACGAATCTCAGTACTCAATTAGAAATTCAATAGAACTAATCAAAAAGTTGAAAGCAATCAACTTGCAAGATAACTATAAACTTATTTCGTTCGATGTGACTAATATGTTCACTAAAATTCCTCCTAAAGAATGTCTAATACTTGTAAGAAAATTACTAGAAGATAAAAATATTAATCTAATCAAAATTATTTCACTTTTGACAATAAGATATATATTCAAAATGAAGGTTTACCAATGGGAAGCCCTATATCACCTATTTTGGCAAACATTTTTTTGGACAATTTAGAAAGAAAGATCTTTGAAAGTAATATTTCGAAAAATGTTTTATTTTGGTATAGATATGCAGATGACATATTAGCTTGTTTTATGGGTAGTGAACGACAATTAGATGTATTTTTCAACCACATCAATAATTTACACGCAAAAATTAAATTTACATTAGAAATTGAAGAAAATAGCTCAATCAATTTTCTTGATTTATAAATTCAAAGAGTTAATAATGTACTTGATTATTCAATTTACCGAAAACCAACACAGACTGCTGTGACAATTATATTTAATTCCAATCACCCCATGTCCCATAAACTAGCGGCATATAATTCAATGATACGTAGAGCTTTTTCAGTTCCTATGAACAAATGTGATTTTGATAGAGAGATTAATACAATTAGACAAGTAGCAACATCCAACGGTTATCCATTAGATATGATAAATAAGCTAATTAATAAAAAAGAGGAAAAAGTGGCATTACAACTAATATTTCCTGAACAAACTGATGAAATAGAAACTTATAAAACCATCACATATGCAGGAAATATTTCTAATAATATTTGTTGTTCAATGTAAAAACAAAAATACCACCATTAAAGAAGTTAGGCATATATAAACTCAAATGTCCAGAATGTAATGCTGTCTATTTGGGTCAGACCCTTAGGAATTTTGAAATCCGATACAGTGAACACTTACGAGCATACATATTAAAACAACCAGATAAATCTCACTATGCAAAACATCTACTTGACACCAATCATTCATTGACACCTAACACAAAACTAGAAGTGTTGCATATTTGTGAAAACAAACAAGAACTGGATTTCTTTGAAGAATTGGAAATTAGAAGACATTTAAGAAACCCGCAATATGAAGTTGTCAATGAACAGTTAAATCTAGGGAGTTCTCCACTAATAAACTATCTTCTTAAGTGATAATTGTAAAGATCAGCAAATATGGTTTTCCTGGTTTTCTATATCATTGCACAGTTATACTGATCTTAATTGTAAAAATGATATCCAGGATATCACCATAGGGCTAATAATATCTAAGCTTCAATATTTGTAATATCACATCTTCTTCTTTTTTCTATTAACATATATTAAGTCAATCACCAGTTAGGTCAGTTCTTGGTCTAGCCAAAAATAACTACTAAACATCAGGTAGGTATCAAATGAAATGTAACTTCTGTCATTCTGACGATGATATTGATTTATCGAAACAATTGTCATTTTTTTTAGAATTTTCAACAATTTTTGTTATATTGTGGTTTTAACTAGAAACCGTGCGTTTCATTTAAAACACTAATAAGAATAGAAAAGAACTAAGACCTAGTTTGATACTTAAGTGATATGAATAAGATGTCAACAAAGGCGAATGCTTCCTTGCAATTTTGTATAGGGGCATCTTTTTCCATTGCGCGTAAGTAAGACAGAGAAAGTCAATGTTTTTCATTTAAACTGGACAATAATTTACGAGTATTCATATTAAAGAATCGATAAATCAGAGATGTTCTATTAAATGTTTAATTTACTTTCTGCTCTCATTAATCAAAATAGAAGAAAACATAAAAAAACAACGCAAAAAAATATCGATGTTCACCAAAAATATCGAATAAAAAAACATCGAAATACAAAAATAGATGTTTTTCAAACGTCGATCATCGTGCGTATCTCTAAAATATAGTGAAATATAATATAGGGATGCGCAAAATTTTGAAAACATCAATGTTGACATCAAATGATACCTCGAATATGCAGTATCGATGTTGTAAAACATCGGCTTGAAAATATCCATGTTTTTAATCATCGATATTTTAAAGAATATGCCATATAGCAAGAAAAAATTAAACTGTTAATAAATAGAACATCATATTTATTCAATGTATTTTAATGATACATCTAATACAATTCATATGAAAAAATAAACAACAAATTCGAGAAGTTAGGTTAGGTTTGTAGTGAGTGGGTCTGTAAGGCCCTCCACTGCGACTCGTAAGCGTCTATTGTGGCTTATACCTATTCATATTTCACCAAACAACTTCAGTTTCTTAACGAAGCCGATTAATTTGTTCAGTGAATGATATTTCAGGTACGAGGGCGAGAGGGAGACCCTGCCAAATATCAGATACCTGATTCGAGCTGCGGCAGGGTAGGTACAAATTATATGCCCTGCTGTTTTATCATCTTCCAAACGAAGACGGCAAATCGGATCCTCTGACAGTCCAAATCTCAGCATATCATGATTAAAACGACAGTGGTCTGCCTAGTTCATGCCTGTTATGGCCTAACATTTGTTTGGATACATTTGTCGAAGGATGTGTATGAAAGCTTTTGAATGAACCAATCCTGGCAAATTATGCCAAAAGTTTAAAGCTCTTCTTGTTGTCCAGGTATTTAGTGTTTATTTGGCAATACTTCTTGCGATCTCAATTGTTGCTTCTGGTCCGATAAAGTCACGAGCGGCACCGTCCCTTGCAAGAGAGTGTGCCTTCTCATTTTCATCTATACTAGAGTGGCCTGGGATCCAGACCAGCGATACCCTGTTGCGTTCTCCTATTGAGGGGCATCTTTTTTGGCAGTCTAAAACCAATTTAGAGATTACACGGCAGGAGCTAAATGCTTTAAGAGCGGCTTGGCTGTTCGTGAAATTTTTTACTGATCTATGTGTGTGGTTGGATTGCCCCATACTCTCCACACATGAAGCAATGACCTAAATTTCCTCCTGAAATACGGTTGCATAAGATCCTAGAGAGGTTGAAATTTCTGTACTAGGTCTGCGCCCATATACACCGGTACCAGAGCCTGATAATGTCTTTGAACCATTGGTGTACCAACATATGTCTGCTCTTAAAAGTTCATCCTTACGGAGGATCCTTTCATCTCTATTTAGAAATAGGTCGGAATAAGGGAAATTAGAGTTTCGTTTTGGAGGCATTATATCAGAGGTAATTCCCAGAACACTGACTTTTAGTGTCTGCTAGCGCTATGCTTCGCTCTGTATAAGCCTATTTTGTGCAATTTAGTAATATGCACAATTCTATATGCTGTCCATCTGGCCTCCTATACATGGAGGCCCTCTTTTCTTTTGAATGGTGATACTTAGACACTTCCGGTGAAGAATAACCGACGTCAGACTTCGTCCATATTAGTTTTAATGTCAACCAAGCTCTAATGGTATATTCACAATGAACAATTTAACAATTACAATCAGCCGTAGAACCTTGTAAGCTAAGATTGCAGTACAGCATGCATAATTGAACATATTACTAATGATACTTAACAATTTACCATGCGCACAAGTTATCTCATTTTGTTAGGTTAGTAGTAATATTTATTATTAATTTTCTCTAATTTGATGGCTTTGATACTTCTATATTGATAAATAATTGTCAAGCGTCAACACTGACAATTGTTCTAGCCCATAATACAAAGAGGGCGCAAAAAAAATCAGCTAAATATTATATTAGTTTTCTTTTTGTGATTGCAATATTTCAATGACGTTTCGAGTTCTGAGTTTAATATTTCTAAGTACTTCATTCATTATAAAATAACCTAAAAGATAGTAATAATTGCGAAACAAAACACAAAGTTATATATTGATTTGTCTATGTGAAGTATGTCGCCATTTGTATTATAATAATATTTAAAAAAAATTACATTTATAACTTTTTAATGATTATTTCTCTAAAATTTACTTAATTTTTACATGTATGTACCTATATTTATTTTAAAACATTTTTTATTTGAATATTGTAGTGCCCTAAAGAAGTGTCAAAAAGACACGAAAGCTTGGCTTTTTGTAAATAAAAGATTTTCCATTGAATTTTGGACTGAAAATCCCTGTTATCCCTACCTCTTTATATACAATATGTCCCTCTAAGTTGGAATCATATGGAAAACTTGTTTATTATTAATTTTAGGAAAGAAAGTTATTCTTCATAAAAAGTTCTGCATTATCTAAAACCTAAAATACAGTCATCAAATATCCTGAAGAGTAAAGTACTTTTAAATTTGACAATATGGAAAAATGTTACTAAAAAAAAGTTGATCAGAATTAAAAACTACGTTTAAATATGCAAGTACATCCATTTAAATTAAAACTTCAGATTATTTTATTTTTTACTAATATTTCTATTTTGAATGAACATTTATCTCTTGTGATTATGAAATACGTGATAACCTTTTAGTTTTTCGATGTTTTCTAATAATTTTGCAAGTAGAACGCGTGTCATTACCTCTAATTTGTGTATGTGAAGGGACCCACAGAAAGGTGATAATTTTGCTTTTCATTGAATGAATATTTTCTTTGATATTCGTTACAATCGTCGAATCTGGGTACATTTGAGTTATGCTTTGAAGTACACTCAACGAGTCTGTTATTATGAGAAATTTTTTTATGGGAGTGCTTGCAGAACTCTGTTGCCTTAAAAACTGCGTACAGCTCTTCTGCGTATTCGTTCCACGTATGCGGTAAAACAAAATATTGCGTCTTGTGTGCAGTAACCAGTCGTATCTTGAGACTTGGAGGCATCAGTGTAAATGTGTGTATAATCTTCAAATTGTGAGGATATTCGTAGAAATCCTTTTCTTATCAGTACATGAGAATATTCTCGTTTGTTGTAGGAAGTTAGAGACAAATTACAGTCAGGAGGTTTAAGTAGTCAGGGAGGGTATTCAAGAGAGCGTACCTCAACTTTTGGGAAGTTTGTATCTATCTCACTGCTGATGATATTGATGCGTTGGTAGAAAGGGGGAGTCAAATGTGGTTTTTGAAGAAATGTACTTCTGAAGCGATTTGAAAATACATTGTGGTAGACTGGGTTATTTGGGTTAAAAAGTGCTTTAGAGGCGTATGATAGGCTTAGATATTCTCTTCTTATTTTAAGTGGTGGTTCCCCAGCTTCACATAATAAGCTTTCAACTGGACTGGTGGGATAAGCTTCTATAAAAATTCGAACACCCTTATTGTGGACAGTATCTTGTAATTTTAAGGATGTTTTAGCTGCAGATGCGTATACTATAGATTCATAGTCTAAGCGAGACCTTACTAATGTGCGATATAGCAGAATAAGAGTGTGTGCATCTGATCCCCATTGATGATTTCCCAAAACTTTTATTAAGTTTATTGCACTAAGACATGATTTCCTTAATTGCTTTATGTGTGCGTTCCAATTCAGCCTTTTATCGAAAAGCATTCCCAAATATTTTATCTCCGATTCCATTTGAACAGGAAGTGTTGTGAAGTGTTAAAGAGATGGCACTAGGCTTCGTTTTTTTGGAAAAATCTATATACTTCGACTTTTTTTACTAATATTTCTATTTTAAATGAACATTTATCTCTTGTGATTACGAAACACATGATAACCTTTTAGTTTTTCGATGTTTTCTAATAATTTTGCAATTAAAACGCGTAATAAGTGCATATTCATTTATTTTGCAAATAATAAAATACATTCAAATACTAAGTTATAAAACTAACATCATATTAATATTAGAAACAAATTTAATTTTCACTCATACTAAATTCACCCTCTCGTTCAGTACATTTAATCGTTATATTGGAAAATTCACGTAGTACATTTATCATTTGTGAAGAAGTTTCTTGACATGTTTCTAAAATTATCCTCTCCAAGTGGTCAATATCTTGAAACGGCGCTTTCTGGTAAACTTTTTGTTTCAGATAACCCCATAAAAAGTAATCAAGGGGGGTTAGGTCAGGGGACCTAGCAGGCCAAAAAAGATCAGAATATCTGTGAATAACGTTTCCATTCATGAAACAAATTTTCAAGATAGCTTCCAACATTTATTGTAATGTGGCATACGGCACCGTCTTGTTGGCACCAATTACATTGACGTTCTATTAAGGGTAGTTCGTCCATGAATTTATTAATATGAGTTTGTAAAAACTGTGAATAACGTTGGACATTCATAGATTCGCGAAAAAGAGGTCCTATTAATTTGTTATTATAAATGCCACATCAAACGTTCGTTTTAAACGAGTATGAGACAGTTCCATTTGACGAAAATGTCCCCTCATCGGAAAAAATTATATGCCTCAAAAAGAAGGACCCTCCTTTAACTCGCCTTGGATAAGAGAGCAAAAATCAAAGCGCATATCATAATCCCTTTCTTTTAATATGTGTACGATTTTTGGATTGTACTTCGGACACTTTTTGCAACTTTCTTAATCACAAACTAAAAACCAAGAGAACTAAAATTCTGCAAATTTCGGCTAAGATGCCCCTAACATCTAGTTACATTTTGACAATGTCAAATGTTTCTAATTTTTTTCCAGCTATTAAATTTTTTTTTTATTAAAAACTGTCCGAAGTCACCCCATCGAGTGGGGTGACTACGTAAAACCGATGTTTAACGGTTGCAGGGGTTACTTCGGACAAACATTTTCTTTTTTTAATCGTCTACAGTAGTAGGAAAATTATTTGTTATAAGAGAAACACCATTTCATCATAAAAAAGATTTATTTATTTTAAAAATCAAACATAATAATTCTTATATAAGAAAACTAAACAGGTTATTCCAGAAAAGTAAATTTTTATGTCACAAATACAACTGTAATCCACTCTATAACAACATCAGGTAAATTGGAAAACTTATAACAACCTCTTCGAAAATGTGAAGGAAAAACCGTTTGAACAATTTCAAATTTTCCAATAATGCTCTCATCAGACACGTTTGGAAAAGAAAAGAAAACATCAGCCCCAAATTTTTTTTGTCGAAGAAACTTTACCAGGTAATTTTCACCTTCTACGTTTAAAATTTGTGCTACAAAGAATTTGCTTTTTAAAGAATTTTCTATGGGAAGTTTAACGAGGGTAAAATCATTTATCTTAATATCTTCATTTGAAGAATGGTCTCTTGGTTTCTCGGAAGTCATTTCTTCTTCCGAATCAGATGCGTCAGCTGGTAAAAAATGTTCATCAAATAAATCGAAATCAGATGGATTGTTCTGGAACTTTCTAGGCTTTTGGACTCCAGACGTGGAAGGAATATTTTCTGGTGGTTCGTTTTCGAATTCAACATTCATATCTGCAAGGATGACTGGCCTTCCTGGTGGAACATTGACTCGTTTGCGCCTGTTTGTTCTTGTTTGCAATTCAGGGTTTCTATTTTCTTTAAGAAATGCCAGTAGCGATTTGTCTATTTCACCGCCTGGGGGATTATCTTCAGTCATAAGTCTTTGAGGCAGACGTTTCAGAACTTCCTGTGGATTGTTGGGCCAAATACCCTATGCGCGAAATCCGGACAACACGTTTTTCTTTGAATTCGCTTCAATTGCTTCTAAAGATTTCTTGAGAAGTTTTGGAAAATCTTTCTTCTGAAATGGACCTTTTCTTTTGGACTTCCACTCAGTCAGACGCAAAAAAGCAACATCCAGCGGCTGGCAAAGGTTGGTGGCATTTGGTGGAAGTTTGATGAATTTTATATTCTGACGTGCACATTCCTCAATAACTTCTACTGTTAAGTGACTGAACAAGTTATCACCAATTAAAATTTTCGGCCCATCCTTTTTTCTGAAATAAGGTTAAGCTATCTGGCGAAACCATTCCAAAAACGTTGTTGAATCGAACCATCCCGAGCTGCTCACACTGTAACCACATCCATTCGGTCCATCTTCTTCCCATTCTTGATACCGATGCTTAGCCTTATACACCACGAAGGGTGGAAGAAGGTCGCCACTTGCTGAAGCCGACATCATTACACTTACGCTAGATTTAGACGAATCCATTATTCGATCGCAATGTTTCGATCCTCTTTTACAAATCACCTTGACTTTACCCGGGTCATCACTAAAATTAGTTTCGTCATAGTTAATTATTAGCGATGAGTCAACATTTTCCAGGGATGGTCGGAGCTCACGAAAATATTCCATTAAAGTGCCTTCACTTACTTGTGCCCTACATCTCTTTATATTTTGACAAAATCTTGTCGTAAGATTATGGTGTCGGGATAAAAATGAATTTACCCAATCGTGTCCCGGAAGGTTATCTCGGAATTTTTTTATATTCACCCCTCTCCTGTGTAGATATTGTTTGACTATCATTCGGACATCGTACGGAGAAAGAGGAAATCCCCATTCTGCCGCCAGGTTAATGGCCACAACCAGCCTTCCTTCTTCTTCTGACGATAGTATTGTCTGGCCGCCGACTTTTTTGACATTAACATTCTTAATTCTGTCGCTAATAGTCGATTTAGGTACACCATAATATTCAGCAAATTGCCGTTTGGTTTTCCTGTGGGTTTTCACATCACGGATGGCATTTTCTAGTTTTTCTGGTTTATAATTTTCGTTGCTTCTACCACCTACCACTTTCTTATAAATTCGGCCCATGTCCGAAGTCGCCCCCTAAAAACGTATAATTTTGTTATCACCCCTGTATATGAAATGTGTGTAAAGATAAACAAACGAACTCCTAGCTAAAATATTCTCAAAACATCACCCTTCCTACTAGTATAAACAAAAATTGTACTAAAATATGCAAATGAACAGGACACAACTTACTTTTCAGTATCTTTTGAATTAAGAAATTCTTACCAAAACAAAAATTACGTGAAACGGAAAACTGATCACGACGTGCGACCGCAACACACCATCCCCTAACGGCAACTAAGTTGTAAACATTTGGGTAACATACTAACACAGCCTAATAAACACGTATGCTGTGATACTAATATGAACTATCTTTTACACTGTTGCCGCTGTGAATGCATATTCAAAAAATCTACCTGTTGTCCGAAGCGACCCCAAATGGCCGAAGTCACCCCGTTTGACGGTACTTATTTAGCTTTAAAATTCTTGCCACTGTATTTTTACTTACATTTTGTTGTAACAACGACTTTCTTTTGCGCAATGACAATTTTGGATTTGCTATAACTGCGTATTCTCATTAGCAACCAGTATTCGACATTTTCCATTAAACTTATTTATAATACTTCCAGGATTTTTTTATCTGATTCTTTACTTTTTAAGATCTTTGACAGTTTATTGACATACTCATAGAACTTCTCAAAAGGTTGATTTACAACAATCCAGCGAACATACAGTCGATCATATTGATAGTAATGAAAATGAACAAGATGCTAATGTCAATAATACACAACGGGTTACTTTTGGATTCTTTCCTTATATTAAAGATCTATCAGAAAACATCATTAAAGAATTCAAGAGGACCAATGTAAAAATTGCTCAAAGAACAGCCAAACCTCTGCAGTCTCTTTTTACTAAGTTAAAACAACCAGAGAATTCCCTAATGAAAACTAACGTAATATATAGTATCCCTTGTAAAAATTGTAACAAAAAGTATGTAGGAATGACATCTCAAAACTTGAAATCACGTTGTGCTCAACATAAAAGCGATGCAAGGTTAAAAAAGCGAAAATGTGCATTATTAGAACATCTTATAGATGAGTTCCACCATGTGGATTTTGATAAAGTAGAGATTCTTGATGTGGAAGGAAACTACAACAAAAGTGAGTTTTTAGAAATTTATCATATTAATAACATAGAGAAACCAATGAATAGAAAGTCTGACATTGAGTCACTTAATAAGATTTGCACATATTTGTTACACTTTAGAATGTCCATTCCAGAAACGATCAGATTGATTCCCGAATTAGTGTTTTGAGTTGATGTTTGACTAAGGTGACAGGTCACTCGAATGTTAACAATACAAACATTATTTAGTATTTCTTTTTAAACAATTTTACATTCTAGCTAACACAGCTCAGTTGCGAATGCAGATGATTTCCAAACAGTCGGGCCTCAACGTGATAGGTTAGGTCCTATCCATGTTTTACAAATTACAGCTCTCACATTAATTTTCTCGTAACCAACATTATTACTGTTATTGTTAATATTATATAATTATTATTCCTTTTCATGGAACTGAACATCAGACGAAACTGGAGATGGTCAGTATTTGTGGGTGGGTTTTGTCTGGCATTTTTTGTCTAACAACAGTAAATGACAGTTTGGCAATACTGAATGTGAGGGGTTTGAGTACTCGCTGACTGTTGGCTTATTCTGTCATCCCAATTTTTTACATTTTGCAAGAGACAGGTGGCAGCTGTTAACAATAGTACAGATAAATTAAATAGTGCAATTCTTAAATTTTATCTCGATCGTGGGTGTGGACATTGTTCAATTGCTGCTTTTCTTTAAAATTGCCACCAAGCACCAAAAAAACAGAACAAAATACTTTAAAAGTTTGGATTTTTATTCAACAATTTTTCTTTAACAGCTCCCCATAAACACTACCTACCGACTTTCAGTCGGTTTCACGTTGAATTAGACATTCAATAAAATCATTTCATTTCTTGAATACGTCTTTCGATCTTAAAAAACAGGAAAAAATTCTGACTCTCATTATTATATGTAGGTGAGAAACTAGATTTAGTCCACATTTTTGTCTTTAGAGGATGAAACTTTTCCTAGAATTTGTGAAATGAGAGTTTAATTTGAAATCAACAATACAAGTATATTTTCATTATTAGGTAACCGGTTTTTTCTTTTTGGTTTAATATACCCTTTGAAAATGCAGACAATGTTCTTCGAAAGCTTAGGTAACGAACGAATTAATTCACTTTATTTCTAGCCCGTAAAGTTTTTTTGGCTGCTATCCCACATATTAATTTGGAAAATAATACTACACACTGTATATAATCTAAAAGCCATAGCCACATAACTAATAACAATAGTAGTCTCCTCCGCACTACTAGGTTTTGTCTTGAGAGACGGGTTCATGAAGGTTGGATCTGGTGTAATTTTGTGGGAATGGAGTCCCAATTTTGTTGCTATGAAGTTTCGAATGTATGCCTGATGACATAATAATGGCAAACAAAGAGCTAGTCTGGGAAAAGAAAGTCGCAACACGAAGAGACGACAGAACACTATAGAAAAGAGAAAAATAAATAAGAAAACTTAATTGAGGATACTAAACTAGTAAAAGAAATAAACTTCAGATGACTCCCCGAAAATAGAACAACAAGATTCATACGGGAAGAGCCCCTAACTCGACTTCGGTGGTGAAATAATAAAGCAAAATATGTTGAAACTAAGGGCAGAGGATTCGCTGACAGTCACTAAATATTCAAATACATGAAGGTATGTTGTGAAGTCAGGAGAGACCTACCCATACTTACAAAGCCGTGAAGATAGATAGGTACAACGTCTATAGAGCTCATTTGATAGAATCCCAAATCTAAATAAACGGTTTCAAAGATTATAACTAACTGAATAATATTCTATCATAAAAGTGTCACTTGTATACACTTCGGGGGATGTATCGTGCTAACAAACCGAAATTTGTCCAAAAATAACCAAAAATGTAATATATCTGGATTTATAGGACCCCCTGTACTCGCTCTAGTCAGCTGAAAATCAATAGGGTACATCTGTGAGACACCTTCAACAATATTCAATCATAAAATTGGTCACCTGTATACACTCTGGAGGCTGTATCTTGCTAACAAACTGAAAATTCTCCAAAAATGACAAAAATTTGGTACTTCAAGTACCGTAGAACCCGTTGTACTGGCTTTAGTGAGCTGAATATCAATAGTATTCATCTTTGAGACGCTCTGAATAATATCCAATCATAAAATTGGCCACTTGTATATACTTCGGAGGCAGTATCGTGCTAACAAACTTAAATTTCTCCAAAAATGACAAAAAGATCCTACTTAAAGTACTATAGTACCTGTTGTACTGGCTCTGGTGAGATGAAAATCAATAAGGTTCATCTATGATGTGTCCTGAATAATATCCAATCATAAAATTGGTGACTTGTTGAAATACGGAGGCTGTATCGTGCGAACAAACTGAAATTTCTCAAAAAATGACTAAAATGTCGTACATCTAGTATCATAGCACCCGTTGTGCTGGCTCTAGTGAGCTTAAAATTAATAGGATTCATCTGTGATATGTCCTTAACAATATTCAATCATAAAATTGGTGACTTGTTGCACTCCGGAGGCTGTATCGTGCTAACAAGACATGTAACGAAAAGTGGCCGACGACAACGACGACGACGACGACATACACACTGGATTTTGTTTCTAAAAACCGTTTTTTTTTGTTTGTTGTTGATGGACAATGTAAAAATAACTTTTTTTGGGTAAAGCAATACTTTTCTCGTATATTAGATAGGTTGGGCGGAAAAGTAATATATAATAATATACAAGGTGTTTTATTAAATATACCAAAGTTTCAGTCAATTAATCTAAAATCTTTGGATCGAAAACCATTCATATTATACGTTTGTAACCTTTGTAGCGTTTTTTTTTCTCTCCCAAATATATCCGTTTACTAAAATTGTTCGGTACTATTTACATAAAACAGGAAACGATTCACGTTTAGTCGTACCGAAGGCGCCTTATTTATTTTTCATATTTACTTCCTGCAAAGCTTAATTCGAAATGTTTTTCCTCCGATCATTGTCATTTCAACGGTCCGCGTGTTCGGGTTCTTTAGATAAATTTCGATGAAGTGTGAATAATGTGCGATGTGTCTATTTGATTTATATAAATCTGAGGATGATTCAGGTAAACTGAAACGTTTCAAATTTTTATTTTGCTACTGAATATTTTATTTCGAAGGAAAACGACTAGGTTATATTTGGTTATATTGCGTATTTCGTTCCATAAAAGCGTGCGAGGTCCTGTGATTTAACATTAAGGCGAATCCAATGAGTACTGAAGTTTTAACTAATGTCTGTAAACATTAATTTGTTAATTGTGTAACTGCCAAATTATTTTTTAAACGGCGTATTAGACTCTTGGTTCATGTTTCTATCCTTAACTTCTCTTACATATTATCTATATAAGCTTCTTTTGATCATATCATTAATTTTTTTAAGTTGTCTTTGTAAAGCTCCTCCCTCAACGATTAGTCTGGTTCATAAGTGCCATTTCGTTATAAACCTATGCTAGATCACCGCAAATTTTTATTTTGGTTTCATTCGATTCGAAATTGCATAAAGACATAAGTTCCTAAAAAAAGTAAGAAAGTGAAAATCAAACAGTGTATAAAAGATAAAAAATAAAAATGTTAAGACAAGATAAAGAAATTATAGAGCAATGGAGAGAATACTTTGAGGAATTATTTAACGTAGAGAAAGAAGAACAGCTTGAACTCCAAGACGAAAGACATCAGGAACTGGAAAATGTAATGTCATAAAAATTCTAGTATATATTGATAAAAAATTTATTATGATATTTATATAGAAACGTGTACTCTGACCTCAGGTTGTGCGTACGCTTTTCTGGTGTTTTAACTATTTTAAGGGACAGTTAGCAGGGAAGTTTCCGAGTGCCAAGAATTCTCTTTATTCTGTGCTTTGAGACTGGCTTCTGTTAAGTTTATAATCAAATATTATTAATTTCTACATCGCATTATGCTTAAGACATATATCCATGTTTTCATCGATGTTTTGGTCCAGATAGAATTTTCTTCATGAACAAATTTAGCCCATTGTTTTTTATCTCTTGCCATTGTTTTTGCCTCTGTCCATGTTTATCCTTTTTCTTTCATTATGCCTACCATAACACCATCACTTTTTCGTTCTTATTTGTATTTTAGATTGCCATACTTTTTTAACTGGTCTTGTATCGTTCATTCTTTGTAAATGTCCCCACCAGCTTAATTGTCTCTTTCCAATAAATTTAAGTGTTGATTCTATTTCAAGGTCTTCTCTTATATCCGTATTTCTTAGTTTGTCTTTCTTTCTGACTTCTTTAACTCGCATAAGATACTGCTTGTATTCGGCTCTTTTGTCTCTTTGTTAATACCCAAGATTCACGAATGTTAAAATTGTTTTAAATACATTTAACTTCGAACTTTGAAATTTCTTTTTGATTTATGAATGTCGCGTTCATCGTATGATAAAGTTTCATCTTTTTTTGTACTCTATTGGTAATTTCGACTTCCTGTGTTCCGTTTTCTTCTATTTCTACTCTCAAGTATTTATATCTTCTAACTTGCTCCATTTTTATTCCATCTAATTGTATATTTAGATGTTTTTGTTTCGGTCCTATAAACATCACTTTGGTTTTACTTTGATTCACTGTCATTCCAAATTCTTCCGATACCGTGCTCCATATTTCCATATTCTTTTGTAAATCCTTCTATTTCCCTGCCATAATTATTAAATCAACTGCAAACGCTGCTTCTGATATATCCACTCTTCCTAAATGTCTGTATCCAACGTGTAGTTCTGCCATTTTGGTTGACGATGTTTTAATTATTTCATCAATGAAAATTGTAAATAATAATGGACTTAGTCCCCCTCCTTGCCTTAATCCTTCTTGTGTTGAAAATGGTTCTGATATTTTATTCCTGTATATTATACAATTTCTATTATTTTTGCAAATGTTTTTGATTATGTCTATTATTTTGTAGTTTACTATCCTTCCTTCTAGTACTTTCCTAAACTTCTTCCTTGGTACTTTATCAAAAGCTTTTTCCATGTCTATACATCCCATATATACCTCTTTTTCTTGTTGTGAGAACTTATCAATTATCTGTTTCACTCTGAATTTGTGGTCTTGGATGCTTCGCCTTCTTCTAAATCCACTTTGCAATTCTTCGAGAGTATTTTCTATCCTTGGTCTTATTTTACTGTCTATAATCTTCTCGTAGACTTTCGTAGCTGTACTAAGTAGATTTATTCCTCTATAATTATTGCAGTCTTGTCTATCCCCCTTTTTATATATTGGAACAATTAAGGCTGCCTTCCAATCTTCTGGAATCTGTTCTTCCCTCCACGCCGTGTTGTATATTTTCAATAATATTTTTGTTCCTGTTTCCTCTAAATTCTTGAACATTTCTGCTGTTAATTTATCAATTCCTGGAGATTTTTCCATTATTCAATTCTATTATTTCCTGTAATTCTTTTAGAGTTACAATGTCTTTATTTTCTATTATTGCATCCTTTTTTGTTAATGGCCTGAATTCTGTTGTCAGCTCCTAATAATTCCTCAAAATACTCTTTCCATCTATCAATTACTTCGTTTCCGTTTCTTAGTATATCTCCTTTTTTATTTTTTATCCATGTCATTTCTTGTGTTTTTTCCTTTCTTAATGACTTCAATGTTTTGTAAAACAGTTTTTGATTTGATTTACTATTGCTTTCCATTTTTTCGCCAAATTCTTTCCACTGATCTCTTTTAGCTACTGCTACCATCTCTTTTACCTTTTTCCTTTTCTCTTTGTACACTTCATAGTTTTCCGTTGTTTTGTTATTTATATATATTTTCCACGCTTCTTTTTTTAATTTTACTTTTATTTTAATTTCGTCCGTCCACCAAGCTGTTTGTTTTTTCTTATTAGTTTTCTTGCTACAGCCACATATTTCTTTAGAGGTTTCCAATACGGTTTTTTCGAAATAATCCCACATTTCTTCTAAATTACCATTTCCCATTATATCACAACTATTTAAAAACTTTCCTGATAATGCTATTTTATATTTCTCTGCCATATCTTTGTTTTAGAGTTTGTATGATCTGACCGATTCATGTTTTATTCTTTTTTCTATTATTATTTGTAATTTCTACTTGTTCTCTTATTTTTGTTACAAGTAAATAGTGGTCACTTCCTATTTCTGGCCCTCTCCTTACTTTGGTATCCAATACTTCCTTTCTATTTATCTTTTCCACTAATATATAATCTATTATTGACCTTTCATTTCTGCTTTCCATCACACGTGTATATTTTTGTATGTCTTTATGTTGGAAAAATGTTTTGGTTACAATAAAATTGTGTAATATGCAAAAATCCAACAGCCGTTCTCCATTATTATTCCTAAATGCTTCACCATGTTTTCCTATTACTGTTCTGTAAATGTCATCTTTTGATCCCTCTCTGCTATTCAAATCTCCAAGTATAATTATTTTTCTTTTTGCATTTTCTGTAGCCATAGTTAGATCTTCCCAAAACCTATCTTTATTTCCTACTGTATCGTCTTCATTTGGTCCATATACAATTATTATAGTATTTGTGTTCATATTTTTATTTTTCATTTCCATCACCAGTAATCTTTCCGACCATCCCGTCCATCCAGTAATTTGTTCTTCTAAGTTTCTATGTATTATGCATGCAGCTCCTGCTGCCAGTCTTTTCTCATTTTCAATACCACTATATATGCGTTTATGACCATTATCCATATTCACTATCCCCTGTCCTTTTTTTGTCTCTCTTATAGCTAGTATTCTTAAGTTTGTATTTTCAAAATCTTCTTCTAATTCTTTTTCTTTTCCTAAAATACTTCTAACATTCTATGTTCCAATTCTAAACATTTCCTTTGCTAATTTTACTTTATTCTTATCAAATTCCGCTGCCGTGTCTTTTTCCATGAATATCTGTTTCTTTATTTAGTTTTTTGAATATATTTTCATTATATTTGTTTCTTTATCCCCTCTCCATTCTTGCCCATTTACTGTTACCTTATTGTATCCCATTTTTACGTCTTTTCCCTTTTGGTTTTCTAATTTTGCAAACATCCATATCTCTTTTTGTTTTTCTTTTTCCTTCTTGGTCATATCATTATTTATAAAAACTCTTTCTTCTTTCCTCTCCTTTAATTTAGCTTTATTTGTCATAATTTTTTCTTTATCATCTTCTTTTTGACATTCCACTATACACATTTTCTCCCCTATCTTGTTAAGTGCTTTAGGCTCGATAGTTATTTTTAGTTGTTGACACAAAAAGTTTTTGAAATTTTCTACCAATTTCGACGGCTCAATAGTATCAAGTTTCAATCCATTTATCATCACATTATTCTTTCTTCTTCCTTTATCTATAATTTCCATTGGTTTTTTAATCTCTTCCATTTCTGTTTTCATTTCTGCATTTACTTTTTCAATTGCTTGGTTTTCTTTCCTCAATACTTCGTTTTCAACTTTAATATTTCCTCGTTAAACAGAGTCTGTTGATCTTTAGTTTCTTTGATCTCGTTTTTAATTAGTTGTTATTCCCATTTCATAACCTTTTGATCTGCAGACATTTCCTTCATTAACGCTATGATTTGATCTAATTTTTCATCTTTTGTACTTTTAGGTGGGGTTCTGCTAGTCCTCTTGCTAACTTCAAATAAACCATCCATTTTTCATTTCTATGAATCTTCTGTAGAGTAATCATCACTATCCAATTTGTTTATATTTTGTATTCAACTACTATGTGATTATATTATTTTCATGGTAGCGTAAGATACCCAGATCTACTCTTCGGAGATACTTAATCTATCCAACCACTTATTATATATATCTGGTGGTGCACAATAAGCCAATCAATGGCTGAGCGGCAACAATTAGGGCACCTGAACCCTAACCCCCTCGTGACTAAAAAAAAATAAAATACAATAGTTCTTTATTTTGTACTTTATTTTTTTAAATTTGACAACGTCGCAAATTATATCGTTTTGGACTCGCCTTAAATTAATTGCTTTTTATTTTAGTAACCTAACACTAACGTATTTATTTAATTGTTTTTACAAAATCTAACGTTTTTCTTTGTTTTTTTTGTAGTTAATTAATTTTCGCTGCACTTTCCGAAATATCCAAATAAATGCAGGTGAACTTTATAAACATCTTATTATTTCCACGCACCGTTGCCGTTTTCTTGATTCAATATAAAGTTATATAATTAAGCCAAAAAGATAAGGTTCATCTCACAATAACATTTACAGCCATAGTAGCGAAATAAAAAACACTAGACGATATTTTATCCCAAAAAAATACTACTTAATGTCTATCCTACATACATATTAATAATTTGAAACGTAGTAGGAAAATGAGCCAATGTTCTCATTCCATTTTTCTAAAAGTAAGAAGCTATCAAACTTGTTCAGGTCAGAGGACCCAGTCCAAGAAAGTTGGTTCTGTCCTTGAATTATGAAACTCCAGAGCAAAGCAGGATTAATGTTGCCAATTAATCATTGACGATAAATGTTTGAGAGTTAGTCTTTGACGATGTCTGTGATGAATCTGTGTGTATATTCCAACTCAATGTAGTACACAAATAACTTCAAGCCAAGGTGTAGGTATTAACACTCTTAACGAAAAAGAGAAAAATGAATCTACATGAAAGATCTGCGAATTAGGATAAGCCAACTACACTATTGGCGCACCTAAGCCGAATTATCTATTAAATTTGGAAAAATGTTAATACAATGAGTTTATTTTATGATAGCATACGTGTTGTTTAATAAAAAAAATCGGATACACGAAAAAAAGGTAAAATTGCTCCAGTTTCACTTCGCGATATTGCCCCATATGTCGGGAAATATCGCGCATCATGTGGGGTTATGTCGCGCAGTGTGATAAAGAACATATGGAAAGAAATTTTAAAACAAAAGCAAAAAATAAGAAAAATAAATCTTGTTACCAAAGTTGTACATCGGATATTCTCTTATCTAAACTCAAAACTAAAATAAACGAGACGTTTCGATTCTTCTTTTTTTTATCGGCGCCTAGCCTAAGTCGACAATCATCGCATGTGTATCCTGCTGCAGACTCCCAACCAGAACATTCGGAATGAACTCATACTGCACATTTTACGCATCGGAACCAAAGCTCACTATTCTTTCCGAATTCACCACATATGACACATATTTCGTTGGCTACAGGAGACTTTTCTTGAGTAGCAAATTGTAGTCTGAGTTGTTGTCATCAGAAAGATCTTCTTTGAAGGATGAATCAGAATTATCATCTGACGTGTCTTCTTTATCGGATTTCACTTTCTTTTTGAATATTTTCTGTACTTTTACACCTGCACTCACTTTTCGCTTGAGGTTTTTGTTTTGTTTTTCATTTTTCCGGTTTCGCTTAGCTCCTTTTTCCAGAATAGTAGCCTTCATTGGTGTGGAATTCCAAATTTAGGATTGTTGCTTTGTTGATGTTTTTCTTTTGGTCACTGCCTTGACTACTTTCTTGGGAATCGGGACAAGATCCAATATTTTCACAACTGAATGTGATGGTAAATTTGCTTTTGATGTCGATGGTGTGTATTCTTCAACAGTTAAAGACGTTGGTGTAGGTGGCTCCTGAGCATCTGCAGAGGTTGACGGTTTTGCTTTCAAAGCATCTACAGATATCAAGGAACTGTGTGGAGGGGCTGGATTAAAGCTTCTCTCACGCTCTTCTGGGTCCAAGTCAAGTTCTCGAAATTCCTCAGCTGCTGCAAAATCCTCTTCAGTAAACTTTTCAAGGTTAAAAGGAAATATCCCAGCAGCTTTGAATCCTGAGACTCCCTTTTCTATAGCTGCAACCTTCATGTATGTTTGATTGAATAAACGAGCCACGTCATAAGCAATGATCCTTTCGTATGCAGTCGAAATCATATGAGAGTCATACACAGCAAACAGAGATTTATTTTCCAGACTTTTTCTGGACAGTGGTTATACCAGATTCGTCGACATTAAAGATTCGACTGCTCTAAAATTTGAACTTGGTCAATAGTTTTTCAAGGTTTTTGAAAAAAATTCCTACGGCTTCAGAATTAAATGAGGATATACGATTGAGACTTGTGCCTTCTGGTTATCGAAGTATCAGCTCGGGATTTCTCTTTATAAAGCACGACAGTCAATCTTTTCCTCCTAGCCCAGATGCCTTGTTGAACTTATGAGGTAGGTGATTAGCTTCTGCGAAGTTAAAAGCTATTCTTCTTAGCTTTAGCTCCCGTGGAGTTACGCCATAGAATAAATTTGCCAACTTCAGGACGTGATTTCCTAACTCTTTTTCTTGTGGTTTTGTAAAAAGAGGTTTCCTCCACAAGCGGTCAACTTCTGATCCAGGTTTTAGATGGTGGCGCAGTGTTGATTCGGAAATGCCGAAATTTCTTGCAGCTTCGCGTATTTTAGCACCTGAGCGTATAGCAGCCAAAGCATTATTGCGCTGTTCAATGGTCCAGCTCTGTCGTCGGGTCTTTCTTTGATAGTTTCTGACCATCTGAAATTAGGAAACATGTTGAAGTCAATAATATGGGGCAATATGGCGCAGTGTGGGGTAATATCGCGTATTGCGCAATATTACCCCATATCAACCTTGGTTTGTTTTCCTAGCCAAAATTCCGTTGTTAACGCATGAAAACAGAAAACAAACATAGGGATAGGTCCTCGAAATAAGCTAGAAAATATTTGTATATAGGAAAGATCGATGACTGTATAAAGTACATTTACCTCGCTTATTTCTTAACCACTGAAAATTATAAGGAAAACACTTGTTCGAACACTTCGATTTACTGCGGTCAACTGAATGCTCCTAGCAAGCCGACACCAGTTAAACATAGTGGCTAACGATAAGGAACAACGTACGTGTTGCCAGATTTCACTTCTCGCTCTTCGACTCTTTTATTTTGTGGTGCGCAATATTGCCTCACTGCGCGATATTACCCCCCCCCCTTTCCCCTACAATGAAAATAAACACTGAGCGCTACTATTCGATTTTACAAATACATCTATCGGTAGTATACCAATCAATACATGACACCATAGGTAGTAGGTATTTATTTATTTGAATATTCAAAAAGAAACAGTAAAATTATTAATAAACGTGTTACACATGCTACAAAAACGAAGAAAATTAACAACTGATACAATTAGAAGAAGTTAAACAAGCAGTACAAAAGTTAAAAAGAGGTAAAGCAGCGGGTTACAACAGTATGACCTCAAAAATGTTACAAAGTATAGGAGAAAGAAATGCTAACTAAATTATTACAGAAAATATGGAGTGAAGAGAAAATTCCGACAGATTGGTATCATATTACCACTTTTTATAAAAGGTGACAAAACTGTGATAATTATAGAGGTAAAACATTATTGAGAGTGATACTGAAAGTTTATGAAATTATTTTAGAGATCCGACTTGAAAAATAATTGAAACCCAGTTGGAAGAATCACAATACGGCTTTAGGAAAGGAAAAAATACGCAGGACCATGTATTTACGTTGAAGCAGCTCATAGAGAAAAAACTGACTAGATGATATGATTCACTCAAGGTTAAAGAGTCAAAATTTTTGAATCTGAATCGTGTTAAAGTATGTTTCATATTTGTTCAATTACATTTTTCCCAATCGCAATATATTTTTTAAATAATTAGAATATTTAAAAGTGGCGATCTGAACGATAATGTCGCAAACGTCATCATTTTGTAACTGTATATCGAGAAAATGGGAAGATTTTATTGGGAAATATGAATTTGTGTCAATAGGTGTAGCTGTATGACCTCATATTAGAATTACGAGGGAATTCCAAAAAGGCGTCATTAGATTACTCACTAAATAAACTAGGTTATTACGTATATTTTTTGTTACCGTTATTTCCGGTTGTTTGTCGGACTCATATTTAGTTCAGGATCCGGGAAAAATACAGGGTGATCCTTTTTTTAAGAAACGAAGGAAGAAAATTATATTACACTTATTTGGCCAAACACGGTCAAAACCTCAACGATCTTAACGAAACGGCATTAATTGTGGATTTTTATCTAGAAATTAGTCATATCTCCTCTGTAATTATGTCTTTCACTCCGCCTATAATCTGTGGCATATTGCTTTTTAAATAATCCCATAACAAGTAGGATTCTTTACCGTTATAAACCTGAATTTATAGATTCGTTGAAAGAAGGAGATTACGAACAGAGATTTGAATTCTGCGTTTGTGTACAAGGAGAAGCAGAAGAATATAGAGAGTTTGCAAAGATGTATTGTTTTCTGATAAGGCAAATTTCACTTCAAATGGAGTAGATCATTCCACGAAGAAGACAACAACTATTTTACTGGTTAATACAACTCCTAACGAGAAAACGGTTTTCTTGAAAAGTCCCAAGAATGTTGAAACCGGTCAGCGTACTATACCCCTCTTCTTAAAATTGCAACACAGATGTCTGTATCGACGTCACGTTCTTCGAAGGGGATGTAATTCAATAGTCTGTAAGGTATTATCTAGGATAGTAGTTGTTGTCTTTTTCGAGGAATGGTCAAACTGTTATTTCGAAATTAATAATATTTCGAATCAATTGTAGATGTATAGTAGATAACCGCAACCTATATATTACAGGTACACTTCGTATTTTATGAAATTTTATTTTATTTCATATGACTTCTACGTTCGAATAACTCTCTGAGCTGATGGTTCGCTATTGGAAGCCACCAATCTTTTTCATTATGGTCTTACATATTTCAGAGTACTCGATTCTTTGTAGGTTCGTTGATTTATTAATTTCTCTTCGATTTCCTAGTAGCGCTTTGGTTTCTGGAGATAATTTACTCCGTTTATTATTCTGTCTTGGTCCTCCTATTTCTTTGGCGCAGTAGGACGGTCTTCATTAGTTTAGTACTGTTTTCTTGTCCTTGCAGCTAATCCTCTAGACGACTTTGATATTGTTCGCAGTTTTCTTTGATTTATTGGTGTCAACCGCAAATTTCATTGGCTTTCTAACTAATTTCAATCTTTTTAGCTAAGCGTCAAGGACTATTCTTGCTCTAAGGAGTCGGTGGTCACTACCTGTCTTCAATTTATTAAGGACGCTATGTATCTGATTCTGTGTATATTCTTGCAATATATATATATATATATATATAGAGTGGAAAGTCTAACTGGAACAAATTCTGTAACTGGAGAAATAAAGGTTTATCGCAAAATTCCTGAAACGTCAATTTTTATTCTCAATGGGGTATATTACAAAGATATTTGTTTATCCTTTTAATTGTCTGAGGGGTTGCAGACAACCCCAACTTTTTTTTTAAATGAAAGGGTAGATTGATTCATTTTTTATTTGAAAGTTTTTTCCATTGTAAATTCAATTCCACTTTTTTTTGTTACTTTTTATAAGCAATGTGTCGGAAAAAATGGGATAAGGAAATATTTACTAAAATTACTTTAATGCAATAAATGTCAAAGTGTTCTCCACCTTGTTGCTGACAATATCCTAATCGATTATAAATAGCATTCCGAACATTTTGTAACACTTCCGGCGTTACTTGCCTAATTTCGTCCCTGATTCTTTGTTGAAGCTCGGCGATGTCGTTAGGTTTAGTGGCATAAACTTTGCTCTTTAGATATCCCCATAAAAAAGATCTAATGGAGTAAGATCGGGTGATCTTGCTGGCCACTCAATTGGGCCCCTTCTTCCAATCCACCTATTTGGAAACACTTCGTTGAGATAGGTCCGTACATTTTCAGCAAAATGTGGTGGTGCCCCATCTTGTTGAAGCCACATCCGTTGGTCAAATAAGTTGGGATCCAAATTATTGGGGAATAAATTTACTAAAGTAGGAATCAGTTCTTCTTGGAGCATATTAAGGTATGTTTCTCCGGCTACGTTTCCATTGAAAAAAAAAGACCTACTATGCGATCCCCAATCATTCCAACCCAGTCCTTTGGGTATGGGATTCACGCATCCAACGGGGATTTTCGTCAGCCCAATAACGACAGTTCTGTCGATTGACGTGCCCATGTAATGTGAACGTAGCCTCATCAGAAAACAGTACCCATTCCAAAGCAATTTGTCCACCATCGATACGTAGAAGCCATAATTCGTTCGCAAAATTCGAGTCTATGATCAGGATCATCTTCGTTAAGCTCCTGCAGGTTTTGCATCTTATATGGGTGCCTTTTGGCTTCTTTAAGAATTTTTAAACCGCTTGTGTGACTGACAACATGAACGCGAGCTATTTGCCTAGCTGGAGTAACAGGATTTTCTTCAACTTCCAACAATATGTTCAACTGAACTTCTTCGTCAACTTTTAAAACCTTTTGTCGAGGAGCCTCCCTTACGCGGCCCAACTTACGATATTGAGTTTCAATTTTGCTAATCGTACTTCGATTAATTGAAGGTAATTCAGGATGAACTTCAGTAAACAATCGAGCGACTTCAGCCTGTGTTCGACTTCTGTCCCCATATTCGATCATCATTGAAATTTCGATACGATGCGTCTCGGTTAAATGGGGCATTTTCTTATTTCTCGTTTGTTATTCACACGTTGAAATACAAACAAGTACTAACAAATCAATCACATTCAGTTCAAATTGACCAAAAAACTATCGAGCAGGTTTTTTATTGAGCTTATCAAGTAAGAAAAAATGTACCTATACATTAAAGTAATTTGAGTAATTATTTCCTTATTTCATTTTTTTCCGACACATTGCTTATAAAAAGTAACAAAAAAAAGTGGAATTCTATTAACAATTGAAAAAGCTTTAAAATAAAAAATTAATCAACCTACTCTTCCATTTTAAAAAAAAGTTGGGGTTGTCTGCAACCCCACCAGATAATTAAAAAGATAAACAAATCTCTCAGTAATAAGCCCCATTGAAAATTAAAATTGACGTGTTTCAGTAATTTTCCGATAAACCTTTATTTATCAAGTTACAGAATTTGTTTCCAGCTAGACTATCCACTCTATATATATATATATATATATATATATATATATATATATATATATATATATATATATATATATATATAACCTCATCACATTATCAGTGAAGCTTAGTTGACCAGTTGACCACGGGTTTGATGATCGTTTGATATGTCCAGTAGATCATTTTTGCTCTAAGATACCATATCTTACCAAAGAATCTGCGGAATGTCTAGCTAGTCGCTATTGCTCTGGATAGGATGTGGTTAATTTGGCTGTTACATATTAGTTTTTGGTCCAATATGCAGTAGTAAGTTCGCAAAATTGCCGGTGGTGGGACGACGAAAACCCAAATTTTAAAGTACAATGTAAGAACCAATATTTCTTTAAAACCAACGACTGGTATGGCATTTTCAATAATAAATTAATTGTTCATGGTAAAAAATTCGTTCTCCGTGACAGTATGAGCAATAAAATGTTAGTGTTTTTAAATGAAACAATTGTTAATTTTTTAGAATTTTCAATAACTTGTATTATATTGTGGAATTAACTAGAGACCTTGAGTTTCATTTAAAAACAATAATATGAGCATATTCCACGAAGTAAGGGTCGAGACAGTCAATTTCAATAAAATTTTCTTACATTTTTTTATATTTGAGATACCATAAATTATTGATCAATTCTCGCAGCAATAAAGAGAACGGCTATAGTTCCAGCTTGACGGAGCATCTTGTCATAGTAAGAGATTAAGTTAAGAATATCTCGATTACAAATCAGAGAGTAAATGGATTGGTAGGTACTCAAGATATCCATGGCCAGCAAGGTCTCCCGATCTCTTTGCTTTAGATTTTTGTTTGTGGGGAAAAGATGTATGCTCGAGGACCATTCCAAAATATCCGTCAAATGTTATTAGGGAGTGTTGTGCCATCTTTTTTAAAAAAATTCAATAATAAATTTTCTGCACGAACAATGAGTTAGATGGAAAACATGTGGAAATTTAAGGTTTGATTATTCATGTTTTTAAACGTATTCGTGATTTGATTTTGCTTTACACATATTTAATTAATACAATTGGATTTTCCTAGGAGATTACTGATAGTTATTATGGACATACATCCTGTGAGAAATATCAAATTTGCACAAAAAAACTTTTTTCAACAGATATTGATATCATAGTACAAATAATAAGTTAGACCAACTTTATCATAGCCATATGTAGGAGTTGTATATGAGATACTAGTACCTTTTATACGACTAGAGCCATGGAAAATGTGGTGAAAATGTTTTGAAATTCTAAATCGACGATAAAAATAGGTTTCTCTAAAATTTTGTCATTCGCATACACCTCTACATTCTGCCAAGTACTATAAGACATGTCGATAAAACCTTCTGCTTTTAGTTTTAACAATTTCAACACGTTTCTTATCCATTCTTACAGCCAAATGGATTTGAAAGAAGAGCAACAAACTTCGCCTGCTAAGGTGGAACCAAAAGAAGAAACATCCGAAGTTAATTGCGAACCTACCTTATCGGCAGCAGGCCCTGGAGTAATACGAAGAAACTTCATAACGACGTCCGGTACTATAATAGAGACCAGCGAAGAACAACCACCGGAACCAACAACCGAAGAAGTCGTCAATACAGCCGGATCCACACCACACGAACAAAGCCCTTCGGAACACGCTACAGAACCTACAGAAACTAATATAATTGTTGGCGGTGTCACGTCGGTTGGAATACCCACGGAAAATTTCCAAAATGCGAATTATGGTCAAGATTTGGAGTACGCGACTTTGAGCATTGAAGGGAACGTGGTACCGATCGCCGTCACTAACGTTGAGCAATCTGGTGAATACGCAAACCTTCAAACTGCTCAGTATAATAATGGTTATACTGACGCTACTCAGTATCTGACGCAACAGCAGTATAACAATTTGTATATGGAAAGAGGCGTGGGGAGCTCTTCTCCGAATGCGGTGTTGTACAGGGAAGACCCAAATTTAGCTGCAAGCAGGTATCAGGTTAGTATATATGTCTTTCAGATCTTTTGAACAGATGTTTTCATTATTATATTCTATAATTGGGACTCTATAGCTCGATAACTTGTATAATGGCGATACATTATCAGGCTTGGAGTGACTTTTTCGCGTAATAAATAATATTGTTGAAGTACTAATACTAATACCACGTAAACCCGTAACAAATCCAAAAAATACTGCTTATTTGGATGAGTAGAAATTCTGGAAAGTCTGCGAGTCCAAAAAAATGTTTTCGGACTTGTTGCGTATACTATTTTTTTGGCAATCGTGTGGAATAACAAACAATGAGAGACGTTTCTTCATTATATTTCTTTGTATACCAAAATTTCGAACATTTTATGTTATTTGTATTAAATATTCAAATTCGAAAGGAGGGGAACGGTACGCACCTAAGCAATATTTGTCCTAGAATAGATATTTTAATCCCTCATAACTACAGCTTTAAGACGATTGTTTACTGATATGTTCCCTTTAACATAGCTACCTTTAATTTTTTCTAAATAAAAGGAGTCTTTAGAAAAATAGCTAAAGCCAAGTTTTGTGCTTTGCGTACCACTATCCGCCACGGCGTTGTGTCGGGTAATGATACGCAAATAAAACTGTAACTATAAATCTTATTTATTGAAAAAACAGTACAGATAGTTTAAACTTCTGAACAGAAAACTTATAATTATTTGAAATACATCAAAAACAAGAACATAAAACACATTTCACAAGTTAAAAGTTCGCAACAAGGTCCCTTTTCGCACAAGGTGGCAGAGTCTTGCTCAATGCGTTCGGCATGCACCCACCCCCCGCAACGAACACATCTGTACCACATTTCTCCATCTTTTCCGAACTCTTCGCACAACAAACAATGGCCGTTCTTATTGGAAACCAAATCTATGTCACCATTAACAAGATCTTTTTCGTCAATTTCATCGTCCTCGGAAGTATCAGTGTCTAATTCACTATTTCTTTTGTTTTTTGCGTATTCCCACTTTCGCTTTAACCCTTTCAGACCCGAGTATTTCGTTGTTGAAATGAAATTATTCTAAAGTGCAAGAAGACTGAAAAGCATTTTCTCAAGATAGTAAACACGTTTTTATTAAAAAAAGTTACCTGTTTTAGAATTTGATGGTATGTCCATTACAATGGACAACCGGACTAAATGATAATACATATTCATTACAAAAGCCGTTTATTACAAAATATAAAGCAAATCAAAATATTAGTTTACAATATATCAGTTGGAGTGGAACGTTTTGAAACAATTTCTTCCTTTTATAAGGCACAAGTGAACATTACATTTTTCGCAGAATACGTGAGTTTTACCCTTACAGTTAGGTTTTTTACACCTTGTTCTTTATTTTTCCTTATCGTATTCCGGAAAATGTTCATAATTATCCGTTTGAACTTCTCTCAGAGGTCTTGGTTCCTTAATTTTTCTCTTAGTGACTACGAATCGTGGTGAGGAAGATCCACTCCTGGGACGACCAGGTCCTTTAGTAACTTTACTGGCTTATCCATGAAAATAAGAGCCTCAGAAATCCTAAGTTTAAAATTCAAAAGATCTAGAATGTTTTTCTTGGGGGTACCAAATTGTCTACATTTTCTTGTATACTGAAACCAGCTATTTGTATATGCAAAATCAAATGCATGGAATATCATCCGTAGCGTCCATTTTTTAGATTTAATAAAAATTCTGTGATACGATAATAATTGGTTTCGTTTATCGACTCTTCCCATGCCCTTTTTATAAATTTTTATTACTTCGGATCTATTTATTTTCATAAATGTTTTGTTTTTCTTGTCCCATCGCTGTACCTCATCTTCCTTTCCTTTTCCCATAAAATTGGACCCAATGAAAACCATTTTATTATCCTGCCACTTACATAATACCACAGTTCCATCATCATAAACAACTTCTTCACTAAACCCTCTAAGTTTTTTGCGAAAATCCTTATCAGGGGTGAAAGGGAGTTTGTGAAATCTGTCGATTCTTACAGTTCTAGCTGCATTAACATTTTTTATTTTCAGCTCTTCAAATAGAGCGTAAGTAGAAAAATAATTATCAAAGTAAAGATCTGAAATCTGAAACACATTTGCTTAAGTATATAAGTATAATACAACTTGTCACAACCTAAACACCCGGCCTTGGGACTCCGCTCAGGTAGTGAATTCGGCCTTAGTTACACTATTTTTTATTACCTCAATTGGGATAAGGTGAATCAACAAACAAAATTTCGGGTCAAATGGATTTATTTAACACACAATAATAAATTTACAAAAACCGTATATTCTTAATACAAATACGAATAAATATCAGTTATATAGTAAAAATGTCCAACTCAATATTTTATATATACCAAAAATAAGTAAGGGACTTATCTTGGGAAGACTCGGGACGTACAGCTCGCAGCAGTAGTCGAGGGTTCTTGAGCCGTTGTTGTATGGAGGATGTGGTCTTGTAGACGGTCTTTAGGGTCGGTACAGGCTACAGCGGTCCTTAAGGTAAACGGTCCTTAGGTCGGTCCTTAAAATAGACGGTCCTTAAAGTAGACGGTCCTTAAAGTAGACGGTCCTTAAATCTGCAGAGCTGTAGGGAAGAAATAAAAAAATAAGAGAAACAGTAAAAAATTGAAAATTGAAAAGGAGGAATAAAATGAACAGGTAGGAGCTTATACTCCAATACATATAAAAATTTAAATTTAATTTTCAAAATAGAACCACAATAAACTGTTCATTCTTATCCGTCCTGTTTCCAAAATAATCAGAAAAAGCAAATTTAAATCAGTGGAAAATAACCATATAAAGAATCTGTTATAAATTCGCTTCATAAAATAACTTTGGACGCCACCATATTTTTTATTAAAGAAAGATAATACCGGCGAAGAAAAAATGGAAAACGCCATCACAAAATCATTGTTTTTTTTGAAAAACAAAATATTTTAACTAAATAGAAAAATCGAAATAGAATAATTTGTAAGTACACAATAACAATTTGAAAATATATAGATAACTTACCAGCGAAGAAAATTAAAAATAACAGACAAATTGATATTTAACAGAGAATGCTGATTAACTTTTCAGCGAAGAAATGAATAAAAGAGGCCGAGTTCCACGTCAATCGTAGTTTAAATAGCCATTTAATGATAGTAAAAACTATCAACGTTACCAAAGGATTTGGAATTAGAGGTGGGAGTAGCCGACCAATAAGTAACGCTCCAAAATAATTGATGAAAATAGTAACATGTCTCAGCGACATGTTACAAACTGAAGCACCTAAGCCAAATTTTGCTAATATATCTTTTGGTATTTCAGTTGTAGAGCCTTGGTATATCATAAAATCATAGGCTATAGCACTAGCACCACACAAAAGAAAAGTTTTAATCCCCCAAGGCTAAGGCGTATTTTTAATATATTGTTTGATGTCTAGTCTTCCGGTAAATGGTACTATTTGTTCGTCCACACTTAAATATTTCTCTCTTTTCAGTTCGAGACATATTCTTCTAAGAGAGTCGAAGAAAGGTCTTACTTTGTACAATTTATCGGTTGAATCTGCAGGTTTTTCCAAATTATTCACAGAGTGTAAGTTTTTTCGTAATTCAAAAAACCTGTCTCTGCTCACAGTATTTGGAAAAATGTGTATGTTTAGAGCCCTATTTCAGTACATCTTAATTCTAGGGAGGCCGAGACAGCTCATCATGATATGCAAACCAATAAAACTTGCCATTTCTGCTAAATTTGTAGGTTTAAAATTATTGTTGTTTTGTACGGCATATATGTTTGTTTATTCTACCATATCTGAAAAAAAATCTCTTGGAAAATATTTTAAGAAATAATCAATAGGTACGCTTACATCTTCATGACTAGTGTTGATACTTTCTTGTATTTCTTTTGTGATGTTCCTTGATACAAAGTTTCGTTTTTTCCATGTTACTTTCGATTTACCTTGTTTGTTCTTCTTCTTAGTGCTTTTCTATTCCTCAACAATTTGATCCTAAAATCAAAAAAATGTATTTAGTTTATTCTTTATGCAATCAGAATAGGTATATTACATTTTGATGTTCAAGTAAAATTGCTTCTCTGTCTCCCGCTTCTCTTTCCATATCAAATTTTTTTATGAATTCTGTATCATCACCTTCATGATCACTTTCCATTTCCACATCTGAATCATTTTCAATTGTTATAAGAATATCTTCATATTCCTTTTCAAGTTCTTCTTCATCAAGCATTTCTAATAATATTTGTTGATCCATTGGATCATTCACATTGAAACCTACAAACAGTAAGTTAGTCCGAAAATCCACTACAATGGACAGATAGTTTTTTGCATACGGCTTTCAGAACTACGGTAGAATTACTATGACATGTTTGAATATGCATTGTCAGATAATCAAATATTACTAAAATGATTTTTTTATTGGCTAAATTTGAAAAACGTCGAAAAACGGTAATATTTACTTACGTGTTTTTCTTCTAGTAGATGCCGCCATGCTTTCTCGCACAATTATTGCTTTATCACTGACCAACACGGACTATTGTTAGTTTCAAACTAAATAATCGCGTCTATATATGTGTTAGATGACAGAGATATAAGCAACAAAAAATGCAACAGTGTAAAATTATTGCTTGACTAATTTTATGTCTATTGTAATGGACACCAGGTCTGAAAGGGTTAATATTTTTATTCTCGAGCAGAAATATTTTTATTTTTTCTCTGTTGTTTGTCTTCGAGCATTGATTTCATAGGTGTAGCCGTTAATATCTCTGACTTTCCTTTGGTACCTTTTTTAGTTTTACCTTTTCCAGAATATGTCTGCAATGGCTACAGTTCGGCAATGCCAACTTTTTCTCCTGTTAAACCATTTGTTGTCTTTGATTTTTCGTTAGGACACATTTGAGGTCTGACTGCAGCATGTGAAGTTGACGAAACGGGATCAAAATTATTTGTAGAGCCCAAATCATCTAATTCAGTAGGCATATATTGGCTAGCGGCTTCAAAATCTTCTTTTAAAAATTTATCTGGATTGAAGGGGTAGATTCCAGATGAACGAAACCTTGAAATAGTCTTTCTCAAATTCCAAGGCTTGTAAATTCCGCGTGTGAGTGGTGTAACCATCCAATAAAAAAAGAACATTCTTTTCTGGGCTTGGCTTAACAAAAGCAATAAAGTGATTTAACCAATCGACAAATAGTTCGCTATTAATATATCCAGTATCGGAAATTGTTACAACGATATCAGGTGGAGCTCCAATTTTTAATTCATCACAGTGCCTTTTTCTTTTAGAGATTATCATTGGAGGAACGAAAACTCCTGCGTCGCTAACACAGATTAACACCGTTGTATTGGTTCCTCGCTCTCCGCTAGCTAGAATACCTATCTGATTTTTTCCCTTTTGAGCCAATATCTTTCTATTTTTCTTTTGGATGGTGGAGTAGTATAGTATAGTAGTATATCAAAAAACGCATAAATACGTTGTTTATTAAAACCTTTAGCTCTGGCGATTGATTTAAATTCAGGCTGGCGTAAACTGATGTTATGGTGTCGCTTTAAAAAGGCATATTACCAATCCTTTCCTGCCATTTGCTTCTGCAGGTTGAAGTTATGAAAAATACCATTTTTCTCAGCTACTTGAAAAGCCAACTTTCGAACATCTGTTTATATTTATTCCAAAAAGACATCCTTTTAATTTCAATATGTGGGTAACCAACTGATCTTCTAAATGCTTTGGTAGAATGGTAAGGCGGTCAACTGATTTTATGGATTCATTTGCTTTAACATTCGAGTCTTTTTTGCGTTGGTTTTGGAATATTGAAGTTTCGAGAAGCTTCGTTAAAGCCACATTGTCCGCTCCTATAAGCTGTGTTGGCATTTTTCATATCTTAGGATGTCCATAATCCATATTTTCTCTTGACAGTCATCCTATAAAGAATATCTATATTAATCTAATTGCAAAGACGTGAAAGATATACTAATGAACAATATTTCCTGATAGTTAGACATAAATAATTCATAACTTACCTCAGATGGCACAAATTCGTTAAAAAATGGGTCTGAAATCTACAGTTCGTTAGGTCCAAACAAATAAATCACTTTTACAACGTCTGCGATACTAATGAACTGCCGAGAAATGCAATGGAGTTGTTTTAACGTTTCCGGAACGCCCTCTATACTTCAAATATTTTTCGCCAGTTTATAAATATCACAGTGGTACGAATTAGCCGTCGGTACGATATACCCTACTTTATCCTATTGTTCCCCATCATGTTGGTACCATATGCGTTATTTTTCTATTATTGGTAGGTTATCAATAAAATCGGAAATTTTATTATTAAAAAATTCGAAGTAACGTTCAGAATTCATAGTATTCCTGAAAAAAAGGGTTCAACTATTCTATCCTTAAATATTTCACACCATACATTTGTTTTAGAACAATATTGGTCGTGACATTCGACAGTAAAATGCGGATTAGTGTCGTTCCACCAGCTAACTGTCCCATAAGAAGTAAACGATGCATATAATGATTATCTCATAGCCCACCTTGGAACCAAGCACAAAATTCAAACGTTTTATTAAATTTTCGGGTTTTAGCGGTTGAATGAACTGGGGTTTGTCGTGTTTAAATTTGTTAGATTTTAATATCTTCGCAACTACATCTTCACTAACACCAAATGTGGCCGACCTTTTCCTTAACGAATCTTTAGGATTTTCTACTGCTGAGCGCATTATTTGGTTTTGAATAACTTCAGTCGCGATCCATGACATGTTTTTTTCTGATTTATTGTCGACATTTCCATTTCTCCTGAATTTTTTCATTATTTTATTAATTGTTGCAAAATGTACATTTCATCAGGATGTGAATTTACACGTCCTATAACACAAATTTGCTCTCTTCCTCTATTACCTTCGATGGAAGCATCTGAAAGTATGGACTTATACATAATCGTAGAGCTGCTTGTTTCTATTTGAAGACCCTCAGTCCTTGGCGGTAGACTATTGTCCATTCGCAATTGATATTTGTATCCTTAGGTTTTTCTCCTCCCATCTTTATTTCCATTTTTTGTGTGGACAGTACGATGTTCTATTGTTCTTGCATCCTGGTGGCGGCAGTATGTTGGAAATTCATTTCCAACCACTTTGCTTTCGCAATCTCAACATAGCTGCTACGCAGCTTTTCTGCCATATTAGGTAAGAGCACTCCGGATTGGTTCGCGTACGATCGAGCGCTGGTAGTACTGTTAAAACTAACAGTACGCCATAAAAGTTTGGTGAAAAAGGAGTGCTTGTCAAGTTAAAATATTCTTGATTGCTCTTTCGTTTGTATAATTCATTGCAAGTATAAACTCAACAATTCAATTAATATCAGTGCAGAGAAATGACAGGAGAAAACTGGTAACAATCACAACTTCTATGATTGTTTAAATTATATTGAACATCCATTGACTGCGCTGCCGAATTGAAGCACTAGCTTACGAGGTTGTCAGATTGTGCTCGAAATTATTTATTTTTCTAAGAGGCACTGGTTAATGGTTTACACCGCCATGATTAATTGTATGATCTGATGCATCTATCAATTATTTGATTATTATTAATTATAATAATAAAGTTTTGAGATTACTAGCCTGCGAGTTTTATCTGTAACGAGATTATTGTATATCTCAAATAGTCGGTGAACTAGGAGTGGACAGAGCTGGAGCTGACGTTCAAATTTACACAACAACCCCCATTCTCCTACGTATCTACTACTTCTGTTTAACGAGTAATCAATTCTTTCCACACGCCGGTTTTCAGGGACAAAACAGTCGAAACATCTGGGGTGTCATACTTATATATTCGGGACAGAGTTATTTAACTAACCATAACAAATGGGTAATGTTTCCAGCAAGGAACCATATATTTCGTGATGGCAACACATAGAGGGATCTGAAAGGCCAGGGCATCGGTTTAACAATTATTTTGTATTTCAGTCCAACTATGTAAATGTATAATCATAGACTATTGCTAATAAAGTCATTTTTAAATTTAAAAAAATTCTTTCCGCTGTCGCGTTCGATATTTTAGTACGAAAGTGGGATAACCTCAAACCACGTTCAATATTTTACAAAAGTATGAAGTCACAAGCTGCCATTATTGTCTAAAATGTATATGAATCGTCTAAAAGTTCTCGACTATTGAATATAGATAGATAGATAGATAGATAGATAGAAAATTTATTGTTCTTTCGTACAGAATACATGAACAAGGAGGTGACAATATTTCCAATATAAATGTAAAATATAATAGCTAAAAAAAAAGAAATGGATTATAATTAATGAATGATCGGATTTTTAAAATATTCTTTGTCACATTATATATTTGATATAATAATTGTGGTTCAGCTTCATTAATTACTGTTTCAAAGTCCGTTAGGGACTGATAGGCTTTAGAGAAGAAATATCTAATTTGTTCATACATTGGACATACAAATAATAAATGTTGTAGGGATTCTGGAACTAGACAGTTGCAAATTGTGCATATTTTATTTGTTTTTATGGTATATGCATTGTTATTAACATACATTCATAGTATTTTAGTGTTAGTAGTGCGTAGTTGTGAGATGAAGCGTTTAATATGCAAAGGGATTGGAAGAATTGAATATAATTTTGATTAACATTCATTCCAGGGTAATTATGACGTAACCAGTAGTCAATCTCAGATCAACTTGATATCCGCTTCGGGGGAAACATATTACACTGCGACTGGTACTTGGCCTTCAACAAGTAGTGGTACCTACCACCAACAACAGTACGCTAACAACGTCAACTCGTTACCGCAAGCGGACAGTACTCAACCATACGGAGGTTTGTTCGTGAACTCGTCTTGGTCATCTGGTAGTTTGGAAGAAGGACGTCCGCCACCGGGTCAAGAGGTACTTGTCAAAGAATGCGTTAATTGCGGTGCTAGCGTCACACCCCTTTGGCGTAGAGACGGTACCGGGCATTATCTATGTAACGCGTGCGGTTTGTACCACAAAATTAATGGGGTACATAGACCTCCGGTCAGGCCCACCAAAAAACCACAGGCGGTAAGTTATTCGAATCCATTTTTTGTTTTCGGGATCTAAATGATATTTTCTCAGAAGGAAAAATTGTTAGATGCATGTGATCAAGCGATAAAGGCGGTTGTAGGTGGTAGGTACTGCTTCTTTTGGATCTTTACTTCTAGATTAATTCGTTAAATACCGTCCTAATTTATTTTATCAATTATTTATATCACGTATTGAATGTTCTCGAAATTTTTTTTCGTTTAATAGATTTTTCTGGTAATGTTTTTTTTTATCTCAACGGTCGGGCTAGTTATTGTAATATTTCCTTTGTATTTTTCGTTACGTACGTCAATTGATAATCTCTCCATCAAATGTATCTACTTCAAATTCACCGCTGATTAAAACATTGCGCGCAAAAATTGTGTAAACACAAAATATTTAAAAAAAAAATCGTTTCGTGGAAATGATTCAAATAATTAGAATCAAGAGGTTCAGTAAGTGAACGCTGAATATTCCCAAGTTCGTATTTTTTCTTATATATACAGGGTGATTAAAATAACATGTGAGGTAACATTTTTCCTTCGAGAGAATAAAAAGATCCCTTAAGATTGTATAATTTGAGTAAATTCATTTTTTCTGATACTCGGTCTTGTGTTTTCACTGATATGCTCGAATTTTATATACAGGGTGGTTCTACGAGGAAAAGACGACATAATAAAAATATGGTTTCTCATTTTATATTGAACACCATATATTTTATTTTAATAGAATTAGTCTTGGGGATACTATCAGTATCATTATCCGGACAGTTTATAGGGTTGTTTTCAATTAAATTACATTAACCCTCCAGCGGAAGCGGACACAACCCCTAAAATTTTAATTGGTAATGGGAGTTAAATGATACCTTATTTTAAAGGTCAAAAATAGCAAATACTTTATCTTTTAGGCCGGGCAACAGGGCGATAAAATCGTTCAAAACTGTAAAAAAATGTTGGCAAAGCTTTTATTATTTTAAATGGTTTATTAGGGTGTGATTATCAAGAATATAGGTTTTCCCCCACACCCTTAAGGCCCGCGTCGATCTCCGTGAGGCTACAAAGGTACACATTTTTGGTTTTTCGGTAATATCTCGTTTTCTCTTTATCGTGCGACCAAAATAGTCCTATACAAAATTAAAGGTAATAAAATTCTGTACAAAATAGTCTCCTATCATTTTTTCATGGGACTTATAGTTTCGGAGTAGTGGCCGCGCGAAGTTGTGCGAGTTTTGACAAATACAGTAAATATCGATTCTTGCTTACCAAATTCCACTCTTCTCTCGTTCTGGTGACTGTTAACAATTTGTTCTATTTCTTTTATAACATGACGATAGAACAGACTCTCATGAGATCTATGAAATCGACTGGTAGTTTGACACACGGCCGAGGAATCACCGACAGTGTCCTGGCGAAATGGATTCTTGCAATGCTCGTTCTTGCGGAAGTGTCAGAGGCCATTGAAAATTTCTGCAGCGTATCGTTTGCTACTTCCGAACAGCATGTAGATGCCAGAGTATCGCGAATATTAAGGGATACACAAGACCTCGAAAAGTTTGTTCATTGGTTGTCATCGCATAATCCCATCCCAGTCAGCCTTGAGATTATATCTATCAGCCCAGGAGTACAGGGAGATGTGAAAATCGACTGATACAAAGCCTACGAAGTCGGCATGTCATTAATGGCAGCTATCGTTGGCGGTAACTTTGAAGATGTGAAATTCCGGCGAAAGAAGAGAGTAATTTCTTTAAGAGCAGTAAACTCTTCAATAAACATCCAAAATGAAGTGATTCCTGTTGACCCTTCATTAATTTTTCAAAGAATTACAATTTCCAAGAAAACGGAACAGGATTTGCAGCAATATTTTCACTTCGATCTAGCTACTTATCCACTCTCGCTTTTTGATGAAATAGTAATGCGCAAGACAAATAAATCATCATTGTATAATATGTTTTCTCATGTGGCTCATTCCGTCAACGATGCAGATAACGAGGTACATGTTATAGACGGTGGATGCCCTCTCCATCGTGTGGTCTGGTACCAACAAGAGACGTTCTGCAATATTCTTGTGAAGTATGTACAGTACGTACAGAAGTACTACAAGGCCACCAGCGTAGTTGTTTTTGACGGCTATCCGAATGACGCTAACAACAAAAGTACTAAAGCTGCTGAACGATTCCGTAGATCGCAGAGGTATGTCGCTGCTAATGTGATGTTTGATGAAACGATGACAGCAACCATGCCACAGGAGAAATTCCTTTGCAACGACCAGAACAAGACTCGGCTCATTTCTATGCTGGAGGGAAAACTTCGAGCTGCAGGATTTCTCGTAAAGTTAGCCGCTGAAGACGCTGATACTCTTATAATTAACACCGCGATTGAATTATCGCCAGACTATGATTCCGTAGTGGTAGTGGGTGAAGATGTCGACCTCCATGGACTGGAGTCATTGTGCTTAGTGCTCCTACACACTACAATACTAGGCTTTAGCTTCGGACATATTCTGTCATACGACGATGTCCAGTTTTGTTTTCTTTTATACGTTGACCAAATTTTTATGACTTTTCTTAATGTTGTCTTGTTTTGTTTTGTTCGATTTTATTTTATTGTGCTCGACGTTTTACATAGTAATGAAGATTTTTGCATTACTATTTTTATTGATGATTTCCCCTACAGTAAATCCCCTTATTTTCCACTGACATATGTCGGAGTCTGCTGGATGCCACGGACATGTGACGGCTTACTCTTTCGATTCATTAAGGCCTGATGATGGCTCAGTGAGCCGAAACTAGTTGCCCTTCTTCACCTTTCACTAATATATGCTGTAGTACTGATTTTGAGTTTTACTTACTGCTATTTAACTAAATAATCTTGATTTCTGGCTCTGCTGTCCCATTCGCATAAAGAAACAATATTCTGTGAAGCCACTCTGTAGTGCAACAACTTTGAGATCGGCACAAATATTCCATTTATGATCTTCGTATTTTTTCGTATTTTATGCATTGTAGTAATATGCACATGTTTTGGTATGTTTCTTTCATATTCACAGCATCACCAACGGGAACTGATGGTCGTTCGTTTCCATTAAACTTCAAAAGTGTCTTTAGACTTGTGTTCAAAGAATCAATAAATAGTCGCCACTTAACAGGTACATAGGAAATGCCAAGTTCACTCATCATCATCGTTAGCTATTTCGAGTCCACTGCTGGACATAGGCCTCCCGTATCTCATTCCAGTGCCTCCGGTCTTGAGCACTCTGCATCCAGTTTTGCTGTATGCGCTTGATGTCGTCCGACCATCTTGTTGGGGGACGTCCTCGGTTACGATACGCATCGTGTCTAGGTCTCCATTCCAGAATTTTCCTACTCCATCTTCCATATCGGACTCTGGCAATATGTCCTGCCCAATTCCGTTTCAGCGTTGTTATACTTTCAACTGCGTCCGTAACCCTGATTCTGTGGTTTGGAACTCTGTCCCTAAGGAATATATTTAACCTTCATCTCTCTATCGCTCGCTGTGCCAATTGTATTCTAAAAAATTGACAATTGTTTCGATATTAAATATCATCGTCAGAATGAAAGAAGTTACATTTCATTTGATGCCTACCTGATGTTTAATAGTTATTTTTGACTTAATATTAGTTAATAGAAAAAAGAAGAAGATATGATATTACAAATATTGAAGCTTAGATATTATTAGCCCTATGGTGATATCCTGGATATCATTTTTCCAATTAAGATCAGTATAACTGTGCAATGATATAGAAAACCAGGAAAACTATATCTGCTGATCCTTAAAATTAGCACTTAATAAGACAGTTTAAAAGTGGAGAACTCCCTAGATTTATTTGTTCATTGACGACTTCATATTGTGGGTTTCTTATGTGTCTAGACATCACTCCTAATACAGAACTAGAAGTACTACATATTTGTGATAAGAAACAAGAACTGGATTGATTCCCTTGATGAATTGGAAATTGGAAGATTCCCCCAAATATTCAGCTGGCTGATCCAACATTTGGAGAACCATGTCAAATTGATTTATTAATAGTCGCTGAACTATTTTGGAATGTACTATAACTTAAACGTATATACTTAGGAAATAATTTGCCCGTCTCACAAGAAACCAAATTCAGTTATCTCGTTTCAGGAATTATCATACGTTCTCCATCTCAAGAACATTGTTATTTTTCGTAAGATATTACTAATTCTGAACAAAGCCTTCAAGAAAATATGCGAAAATTCTGGGAACTCGAGGAATTACACTCACCAAGAAAACTTTCACTTGATGAAGAAAAGTGTGAACAACACTTCAAAGCTACTCACACCAAGAACCCAGAAGATAGATTCGTTATCAGACTACCTTTGAAATATCCTCCTACTAAGCTTGGGGATTCAAGAGAAACTACCATAAGCAGACTGTTAAGCTTAGAGTCCTTCTCTACGTGATGCGTACGTTACATTTCTACAGGAATATGAAGCTATGGGCCATATGACATTAATGAAATTGACTGTCTCGACCCTTACTTCGTGGAATATGCTCATATTAGTGTTTTTAAATGAAACTCAAGGTCTCTAGTTAATTCCACAATATAATACAAGTTATTGAAAATTCTAAAAAATTGACAATTGTTTCGATAAATCAATATCATCGTCAGAATGACAGAAGTTACATTTCATTTTATGCCTACCTGATGTTTAGTAGTTATATTTGGCTAGACCAAGAAGTAACCTAACTTGTGATTGGCTTAATATATGTTTATAGAAAAAGAAGAAGATGTGATATTACAAATATTGAAGCTTAGATATTATTAGCCCTATGGTGATATCCTGGATATCATTTTTCCAATTAAGATCAGTATAACTGTGCAATAATATAGAAAACCAGGAAAACTATATCTGCTGATCTTTACAATTATCACTTAAGAAGACAGTTTATTAGTGGAGAATTCCCTAGATTTAACTGTTCATTGACAACTTCATATTGTGGGTTTCTTAAATGTCTTATAATTTCCAGTTCTTCAAGGAAATCCAGTTCTTGTTTCTTTTCACAAATATGCAGCACTTCTAGTTCTGTGTTAGGTGTCAATGAATGATTGGTGTCAAGTAGATGTGCGTGCCGTACGTCATGATGGGTTGATACAAGTCTTGTATCTAATTTTGCTATCCTTGCGCATGTACGGGTTGGACCAGACTATATCTCGTAGGCATCCTGATAGTGCGGAAGCTTTGTTAATCTGGCTTCTTAGGTCTTTAACTGGGTCGTGGGTACTTGATATATCTATGCCCAGATATCTGAATTGCATCTCCTGTTCTATGGGATTGTCCTCCACCACCAGCTTACATCTGAGCGGATCCTTCGCGATTGTCAATTCAAAAATTACTTTGATTAAATCAAATAAGGACTTTCGTGTTAAACATAATCTTCTAGCCCTGTCACCGTTTTTATATTCTGAAGGAATTTTGCGAGTCGGTCGTCATTTGAAATATTCACACTTAACATTTGAAACTTAGCATTCAATTTTACTGTCAGGCAAACACAATCCAACAAAACTTATCTTCGAGCAAGAACATAAACAATTATCACATGCTTGAGCACAATTACTACTAGCTACAGTACGTCAAAGATATTAGCCTACTTCAGGAATAAGCATTGCTAAATCAACAATACGAAATTGTCTAATTTGCTTCTAATTTAAACCAAAATCAATCTAACCAGTAATGGCACATTTGCCAGAAGACAGAGTTAAATAATTGCACCCTTTTAGTATAACTGGAGTTAATCATGCTGGACCTATTATGATAAGAGATAGACGAGGGCGTTTTTGCAAATTTATCAAATGTTACATTAGTTCATTTATATTTTACTACTAAATGTATTCACCTAGAATTAGTATCAGACTTGTCTCCTGATGCACTTCTTGCGGCACTCGGACGTTTTATTTCAAGACGTGGTAAACCTTCTATCATGTATTCAGACAACGGTACTAACTTTGTTGGTATTCAGAAAGAACTTTAAAGGTCTTTTTGAAAATTGTAAAGATGAAATTCTAAATTTCTGCGCAAATGATAATATAACGTGGAAATTTATTCCACTTAACTCTCCTCATTTTGGCGGATTGTGGGAAAGCGATGTTAAAAGTATCAAGCATCAGTTACACAAAGCAATTGGTGAAACAAAATTAACTTATGAAGAATTATTAACTGCTTTAATGCAGATTGAATCAATTGTAAACTCCCGTCCATTGTATCCCCTCTCTTCCTAATGAACTATCCCCTCTCACCCCTGCACATTTCAGCATTGGTAGAACATTTACTATGCTACCACATCCAGATTTAACGTCAGTACCTGTTGGAAGACTATCACGTTACCAGTTGCTTCAGCAGCTCAACCAAAGCTTCTGGAAGGGTTGGTCCACTCAATACTTGACCAATCTCCAACAAAACAAAAATGGAAGACACAATGTAATAATTTGATTGTTGGCACGTTGGTTCTGGTCAAACATGACACGCTTCCACCAAGTAATTGGTTGCCAGGCAGAGTACCTAAAGTGCATACAGGCAGAGACAGTATAGTACGTGTGGCTACTGTAAAGACAGACCGAGGTATTTTCAAAAGCGCGGTTACTAAGTTATGTCCACTTCCCATTCAACAACCCACGACTACGGAACATCCAGAGAATACTACACAAGCCCTGTCCATTCTTTGGCAGCAACCAACCACGTCCCCATGAACCTTTACCCTTTAAATCAAAGTGCAATGAAGTGATTTATGGCCTGTCTAGTGTCTTAGAACGCACAAGTGATAATTATAAAAAATTCTTAATTGTTTACTATCAAAATTGTTTATAAAATGTATAAAATGATTTAGCTAATACTGTTCAACATTGTAATTAATACATGACACTTTTATTGTTTTGTACGAGTAACTATACTTATGTATTCTACTTTAACGTTCTTTCAAAGTACGTTAAGGCGGGGAGTATGGTTAAATATTCGATTCAATGCTAACTTGATTAGATCGTTAATTGATTCTGACAGTCAAAGAGTAGAAATGACAAGATGGCGATTTGAAGTTTGAATCGACTTGATGTACTGTCAAAAGACGCTATTGCAAGAAACAGTTTTAAAGTATTATAAATATTATTAAAAGCATACAGTCCATACTATTTACAAAACCCAAACAAATTAACAGCACTAGTTTGTTGTTGCCTCATATATTGCCCAAATTTATATCCCGTATTTGCCGGGTTTACTAGGTATATAAACCGGAAATGGACGGCTACCTCCATAACTTACCAACTGCTCATATATCGTTGGCTTACAATAACGAGGCATTCTAGAAGTAGGGGATCTGGAGTTTCTTCCTCCTACCCACACAATCTACACTCCTCAATTTCTGCTAAACCTATTCCTGGCAACTGTGTTGGCCTCTTAATTTTCTGTTATTCCCGAGTGGCTAGGAACGCAGACTAAAGAGGCACTTCTTGTCTAGTTCATCAAGTTTTCTTCGGCACTGCCATACCAACTTTGAGTCAATGACATGGGATCCCAATGCTTTGATATCAGAATGAATCGATATGTCACATTTCTGATAGTTTCTTTTTAGGTTGATTTCCACACAAGTATTTCTGCCTGAATGACGTTTGGGCAGGAGCCTAACGATAATGAAGTATCTGGTTTAGGTCCAAATTTTCCAGCGCCTGCTGCTGTTGTCGTTTTTTGAACCATCTATGTACCATCTAATGGTGTTTTCTTTGATAGTTTGGGTGGAGTATTCCCTTTCCCAGTCTCTCCTCTTACTAATAATCTTAGTGAAGCTCTTTTCGATACTTCCTTTCTTCACTGGGAAAATTCGCTGATGAAACGTATTTTATTAGAGATTCACAGTAACTTCATTTAAACATACATTTTCAATTAATTTTATTCACTCATACTTTCAACCCTATCAGGGGTATTTATTACCCCTTAAAAAATTTTATGATACCACTTTTGCTCCATCTAGTGAAACTTTATGTAAATTAAAAAAGTATTGTGTACCTACATCAAAATAATATAGCTGAATCTAAAAATGCGGTTACGGTATATACATATTTATATCCTTGATTATATTTGTTTTTCTTCATATATAAATTTATACAAACTGTGACATTTTTCTTGAAAATCGGTTACTAGCAGACAGACGGAGACAGAGAAAGTACTTGACAAAAAAATAATCCAACGAAATTCTATCGATCATATCGTTATTTGTAGGGAAAGAGAGTAACATGCTCCGTGGGTACTCACTGATAACGATGTTTGCACAAAAATGGGGCCAAGTAAAACAGAGATAAGGATTCTGGTTCGAGAGCATATTCTGTGATCACACAAGACAGTATCATGTTTTTTTTAAATATGTAATACAAAAACGCCTTTGGTTATTTTGAGTTTTTTTTTATATAAAATTATACAGTGTGCGCATAATGTAGGGAACTTTGAAAATATATTTCTCACCTCGTATATTATATGGACCAGCTAGTTTAAATTTTATATTCTCGACTTTGCTAAATAAACAGTGTGTCCTAAATTGGTATGTTTCTATTTACTGTATCGAAGGCAAATTTGAAATATATGTAGACAGCTAGAGTATTTCTGTTATGTTCCCCATAATTTTGTTGTTTTATAAAGACAAAATACGAAAAGAGGTTGAATGATCACATAATATTATCAATTCTTTTCATCTTTCATAACAGTTGATACAATTCATACAAGGTGATTCAAGAATATAGAAAAATAACGAATTTTGAATTTTCAGACACCTTGTAATAATAAGCCCACCGAAAATAACAAAATTCTCGTGAAGGATGATAAATGCTGTGTTTCATCGTGTACAGAGTCGAATGATGTCAATGTGACTGAAAAATTACGTTCACTTTAATAAATAAAAATCTTGATTTTTTTCATCACCCTTTATCTCATAAGGGAGTCCGAAAAGGTAGCGATATTTTTTCATAGAAGAACTCGAAATACTTTCATTCATATCGTACAAAGTTTTCAACGGAATCCTATGACGTGATTTTCATATACAAGACGAACACTTTGTGGTAGGGTTATAGAGTGTATATTATATTAGTTCAAATTCACGGCATATTTCTTCACCAAAGGAACGTTTTGTTTCTCAATTATGTTTTTATATCTTCGAATCGTATATATATATATATATATATATATATATATATATATATATATTTGTATATTCCCACCTTTTCGAGAACGTTTCTCTTTCTTTTTCTTGTATACAAAATTCTAATGTCAATAGTCGTTTTCTTGTTCACGTCATAAAGCTCAAGAACTATTTCTGAATTATTAGACTAATTGAAGTTTCCTTTATACTGTTCAAGTTTATGTGATTTTCAGTGTTGGTTGAAATTTGCTGAACAATATGTCCTTCGCAAATATAGTGAGTTGTTATGTTTGTGACTGAAATGCTATTCCTAGACTCTCAATGCGTTTGAATAGAGGAGATAATATTGATGTTTTGCAAATTGCGACATATCGAAGACAAGCTGCGGGAAATCCAACTATTGATATTCAGGATGATACAAAAATATGTTTCAATTGTAAAAACACATTATTGCTATGGAAAATAGCCCGAATTGCCTTCGTCTCAATGTGTTGCCCCGTGTATCAAGTCATGCGTGTATTATTTGTAATGCTCGTCAAAATATTCAAAGATTTTCTTTATAATGTAGAGTGGATATTTTTGTTGCTTCTGATATATATGTCCCAGATTACTTGAGAATTTGTTGTCACCATCTTGATCATCAATATTTCATTCCAAACTATTTGCATGGAGGTTTGAATTTTGTGAATATACCATACATAATTTCCAATCTTCAACATTTTCTTCAAAGAATGAGGACAATTGTTAATATAAATAGACCACTCCGTAACTGGGAGGATATCAATTGTTTCACTGAAGACGAATTTAAGGAGCTCACATAAATTTCCAAAAATAATTTTCGAAATTACTAGAATCTTGCGATATTATTGAACAAAGTGGCAAGGGGAGAAAAGTCGAAAACAAACATCTGCTCACATTTTTGATCAAAATGAAACATGGGGTTTTTGAAAATATTGTTTAGTTATTCTTCCCGTCAAGCAGAGAGCCTCATTATTTCTAATGTAAAATTATCTCTCTTACAATGGTTCGTACCGAATAATATTGGATTTAATTCGATAACAAGAGAAAATTATATAAACAGTCATGTATCCCCTTATACGAATAAATTGTACAATCCCACACCAGACAATCCCAAAGCAATAGTTTATATAGATGTTAGCAATCAACGGGCCGTACTTCACAGATGCTAGGAATAATTATGCGAGTGTTCTAAATCACGAATTACAAAATGATTTGAATGGAATGAGAACATGGTTTCAAGAAGGCTATATTTTGATCGTCGATAGAGGCTATTCAATCAATAGTCTACAAGAAATTGGCTTGCATTATTATATGCCACTATTCCTACCGCCGAATCAAAGGCAATTAACGACAAATGATGCCCATCAGGCACGTTTAATAACCACTACTAGATGGATTGTAGAAGCTAGAGCTGGACATTTTAAGTCAATTTTCAAATTTTTCCGTCAACCCATATCAGCAATACATGCTACGAAGTTACGTAATTATTACCTGATGCTGGTGCTCTTATAAATAAATTCCATCCTTTGATAAATATGCCTGGACCGTTGGATACGGACACATAAATGTCAGTTGATTCCGATGATGTCAACATTGTTCAGGCACGAGTTGAAGCTGAAAACATCCGTACTAGGAATGGTCGATGGATTCGTTTGAATCAACTTCATATACAATCGTTCCCTCGTCTTGATATTGAATATTTAAAATCACTTACTGGAACATATCATTTACACTTGGCTGCGTCATATATCCAATATACAATCCGTAGAGATGGCGAAGTAGACATCAGTTTAGAAATCGATGGGGAGCCCAATTTTCTACGATTCATAATATTTTCTAGATTCAGGAATGCTACTAAACACATGCTTTGGGTTGTTTTCACTGAAAGAGGTGACGAAAATCCAGAAGATCCTGCTCTCCCCATTTCGGGGTATTATTGTACTTGTAAGTCCGGTGCTAGGACTTTAGTAACTTGTGCGCATGTTGCTAGCGTAATATGGGTAAACTAGATATCAAGAAAACATATATTTTCCATCAAATCGTCTTTTAGATTTCATAGGAGATGCTGAAAATAGAATGCTTCCAGAGGACATGGATATCGGTCCAGAAATAGTTTAATTCTGTTGGCTATTTTCTCATATATGAATGTTTAAAAGAATCTTCTTCTTATTCGTATTTGATATTTTTTTATTATGGTAAAATTCAGTTATCCATCAAGTATTTTCCTCGTTGCGTTGTCGTCATAATATGCCATTGCTCATGCCAACCCAATTAATAAATTATATCCCATGTATCTATTCAAGTCGTTATATCCGCGGATATGGATATCCGAAAGATGTATCACATCCCATTGAACTTCTATCAATTAATGTTTATGTATAAATATATACTAACTGATCCCATCTATAGGTCATTCACTAAAATCTCATCTCTAAGTATCTATATACGGTATCCTCACTAGATTCTCAGGATATCTCAACAGTTAGTTAGGAGGCATCCCGAATATACATTCATTAGACATCTTTTTACGTCTGGTACTTATTAAATATATAAGATTCTTTGAACTTCTAATATGAGCTGGGAGCTCCCACTACCATTCCGTATATCTGAGTAAGAATCCTCCTGGTAGGCAACAATATCCAAATTAAAATGTTGATACCAACATGAACAATATACAAGGATTAATGAAAAAAAACTAGCCATATACGTAGCTTGGTGTGCTACATTTGCGAGCTAAAAATAAAAAATAGATTTCCACTGTTTGTATAACTATTCGAATGTATTATTCACTGATATGAAACAAGAGTTTTCCCATTCTGCCATCGATAGAGAGTATGCAATGAAGTGGAGAAATTTGATGATTTTAATTTCCCAACTGATGTAAATATTATTTGAATACTGTAGATAAATTAGACTAGAGATGTTTTGAATGGTTTCAAATTTGAGCGGATTCGTTTTAGTGACATTGCAATAGTATTTTTCTCTCTACGGCAATGAAAACTAATAATGAAAAAACTAGAGGTTGGCTGAAACTCCTTCAATCGTGGAGTCTCCGATTGAGATTCTCACATATAGGGATTGGGATTTTCGATTTGTTTTGTCTTGAGTATTCATAATAATAATAGTTATGTGAACAAGAGACAGCGGTTACTGGGTATCTGTAATACATATGATTCATGCGCATTACCTGATAACACTAAGATCTTACGACATACATCCATACTGACATGTGCCTAGGATTTATCCACTTGGAATGTTCCTTATATCGTAACATTTAACGAATATGTATATAACATATTACATCCCCTACCTAGTAAATATCTTGAGACTCCCGCATTATCCATGACGGGCATCTTTATTATAGTAATGGGATATATGTGTGCCATCTGTCAAGGTCATTAAAGTTGTGATTGGTTGATTATTCATATTTCTATTGGAGTAGACCTCATGGGGACACCATTATAGAAAAAACCTCTAGGGTGACGTGGAAATGATTTGAAATAATGTTGATTTCACTTCACTGAATTCATTACTTTTACGTTTTGAATAAATATCTAACATAAATATCTTCTCAGTCACATGAGGAGACTTCAAATGGATTGGTTAGTCTACTCATCTAAGATCCATACCTACAATCTAGTGAAGTCAAGTGGTAATTTATTAGCGCAAAATAGTGAAAATAGATGGACTTTTTCATAAAGTGTTCGCCTTGTATATGAAAATCACGTCATAGGATTCCGTTGAAAATTGTGTACGGTATGAATGAAAGTATTTCGAGTTCTCCAATGAAAAAATATCGCTATCTTTTCGGACTCCCTTATGAGATATAGGGTGATGATAAAAATCAAGGTTTTAATTTAATAAATTATATGTATTTTTTCAATTTGACTCATTCGACTCTGTATACGATGTAACACATCATTTGACATCCTTCAAGAGGATTTTCTCATTATCGGTAAGTTTATTACTACAAGGTATCCGAAAAACAAAAAATTCTTTATATTTGTATATTCGTGAATCACCTGTAGCCTTACCATTTTTTAGTTTTCTGATTTCATCTGCTTCTGGACCTCTTTCTTGCAATTCTTGCTCATCTACATATTGTGTAAGTGCATCGTTATGTTCTTCCATGTACAATTTTCTTTTGTAGTGTTCTTCACATATTTCTGTCTCTTTATTTATTTCTCTTTGTGTTTTTTGGTTGGTTGTATTGTAAGTTTATGTTCTTGTAAAATTCCTTAATCTTATTTTGAGATGTTTGTTTTTCTATATTTTCTAATTTCCTATTCAACCATATGTTATTTTTTTCTTTTTGACTAATTATTTGCTGCATTCCTTTTTAATTCATAGTTAATTCTGTCGTGTTGTTTTTTTGTCCTAATCCATATAATTCTTGCCATGTTTTTCTGTTTACCAATTCTCTCATATTCATTATCAAACTAATCTTTGCTTCTTCGTCTGTTGATTTTCTGAGAACCTCTTGAGCCGTTTTCGTTATATTATTTTTCATTTCTTGCCAGATGTTTTCTATTTCTACCTATATCTATTATATGAATAGCTGTATTTTTTTCATGTATTTTCAAAAATTTCTTTTACTTCATCCTTTTGTAGACTTTCAGTATCCCATTTTTTACTATTAGTGCGGGCAGTATATTGTTAAATTTTGTATCGTCGCTATTACCAAATAGAAGTTCGTTTCCGTTTGTGCTCCTCTGTATGATCTTGTATTAGTTATATTTCTACATATTTGTTTTGTTGCTAGTATATGATCTATTTGATTTTCCATTTCTCCAGATGGGTGTCTCCATGTGTGTCTTCTTTGGTGTTCAAATTTTGTGGATAGGGATCCTGCTAGCTGAATTAAACTATGTCTATTGTCATTAGTTTATTTATGTATCGTTCCGCTTCTGTTTCCTATTATATCTTTTAGACATACTTCCTTTCCTATTTTGGCATTTGCATTTCTTAATATCATTAGTTCGTCTATTTTTGGCAAACCTTCGCATACCTCATTTAATTTTTAATAAAAACAATCCTTTTTCGTATCCTCTGTTGTTTCCGTAGGTGCATAAAGAGAGTACTTTTTTTTAATCAATGCTTGAATACCTACGTGTTATCCCCTCATCACCGGTGCTTCATAGTACAGTGCAACAGAAGTAGCTTGGCAGTCGAAGGTCACAAACTATAAACTCGAATTAGAATAAAAAAATAACACATTAAATAATAAAATATCAAAAACCATTAAAATGTATGTCTCGGATTGTACTTTAGAAGTGAACACGACAGAGTTGCGAGAAAAATGATTTAGAACGTACGTACAGCGGTTTTTGCTACTGCGCACACGGCCTTCGCTCGCCAAGCTACTTCTGTTGTACTGTAACTGTGTGCAATCAGTGTGTTAGATGAATTTTGAATTGAAGGATCTATAATACTTGAAATTCTGTTTCCTTTAAACTTTGAAGTGGGTTATGTCTTATGTTTTTTTTAGAATTCGTTGAATGGATACCATTAATACACCTACATCTCTCGCCTTCCCCCCCCCCAACGTAATGATGCTTCGGGATAAGCAGCATAGTATCCAGGAACATTGAATTCACTATAATTATTATCAATAACAGGCTACACCCCCTTAACTTTTGCTTAAAAACAACCAAATTGTGTTAAATTATTTAATATTCTCTTCACTTAGTCACAAGCGGATCGTGGTCAATTTGGATATCATGTAGCAAATAAAGCACATGTTCTAGTAACAACTGTGTCATATTCACCATGTATTAATAGTTATTTGTAAAACAAGTGTCACAATGACTCGTTTTGTAGTACGAGTGAAGTTAGCGCAACGAACCGCTTCCAATTTTAAATGTCGTCGAATCCTGTTTTCACTTCCATTACCATTATTTAAATTTTCGTCGTTGGAACACACAATATTTTGGACCGAACTCGATATTTCCCACATTGTAAATATTTAATTTTTATCTATTAACATAATTGCTATACTTACCCAAATTCCTGAGAAAATACTACACTCTTTCTTGATATCAAACTAACAACTAAAAAGTAGACACTGCTCGTATAAAAAATGCCCACACAGATATTTAGTTATAGTTCCGTCAAAGATGAGAGTAATAATAAGTTATTTGGGATTTATATTTCTAATTCTTCCTTATAAAACGAGATATTAGGTAGTATTAATGGTCTGGTGTTATGTTTAAGATGTTTGTAGATTTAAACAGGTTAATTTTGGTTAGAGGAATGTATTTTGTTCTCTACATTAAAGCTAAGTATCTTAAAAAGTAGGATGGCGCTCCATAATTGGTGGTTAAAAATAATCGTTAGACAGGCGATAAATTTATTTAATAATTATAAAATTATTAAATACATTAAAACAAGTATCAGCTGAAATGAATTTATCGTCAACTGAGAATTTTAATTATAATATTTACTGGACTATGACGGTATCCTCGTATTCCAGTCAAACGAAAAGCCGACAGCTTAAAGCTCGCACTATATCTTTTACGCCAACTATACATATGGTTAATTCAAAAATACAAAATTAAAAAACGTTGGTCCATGTAATATAGATACATAAGCAAAATCTTGTTAGTGAATCTTCCGTGGTGTCAGATTTCTTCATGCTTCCATACTGTACGCGCACACTGTATAAAACATTATGATACACTACGTTTCAAAACTACAGGGGTAATACCATCAATAACACCACATTTCAAAAGTAGACACTCCAAACTATTCTTTACATAATTTAGAATTATAATAATATAAATACTAAATAGATTATATTTGATAACTGATTTAATCGAATTATTTCAACTTTCTTTCCTAAGTTTTTTCGTTATTCTCTTTCACCTTTTTCTTCTTCCACTTCTTTCTATGATTAGCCTGTTGCAATACATCTTTCTGTTAATAACTGTCATTTGAATACTCTTTAAATTTCCTTTTTTGTTTTTTACTTTGCTATTCTAACCTTATTAACATTTCTTCTGCCTTCCCTTGAACTTAGACGAACCAAATTCATAGTGTAAACTTATTTAAAAAAAAACAGCCAAATGACAGTTAGTGGCATACAAAAATATAACAATTACCTTTTCCAAATTGTACATGCTTCTAAAAATATCTATTTTAGTAGTACACGTTCTTAATTTCACTCAGATATCTTCCCTACGCCTGTGATAGTACCGTCAACGTTTCTACCAATAACTAAATCATCATCAGATAGTCTTTTTAGTTTGGATGCATCTGTTGATTGATTAATACTAGACTAATCGATTTTTAGACTGGAAATCGCAGGAATGGTGTAACATGTGCTAATTGTAAAACGAATAATACTACTTTATGGAGGAGAAACAACCAAGGGGAGCCGGTGTGCAATGCTTGCGGACTTTATTTCAAACTACATAACGTGAGTACTAAACTAATTATAGGTTTTTAATGCGCTCTTTCTTCCGAAAGTGATATCAAGTTGAGCTGTGACGAGTGAAAGGAAACGTTTCAGTGTGATCTTTAAAAATAGAAAAACTGAAATAAAACATATGAGAATCAGAAAAATTTACCTTCACTGATATTTCAACACTATAAAACTCTCCAAATCTTTGAATACTTTCAATAAACAAGTTTTTTACTCATTTTCATTGATAATTTGGTAGATTAAACAGTCGAATGATAAACTTAATATCTCCGCTATAAAAAATAGATACAGATATACAGAAATTTATCTTTTTTTCCGTTTGATATGAAAAAGTAATGGCGATATTAGCAAAAATCTCTGGTAAACATAAGATACATTATCTAACATATGCACAGATTATCTGTTATATATATATTCTGTGACAGGTTAACAGACCTATCAGTATGAAAAAAGATGGTATCCAGACCCGTAAAAGGAGACCGAAAAGTTCCGGGGGAAGTCAAGGTGTTTCCAACCACATGAGACTAGGTGAGTTTATTTTCAATATTGTACTCAGTTTCAGCCAAAATGTATCGTCTTTTTACGTATTTGTTCGGTACCTAGTAGAACTGGTGTGGGCACAAACAAAGGAAATCATTCTATATGATATTTTTTCTCTTCTCAAGGATGAGACGTATCTCAATTCTGTAGAAAATGAACTTGTGGCTCTCGTAATTAGAACACAGGACGAATATATGCACTCCTATCGTCAGTGGAGTACAATAATCTTGATTACATTTTCTTCATTACTGCCTCTATTTTTCTTCCTTAATCAAAATTGGTAACATTTTGTTGCCCCTGTATAATATATCGATAATATTTAACGGTTTTTATTTGTTATGTAAAAGATAATTTCATTACTTTTTTAAGTGAAACTTTCTCTAGATAATTCCACAATATATTGAAAAATGGTAAAAATTATAAGAAATTAACAATTGTTTCGATATTAAATATCATCATCAGGATGACAGAAGTTACATTTCATTTGATGCCTACCTTCTGTTTAATAATTATTTTTGGCTAGACCAAGAAGTGACCTACCTTGTGATTGACTTAATATATGTTAATAGAAAAAAGAATAAGATATGATATTTCAAATATTAAAGCTAAGATATTTATTAGCCCTATGGGGATGATAACCTGAATATCTTTTTCCAATTAAGTAAACTTCATCCTCGGGAGGAAAAGTAGCACTTTCCTCCCTTGTTATACAAATATCGTAGCTATTCCGCAGATTCCATACAAGCTTCAAATCGTCTTAAAAGTGCTCTTGTGCACGCAGCCTGAATCATAGTTGGTGTAATACTACGACATGCCTTACGAATGTGTTCTTTAAGATCATCTAAATCTACAGGCTGTGTTCGATATTCTTTAAGATAACTTCAGAAAAAAAGTCCAGTGGCGTTAGATCGGGCGAACGGAGAAGCCATTATTGGTCCGTAAGTACCTGTCCATCTGTTGTGAAAAGACTGGCTGATACTACTTCATACTCCGCAACAATGCCTGCATTATGAGGTGGAGCACCGTCCTGTTGCCAGAACATGTTGTGGAAGCGACTTTAATCACTTCAAAATATTTGATTTAATAGTAATGCATTGACGGCAATCATAACATCGATTAGAGATATGAATTCTAATCTTCTGTCGAAATCAGTAGGCCTCAGTCCTTGAACTAAATGTAGTTTAAATAGGTAACATTTGTGTTGTTTCAAAATCCTCTGTATCGTACTCTTGTTTATTCCCAGTTCTTCAGCTATGTTTTTAATAGAAGTATGAGGATTGATACCAACATACGCAAGTACATTAATTACATTATCATCAGTTCTCTCTGGATATCAGTGCGGTGCACGGTTTTTGTTTGGGAACGAACCGCATCTTTCGTTACAATTTGTGTGAATACCCGAGGAACTTGAGGAAATCGTTCTTGGTATAAACGGGCCGCTCGTTGAGAATTCTTCCTGCATTCACCATAAGCTAATAGAATATCAATGTACTCGTTTCGACAGAATGTAAATGGCATTGCGCTTATAGCAAGATTAATAATTTTGAATTTATGGATAGTATAAAAATTTAATTCGTCGATTCACTACAACAACCTAGGTACTATTCGAAAATGATTGTTGTTTTACACTTATTATTAATAACTGTCATTAATTTTTTGACACAAAAAGCATCAGTTTTTTTAAACAAAAGATTAATTTACTGTTTTTCGTAAAGTTTTTAAAAGCAGGTGCGGAAGCAACAAAGATAATTCGGTAGAGCCAAATACCATAAAATGTTAATTTTTTTGGTGCTAATAATAAAAAACTAACAAATATGTTACATTGTTGTATTCCAAATATAGTGACAAAAAATTTTAAACGAAAATATACAGGGGTTCCATTTGAAAATAGAAAGTAAGGAGTGGCTGCCAAAGAACTGTTAAGTGAAATAAAGTTCTTGATACGACTTTTGATGCCAACAGTTTAGACAGTATTGGATTATCTTTTAAATTAAGCGAGATATTGCCTGTATTATGAATTATGTAGAAACATAAATTTCATTTAAAATAGTAATATTACTTTTTTGTAAGGGGATCCGCTCTCTCCAGTTGGGATCCTCGATGTCTTGACAATTTTAATAGGAACTCCTGGATGCCTATACTTTTCTTATTTAACTGTTTACTTGAATTTTTTAAATTTGAGCAGTTGTAGAAAAAATATAGTGTGCAACACGTGGGGAAAGGTAGTTTTCTCACTCGAGTGAAGATTTGAACGTTCCTCACTTTTGCACACTATACTATTTATAATTGATACAATGTTACGTTCATTTCAATTTAGAAATAAAATGTTATTATTATATTGCTAATATCTAATAAAAACCTCACACATCATCCTATATGTCATACTCTTTTATTTGTCTAGTTTCAATAAATGTTTGCTTTCCAATATTAATGCATGTGACATATCCCTTTATCAGTTCGTTCCTTATCTCTGTTGTTGACAAAGTACTTAAATTTTATCTCTGTACTTGGAACATGGAAACATCATGAAATCCACATTTACACAAGTTGCGCTGGAACTAACACATTTCGCAATATATGAAATGTAAATTATGTTAAGCCGGGATTATTTTATGGAAGGGCTTTAGCTGTTTGAAGATTTTATTATTTTATTATGAATTTTTTACTCGGCGATGTCGCTAAAGGTCATGAGAATTTTTTTGTGAAAATGTTTTGATTTCAACATAGAATATGTTACATTTATAGTGTTTTTAAAGTCAACTGATAATTTCTAAAATCATCCACAAAATTTATAGTATTTTTGAAGTCAATTCAGAATTTATTTCTAAAAATTGTTGGGCTTAGACAAACTGAGTTGAATTCATTTAATTTTTAAAGTCGATTGAGAATATTTTCCTGAAAAAGTTCAACTACCAGACAATCTGAACTGAATTTATAATATTCTTAACGTTATTTCTAATTATTCTCGTTTCATATAGTTGTTCTTTGTCCTCATTTGTTAGTCTCATAGTGTCTGCTGTAGACTTCATTTTGTTGCTCGACTTATTTTCTTACTCTGCTAGATGTTTTAATATTTGTTATATGCCCTATACCCTCATTGAATTATTTGCCTTATTTCGATTTTTGTGTCATATGTGTTACTAATAATTGTTACCAGGTACTTAAAAGTGGTAACAACATCAAAACTGAATTCATTTATAACATTTACTCTTTCGGTCCATCCTGTGTGGAATCTACGCATATTACTTTTTTAAATGAAACTAGCTGTTTCTACATAATTAAACAATATATGGACAAACTTGTAAAAATTCTACAAAGTTGACAATTGTTTCGATACATTTCATTTGATGCCTACCTGATGTTTAATAATTATTTTTGGCTGGAACAAGAAGTGGCCTACCTGATTGACTTAATATATATGAGTAGAAAAAAGAAGAATATATGATATTACTACTACTAATAGGCTCGATCCGAGTCAAGACCAAGTCAAGATTCCGGCACTGAGACCAATGGCGGGCCCATTGTACAATTCCTGCTACATATGCATCCATGAAGCCAAGTCCTTCTATGAATGACTCAATCCTCTTTAATAGATGCTTGTATGTGTCCCCATTGGCCATAACAGGGACTCCGGAGATTTGCCTGCGTAGTTCAGCCCAATGTGGACACACTAGGAGAACACGGACCGACGTTTTGTCAACTAAGCCGCAAATGCTACATAATAATAAATTTATTCACAATAAATAAGTATAATGGTTACAATTCTAAAAAGCGAATGAAGTAAAAATGAACGATAAGTTCATGAGTACTTGTTTCGTGATTACAATAAACTCATGAAAATATGAATACATAAATAAACTTAAATACAAGTACAAAATATAAATACACATAAATAAATATAAATAAAAAAGTACAAAATATAAATACATCTAAATAAATGCAAATACAAAAGCGCAAAATATAAATACACATGAATAGATGTAAATACCAAACTACAAAATGTAAATATGCATAAATAGATGTAAATACAAAAATACAGAATATAAATATACACAAATAAATGCAAATACAAAAGTACAAAACATAGATACACAAAAATAAATGTAAATATAAATAAATATAAATACAAAAGTACAAAATATAAAACCTCTAAATAAATTCAAATATAAATACACATAAATATATGTAAATACGAAAGTACACAATATAAATAAACATAAATAAATGCAAATACAGAAGTAAAATATAAATATATAAATCTTAACCAAAACTTAAACATGTACACACATAACCAGCAAATTAAATGCTAATAATTAAATGTTTACCTAAAAGCATGGTTATACACTCACAGATACCAATACACTTTCACTACCATATTACACAATTACACATTCATATGCAGGCGTACATAATCAGCATCAGGGTCGTTGCGATTAACTTGTGTGGTCAAGAAAAGAGGATAATCTTGAATAGGTTGATATATTGCAATTCCGTTACTATATGAATGTTCATTGTATTCTCTTAATTTACTATGTTATCTATCAAGTTTCTTGGTTTATCCAATATAAATGATTTTAACTTTCGTTTATAGATTGGCTTGCTATATATATCCTTCAATGTTGTCGGTATAATGTTGTACATCTTTATAGACATATACGAATACGCCCGTTGAGATTTGGACTTTTTAACTATAACTGGATAACTGAGTAAGTTATGATTTCTAGTGGTAACTGATGATTACAAGGTTCCTCTTTATTACTGCTAAAGTGATATTTGACATTGGTACAGTAATAATAGAGCTGCCTTAGGTCGAGAATTTGTGTTTCCTCGTACAGACTATCAGATGAATATCTGTAATGTTTCCCCATTATTAGTCGTAAAAATCTTCTTTGTGAGACTTGTAATGGAAGTATATGCACTTGCAAAGCCGAACCCCAAACTGTAATGGCGTACCTAATATGAGTATCCACAAGCGCGTAGTATAACTTTTTCAATTGCGGTAATGGTAATCATTTTTTGAAGAGTTTAAATTTATATAATATGAATTGTAGTTTTCTTATAACATATTTGAGGTTAGTGTCTAAGTATACTCCCAAGTATTTAATATTTGTTGTACCCTCTATTTCATTATTTGCAAAAGTTATTTTTTGATAGGGAGCACTACCAGAAGCGTTGTAACTGAAAGGTAACAATGTAGTTTTTTCCAAATTCATTGTCAAAAGCTTATAATCGAACCAGTCCTTTACAATAATTAATTCGTTTTCAACTTTCGTTTTTAGTTGTTCCCAGGTTTCTGCCTCATAAAATATTACGGTGTCATCTGCATAATCTATAATATCTCCTATCGTATTTAGACTAAATAACTCATTTATATAAAGATTAAATAGAACTGGTCCCAAGACGGTACCCTGTGGGAAAATACAATTACCTCTTATTCCGTTTGCTTCTAACGTTTTGAGCAGGAGAGAATGGTCAACCGTGTCAAAGGCTTTACTAAGGACGATAAAACAGAAAGACAAGGGGTACCTGTTTCGAGTGAATTGTGTACTTTCTTAGTTAATTTCAATATCGCATTCTCAGTAGTTGTATTTTCTCTGAATCCAAATTGTTTCATTGAGATACATTTGTACTTATCAATAAAATTGTTCAATTTCTTCTTAATATTTTTTTCGAATATTTTAAATAAATGAGATATTAGAGATACGGGTCTATAATTGGTTGTTATTGCTTTATTTCCTTTTTTATAAATTGGACAGACCACTGCTTCTTTAAATTGCAAATATCCAGTGTCAATACTCATATTTATAATATGTTTCAACGGATTGGAAATGTGTTCAGCAATGTACTTTATAAAATCTACACCTATACCATCGCTATCAACCGATTTTTTATTTCCTAGTTGTTCTATAATGTCTACAATCTCAGTGGTATCAGTATGAGTTAATTGTATAGAGTTAGGTAAACTATATGTACGAGGAGTGAAGTTTACATTTTTATTTATTTTTTGTGCTAATCTCGGACCCATGTTCACAAATTGATTGTCAAATTCGTTTGCTATATCCTTAACGTCAGTTAAATTTTCACCCTTCCCCTCGTTTTTTATTATATCTATTTTTGCTGTTTTCTGCTTTTCGCCCATAATGTTTTAGAATCATTTGCACCACTTTCAATACAGTTTTTATTATAATTTTGTTTTGTTTTTGCAATCAAATTTGTTACCCTATTTCTCGAAGTATGATATCGATGTTTCACATCTAATTTAGTAGGCTTTTACAAAGCTTGTTTGAGAAGTTGATTTTTTTATGGACTTCGCTTAATAGGGATAACATGCCATACTCTTCATACAATAATGAGATCAATCGGGATTGTAGTGGTCGTGATTTGATAAAATTAATTATTTTTACCGCTTCATCCATAACTAATTTTAAATTTGACGGCATTTGCTTCATCGCAAGTGCTTGTCTATGCAGAATACAATGGCTGAAACAACAATTAGGCGCTTTAATTTTTATTTATGACACTGCTCCTGCTGTTTTACCCGTCATTGCCTTGGCCCCATCTGTACAAATGTCAATGCAACCGTTCCAACTGAGATTATTTTCTTCAAAAAATATATTTATTATATTAAAAATTTCTTCTCCGGTATTGTTTGTGCGCAGCTAGGAACATATAAGCATGTCTTCTTCCAAAGAACTGTCATATCGATATCTCACAATAACCAGCAAGATAGCCAGACCCGCGACATCAGTCGACTCATCCATTTGCAAGACGAATCGTGTTTTTTTGTAGACGTGTAACTAGTTCTTGTTTGACGTAGCTTGCCAGATCATGAGTTCGCCGTGAAACAATATCGTTTGATAGCGGTACAGCAGCTTAATCATCAAGCACACATGTTGTTATGTCGAACACACATGGCTTTATTAAATTCGCAGCGATAGTGTATGCTTCACCTACTTGTGCAATGCGTTAGCTAACTAAATATGATGCCTCTTCTTTCTTTCTAATAATTGTTCTTTTTTACGTACACAAAATTCCTTATTCTTGTCTTTAGACTCGGGATGTACAGTTTCTAAATGTTGGCGCAACTTGGCAGGTGCCATGGAACTATTAGGAAGCAGTTTACTACATAACATGCAAAGAGGTGAGCCGTTGCAATCAACAAATCCGAAACTGATATATGATTCATCAGAATTCCTTTTTTTCGCATTTGAAACCGTGGAACTTGCCTTCATTGCATCATCGTCTGGATCGGTAATTGCTGTATACTTCGTGCATACTGCTTTTGAGCATTCGGCTTTGTTGAAAGATGTTGTTGCAACACGATTAACGGCTTTAAGCCAACGTTCCATTCTTTTTTATTAATAATTTTACTGCTTAGAAGAGTTTAGTTCAAAGAAGAAATGTACAAAACTGCTTTCAGTAGTTTTATATTTACCTAGGTGCTAAATGTCCTTCCTTTCGTCTTCTGGTTGGTGTCGCTTGCTTGTTGGATCTAAAATAATACAAAGGTATGACACAAATTTATTTCCATAAATAGGATGTTGTTTCGGCAGAAACAATTAGATTTACACTTCCAAGTGTATTGAATGAACTGTCGAACTGAAAAGTTCGGCAGAGCATGGGGTTGGTTGGTCTTCTGGTGGAGGCGTCCACGGTGCCGGCGAAGTCGCGGTGAATCGGTTTGAATCAGTGACCAATTCGACCTTGTATCACCTTCCTCAGGCAATGCACTGGCGCTACTGATGAGTGTTGAGGCGCGATCGTCACTTTTATAGTCCTAGCCCCGATCTCGAACATTCTCAAAAGTACTCGAGTCGGCGCCTTTGATTAATAAAAAGTCGAAATGAAAATAGAAATATAAAAGATGCGGTGTAAACAATTTCGACATTATGTTTTGAAGTTAGACCTGAAAGTTGCTTGTTCACCATTATAATATATTATCTCAGAGGCGGCTTTCATCAAAGGGACTGCGGGCTCACAACGCCTTTGATAACTAGAAACACACTTAGAGAATGGCTGCCGTAGAGCATTCCAATGAGCGGGATGCTGATTTCTCAACCAATTCCTCGCTTACTTATTGATTGCTTGTTGTGCGTCCGCCCTTTCATTACCTTCAAAACCAAGGTGGACCGGAATCCATTCTAGCCACACTACGTTCCGACTTGCCACGACCATTTTGCCACATAGTTCTTCAATGTGGCCTTTTCTGCGCGGTTGCGTATCATGGCTCCCAAGCCATTGGCTTTATTCCATGATTTATTGCAGCCCTTCACATTGATTCTACAGGAGGGCTGTCGAAGGATCCCTGTACGTCCAGGAAAGCACCCAAAGTAATCATGACATTTTCCAATGCCTTTTCTACCTGGGTCACCAATTGGTGTAAGGCACTTGCTGTTGACTTGCCACACCGGAACACATGCTGATTGTTGTGCAAAGGATACCTGAGCCCAACCTTTTTCCTCACATACCGATCAACTAACCTCTCCAGTGTTTTCATGGAAGATGTTAGGCCGGTAGGTCTAAAAGACTTAGCCACGGTGTATGTAGTATGATCAGGCTTGGTTATAAAGACAACTTTTACTCGTCTACATTGCCACCTACTTGCAAGTGCCAGTAGGGCTACCTTTCGGTGTCCCTTCTGCCGCACTTGCAGGCCGCTGTTGCATTCTCTTCTCGGCACCGCAAATGAATTTACGGTGCCTTTTCGGCCCCTCAGGTGTTGGGGCAGTTGTTTCCGGCATTGCCTGGGTCCTCACCGCTCCCTCCATCTGCTGCTACTCCGAGGGCCCGTGCTTGGGGCTCTTCTCGAGAGACTTCGTCTGAAGGGCACTGTACACGTCGTCCTTCTCCAGCTTTAATATTTGTAATATCATAACTTTTTCTTTTTTCTATTCATATAATAATAAAATATAATAATAATAAATAATTTACTGTTCGAACAAGTAACGCAAATCGGCAGGGTGTGGTTCTGTGGAGCTTGAGAGAGAAACATGTATGGATGATCGACTTCGCAGTTGTGAATGATAACAAATCGCAAAACCTAAAGCTTCGTAAATATGATGACCTAGCTCAGTATATCAAAGAGCAGTGGAAAGTTGACCAAGTTACTATCCTACCTATGATCCTATCCTCAACAGGCATTGTACCACGGCAGCTTAGTAAGGCTGTGGATACTCTCAAAATCAGTCCATCTGCAATTGGAAAAACAGCTAACATCGGCACATGTCATTGTAAGTAAAGTACTTGGAAAATAACCTGAACAGTGAAACGTCAAATATGCTTTGATAGATCATTATCTGCATATTTGAAGAAACCACACTTAGATCAAAATATCTGAGTTTATGTAAAATGCCTTAAGAAGAGAACTAGTCAAAATAATAATAATATCTGTCTTGGAATATAGTGTCGGTATTGTAGAATGGCACACTAAAGAGATTAAAAAGTAAACAGTCATACCCATAAAATACTAACAGCTAATGGGTTACTTCATTCAAGATCAGATGTAGATCGTATTTACGTACTCAGATCAGAGGGAGCTAGGGATCTAAGGCAGATAGAAACTGAGTATAATGTAGTACACATCACAATAAGTAAATATATCTCAAAAAATTATAACAAATTCACAAAATTGATCAAATACCTAGAAGGGCAGTTAGCAATAACAAAAACTATCAGATACAAAGTAAAACGTATAAAAGAAGATTTGCACATATCAAAAGAAGAAGAATTTTATGCGAATCAACAACAAAATATAATAAAAAAGAAAGCATTGAGAAAATGGACGAATAAACATGGAAAATTTCCACAAAATATCCAAAAGCCACTATAAGCGAGTCAACAAAAATGGTCTTGGTTGAAAAAAGGAAAACTAAAGAGCGAAACGGAGGCATCAATAATAGCAGTTCAAAATCAAGCACTTAAAACCACATACTACGAAAAACATATATTGAAATTGAATATCAACATCAAATGTCGTTTATGTAAGGAAAAAGAAGAGCACAAAATACTTATAGTGGAATGCTGCCGTGAATTGGCCAAAAAAGAATATATCGAAAGACATATCAACATTCGCCGATACATATACTGGAAACTGATCAACTCAATAGAAGTCGAGTGCGAGGAGAACTGGTATAAACAGCAACCTCCAGACGTTGTTCACAAGGGGCACATAACAATACTATATGACTAACAAGTTCACACAGACAGACACATACCAATAAACAAATCTGGTATAATTTAAAAAAAATCAACTAACTGAACCATGTTTAATTATAGAAGTAGCTGTTACTTACTAAAATCGAATGTGGCACCTCAAGGTGGAAATAATATCAGTAGTAGTCGGAGCATTGGGGTAACTACTTCAATTTCACGCAGAAAATCCTAACGACGTTAAATGCAGAACTGATCCAAAGAGTAGGTTTGAATGGCACTGCACATATCTTAAGAAAAGTTCTTTGAGTACGACTTGACCTGAGGTGTCGGGAGGACACCTGGTCATTTATACGAAACCAGTAACTTACTGGAAGCAGCAATAAAAAAATCACTACCTTTCGATGCCAAACATCAACAAGCGAACGACCAAACCAAGGACAAGAGAAAAAAACAAGATATGCAGCAGCTAATCAAAAGAATCTAGTCAACAACCAAGCTAAACCAGGAAATCAGAAAGGATCAAGTGGATTGTCGATGAGCACAAAGAAATAATCTGGTGCCATCATTTTCACACAGACGAAATAACTGGAACAGTAAACATCAACGATACATTCAGGCTCTGGAAAACTGAAAACACAACCTCTCTGCAAACACCATGGCCACGCAAAGGAGATACTTCCAGTAACAGAACAAAATCAGCGGGCTAGACTTTGAAAATATTCTGAAAAGAGTAAAATCCAGAACCAAACAATAGCAACCAATATTAGAGAGATACAACAGAAAGAAACAGAAGACAAAAAAATACGGATGAAGAGTAGAAGGAAACACAAGCCCTAAAGATACTGAGACAAGAAATAGAAAGCGAAAACAGACCCCACAGCAGAGAGCACGATAACCAGTCACAAAGCAGTAACACAAGGCTATAAAGAAGCATGCAGTGAGCTTAGGGAGAAACTTTTGATCACCCTAAAAAAAGTAAGGATAGACGAAAGCAAGCAAAGAATTCCCCTAAAGAAAATAAACAATAACCGAAAAGCCAAAGAACTAACCAAAAGTGACAATGAGACAATCAAATAAATAATAAGACAACAACGAAATGAATACAGAAACTTAACAGCAATCAACAATCTTGTGTACGCCACAGCAGTAACAATACAGAACATCCTTATACCAGAAACACAAAGGAAACGACTTAAGTAAAGCAATAGAAGGAGAACCACCATGAAAGCGAAGAATCCAGTGCATAATAGCAATGTTGAGAAAATATCTATCACAGCTAAAGAAGATACAAAGTCCTACTCTCAGCAGGAAAATGAAACCAGTTCACAGATAACGCACACACACTCTTCAACGAGATACTAGGGAAGAAAAACGTAATCAGAGGAATGACCAACGAGACAGAGATACAACAGTACTGAAGAAGCATATGGGAAAGAGACATCAGACACAACAGTACTGCGACATGGATTCAGAAAGAATACGAAAAACCTCCAAAATGAAACGCATGGAATGGCCCAACATCAGCCTATCCGAACTAAAACCAGTAACCGATGGAACAGCAAACTGGAAAGCAACGGGAATAGATGGCATGCCAAACTTCTGGTGGAAGAAACTAGAAGCTATACACGAAACCTTAGCAAATTTATATAATGACATGATCAAAGAAGAACTGTAGATACCCGACTGGGTAACAAAAGGCAATACCCACCTGATCCCCAAATATCCCCATCAAAGAAATCTGGTGTATAAAAACTTAAATGTCCAGAATGTAATGCTGTCTATTTGGGCAAACTCTTAGAAATTTTGAAATCAGATACAGTGAGCATTTACAAGTACACATATTGAAACAACCAGATAAATTCCAATACTTGACACCAAACATTCATTGACAACAGAACTAGAAGTACTGCATGTTTGTGATAAGAAACAAGAACTGAATTTCCTTAAAGAATTGGAAATTAGAAGACACTTAAGAAACCCACAATATGAAGTTGTCAATGAACAGATAAATCTAGGAAGTTTTCCACTTTTAAACTGTCTTCTCAAGTGATAATTGTAAAGATCATCAGATATAGTTTTCCTGGTTTTCTATATCATTGCACAGTTATACTGATCTTAATTGGGAAAAAGATACCCAGGATACTCCCATAGGCCTAATAATGTTAAAGCTTTAATATTTGTAATATCATACTTTTTCTTTTTTCTTTTAACATATATTGAGTCAAACACAATGTAGGTCGCTTCTTGGTCTAGCCAAAAATAATTATTGAATATCAACTAGGCATCAAATGAAATATAACTTCTGTCATTCTGACGATGATGTTTAATATCGAAGTAAGGGTCGAGACAGTTAAGTTCATGAATGAAATTAAATTAACTAATATTAAATATGTTAAATTTATAGTTGTTTTAGAGACACCTAAGATTTTTTTTATAAAAAACGTTTGAGAATCTTTTTTCAAAAAATTGATGGACTGACTTCCAGGGAAATTGACTAAAATTCATAGTATTTTTATGGTCAATTGAGATTTTTTCTCTAAAAATTGCTTAATTTCGGAATAAAAGAGTTGAATTTACAGTAATTTAAAACCAATTGAGAATTTTTTTCCTAAAAAACATTTGAGAATTTTTTAAATATTTAAGCTTCCAGAAAAATTGACTTAAACTCAAAGTATTTTTAAAAGTAACTGAAAATTTGTTTCTTACAAAAACGTTCATCTTTCAGACAAACTGAAAAATTTATTGAATTTGCAGACAAATTTAAATTAAATTGAATTAATCAAAATCAAATTTATATTATTGTTAAAATCAATTGAGAATTTTTTTATAAAAAACGTTTGAGAATTTTTTTTCTAAAAATTGAGGGACTTCTAGAGAAATTGACTAAAATTCATAGTATTTTTATGGTCAATTGAGATTTATTCTCTAAAATTTCCTTAATTTTGGAATAAAAGAGTTGAATTTCCAGTAATTTAAAATCAATTGAGAATTTTTTTCTTAAATAGCATTTGAGAATTTTTTAAATATTTGTCAAGCTTCCAGAAAAATTGACTTAAACTCATAGTATTTTTAAAAGTAACTGAAAATTTGTTTCTTAAAAAAACGTTCATCTTTTTGACAAACGGAAAAAATTATTAAATTGTAATGCGTATTGCCCAGGTAAGCCCAAAGGAGACGGAGTTCGATTAAATTGACTAATTTATTTCTAAAAAATATTATTTACAATGATAAAAATAAACTAAAATACAATAATCCATATATATTACTCTGGTGCGTAAATATTTTGAAAATCACGCTTCGATGGTGCGTGCCCTTCCGTTGATCGATATGTACTGACGGTCCGAAAGGTAGGTAGGTGTAACTGTAGCGGTGTGTACTTCGACTCCGGTGACGGTGTACGGGATTCTCTGCGTCCTATGAAATGCTCAGACAGCCAAAGGTATGAGCAACCGGCAGATCAATACTCTTTCGGTTTTAATCTCAAGATGTGAGAGTATCGTTTATAGCTAGTCAGTACCCGGCTTAACGAATATCTCGGTTTGTAGAAACTGTAGTTATTACGGCGCGTCAATACCACACCAGAATTATACTAACAGTTAAAACGATCGTTTACAGCCAGTCAGTACCCGGCTCAACGGCGCTACCCTACGAAGATACTGTAGAGTTTTCGGTGTGTCAATACCACACCGAAATTCTTCTAACAGTTTAAACAATCGTTCTCGTTTCCGTCAATACCAGAAACCAACGGTCGTTCTAGTGAATGATGTATAAAATCGGATCAATCCTCCACCTTAGTACAACACTCGGCGGTGGATAGTGTAAAGCGTTTAAGGTTAAAGTCAGTAACTTCGACCTACGCTTCGCACTGGAGGCGGCTGAACTTGGGGGAGCAGGAGTCCGTAATCCAAGTCGTTCTATCGTCTGTCGGTTTGCATTTTTATACACATCATAGAGGTGGTGGTGGAAGTCTCCTTCCCTTCTACTGTCGTTTCTTCGTGCGCATCTTGGCGGGGGGGACTTGCTGTTCTGGTGTGGTACCTCGTCATCACGGTGCTAACTGGTTTCTTGAATCGATATTTATAGTAATGAATTTATATCATTACAAAATTTGCAGACAAATTTAAATTAAATTGAATTAATCAAAATTAAATATGGTAAATTTATAGTATTTTTAAAATCACTTGATGGACTTCTAGAGAAATTGACTAAAATTCATAGTATTTTCAAGGTCAATTAAGATTTTTTCTCTAAAAATTGCTTAATTTTAGAATAAAAGAGTTGAATTTACAGTAATTTCAAATCAATTGAGAATTTTTTTCCTAAAAATCATTTGAGAATTTATTAAAAATTGTTAAGCTTCCAGAAAAATTGACTTAAACTCCTAGTATTTTCAAAAGTAACTGAAAATTTGTTTCTTAAAAAAACGTTCATCTTTCAGACAAACTGAAAAATTTATTAAATTTGCAGACTTATTTAAATTAAATTGAATTAATCAAAATTAAATATGGTAAATTTATAGTATTTTTAAAATCACTTGAGAATTTTTTCATAAAAAACGTTTGAGAATTGTTTTTCTAAAAATTGATGGAAATCTAGAGAAATTGACTAAAATTCATAGTATTTTTATGGCCAATTGAGATTTTTTCTCTTAAATTTGCTGAATTTTAGAATAAAAGAGTTGAATTTACAGTAATTTAAAATCAATTGAGAATTTTTTCCCTAAAAAACATTTGAGAATATTTAAAAAATTGTTAAGCTTCCAGAAAAAATGACTTAAACTTCTAGTATTTTCAAAAGTAACTGAAAATTTGTTTCTTAAAAAAACGTTCATCTTTCAGACAAACTAAAAAGTTTATTAAATTTGCAGACAAATTTAAATTAAATTGAATTAATCAAAATTAAATATGGTAAATTTATAGTATTTTTAAAATTACTTGAGAATTTTTTAATAAACAACGTTTGAGAATTTTCTTTCTAAAAATTGATGGACTTCTGGAGAAATTGACTGAAATTCGTAGTATTTTTATGGTAAATTGAGATTTTTTCTCTGAAAATTGCTTAATTTTGGAATAAAAGAGTTGAATTTACAGTAATTTAAAATCAAATGAGAATTTTTTTCCTAGAAAACATTTGAGAATTTTTTAAATATTTGTCAAGTTTCCAGAAAAGTTGACTTAAACTCCTAGTATTTTTAAAAGTAACGGAAAATTTGTTTCTTAAAAAAATTTATTAAATTTGCAGACAAATTTAAATTAAATTGAATTAATCAAAATTAAATATGGTAAATTTATAGTATTTTTAAAACCACTAGAGAATTTTTTCATAAAAAACGTTTGAGAATTTTCTTTCTAAAAATTGATGGACTTCTAGAGAAATTGACTAAAATTCATATTATTTTTATGGTCAATTGAGATTTTTTCTTTGAAACAAAAAAGTTGTATTTATAGTATTTTTAAAATCTTAATTTCTTCAATTCCCGGTTAAAAAGTCATTTAAATTTCTTGTAACTTCATACTCAATTGATAACTTTTTTTCCAAAAACTGCTTGATTTCCTTACAAAACAGATTAAATTCCAAGTATTTTCATAGTCAATTGAGAAAACGAGTAATTATTCTTAAAATAATCTGTAATAATACCAATTTCACGTTTCAGGTAGCGTCATCTCCGCTTTTCCCTACCAAAATAACCCAGAGATGGATTTACAGGATCAATATCAAGTACCTATAAGCCTGTATCAACCACCACCAGGACCTGTATCATATCGACAATTCAATTCCGACAATCTGAGAAGCCTAAAGTAAGTACCAGTAAGTAAAGATTTTATATTCAACGTAAATTACGCCATGGCAATGTTGCCGTATCTCTCGTTTATAAGAATTATAGAAAAATTTTTCTAAAATTTCAGTGCTCAACCGTTGCAACCTATTATCCCCGCTGAAGATGAGCAAGCCAGCGTAATCACGTCGACGTCACAACAAGCGAGATTTCGACAGGAAGTTGAAGATGACGAAGGCAGCGGAAATCCTAATTCGAATGCCTAAGATACTTATATATAGATAGATATAAGTAGTTTGATTTGTTTTTGGTACGTTTTGAACTACGTGATCTAGTAACGACGTTAAATAAATGTATATATGTTCGTTAGTACTGAATTACGAAATTAAGTTTGTTTGTCCTATGTATCAAATCATATATATACAATGTAGATAAGAATTTCAACATGATATATGATGATGGAAAAAAACAAAATTGTGACAATTTCAACGAGATATATGAAATGTGGTGTTTGGAAGAAAGGAAATTGTGTGTTTTTGTGCTACTAGATGACGTAATTCAAAGACTCTCTGAAGTCGGTTCGGGTTTATGTTGGACATTTTAAAACCGTTTTTTAACAGGATAATCCACTTAGAATGTTAGCAATGTTGCAAAACACTTTAAAAGCTTCTGAAATTTGATTAGTGGTTTTTATATAGCACAAACAAGACAAGCAACGAGTAAAAAGGATGATAAAATTGGTAAAGGTTACTCTTTCAGTTACTGTTTAAATAATAAATGTTTTGCAGTAATAAATTGATATATTAAGTAATGAATATAAAATTTTTCTTGATGAGACTGATATACCCATTGTTATGAATTTGGTGTGTTTAGATAAGAAAATGTCAATGGAAGCACAAATTTTATTTAATTTATAAATCCGATGAAAATAATTACGGAAAACTTCACTCTAAGGTACTGATATAATTTAATAATGAAGATAATGAGATAGGAACATATTGAAGGGCGTTGGTGACATTCCAATGAAATTTTCTGTATATTGAACGCCATACTGAAACCAAAAATCGGAAGAAAAAATGAATATCTTCTTATCTTTATGATATTATGAATTGATTTACTTCTGGCAATGAAAACCCGTCTTGAATTAATTCCATTTGTGCGGTAATTGGCTTTAGAAAACTTCAGTAAACGGTAGAAATCTACTTAAAGAACAAATCAAATGAATTTTCAAACTTGACGTATCAGTCAAAACCGTTCTACGATTATAATATCAGCTGACGTCAAAGAACAGAAGAGCCATTTTTTCATCTTAAGAAATAAAGGTGTTGGTAGCGATGGCATCCATCAACCTAGATTTAGTAGTTGAAGTCTTGAAGTTTGTCATTTTATCGACTGAGATACATTTTTTATATTTGGATTATAAAATAATCATTAATTTAGGAATTAGTTTCAATTAACTAGATGAAAATCCTTACATTATATTATTAACAGTATTGCTCCGTGTCGTCAAGAAACTAGTAACTTGATTCCAAAGAAATCCGATCAAAATAAAACCAAATTGACTTATTTTAGCGTATTTAATAACCACCCATTTAAAAGATTTCGTTATTGAAAAATATTGAATTTAATTGGAGGTATAGATAGTTTCGAATACGAACTATTATCATCATCAGGTTTGTAAAATTTGCTGTCATTTTAAGTGGATTGCGTTTATATAAAATTTTATTTATTTTTCATCTGTGATATGGGTGTTTAGGTAGTTAGATGTGTGCTGCTTCAACAAATTGGTTAGGTTAGATAATATGATTATTATATTTATTTATATTTTGTTTGTAAAATTTTTACTATTGTATATCATATTCGAAAATAGCTAAAATAAATTGTTTTCTAAGTAATAATTATGTATTTTTATCAAAATTTTAATTTGTAACATATTTAATTTATTAAATATGGAAATATCTTTTTCCAATTTATGATCAGTATACGAGTAACTGCTGAGATAATGAACCAGGGAAAATATATCTGCTGATCTTTAGAACCATTACTTAACAAGTCAGTTTAATAGAGGAGAACTCTCTAGATTTATCTGTTCATTGACGACTTCACACTGTGGGTCTGTTTAAGTGTCTTCTAATTTATAATTCTAGAAATCCAGTTCTTTTGCCTTATCACAAATATGTAGTAATTCTAGTTCTGTATTAGATGCTATTGAATGTTTGGTATCAAGGAGATGTTTTCCGTAATAATATTTTCTTGGTTATTTTAATCTGTATGCTCGTAAGTGTTCATTATGTCTAATTTCAAAATGTGTAACTGTTTGACCTATATAGACTGAATTATAATCTGGACATTTAAGTTTATATAGAAGACTATATCTTATGGTTTAGGATAAAATGAACGAATGTGTTGCTTCTGAAAACAAAGTTTTATTTTGTTAATTTCTTATCAAAGAAAACATCTTATTTAGTACACTATTGTAACAAACTTACCTGAAAACAAAGAATCGACATTCAAAGATTATTTTTCCACCAATTCTATTCTTTGTACACACAATATATTCCAACAAAAGTTTACTTTTAGGCCTTTTTCTTAATACAACATTCTAATAATCCTAACCTCTAAACAAAAACTACAGACTAAAAAGTTTGACATTTAGCAACAGTCACACGAAGCGCGCCAAATTAAAAAAAAAAGAAATCCTTTTGTTAGAATTGCTTGTAGCAACTGTTTCAAGTGATTTATGTGTTCTTCCATTGATTTCGAAAATATCAGGATATCATCTATGTAATTCACAGTAAAATCGGTGAGTTTATATTTTCGAAGTATATTACTTAATTTTCTCTAAAATATTGTTGGTGATGTCTTCAAACTGAATGGTAGACAAGTACATTGAAAGTGTCCTTCTTGTGGTACAAATCCTGTCTTCTACTCTTAGAGGTATAGACTAAAAAACTTAGACTAGGCTTATAAAATAATTGCAATTTCTTGTGTTTATCATAAGATCTTCAATTGATGGGAACGGTTGAGCCTGTGGCACTATTATCTTATTTAAATGCCCTGAAGTCTATACATAGTCTCGACCTTTTATTGTTTAATAATTTTGCTATCTGCTCCGCTATCTCTCCTTTGTCTTCTGTATGACCTTTTGCTGCAGTGTTTATCCACTAATAAATCTATTCTTGCTTCATAATCTTTAACTCTTCCTACATGATACTTGAATTTGCTAAATACTGATTTATATTTTTGTATTAGTTTATAAATTTCTTCCCTTTTCTTTCCATCTAAATGATTAACTTTTATATAAAATTCCTTTACATGCTCATTGAAATTTATTTAGTATTATTTTTCATATCTGTTACCCTCCGTTTTCTCTTTACTTATCTCTTCCTATTTTTTATAGTCTCTTCATATTAGTTTTGCTTTTGTGTTATTTTTAACTCCTCATTTTGTATAAGCTTATATTTCTTTATTATGTCTAATCCTATTAAAAAATCATATCTAAAATTTGGTTCTTCAATTATGTAAACATCCACATTTTCTTTGTTTTCGAAAAATGTTATCCTTATATTTGTCAAATCACTTGTCTTTTTAACACCATTAATTGTAACCAAATTTTTTTCATTTAAATTATTTTTCTTGGTTTTTAATTTTAATAATTTAGAATTAATGAGAGAAACATTCGAATCTGAATCATATACGCCATATATTTCCAATTTATCATTTAATAGTAGTTTGACTTTTATTAATGGTGTCACAATTAGTTAATTTGTTCTGTTTCATTTAACTCTGCTTCAATTACTGAATTGTTTACATATCTTATAGGTCTTCTATCATCATCTTTAACCTTAAACCAGCAGCCTCAGGATGGTAATGAGTACCTTTATTTAACTTTTTGCATGTTTTGCATGGAGTACGTTTTTCATTTTTGTTATTTATTTTTTGATTTTCATATTTTCTGTAGGCCCCAGTCCTATTATTATTCACCAAATGCTCATAATTTCTCACTTCATTGAATAAATCTACTGTATCCTTCAATGCTTCTCTATTTATCTTCTCCAATACAATCCTTGGCAAACCTGCGGCAATAACATTTACAAGTGTACCTGTATCTATTGATCTCCTCATATCCAGTATAAGTTTTTCCTTTTTTATGGCATAGTCCACCAACGAATCATCCTTGTATTTAAACGACAGAGCATAATGGTCAAATTATTTTTAAAAAATTCAAATATTTCTTTTGATGTTATATACAATTTACCATTTACATCTATTATAATATACATTCTCATATACTTTATCCTTGATAATGGAATAAATAAATTCTGAAAGCTTGGACATAAAAAGTATGAAGGGTACTTGTTTTAATTTGCCGCTTCCCCAATAAACCTATGTTTAGTATATATATATATATATATATATATATATATATATATATATATATATAATAAGCAACGAATAGATTAGTGGGTATTGCACGCAAATAGAAGAAGGGGCTACTGAAAAGAGTGGTAAACGCAGACATGCATGTTTCTAGCTCATTAGCCGTCATCGGTACGGTACAACCAAGAAAAGATGTGAAACATGAGAGCAAAGGTGTTGAATGAAACATGAGAAAAATATAACAGAATTCAGCAGGATCTTCTAATATTACTGACACAAATGTTGTGTTTGACTATCCTGCTGAATTCTGTTATATTTTCTCATGTTGCTTATTGTTCATATGTCACGCACTATTCGTACATCTTGTTATTATATATATATATATATATATATATATATATATATATATATATATATATATATATATATTGCTCTCCAAATTGTAAATTACTATCTTCATCTATGTAGACTTTACTTAGTTCATCTGTAATTGTTATCCAAACTTTTCGTGCCTGATGTCTTCTTTTTAAACTAATTTTCACTTTATTATACGCAGTTGTCTTTATCAACTCTTTATGAAGACTAGCAGACTGTAGTTCTTCTGATAGGGTAAGTCCGGGAGAGATGCCAATTTTTCATATCGACTTTCATTAATGCTTCCAAATTAACATGTAATCAAGAAATACGTCGTTAGATTCAATATGTATTTATCAAAACAGAAACATAAGTTTTATTCCGCAAAAAACATGTAACAAATATTAAAAAAATATTTTTCAAAACTCTGCAAATCGGCATCTCTACCGAACACTGCCGGAGACACGCCGTCAGGTTAAGGTAGAGATGCCACTACACTATATGCCTCTTAATAAGCTCTTTAACACATATCTAACACGTATTTTGATACTTTATACATCCCTCATGCACCCACTGCTAGCAATGAGTGCATTGAATCCGATCTTCATCTTTAGTAGTCTTCGTATACTCTTCGCCACATCCAGTGCAGGTTGTGTCCTCATGATTTTCCAAATCTGAACTGCTATCATGAAGAGACAAGCTTGAATCTTCGTCACTTGACTCCTCTACCTGCAGTTTTAGGGTCTTCTGTTTTCCTTTTGGCACCGTTTTGGCAGTAAATTTCTCATTTTTAGATACCACAGGTGTTTTAGCTGCCTTTGTGCCAAGTTTCGTTTTGTTGATATTCACTTGTTTGTGCTCCTGAATGCTTTTGCGCCTTTCTATGGCTTCTGCATTATTTAAAATCTCTGCGAGTTTCCCTCCTTTTCTTTTAGCGTCTAGCACAGCAGCAGCTGGAATAGGAGATACAGTATCCAAGGCTTTTCCAGGCGTAATTTTTGGAGGAGTGGATGTTTGGGTGTGAACTATAGGCTTATCAGCTAAATCGGCAGAACGTGAAGTTGAAGGTTAGTGTTTGGTAATTCGTTCCTCCTCTTGGCACAGCATTTTCGCAGACGTTTCTTGTATTCCCACATCGGTACCTCCATAGGCGTAGTCCGGGATACTTTGCGGATTAAACGGGTAAATTCCAGCAGCCTTAAAACCTAATGTTGCATTTTGAACACTTGCAGCCTTTTCTCCAAGCAACACCTAGGAGTCGTCCGAACTGTAGCCTTCCGATTTTTCTATCAGCATTGGATTTAACCCAAGTATCGCAAGCTTGAAAAATGCTTCCTTCAACGACTTCAAAAAGGATCTATCGAGAGGTTGGAGATAGTGAGTAGTATGTGGGGGAAGGAAAATCAGGATTATGTCAATCCCATCAGCGTATGTCAGAGCTTCCACCGAGCTGCAGTGAGATCCATGGCCATCAAGAATTAGGAGCACTTCTCCCGCGGTTTTTCTTGGGACGAAACGAAACTTTAGCCATTCCAGAAAAATCTCCTGTGTTGATGCTGACTTCTGATTCATGTATACAATAGATCCGGGTGGCATTCCACCCTCGAATTCTGGTTTCTTATTTTTACATTTGAGAATGCACGCAGGCGGCAAGAAAGTGCCTTCCGCGTTGCAACAGTTTATAACTGTTATTGTTTCGCCCCGTTCCGCAGCCGTCAAAGTAGACACAACTTTAGAGCCTATCTGGGCAATGACTTCTCCTGGGCGGTTGTTTAGCTGGAGCCCCGTCTTGTCCATGTTGTAAACACAAGCGGGTTTATCGAACAACTGGTGTTCCTCCATTGTAGAAGCCACCAGTTCAAAGTATTTTGTAACTATATTTATAGCCATGCTGGAGCTTCTATTGCGGGATAAGGCTTCAGCTTTTCTTATGGCCAGTTCAGGATGTCTCCGTAAAAAAAAAGTAAGCCAGTCGTAACCTGCGAGTTCAGCTTGTCTGTCAAATTTATGGCGTATTTTCAAATGCTTGGCCAGGTGCAAAGCCATGCTAACTTCAGTTCTCGTTGGTGTAAATCTTCTTGCTTGCAGTTTATTTATGTGAATTACCATTTATATTTCAGCTTCTTCACCAAGTAAACTTTCAGGTCCCATTCGTCTTTTTTTGGAATTGCCAGATGTAACTCTACGTTTTAAAGTTCTTGGTGGAATGCTAAACACCCTAGAAGCTTCATTTACATCCATTCTTTCTGCCACGCTTCTTATAACCGCTTGCAAACTTTCTTCGCTCCATCTACCCCTATTGGGACACCTTCTTTCGTATTTGCTTGGCATTGCTGCAATTAAATATTTTTAAATTAGCCAGGCATCTCATCCATACTTAAATCGGCATCTATCCCGATTTTCCGGGAGAGATGCCGACAGCCGTATCACAGTTGAAATTGATGCAAATAGTGCACCAATGCAAAGACGTATAACCTCCTTACAAGCTCTTTCACCACGAGCATTTAAAATTTTCACCAGGTCAATAATTGGGTATATAAGGTCTACTTACTTCATGCTTCGGAAAACTTTTCACTGCACCAAAATAAACAATATTAGGCTAAATCGAAACGCTTCAAGGTTGCACAATAGCGACGACCGGCTGTAACAAGCGTTGGTACATGACTGCCGTAGATCGCGGCTTCAGCCTTGTAGACGAGTACAGTCCGAGATATAAGCAATCGGCATCTTTCCCATAATAATAATAATAATACTTTATTCATCCTTTTTGATAATAGTACATGATATAGGACAGGTCAAGCAGAGAAAAGGATATTCGGTGTCGAACCTTTGTACAGAACAGTTGTGCGCTCCGAAACGATTAAGTAGTTAAAAAGTAATTAGTGTATATTTCAAAGTGAACCAAAACAAGTAAGAATATCAGGTTAACTTCTTATTAAACGTTAGTAAGACAACAATTATTAACTGGAAGTGAATCTGAATTTAATATCAGATATAAATAATCGAAAAACTTCGCCAGATCCGTATTAAGGAAAACTTAAATAATACTCAAAAATGGATGACAACATATCTCAAATAGGGTGTACACTCACTGATAACACAACCCAACAATCCAAAACATATTCCTCAGTAGCAAACCAACAAACCAGAACAAACAATTTCCCGTCCAGAAATCAAGCTATACTATTCGACGCAATCGAAAACACTAGGCTAGAAGACTACCTAAAGGCACTATGCCAAACAATCCAACCAAATAACATAATTTTTGGATCAAAGCTATCCAACAACAGAATATGTATTTATTTGGCAAATGAAAATTTAGTGAACACATTCATCAACAATCACGGTAAAATCCAAATAAACCAACAAATACTACAGGCACATCGACTAGTCACTCCTAACCAATGATTAGTATTATCCAATGTCTGTCCCTCTATCCCCCACTCAGTCCTTGAATATGAACTTAAAAAGCTAGGGATTAATCCTCTTTCACCCTTATCTTTCTTGCGAATAGGAATCTCGGACCCCGCATTTCAACATATCCTAAGTTTTAGAAGACAAATATTTATATCTCCATTCAATAACCAGTCCCTTCCCGATTAATGTTTAATCACATATGAACAAACCTCATATAGGATATTTTTTTCCATTGATAATCAAGAATGCTTACAATGTAAACAAAATACTCATACAACAAAAAACTGCCCAAATAGAACAATCACTTCAACACACTTTAAACCATCAACAGAATCCTCACCAGAAAATCCAGCCGACAATCAAACAATATTTCACAATATTAACAGGATCAATCAAATAACCAAAACTCAGAACAAATTTCCGAACCTCAAACAATGAATACCCAAGTAGTTAAACGCACAGAAAATAGTAAAGACAGCACACCTACCTACATTTGTAAAACCAACAAATAGTGAAAAGAAAATAAAACAAACCAAAAACAGAAAACCAAAAAAATCAATAGGAGAAATGTTAAGTCACACTAAAGCGCTTTTCAAGAATACAGATATCAATTATCCTCTAACCTATGAAGAACTTATAGATTTTTTTGAAAATTGTGAAGGGTGTACAGATCCTCTCAGTATCGTGAAAATGTACACCGAAGAAATAACGGAAGTCACAGACCTACTTACCACAATATACCCCTATTTAAAGGATAAAAAAATGAAGATGAGATGCACTCGAATTAAAAATAAAATTCTCAAACAGATAAACTCTGAATACCAAACAGATAAACTCTGAATACCAAACAGAACTGGACACAGATACCTCTATTGAAATCTATTAATCTTGTTTACATTCACTTCCCTAATTCAGTGGAATATAAATGGGTACTATACCCACCTAGAAAACTTGCATTTAATTATTTCAAAATACAAACCCATGCTAATATGCCCACAAGAAACCAATTTCAAAAACTATAGAATCCATAATCTAAAAAATTATAATTGTTTCGCTAAAAATCGAGAAAATGCATGAATAGCCAGTGGAGGTGTAGCAACATATATTAGAAATACAATAGATGCAACATCAATTCATCTAAAAACTACTATTGAAGCAGTCGCCGTTAGAGTGAAAGATACAATGACCTTTTCATTGTGCAACATATACATTCCTCCAAATCAGGAACCTACTACAGAAGAACTCACTGAGCTGCTGAGCCAAATTCCAGCTCCTCAGATAATAGTGGGAGACTTTAATGCCCACAACTATATCTGGGGCTCTACTAAGCAGACGCCTTTTGGAAAAAAAATTGAAAATCTATTAGAAAAGTACAATCTTAACCTCCTAAACGACGGCCAAAAAACCAGACATGACATAAGAACTGGTGAAGATTCAGCTATCGACCTAACAATATGTCACCCATCTCTCTCACAAATACTTAATTGGGATGTATCAACGTATTTATACGATAGTGACCACTATCCCATAATAATTAGCAGCGAACCGGAAAATACACCGGACCCAATAACAAAATGGAAAGTAAAATCAGTAAATTGGAACGAATTCCAAGAATTTATACAAGAAAATCTCCACGAGTTAAAGGAAGATGCGGATATTGATCAAGAAGTACACTTTATCACATAATTACTAACGCAATCAGCAAATAAACATATTGGACGGTACGAACACAAGAACAAACACCAAACGGTTCCCTGGTGGAACTTTGACTGCAAAGAGGCTGTGAAGAAATCGAAAGAAGCTTGAATTCAAACGATTGAGAGCCAAAGCCAGATACACAATAAAAAAAGCGAAACGGGAATCATGGAAAGAGTATGTTTCACCAATAAACAGCTCAACTCCAATGTCCATTATATGGGAAAAAGTCAAAAGGATATCCAAACCAAAACAATCCAATACAATAAACTTTGTGGAGATAATAACACTATTTATAAAAACCGAAATGAAATAACAAACATCTTATCAAGTGAATATCAAAAAAACTCAAGCAACTCAAACTATACATCAGATTTCTTGAATCATAAAAACAAAGCAGAGCAGCAAGAAATTGACTATAATAATAATAACCAGCAAACGAACAGTTTGAACTATGCAATAACCATTGACGAACTTGAAAATTCACTCCAAAACTCTAAAAACTCCAGCCCAGGTCCTGATAATATTCCTCTTATTTTTCTAAGAAATCTAAGTAAACAAACCCAAGAACATTTACTAAAGATATATAAGTGTTTTTAAATGAAACTCAAGGTCTCTAGTTAATTCCACAATATAATACAAGTTATTGAAAATTCTAAAAAATTGACAATTGTTTCGATAAATCAATATCATCGTCAGAATGACAGAAGTTACATTTCATTTTATGCCTAACTGATGTTTAGTAGTTATATTTGGCTAGACCAAGAAGTAACCTAACTTGTGATTGACTTAATATATATTTATAGAAAAAAGAAGAAGATGTGATATTACAAATATTGAAGCTTAGATATTATTAGCCCTATGGTGATATACTGGATATCATTTTTCCAATTAAGATCAGTATAACTGTGCAATGATATAGAAAACCAGGAAAACTATATCTGCTGATCTTTACAATTATCACTTAAGAAGACAGTTTATTAGTGGAGAATTCCCTAGATTTAACTGTTCATTGACAACTTCATATTGTGGGTTTCTTAAATGTCTTCTAATTTCCAGTTCTTCAAGGAAATCCAGTTCTTGTTTCTTTTCACAAATATGCAGTACTTCTAGTTTTGTGTTAGGTGTCAATGAATGATTGGTGTCAAGTAGATGTTTTGCGTAGTGGGATTTATCTGGTTGTTTTAATCTGTATGCTCGTAAGTGCTCACTGTATCGTATTTCAAAATTCCTAAGGGTCTGACCCAAGTAGACAGCATTACATTCTGGACAGTTGAGTTTATATATACCTAACTTCTTTAATAGTGGTATTTTTGTTTTTACATTTAACAATTTTGTACTAACGTTACTTTCTGTTTTAAAAGAAATTGTTGTATTCGTTGCTGAAGATATTATCTTTGAAATATTATTAGAAATATTTCCTGCATATGTGATGGTTTTATAAGTTTTAATTTCATCAGCTTGTTTAGGATATATTAGTTGTAATGCCACTTTTTCCTCTTTTTCACTAATTAGCTTATTTATCATATCTAATGGATAACCGTTAGATGTTGCTATTTGTCTAATTGTATTAATCTCTCTATCAAAATTACATTTGTTCATAGGCACTGAAAAAGCTCTATGTATCATTGAATTATATGCTGCCAGTCTGTGTAACACAGGGTGGTTAGAATTGAATGGAATTGTTATATCAGTTTGTGTTGGTTTTCGGTAAATTGAATAATCAAGTACATTATTAACTCTTTGAATTTTTAAATCAAGAAAATTGATTGAGCTATTTTCTTCAATTTCTAATGTAAATTTAATTTTCGGGTGTAAATTATTGATGTGGTTGAAAAATACATCTAATTGTCGTTCACTACCCATCCATGAGGCCTTTGCAATAAAGCAGCACTGTATCGGAGTATTTTTTGATATTCGTAAAGCCTACGATACAGTCTGGAAATACTCAATAATCAAAACTCTTTACGAGTGGTCAATACCATTTAACATATTGAAATATATATCGAACTTTCTAGATCAACGACAGTACCAAGTATGAGTAGATGGCGTATACTCACAGCTGAACACCCAAGAAAACGGCATTCCACAAGGGTCAAATCTCAGCACGACATTATTTCTCATAGCAATAAATTCAATTATAGCAAACTGTAAATCACCCGTGAAATGCACACTATATGCAGATGACCTGGTTATCTATTGCAGAGGGAAAAATATGACTACAATACATAAAACCATCGAACAAACAATAGCTACAATAGAGGATTGGTCAAAAACAAGTGGACTCCGTTTCACCACGACATAAACCAAAGCTTTATGTTTCTCGAAAAGGACTCAACCACAACTTGAAAACATGTATCTTTATGGACAGAAAATAGAATATGTGAGAGAAATAAGTTTCCTAGGAATGATACTCGACCAAAAGCTGACATGGAAATCACACATTCTGACATTGAAGAAAAAATGCCAACCTGGAATTAATTTACTCAGATCACTCGCATTCAAAAACTGGGGCGCATACTACTCAAGTTTACTGCAAATCTATAAATCATTGATCGGATCAAAACTTGACTACGGAGCGATTGTCTATAACTCTGCCAACAAAAGCCTTCTTCAGTCAGTGGAAGTTATACAAAACACAGCTCTTCGCATCCGTTTGGGTGCCCATCGTACAAGTCCTATCCAAAGCTTACATTGGGAGACTAGAGAGTTACCGCTTTCTTACCGAAGAGAATATCTAAGCATCTCTTATGCTGTCTATGTAATATCAAACAAAAGAAATCCAGTAGCCCACAACGTCTTATCTGATCGTTTTAAAGCTAAATTTTTATCCAGCTCAACTAGTTCTCCTTTCTATCACAGAGTCAAAACATATTTAAACAAAATAAATTCGCATTTCCCAAACATATATGACGCCCCATCAATAAATTATCCTTCTCAATGGACAATAACACTCCCTATCCTAGACCTAAGCCTCGCTTACCTTAATAAATCAGAGACTCCAACAGCCAGAATAAAACAAGAATTCCTAAGAGCCTCAAATAAATACGGTAGCATTTATAAGGTATACACAGATGCTTCAAAAAACCAAGATGAAATTGGGGCCGCCTTCTACTCCGAGGTCTTTTCGAAATCCTACATACTCCAACCCTTCACATCTATCCATTCAGCTGAACTATTCGCCACCTTAGAAGCACTCAAGAAAATCCAGAAAATCGAGCATAAAAATGTCCTTTTAATATCTGACTATCAAAGTTCACTAACAGCACTTCGTCAACTGTACTCTAATCACCCTATAGCCATACTGATCAAGAAACAGCTACAGAATTGCAGAAACAGCAGCATACATATTAAATTCATGTGGGACCCATCCCATACTGGAATAGAAGGGAATGAGAGAATAGATCAAATAGCAAAAAATGCATTCACCAATCAACAATCAGAAAGGAACGATTTTACCGTACATACTGATTTGAAAGCGTTCTACAAGAGCAAAATCTACGACAAACGACAGGAAGAAGCAAGACATAACCAACACTAATCATATGAAGTCACTACAAATTCTCACGGCTGGAACTGTAAAAACATAAATAGAAGAGAACAAGTGATCCTTTCCCGTATTCGAATCGGTCATACGCGCATCACACACGACTACTTACTAGCAGGAAAAAATAAACCAATGTGCGAAATGTGTAATAGTGAGTTAACCGTGAAACACCTGGTAATCGAATGTGCGAAATACGACAAGGAACGGAAAAAGAATCAACTACCTTTATCACTACAAAAACAAGAAATACAAGAAACTAAAAAACTTATAAACTACCTAAAAGACTGCAAATTAAGTAACAAAATATAGAGACTATAACCAAGCTACAATAAGTGAACTTCCATCATTTCAACTCGCTAATAACCCTACGTGGTTGATGCGATTGATATATATATATATATAAAAAACAGAGAAAAGGATGTTACATTGAATACGACTTACTTATTGAACAATTCAATTAAAATCGTTTGTTTAAAAACTCTGACACATCATAGAAACATTCGACAATTAAATTTTTTTTAAGTTTTTGTTTGAACACATTGAAATCGCTCTCACATCTTATATAGCTGGGCAAATGATTCAGGAATTGGATTCCATTATAGCCCAGGACTTTTTTGAAACAATGAGGTTTCATGTTTTGGTGGCCGTATAAGTTTTCCAGATCTGGTTGGGTAATCATGGAAATCAGAATAAACACTAAATTCACTGAAATTACTTTTTACATATAATATGCACTTGTAGATGTAAATAGAATAAAAAGTTAGTACGCCGAAATCTTTAAAATGGTTTCTGCATGTTTCTCTATAATCTAGATTAAAAATTAGACGTAGAATCCTTTTTTGAGAAATAAAAATACCGGCATCTCTACCGGACTTACCCTAGCTGCGTTCGTTATTTGCGTCTGATCAATCTTTCTATACTCGATAGTCGAAATTGTGTAAAGTGAGTCAGAGCTATCTAATCAACACTTTGGTTAAAGCGCAGTTGCCATATGTATTCTAGAGAGAAATGCTGTATTTTATAAATACACTTCAAATCCATTGTGTCAATATTCAAGGTACAAAAGATGCAATGTAATTAAGTCAATACCAATTTAATATATTTATTTCAAATTTCAAGCAGACTAATAATAATTAGTTTACTTGAAATGTGAAATAAAGTGTTTATGTATATTTCTTGAACGCAAAGTTTGTTGTGAAAAACTCGCCGATTTGACAATGTTGGAGAGTCGCTTCAATGTTCCGGCTTTGAGAACGAGATAGATAGATCGAGCTACGCGAATGAGACAGTGATAGTAAACAGTTATGTGAGGTGTTTATTCTCTTCATGAACGTAACATCAGTATTTGTGTTGTGGTTTTGTGTGATAAATCGGTTATTATTGGTATTTATTGTAATATTTATATCGGTATATTTAGTGACAATAATGGCGGAGTGTAGCGGTGTTGGCGATAAAAAACGGCGTCGTAACAATTTAATTCGGGAAGAAAAAGTCCTCATATTAAATGTGTACGAAGGACTGCGTGCCATGGACAAACAGTTGGGTGTTAGTGACGCTGTGATTAAGTGCAGTTATTTAACTAAAGTTTCTGAGAGTACTATATACAATATTCTAAAGAAATCGCGGGACGGATCTTTGACAAGAGAACGAGGTGAAAACTGTAAACCGGAAAGTAGGGGAAGAAAGAAAATTGTTTTGGACGACCAAACACGGAATGCTATACGTAGGGAAATACATTCTTTTTATTTTAGGAATGAAATCCCCTCGGTAGCTAAATTGAGCAAGGTAATAGAAGCTGATGATACTTTACCAAACATCAGTGATAAAGTTTTGAGACGAACTTTAAAATTAATGAATTTTCGTTACCAAACAAGAAGTGGAAACAGTGCCTTAATTGAACGAAATGACATTGTGGAATGGAGGAGAAATTATTTAAAACAGATACGACAGTTTCGTAACGAAGGACGGCACATATATTATCTTGACGAAACATGGTTAAATGAAGGCCACACTGTGTCAAAAGTGTGGCAAGACATGAATATACGAAGCAATCGACAAGCCTTTATGGAGGGTTTCTCTTCCGGTTTAAAAGCTCCCTCTGGGAAAGGACGTCGACTGATTATCACTCACATTGGCAGCGAGGAAGGATTTGTAGAAGGTGGATTACTAAGTTTTCAGTCCAAAAAAACTGTCGATTACCATGAAGAGATGGATGGTAACCGGTTTGAAACATGGTTTAGATCAATTTTAACAAAGGTAACTCCTGGTTCAGTGATAGTTATGGATAATGCTTCATACCACTCTCGTCGACTGGAGCAAATACCTACTTCAGCTAGCCGCAAGAGGGTTATAATTGATTGGTTAGAGAGTAAAAGCATTCCGCACAACGAGGCAATGCTAAAAGTTGAATTATTATCTCTCGTACGGAAACATAAAAGCAGTTATATTAAGTACGTTGTCGATGAAATGGCGAAAGATTTCAACGTCTCAGTTGTTAGACTTCCTCCCTACCACTGTGAGTTAAACCCCATCGAGCTGGTTTGAGCCCAAGTGAAAAATTATGTTGCGAGAAAAAACAGTACATTCAAAATGGCTGACGTTGAGAAACTGTTTGACGAGGCGCTGCATACCGTTACTGCTGAGAGTTGGCGTAAATGTATTCAACACGTATTAAAAGAAGAAATAAAGTTTTGGGATTTAGACATACGTGTAGAAGTAATGACGGAACCACTCATTATCGATATAGGAGGAGAAAGCGATGATTCTGAGGAGTCGTCAGGGAGTGATACCGCTTCCAGTTAGTCAGACATTTTACAAGTGACCTCGCAACATACCTATACTTATTGGTAATTTATTTTGGTCTTGACAAACAACTTTTTTTTAGTTTTAGTAGTAGTAAGTTGGAATTGACTTTTAAACATGTACATTCTATGTACGTCCAATGAACGTTCCTTTCAGATATTCAAATCATCCATTGGATGTCCCTTACGGTACGGAAAAGGTCCAATGGACGTCCAGTGGAGGCCCATATGGCACCACTTTGGACATTCAATGGGCGTCCTTTGAGAACGTCCATTGGACGTACTTGTACATTCGTTGGAATTACTTTGGACAACCAATGTACGTCCATGTTGTCTTCAAAAAAGGAACGGTGGACGTTCATTGGACGTCATTCACTGGTTCAAAAAGCGCCCATTGAACATCCAATGGCCGTCCCACTTGGACACAAAATAGACCTTCCTCGAATATATATTGGACCTACATTGCACATCCATAGCAGATGTTTTAGTATTCAATGTATCCATCGTACGTGGATATTCTGGGTATCGAATATACATTGCATACCTATACTGGATGAGACAAGATGATGGTACATCCCCATTTTCTCCTTCATTTTCAAAGTTGACTGAAATTTGGGACATCCAATATACAATGACATTTCAGTAAGAATATATTATGTCCCAAATTTCGATTAATCATCTTTAAAACTAAACTAGAAAAGGGGGGTGTACCATATGATCCGGTGTCATCAATGAACCAATAAACATTGAAAAAAACTACATCCATTTCGAGTCTAACAAATAGATATCTCAAGATACGAATGATTTAATAACAAAATTCATGTATATAATATATCAGCAACAATAAAATAAATATAAAATTCTGATAACGGATAAAAAATAAAAATGGAATGAAAATATTAGCAACTTAAACTAAATTAAAGCATCTTGAAATTTCTTGTAGGCACTTATTTTCTTTCACTGGCTCTCCTCAGCCATTTCATTATGCGTCCTCTATCTCCTTTTATGTATTATTCTGATATGCCTTCTCTGCAGCACCTGTGAAATAAAATGCATTAATCAGCAATTGGACTAAAATTACTGAAATTTTAATAAAGGGTGAAACAGAGATAATATTGTACATTGGGCAGTTGTCAATATCTGTACTCTTATGCTGGAGAATGCATATATAGTTTTCAGATCAGAACGAAGTGTCAAATTATAGGTTTGAGGAAAACATGTCCTTTTGTCTAGATATATACCCTCAATTTCACATTTAGAACATGGAAAGTAGCCTGTGTGCCCTGTAGTATATTTTATTGAAGCTTTTGCAGGAACATCACATATAAACATTTTTATTTTAACTTGATATATTTTATCATAGTAAATAAATCCATTTGCTATTATATTTTTGGCATCATCAACGAATGATGTAAAAAATCATTAGCAGAGGTAGGTTTCTCATTACAATGATATATTCCTGTTGTTTCAACATTATTTTTATTTGTGAATAAACTGCAAAGTATGGGGTATAACTGACTTCCTGAACTTTTAGAAATGGACAAGCCATCAATATTAATGCATACTTCTAATGTGGAATTATATTGTAAAATATTTTTTGTAGAACAATTCATGAGAATTTCTAAGCAGTTTTTAAATCCAATATGATAATACATTCCAGGAGCAATTACAGTTGGAAATACTTCACGAGGAGTTTTCAATAATGTTCTAGCATCTTTTGATAATTCAGAAAAATGTGGTTGTAAAAGTCTTAATAAATCGTTGACAGCATTATGAGGAACATTATTTTCCAATGCCCACATTGTCAGTTGGGAAGTAAGAAAGTGTTCATCCACTTTTTCATGTTTAGAAGCATCTGAGCTTAGATTTAAAAGTAATGCTTGATCATAATCATCAGATTTTTTTCAGTTCCTCCTCAGAACTGCTGATGCATTCAAGCAAGGAAATGTTAGATTCCTGTGAGTAAGAATTAGCAGTTGCAATGCACTCTTTGTTCGTGGAAACACACATTTCTAAAGCATTATGAAATGAGTTAAATCCACTGGTAGACATTCAATTGCATTCGCGATGCTCTCTTATAATATTTGTTCAAAAAAGTTTCTTAGAGCTCATGCTCTTCCTTTTATTATGATTATTATTCATTTTAAACAGATAGATAATATAAGAAGGTAAAGTATACTTAATTATTTTTGTTTCTTCGTTGAAAAATACTGCAATCACCAAAACAGAAACACTAAAGTATTACCACAGTATATAAATAGTTTTATCCCCTACTACAAGATCATAGTCAAGAGCACCAAGAGTTTTAACTAATATACACAATTATTTATTACACACAGACAAAAACAAAAGGCAGAAGCAGAATGGCGAAAATATTCGACCGCGAAAAGAAAACTGACGCTGGTCGGCCAATTAACACCTAACCTCAGATATTCTTCTCTTCTTCTTACGTGTGTGTCTCTTGAGTATTCTTTGACCATCCCCAAACGGTATTTTGCCCGCCGAGTTAAAAAATGTGTAATATATAATTATAGTACTATAAGTGAATTTGCGTATCATTATATTATCAATATTCGAAATCAATAATAAATACATGAGCATGAATTGAACGTCCACTGGACGTTTACTATTGGACGTACAGGTAATGTCCAGATATGTGTATCAATTGGCTGATCATAATGCAATACATCGGTTTAGTTTGTGATTTAATGTTTTGCTAATAGAAATATATTTCTAATTCTGGGATGAAATTGAAATAATACGAATCAGATATTTTATCATAATATATCAGTACTCAAGTATTTTTTGTACGTTATATGTATGTACAATGGGTGTACAGAACTGGAATATCCATTATACGTCTATGTCCTATACGTACAGTGGATATCCATTCAACATCCATGGACGTTTGGACTTGAACCGGACATAAAACGGACATCCATTGGATGGCATGTGCTGTGTGGGATATTTAGACAAAAAAAAGTTTATTGACACTTTTTATTATATTTTTTCTGAAATCTTCAAGAAAGCTTGTCATGACAGAACTGAGGTTGGTCATGAAAGTGTCACTTTAAAGACTAGTAACTTTCATGAGTTTTACAAGACTCCTGTCACTTTACAAGACTCATCTGTCATTTTTAGACTGCAATTGAATTAGAAATCGTCACTTATCTTATGTTTATTTAATATAATTAAAAACACTAACAATCAAATAGAATAAATATTAATTGGTATTAGAAGTATGCAAATGAAAATTAATGTTAATGCTGACGACGCTAGTATTATGCACATTAGAAAAGTTTATTCCAGGTATATAATTCAAAGCATTATTATTTCTGTTTTCTGTTGCGTTAGCTATGTCTGACAACACTACTTTCTCGTTGACATATATGTTAGGAATATTAACATTGTCAGCTACAGCAGTCTGATCAAATGCACTTGTTGAAGGAATTTCACTCGCGCTATTTTCCGTTAATGCATCTTGACCTTGCTGTATCTTTTTGGCAATTTTTCTTTGCTTTTCTAATGATTCGGCTATATAGCCCTCCGCTACTCCTGTAGAAAACCATCCGCCGTGTCTTTTAAGGTCTTCTATACCACTTCCAGCATCAATCAACAAATTTGCTGATGTTCTCCTCAAGGCATGGCTCGTATATTCCGCTGCATTTGGTAAATGAAGAAAACCAGCTATTTTAGCAGGTATCTTTCCGAAGGTATGAATTCCTACAGCCTGAATACTGCATTTGCCTTGTCTATACGAGACAAATAAACGCCGGTGTGGTGTATGAGCAGGGCGAAGTGCTAGGTATTTTCTATATAAGGCAATATTTCCGGGTTCGCCAACATCGTCCAAAATTATTAAAAATCTTCTTCGTTTGTGAGTTTTCGAATCTGGAATGTTCACAATGAGAGTATTATTCTTGTCTTCAATGTCATCTAGAGTCATATTCGTCAACTCATCGCAGCGGCATGCACCGGCTAGTCCAAAAGTTAATACAACCTGAAAATATAATCCGCCAATTTAGATTATTTTATAATTTATTTATTAGTACTACTTACTTTTAACAATAGGAAGTCGTGATCGGGAGCTTTTCGAAGGAACTCGTTTATCTCATTTCTTGAAAATACTTTTTTGCTTCATATCCTACCGATTTTCTTTTCAGTTTTGACGGTTAGTCCATAGCATATTTGAGAAGCTTTTACAAGATATGCTGCTGGGCCCCGTTTCACCCTTCTCATCGAAAATTTGACGGAAACCGTGTTTATGTCCAAAACTAAAGTCATCTCGTTTATTCACGCTGATACTTTTATAGGCAAGAACTTTTCTATGAAGGGCAGATTTGCTTAATTCATATAACTCTACAGCAGGTCTCAATTTAAGGACGTCCGACACTATTTTTTGGACTACCGTTTCCATTTTTCGCTTTGCTCCTTTCAATATTCGTGGCCTGATCGTGTCTACTCTTCTTGGGCATCTAGAAATAATTTATTAAAATTGCCCACTATGCAAATAAATATTACAGTTATGTTAAATCAACATCACATTGTGATAATGTTCTTCCTTTTTTTCCTCTTGTTTTCATCACATGCATATCTATACAACCGCTTATGCCCAGCTTGTGACTGTTAACTTTTGTGATGTTTCAACTTAACTTCTAAACGATGTTAAAGCGTTGCCTTTTTACATAACTGTGATTCTGAAATGCCTTTCAACATCTTGTCGATGTTAATGCAATGTCTAAAAAATAACATCTTATCAATGATCTAAATGCGACATATCAAAAACAATACAGTGTACTCTCTTAGATGTCGTATGGACATTACTTAAACCTCTAAATAACATACCTCAAACATTCTAGATGACATCCTATAGATGTTTCTGTGTCTAATAAGCAAATACAGGGTGAACAACTAAGAACGCCGACTGTCGGCCATATTTCAAAAAATAATCATGGTCAAATTTAAAAAAATACCTTCAGGAAAATGACCCTGAAAAATCGCTAGAAAATATTTTTGAGTTCCTAAAATATCTGCTACGGGGTGGAATGAACACTTAAAAACATAATACTGTGATTATCTCCAAAAAAGACATACTAAAGGTATCCTAGAAATACAATTTTTGATAAATTGATGAGTTTATGAAAAAATGTAGTTAGGGACTTTTTGTCCTTATTGTTCAAATAAGGGGTGGAGGAAGGTTCAACCTAAAAAACAACTGTCGTAACACTTTTTTGTTTTTTAATCGATATCAATCTTTTTGGCGACATTTAAAAGTTTTTCCTCTTTAATAAGATATGCTTAACAAAAATAACAAAATTGAACAATTTTGTCAACGCTATCTGAAAAAGTCGACAATTTTCCCATTTTTCTCGGAAATTTCAAATGTAATGAGGCATTTTTTAAATTCTGATGTAAAGGGATTTACGTTATCAGATATAAAAATTGTAAAAATTCTTCAATTTACATTTGAAATTTCTGAGTGGAACAAAAAAACTCTTTTAAATGCAGCTAAAATCATTAATATCGGTTAAAAAACGAAAAAGTTATACATGTGTTCATAAGTTTGAACCTTCTCCCCCCATTATTTGAAAAATATCTCCTTAATTAAATTTTTTCATAATCTCATCAAGATTTCAAAAATTGTATTATTAGGACACCTTTAGTATGATTTTTTGAAGTATTATGTTTTCGAGTGTTCATTCCACCCCTAGCGGATATTTTAGAGACTGCAAAATATTTTCCAGCAATTTTTCAGGATCATTTACCTAAAGTTAATTTTTTTGAAAGTTGTAGTTAGTTGTTCACCCTGTACATTTAAAATAAAATAGCAAAAAAAGCAATAAAGGATTTAAAACGTTTATTAACTATTAAAGAACAGTACAGTAAATTTGAAAAAAACAGGTACAAAATTAGAAAAAAAATATCTTGTCCGGGAATCCAACCTAAAAAAATAAAATTGTGTGAGCATATTACATAACAAGTGTGGAAAGTGGAAACTATTGAACGCATTCAGTGAAAGCAAGAAATAAAAAGGGTATATTAATCTGTAGTTGCCATAATGTAACATAGTTTGAAACTGAATTAAAAAAGTTTAACGGATACACATACATTACAGCTAGTTTATAGAAAATTTATTAGATTAATTTTTTAATAATATTAAAATTAATAAAAATTTTACACCATAAAGATTTTATGAAACATTACGTTAAATCAACAGAAATCCAATCTGATTAAAGAAAATTCTATCGTTTACTTACGGTTACTTTTTCTCAAGCAAGTGTCGCTGTTTCGAGTGCCTCAACCATTACATAACGTACACTTCAAAATCCTTATCTGTGAAACATTTAAAGGTTTTCTGAACAGCAGCTAATAAAACAATTACTTTAGATCAAATTGTGCCCATTTTCAGCCAAGACAGGGATCCATTTTCCATAAGATACATGCGGGGTTCTTCAAAGGAATAATAACATATTTTATTTCGAGAAGTGACTCTTCATGATTTACCTTCTATTACATGCCTCACTTCTTTTCTGTATAAAATAATATACTATTCTCATCTTGTTATTTTCATCCTGGAACATATTGTATATTAACATCGTGGAATGGTAACTTAATGAAAACTAAGCATTAATACACTGTATACAGAAAAAAACTACTTATGAAGAAGAGATGTGAACACATTATCAAGTTAAATGAGTTTGTAATTAATTGTATCCAATAGAGTATCCAACAGCTGTGTTTCTACAATAATAAATAATTGAATTCTGTTTGTTGACTGGAGCATTCAGTGTCATAAGTTACATATTCTTCAACTAGATTAATATAGGTACCATTGTAAGGGACACCTACAGCTTATGTATTGTATTCAGTGAATCTGCAAAACTATATTGATGGCTATGGCTACTACTACAAAAACTAGAACTAGAGATACTTGATTCAATAGTTTTTGTACTGTTTAATACAATGTCTGTATCAGACTATCTGAAATAGTTACTCCCCTTTTTTTACATAGATACCAACTATTTGTTTTTTATTTTATTTATGTAAGTAGCTTCCGAAATATCTTTAACATTGAAAATATTTTCTTCTAGATTCGAATCTCTGCCAAACATATGATCATGTTTTATTATTAATAATAATATCTACCCTATTGCAATATTAAGTATTTTGTAGGGTATAATGCATATCTAGGATCCGAAATATTGTGAATCGTTTTTAAAATATACCTACTAACTAAAATATTTTAAAAGTTGAAAAAACCCGTATTTTTTTAACTCTATTATATAATATTAGTGTAAAATTCCGCCACCTGAAATTTCAATGTACAATAGCCGATTAAAGAATTGAATGAGTATTAAGTTTTAATAATTATAATTTTGGAATAGGTATTTATCGATAACAACTGTTGATCGTCCATTATAACAAGAATTATAACTAAGTATAGAAACTGTAGCTAAGTAGGAACTAATGAAAACGAAGACCACTTTATTGTTATTCAAGTACTTCTTGAAAAAAATGTGCTTCCTGCAAATAAAATATAACACAAAACTGAAAACCATCCGCCATTTCATCCTTGTCATTTGTTTCCACAGATAACTACTGTTTGTTTCGTTCGTCAGATCCTCTTCTGTTTGCTTCTTTTTTTATGTTACCGTGATGTTTAATATGAGATATCACTGAGAGTTTTATGAACTAACATCGTACAGACGTAATAAGTACGATGTTAATAAAAATTATTTCGAAAGATGTAAAAGTAACTGCAACATGTGATCATCTTAGAAACATGTTAATTTGTAATATTACAGTAACGTTCTGTATGTGACATTAGTGAGAAGTATACAAATTAACATCGTATGAATGCTTCCTATAGGAAGTTACTAAAAAGAAGTTCATAGGCTGTGTATGTAACTGCGAATTCAAGTATTACTGTGTGCATCAAAAATATGTTTTATTTACATAACATGGATGTTAATAGAGTTGGTAATAAAATTAAGACATCTAGGAGATATCTTATTAACGTTTTAAATAAACATCACAAAAGTCTCTAAAAAGAAAATCACAAAAAAGACTTGTTATGTTTCTTGTTTAGTAGGTATGATAGTGAACAATGATTTATAATTTTACGTGTGAAGCCTTGTCGACAATTTAACACTATATAAACTATGAACAAACTGTATTCAGTCTACAAAGTGCAGGAGAAAATAAAAAGTTGTTGTTTCCGCAACTGTCAAACACCATAAAACCATTTTGGATATTGCATTGTCGGTAACAGAGGCAACAATAATTTTATTTGAAATGGTAGTCTATAAACACATGTCGAGTCGAGAAGCTTGACCTATTAATCAACAGATGGCCAAAATTCCCCACGTCCGACTATACACCATGTCCCACTATATAACATCTTCCCCTACTATTTTTGAAATATTATTAACCTTCCATTACTCGCGCCAAATTTTGGTACTTAATAACTCGCGCACGGTCTAGGAGACCGGGTAATGAATTAAGTAATTTCTGAGCTTACTTATTACTTTGTGAAGGATTTTAGGGTTATTTCATCATTTTGGGACAGAATAAAAGTCATTTATTAGGTTAGTTACAAAAAATATATTAGGCAAAAAAGCAGAACTGAGAAATTGCATAACATAAAGATAACAAAAAAAATTAACTTATATTTTCATAACACGCATTACACATAGGACGAATATGTTCTAAACACAGATATTTTGCACAATTTTGACAAAAGTACTTCGTCTTTCTGTTTTTCTGCCAGGTACAGACTGCACAGCGGCCGACGGTTCCAGGGGTTCTTACTGGGGGCTCATCTCCAGCTGGGACTCCACACACTTCTTGTAACCTGCTTCTTAGGCTCCTTGGCAAATTGGCAGATATAGCTCTTTCTTTTTGATAATCATACAAAAGGGCCATGGAGAGCTTAAGAAGAAATTCCTTTCGAGGCGTTGTTGAATCGGGATTGTTTCCATTATAAATGACAAATGCATTTATCCTAGCTACGTTCAGCATGCTATAAAAGGGGACCATTGGCCATCGTCTGGTACCACGAGCACAATTATATTGAGCACACAATTTATCGACCGTGTCGACCCCTCCTTTGGTGTCATTATCATTTCTGGCTTATTCGTACGAGGGTCAATGTCATCTCCAAAATGCATTGTTGAAATGAGAAGTACATTTTTACCTTTTTTTGGAATAAATGAAACCAGTGTTGTATTGTTGCAAAACCCAAACATTGAGGAACCGCTCGGTCGGCCTGTATTCTGTACAAATTCCAAAGGAAGCTGTCTCTTGTTCTTTCGAATGGTTCCTAGAAGGGTTAATTTCTTTTCTTTTAGACTTTCCGCAAGTTCCATACTGGTAAACCAGTTATCTGTGGTGACGTTTCTTTTCGTACCATAGATATGTTGAGAAAGTCTTTCTACTACTGATTTAGCAGTCGTTTCTTTTTGAAACGGGCCTTCTGGCTGCTTACCCACATAAACTTCCATGTGACTGGTTTAAAACATATGAGAATCAGAGAGTGCAAAAATTTTTATGCCATACTTATTTGGCTTGTTGGGTATATATTGCCTAAAGCTACAATTACCTCTAAATGCTTCAAGCTTTTCGTCTATGGTTACATGCGCGGAATGTGAGTAACACTTTTTTTGGTTATCGTTAAATTTTTCAAACAAAAGTCTGATCGGTGCCAATTTATCCATTTGGACCCTTTCTTGTCTTGTATTTATATCGTCAAAACGAAGGCATCTCATCAGGAATTGGAATCGTATTCTATTCATTCCCAGGCGAAAAGGTAACAGGAACAGGTACATAGTCACCTCCACCATCCTCAAATTCTTGCTCAGTGTCACTGTTTTCTGATCTCTGTTCTATTCTATCTATGTCCCCTTGCTCATCATCATCATCATTTCCATAATCTTCATCAGTTTCAACTTCTTCAAACAATCTCAAAAGTCTTGCTTGCTCCGTTTTGTAGTTCATATCTATAATAAAAATAGAAAATTGATTTCCAAAAAATTACAACCAAGAAAACACACGTTTCTATATGCAACGAGATATTTCAACTATTATTTCATGACACACCTTATATTAGCATTATAGTATCAGAAATTTTCGTAAAAAAATGTAGAAAAGTCTAAAAAACTTACCGGTATTATTTATGAAATCTTTTCAGCGACAGTTAAAATTAGTTACTTAAATACTCGCACCCGGTCTACTACACCGTGTTAAAGCACCACTTCCGTAAAACACTTTCTATCAACTAATAAATGAGTGGGATGTTCGTTGAGTATGTACTGGAAAGGTACATGGAGAGGGAACGATGCTTAGCCAATGAAGTCGTAATTACGTCATATTGAATATTGGACCGGTCTGAGAGACCGTGCGCGAGTAATGGAAGGTTAAAAATGTTAGCAGCATATGTGATGGTTTTAGAGTTTTGCATTTCTTTATTCTGATTAGGAAATATTAGTTATAATGCCACAAATAAAACAAATACCTTATATATTAAAAAAAATTATGAAAACTGATCTATTTACAAGCTAGCTAGCGAATTGCGAATTTTAAACGAAATGTTTAGGTATTGTTCTACTGCTGTATTCTGATTATATCAGTTTTGTACATTTCTTCTTTGGACTTATCTCTTCTACGCAGTAACATAATTAATAAAATAGAATGGAACTTTGGCTTAAAGGCATTAAACGTGTTGCAACAACATCTAGTGAAGTCGAATGCTCAAATGCAGTACGCGCGGAATATACAGCAATTAACAATCCAGACGATGATGCAACGGCGTCAAGCTCCACGGTTCCAAAGGCGAAAAAAAGGAAGTATGATTATCCATATATCTGTTTTGGATTTGTTGATTCTAACGGTTCACGTCTCTGCATGTTATGTAGTAAACTACTTCCTATTAGTTCCATGGCACTTGCCAAGTTGCGCCGACATTTGGAGACTGTATACCCGAAGTCTAAAGACAAGAATAAAAAAAGTTTTTGTTCGTTAAAAAGAATAATTATTGGAAAGTCAAAAAACGATGATGCTTGTAACCCAATCTATCAATGAAAAGGCCACGGAGGCATCATATTTACTTAGCTATCGCATTGCACAAGCAGGTGAAGCACACGCTCCCGCTGAGAATTTAATAAAGCCATGTGTGTTAGACATAATAAAATGTATGCTTTATGAAAAATCTGCAAAGCATCTTCCTACTATGCCGATATCAAACGATACTATTTCACTGCGGATTCATGATATGGCAAGCTACGTCACAAGAACTAGTCACATGTCTAAAAATACACGATTCGTCTTGCAAATGTATGAGGCAACTGATGTCGCTGGTCTGGATATTTTACTGGTTACCGTGAGATATACATATGAAAGTTCATTTGAAGAAGACATGCTTATGTGTTCATCGCCGACCACAAACACTAACGGAGAAGAGATTTTTAATAAAATAAATATATTTCTTGAAGAAAATAATTTTTTTAAACGATTGCATTAACATTTGTACAGATAGGGCCAAGGTGAGGACGGGTAAAATAGCAGGAGCAGTGTCACTGATAAAAAATGAAGCGCCTAATTATAGTTCCAGCCATTGTATCCTGCGTAGACAAGCACTTGCGATGAAGCAAATGCCATCAAATTTAAAATTAGTTATGGATGAAGCGGTAAAAATAATTAATTTTATCAAATTACGACCCCTACAATCCCGATTGTTCTCATTATTGTGTGAAGATTATGGCAGCAAACCAAAAACACTGCTGCTCCACGCAGAAGTGCGACAGCTGTCTCGGGGTAAAACTTTAACGAGGCTATTTGAACTTAGAGCCGAGTTACAAATGTTTCTTTCAGATACTTCTTTCAATTTGAAAAATCGTTTGTATGATAAAACTTGGTTGTTCCAACTGTCTTTTATGGAGGATATCTTTCCAAAAATAAACGAAATAAATTTATCGTTGCAAGGTAAACAGACAACAGCCTTGTAACAAAACAACTGCCTTCAAAAGAAAATTAAATTTTTGGATTATTTGCGTTGGTAAGAGGAAAATACGTTACGTTACTCAGTGAGTTTGTTAGCGATAACGACTCAGAAATGTTTCAAGATGATGTATTCCAATATCTCTCTTCGACGCGCGCATCTTTCGAGAAGTGTTGCAAATATTATGCAGCACGAAATACACCAAAATTTATAAGTGTAAAGTTCATATCCTAGATGTCGGCTGCGGCAGACATCTGATGTTGGATCATGCGCAGAGCAAAAATATAACCTGCAGCAGTATAAATAACACAAAACATGGTGCAAGCAAGAGCTCTCGCGTACGAACGCGTTGTAACTACCATAATTTTAATTATTAAAAGAATCGGGTTAGTTCCCACAAGTAGTCAAGTGTTTTTATACGCATACAGTTGCGCAAGTACCCATAAATAAAAACCTTTCCAACAGTGCAGTTGATGTGTAAATATGTTAGTGTAAATAAACCAGTGTAAATATATGTAAATAAATTGTACATATCAAGTGACATGGAAGGAAATTTATTTATGTTACCACAGTCTACAAACCCAATGATTGATATGTGCGTAATCGAATCGTACATAACAAACAAGAAGTATTTTCCCGAAGAACAGAAAATAAAAAAGAAACTGAATTCATGGATTCATAATCATTTTTTACCCAACTTGCAAAAGCCCGAAAGTATGTCAAACGAGATATATGAATCTCCTTTAGAAATGTCGTCAGATACAAGTATGGAGTCACTGTTCAAAACGACGCTGCTTAACGATTTTTGGCTCTGAATATTCTTCTCCCGTTCCCAACAACATATTTGTACGAAACAGGATTCTCAACCTATGAAGCCACTAAAACTAAATACCGCAATAGAATGAACGCCGAACCTGATATGAGATTTCAACTGTCTTCTATCAAACCTGTCCGCAACCAGTTGATGAAAAATAAAAAACAGTTCCATACCTCCCATTGGTTAGATTTTTACTGAAAATGCGTTTTTTTGCAGATTATGCCGCGAAATTACGCAAGAAAGATCAATAGGCAATCATGTGATTCTGATTCTATGCTAAAAGCAATAGAATCTGTTAATAAGGGTTAAATGGGGTGGCTCAAGACATCAAAACTTTACAATATACCTCAAGCAACCCTAAGGAGCCATGCTTTGCAAAAAAATAAAAATTTACAGAATTAGGAAAAACGACTGGGCAGATTTAAACCGACATTACCCATAGAAATAGAGATCCCGTAAGATCCCAATCCCCTACACCCTCAGCCATCCGACAACCCCATGTCCCCGACGAGGATGGATCCATCCTCGTCGGAATGACCAAATCCCGACCTACAACACCAAACCTACCAACAATCCCACAACTTCCGCCAACAGCAATAAGACTACACAAACCCTCAACCTCCGAAACCTCACAACCCAATATTCCACACAAAAATCCCTCTTCACCCTCTTAAACACCCTTGAGCCCCTCAACGGACAAATCCTATACCTCAAAGTCAACTTCAACCCAACAGCGCTTCTTAAAACCTCCTCCCCCATGTCAGTCTCAACAATTCTGAGACGAATCCATAACTCAACTGGTGATTCCAACATCACCGTCAACGTCCTCAACTCCACCGAGCGTCCACCCCGCCCCGCAAACAAATACCCACATTTTCTTTCGTCTGCAGGAACGTAGACTCCACGATCAGCCTCGAAGAATTCGAAGAAATTCTTCAGCATCAACAAATCCCTTTCCTCAAAACTTGGCAAATCATCGCCAAGGCCACCAACATGCCCACATCGATGTTTCGCATTGTTACCACCTCCGAAACCCACTACCACCAGGCCCTCACCTCTGGCCTCTCATTTCATGGTCTCCCACACCAGTGCGAGCCATACGACGCCAATCCGCTGCCCCCCGTCCCTAAATATTGTAGTCGATGCACGCAAACCGGACATTCCGCAGATTCTTGTCGGTCTAAACCGATATGTCCTTCTTGCGGCCAAACAGGCCACCGACCCGAAAATTTCTCCATGTTCGGAACTCCCACATGCATAAATTGCGGTGGTCCTCACCCCGCCTACCAACCTCGCTGCCCTCATGCTTATGATACCCTAAACCCCACAAGAGACCGCCCCCGTCACACTCGAAAAGCCACCAGTTCCCATCGAACTCTCTACCGACACCAAAATCATAATCGAAGTCATCACAGTCACTCTCATTAACGCCATTCCCAACTCAAGGGATATCATAGCCGACACACTTCGTCCCATAATTTCTTCCATCTATCGACACAACTGTTGTATAAAAAATATAAGCAGACGTGCTCACTTTGCCTCCACTCCCATCAGGAGCGAAAGCGATTCAACCTGATCCGCGACCCCCATCCACCCCATCGGTCCTGCAGGTTTTTCACTTTTATTCCTGTAGCATAGTGAATTTATTCGCTAGCCAAATGGCCCGACGTACGGCGAGTTTTTTGGATTGACTTGATTACGATACCAGCCATCCACTCAATTCATCATTTTAACCAGAATTCAAAAATTTGTATACTTCAACATTTTAACAAGTAATTCAAACCACCTCACCACAGTCAATATTCACATAACTAACTAAATTCCTCTCCTCGAACTCGAAAAAAGCCAGTCGTCACCACCAGACATCTTCCACACACCTTTCAATGTCTCCTAGTCATTTTTCAAACAAATACGAAATAAAATTAAAAAATCCTGAAATAATTCCTAACTTTTCTTATTAATTCTCAAGACATCGGAGACACCCAATTCCAAAAAGATTTTTCAAGTTTCTGATCATTTCAAACACCCACCTCACCTTCTCTTAACTATCCGCAACGCAACGTGGTTCGTCTTATTCATATTGTTACGAAACAGCACACTGGTATAGACCCTAAATCCGACTCTGTCTAAGCCAGGTATAAAAGTTAAAATTATGGCGGATACGCACAGTTTACGAGTTTACGACTATCTTATGTAAACATTGTTTTTGTGACCAGAGTTATCCAGAAAAGGCCAGAATCAATTGTTTTTATTTAAGCCGCAGTCCGGAATTTACTAGGAAAAAATGGCTTTAATATATAAGGGGACTGATCAGGAAGAGTAAGTTAGTTGAAAAAGTGATCTCGTGAAATAAATACACCGAAATAGCAAACAGTAAATATAAATTAGTTAAGTGTTCATATAAATTAGTTTAAGTGAATATACTGAGTATATATAAATTAAGTGTTAGTGATTAGTTTAGTGTTTTAAATAAATTAGTAAGTAGCCATACCGAGTGTTTAAAATTTATCCCACCCGTTTATTGTTTAAATAAATTAGAAAAACATTACATTGGTGTCAGAAGTGAGATAATATAAATAAATTGCTATGTAAAAATGGCCAAGAGACTATGTTTCCTCAAAGTGGCGGAACTAAGAGCAGAATTGGAAGATCGTGAGTTGGAAACGTCCGGTAAGAAAAGTGAATTAGTAGAAAGACTTAAATTGGCACTAGAGAATGACGGCTTTGATCCTGAAACAGTTTTATTTAATGACGAGGCTTCCACCTTAATCTCGTCAATTTCTGCTAATATTTCTGCTAACATGGACGAGAAGATTTCTGCCATGGAAGAGAACATGGACGAGAAGATTTCTGCTATGAAGAACGACATTTTTGCTATGAAGAACGACATTTCTGCTATGAAGAACGATATTTCTGGCATAGAAGAAAATATCTCTACAAATGTGAAAAGCGATATTTCGGTTATAAAGAACAATATTTCTGCTACGAAAAACGACATTTCTGTTAATATGGACGAGAAGATTTCTACTTTGAAGAACGATATATCTGCCGATATCTTATTAATGAAAAACGACATTGCCGTTGACGTGGAAAATGAAATTTCGTCTCTAAAATCTGAAATCGAGAATAAAATGTCAACGATGGACGAGAAAATCGAGAATAAGATTACAGCGATAGACGAGGAAATCGAGAATAAGATTACAACGATAGACGAGAAAATCAAGGAGTTAGAGGAAAAGATTGCCGATTCAAGAACGCGAGGCACGCCAGAGGAAGAAAAGAAGACCGAGCAAACGAAACCTTGCAAGCCAGAAACAGTATCTAAGTTTGAAGACATTGGCAGTTTTACCCGAGTCAAGGCCCCAACGTTCGATGGAAAAATGTCGTGGACCCATTATGTGAAACAATTTGAAGCAGCCGCTAGAGTGAATCCGATAGGGAGAAGGCAATAAACTTAACCATCGCGCTTCGGGGAGATGCCTTAGATGTACTTCAGACGATACCTCTGGAGGAAACGGATGACTTCGAGCAGCTGAAGAAGAGGTTGGACATGCGATATGGTCACGAACATTTGGAACAGTTATACAGATTCCAGCTGAAGAATCGAAGGCGGAAGCGTGACGAACCCCTTCAAGAGTATGAAATGGATATTGCCCGACTAGTTCGATTTGCTTATCCATCAGCACCAGAGAACATGATGGAATGTTTAGGCATCCAGGCCTTTATTGACGGCTTGTGTGACCACGATATGGAGAAGACGCTTCGATTAGCCCATCCTAAGACATTAGTCGATGCATTGACTGCTGCTCTTGAATATGAAGCAGCCGCGATGGCTTCGGGATACAACAAAGACAGGGCCATACAGGAAGAAGGTGACGATGACAGACTTGACCAGATCGTCAAGTTGTTGAAAGGTATGGTAGACAAGAAGCCGAAGAAAATCAGGTGCTGTAATTGTGGCGAGCTAGAGCATGTACGCAGTTCGTGTAAGCGTCCTACGACTCCTGTAAACCAAGAACCTCTTAAATGCAAAGCAGTCAAAAAAAGCTCGCGGTACAACAAAGGTAGGACCATGCAGGAAGAAGATAATGATGACAAACTTGATCAGATCGTCAACTTGTTGAAAGGTATGGCAGACAAGAGGCCGAAGAAGATCAAATGCCGGAAGTGTGGCGAGCTAGAGCACGTACGCAGTCCGTCTAAGCTCCCCAAGACTCCTGTAACCCAATAACTCCAGACACAGGGGAAATCAGACAGGGGTGAACATCCAGCTAATGTGAATCACCAAAAAGCCAACTCCTTGCCTAGACGGCCATGCCCTGTAGACTATTCACAATGCAACAAGTCGAAATCTAAGGAAGTTGCAGTTTCAAGAATTACAATAGTCAACGAGGAATGGTCATCCACCAGGATTAGAGAAGATCAGGAGAATGATCCTCACCTGAAGATGATCCGGCAATGGAAGGAAGAAAATCGGCGACCTACCTGGCAAGAAGTGTCAAGATTTTCACCGACACTCAAGGCATATTGGGCTCAGTGGGACTCCCTGGTCCTGGTAGAAGGGCTGTTAAAAAGAGTCCTTGAAAACGATGATGGTTCTGAGATGAGGAGACAGCTAGTTAATTATCCCGAGAACAAGAGTAGGTGAGGTACTAAAGAAGTTACACGACAATCCATCGGGAGGTCATCTGGGAGTGAATAAAACCGTCCAGCGAGTTCGTGAAAGGTTTTATTGGATGAACAGCTCCGACGATGTGAAGGACTGGTGTAAGAAATGTACGACTTGTGCTACGAGTAATGGACCACATCGCAAGAGAAATGCACCCATGAAGCAGTACAATGTTGGAAGCCCTGTATTGGTGCAGATGTATTGGTGAAAGAATTTATCAGCCGATATGGAGTGCCCTTGGAAGTCCACAGCGACCAGGGAAGAAATTTCGAAAGTCATCTATTCCAGGAGATTTGCGAGAAGCTGGGAATGAAGAAGACCTGAACAACAGCATTACATCCACAGTCAGATGGAATTGTCGAGAGAATGAACAGGACTATTGGAAAATACCTGTCCAAAGTAGTATCCAGCCATCAGAGAGATTGGGACCAGTATCTCTCCCTATTCGCATTGGCTTATCGATCCGCCGTCAATGAGTCCACGGGTGAAACACCTGCGAAAATCCTGTTTGGACGTGAAATGAGGCTTCCTTGTGACCTGGAATTTGGCTGTCGGCCTGGAGAAGATCTAGCAGGCGAAGACTACGTGATCCAATTGAGAAGATGGCTGGACGATATTCGTGAATTAGTTCGAACCAATCTTCAAGTTGCCAGCGACAGAATGAAAAGTCGGTACGACACGCAGGCCATAGAAGGCGGTTTCAAAGAAGGGGACAAAGTATGGTTACACAACCCGACGTGGGGAAAAGGATTTTCACCAAAATTACAAAAATCCTGGGAAGGTCCATACTAAATCAAGAAAAGGATCAATGATGTTATATATCGCATAAGCAAGATCCCCAACGGAAAACCAAAAGTAGTTCACCAAAACCGACTAGCACCATTCGAAGGAGACCATGACCTGGGGGAAGGAGTAAACCTTATTCGAGATGTGTCTGACCCTACCTTCGAGGAATTTATGGGCACGTATGGAGGTACCCGGAAAGCTAGATATGGAGTCACTTCGGAACAACAACAAGATTTATTCACTCTCCCGGAAGATTATTCACTGGCATACAACATCCCCGCCCGTATCAAGAACGCACGAGGGTTGGCAACCGTCTTTCGAAAGAAGCTCGGGCAATTAGAAAAACTTGAAGACCAGTTTCCAGCCCCTGGCAAGACACTGAAACTGAAACATAATTCGCGGTACGTCTTCTACGTGGTAACTAAAAATGAATTCCAAGATCGATCTACCTACCGCGATGTGTGGGAAGCACTTCGCAACCTCCGAGACCATGTGTTGAATCCAGCGTGAAGAAACTGGCTATGCCTAAGATAGCGAGTAACCAGTTGGATTGGCGAGTTATCAGGAACATGGTAGAGGCTATCTTTAGAGATACCGGTGTCCACATATTAATTTGCAGCTACAACCCCCGTTATCAGTATCCGATGAAGACGGTGCCCTGCTATTTCCATAAGATCGGAAAGTGTAGAAATGGGGCCAGTTGCCGATTCAGACATCCAGTCTCGGCTACACAAAAGTTCCAGGAGGAACTTCCATTTAAGGAGGGGGTAATGTTACGGAACAGCACACTGGTATAGACCCTAAATCCGACTCTGTCTAAGCCAGGTATAAAAGTTAAAATTATGGCGGATACGCAGTTATAAAAAACTGTTTACGAGTTTACGACTATCTTATGTAAACATTGTTTTTGTGACTAGAGTTATCTAGAAAAGGCCAGAATCAATTGTTTTTATTTAAGCCGCAGTCCGGAATTTACTAGTAAAAATGGCTTCAATATATAAGGGGACGGATCAGGAAGAGTTAGTTAGTTGAAAAAGTGATCTCGTGAAATAAATACACCGAAATAGCAAACAGTAAATATAAATTAGTTAAGTGTTTATATAAATTAGTTTAAGTGAATATACTGAGTATATATAAATTAAGTGTTAGTGATTAGTTTAGTGTTTTAAATAAATTAGTAAGTAGCCATACCGAGTGTTTAAAATTTATCCCACCCGTTTATTGTCTAAATAAATTAGAAAAACATTAAATATACTAGTCACTTTTAAATGCCCCATCCTATACACTTCTAAAACCACGTTCTCACAAAAATCACCCAATTTCGCTGCTGATTGTTCCTGCCTCTATCTCTGGTTGATTTCTAGCAAAAAACCACCATTCGCCCATAAACAGAACAAAATTTTGAATTTTCTAGACACTTTGTCTCAAATATTCCATACACTTTACCAAAACTGAATTTTCAGTCACTCTTTTAACTCAAGCCAAAGTCAACTCCCGCACACAAACCACCAACAAAACACCCCCAACCAGCCCTGCAGAGGAAATATATCATATATCAGGGCCAAATTCAAACACTAACTACCCCAAATTAAAACATTACAAACCCCAACTTAAAATAATCTTCGTACTTACTTACAAGCTAGCTAGCGAATTGCGAATATTAAACGAAGTGTTTAGGTATTGTTCTACTGCTGTATTCTGATTGTATCAGTTTTGTACATTTTTCCTTTGTTGATTACAACGGTTCACCTCTTTGCATGTTATGTAGTAAACTGCTTCCTAATAGTTCCATGGCACCTGCCGAGTTGCGCCGACATTTGGAAACTGTACATCCCGAGTCTATAGACAAGAATAAAGAAGTTTTTGTACGTTAAAAAGAATAATTATTGGAAAGTCAAAAAACTATGATGCTTGTAACCCAATCTATCAATGAAAAGGCCACGCAGGCATCATATTTAGTTAGCTATCGCATTGCACAAGCAGGTGAAGCACATACTCTCGCTGAGAATTTAATAAAGCCATGTGTGTTAGACATAATAAAATGTACGCTTGATGAAAAATCTGCAAAGCATCTTTCTACTATGCTGATATCAAACGATACTATTTCACTGCGGATTCATGATATGGCATGCTACGTCACAAGAACTAGTCACACGTCTAAAAAATACACGATTCGTCTTGCAAATGGATGAGGCAACTGATGTCGCTGGTCTGGATATTTTACTGGTTACCGTGAGATATCCATATGAAAGTTCATTTGAAGAAGACATGCTTATGTGTTCATCGCCGACCACAAACACTAATGGAGAAGAGATTTTTAATAAAATAAATATATTTCTTGAAGAAAATAATCTGTTGGAACGATTGCATTAACATTTGTACATATGGGGCCAAGGCGATGACGTGTGAAACAGCAGTGTCACTGATAAAAAATAAAACGTCTTATTGCAGTTCCAGCCATTGTGACCTACATAGACAAGCACTTACGATGAAGCAAATGCCGTCAAATTTAAAATTTGTTATGAATGAAGCGGTAAAAATTATTAATTTTATCAAATCACGACCACTACAATTCCGATTGTTCTCATTATTATGTGAAGATCATGGCTTATGCTGTTCCATAACAGAAGTGCGAAGGCTGTCACGGGGTAAAACTTTAACAGGCTATTTGAACTTAAAGATGAGTTACAAAGGTTTCTTTCAGATACCTCTTTCAATTTGAAAGATCGTTTATGTGATAAACCTTGGTTGTTCCGACTTTCTTTTATGGCGGATATCTTTCAAAAACTGAACGAATTGAATGTATTATTGCAAGGTAAACAGACAACAGTGTTCCAGGCCTTTAACAAAATAACTGCCTTCAAAAGATAATTAGATTTTTGGATTATTTGCGTTGGTAAGAGAAAAATAGAAAGCTTTACATCACTCAGTGAATTTGTGAGCGATAACGACTAAGAATTGTTTTAAGATGATGTATTTGAAGAATTAGTCCAATGCCTCAATTCGATGCGCGCATCTTTTCTTAAGTATTTTCCCGAAGAACAAAAAACAAAAAGGAAACTGACTTCATGCATTCATAATCCTTTTTTACCCATTTTACAAAAGCCCGACAGTATGTCAAACGAGATATATGAATCTCTTTTAGAAATGTCGACAGATACAAGTATGGAGTCACTGTTCAAAACAACGCCTCTCAACGTTTTTGGTGCAAAATTCGTGATGAATATCCATTGCTTGCCAAAATGGCTCTGAATATTCTTTTCCCGTTCCCAACAGCATATTTGTGCGAAACATGATTCTCAACCTAGACAGCCACGAAAACAAAATACCGCAACAGAATGAACGCCGAACCTTATATGGGTTGTTTTCAAATGACACTTACAACGTTTGCATGTAGACATCTCTCGTAAAATTGGACAAGATGATATAGGGATTGAGGGGTCCAACCCATTTACTTTTCGAAAAACAGGGTGTAAAAATTATGAAAAATATAATGTTTTAATTTGATAACTTTAAAACGGATGAATATATTGATCTGACATTTGGCATGTTGTTTTTAAATGTAAAAGCGCATATTTTGATGAAAAAAGATGTGTCCCTTCTTGATCCAGTGGTGTACATTTGGAAGAATATGTCACCTTTCTCCTCCCATTTTTTTACGCCACTGGCATTTGAAGCTATTTTTATTTGATTTTGTATTCCTCTATAGTTTTCACGTGAAGCACGAAAAACCTTTACATATCAAAAAATTTGTAATTTTAGAGATATTTAATGTTTTTATGAAGTCTGCAAGATCACTTTTTAATAAAAAAATTAAAAAAAAATTTTTCTTGAATGTTTTGTAATAACTATCAAACTAGAATATGTAACAGGAACTAATTTGTGAAACAATAATGCATATAAAACATTGAGAGAGGATTGTTGAAAATACTTTTCCAAACTTCTGATTTTATTAACAACAGAATTAATGACAATCAAAAATAAGGTAATTACAAAGTTAAATAATATACCATTCAAACATAATTTTTAACTAAGCAACCAACAAGTTACAAAAGTTGTTCAAAATTTTGTCCATTCCCATTTACACATAATCTGCAACGTTTTCTCATTGAAAATCGCATACCTTGGAAATACTGGCAGTTGCCGGAAATAATTTCTGTAGTTGCATGGATTATTTCTATCAGTTCCTCTTCCGTTTCTACTATTGTATCGTAGACTAGGGACTTCATGTAACCCCACAGAAAGAAATCGATTGGATTTAAATCCGGTGACCTCGCAGAGGCCACATATTGGGTCCAACTCGGCCTATCCAGTTGTTTCCGTATTGTTGGGTTATAAGTTGTCTGGCCGCTAGAGAAGAATGTATAAGTGCCCCATCCTGCTTAAACCATACATTATCCATATTCGCCCTAATATTTGGTGTTATAACGTCGTTTAATAAATCAGGCAGGGTTTCTCTCAAAAAATCACAATAAATATTACCATTGAGTTTATTAGGTAATAAATATGGACCCACTATACAATCTCCAAGAATGCCAGCCCACACGTTAAGCGAGATTTTTTCCTGAAATCCACGTTGTCGAATAACATATGAATTTTCGTCATCCCACACGTGGCTATTCCTTGAATTTAAAATTCCTTCACGTGGGAATTTTGCTTCATCAGTAAATAGAACAAATTCGGTAAAATTCCTTTTTTCTAAACATTTTTGGGTGTACCAATTGGCAAACTCCACTTATTGAGGACAATCTGTTGGTTTTAGGGCCTGAACTTGGGTATACTTATAAGGATACAACTGCTGTTCATTTAAAATATTCCACATAGTTGAGTTACTTACATTCAAAGATTTGCCAATGGTGCGAGTGATTAAATCGGGTCTATTCTCAATACGGTCGAGAACAGCCTCCTCTAATTTTACAGTTCGTACATTTCGTTTTCTACTACTACCTTGTAATTTTGAATTGAATTGTCCAAATTCTCGCAATCTCCTGTCAATTTGAGAAAATGTTGTGTGACATGGAAATCTAGGTCGATTTGGATATATTTTTCTATACAAGCGCTCGGAACGTCTACCATTCTTTCTGGCTTCTCCGTATATTAGTTGCATATCAGCCATTTCTTCAAAAGTATAATCCATCATAACAAAAAGTGTGAAAGTTTGACAAACCAATTTAATTACAAATAATTCATTTTCGTTTTGACGTTAAACAAAATGACATCTACCATTTCATTATTGACATCCATAGCATAATATACGGAGGAGACACTGATAGCAAGAATCCATGCAGTTACAGAAATTATTTCTGGCAATCACCAGTATTTTCAAGGTATGCGATTTTTAATGAGAAAACGTTGCAGATTATGTGTAAATGTAAATGGACAAAATTTTGAACAACTTTTGTAATTTGTTGGCTGCTTAGTTAAAAATTAATATATTTGAATGGGTTATTATTTAACCTTGTAATTATCTCATTACTTTTCCGCCCAACCTATCTAATATGCGAGAAAAGTATTGGTTTACCCCAAAAAAAGTTGGAATTTGGAATTTTTTTTTAGTTATTTTTACGTTTTCCATCAAAAACAACACGAAAAAACGGTAATTGGAAAAAAAATCCTTTTTCTTACATGTCTTGTTAAGCACGATACAGCCTCCGGATTGCAATAAGTCACCAATTTTATGATCGAATATTGTTAAGGACATGTCACAAATGAGCCCTATTGATTTTCAGCTCACCAGAGCCAGTACAACGGGTGCATGGTACTTGAAGTACGATATTTTGTCATTTTCTGAGAAATTTCAGTTTGTTAGAACGATACAGCCTGCGGGGTTCAACAAGTCATCAATTTTATGATTGAATAATATTTAGACTATCTCACAGATAAACCCTATTGATTTTCAGCTCACCAGAGCCAATACAACAGGTGCTACAGTACTTTAAGTACGATATTTTTGTCATTTTTGGTTTTAGTTCGTTAGCACGATACTTCCTCCGGAGTATATACAAGTGACCAATTTTATGATTGGATATTATTCAGAGCGTCTCAAATATGAACCCTATTGATTTTCAGCTCACTAAAGCCAGTACAACGGGTGCTATGGTACTTACAGTACCAAATTTTTGTCATTTTAGGAGAATTTTCAGTTTGTTAGCACGATTGATCAATTTTCAGATTGAATATTGTTCAAGGAGTCTCACAGAAGTATCGTATTGATTTTCGATTGAGTAGAGCGAGTACAGTGGGTCCTATAAATCCAGATATAGTACATTTTTGGTTATTTTTGGAGAAATTTCGGTTTGTTAGCACGATACATCCCCCGAAGTGTATACAAGTAACAATTTTATGATAAAATATTGTTCAAGGCCACAGATGCGGAAAAGTTAGTTTTAATCTTTAAAACCGTTTATTTTTTATTGTCATTAAATCTTTTGTTGATAATATCACAAGTTTGGAAAAGTATTTTCAACAATCCTCTCTGAATGTTTTACATGCATTGCTGTTTCACAAATTAGTTTCTGTTACATATTCTAACCATTAGTAGTTTGGTAGTTATCAAAAAATATTCAAGAAAAACATTTTTTTATTAAAAAGTGATCTTGCAGCCTTCATCATTCAAAATAAAAATGAGAAGAACGGGGTTGCATAGATAACGAAAGCAGCCTCAAGATGATGTGTTACTGAACAGTCCTTGCCATTTAAGGTTTTTATAGGGGTGGTTTTGAGCGCTATAGGGATGAAGAAACTACTATAAAAGCCCATTCTAGGTTGAAATTTAACTGTTTTTTTCAAAATCTGAACATAAATCGAGATAGGGGGGGCTGCAAATTTTACTAGGGACATCCTGTATCTATAGATTAACGAAATTAAGAAAACGACCGAAAATACAGAAAAGAAAGTACTCAAAGTCCTACATACACCAAATAAATGGCCGGAAGAAAAAAAGATTATACGTCAAACGCAGCTCAACTTCACGTCTCACACCCGTAAAGGGTAGAAAAGCATAAGGATCAAGGATAGTAAGTTAGTTTTGCTTTCACTAATCTATGTTTTGACTTCCCGATATTAGGGAAACTAGTTTTTGAGATGATATGATTTCGATTTTGATCTTTTTTAAAACACAATAAACTAAATATCTAATATTTAACCAGGTAAAAATCACTTGCAGACGCGGCTTAAAAAACCTCGATATCATTTTGATTGTTCAGAGGCGTGGTCGCCTCCTGCACGCCGGCAATCTCATTGGAGGTAGGAAAAGGATTGTGATAGATACAGGAGGAGAGTCGGTTGTGTTTTTATTTGATGGGTCGCTTTTGATTATAAGACGCGTTTTATTTATAGACCTTTTAACGATTGTTGTGGATGGCTGAAAACACTGGCGCCAGTACAAAGAGGTATTCATCGTGTTGCTGTGGACGACGCGACGTCGAAAACATACGTGATTTAGTACAAGATCGCATGAAAGTTAATCGAAAATATGGATAAGAGGCGTTATATTTTTCGATTTTTGGAATCGGAATGAAGTTTTTTGTTTTTTTTAATTGCATATGTCAAATGGACGAATTTTGTTGTTTCTTCCTGTCTTTTTTTGATTGAAGATCAGAAATGGAAGTGGAAGTGCGATAATAGGAAAAACTATACCAAGTGAAATAAATTCTGTAGTTCCATTGCTAGGCATTTTTAAATAAAGTCAATTTTTTTTCTTTTAGTACCTCACATTCTTCATTCTATACATAATATTGAGAGATCAGCAGTTTTATAGTATGCTAAATAATTTCTTAACTAATTTTTTACTCGTTTTAACACGGAGAAGGACCTTTCGCCTGTACAATTCGTCACTGGAAGACACACACATATATATATATATATATATATATATATATATATATATATATTCTTAAAATAATGTTCATGTTGGGAAACGTACAAATTAAATTTCTGCTGCGGAGTGTTTGCAACCATGACATAGTTTTTGATGTTTTCTCTCAGAGTTAGGTGAGTTCAGAGTTTGAATAAAATATTTGAATTGTCCACATTCATTTTCAATATTGCAATCCAAATCTCTAGTATAAATTCCTTGAAGATGTCTGCACTTTTCTTTTATTATATTGTCTTCAGTGTTTTCTAAGTTTGTAAGAAAACCAAAAGATCCATTGATTTCATCGTACGAATTTTTTCGCCACTCGAGTTCTGATACTATATTGTCTACAACCACGTATAAAACATATTTACTTCCATATCTGTCCTACCATCAAAAGTAGTTGCTCCAACATCACTCTCTCCTGGCAAACATTTCCTTTTTTTCTTCCTTCTCGAATCCAACGTATAGGTAGGTACTACATTTTTTTAACAATTTACCGCATTCCCCGTATTTGTTATAAGTTGTTCTCATTTCCGTAACAAAGTGAATTAATGATTTATAGAGTTGAACGGCTGTCACTATATCCATACTTTGCTTTTGCAAAGACTGGCTTGTTTTGTGGAATTGAATTAAAATATCTCTCCAGAAAGAGAGTATAATACCAGCCTCCAAGTTAAACATTTTTTTGCAATATACCCTTCCCCTCAGCTTTTGTTTTAGGTGCTTGCGAGGTATCATTCATATTAAAATTCAAAGCTTCTTTAAAAGCATCGTAACTGTCATAAAGAGCGGTGCAGGCATCGACTCTGGCTGACCATCTAGTAGCTGAAAGTTTTTTAGGCTCATGTAGTTCTGACCCACTCACAGTTCTGTTACGTGTTAAACACTCTTTCATTATTTCCCACCTATACGTTGATGCTGAAAAGAAAGTGTATATTTCTTCAACAAACAAGAAGACATTTGTTACAACAGGATAACACTCTACAGCGCAGGTTCCTACTAAATTCAGTGAATGGGCAGCACATGGTATACATTTTGCCAATTTGTTCTTTTCCTTGATTCTAGCTTGCCAGAATATCGACCAGACATGTTGCTAGCGTTATCGTAAGATTGTCCTCTACAGTTCTGTATGTCTAATGACATATCTTCTAAAACTTTCAAATCTACTGTTTCCATACTTGAAGCTTTGTGCCCTACCTTAAAAGCAAATGTAATAAATCGGTCTACTAGCGAACCATTTTCAATTTCATATCTGAGAACAATAGTTAGTTGGTCAGTATGGGATATATCGGGTGTAGAATCTATGATTATTGCAAAATATTTCGTGTTTTTTATTTCTGACGCAAATTGTTCTCTCAGATCAACCGCCATGAGTTTTATAAATTCATCACAAATAGTGTTGATGACAAATAAGAAACATTTCCTTTTCCTGGATTGCCTTTTGTTTCAATGTGTGTTTTCAGAAACGGATCGAATTCTGCTAAAAGCTCTAACGAACCTAGGTAGTTGCCGTAATCAATAGCTCCAAACATTTCATAAGAACCCCTAAATGATGAGCCACGCGAAGTCAAAAATTTTATAACTGCAACTACTCGTTTAAGTATGTTAACCCAGTAATATCTGCCTGCAAGGTACTGCTTATGAACATCAAATTTCCCTAAGACATTTGATCGCGCAATATACGCCTTCGCATTTTCAGTGTCCAGAAGAGTTATCATGTTCAGAAATCCGATGGGTATTTTTCCAGTCGTTGAATCCAGTCATGAAATAACTCGTTTTTGTCCTTGTAAATAATGTACAATACAAACAATAAACATTTCCTGTTAGTGCTGAATATAATAGCCATTGACGACATACAGTTACCCCGTTGTGCAAAGTTTTGAAAAACATATTTTTTAAGCAAATCTACTATACTTATATGAATATCATTAATTCCAGGCGATTTTTGGAAATCAATTTTAGAAATTTCTTGTACAATTACAGATGGGTTCATTACAATATAATTTATGAAACTTTCGTTTATAGCCCATCCATCTGGGTCTGTGAAATCGTCTTTTGAAAATAATTCTGACGTTTCTTGAGGATTGCTTGATGAATATGCACAGTCCTGAACTTCATCAGTATCAGAATTGCATGAAACTAACTGTCTCGACCCTTACTTCGTGGAATCTACTCATATTAGTGTTTTAAATGAAACTCACGGTTTCTAGTTAAAACCACAATATAATAAAAATTGTTGAAAATTCCAAAAAATCGACAATTGTTTCGATAAATCAATCTAGAAACCGTGAGTTTCATTTAAAACACTAATAGAATTGCATGAGTTTATTGCGGTTTCTAAAGGATACAAAAATAAAAATTACATTCTTACACCGCGTTATTCAATTATCTGCTTATCTCTATCCATAATATCATCATTACTGAGAGTTGATTGTTGTTCATTATTCGCATCGGCTTCCGTACCTCGAACAGGTTGACAAAAAAAAAAAAGAATTTAATTTGGGTATTTTTTTCAATAATTTCTCCATTTTTTCTTGCTTTTATTTTTCAGCCTTCTTCCTTTCCCACCCACTAAGTTTTCTACTTCCTCCACTTCCACTCATTGTTTTCGATAAAATGATAAACAAGACAAAAATACCGCAACTGATAGATATTATTTCAATTGACGATTACTCGATTATTGCCAGCGACTGAAGTAACTCAACTGACTATCTTCAATTTTTAAAATAAATGTTTCCAAAGTTTACCAATTTTTTTTGTAAACTTTGATGTTGCGTTTCCAATCACCCTTCGTCTGTTTTTTTGTTTTGGCGAGCGCAAGGCACACGTGGCGGTACTTTGCATATTAGCATATTTATCTCTGCCGTCACTGCCACAAATCAGCAAAAAGAGATTTGTCCATAGTTACCACAATACCGCATTTATAATCAAAATATATGGATGTAAAGCGGTGCTTTTCAATCTACCCAAGTATTCAAACCCGGCCGACTGAAATAATGATGTCTCTATTCACCAATGTTGTCCATAAAATTTAGTTCAATATTGGTGCCTTACAACACATTCGATCTCCACGAAAAAAAATACGTATACAGCAAAAATGATTTGCACGAATTGTGACTATCGTTAGTGGTTAGTCTGGTTCCCTCTCTTCAAAATTGCTAAGGTTTCAAATTCTATTGCAAAAAAGAGAAAAAGTGGCCGCCAATGGTTCTACTTTACATTTAACAAACGGTAATTGATAGTTGAATATAATATTAAAATAAAAAGATACAAAAATTAATTTAAAAATCACATTTATGTTTATAAAATACTATACGACAGTTAATATGACTATTTTTACCATCATTTGTGCACACGGACATTGAATCGTAGACACCCATGATCGTCTTTGTCGAAGGGTCAATATGAAAGCAATTGAATATTTATATGAATCTGACAGTTTAATTGTGAAATGTCAAATGGAATATATTTATTGTATCTTAATGTTCATCCAGGTATATAAGATTTTGCAGTTTATTTGTTTATTGGAATGACTTCGCATGCAACACACGCTGTGTTCCTCGAGGAATGAAACGTTTACAAGGTAATTTCGACAATGAAGAAACGATTTAGTTTGATAAGCGATATAGGGGAGAATTAAATCTGCCATACAGTCCTGTGAATATTAATACCCGTATTTGTCTAAACTGTGATAATTTAATAAGAAGAGATATTAGCGATTTGGCAGAAGATCCTGAATGTCTACGACTTAATATTTTGAAACAGACTCGCAACAGCTGTTGCATGATTTGTGATAATGAACCAGAACAATTAAACCATCCTTCGGTAAAAGCAAGAGTACAAATATTTATTGATACCAATATTTACATTCCTGAATCTGCAAGTTTGTGTGAACAATATATAAATAGTGATGGATTTTTATTAAAAGTTTTGTATGGGGATTTGTAGTCCATTAATAGATATAGTTGGCGTAAAACATATAGTGTATCACTGTAATCGTATATCCCCTTTAGGTTATGTTGTGGAACTAAACTCTGAAATGTATTAATATTTTGTTTACTTACCAATTTGGTTCGTAATTGTTTAAACGACGATCGATTAAATCTGGATACCAGACGTGAACTGACCCCTTTTTGTATCTTGTAATGCGTATTGCCCAGGTAAGCCCAAAGGAGACAGAGTTCAATTAAATTAACTGATTTATATTTACAATGACATAAATAAACTAAAATTCAATATTCTATATAATTCTCCGGTACGTAAATATTTTGAAGGTCACGCTTCGACGGTCCGTATCCTTTCGTCGATAGATAGGTACTGATGGTCCGACTAATAAGTAGGTGAAACTAGAACGGTGTGTATTTCGATTTCGGCGATATACTCGACGGTGTACGGGACTCTCTACGCCTTGTGGAATGTTTAGTCAGCCAGGGATGTGAGCAACCGGCGGAACAATACTCTTTCGGTTTTAGTCTCAAGATTTGAGAGTATCGTTTGTAGCTAGTCAGTACCCAGCTTAACGAATACTTCCGTGTATAGGGACTGTAGTTATTACGGCGTGTCAATACCACACCGAAATTATACTAACAGTTAAAGCGATCGTTAATAGCCAGTCAGTACCCGGCTTAACGGTACTTCCCTATGGAGATACTGTAGAGTTTTCAGTGTGTCAGTACCACACCGAAATTCTTCTAACAGTTTGAACAATCGTTCTCGTTTCCGTCAATACAATCTCATTCGATTTTTAATGGACAAAACTAGATAAATTCTATGAAAAAATAACAAGAAAAAGAAATTTTATAACAATGAATAAAACAATTCTTTGAAGCTTTTCAAGCTGTAATGTTTTGTCTATTTTCTGTACTTCTTGTGATATTTAAAAAAAGCTTCATTACGAGCATCTTTGAAACTTATGTTTAGGATCATAAATGTATGAAAACCTTCCATATTCTTCGATTAAGCAACAAGAACTTCCTCTACACCACCTATAAAAATATACCAAATATTATTTATAATAAAAGAATTAGTTATGTGGTGATTACCTTTTTATTATTCTCCATTCTGAATTCCACAGACTAGAAAAATACTTTGGAATAAATGCAGATTACGAGCATTTGCTTTTTTTCGATTTTTTTTGTTTTTCGTAACTCAATAAGCCTCCTGAATTTAGAAAAGGAAAAAAAACTCTGTGGTCTCATCGAAATTTCCCTCCCTCCAAGAAATTTTTTTGGATGAAAATATTTTTAAATTTCGTAACTATATAGCCCGTATAAACATAAAAAAGAACAAATTAACCCTCCCCCCCCTCCCCAAACAAAAAATAATTTTACGACTAATCGGCGTTTCGAAACTTCGCCTGGGCGCACTCATCACTTTAGCTACTTCATTTCTGTATTTGGCTTTGGTATATTTTCCAAAAAAAATTTGCGATATGGCAACATCAATTATTACCAGAAATGTCAAAAAGAGCGGAGACTTCAAAAAAAATTTGAATAATGAACTAGAATGATATACTTACCACCTTTTATTACAAAATATACGTTTCTTTTCATTTTTTTATATGTCCATTACATTTCCAATGAAAACCATTTACGGAATCTGGCTATGGTGTCACTATGAAATGTCCGTCACAAAAATCCACCGGACACTTAATTTCATTATTTTCGGGTATTAAACCCAAACGCTGTGCTTTCGATATAATCTCATTATTATTTTGCCAGGTAAAAATTGTTGAAGTAAATTTGAAATAATCTATCACTTTAGCACTCAGTGCCGTTCCTGGCGGGTATGCAGCGAATGCTCCGCACGCAGGCGCCCAATTTAAGGGGCGCCAAATTCAACTATTCGCTACTCTTGCAAAAACGCACTTCTAATTGGAAGAAAAATCGGCATTAAAGGTAATAAAAATCAAGTTATAGCAAAGCTGTAAACTTTGATTACAGGAAGAAACAGTAAACTAATATAAGAAGTAACTTCTAGACTTTGCTTCTACACTGGAATTTACATGCAAAAAATCTGTTGACGGCGTGTCGGCACTCGGCTTACTGGCGGCGGCGTATCTTCAAAGGATGCCGCTCGCCTTTGGCGGCTCGCTCGACAAATATTATACATGTTATTGTTTTTTATGCATTTATCGGCGGAGTGTGCCTCAGAGAGGTCGAAGGTGCGAAAAATATTATTTTCTGAAAAGTGCTCCAAAAAAAACTTTTTTTCGGCTCCAGATTTTTCCACCAGATTTTAGCGGTGATATAAAACAGGAGAATGTGGCTTGTTTCAGTCAGTCAGTTCAGTCATCGAGTATTCGTCGGTGATTTTTGACGATTAATAATAATTTCATTTGAATATAATATTACGTGTTGCCGTTGTGTTGCTGATTTTAAATCTTAAGGTAAGAGAAGATGAAAGAAAACGTGTTATTAAATCAAGTAATATTTCGATTCGAGAGTTTTCTGATTATATTTTGACTCCGATCAGCTTTTTTCTAATTATTTTTTTTATCTCTTCAGAAACGAGTGATGGCAGTAAAAAAAATTGTCTGGAGCCCAAAATAAAAAACGTCGATTGAAATTGGAGGCAGAGCGGGATAAACTCAGCGGTTCGCTGAACAAATTCCTTCAACTCAGCAGTTCTTTGGCGAATCCACTTCTGTCAAGAGAAGAACAAGTTGTTGCAGAACCGATGATTATTATCGAAGATCAGCAGCCATCCACGTCTGGAAGTTTTGGAACGCCTGTTTCACCTGATCCAACTCCTGAACTGGGTCATCCGGTAAGCGAGAATGAAGAAAGATCTGAGCACAGTGCCATTGCTGATATTAGTGATATTGATATTGCTGATCTATCTACATGGCCAAATAATTTGAGTCATCATCTAATCCAATCAATCGTGACAAAGGGAGCTGTTCAAATTAAAGAAAATTTTCCTGTTGATGAGTCTGGTAGGAAATTTTCAGTAACGCAATATCTTAGGAAGTTGCCAAACGGCGAAATAGTTAATAGGGATTGGTTGGTGTATTCTAAAAAAATTAATTGCGTATTTTGGATATTTTATAAAGTTTTTAGCGCTTTGTGTCATCAATTGATCACTGGGTATTCCAATTGGAGGCACCTTTCAGTTAATATTTCCATATGAAAGGGGCTCAAAATGGCATGAATTAAAATTGCGTTTGAGCAAAGATTGCACAATTGATAAAGAGCAACAACATCATTACGAAAATGAAAAAAGACGATGGCGTGCAATAATCAAAATAATGATTTGTATTGTGCAATATTTGGCCAGTCAGAATTTAGCATTCAGGGGTGACAGCTCTAATCATTTCGAATCAAATAATGGTAATTTTCTCAAACTGGTCGAAACGATTGACAAATTCGATCCGATTATGATGGAGCACCTGAGCAATATTTAAAGGTCTAAAGAGTTGAAAAAAAACATGCCCCATTATTTAGGCAATCACTTTCCAAATGAATTAATCCATCTATTATCAAAAAATATTCGCATACAAATTTTGAACAGCCTCAAGAAAGCAAAATATTATTCAATAATTTTGGATGAAACTCCATATGCTAGTCATGTTGAGCAGTTGACTTTCATAATTCGCTTTGTTCATTTTTCTTCAAATGAGGTTGAAATAAGAGAACACTTCCTGGGGTTTTCTAAAGTTTTGGATAGTACAGGAGAAGGGCTTTTCAATCTGTTGAGAGATGAGATACTACCAACTTTTGAAATTGATTTTCTTAATATGAGAGGTCAGGGTTATGACAATGGCGCAAATATGTCTGGGAAGCATGTGGGCATTCAAGCTCAATTTAAAAAAGTTAACCCGAGAGCTATTTTTTGGCCTTGTTGTGCTCATACATTAAATTTGACAGTTAATGATGCAGCTAAAATCTCAGACGAGATTATAGGTTTTTTTTCAATTATTCAGGAGCTGTTCAATTTTTTTTCTGCTTCACCCTACAGGTGGAATATTTTAAAGCGAAATTTACAAAATCTCCCTTTAAAGTCAGTGAGTAAAACTCGATGGGAAAGCAGAGTCAGAGCCGTTCAACCTCTCAGATTTCAACTTCTCGAGATTTGTAGGAGTTTATTTGATTTGATGGAAGATAATTCAAGAGACATGGATACCAAACATTTAGCAAAGGTACTTTAAAAAAAATTAGAACGTTTAAATTTATTTGTTCCATCATTATTTGGTACGATGTATTGTCAAAGGTCAATATAGTGAGTAAAATGATGAAGGATCAAAATACAGTTGTTAATGAATGCCATAGAGAAATAAAAAGTCTCATCAACTACTTCACTGAAAAAAGGTCAGATGAAAATTTTGATGTTTTTGTGAATGAGGCTAAAGCCTAAGCTGGAAAAAATGATGTAGAGCAAACATTTCTTTCAATTAGGGAACGAAGGAGAAAGCGTCAATTTTCATATGAAAGTACAGACGATCCAGTTATAGATCCAAAGCGAAAATTTAAGAACAGTTTTTATTTCCAAATTTTGGATACAACAGTTCAATCCCTACAAAGTCGTTTCGAGAGATTGAAGCAATGCAATGATTTATTTGGATTTTTGAGTGATTTTCAAAACCTAAATTCTGATGAGATTAAACGATCGTGCATAGATTTGGATTTGGCTTTGCAAATTCACCATGAAGGAAATGCTTGCAAGGATATTGATGATCTTGATTTGTACAATGAAATTTCATCATACAAAATTCTTAACCCTGTCAAAGACTCTCGCAATACCTCAGACTTACCCATAGATATTCTGAATTATATAACGAAGAAAAATTTGCAGTCTTTGTTTCCAAACCTGTCTATAGCATTAAGGATATTTTTGACGCTGCCGATTTCTGTTGCGTCTGGCGAAAGGAGTTTTTCAAAGCGAAAACTTGTAAAATCTTATTTGAGAACTTCGATGTGCCAGGAAAGGCTTTCAGATTTAGCTGTTATTTCAATCGAAAATAAAATGTGTGAAGCCATCGATCACAATGAAATGATCAATGAGCTTGCATCTGCAAAAGCAAGACGTGTTATGTTCTAAAACTACCTTGTTATTTGATCATTAGGTACTTAGGTATTAGACAGATCTTGCACATTTTCAAGTTAACGGATTTGTTTGCGTTGAGCGCCGTTTGAGAGTTTTAACTCAATTCACACAGTTGAGTGAATTGAGTTATATTAGATTTATTGTTAATTCCCGAATGGACGTGTTTTATTTATGACCTATATTGTACGGTAATAGTCTATTTTATTTGATGTCGAAAATAAATTTTTTGTCATATTTTTTCGTTGTTTTATTTTATTACGCCCATTTTCATAATCAAACACTTACACTAAAGTGACTTTAGTCTTTAGTCTCTAAGGAAACTATTCAGTTTAAACCTCAAACTAAAAATGATTATGAAAATTGGTCTTATCATCAAAATTTAAGCATAGTATAAAGAGGCGCACAAAATTATTCTTGCACGCAGGCGTTCGCCACCCCAGGAACGGCACTGTTAGCACTTTATGGCGTTGGCTAGATATAATCTAGTCGGTTGAATAAGAACTGTCAGTAATGTAATTGTAATGTATTAGAATATAAAATACTTGTCTAGTAGATTGTAGATTTAGTATATTGCTTTAATTATAAAAAGGTATTAAGACAAATAAATTGTCTTAGAAAGTTTTAGATAGAATAATGTACCAAATAACAATAAATGATTTATAAAATATTAGATAAATTTGGCACACACTGTAGAAATTTTAAAAATAGCTAAGTAATTAATCAGAAGTTAGGTAAAGATTTTGAAATTGAAATGAAATCAAAAGGGTACAGTAATAAAGAAACATACCTTCACAAGTCATTCACCAAAGTCTAGAAGATTATTTATTGATTGTAAATTATTTTATATGTTACGTAAGATTTTAGTTATAAGAAGGTATAGTAATTTACCCGAACATACAGAGTATGTTATGAAATTTATATTTGTCAAGTGCGGGTGACAAATCGTAACAAATTAAGGTTATAGAAAAAAGTTAGTGATGAGTAAGGAGAAAGGATACTTGTTCTATGTCTAATGACTACTCTCTCATTTGTATCGGTAACCAAGAGATACAAACTAAAAATAAATAAAATAGTGTCATTAAGAAAATTTGGAAAGAGCTGTCAAGAAGTCAAAAAGTTTTCTAAAAAAAAGAGATAATTAATAAAATAGAAGTCTTTTAAACAGATACTATCGATAAAAGAAAAGCAAGCTTAAGTGGACATGTTTTGTATTTAATGGTAATAGGAAATAATTTCCAAAATTTTGAAGAGAAGATAAGAAAGGGTAAATCGTACATACCATATACACTGGATTAGTGAGGAGTTTAATGATTTCTTCAAGACGATTTCCTTTATAAAGAGTGTTTGACAGTGGACTGAAAGGTAACAAATCTTTATAAATATTTTGTAGGAGAGAATCATCATCTTGATTGGAAACTTTAAAATTATTGAATAGACAGTGATAAATATTCCTAACGATTTGCTTGCTGTTGAGTTGTATGCTTTGCATTCAAGTTTACAGAAATTAGGAACAGTACAAAGACTTTATTTGACATAACTCCGATTTATCATTGTAGATTCATAGGTTGTTTCTTCTCTTTCATTTTCGTAGAGAGAATGCATTCAATCTACTACGTCTAACAATGAACTATCTTGAAATTTCTCATCGATATTTATATTGACCTAAATTTGGTAATCCATTCTTTAAAAATTTCAAACTTAATTAATTAATAAACATATTTTGGAATTAATTAGTTTGTTTTCCTGGAGTAGTTTTGTTGGGCATTGATATATTGAAAGTCTGACACAGATGGAGGCCATAAGTATGGAAAGTTGAAATATTGGATCCGTACGCCCAGAGAGCGGAAGCAAAGAGTTCTAAAATAAGATACAAAAAATTAAAATTTAAATTTTGTAGAAATTATTATATAGCCGGAGCCCAGAAATTCAAATTTAATAAAATAAACTGTTTGTAAAAGCCAAAGTGTGACAATTTATAATTTGCCAGTGACATTAATCAAAATTTCATTTTAATTTTTCAAATTTACATTACAGAGAAATAAATATCGTCACAGTATATAATCATACCAAGTAAAAAGGAATATCCATTCCAATATTTGCTTTTACAACAAAAAGTTATGGGCCTAGAAAACAGGCTTTTAGAATAGTGTGGTGAAGTGTTAAATAAATTTCCGAACTCTGAAACATCATCGTATCTGATGCCGTCCATTGAAAGGCTTAAAGGTCGTGAGAATTACGATACATGGAAGTTCGCCGTACAAACTTATTTAGAGCACGAGGAAGTGTGGGATTCAGTACTTGGTACGGATGACGATGTCCAAAAAAACACTAAGGCCAGGTCGAAAATCATACTTCTCGTTGATCCGCTGAATTATGTCCATGTTCAGAACACAAAAACTGACAAGGAAGCATGGGACAATTTAGAAGCTGCCTTCCAAGATTCAGGTCTTACAAGACGTGTTGGTTTACTACGTATACTGATAACAACAACTCTAGAAAATAGTGATTCTGTTGAGAGATATGTTAACACTGTTGTAACTACCGCTCATAAGTTATCAAATGTTGACTTAACAGTTAGTGACGAATGGATAGGTACAATTTTGTTAGCTGGTCTACCAGAAACGTATAAGCCAATGATAATGTGGATCGAAAGCTCAGGCACTTCAGTAACAGCAGACTCGATCAAAACCAAGTTGCTTCAGGATATATCAGTAGCTCCGAGTTGTGAAAACAAGTCAGTGGCCATGTATGGTGCCAGTGGTTCAAGGTTTAACAAAGCTAATCAGAATGTAAAGTAAAACAAAAAAGGAGTACGTTGTTTTAACTGTAATGGAGTATCGACATTTTGCAAGCCAGTGCGACAAGAAAAAAGATCCTGTAGATAAAAAATCGGATACCGGAGATGAAAGGTCAAGACAATCTGACTCTGCATTGTTATCGGTGTTCGCAGTGTAGGACAAAAATGACAAGTCGTGGTTTTTAGACTCAGGTTGCTCAGCGCATATGACAGCAAATCGAGATGTGCTAGAAAATATAAGAAAGTCCGCAAAGTTGACTGTTACCACTGCAAATAATGAAGAAATGTGTACGGAGACTATCGGTGACATAAATCTTTCTCGATCAGTTGGTAAAAACAAACATTGAACCATCAAAGTACATGATGTATATTTTGTTTCCGAATTAAAAATGAATTTATTGTCAGTTAGTCAAATAGTGAGTGAAGGTAACACTGTAATCTTTAACTCTAATGGAGCTGAAATTTACAATGGTAATAACAAACTCATAGCTATAGCTAGGTTAGAAAATAACCAGTTTAAAATGGATTTAGTTCCATCACAAAATAATGGTTCCGTCTGGTTCAACAATGCAGAAATAGAATGCAATTTATGGCATAGGCGTTTAGCCCAAGGAGTTTAAGTACAATGAAAAAAGGGACTGGTATATGGCTTAGATTTTTCGGATAATTTCGATCCGAACTTTCTATATGAAACATGCGTATTAGGGAAAAGTCACCGCTTACCTTTTTATACAAGTAAGAGTCAATCGTCACGATGTTTGGAGTTGATACATTCGGATTTGTGTGGACCGATGCAGTATAAGTCACTATCTGGTTCTCGATATGTACTTACTTTCCTTGACGATTATACACATCATACAACCGTATATTTTTTGAAGAATAAGAGCCTAGTAATAGATTTTTTTAATACTTATAATAGATTTGTTGAAACTCAAACAGGTAAAAAAATAAAGTGTCTACGAACTGACAATGGTGGGGAATATTGCTCAAACGAATTCAAGAATTTGATCAAAACTGCAGGTATACAACATCAGCTTACTTGTCCATATACTTCTGAACAGAATGGCAAAGCAGAGAGGTTGAATCGAACAATTATTGAAAAGCTCGATGTCTTCTAATTGAAGCACTGTTGCCCAATAAGTTTTGGGCCGAAGCTGTATACACATCAGTATATTTGTTAAATCGTTTACCTAGTGAAACTATAGCGAAAACACCAGAAGAGCTATGGAGTGGTAAGAAACCAACCTTAAAACATGCTAAAATATTTGGATGCAAAGCATATGGACATATAGATAACCAGAAAAGAAAGAAGTTAGACGCTAAGGCAACTCCTTGTATCTTCGTAGTATACAGTTTAGAGTCGAAAGCATACGATCCAAATAAAAACATAGTATTTGTCTCTCGTAATATACAGTTTGATGAAAATACGGAAGGGTCCACTTTATTAGAAAAACTAATAGTTGATCCAGATAAACACTTCTATGTCATTCCAGAAGTTACAGTCAGACAAGATGAAGAACCTGTTCTTGATGAGACGTCAGATGATTCTTCTGAAGACTATCTTGAACCTGTGTACTCGGACATCGGACAAAGAAACATCTGAAGATAGTGACTCAGAATATGTTCCAGAAATAGAAGTATCAGCAGAGGATGTAGTCCCAATTCAGAGAATTCAGCGCGAAAGAAGACCACCTAAGGCGATGCAGGACTATGTGTTATATTCAGACATAACAGAAGCTAATGGTGACCCATTAGACGTTGAAGAAGCACTTAGAAGACCCGATAAGGATAATTGGATTAAAGTTATGCAGAACTAATAGTTGATCCAGATAAACACTTCTATGTCATTCCAAAAGTTACAGTCAGACAAGATGAAGAACCTGTTCTTGATGAGACGTTAGATGATTCTTCTGAAGACTATCTTGAACCTGTGTACTCGGACAGAGAAACATCTGAAGATAGTGACTCAGAATACGTTCCAGAAATAGAAGTATCAGCAGAGGAGGTAGTCCCAATTCAGAGAATTCAGCGCGAGAGAAGACCACCTAAGGCGATGCAGGACTATGTGTTATATTCAGACATAACAGAAGCTAATAGTGACCCATTAGATGTTGAAGAAGCACTTAGAAGACCCGATGAGGATAATTGGATTGAAGCTATGCAGAACGAATATGAAGCTCTTATCGAAAATGGTACTTGGGAGTTAGTTGACTTACCGCCTGCCAAAAAAGCTTTAAATTGTAAATGGCTTTTTAAAACAAAACTCCAAAATAACAATATGATTCAGTATAAAGCTCGTTTGGTAATAAAAGGTTGTGCTCAAAGAAAAGGTATCGATTTTAAAGAAACCTACTCTCCTGTGGTTCGATACAGCACAATGAGATATCTACTTGCACTAGCAGCTGAAAATAACGTCGATATTGACCATATGGATACAGTTACTGCGTTTCTGCAAGGTGACATATCAGAAGATAAATATATATATATATATATATATATATATATATATATATAAAAGATGAAATAATAACGCGTGGAATATAAAACAAAGACATAATTAGCGGGCATAGCACGCAAAAGAGGTACAAATGTGCGTTTGGTTATCTTGTTGAAATCCGTTGTTTGTGTTTTCTCATGTTTCAATTAACATCCTTGCTCCCAAGTTGTACACCTTTTCTTGGTTATGCCGTACCGATGAAGGCTAATGAGCCAGAAACATGCATGTCTACGGTTACCACTCCTTCTCTGTAACCTCTTTTGCGTGCTATGCCCGCTAATTCTGTCTTTGTATATATATATATATATATATATATATATATATATATTTTTAAATAATGCCTCTACGTTGGGAGCCATTTTTATTATATATAATTTTACTTACGCCCTTATGTTGTAGTGCTATTTTATATTATAATTTTTTATTTACCTCAGTTGAGCTGCTGTTTTTATTATGTGTATTTTTTTTTTTATTTTAATTTAATATATGTTTATTATTATTTATGGGCGCCAGAATTGGTTACGCTTACCGCTATACCCAATTCAAAATTATTATCAATTTTACTTTACCTTTTAAATACTGTATCTCAGGGATGAGATTCGGCACTTGACGTTTGCTAGCAACAAGAAACTATAGGTAGATATCAGAGAAAAATAAGACGAACCTGAACAATTGAACATAATTTAATTAATGAGAAAAGATAAGAAATTTTTATAATCAAATAATAAACCAATATTATACGTTTAAATTCATTATTGTATCATTATTACGCAACAACCATATAAACGCTTTCATTACTATAAATATTATTGAAACTCAACAAATAAATTTCGTGTATCATTATTCTTATTCTATGTTTGAATGTACATCCAAAAAAAAACTTTCAATCTCAACCATAGATCTTTAAGTGCGAGAACGTGTAGTGTGCTGTTCTGTTAAATGTTTTGTTTAGTTTACAAAATGGAAGGCAAAGTGATGTGTCTAAGAATCTTTATTATTATTATGCAAAAATCTAGTGAATACTTATTTAATATGAAATTAGTGTTTGTGTCCGTTATCAGTGGAGATTGAACAGTTAACACTAACGTTTAACCAATAAATTGCTACCACAGACAATTAACCTACGTACAAAAATATACAAGTGAAATGTTTTTATAGAAAAAGTTCAATATACACGTGGAAAATGTTCATCGTTAGTTATAGAGCATAGCATTGAATGTGCTGTTCTTGGAGGAAAAAATGATCAGATGTGATCAAACAAAAACGAAGTCCAAGATGTAGGAATGATGATATATGTGGTTAATATCGTCAGCAGAGTATCTCTATTATAAGATACCTTGGATAACCACCAGAATAATTGTAATAAGGTAATTATAGTTATAGTTCTTACCAAATCTAGATGATTTCACTAAAGTTCACTTATTTTTAATTATACGGAATGTATTTTAATTTATTTACTTTAAAACGTCGTCTGAACACTTTTGATTAATATTTCTGATAATTTATTTAAGTTATTTCAAATTTTAATGGAAATTTGAGGAGATAAAATTTTACACGTCTACCCTCTAATTCATTTTCACGGCGTCTCCATAAGCTCAAAATCAACAACCTTTTATTGTTTTTAATTTTGTTTTTCGAGTTCGTTTGTTGATAAACAAACATTGTTTTCCTGAATCAATATATCTATCCTTGCGTTAATATAGACGAAATCACTTTGTTTTTATGCATTTCGAAAAACACACCGAACTACACCGTACGAATTACTAATATAACATTGCTTCTAGCGTTGATCTTTTGACCTTGACGTTTGCTAATAATTATGAAAGTTTATGCGATATACGGGGTTTCCGAAAGTGTCTATAAAATATAAAATTGTAATAATCGAATTTTGTTTGAAAATTTATGTGATGATATATACAGGGATCACCACAATTATGTATAATATTACGTTCGACGTAATTTACTTGTTGGTGTTATTTATTTTGCAATATACTTTAAAAGAAAATAGATACTAAATTAAATAGCAATCTCTTAAATTAATTTATCAATTGTATATGATAGTTAAAAATTTCTTGACACGTTCAACTCATGTCTTTACGGATTATTTCTTTTTTATTGGATGTTTACTAATGAACTACTAAGATTCACACTATTTGTATGATGCTGATTTGATTTAATTTGTCTGATAGATATATTTCACTTTAATATATATATATATATATATATATATATATATATATATATATGACCCCACCAGTAGGTTATGATAACACAAATCAAGTTTGTCGTTTAAAAAAATCATTATATATGGTCTCAAAGAAGCTAGTCGTGTATGGAACCAAAAGTTAGAGTCATTCTTCAAACAAATTGGAATGGAGCAATCCCGAACTGACCCTTGCATATACCATAAAATTTCAATTAATTCAAAACTGATCATAGCTGTTTATGTAGATGATATGATCATTTTGTCCAATAATACTGAGGCAAAAAAAATTAAAAGCTCAGTTGATGAAGAACTTTAAAATGAAAGATTTCGGACCAGCCAAAAAATATTAGGATTTCAGATAACCAGGGATAGAGTCAATAAAAAGCTTTGGATTGACCAAGAAGATTATTTAAAAAGGGTTTTAAAAAAATTTAATATGGATCAAAACATTCCAGTTGATACTCTGTTGTGTGTAGGTGAGAAATTATTAAAAGAACAGTCACCAACCAACGAAGAAGGAAATAAACAGATGGATAATATTCCATACCAAGAAGCAGTTGGCAGTTTGTTATTTGCATCACAGATATCGAGACCTGATATAAGTTACGCAATCAGCTGTGTAAGTCGTTTCAACCAAATCCCTGGACCAGCTCATTGGTGTGCACTTAATCGAATTTTTAGTTATTTGAAGGAAACCGTACATTACCGCTTATAATTCAGTGGCGAGAAAGCTGGTGATTCGGATATTATTGGCTACTGTGACGCGGATTGGGGCAGTGATCCAAACGATAGGCGTTCAATCTCCGGATATATTTTCTTGAAAAATGGTTCTCCAATTTTTTGGAATAGTAAGAAGCAGCTTACTATAGCCTTAAGCACAACAGAAGCAGAGTATATGGCTATGTCGTCGGCTGTACAAGAAGCTTTGTGGCTTAGAGGTTTAAGATATGAACTCAATTTAGATACGAAGTCAACTTTATTATATGTTGTAATAAAGAACTTTTATCTCCGTTGAGCGTATCCAGTGACCGCTGTCCCCACACTAATAGATCGTTGGGTTTATTCCATGGTATAGGAAACGGTATTATTTCTCTGGCTTCTTTTCTTCTGATTGTAGTGACCGGAGGGGTCCTACTGTATACTCCTATCCTAGAAATCTTTGCAGCGTTCTGTCATCAGTGCCTTACGGCACAAATTTAGAGCCAGAAATCTCCCTGCGGGTTACCTCGAGGGAGGTGTTTTCCTGGCACGAGCGGTCAAACTCTCCATGGGGCCTCTTGGGCTTATACAATGTGCTAAGCCTGAGTTCTAATGCAGGTCGTGTCAGCCCGTTCTAACTTGCTAGTACGAGGGCAAGGGTTGTTGATAAAGGAAACAGACTGGGTGGATAAATATGTACAAGTATATTACAAACAATAGTTAATTATACAGCCATGATTTGGATAAAATGACAGTTACTCGGGGGGGGGGGGGAATGCCCGGTATGTTACATTAAAAATTCAGTTAAGGAAAAACGTCTTTCCAAATCTGGAAGTAGTTACCCGTTCTCGTGACACCCGTGAAGGATGTCTTATATAGGACTATCCCTGTATAAGAAATGAAACCAACGAAAGAAAACTGACTCGGACACAACGTCTTCCAAACTTTTGGAAGGGGGCTTTCCTGATTATGAAAGATAAAGGACGATATCACGTATAGTTAAATATTTGTTATAATATAAGAAAAAATGATTATCGAACAACCCTTCGTAATTGAATGGTATGAATGTGAAATCCCGTACAGTTGAATATCCCGTACAATATATTACAATAATTATCAACAAACTTTTGAAATCGAATGGTATAAATGTAATATCCCGCACAGTTGAATATCCCGTACAATATAGTATAATAATATATCGACAAACTTTCGGAATCTAATAGAATAATTATGATATCTCATACAGTGGAATATCATTGCGCAATACAGAAAAAACATATAAGAAAAATGATCATCGAATTTACGATATCTTTTGTATATGCCTATAGTTTTAGACTAGATCGGTAGGTGAGGGGCTCAGATGTAAATAGTGCACTCAATATGACGGTAAATATAGGTCTCCTTTTCCTTTTGGGACACCCAGTTAAGTCAAATAAAAAAATATCAATACAGTATATAAAAAAAAATAATTATACGTTAAAAACTTACGCAATATTACTGTCGACGATGAAGTGGCCGGCCGTACTGAGCCTGGTCACTTAATGAGGGTTACTACCTCACTGATTCTGTTTTCAAAATTCCTGCTATTTATTTTAAAATTGTTTCATTTGTGCCCTTGTCTCATGTTTTTTATTTTCGTAACTGAAGGTTAATTTTAAATTCCATTATTCTAGTTTGCAACGTTTGATTATATTTATTGATAAACAAAGCATTGCAAAACACCAGATGTAATGTTTATCGACCTTGCTGATTATGAAAAATTGTTTGTATCAAATTCTTTCCAGGCGGAGGTCAACAATTGTTTTATTATTAATTTGTTTCGAATCAAGAAAATTTTATCTATATAGGGTGTTCTTAAACTTACCTATGTCATATCTCGTGTTTATTACAATGTCGACAATCAAGGAGCTCAGAAATTGGCATTAAATGGTGCTTACCAAGCTCGTACGAAGCATATTGATGTGAGACATCATTTCTTGAAGGAGAAAATTGATAATGGTTTTATATCGCTTAAGTACGTGCCCACAAATTTTTTGTTAGCAGTTTCAAAGTCATTGGAAAAAGTGAAATTTCTCAACTGTATCAGAGGTCAAGGACTCATTTCAAATAGGGAGGGTGTTGAAGGAAATTTGAAATAATCTATTACTTTAGTGTTCTATGGCGTTGACTAGATATAATCTAGTCGGTTGAATAAGAACTATCAGCAATGTAATGTCATATATATATTTATATATATTAGAATATAAAATACTTGTCTAGTAGATTGTAGATTTTGTATATTGCTTTAAATTATAAAAAGGTATATAATCATACCAAGTAAAAAGGAATATCTATTCCAATATTTGCTTTATCAACAAAAAAACATCATCTAGATTAATAAAATTCATTTTTGTCGGAAACCAAAAAAATTTTAAATACAGAAGCGCAACAAAAATAAATAGACACCCAACACCAACAGCAACAAATAATAACGACAATAGTTTGATATTTTTATGACAGTTAGAAATAAATTTTTTGTTATTGCCATTGTTATATAACTTTTAAAAGTGAACTTATTCATTAAAATAAGAGACCACCAAGATAATTTTTTATTTTAAGGGTTCTAGAGACATAATCTACCTATAAATTGAAAATTTTAGTAATATAAGAAAAGCCCGTAAACTGCATTTATACCAATATTTTTTTTTCATATACAATTAGATGAGCATTAACAATCCAACCAAATTAGTGAAGATCTTCACTGCAAGAAAAAATCTCTTCTGCTGTTTGATTGTTTATGACATTATGACAAGGGAACTGTCAAATAAAAATTGATGTCATGATACAGACGATAAAGCAGAACAGCAATATTACCGACAATCATACGAATTATCATGATATCCTCAAGATTCGGATCGATCACCAATCTGGGGAGGCTCTGAAGGCAGGAGGTTACGCGCTAAACTGCCGTTTTGGGCGTATCCCTGTCTCGGGGCTAGGAAAATGAAAGAACCCCGCGGAGGATCCAAAGGACATGGAGATACCCTCCACATACGGAACCTCTGGAAAAGGAGGAAAAGGCGGAAGCTTGACTTTGAGTCAGCTCGAGATCTCCTCCGGCTTTGCTAGGGTGACTAGGGATGCGGAGATCGCCTCTGTATCCCGGGAAACTGGGCGAAGCAGCCTAGGGGTCGAGGGTCTGATTCGAGATCAAGAAACCTGCTCGAACTCCGAGGAAAATATTGCCATGGTGGTCGAGGAGGGTCAGGTAGAAATAAAGGAGGGGGTTGAATAGAGGCTGAGTAACTCGGCCTCTCTCATCCATAAAAATTCACCTTCACGAATATAGCTCAGATTAACCTACATCACGCGAAGGGAGCTTCAGCCGTGATTGCAATGTTGTAGGCGAAACTACAACTGGATATTGTACTGATCTAAGAACCATGGATCAACAAAGAAGGCTAAATCAAAGGTTTGGCATGCAAGGATTCTAAATTGATTTATGATCAAAGGCAAGTATCTCCGCGTGCCTGTTTAATCGTAAGAAATAACATAAAATATATATGTGTTTCAGAATACGTATCACGGGACCTTGTGCCAATCATGGCACCCCTCAACATTGGGGATATCGACCGAGACATCGTCATTGCCTCTGCCTACTTCGCTGGATGGGGCCGATGACACCGCCAGAAGAAGTACAAGAGCTAGTGAGATACTGCAATGACAGAGGGCTGCCAATCATAATTGGTTGTGATGCCAATGCACACAATACAGTGTGGGGAATCACTAACAACAACGCCAAAGGTGAGTGTTTATTAGAATATCTCTTAGCAAATAACTTTGAAACTCTAAACGTGGGGACAACCCCCCACTTTTGTCACGAGAGCAAGAGAAGAGGTCCTGGACGTAACAATTGCTAATGTTGCTGCTAGGAAAAATGTAAAAGATTGAAAGGTGATGAAAGAACCATCACGTTCCGACCATAAGATCATCGAATTTAGGATAGAGGGAGATACTACCTCGATTCCTACAATCCGAAATCCTAGATATACTGATTGGTCTCTTTATAATACCAATCGAAAAGACAATTTGAAACACGTCGAAGTAAATGGAGTAAATCACCCGCACTACGACCTGGAACAAAGAGTCGAAGAGATTAGTGAGGCAATAATGGAAGCTTTTCATTCGTTGCCGACTGTCAAAAGCTCGTTCAGAAAAGGACGCTCCTTGGGGGAATGAGAACCTGGCAAACCTCAGAAAATAGGTCCGTCGGCTCTTTAATAGAGCGAAACGTGATGGTATTTGGCAGGGGTACACTGAGAAGCTTACTCTGTACAATAAAGAGATTAAGAAGGCCAAAAGGCTTAATTTTCAAGCCTTTAGTGAAGAGATCACTTACACTCACACAGCGGCCAGACTACAACCAGACGGATCATATACGGAAGGTGAAGAGAAACGATCGATTGTTCTTCATATAACCCACTTTCCAGGTAGTGAACCAGCAACAAGCACTGAAATTGCAATGAATTACACAAAAAAAAATCCCGCAAAGAAGATTGGGACATTGCTAAGAAAATATTTACCAGACAACGGCTGGAATGGGCAATAAGTACCTTTCAACCATATAAATGACCATGAGTGGATGGAATATTTCCAGCACTCCTGCAGCAAGAGATTCTTCCTCATCTGCTGAAGATTACAAGAAGCAGTCTAGCAGTGGCTCTAATACCTAGAAAAGGCAGAGCCGGTAACCTTCATACCAAAAATAGGGAAAATAGATGGGACTGATCCCCTATCTTTTAGAGCAATTTGCTTAACATCATTTCTACTCAAAACGATGGAGGAAGTAGTGGATAACTACATAAGAACAGAGAACCTGGAGAATATACTACTTCATAAATGTCAGAATGCCTACAGTGCGGGTCTATCAGCTGAGACGGCTCTGTATCAGATAACCGAAGTCATCCAGAGAACTCTGAACAACAAAGAAATCGCAATGTGCGCATTCCTGCATATATCTGGGGCCTTTGACAATACAACTCATGTGTTTGTGTGAAAGAAGCACTAAAAAGACAAGGAGTAAAAGAAACCATTGTAAAATGATTGTATGAGTTTTTGGCGACAAGGATAGATGAGACATAGGTGTGGAATCAAACCACCTCAGTTAAAGCCACTCGCGGGACACCTCAAGGGGACGTGAAATCTCCCCTTCTATAGAGCCATCATATAATGCGAACCCATGAAAAATATTTATGACAAAATCTCATGTGATAAATCACATTGTTTTAAGTGTTCTTAAGAAAAAACAATGCGAAATTTAATTGTTTTTATCATTCATACTGTTATCGTTGTAACATTTTAAATTAATATTTTTTTCGCCCATATTTACAATAATTAACAATTATTTATTTATGTATCAACATTAAATTCTCATGTTCTCCATTTTAGTATTTTACTTTTCCGCCCAACCTATCTAATATGAGAAAAATATTGGTTTACCTCAAAAGAGTTGGAATTTTGGAATTTTTTTTGAGTTAATTTGACGTTGTCCACCAAGAACACCACGAAAAACGGTTTTTAGATAAAATATCCTTTGTGTATGTCGTCGTCGTCGTTGTCGTCGGCCACCTTTCGTTACATGTCTTGTTCGCACGATACAGCCTTCAAAGTGCATAAAGTTACCAATTTTATGATTAAATATTGTTCAGAACGTCTCACAGATGAACCCTATTGATTTTCAGCTCACCAAAACCAGTACAACGGGTGCTATGGTACTAGAAGTACGACATTTTGTCATTTTTGGAAAAATCTAAGTTTGTTAGCACGATATAGCCTCCGGAGTGCAGCAACTCAACAATTTTATGATTGAATATTGTTCAGGACGTGTCACAGATAGCTCCATTGATTTTCAGCTCACTGGAGCCAACATAATTGGTGCTATAGTACTTGAAGTACCAAATTTTTGTCCTTTTTGGAGAATTTTCAGTTTGTTAGCACGATACAGTCTCTGGAGTGACGACAAGTGGCTCTTATGATTGGATATTGTTAAAAGAAAAATTTGACAATTTGTCAACATTACTTATATTGTTTAGGTTATAATATACTTCTATTGCGTTTTTTACATAAACAGTGATGAAAAAGCTTCCGAAACTGACAAAAATAGTTAGCGAAAGCACGAAACTAGCACCCCCAATTACCTCTTAACGTCCCCTGCCAATGTTAACATTGAATAACGGCATCAAAATACCATCCTTCGGTCTTGGTACTTGGTTAGCACCTCCAGGAGAAGTTGGAGAAGTCGTCAAACGAGCCATAGAAGTTGGATATAGAATTTTCGATTGTGCTTGGCTTTACAGTAACGAGAAAGAAATAGGAGAGAGTTTAAGAAGTAAAATGGTTCTGTATACAGAGAAGATTTATTCATGTGTACCAAATTGGTGAATACGTTTCATGAACAAGAGAAAGTGGTACCGGCTTGTAGAGCATCTCTGAAAAATTTCGGGTTGGACTATTTGGATCTTTATTTGATACACTTTCCAACGGCCCAAAAAGGTAGACGAACCTTATTGATTTTCAGCTCACTGGAACTAGTACAATGGGGGCTATGGCACTGGAAGTGCCACATTTTTGTTATTTTTGGAGAAATTTCGGTTTGTTACCACGATACAGCCTCCGAAGTGAATACAAGTGACAATTTTATAATAGAATATTATTCAGGGTGTCTTACAGATGCGCAAAAGCTAGTTTTTGATCTTCAAAACCGTTAATTTTTTAATATTTTTTATTTTCTTCAGTAACATTACTCATGAGCCTATCCAGATTGTTTTTAAAAATTTGGTGAAAGCTCCGGGACAAAATTTGCCTATTTACCACAATAGTAAAGATATTTTTAAAATTATTTTTATATTTGTTGTGATCTATTCAATCCTCATGAATATTTTTTTGAAAATTTTGTGGAAAGATCACTTTTTGGATCTTTCTCAACAATTCAAGCAATTCTCGATAACTTTCTAGACCATTTGAGCAGTTTTGTGTAAAGTTGGTTGACGTTATGGATCTTTCTGGGAAATTTAAGCTTTTTAACGTGAATTGATAATTATAATAATAAAAATATATCTGTCCAGTAAGAGGGTCTTATCAGCAAAATTTTAAATTGAAACATAGTATAACATTAAAAAAATGAGTCCTTACTTAAATCGAACTTGCGAGAGAGGTTCATGTAAACAAAATGCACGCGTGCACTATGCATCAAATTACAGCCGAGGCAACCATTCCTATCAACGAAAATTCGACCAATCATAACCAAGAATGACTTTGATCAGCTGCAACAACTCGTGATTCATTATTTTGATCAGCCGCCTCTGTAAATTGAGCTCAGTATATAGTCTATCTTCATGTACAAGAGAGTAATAAAATAAGAAACCTTTGGTAACCCATAGGTGTATCACTTCTTTTAGTAGATAGTTGAAATATTTTTTGAAGCTATACCTCGAGTATTTTCGTATGAAAAAACCTTTTTATAAATATAATAAATATATCGGGTGTACACTTTTCACCTAAAAAACCTACTTATAACTTCCACAATGTATTATAAGAACATTGTGTCATACTGGTTATATAGGTATTAGGGTTTAAACTTTGACTTTTAAATAACGTTACGTTCATAGATAATAATTTTAATATAAAAACTTACCAGAATAAGTAGAGTTACTTCTTATAAATCCATATCAGAATCAGAAGATGAACTGTCGCAACCAATACCTATTTCCAATGAGTGGCTCGATCATTTCATCAGTAATATTGTCCACATTTTGTCTACTTCTTGAATCGTTTGATTTACAGCCTTTTCCCAGTTTTCAGGCTTCACGTTATTTACAGCCTCCAAAAACAACTATTCAACATCACTCATTTTAAAAGACTTATTTTTTCCTGAAACTGCTCCCTTTATCTGTGCCCATACCAGTTCAATCGGGTTTAGTTCGCAATGATATGGTGGTGATTCAACCACCACATCCCACGAGTTTTTATAATTTCATCAATTTCATATTTTTCCAATTTCTCTTTATGAAGGGAACTCAAGAAATACAGTTCTTATCTCACAGAACCGGGATAGAATTTAACCTATTCTGTAAATCTTTTTTCAGCCACTTGGTTGTGGAAATTTTTCTAAATATCTCCAATGATAACTCGTATTATCCATTACTATTATACAGTTCTGAGGGAGAAGATCTATCATATGTTCGAACCATTCTTTAAAGACATCAGCATTTATGTACTCATGGTAGTCACCGGTACGAGTAGATTCAAAAGGAAATAAACCACCTTAAAGAAAACGACTCGAACTGCCGATGTGTACTATTATTGACCTGCGCCCCTTTCCTGATGGTGGATTTAAACCATTAGATACATTATTTAAAAAAGTCTGTCTTCGACTTGTTTCATTTCGCCACATTTTATTTGGCTCGTTGATCCATGTTTCATCTAAATAGAATATATCTTTTCTTTGGTTTCTCATTTCTTTTATAGTCCTTTGGTAATTTCTTCCCCATACTACAATACCGCTTCTTTCTATTATTATTATTATTACTACAAATGAATAAGGAGCCGGGGTCTCGGACCTATATAGGTCCTTTTACCAATCTGCACAAAAAATAAAACGAAACAATATATGAAATAAACCACTTACATCAATTTACATTTGAAATGAAACAAAATGAAATGACATAACATATAAAATAACTTTTAAAGACTACTGCTAGTCACTGCTAGTGTGCTGTGAACCTGAAAGTATCATATTTATTTTTAAAAGAGTTCACTGATATGGCATCGACAACCTCGCCTGGTAGTAGTGATTCGCACGAGACTCTCGTTTTCGAGAGTCTCGCATGGTCTCGTCTCGTTTTCGAGACGAAACTCGAAACGATACTCGGACCAGACGAGACGAGACTTTTGTTTGGTCTCGTCTCAAGTCTCGTGCATGAGGTATCGCGTCTCGCGCGAGAGTCTCGCAGGTTAATATTTCTGAATGAACATCAATTTATTTTGATAAAAATTTATAAGCATAACACCAAGAATTGCTTTTAAAAGCCTCTGCCGGCGTTATCGGATGATGGTAACGGATAGTGGTAGTTGTTCGAATTTTTGAGCGTGCGGAATTGTGCCAAGTTGATTCAAAATGAGCCGATTAAAGAGGAAAAGGAGCGAACTTTTGACTTTAGAAGATGAATCAAATTCCGGTGATTTTTCTAGTGGAAAGAGGATATTCACATACCAGACAATGTTAGTTTGAGTGATAATGTGACTGAAAGTGAATTGTCGTCTTCGTTAAATAGCAGTCGCTCTTCGTCTCGCATGCAAATACAAAATGACTCTTACAAAAGCAAATTCGATACTTATTTCAACATTGAATTGAAAGGGACAAATCGAGATAAAATAGCCAGGTGCAGAATATATTTAAATTCGAAGGAAATTAAAATGTCACGGGGAAATACTACTGTGTAACGACACAGTCGTTCTGAACATAAAGTAACCCCAATAAATAATCAGAAAACAGAACTCTACGCGAAGCAAACTAGACGGAGTTGGGCACCCAGCACCGAGAGGGCAGCACCTTCGCCTTTCTGCTAATAACTTGACCGATACTACCAAAGCATACGTTCTGCGATATACCAGGCAAGCTCTACCTTACGTATTATAACGATAGGAAGCTTCAACAGAAAATAACCGAAGTGTTGCAGTATATTCCGGAGCGTGTTGAGCTCGGAATTGTGAACACATAAATATCCCGCTTCTCGTTGACCCCTCGATGTGCGTTGAACTCGAGGCTAGACGCTGAGCGAACCTGTATATCGGACGAGGTCCTAAAGCGTGTTGAGCTTAGGACGGACGCCAACTACCCTAGGTCAAGCCCTGCAGCGTGTTGCCGAAATTCCGGAGCGCGTTGAGCCCGGGACGAAAGCAAAACTCCCGACCTCTGAGATCACGTTGTGCGTTCAACGCGGGATCTCGACCCTGACACACACACCCCTTCTGGTTATATGAACCTGACGTGAGGAAGTTGGACGGCCGAGAAATATATTCCGACGACCGCCCTAGAGGGATTGCCAGCCTCCAGGACCAATAAACTTTGTGTATATATCTTTATTGTACAGAATTTTAGTTTTTAATTGTAGATAATTATTATAGGTTTATAAAGAAATATATCTAACAACCCCTTTTATGCTCTACCAAACTGACGTACCCTCACAAATGGCGCCCGAGCAGAAAGTTAGATAATACAAATTACACCCGAGCAGGTGTCACAAATGACGCCCGAGCAGAAGTTTAGATAAGGGAAACAAAAATAACAGATATAACAGAGCATCTAGGGAGACAACGAATACAAAGTTGAGAAATCAGAGAAGGACGAATCATGAGCGAACAAGGAGAATACGCCGACGCAGGATTAGAGATAGCGGACACAAAAGTAGGATGGATATACAAGCTCAAGAAAGAAGAGCTAGTGACAGAACTACAAAAATTCGAATTAGACACAAGCGGTAATATGGACATACTACGTGCCAGAATGGTACATTTTATAAGGAAACAGATAGGACATAATACCAGACAACAAGAAAGCAGCATACAAAACTCTGAAAAAACTAGAGAAAGAATGTACACTGCCGAAGACAGCGAGTCCGAAGATAGACATAGTAGGTACAATCACAAACACGTAGATTGCACAGAACTGGACAAAATAAGGAGATGGGGTATATACTTTGATGGCGGCTCAAAAAACCGGATAGAGTTCATTGAAAGGCTGCAAGAACTCAAAACATGTTACCAGCTAAACGACGAAGTTATACTTAGAGCTCTGCCAGAAGTGCTAGAAGGCAAAGCAATTCTTTGGTACCGGAATAATAAACATCTCTGGGAAACTTGGCAAGATTTCGTAGATGATTTCAAAACATTTTATGTATCATTAGACTTATCAACATACTTAGAAGAAAATATAATGGAGAGAAAACAAGGAGAAAACGAGCCGTTTAAACAATATATCACAGAAATTCAGACATTAATGCGGAGACACACGGGCTTCAACAATAGCCAACAACTAGAAAGAATATATAGAAATATGAATCCGAAATACAAACTTCATGTCCGAAGAAACGAAATCGCATCAATAAGAGACCTTACACGGCGAATAGACGAACTAGAAAGTATCCGAAAAGAGATCGAGAAAGCAGGCAGACCCGAGAGTAAGACCAATTACGACAGCCGCACGGGGCAAAGTCCGCAAAATAAGAGCAAATTACCGAATTACAACCGACAAGATTGTTGCTGGAGATGCGGTAAAAGAGGACATAGGAAAGAAACGTGCGATGGGAGACAAATATTATTCTGCAGCCACTGCGGAACAATAGGAACACCGTCAAATAAATGCAGTTGCCGGAATTCAGGAAACGTAACAAGGGCCGATTCTTCGAGAGGCAAGATGAGCACAATAAAATCCTCCCCTACGAACAATTACAGTATATTAGAAGATAAAAGACCGCACATAACGATTTTTACCCAAAACCAACAACAATTAAACGCGTTAATCGACACAGGAGCACAGAAATCATACATAGGGACAAAAGGCCTGAACAAAATTAAACACTCCAAATATAGGACTAACCTAGAAAATACGGCGGTTACTTTAGCAAACGGATATAAAATGAAAATTACAAAGAGCTTTGTTATTCCGTGTACAATAGCTAAACGAGAGGGCGAGACAAAATTCCTCTATATACCGAACCTAGAAGACGAAGCAATTCTAGGAGTAGCAGATATTGCAGAGAGGAAAATACCTTGAGCAGACCTGTTAAAAGAAGAAACCGACTCAACCCCAGAAGAGCAAGAAATTTATAACAAACTAACACAGATAGATCACACCGTACAAAACCCAAACGAACGAGAAGATAATCACAAGAAAACAGACAACGGAAAAATACAAAAAATAGAACAGGAAGAAAGGATACACGAAGATAAAGCATTCATAGAAAGATTACAGAGTATAAGATACAATAACAAAAGACAACAGACAGTAGTTAACATGGAAGAATTAAATAAAACAGAAGCCAACCACAAGTTTAATATTAATCCGGAACTACCAGCATTAGAGAAGAAAAGACTAGAAAAGTTTTTAGAAACAGAAATAAAAAAGTTCAACAACAGCCGGGGAGTAACACCATTGGCAGAACACACAATAAAACTAAAACACAACACACCTATCAAACAGCGGTATAGACCGAGGAATCCGATAGACTACATTAACGTAGCACCGAAGAAAAGTAAAGCATATTGGTACGAGAAAAAAAAACAGAAGTAGGAACACAGCCGCAAAAACATTCGGATTTCACAATCACAGACGGCAAATTATACAGACACTTTTGGGATAAATATGACTTGAAGGAGGCAGAAATGTCAAGCCCGTGGAAATTATGCATCCCCACAAGTGAGCAACAGAAAATAATAGAAGAAAACCACAGCAGTCATACATCAGGACACCTGAGAATAGCAAAAACAATAGCACGACTAGCCAGGAAATACTATTGGCCAGGGATGTTCAGAAACACAGCTAAGTTCGTAAGAGAGTGCCAAAGCTGCCAGAAATTTAAGCCGTCGTAACTACAAACACCAGGTCAAATGCAATCGACCAAGATCCCGCAAGAGCCATGGCACACAGTGAGCTCCGACGTCGTAGGACCACTACCGACCTCTAGTAAAGGCAATAAACCAACCTAACCTAACCGCAGAGTTGGAAGACGTACTCGACCTATACGACGATGCCATATGGCAAATCGAAGAGAGAGAATTGGACCGACCTCCGGCACCGGGAAAATCAATCGAGCAAGAATGGAACCAGTTGATAGAAAGGAGAAACCAGTCCCTACCGGTGAAGGACCACTAATCCAACGCGTACCGGTGCAAATGAGAAATAAGCCGAAGACAGGAAGAAGGTACCGATACAGGCTAGCCAACGGAGAGAGTATTAGCATAAAGTACGGAACTAAGCCAAGCAGAAAAAACCGATCACTACAGCGTCCCTCGCCGCTGACGAGGAACCAAAATTTTGTCCCAAAATGTTTACGACCTGGGAGGGGTGTAACGACACAGTCGTTCTGAACATAAAGTAACCCCAATAAATAATCAGAAAACAGAACTCTACGCGAAGCAAACTAGACGGAGTTGGGCACCCAGCACCGAGAGGGCAGCACCTTCGCCTTTCTGCTAATAACTTGACCGATACTACCAAACCATACGTTCTGCGATATACCAGGCAAGCTTTACCTTACGTAGTATAACGATAGGAAGCTTCAACTGAAAATAACCGAAGTGTTGCACTATATTCTGGAGCGTGTTGAGCTCGGAATTGTGAACACATAAATATCCCGCTTCTCGTCGACCCCTCGATGTGCGTTGAACTCGAGGCTAGACGCTGAGCGAACCTGCATATCGGACGAGGTCCTAAAGCGTGTTGAGCTTAGGACGGACGCCAACTACCCTAGGTCAAGCCCTGCAGCGTGTTGAGCGCAGGACCGAGGCCTTTCCGATTAGCCGAAATTCCGGAGCGCGTTGAGCCCGGGACGAAAGCAAAACTCCCGACCTCCGAGATCACGTTGTGCGTTGAACGCGGGATCTCGACCCTGACACACACACCCCTTCTGGTTATAGGAACCTGACGTCCCCGTGAGGAAGTTGGACGGCCGAGAAATATATTCCGACGACCACCCTAGAGGGATTGCCAGCCTCCAGGACTAATAAACTTTGTGTATATATCTTTATTGTACAGAATTTTAGGTTTTAATTGTAGATAATTATTATAGGTTAATAAAGAAATATATCTAACAACCCCTTTTATGCTCTACCAAACTGACGTACCCTCACAACTGGATTAAGAAAACACCTACACAGTAAACTTCCAAAAGCATATTTCGGAATATATCCAAATGAACAAAATCAACTGGCAGGAGCAAGTACTTCCAGACTCACTGTTCCCGAAATGTTCGCTGCGAGTTCTCAATTGAAGGTGAGCTGTTGGATAACTTAATAATTTAATTATTTTAACGCTGTATACCATCGTTGAATCACATTTTTATTTATGGTATATTTTTGTTTTAAACAGTGAAATCTACAACTTTTTCAAAAATCTGACGGCATCTATCGTTATCAAAAATCTGCAACTTTTAAAAGTTTAACAAGCCACGGCAAGCGCCGCGTGAATATTCTTTCTAACACCTATCAATTTCGTTTGATACGCCGACACCTCATTTAAATGATGATGTATAACTTTACTGCCAAAGATTTTGCCGCACGTCAATATGTCCACGTGGATCGCGGAGCTTCCTTTGAATTTATACGAGTTGTTGCAATAGTTGATAATGAATGAACTATATTCAAGAAATATTGAAATACAGCGTGGATCAAATTGGGCTTACATGTATTGTTATTTTAAAACTATAAGAGATAGATAATGTGAGAATCGGCTATACGGTACAATCTTTTCTAAATCTTAGCAAATTAGATTTTGATATACAGTGTGCTCAAAATGGATTGATATATTGCGATCTCGGAAAGTGTAATTTAAGAGATAGGAGAACGAGTAAATGGGGGAAGCTTTATACAATTTAGTTAGTAATAAAATATTAAATGGCGCTTGCTGCGTGATTTTAGAGATTTTTGTTTTTTAGATATTTTGAAACAACTACAAAGGTGCATTTTCGAAAAGGCCCACAACTCACAACGTTTCGGCTTTTTCATAACCATCATTAACTTTCATTTTTTAAATATGGGCCTTTATTGTTATTCCACACTTTAGGTGCCGTTGTTTTTCTCTAGTGATTCCAATCTACGCCAGCCATACTAACTACTACCATTATACTAAAAAGCAGAAAATAGAGAGTAGAGAAAGAACTATTCATGCATCAATTATCTATTGCATTACACAAATTGTGTCGTTTCGCAGGTGGTTACATAAAAATATATTTTGACACTGACAACCAAAATATGCTATTTTTCAGTTGTCATTTCGATGGGAAAAATATCACTAAAACATAAAACAACAATGCGAAAAGTGAATCAAACGTTGAAATATCGTCTGAATATTTTTTATTATACTTTCGTGGCCAAGAATATTGTATGATACATTTGTTAATAGTGATTTTATTTTGCTCCTGGAGTTTCTCCACTTTTAGCAATTGTATCATAAATTACTATATTTTGATTTCCGTCCGTTTTAAAAGGTCTTATCACATTACATATTATTATTTTCAGACTACATCAGTGAAACCCGATTTAAATGTAGAGGACTGCCATTTTCGATGTTTTGGACATGTGATTAATTTGGCAGTGCAAGATTTGTTTCAGTTGTTGAAACTGAATTCTGAGGCAAATGAAGAATTGAGTGAAGAAAGTGTTGATGAGGAAGCCGAAGTTGATGAAATTGAAGATAATGCTAATGCACTATGTAAAATACGTTCTATCTTTTCGAAAATTAAACGGTCAGAACAATTTTTAATTAAGTTCCGAAGTGCGTGCGAGGCAACTGGTAATTCTCGCCAATTAACACCTGTGTTGGATGTGCCTACACGCTGGAATTCCAGTAATGATATGATGAAAGTTGCTCATGTAGCTAGATATGGACTTGGTGTACTGTGTCAAAATGTTGTTGATTTAAAACAATATGCTCTTATGGACAATGAATGGATTCTGCTAGAAGAAGTGAATAAATTACTAGTCAACTTTCAAATTCTTTCCAAAAAGCTCGGAGAAGAGAACTACGTCACATTACCTATGGTGGTTGTATGTATCAATATACTAACAGATAATATTGAGAACAAAATATTTAAATGGGACCAAAAGGTAGATTGAACCGCTGTCGAAGAGCAGCTTATTGTTAGTTTTCAGGCTGCGAGAGACAAAATATGAAAGCATTATCGTGAAGCTAATTGGATTTATACTGCAGTTTTAATTCTCAATCCGCGGCATAAGTTAGAAGCGTTTGATATGACAAGATGAGGCCAAGAATTGGAAGATACTTCGGTTAAGAAATTTCAAGATATATACAAAGCCTATTTTAATCAATCAGAAGATTCAGAAGGAGAATGTACGATAAAAACGGCGGCGAGGGAACGAAAAGATCCTGGACCGGAAAAGTGTCAGATTTTTTAATTGGTTTTGATGTTTTGTATGCAGTAAACCCTACGCATGCAGAAGGAGAATGAATACTGGAGCGTCAAAAATATTATTCTATGCCACGATGTAATAAAGAAACAGATATACTACAATGGCGGAAAATGCATGCTTCTGCCTATTCTAAGTTTAATGGCACGAGAACTCTTAAGCATACCGGCTATTTCAGTCCCGGCGAAAAGATTATTCTCACGTGCTGTATTAATTATAAGAAAACATCGAAATCGCCTCAACAATGAATATGCACGATGTTTGTTATGTCTAAACGACTGGGTGAAAAACAAAAACATTTGCAACCGAGAGGGCTAAGGGCTGTTTTTTACCTTTGATTTTTTCAGTTATTTCATGTATAAAATAATGTTATGTTTTCATTTTCTTTAGTTGTTTTACTTTCGAATACATGTTGTTTTTCAACAATTGTAATTTTCTCTTCCGACTCTTATATTACAGCAAGTATTTAAGTATTCCTTATTGCACTGAAACAATAAGATTATGAATGATGAGATTTCGATACTTTTACGAGACTCTCGTGCGAGAAACGAGACGGGACGAGACTGGAAGCTGCGAGACGAGACCTGAGACGAGACTTATTATTGCATCAGCGAGACGAGACAAGACTTTGTGAAAATCTCGTCTCGTTGGTCTCGTGCCAACCACTACCTGGTAGAGAGTTCCAGGTGTGAAATATTCTATTGGAAATAAAGTTCTAACGACATTTAGTGTGAAATTTCTCTCTAGATAGTTTGTAAGAATTACCCCGCAATCTAGGGTCCATATTTAGGGGAAAGAGATATGATAGATTTGTTCCAAATTTTCCAATCATTGCTATATAAACAACTATTACATCACCACGAATCCATTGGTCCATAAATGTAGAATAGCTTAATCGAGTCAACCGTCTTACGTAGGAAGAACGGCGGCGGCTATAAGAAATTCTTGTTGCCCATTATTGTACTGACTCAAGTCGATCTAGGTCTCTCTGCCAGTCGACACTCCATACAGGCCCAGCGAACTCCAAAATAGGTCTTATATATACACTAAATATAGCAATGAAATTTTTGGCGATATCTTAGAAAAAGTTTTAGATAGTGAATAACGTTCTTGCTTTGCTACACACTGACTGAATATGCTCAGACCAAGATAGATTTTCTTCATAAGTATACCCAAGTCCTTCTGTTGCGAAACTGTTTTTAGAGTTAAATTTGAAAGTACATACCGATTTCCCGGATTAGCTTTACCTAGATGTAGAAATTCATATTTAGACGTGTTCAATGGTAAACACCAATCCTCTACCCACTTGGCGATCCGATGGAGGTAACTTTGGAGTGGAATGTAGCTGGATAAAGGATTTTCATATAACTATGAATGGTCCCAACACCAAATCCTGTGGAACGCCACTATACATATTAAACACTGAAAATTGCTTTTTTCTACATTCATGCAAAAAACAACACTTTTGTGAAACACATTTAATGGAAAAAGTGGTTCTTTTTTGCACTAGTGCAACAAAAATTTTGTTGCACTCATCTGTTATTCCTCTCAGTTTTGTGATGATTTATGACAAACATAAACATTTAAATAAAATAAAAATTCTGCGTGTCTGATCCTGCTCTAATACAGCAATAATATATTTATATCTTACTACTTAGTCTCAACGAGTTACAATTATTGCAAAAATCTTTGATTATTTGAAATTTAAATGGTCAAAGCGAAAACCAGCTATGATTAAGTACTGACAAGGGGGAGGCCATAAAGGTACAAGAAAAGAAGAACGGTTAAAATACATTCTGAGTTCTGACATGGTTCTAATTTTCCAGTTTTTGCATGAATGTAGAAAAAATGTTGTATGCAACTCGTGCAAAACGTGTTTTTTGCACTTGTTGCATAAATAACTATTTTAAATAAAGCTAACTGTTTCTAAATGATTCCACAATATATTGAAAAAATGGTAGACATTCTGAAAGACAATTGTTTCGATATTACTATTATCATTAAAAATGTAAAAGAATTCAAATTTTGACCACGATTTCTAATACGTATAAAATTCCTACAATCGACGAATTCAATAAAAAAAAGAGGCAGACGGCGCCAATGCGTCGGCGAACGCCGAAATCCACTTTCATTAAAGGCGACTTAATCTATAAAAAGTGCATTTTCTTGTGTGTATGGTCCTTATAGATCAATTAGTAGCAGCTGATAACTTTTAGACGATTAGACATTAGGCCTTGTTCTTTTTTTCTATTTTCGTTACCAAGAGGGTGATTTTAAAAAGCTCTTCATTTTTTTACCATCCCTATGCCTCACCTGATATCTATTTGAATTCGTAATATCGAAATTATTAGTTTGTCGGCATTAAAAGTAGGATTAAGATATGCAAGAAACGAGCAGAAACAGAAACTATTTTCAATAATATTACAAAATAACGACGAAAATTAAGTTTAATGTAGATATTTACAAAAAATTTGATAATACACTGAAACACCGACAATTAGAAAGGGCTATTACTCCAAAATTACGATAGTTTGGCCCTTTGTTTCAAGTGAAGCTCATTTAATCAAGGCCATTATAAAGTTGGGGGTGGCTGAGGTATCAAAAACGTTATTTGAGTCTCTTTGCTGTGAATCAATGTGATAGGTGGTAATTTTATTAGTTTATTTCAACTCTGTGTTAATCTGGAGTACCGCAAAGTTTGGTTCCAGACCTGTTCTTTGTTTCTTTCATATATTTTTTCCGAAGAATTAAATGAGATAAATAAAATTGTCAAAACAGTCTTGGAAGAAATAAATTGTGCAGTTTGCAAGATTTAGTCACATATTGCATTTTAAAACAATTTGCTAGGATTTTTTATCCATGTATTGTCACTCAAACTTTACTATTTATATTTAACATGCTATTTAACTAATTAGTTACTTTCGGTCCTTTTGTTGACTGTTGTTATAATAAAGAGACGTGATGTCATAATGAGACGTCATGGGTAGAAAATACTTCCGAATATCTTTTAAAAATTAGTCATCATGCTTATGCTTAGATGATATATGTGAAATGTATAATGTTCCAAAGCCAACAAACGTTAGAGCTAATCAAGGAGTTGAGGCATCATGTCGCTGTACTGTATTTTGCGCAGAGATTGAGCAGAAGTTTGAGGATTAAATTTTAAAATTAGAAGAATGTTTTTATGGCTTAATAATTAGCGATATCCGTAAGGTTGCTTTCGAGTTTGCAGAACAAAACGGCATCAAAAATAATTTCAACAAAATAGGTTCTATCGATTTATGGAATACACCCAAAAATTTCTTTGTGGTAACCGGAGGCGACTTATTTGGCTCGGTGTAAGGGTTTGAATACAGAGGATGTTGATAGATTTTTTCAATTGTTAGAAAAATTGGTTAACGTAAATAACCTGGATGCTACTAAAAGTTTTAATGTCGACGAAAGTGGCTTTTCTACAATTCAGAAAAAATGTCAAAATATTCTTGCCAAAAAAGGTAAACACCAGGTGGTAGCCATAGCTAGCGGAAAAGGGGTGTTTTTAATTTACTGATTCGACCTTTACCTTTTTAAATAAAGCTAACTGTTCCTAACTAATTCAACAATATAATGATAATGGTAACAATTCTAAGAAATTGACAATTGTTTCGATATTACCATGATCATCAGAATGACAGAAGTTTTATTTCATATGACGCCTACACTGAGAGAATTGTTTTACCCTGACAGCCAAAAACTCTGCTACCATAGCTTAAAATTCTGATTGAATAGGCGCCAGTGAAGTTTTTTCCAGCTGCAGTAGAGAAAACTTTGCTACAATCAGTTTTCTGTCCCAGTAAAGTTATTCTATAAAAACTTACCTAACTAACACTATAAAACGTATTCGTTATTAGTATAAAACTATTTTGCTGTTTTTATTAAGTACTTTGCAATACATATTAAGTCACTTTGTTGTCAATGTAAAAGTATTTTGCTATGTTTGTAAAATACTTTACAATAGGTATAAAATTGCTCGGCAGCGAATGTAAAATTACTTTACAGTGTTTATAAATTACTTTGCAATATGTGTAGGGTCACTTTGCTACCAATGAGAAGTATTCTGCTGTGTCTATAAAGTAGTTTACAAGACATGTGAAACCATTTGGCTGGAATCATAAAATGATTTTGCTGAGCTTAGAAAGTACTTTGCAATATTTCTAAAGTCACTTGGCTGTCACCATGAAATTATTTTACCGTGTTTATGAAGTATTTTGCAGTAGGTCCAATGTCACTTGGCTGATAATGTATAAATATTTTACTGTGTTTGTAAAGTAGGTACTTTGAAATAATTGGATGGTTGAGTAGAATATATTTTCTAGGAGTGATAATCATTATGAAAACATTAATAACACTTCAATGTTAAAATTTTTCACAATGAAGCCCTACAACAAAATCTATTCAATCCTCTAATCAAGTTCATCAAAAGTCTTATTAAAATTACCATTTACACTAAAAGTTAAGTCACACAACTAATGGCTGCAGTGGTTTAAACAACCTTGATCCATATTGCTATGGAACTACAAAAGAGTAAGTCACAGTTAACTTATTGTTAATAGTGGACTTAACCCTATTTTTGCAGATGTAACACGTGGCATTCTATCGTTTGTTGTTGTTTGATGCGACTTTGGTGCTACGGAAAACTTGCAAAATATTTAAAATTATAGAGTGACAATGTCTCAGAGACGCTTGAGAATGATTCATATGGCCAAATTCGAGTTAAATGAACAATGGTTAATACATAATAAGACTAAAGATGAACAAAAAGATAAGTGATGTTATAACCTCGAAACGTTTCTACACAAAAGTTTGTTACAAAGTATAAATTATGCAAAAGTTTCTTATTATGTTGTAGTATAGTCTATTCAAATTTCATTTACTCACGCCTAATGTAAATAAAAGTACACATACCTTTCTACGTATTTACTTATCTATAAGAAGTAGACAAGCATGCCTAATATTTTTCTTTCAATGATTAGTACGCAACAGGAGCCAGTGCGATTATTTTGTACTAGGCGTAAATGACATATGAATAATTTCTAGTTTTCCTCTGTGTAAAATTTTTATTATAAATGAGTAACTAAAAAATAAATGATTTGTCATTTTGCAGCTTATACAATCTGTATTAATTTTAGTTAGGTTAGTTTCGTTTTTTGTTGGTTTCAACTATCAGTCCTCGTTGTGAAAATGACGAATAACAGAATTCTATCAAGAAAAACGCTAATCTTTTTAATAATTCTGTTTTACGCTGTAATGAAGTACCCCACTATGCAAATAAATATTACAGTTATGTAAATTCAACATCACATTGTGATAATGTTCTTCCTTTTTTTCCTCTTGTTTTCATCACATGCACATCTATACAACCGCTTATGCCCAGCTTGTGGCTGTTAACTTTTGTGATGTTTCAACTTAACTTCTCAGCGATGTTAAAGCGCTGCCTTTTTACATTACTGAGATGTTACTAGAACTTCCTCAAAATGAAGTCTTTATAACGAACTAAAAACAACATTTCTGTTACATTCTGAAATGCCTTTTAATATCTTGTCGATGTTAATGCAATGTCTAAAAAATAACATCTTATCAATGATCTAAATGCGACGTTTCAAAAACAATACAGTGTATTCTCTTAGATGTTGTATGGCCAATACTTAAGCCTCTAAATAATATACCTCAAACATAGATGTTTCTGTGCCTAATCAGCAAATACAGAACGCCGGCTGTCGGCCATAATTCAATAATTCAAAAAATAGTCACGGTACAACTTTAAAAAAATACCTTCAGGAAAATGACCCTGAAAATCGCTGGAAAATATTTTTCAGTTCCTAAAATCTGCTATGGGGTGGAATGAATACTTAAAAACATATTACTGTGATTATCTCCAAACAAGACATACTAAAGGTATCCTAGAAATACAATTTTTGATATATCGATGAGATTATTAAAAAATGTAATTAGGTACTTTTTGTCCTTATTCTTCAAGTAAGGGGTGGGGAAAGGTTCAACCTAAAAAACAATTGTGATAACACTTTTTTGTTTTTTAATCGATATCAATGTTTTTGGCGTCATTTAAGAGTTTTTCCTCTTTAATAAGATATGCTTAACAAAAATAACAAAATTGAGATACTTTATCAATGCTATGTGAAAAGTCGACAATTTTCCCATTTTCTCGGAAATTTCAAATGTAATGAGGCATTTTTTAAATTCTGATGAAAAGGGGTTAAAAAAATAGGAATCTATTCCAAGATATCAGATTTACAATATCAGATATAAAAATTAAAAAATGCTTCAAATTACATTTGAAATCTCCGAGTGGATACAAAATTATCTAATTTTGTTATCAATCTCATTAAACAGAAAAACTCTTTTGAATGCAGCTAAAATAATTATTATCGGTTAAAAACGAAAAAGTTATACATTTGTTCATGAGATTGAACCTTCCCCACCCATTATTTGAAGAATAATGGCAAAAAATCTTCTTAATTAAATTTTTTCATAATCTCATCAAGATTTCAAAAATTGTATTTTTAGGACACCTTTAGTATGTTTTTTTGGAGTATTATGTTTTCGAGTGTTCATTCCATATTTTAGAGACTGCAAAATATTTTCCAACAATTTTTCAGGATCACTTACCTAAATCTAATTTTTTTGAAAGTTGTACCATGATTCTTTTCTGAGATGTGGCCTACAGTCGTTCTTAGTTGTTCACCCTGTACATTTAAAATAGAATAGCAAAAAAGCAATAAAGGATTTAAAACGTTTATCCACTATTAATGAACAGTACAGTAAATTTGACAATAAAACAGGTATAAAATTAGAATAACACCACAAAAATTAAAATAGGAAATAAGATAACCACGTCTTTCAATACGACAAAAGGCTTAAGACGAGGCTGTTGTTTATCTCCTACAATTTTTAAAGTTTATTCAGATAGAGCTCTTGTGAAATGGGTAAAAAAATGTGAAACCATGGGCCTAAATATAGGAGATGACACATTATTTACGTTGTTCTTCGCAGATGACCAGATAGTAATAGCTGAAGACGAAGATGATCTCAATTACATGGTCAGAAAGCTAAAAGAAGAGTACGAGATGGCAGGCCTTCAGATAAACCTCGCGAAATGCGAATACCTCATAGTAGGCAATGAAGAGATAAACGATATAATCCTGGACACCGACACAATGAAAGGAGTTAAACATAGTAAGTACCTTGGAATAATATTCAATAAAAAAGGGAATAGTGAAAATGAAATCCAAGAAAGAGTCAATAAAGGCAGAGCACTAACAAGAACGCTGAACTCTCTTCTCTGGAATAGAAAAATTACAATAGCCTCAAAGAAGCATATATATAATAGCCTAGTCCAAAGTGTAACCCTTTACGGTTCGGAAATATGGGATGTTACCAAGGTCAACAAAAATAAACTCATGGCAACCGAAATGGATTTCTTAAGAAGGAGTTGCGGACGATCAAAGCTTGAACGAGTCAGGAATGACGACATCCGGATGCAAATGCAAATGGATAGAAATATACATGAAGACATAGAGAAAAGACAGCTAACTTGGTTCTGGCACGTAAAACGGATGAACTCTGACAGATGGCCTAGGAAGGTTCTGGAATGGATACCACCGGAAAAAAGAAGGAGGGGTCGGCCAAGAAGGAGCTGGCGAGATGACATTGATCAAGCGATGACCACGAGGAACTTAGAGGAAGACGAGGTTTTTGATAGGAAAAAATGGAAATTGGGGACGGAAACGGCAACAGCTGTAAAAAAATCCGTTATATATATATAAGATTACAAAAAAAATATCTTGTCCAGGAATCCAACCTAAAAAAAAAAAATTGTGTAAGCATATTACATAACAAGTGTGGAAAGTGGAAACTATTGAACGCATTCAGTGAAAGCAAGAAATAAAAAGGGTATATTAATCTGTAGTTGCCATAATGGACCATACTTTGAAACTGAATTAATAGTTTAACGGATACCCATACATTACAGCTAGTTTACAGAAAATTTATTAGAATAGTTTTTTAATAATAAAACTAATAAAAATTTTACACCACAAAGATTTTATGAAACATTACGTTAAATCAACAGAAATCCAATCTGATTAAATAAAATTCTATCGTTTACTTACGATTACTTTTTCTTATGCGAGAGTCGCTGTTTCGAGTGCCTCTACCATTCCATAACGTACACTTCAAAATCCTTATCTGTGAAACATTTATAGGTGTTCTGAACAGCAGCTAATAAAACAATTACTTTAGATCAAATTGTGCCCATGGAGACTTTTGATCTATCATCATAAACACATCAAACTTGATTTTTAGCCAATTGACTGGGACCCATTTTCCATAAGATACTAGCGAAGTTCTTCAAAGGAATAATAACATATTTTTATTTCGAGAAGTGACTTTTCATAATTCACCTTCTATTACATGCCTCACTCAGTTTGGCAGGTGAATTCATACTTCTTTTCTGTATAAAATAATATACTATTCACATCTTGTTATTTTCATCCTGGAACATATTGTATATTAACATCGTGGAATTGTAACTTAATGAACACTAAGCATTATTAATACACTGTATACAAAGGAAACTACTTATGAAGAAGAGATATGAACACATTATCAATTTAAATGAATTTATAATTAATTCTATCCAATTGACTATCCAATAGCTGTGTTTCTACAATAATAAATCATTTAATTCTGTTTGTTGACTGGAGAATTCAGTGTCATAAGTCATAAATTACATATTCTTCAACTAGATTATATATTGTATTCAGTGTATTTTTAAATAAATGTATGTTTTCAAAGTCTTAAACAGTCTCTAATTGTTCACAAGAATTGTTAGTATTAATGTTAAAATTTTCTAAACCTGCAAAACTATATTGATGGCTATGACTACTACTAGAGAAACTAGAACTAGAGATACTTGATTCAATATTTTCTGTGCTGTTTAATACAATGTCTGTATCAGACTATCTGAAATAGTTACTCCCTTTTCTTTACATAATTACCAACTATTTGTTTTTTATTTTATTTATGTAAGTAGCTTCTGAAATATCTTGAACATTGAAAATATTTTCTTCTAGATTCAAATCTCTGCCAACATATGAGCATGTTTTATTATTAATAATAATATCTACCCTATTGCAATATTAAGTTTTTTGTAGGGTATAATGCATATCTAGGATTTGAAATATTGTGAATCGTTTAATATACTTACTAACTAAAATATTTTAAAAGTTGTAAAAACCCCTAATTTTGTAAACTCTATTATATAATGTTAGTGTACAATTCCGTCATCTGGAATTTCAATGTACAATAGCCGATTAAGTTTTAATAATTATGATTTTGGAATAGGTACTTACCGATAAAACTGTTGTTCGTCCATTATAACAAGAATTATAACTAAGTATAGAAACAGTAGCTAAGTAGGAACTAACGAAAACGAAGATCAGTTTATTCAAGTACTTCTTTCAAAAATTGTGCTTCCTGCAAATAAAATATAACACAAAACTGAAAACCATCCGCCATTGCATGCTTGTCATTTGTTTGCACCAGAACTAATGTTTGTTTCGTTCGTCAGTTCCTCTTCTGTTTTCTTCTTTTTTTTATGTTACTGTTAAGTTTAATATGAGACATTATTAAGAGTTTTATTAACTAACATCGTACAGACGTAATCGCAAGGAAGTTATTAAAAATTATTTCGAAAGATGTAAAAGTAACTGCAACCTGTGATCTTCTTAGAAAAATGTTAATTTGTAATATTACAGTAACGTTCTGTATGTGACATTAGTGAGAAGTATACAAATTAACATCGTATGAATGTTTCATATAGGAAGTTGCTAAAAAGAAGTTCATAGGATGTGTATGTAACTGCGAATCCAAGTATTATTGTGTACATAAAAATATTTTTTATTTACATAATATGGATGTTAATAGAGTTGGTAATAAAATTAAGACATCTCGGAGATATCTTTTTATTGTTTTAAATAAACATCACGAAAAGTCTCTAAAAAGAACATCACAAAAAAGACTCGTTATGTTTCTTGTTTAGTGGGACATCTATACAAACATAATAATAATATCCTAATACCGTATTTTAATAAAATATGTTGCGTGATAATTTTCAGACATAGAAACATTTGATTTTGCCAGTTGTGATCCCACATTAGAAACTACTTCAAAAAACTTTCTGGATAACAGTTGCTCAGTTCCTAAATGTACCAACACTGTTACTCCTTCAAGTTACTCTACTAGATTAAATAAGTGGACATTATTCATTTTAGGGATGCTTTTCCATACATAAGCTGAATTTAAAATAATAAATATTAATAAAAAGTATTATTGTCTTTACAGTGTATGTTTTGTTTTTACAAGCAACTCAGAAAAAATTTCTATTCTTGATATGCCGATTGAAGTTGTTGATGAGCCTTGTTATTCGGGAGATACTCATAGATTTTAGTAAATTATCGGGTATGAAGCTTATGATAAATCCTACGTCGTGTGAAGAAAGTAAGTATTATAACTTTGTTTACGGTATGCTCATTAATTATACTTAATTGTTATTTTTGTAGCAGCTACTGGTGATCAAGTGTCAAATATTCAAATAGGTATTCTTTAGAAACCCTGCGAACTGTTAGACATCCCCATGAAGAGCACGCCTCTACTACAGACGCCCTAAAGCTAGTAAATGAATTGTAGAATAATGATTATCATGCCGTAGGACATTGTTCTAACCATAGTGACAGAGGAAATGATTCTGACTATTAGCAGTTTGATAGGTCGGTTTCTGGATCAAAAACTGAAGGTTAATTATATTGAGAACAAGAACGAAAATAATAATGATGTTTTAAACGAAAATGAGAGCAGCATACAGATTAAAAAGAGAAAAAAGAGTGTAAGGAATGAGTCTGAATAGAAAACAAGCAAGACTTTGTGGCAAAGAATACTAGTACAGTTAAAACAACTGCAAAAGGTGCTGGAACACGCCCACGGACGAGACCACTTGTTCCCTACGTATTTTTGGGCGCTGATCACGAAAATGTGGGTTAAAACTCTCGCCGGAGGGTGGAACACCCTTAAAATGGCAAAAAACACCCCTAAATAGGTGTGTTATTCGACTGTACTTGTTGTTTTGCAAACTAAGGCATCTTATATGTTTTTTGGGGCGCTGATTACGAAAATGAGGGTTAAAACTTGCAGCAATGGCTCAACCACCTCCAAAATTGTAAAATCACCCCTATGTAGGGGTGTCTTTCGACTGTATTTGTTGTTTTGCAAACTAACTCATCTTATATGTTTATTGGGGCGCTGATTACGAAAATGAGGTTTAAAACTTGCAGCAATGGCTCAACCACCCCCAAAATTGCAAAATCATCCCTATATAGGAGTGTTTTTTGACTGTATTTGTTGTTTTGCATACTAACTCATCTTTTATGTTTTTTGGGGCGCAACAACAAATACAGTCGAAAAACACCCCTACATAGGGGTGATTTTGCAATTTTGGAGGTGGTTGAGCCATTGCTGCAAGTTTTAACTCTCATTTTCGTAATCGGCGCCCCAAAAAACATATAAGATGCCTTAGTTTGCAAAACAACAAGTACAGTCGAAAAACACACCTATTTAGGGGTGTTTTTTGCAATTTTAAGGGTGTTACACCCTCCGGCGGAAGTTTTAACCCTCATTATCGTGATCAGTGCCCCAAAATACGTAGAGGACAAGTGGTCTCGTCCGTGGGCGTGTTCCAGCAACTTTTGCAGTTACATCTCTAGTAGACTGTGATAGAAAAAGACAGTTTGTAGCAGTTTGTATAGAGGAAACAGCAGTACAGCGACATGTTATGTGTTAGTCTTGCGATCTTTTTTTGTGGGGCAAAAAGTACATCTCTTCCGTTTAGATGCTGATTTGTGCTGCTGAGGGACCTCTTGAACTTCAATGATTACCCCAAGTATATCAGCTGTTAAATCTCTTAGCTTGCGTGGTATTTTATTGTTGTAAATACGCCTCTTCATATGAGGCTCACATAGGTTACGACCCAGTACTTTGAGGAAGTCCAGTCTTGAAATTGTTTTTCCATCAGTAGCAAATTGATATAATACTCTGCTGTTGATCCCCGATACATTTAAAATCATGTGAAAGATTGCCATTGGCCAGCGGCGGGTTCTACGAGACGTAGAATAGTTAGAGCATTTCTGGTCCAATGCGTCAACACCAGCTTTAGTTTCATTATAAAATAAAATAATATTTGGCTTTTTGTTGTTTCATCCACAGAATTGTCGTTGTGCATAGTAGACACAATGGTATGGTTTGAAGTAAACTCAAACACAGAAGAACCAGGCTCACGCGGTTTGGATGGTAAAAAAATTGATGGAATAAATCTCTTATTTTTTGTTCAGCGTACCGACATAGGTTAGCTTTTGTTTTAAAAGTTCATTAGTTAATTCCATCGATGAGTACCAATTATCACCTGTTATATTTCTACTGGTGAAGGCGACAGGTTGAACGAGGCGACATACTGTTTCTGTTGGTACCGAAAACTTGGACTTCTCATTTCGTTTTCCACTGTATATCTCCGAATTGACCATGTAATGTGTTTTTGAATCTGCTAAGATCTGCACTTTCAAGCCGTATCTTGCCGGCTTACTTGGTATGTACATTCTGAAGCCACACCGTCCTCTAAACGGTACCAACATCTCGTCAACGGTTAAAAATTGTCCAGGCGAATAACATTATTTGGAGTTGTCAACAAATTGATCAAAAATATCTGAAATTGCAGCCAACCTATTTTCTTTTACTCTTTCGCGGCGTGTAGCTTCATCATTAAATCTAAGACAACATAACAGAAAATCGCGCTAAAGACATAGTGCAGCGAAATATATCCCTACCAGTCCCATCGGTAGCCCAAAGAGACCGGAGTTCTTCATGACCAGATTTTAAACACCCTTGCAAATACAAAAGACCCAATAACGCTTCTAATTCTACTCTATCGTTTTCTTGGATAAAAACTGGTGAAAACAATAATCTACTATTTCTCTTTTTTTTAATTTACTATACTGACCTTGCATGTTTCTTATTTTTGAGTTTGTGTGTATAACCATTTTTGCAATCATAGAGTCTGTTATTAGGAGTCCCCTTGCTTCCAAAGGCGAAGCTGGGGGATCTAGTCGAGCTGGACCTTTCAAACCAGGAAGCACTTTTATAATATTTTGCTGTTTTGTTTTTCCCCTTGTTGGTGCTGTTTTCGACCACTTGGTTTTATCTTTTGCGTACCACGATGGAATTTCCCGTAATGTTTGGGTATTTTCATGAACTTTCTGAAGAATCAATTTCGTCATCATTTTTGTCCCATTCAACTTCACTCTCAGAGTCGTGTTCACTTAACTCTTCAGCATCGCTCTCATCTGGATCGCTTTCGTCGCCTTTGTTCAAAATTTTATTGCAGGCAATACGTATCTCTTGGCTGTCAGTTGCGGTACTTGATGATGCAACGTCCAAATCGCCTGTCGTGTTTTTTTCCTCTTCCATATCCATAATTTCCAACAATTTGCAATAAATCATAATCGCTCAGTGGTTTGTTTTCCATATTCTATAAAAATAAATACCGAGACAGTATACTACCCTGATTTTGGCTCTAAATCCCAAAAAAAGCATGTAGGTTAACACAAAAAAAACTTACCTTAAAACTATCCACGGGTCAATTTGACCCATTAGCGCTAAAAAATATACCAAAGAGACTCTTTCTACTCTGCACTTATAAGACTAAAATCCGTCGTCGCTAGCTAGAGCATATCTCGCCGCATATCTGGCGTCTAGCGAGCTGCAAGTCACAGATGATCCTGACCAATTAAAAACTACCGAGGTTAGGATTCGTTGGCGCGAAAGTTTAAAAATAATAGCTGCTTTCTTTTGACAAGATATTAAATTATTTCAATTAAAACGCATCGTAATTGGTTGTTCCTAGGCAAATAACTAATATTATTTGATATGCCGCCGCATTTACTAAATCATAACGACATTGCTACACTGGGATAAAAGAAAAGGTAAGAGAACTGTTTTCCAGTTATTTCAACTTAAGAAAATCTGTTAAATTTGAATAAAAAAACTGTTTAACTGTCAAACGAACTTTTTTGGAATGTTAATTTACTCATTTATGTTTAAGGTGTCAATAAACTTAAACTAATATAGGTATTTCATTTTTCAAATTAAAATTTAGTAGGAGAGCCAAAATAATTGTTGATTATTGATTGTTGATATAGTAACAACAAGAAATTGTTTAACAGCAATGTCGTTATGACTTTTAGTGAATTGTGAAGATTAAATTAGATTTAAAAAAATGCAATGGTTAAGAAAATTCTAATTCTTACTTTGATTAAAGTTCAAACGAGAAAAATACTGTTTTATTTTGACTTATATCTGTTGTCATAAGGAAATATGAATATTTAACAGGGCAAAAAACTAACAAGGTTATTGGATTATCTTATAAATAATAATTTATCTATACATTATTAGATACCAAATTTAAAGCTATTTTTTCTTCTTTGTCGTACAGAACAACCTCCTCTGAGTATTTATTTTTTTATTGTGTGGAATATTAATATTTTGCGAAAAAGCAGAACTAACAAGGTGGTGTTTAGACACTAGTGCTGCAATTGGTGGTATGGGGGCAATATCTTTATCTACATACATTGGTTCCCAACGGGGGCGATACCGCCCCCCTGTGGGCGCTGCAGCCTTTTAGGGGGGCGGTAGCGGATTCAGAAGCAATTAATAAGCAGTCCAGAGGAATGGTGAAATAAAAATGATTTAATAAGGGTTAATAAGCAGTTTTAAATTAGCAATAATAATAATACTAATAATTATAATAATTTCTTTTAGTTCAGAATAGAAGTATATGACTTGTCCTCGCACGTTGATAAGCGAACGCGCGATGTTCATACAAAATAACATGTTTCGACATGTTCGCACACAGACAAGTTGAATCATGCACGAAATGAAACGTATAAAAGCAACAGCTCTACGAATTTTTTGTTAGTTTGTTATATGTGCTTGGCCGTGATATATAGTCGTGAATCATAAGCTCTGCCGTAGTAAATAATCGTGAGTGGTGTGTCATTTTATAAACATTACTATCTATAAATCTATTGAGAATTTAATTTTTTTATGAAAATGGCTGAATCTACTTCTAAATTAAAATAAATGCCGGCAATACAGTATTGAATATTTAAAATATGGATTTGCGGAATATTCTACAAACAAATCATTACCTATGTGTTTAATTTGCCGAAAAGTTTTTTCAAATGAAGCTATGAAACCTTCTAGGCTACAAGAGCATTTACATAGAATGCATCCTGATAAGAAAAACAAAGATATATTCTATTTTCAAGAACTCGAAAAACAATATTTAAAGCAGCCAACTATATCAAACCTTTTTGCATCGTCTTCTAAACGAGACGATGATGGGCTACGAGCCTCATATAACGTTTCATTGTTAATCGCAAAGTCAGGAAAACCACACACCACTGGCGAGGAATTAATTTTGCCGGCAGTCGAAGAAATATTAAAAACTGTTCTCAATCATAAGACACCATTTGATATCATTAAAAAAATTCCTCTCAGTAATAATTCAGAGCAAAGAAGAATAGATGAAATGGCAAATGACGTTGAAATATCATTATGCGATTACCTAAAGACTTGCAAATTTTCCATTCAACTCGATTAATCAACTCTACCAAGTAACGAAACTCTACTCTTATCATACGTACGATTTATAAAAGAAGAAAAAATTGCTCAAGAGTTATTATTTGCTAAGAATTTGGAATCTCATACTAAGGGACATTCTATATTTAATATCATGCAAGAATTTTTTCAAGAGAAAGAAATTCCTATTAGCAATATTTTGTCTGCTGCTACTGATGGTGCTCCAGTAATGACCGGGCGTCATAAGGGTTTTTAGCACATTTGAGAAAAGCAGTGCCAAATGTACTCGCTGTACATTGTATTATTCACCGTCAGCATTTGGTTGCAAAAAAATTAAATGAACGTCTGCATGCGTCCCTCAATAACGTTATTAAATCAATCAATATCATTAGAAGCAATTCATTGAATTACCGTTTGTTTCATAAGCTTTGCAATGAAAAGGATGAAGACTACAACCGCTTGCTGCTGCACACAGAAGTACGTTGGTTCTCTAAAGGTGTTTGTCTGAATCGTTTTTTCCATCTATTTGACTCAGTATTGGAATTTCTTGAAGAAAACGAACAATTGCGCGAAAACCTGATTAAGTCAAAAAATGACATCGCTTATTTGACGGACCTGTTTAAAGTATTTAATCAAGTTAATCTACAGTTGCAAGGTTATGATTTAAATTCAATTAAAACTAAAAACGTCATAGCTGCTTTTTCAGGAAAACTTCTTATATTCAAAAGAAATCTTGGTAGAGATGAGTACAACCATTTTCCCACATTATCAACAGTGTCTGGGAAACCGGAAGATTTACTTACTTACTGCCACCACTTGGAAGTTGATTTTACAGAGCGTTTCCAAGATATTTTAAACATGGAAATACCAAGTTGGGTTATAGATCGTTTCGCAAACACAGATACTGAAGGCTCATCAAATTTGGAAGAGGAGCTATTAGAACTCACAACTAACGAAGAACTGAAAGTAAAATTCAAACGTGGATATCAAGAGTTCTGGCTTCAAAAACCATTACCAGTTCTCTATCCTGGATTGTGGACAATAGTACAGAATTGTTAATTGTTAATTGCATTTCCTTCGTCCTATATGGCTGAGCGTGCATTCAGTGCAGTAACTGATTTGCTGTCAAAGAAGAGGAACAGACTACGCGTCACTGAACGTGGCGATCTGCGATTGATGTTAACGAAATTGGAACCCGATACTAACAAACTGGTAACACTCCACCAGCCTCAACCGTCTCATTGATTTTTTCTTTATTATTAATTTTCTATTTCTTATTGTATTGCATTTCTTATTTCTATTGTGATTGTATTTCTTATTGATTCTGTGTTTATTTTTAAAAGTTTAATAAACAATTTTATTGTACATTTGGTGGTCGTTCAATAAATTTCTACTTTATCATTCCTCTAAAATAAAATTTGGACATTAACTGAAATTAAAGCTAAATACAGATCAATTGGGACGGTACAGATGATATTCAAAGAAAATTAACTATTTTGGACTAACCAGCGACTGGGGGGGGGGGGGGTCTTTTGAAATTTTTGTTCTCTTCTATAGGGGGCGGTGGTCCAGAAAAGGTTGGGAACCACTGATCTACAATCTCAAGTTCCTCCAATGAAGTTGTAGCCTGAAGAATTTGCATAAACTTTATTTTAATTTCATTTTTTTTCTCTTCAAATTCAAATAATTTGAACTATTCTTTTTTCTTAATTCTTTGAGAATGCAGTCCTCTTCAATGAAATTTTCTTGGACTACGTGCATATCTAGACCAATTTCGTCATCTAAAAAAATAACATGAAAAGTCATAAAAACTATGAAGAAATGAAAAATTCGTAGATTAAATTGCACTCTGCAGAAAAGTTACAATAAGCGGCGTAGATATTTTTTTCTGGGATGTAATCGAACCTTTACATTTTTTTAGTCAGCTGCAAGAGATTTCCTAATAAATTTTTAGTCAATGTATCACTATTTATAATTTTTTAAGTTAAATTCCCATCTCTGTATGGGGAAATGTCACAATTTTTATCTGTCTAAAGATTTATAATTGGAGAGGTAGCGATTTCTTGCACTCCTTGCATTCAGAATTCATAATCAATATAGAAAATAGTTTTGCAACAAAAACTAAATAAAATAGTACACAATTATCAAGGAACGTAAATAGAATTTACATAATATAATCTTTCACAATGATAAACATTTCTATTCCGTTACCATGGTTGCCAATGCCAGTATACTAAAACTTAAAATACCTCAGAATAGCCAAATTTTTACAAATCAAAAATATTCAGAGATATTTGAAAAAGTATAAAATGAATGAATTAGAGAATCGAGTATAGCTAGAAAAGTTTTAAAATTGCCCATAACTTTTTTATTATTGTAAAAATTATTTTCAGCCCCCTTAAAATAATCTTCCATCTGATAATGATTTCGATTTGGCAACGCTACTTCAATCGTCGACAAGGTTGTTCTTGTTAATTTCCATTGGTTAGGATCATTCGTGACCCTACAACTCACTAGACGCTAGTAGTAGTTAAGGGTTAATACTTTCGATATATTTCAAAATGTCGTTACTGTGCCTTCGTAAAACTATTGCAGGTGGAATTATTAAAAGTTATTTGCGAAAAGGTCATACGCTTCACAATAAAGTGCCAGATGAAATTCGGCAAATAATTCGCGATCATATTAACAGTTTTCCCATGTATAGCAGAAAAATTCCCGTCGACCAAAATGGAAAGTTGTGGCTTTATAGGGATATATTCAAGTCTTTCATTTAAAACACCTGCAAATGATACTTTTGTGACACGTGTGATGCCTATTGAGTAAAACTCAAAGATTACAATAATCCTACTAAACGTGAACTTTTGCAAGTTGAATAGGATAATCACATTACAGAGTCCCAAAAAATATAGAAAATAAAGTCTACTAACTTGCTAAAAATACGAAAAACAAAAAATTTATTATGATTGATCTTCAAAAGTGTTTGCCAACTCCATTGCTCAAAACGCACAAAGCTTCTACTCCATTAACTTTGGACCTTCAACCTTATGATTCACGATTCAACCATCAATAACACCTTTTGTATGATGTGGGATGAGACAGTTTCTGGAAGAGGTTAGAACTAAATTTAGTCTGCAATTTGAAGAGTTGACAATATGGTGTCCATCTCAGAATAGAAATTTAATGATTGTGATGTGTCATTTTTACATTCTTTCTATTTGCCGGAACCTTAAAATCATCAACCATAAATACCTACTAAGAGTTCACACACACCTTGAAACAGACTCTGACCATACCTTAATTGAGAGGCAGGTAAAGAAAACTCCTGCTTTTCAGATAGCCACTCGATGGGATTGGCAGCAACTAGTTAGAATTACTTCTCCAAAATGTTCTGTAATTAATATGGAGACTCATGATTTCTTGGACTGCAAGAGTTTATACGACGATAAAAATGTACCTCAAATCTAGAAAATCTGAGAATGGAAAAACACTAAAAATTTCAGAAGCAGTACATATAGGGTATTTCCGGGAGAGATGGCGCGGCGGGTGAGATGGCGCAGTTCAATATCTGCCCTCCTATTGCCAAGCCGACTTCTCAGTCACGCTTAGAAGTTCCTTGCGTATGGTTGCTGTATTTATTGTGCCGCGCTGTTGTAAAATTCCATCCACGAAGGTAAATAAAACAATTTTGTATTTAAATATGCTCCATATTTTTTAACATTTTTACAAATTATTTATTTTTACACCTTGATACATTTTATTATTTTCGGTTTAGTATTTCCAAGGGGTAGCAAAATATCTGTAGCATCATTTTAACCTTAAAAATCATTAGTATACGCAATCAGTAGGGAGCACGTGACTGCGCCATCTCACCCACTGATGTTGGGTTAGTTGGCGCGGGCCATCTCTCCCGAGATCAAAATTTTCGGATTTTAATTTTGTTTGTTTTTATTACTTTTGTAGATGCCGACAATCTATGAACGTAAGGGAGCTGCGCCAGAGCTACGTGGAGTGAATAAGACTTAAAAATAGCTATTCAAACTGTAAGCAGTGGAAATTTGGGAGTTAATGCAGCAGCCAGACAATTTAAGGTGCCTTGTACTACACTGCGGAGAAAAATTAGAACAGGAGTTACAAAAAATAAGTGCTTGGGGCCACAAGCAGTCCTTGGGGAAGGAAATGAAAGGAAAATCGTTGCGCATATTCAAAAGATACAAAAAAAGGGTTTTGCCCCAACAAGAACTATGGTGCGTATTATGGCTTATCAACTAGCTGAACAATTAGGCATTAAGCACACTTTCAACAGGAGAATCGAAAAAGCTGGCTTTGACTGGGTTATATCATTCTTGCGACGCAATCCTGATTTGACTGTCCGGAAATCAGAGGGTGTCTCACTTGCTCGAGCACGCGGTATGAATAAAGAAGATGTTGCTAACTATTTTAAGTTACTGGGCAATATTTTAGAAGAACATGACCTGTTCAACAAGCCTGGACATCTGTATAACATGGACGAAACCGGCTTACAGTTAAACAACAGACCAGAGCATGTTATAGCGGAAAAGGCTCCAAAGGAGGGTGCATTCATACCCCCTACGTGCATTTTAAAAAGTAAAAATATGAAAAAATAATATGAAGATGGTATGCCTCCTGGGGCCAAAATTAATATGTCAGAAAAATCGGCGTATAAATACAACACTTTTTCTTAAGCGGTTGCAGTCGGAGTTTGTTCCTCGCAAGCCTCAAGGTCCAGTGGTTCTTATTTTGGATGGCCATGCCTCCCACTGTTCTTCCGTAGAAGTTTTAGAATATGCAGAAGCGAACGAAGTCATACTTCTCTGTTTTCCCAGCCATACCACACAATTTTTGCAGCCCCTCGATCGTGCATTTTTTAAGGCTTTAAAAAGGTATTATTATGCTACTTGCAATTTATTCTTGAGAACTAATGCTACAAGAGCAATCAACAGACTTCAGTTTGGGAAATTGTTAGCTGAAGCGTGGGAAAAAGCTGCCACAGTGAAAAATGCAGTTTCAGCTCTTAGATCTACAGGCATCGCTCCATTCAACCCGAACGCAATTCCAGAATATGCCTTTCTCAACAATGAACAAGCTCAGGATGACATTAATTTTGAAATTGTTCACACCGAGAATAATACTGATTCCAACATAACGAAACGTAATGCTGAAACGCAATCTGCAGATACGGAAAACCTTGGCACAAATGAAAAAGAAATTCCTGGTAAAATGTTAGACGTAATTTCTCCTATTCCTAGCACGTCTAAAGTCCATGAAGTTCGAAAACGTAGTCGACAGCTTGCAGAGGTCCTAACATCTCCTGAAAATATTTGTAAACGAAAAGAATTGGCTACGAAGAAAGCTAAGAGTATTCGACAAAGAAAAAAAGAAGCAACATATAGAATCTGAAGTGAAAACAAAGAAACGGCACAAAATAGCGATATTTTCTCCAATAGCGACGAAAGCATTATTTTAGAAAACGATTCAGACAGCGTACTGACGGTGGAAATGATTGCATTGGCTGCGGAGAAAATTACGAAAAAACTACAAGCAAAGAAGACTGGTTGCAGTGTCTTGGTTGCCACAGATGGCTGCATGAAGGTTGCACCACGTTTGCAAACCATTGTCTGCGGCGTGGAAAAAAAATATTGTCATGTAATATTCGGCTTGCTTCTTGTTCTTATTTGTTATGTTTTAGGTATATAATCATTTTTTAGTTACCTATATATCGTTTTATACTTTTTGTCACATTAATAACCATTAAAGGTCAACGTTTCTCTTTCTATTTTTTGTGTGTACCATCTCACCCATAACCATAGGGTGAGTTGGTTTTTTAAAAACAGAAAAGTTTTCCATCTTACTTTGTGCATTAATCATGGATAACGTTCATTACTATGAGAGACTTTATATTTTGGAATATATTTTGATTTAATAAAAAAATTAAAAAGATGGGCCATCTCTCCCGGAATTACCCTACAGGTGAAAAGAGAACATCGCGGTCATCTATTTTTCAAAACCAATTTTGCTAACACTGAATTTGAATAGGTCAATTTTAATCGCCGAGCAAATACAAAACGTGGAAAACATTTAGTGATCCTCGACTCAGAAAATCATCAAAGTGTATTACAACGAAAAAACACAAACAACTGTTGAATTTACTGCAGTGGATTCCTTCAAGATTTCAGCAGTTTTAAAAGGATATCAAACATGAAAACACAGGTAAGTACTAGTTCTTTTTAATTAGCTTAATTATAATTAGCGCTAGTTTAGTTTGGAATTTTAGTCTTTTAAATTATTATGGCTATTATATTTATTGATTTTAATTGGGAAAATTGATCATTTTATTACTACAGTTTTACTTTGGTACCAAAGAAAGAATTTCACTGACCATATTCTTTGAAATTTTATTTTCGAAATTCAACATGTCTGCACCTTCGCGTCCCCTCGGTACTGCTATGGACCAACAATTATCTGCCTGTTTTCTTCCTGGATGGTGAAATTTATTTAAACTTTGTTTTATGTTTTTAGTTCTCAATGGAATTCATCATTTCGACTAGATTTCTGAAATTTTCCACAATTTTCATTAAAATTTGTTGAACTCGCCTACATGCGGTTCTCGCTTCCAATTCTCCCTGACCACTCTCTTTTGTTTTTTCAACAAACTTTTCTCACCGGATGTGCATATGTTGCTAGAGACAATTTTAATTTTAATATTAGTAGATTGTCACATAAATAAATGTTGTAAATAACATAATTATTAATACTAATTTCTTATAGTTCCTTTTTTTACACTTCACTATGTTCATTTCATTATAAAATTTTCAAAATTCATCCTTTTTGAATGTATTAATACATTTTCTCTTATTTTAAAGTGTTTTCAATGGTATACCCACTAAACAAGTAACATAACAAGTTTATTTTGTGATGTTCTTTTTAGAGACTTTTCATGATGTTTATTTAAAACGGTAATAAGATATCTCCTAGATGTCTTGATTTTATTACCAACTCTATTAACATCCATGTCATGTAAATAAAACATATTTTTGATGTAGACAGTAATACTTGAATTCGCAGTTACATACACATCCTATGAACTTCTTTTTAGTAACTTCCTATAAGAAACATTCATACGATGTTAATTTGTATACTTCTCACTAATGTCACATACAGAACGTTACTGTAATATTACAAATTAACATGTTTCTAAGATGATCACATGTTGCAGTTACTTTTACATCTTTCGAAATAATTTTTAGTAACATCCTACTATTACGTCTGTACGATGTTAGTTCATAAAACTCTCAGTAATATCTCATAATAAACATCACAGTAACATAAAAAAAGAAGAAAACAGAAGAGGAACTGACGAACGGAACAAACAGTAGTTAGTTATCTGTGGACTCAAATGACAAGCATGAAGTGGAGGATGGTTTCCAGTTATGAGTTATATTTTATTTGCAGGAAGCACATATTTTGCAAATAGTACTTGAATGAAGTTGTCTTCTTTTTCGTTAGTTCCTACTTAGCTTCAGTTTCTATACTTAGTTATAATTCTTGTTATAATGGACGAACAACAGTTATTACCAGTAAGTACCTATTCCAAAATCATAATTATTAAAACTTAATACTCATTCACGACTTTAATCGGCTATTGTACATTGAAATTCCAGGTGGCGGAATTGTACACTAACATTATATAATAGAATTTACAAAATAAGGGTTTTTCAACTTTTAAAATATTTTAGTTGGTAAGTATATTTTAAAAACGATTCACAATATTTCAAATCCTAGATATGCATTATACCTTACAAAAAACTTAATATTGCAATAGGGTAGATATTATTATTAATAATTAAACATGCTCATATGTTGGCAGATATTAGAATCTAGAAGAAAATATTTTCGATGTTCAAGATGTTTCAGAAGCTACTTACACAAATAAAATAAAAAACAAATAGTTGGTAATTATGTAATGAAAGGGGAGTAACCAGTTCAGATGGTCAGGTACAAACATTGTATTAAACAGTTAAAAAAATATTGAATCAAGTATCTGTAGTTCTAGTTTTTGTAGTAGTAGTCTTAGCCATTAATATAGTTTTGCAGGTTTAGAAAATTTTAACATTATTAAGAGAGTGTTTAAGACTTTCATAACAGAAATTTCTGTTAAAAAGCTCATTTCCATTTGAAAATTCACTGAATACAATAAAGGAGCTGTAGGTGTACCTATATTAATCTAGTTGAAGAATATGTAACTTATGATACTGAATGCTCCAGTCAACAAACAGCATTCAATTATTTATTATTGTACAAACACAGCTATTGGATACTCAATTGGATATCACCATAGGGCTAATAATATCTCAGCTTCAATATTTGTAATATAACATCTTCTTCTTTTTCTATTAACATATATTAAGTCAATCACAAGGTAGGTCACTTCTTGGTCTAACCAAAAATAACTACTAAACATTAGGTAGGCATATAATGAAATGTAACTTCTGTCATTCTGACGATGATATTCAGTTATCGAAACAATTGTCAATTTTTTAGAATTTTTATTATCCTTCACTATATTGTGGAATTAGCTAGAAACGCTGAGTTTCATTTAAAACACCAATTATTAACTCATTCAACTTGATAATGTGTTCATATTTCTTCTTCGTAAGTAGTTTTTTTTTGTATACAGTGTATTGATAATGCTTGGTTTCCATTAAGTTACAATTCCACGATGTTAATATACAATTTGTTCCAGGATGAAATACAAGATGAGAATAGTATATTATTTTATACAGAAAGGAAGTATGAATTTTCATAGCACACCTGAATTTACCTGCCAAATGAAGTGAGGCATGTAATAGAACGTAAATGATGAAAGTTACTTCTCGAAATAAAATATGTTATTAGTCCTTTGAAGAATCCCGCATGTATCTTATGGAAAATAGGTCCCAGTCAATTGGCTGAAAATCAAGTTTGATGTAGTTTATGATGATCGATCAAAGGTTTCCATGGGCACAATTTCATCTAAAGTAATTGTTTTATTAGCTGCTGTTCAGAACACCTTTAAATGTTTCACAGATAAGGATTTCGAAGTGTACGTTCTGGAATGGTTGAGGCACTCCAAACAGCCACGCTTGCGTGAGAAAAAGTAACCGTAAGTGAACGATAGAATTTTCTCTAATCAGATTGGATTTCTGTGGATGTAACGTAATGTTTCATTAAATCTTTATGCTGTAAAATTAGTTTTAATATAATTAAAAAACTATTCTAATAAATTTTCTGTAAACTAGCTTTGATGTATGTGTATCCGTTAAACTTTATTAATTCAGTTCCAAAGTATGTTACGTTATGGTAACTATAGATTAATATACCCTTTTTTATTTTTTGCTTTCACTGAATGCGTTCAATAGTTTCCACTTTCCAGACTTGTTGTGTAATATGCTTACACAATTTTATTTTTTTAGGTTGGATTCCTGGACAAGATATTTATTTTTTCTAATTTTGTACCTGTTTTTTTCAAATTTACTGTACTGTTCAATAATAGTGAATAAACGTTTTAAATCCTTTATTGCTTTTTTTCCTACTTCATTTTAAATGTACAGGATGAACAACTAAGAACGATTGTAGGCCACATCTCAGAGTAGAATCATGGTACAACTTTCAAAAAAATTACCTTCAGGTAAGTGATCCTGAAAAATTCCTGGAAAATATTTTGCAGTCTCTAAAATATCCGCTAGGGGTGGAATGAACACTCGAAAACATAATACTCCAAAAAACATACTAAAGGTGTCCCAAAAATACAATTTTTGAAATTTTGATGAGATTATGAATAAATTTAATTAAGGAGATTTTTTTCCATTATTCTTCAAATAATGGGTGGGGAAGGTTCAAACTTATGAACAAATGTATAACTTTTTCGTAACCGATATTAATGATTTTAGCTGCATTTAAAAGAGTTTTCCTGTTTCATAAGATTGATAACAAAATTAGATAATTTTGTATCCACTCGGAAATTTCAAATGTAAATTGAAGCATTTTTTTATTTTTATATCTGATATTGTAAACCTTATATTTTGGAATAGATTCCTATTTTTTTAACCCCTTTTAATCAGAATTTAAAAAATTGTCCAATTTTGTTATTTTTGTTAAGCATATCTTATTGAAGAGGAAAAACTCTTTTAAATGACGCCAAAAACATGGATATCGATTAAAAAAAAGTATTACGACATATCTTTTTTGGGTTGAAGCTCCCCCCACCACTTGAAGAATAAGGAAAAAAAGGCCCTAACTACATTTTTTCATAATCTCAACAATATATCAAAAATTGTATTTCTAGGATACCTTTAGTATGTATTTTTTGGAGATAATCACAGTATTATGTTTTTAAGTGTTCATTCCACCCCATAGCAGATATTTTAGGAACTCAAAAATATTTTCCAGCGATTTTTCAGGGTCATTTTCCTGAAGGTATTTTTTTAAAGTTGTAGCATGACTATTTTTTGTAATATGGCCGACTGCCGGCGTTCTTAGTTGTTCACCCTATATTTGCTGATTAGGCACAGAAGCATCTATAGGATATCATCTAGAATGTTTGAGGTATATTATTTAGAGGTTTATGTAATGTTCATACAACATCTTAGAGAATACACTGTATTGTTTTTGAAATGTCGCATTTAGATCATTGATAAGATGTTATTTTTTAGACATTGCATTAACGTCGACAAGATGTTGAAAGGCATTTCAGAATGTAACAGAAATGTTGTTTTTAGTTCGTTATAAAGACTTCCTTTTGAGAAAGTTCTAGTAACATCACAGTAATGTAAAAAGGCAGCGCTTTAACATCGCTGAGAAGTTAAGTTGAAACATCACAAAAGTTAACAGCCACAAGCTGGGTATAAGCGGTTGTATAGATGTGCATGTGTTGAAAATAAGAGGAAAAAAAGGAAGAACATTATCACAATGTGATGTTGAATTAACATAACTGTAATATTTATTTGCATAGAGGGTAGTTTTAGTCTCCATTTGCATAAATTCTACAATCTAAATAAATAAATACCATATTATAATTGTTCTATTTTCCTTTTAATTTCTAATCATCTAATTGCTAAACATAAACTCCCAATAATTGAAATCTTTGCAATTTGCATTCTCACCAATTTTAACTAACAACTGTGATGTCAATGATTTATTTCTCTCATCCAATATACTCTCGTTCTGAATCTTATGTTCTTACATCGATGTGTCATTGTATAATTTGACATTTATCGATGTTTCTTTATATAGGTTATTAGATATTAATTAAATTGTAGTATTCTAAATAATAATGATCAATCACTAATTATAATATTAATATTGTTTTGTTTTCAGATGCTAAATATTAATTAATCTTAAGTATGTATATTATATTGTCGCTAAGCTGATAGCATATATATGGTGTTACTGAGCTTGGTTACATTATTTCATTATTTCAAATAAGATTTTTAAATATCACTAATTACACAACAAATTTTTATTTTATTTTTGTTTAGCAACTATATACAATTTTCGTTTCTTTTATAGTTTTAATAATATAGTAATAAAACCAAGTTTATTCTGACACGTCGGGTTTTAGAGAAAAAGTTATTGAAAATAAATGAAATATTATTAATTATTAGGTATGTACATTAGATAAAGCTGTATGCTATCGTCCTGTTTAAAATGTTTTTCTTTTTACTTTTCTTTTATACTGTTCTGCGGTACTTTCTGATATCAATATACAACAATAATCAGCAAGCATTTCACTGTTCCACTTGCCCTGGTAACATTTTTCAATAACAGAAATGAAACCATTAGACGTGTTCATTACTGACGTCGCCGAGGCTCGGATTACCTGGATATTTATTTTTGTTTATCTCTAGATCCTTTAATAAATTTAAACTAAAGGATTTACCGACTACATGTAAAATTTCAAAATTTGGGTCGAAAATGTGTTGGTTTTCTAATAAATGATTTGAATAGTTACAATCTAATTTTTTGTTATCATAGCTACGCTTGTGTTCCGAAATTCTAGTTTTAAAGTTTCTAAAAGTTCTACTGATATAAATTTTATCACAGTTGTTATTACCACATCTTAATATATAAACTTCTGATTTGTTTAATTTTGAAGGTTTAGATTTGTTATATTTAATGAGTTTGGATAAATTGTAATCAGTTTTAAAGGAAATATTTATGTCTAAAGTTTCTAAAAATGAATTAATTTATAAGGATGGTGTTCCAGAGTATGTTAAGCTTTTAAATTGTTTATTATTATTTTTATCAGAAGGGAATACTTGTTCTAAAGTCTCTTTTTTATCTCTTTATTTATGATATTGTCAATTAAATTTGGATCGTAATTATTATTATGTGCTATTTGTTTTATGATACATAATTCTTTGTTATAATTTCTAATATTTAATGGGACTGTTAAGAGTCTGTGTCTCCACCTTCCCCTATAGCTGACCAGACACCACCTTATAATAATGATTTCTTCACGTTTTATTTACTATATACAATAATAATATAGGTACAACAAAATTAAAAAGTAATATAGAAAGTAGGTATTTAAAATCTTTGAACTGGGTAAAACTATTGTAATTTAAGAATTTTTCTCTTGTTTTTGACATTTTATTTCATGATTATTATTTGTTTCTTACTAGCTTGTAATTTATCTTAAATTTGTTCAGATTTAACATATAGTGCAGTTTAGACAATTTTTTTATCGTATTTGTCTCTTGTCACATTTGCTAGTAGGATCTTATATATTTTTGCCAAATTTATTTAACAAAACCACAAAAATTTTACTATAAATTTATGGCGTCTTAGATCGAATAAACCTTTCATGGACGCAGTACTTAAAACTAAATTTAAGATCGATCCTTAGACTAAAAAAAATATCATCTATCATTTAAACGCAGATAAAGACTCAATTTAAAAATAACATTTTTCTCTCTCGGGAATTGTTGTTTAAAAAGAACCCAAAGAATGCAAGAGCATGCAAAGGAAACCTGTTCCCTGACTACATTTTAAATTTACCACAAATTTATGGTATTGAGATAAGGAAATGCGGTTCGGAAGGTGAGGTTTACTCCCCTCCCGGATTAAAGGCGGGGCGAAAGCTACCCAAAGTCACAGACCTCAGTTAAGCCTGGGTTAGGCACTTGGTAACCGCGTTTGCATTTCATTAACTCCACAATCGAACGTTTCAAAGTGAATTTTATAAATAGACGGTGACATTTTTTAATTAATATTTATTTATAAACAATTTTGTGAAGTGCGTTTATACATTAATTGAGTGGTGCAGTGTTTTAATGAAGGGGTAAACAAGGGGTGAGTTAAAATAAATGTTTTATTTACATCTACATCTGATAAAAATTAACAATAAATTGAGCTGGAACTGAAGCTTGTCGAAACTAAATATCTGATAAAAACTGGCTCTAAATTGTATTTAAGTATTTATTTGGCGCTTATAAATTGAGCTGGAGCAGAAGTTCTAGTACTTGCCGAAACTATATCTGATTAAAACTGGCTCTAAATTGTATTTAAATATTCCTCTGGAGCCTATAAATTGAGCTCGAGTTGAAGCTCTACTTGCTGAAACTATATCTGATTAAAATTGACTAAATTGTATTTAAATATTTATCTGGCGCTTATAATTTGAGCTGTAGTTCAAAGTCTACTTGTCAAAACTGTATCTAAATAAAATTGGCTTTAAATTGTATTTACAAATTTCTGTGGTGCTTATAAATTGAGATGGAGCCGAAACTTGTCGGAACTAAATATGTCTGATTAAAACTGGCTCTAAATTGTATTCAAATTTCTTTGGCGTTTATAATTTGAGTTAGAACTGAAGCTATGCTTGTCGAAACAATATCTGATTTACATTGGCTCTAAATTGAATTCAATTATTTCTCTGGCGCCTATAAATTATACTCGAGCTGAAGCTCTACTTGCCGAAACTATATCTGATTAAAGTTAGATCTACATTGTATTTAAATATTTCTCTAGCGCTTATATATTGTGCTGGAGCTGAAGGTTGGCGGAACTAACTATATCTAATTAAAATTTGTACTACATTGTATTTAAATATTTCGGTGATTCTTATAAATTGGGATTGAGCTGAAGCTCTGCTTACCGAAATCATATCTGATTAAAATTGACTTTAAATTGCATTTAAATATTTTTCTGGCGCATATAAATTGAGCTGGAGCTAAAGCTTGTCGGAACTAATTATATCTGATTAAAACTGGCTCTAAATTGTATTTAAATGTCTCTGACATTTATAATTTGAGCTGCTACTGAAATTATACTTGCCGAAGCTACATTAGATTAACATTAGCTCTAAATTGAATTCAATTATCTCACCGGCGCTTCTAAATTGAACTCGAACTGAGACTCTACTCGCCGAATCTACATTTGATTAAAATTGGCTCTAAATTGTATTTCAATATTTCTCTGGTGCTTATAAATTGAGATGGAGTTGGAGCTCTTTCTGCCGAAACTATATCTCATAAAATTGACTTTAAATTGTGTCTAAATATTTCTCTGGCGCTTATAAATTGAGATGTAGTTGAAACTCTATTTACCGAAACTATATCTTATTAAAAATGGCTCTAAATTGTATTTAAATATTTCTCTGGCGCTTATAAATTGAGCTGGAGCTGAAACTTATCGAAACTAATGATATTTAATTAAAACTGACTCTAAATTGTATTTAAATATTTTTCTGGTGCTCATAAATTGAGCTGGAGCTTGTCGAAACTAATTATATCTGATTGAAATTGGTTCTAAATTGTATTAAAATATATGTCTGGCGCTAATAAATTCTTCTTACCCGAAAATTTCAAGTGCGAAGTGAATATCTTGCCGATTATTTATTATTTCTGGATATCGATAATCATAAGTGGAAGACAAAAATATCTTCATCTGGTTAAAGTTGAATCACATGAAACCCAGCAGACGCGATTTTTTTTGATAACCTTATAAATAGATCACAAATTCGATGAAATTTACGTAGAGAGTGAGTCTCAAGTATAAAACTTCTTAACACAAGTGTGCAAACGTGAAAATATCTTTGTCCTCCCGTGAAGTACAGTGACGAAATTTTGGTTATGTATACCATAAGATGGAATGACGATTTCAAATTTTATGGTTCAGATAATGTCAAATATACCTACAGTTTTTGAGATATGCAGGATAAATATTTTACAATTTTCTGTTACAGCTTTTTTCTTTGCGGATTTAATAACTCCACTTTTCGCTTCACTTCTAATTTTGTATATTGTTGATTTGCTTACGCCTGTCATATTACTTGTCTTTGCAACAATGTAATCAACTGTATCTGAAGGATTTTCAGTTCTTGAGTAATTATAAACATTGTTTTAATAATCACAATAATTACTTTATAAAAGTTATCAAGCGAGCAAGTTCTTTCTAAATCCACTGAATGAATAATTGCTGATAGTCAGACTGCAACTACCTTTGAAACAAAAATACATAAATTCCATAGTCATGTAGGGGAATAATCTCTGAAATTATAACCCCACCCCGTCTGCCTGAGGTCATTAAGATTCACAATAGTTCTTGAAAATTGTTTTAACAATAATAATATGCAAGTCGTTTATATGTTCTTAAAAAAAGTACAACCGAATACACCAAAATACTATAGGCATTCAATAATATTCGTAATAAATATTTCAGTAATTCGAATGTTTCTATACCTTGAAAATAATAATAGCTACCCACTCCTGCAATGACCTGTTCCGACAGTTTTATTACTCCGCACCGATTGCGATTTTACTATAGTTGTTGAATTTTATGCGAACAATGAGGAGGTAGACACAAGAGAACTATTGGAATTTTATTTGGTTTGGTTTATTAAATTGAACACTCTACTAGTTGCTGAACGTTAAATTAAACTCTTCTTTTTCTTCGCATTTACTTTTATCCTTTCAGGTGTCGGATAGAGGTCTCGGTACATCTTGTAACCATTTCTTCCATTGTTCTCTGTATTTTGTCATCTTCCTCATTTCCTCCCAAGTTTTTTCTACTTTTGTCCCCAGTTCCTTTATTTGATCTATCCATATCTTCCTCGGTCTCCCCCTTCGTTTCTTAACAGTATTTCCTGCCTCCATTATTTTTCTTGTTACTCTATCTGCCTTCATTCTTACGATCTGTCCATACTAGTTCAGTTGTTTCTTGTTTATTTATTCTATTATTGATTCTTGTTTTACTATTTTTCTAATGTCTTCGTTCTTCATCCTGTCCCACTTAGTTTTTCCCACTATTCTTCTTAGGCGTTTCCTTTCCATTGCGTTTATTTTTGTCTCATATTTCCCCCTAATTGTCCAATTTTCCGCTGCGTATGATAGGTATAGTTGGTACTGCTATTCCGTTATATATTTTCATTTTCACATCAATATCAATATTTTTGTGTCCCCATATTGTGTTATTTAGTGCGTAGTAGATTTTTGTTGATTTATATGTCCTGTTAGTTATCTCTGGATCTATACTCCTGTCTTCTGTCAGCATACTTTCAAGATTTTCGTATATCGTTACCCTTTCTAAATTATTTTTTTCATATTTTATTCCTTTATTTTGGTCCTTTTGATTTTCATTTATAATCATGATTTTGGTTTTATTTATGTTTACCTCCATTTTCATTTTTTCTATCTCCGCAGACTATACGTTTATTAATTTTTGATTTTGTTTTTGGAATTTGCTATTAAAACTATAGTAAGTTACTCATTTTTACCGGTTCCAAGTTTCTGTATCCAATTATTGTACTCAAATGTTCGCTTTGTCTTTTTATGTTCTTAACTATCTTGTCCATAATAAGTATAAACAATAACGGGCTTAAACTGTCCCCATGTTTTATTCCTCTGTCCATTATAAACTCATCTATTGTCTACCCTGCAATTTGAATTCTGGTCCTTACTATCTTATTTGTGTTTCTTATAGCCTGTATTAATCCTCTAGGTAGTCTAGGTATTTTCATTTTCTCTAGTATTGTCTATATTTCTTTTCTAACAACCATGTCAAATGCCGATTTCAAATCAATAAATAACAGGAACAGTTCTTCCCCTGTCTATTCTTCTTCTATTTTAAGTTCCATGCAGTGTCTCGGTCTTTTTTCCAAAATTCTTGCTGTGCCAAGCATGATGCTCTCTAATTTTCACATTGAGTTTGTTTCCCTTTTTATAGATGATCTTATTATATCATTTTCCCATTCTCTCGGAATTTGTTTATTCTCCCATGTTTCTTTGACTATTATCCACATCCAATCTATTCCTTGTTCTCCCAACCATTTGATACGTTCTGATGCTACTCCGTCTTCTCCGCTTGCTTTTCCTGTTTTAATGTTCTGTATGGCTTCTTCTAGTTCTTCTCTCGTAACTTCTTGCTGATCTATCTCTGTTTCTTCTGCCTTTGTATCTTCGTTTTCTGGTATTGTGTTGTGTAGTCTCTCCATGTGTCTAGTATTTGTTTTACTCCTGTTTGTATTCGATTGTTTTCGTCTTTTATTGCTTTTATTTCCCTGTTTCTGCTTCCCTTAAATCGTTTTATCTGTGTCCAAAATTTTCTATTATTTATCCTATGTGATTCTGTTATCTCCTCTCCAAATTCTCTCGAACTTTGTAATTTCTCTTCTTTTATTTTTTAGTGCTTCTCTTCTTTTTGTGGTCTTCTCTACTTAACAAAACTCTAAAAAGAATATTTCTCAGGACTGGGCTGAAATCATCAAATATAAGACAAAATGGAAGGTAATAGCGGAAAAAGCTAAAACGGATAAGAGAATATAAAGCGGTGGAAATGTATAACCTTTATACATACAAGAATTCACAAGTGTTTATCATGTCTAGAGTGCGAAGAAATGCAAATTATCAGCAGCTTACGAGTTCGGGATGAGAGTCCAAGAAATTGCTGGTAGAATAAACAGAAGTGTGGATACTGTTGACAGATGTTATTAGGCATAACAACAAGAAGGCCGAACATGGAGGGCCAGAGACACAGGACGAGTGAAGAGGACAACAGAGGACCAAGATCGTCGCCTGTGCTCTAAGAGATCGTTTCTCATCGACAAGGACAATATAGCAACTCAGTGGTTTGTAGAACATGGAAGGGTCCTTTGTATGCAACGTGTTCAATGTTTGTGTGATATTTATGAAGGGGACCATACAAATGGTAATGAATAGGACGTCCTTTTCATATCTGCCCCTTTCATGACCAGTATTTTGTTGATTGTACAATTGTAGATATATATTTTTGATCTTTACAGTTTAAGCGCCTCCTAAAAAGAGGTGGGAGTATTTCTCCTGTTTTTATATTTCCGCGTGTTCATTTTAAATGTCACATACTCGAGAATGGTGCTTTGGGGTTTGCAAACGTATCTGGTTGGATAAGAGATGATTGTTTTTATGAAAGCTTTGACTCGATAAATGATATTGCAGATATCGCAGCCAGACAAAAAATAAAAAAGATGTTGAGATGTGTACTGTTTGTAAGAGATATTCAGAAAGTATGGAAGATTGGTTCCTATGTAAAATGTGTACAAAGTGGCCACATGAAACTTGCCTTAAAGATGGTTTCTTTAATTGTTTTGCTCCTCGTGTCACTAATATAAACATAATCACTAGTTATATCACAAGAGGTGAATATTTTTTTAGATATATTTTGACATTTTTGTGTCAAATTTCTGTAAAAATAGCCCTCGATAAAAATTCTTTTTAAAAAATTTCCCTCCAGCTTCGCTGTGGGGTTATTTTTAAAGAATTTTCGTCTCGCGCAATTTTTACAGAAATTTTGCGAAAAAATGTCAAAAAATATTCAAAACAAAATATTTAACTCGAGTGGTGGTATATGGTCAGATTATATACCGAAAAAGACGAAAACATACAACGAAATGGAAGATTTTCAAAATAATTTATGTAGCTACATAATAATTTATATTTTTATTAGGAAAAACGGGCAAAACAAAACGAAACCTAAGCAATTGACAATGCAGTCTTCCAACATAGCGGTGAGCTGCATTATAGTTGTATTTTTGTCTAATTTATAATGACGTGTTTTGCATAATTCTTCAAATTGAGTCCATATGTACTTTTTTGTTTTCATCGTATTCGTTGGTATGGTTTTTTTGGCGTTTTTTCGGATATTTTCTATTGAAACATAACCAAATCGATTGAAATCCATATTAATTAAAAAAATGTGACGTTAATGTGACGACATTAAAAATTGGCTGTGGCAGGTTGGCCGGGGTATATTCGCTTATGTCAAAAAATATCCAGTATAATTTGCTTCTTATTGGTCGCAAAATGGCATTTGATTGGTTAGAAACGGATCGAGGTATGTAATCACTATTATTCTCTAAGTCAATTAGCTTAAAGATGGCAAAATAATGAAATATATTTAGATTGTTGATTATTACTATCATGAAAAATAATAAATACTTAATTCACTTTAAGAAGAGAATTATTATACTATCACTGATTTATTTATGTCTTAGTGTTTTCTCTGAATATTTTTTATTATTTTTGACAGAAGCCATTTTTTGGCTAGCCCCTTATTAAAAGTTTAAATTGACGCTTATGCTTCATTAATATGTTAAAAAAACTCACATCGTAAATAATAATTGACACTAATATTACAAGAACAATAGGAGAAATTTTTTCAATAAATATAGGAGAAATTAAAAAGTGTAGTAGCGAGAAATCTGAAGATTATGGTATTTTTTTCATTGATAAAAAAGAAGAAAAAAAATTTCTAAGTGCAAGAAACTGTGAATGAAATTAACTGTCTCGACCCTTACTTCGTGGAATCTACTCATTTTACTGTTTTAAATGAAACTTAATGTTTTTAGATGGTTCCACAATATGTTGAAAAAAATTTGAAAACTCTAAAAAAAGTGACTATTGTTTCGATATTATATATAGTTGGAAAATAACTATGTATATATAAAAAAATTATCTGAATAAATTTCAGTCAATAAATTGAGAATTAGTATTTTCAATGAAACTTAATATTTCTAGCTAGTTCAACAATATAATGAAGAATGTTGAAAATTCTAAAAAAATGACAATTGTCTCGATAACTGAAGCATGGATATTATTAGCCCTATGGTGATATCCTGGGTATCATTTTTCCAATTAAGATCAGTAAAATTTGTGCAATGATATAGAAAACCAGGAAAACTATATCTGCTGATCTTTACAATTATCACTTAGGAAGACAGTTTAATAGTGGAGAACTCCTTAGATTTATCTGTTCATTGACAACTCCATATTGTGGGTTACTTAAGTATGTTCTAATTTCCAACTCTTCAAGGAAATCCAGTTCTTGTTTCTTATCACAAATATGTAGTACTTCTAGTTCTGTGTTAGGTCTCAATGAACGATTGGTGTCAAGTAGATGTTTTGCGTAGTGGGATTTATCTGGTTGTTTTAATCTGTATGCTTGTAAGTGTTCACTGTATCGGATTTCAAATTTTTAAGGGTCTGCCCCAAATAGACAGCATTACATTCTGGACATTTGAGTTTATATATACTAATATGAGTAGATTCCACGAAGACAGTTAATTAAACTGATAATTATTTGGAAGGATGTTTCTTTGTAAGTATCAATTGAAAATCGAAAAATTTGGATAAATTTTATAAACAACATGGTATTTTAGGTGATTTCACAAATTTTTGTGATTTAAATTTCATTAGGTATTTTAATTGTTTATTTAACGGAAATTATTTTATTTCTAGAGTCCGTAAAGTTTTACTGGCATTCGTAGATGGCATTTTTGGTAGGATTTTAATTATTTATGTAGTTTAATCTTTTAATTAGCTGTATTCTTCATTTACTGATTCGTTTTTGTACATGTGATAAGAATATCCTCCTTAATCGAAAATATTAGACTAACTACGAAATATTTTCTTCACTTGCTCGAATATTGTATAACCACACCAGATAAAGTGTGGCCAGTCTTTTTTTCTATTGAATTTTTAGTGTAGTTTTCAGATTATTGTACATATTAGTGTGGCCTCCTCCACCCCCACAAGCCACCCCAGGCCTCACAACCGATTCCTAGTTTGATAACATGAGATCATTATTTACTTAAATTGCCGGCTGCCATCAAATAAACTCAGCACCCTCTTTTTCTTCTATTCGTATTAATTTACGTCGTCTGCTAAAACTAAATTATCTATATTCTAGTAAGTATAAACTTTTTTTACTGCTGTATAACGATTCTTCATGAATAGTAGTTTCGTGATAAAATGATGTGTCCATCAATGTACAATATAATCAATTTTAAATAAAAAGGATTTTGATGAATATTTATTCTACAGAGCTGTAAATAAAATTTCAAGCTTCTTTTTTTTTAATTGCATGTTTAATTTTTGGTATCATTACAAATTAATAATATGTACCAGTTTTTGGTATTATCATTTGGCATCAATCAGTGTCTATGATAAGGATTTCTTAACTTTCACCATTCTGTAACAATGACCATTAGATATGTGATTGCCTTCATGAAATATGGCGCTTGTCGGCGTAAATATGTTTTTGCAAATCAATATTTTCGCAGAAGGTATGGTTTCAGAAACCCTTTTTTACCTTTAGTTTCAGTCTTACTACCATTTGAGAACAAGTTGAATGCAAGAACTAGAATGCGCTAACTGATGTTATAGTAATTGTTCGAATGAAATATGTTTCTTCAGTACATGTGGTGCATATTTTTTTACAAATATTTTTTCGACAAAAAGTTTTTTAGTGAATCGTTAACAGTAATAACATCAGACGACATTGGTAAAGATAGTCAGACAGATTCAGTTGTACATATATTTACATAATTACATTTTAAACATCGTTTTCATTATGATTCTTCAATTGTAAACAATTGTTCGATATAAACATACATGTGATATAACGCATGAGAAAATGACAAAGTATCTAATTTTTTTACGTTATCACTAAATGTATTACCTATAAATTGTAAAATCGTTCATGCACTCAAACCACTATGATTATTTGTATACAATTGTAGTAATTCTTCTAGTGGTATAAGTACAGCTTGTTGAATTTTTTAAAAATTTTCTTCTTGAAATATAACTAATATATAATATAATTAAATCTAACCTGAAACACTTTTTGGATTCTTATTTTTTTAAATTCAAATTTTAATATTGTTACTTTAGTTTTGAATATAGAATTCAGTTTACGATGTTGTATTTTATTTTTATACCCCTTACTGTAAAAATAAAACATGTACATTTTTTTTGGAAAATTCAACATTGTTTCAAAGTACAACAGTGCTTGTGTACCTTGAAACACATAGTGTTGTACCTTGAAACATTGTAAATAAAATTAATATTAACGATAACATTTCATTAGTTTCCAACTGAAAAATACAATACGTACATTGCTATATTATTTGGTATTAAATTTATGGAAAGGAAAATTAAAAGACTTAACATCCTTTTTTCTTGAAGTGCCGACTATGTTTATGCAGGATAGTTTTACCACAATGTCTTCAATATCGACAGTTGCTACATCTGGCACAGATGGATAATGAAATGTCTGAGATGAACTTTTTCTTAAAAAACATATGGAAAACTAATTTATAGAACGGCAATCTCGTACCCCACATAGTGAACCAGTTACATTTTTCCCTTAAAAGAGACTAGCTCAAAATCTCCAATTGCCACGTCTTCCGATGTTGGCGGTACTAGATCAATGTCACCATCGTCGGCATTATCTGAGGAATCTGATAATATATTATTAAGTGTCTTCCCTTTAACGTCGCTTTCTTCGCCGTAGAAAACTTCATCGTTGTTGCTACTGCTGCTGGAGCGTCGCCTAAGCAACATTTTAGATACTTGCTTCCTTTTTTATTCAAATTTTCTCTTCCATTTTTTGATTTCCTTGCTTTTTTTCGTAGAAGTTCTTCCCTCTCTAGCGTATCAGTTGAAATTTTTGTGGCTCCAGCGACCCTTTTTCTTGTCTTCCGATTTGGAAATAGTATATTGTACAATGAGCATGAAATGACATACATTTCCCACGAGTAGGTATATGAAATTTCATATACCTACTCGTGGGAAATGTATGTCATTTCATGCTCATTGTACAATATACTATTTCCAAATCTGAAGTTATTAAGTCGGGTTCTTAACGCTGAACGAACTATATATTTTTTTATTTTTGTACATGTACCTACTTACATCGTGAAACAAATAACGTTCAAAATTTTCAAATTTTCATAACGCGGAAATAAAAAAACTTTATGCAGAAAAAATCGTTATACTTAATTCACCTGCGGAAAAAGTTATCAACGTAATATCACCTCTTGCATCTACCAGGATAGTGAGCGATGAAAGCTGTACATCCTCGATGCATATCCAAGCATATTAGAAGTCCGTCCTCGATGCTCAGCGGAGTTTCGTAAAAGTCCCTCCTCGATACCCACCCAAGTTAAGTAAAAGTCCATCCTAAGTAGTATTTATTTTTATTAAAAATGTATGTAGAATTACCAGAATTACAAAAAATATGGTATAGACCTGTCGACTAAAGTGAAAGTGAAAGTCCCTTAGGTGGATTAAATGGGTCACTTTAGTCGCTCAGTGTATAATATACTATTATAAATGAATTTTGTAAACACTGATGTGAAATGTCAAATTATTAGACAGACGTTAACAAACATGACTCGATCATATATTATAATATAATGACAGTCTAGTAGCTCATGAAAGTCGTGGGAAATGAAACATTTCGATACAGCTAGCCCGTGGGAAATAAAAATCTGTACTACAACGTGGTAGGTTTCTTAATCGAATACGCACTAGAAATGTACATGTTTATTTATGGTCGTAGAAAAATATATAATTGTTTCTGGAAAACGTCGAGGAAAGATCGACTTCTTGAGGGTTCTAAATTCATCTGATCTTGATGAAGACCCCGCGATCGCTTTTTTTCTATGCCTTTTCTAATTTCATCTGGTTTTGATGAAGGTCCCGCAAGTGGTTGGTCTCCAGCCTCCATTGGTATATCAGTTACCGAAAACGGTTAGACCCTCAACAAGAGGGGAAATTTAGAAAAATAAAGGATAAATACCAGGTTGCAGGCCCAACATTTTTTTCTTCACTACAATTTCTTGCACTTCTCGGGTCTCGACTCGCTCTCAATAATTCTCAATTTTGCTCAATATCATGGCTATCGAAGGACCATATGTTGTATAATGAATATTTTGAGCACATTTGATTAAACTTTATTATAATGAACAAAAATACTCGTATTAATCACAAAATTTATCGAAACAATTTTCATTTTTTTAGAATCTTCAACAAGTGAGTTTCATTTAAAACACTAATATGAGTAGATTCCACGAAGTAAGGGTCGAGACAGTTAATTTCACAAAAAATATGTCTCTTGAATTGACGTTTTTTTAAACTATATTTATTGGTTAATTAGCAGTATGAAAATTTTCAACTATTAGTTCTTCGCCAACTTCTTTTATAAGAAATAAAACTTCAAAAGCTTTTCTTTTTTTCTTTTTCCAACGTTTCGAATCCTTTATTTAGGTTCATCATCAGGGCTATTCATATAATACACATAATGAATGTTCTATAACAATTTCGTTATAAGACAATCAGCTACTTTAACATATCCACTTTGGTTTCTTCAAAAATAATTATAATGAAACATACATATAAGACCAAGACAGTGAACTTTTTAAAATCATCTAAGTCATTTTCAGAATGAAATTGTGGTAATTTTTATGGTCTACATATTTCCATTGCTCAATTCATTTTATATTTCAAATAGGTAGAGAAATCTTTACTGTGAAGTAACAGTAAAGATGTTTCTACCTATTTGAAATATAAAATGAATTGAGCAATGAAAATATGTAGACCATAAAAATTACCACAATTTCATTCTGAAAATGACTTAGATGATTTTAAAAAGTTCACTGTCTTGGTCTTATATGTATGTTTGATTATAATTGTTTTTAAAGAAACCAAAGTTGCTGTTAAAGTAGCTGATTGTCTTATAACGAAATTGTAATAGAACGTTCATTGTGTGTATTATATGAATAGCCCTGATGATGAACCTAAATAAAGGATACGAAACGTTGGAAAAAGAAAAAAAGAAAAGCTTTTGAAGTTTTATGTCTTATAAAAGAAGTTGGCGAAGAACTAATAGTTTTTTTAACTTCTTTTCTCTTTACTTGACGTCGACTGTCAGGTCAACCTGGTAACGGCACACTTGTCGACTTGTCAAAAAAGTCTCAATATTGAGAAAAACGCGAAAATATGTTTAAAAAAACAGCTTCCGGAATATAAACAAAGGACAAATTTAATGATTGGATATTTTTAAAGGTGCCTCACAGATGAACCCTATTGATTTTCAGCTCACCAGAGCCAGTACAATGGGTCGTATACATCCAGATATTCTAGATTTTTGGAGAAAGGACCCCGCACAAACCTTATGGAAAAGTGGTCCCGGTTAAATTGGCCCAAACTTTGGGTATGAACAGATCTTGATGAGTAGAAAAAAAGTCTCCACGGGACCAAACTCCGGGGATGCCGCGTTTTCGAGATATCCGCGTCTGAAAAGTGAAAATTGAGCTCCGAGATATAGGTTATCTCTGTAGGTTATTACAGTAAACCTTGGTATGGCGACCCGGTAACGTTAAAGTTCGGTGTAGAATATTGGTGGAAATGTCTACGAAAGCACGGAAGACAATATAAGACAAACTCTCGCCCAGGTGCGCCCAAATTGATGGGAAATAGGGTGGAATTCACATCGCCCACTAAGGAAAAAAGGTTTGTTTGCATCAATGGAACGAATGAACTCCTGATTTTATCATTTTCCATGCATGCAAGGTGCTCTCTGAAACATTTAGATTTACACGATTTTTCAAGGTTGCCAAAAAATGGGTGCCAGTAAATGAGACCTACACCAACTCTGTTTTATGTGCGCACTTAGTGCGCTTCTACTGAAAACTTGAGTATTGTTAGCCAGATGAGGTTGATTTTTGTACAAAATATGCGCGAAAAATTCCACCAGACTGCGAAGACAATATAAACAAAGTCTCCCTCCAAGGGCGTCCACATTCACTTGGTTCTCCCAATATCTAGAAACAAGGCGATAACAGGCCCTCTGTGTTCGTCCTTTGCAATCAAATCTTTGTTTACATCAGACAGAATCGCTTTGTTTATATTAGGAAGATTTTTGCAAGTTCAAGTTCAATTTCCTGTGACGCTTTGTGACACCTTGTCAATTTATCAACTTTGTGATTGATCTGTTCCTTACTCATTATAGATAATTGACGTTCGATCCCCTGAAGTAAGTATTTTTCGCATCCAATATTGAAGTCCAAGTCTTAAATAACCTTCTTATTGGGTCGTTCATGAAACCTAGGAAGTATGGCAGCTCGCAACAGACTAAATTGCTATGTGTGTAACGCCCGTTTCCAGCCACGTGTGATGGTACTTATCTATGGAGAAGCCCACGCTCAAAAACGTGAAATTGCGGTTACCCGGCGCAATGATCTCAATCATCTTGGCCTCGAAATAGATGCAAATACTCGTATTTGTTTTAACTGCAACCAAAGCATAAATAGGGAAATTCGAGATCTAGAAGCGGACCCCACCTGCATAAGATTGAATGTATTGAAGCTGACGCGGAACCGATATTGCCTGTTTTGCGGAGAGCAAAGGAATACAAGTCGTTTATCAGGCAACTGTCGAGTCAAAATATTCATTCTGCGGAATATCTATGCTCCTCCGTCTGTTCGATCATGTCCTCATCATTTGGATCAAAACTTGTTCGTTCAAAGATTACTTCTTGACGTTTTGGAATTTGTGAATAGACCATACCGTTTGCCTGGCCCAGAACTGAACAACCTGTTGCAAGTAATGCGCCGTGAGGCAAGACCAGATGAGCCAAACTTCAACGACGAGAATTCCTTCACAGATGATGAATTTCGATGTGTAACCTCCATAAGTAAAGCTCAATTTGATGATATGTACAGATATTGTGAAGGTTATAACGAAAATGAGAATCACGGTCGACGGGTACATAGAAAAGACTTATTGACGTTCTTGTGCAAGCTTCGACAGGGTCTGTCCGATGAATTCCTGAAACTGATTTTTAAATACTCGAGTCGACAAGCTGTTTCTCTAGCGATTTCCACAGTTCGAAGATGCTTGATGGTCCAATTTGTGCCAGAAAACATAGGCATAAATGCCATTAATAGACAGCAATACATTGAACAGCACGTGACGGAATTGGCGAATCGATTGTACAATCAAAACCCAGAATTGCCAGTTGCCATTGCATATCTCGATGCAACATATTCATATATCCCCAAAAGTAGTAATTTTAGTGCTCTGAGACAGTCTTACTCTCTACATAAAGGAAGACATTTAGTGAAACCCGCTCTTATAGTGGCGCCAGATGGGTATATCTTAGATATACAGAGTCCCTACTTTCCTGATTCCGCGAACAACGACGCAGCGATTTTACAAAATAAGTATGAAAACAATATTAATGGTATTGACTGTCTCGACCCTTACTTCGTGGAATATGCTCATATTAGTGTTTTTAAATGAAACTCAAGGTCTCTAGTTAATTCCACAATATAATACAAGTTATTGAAAATTCTAAGAAATTGACAATTGTTTCGATAAATCAATATCATCGATGATATTGATTTATCGAAACAATTGTCAATTTCTTAGAATTTTCAATAACTTGTATTATATTGTGGAATTAACTAGAGACCTTGAGTTTCATTTAAAAACACTAATATTAATGGTATCCGAGAGTGGTTTGAAAACGGTGATATTTTCATTTTCGATCGTGGCTATAGAGACGTCCTCGCGTACCTCGAGAATTTGGGCATTCGTTGTAAAATGCCTGCACTTCTTCCACGGGGACAACGGCAACTAGACACAGAAGAAGCTAATGACTGCCGACTTATTACTAAGACAAGATGGCTAGTGGAGGCCCGCAATGGGCATATTAAGTCCATGTTCAAGTTTTTCAACGACAGCATTCCGATGGATCACGCATCCCATTTAGGAGATTTTTACCGGATTGCGGGCGCCATCATTAACAGATATAAGGACCGAATACAAATGCAGGAGGCAGATGGGGAGTTGGCTGAAACAATGCTACGCAGAGCGCGAGAGCCAAACGTTGTTCAAACTAGGGTCGAAAATGATCATTTGGAGCGCCGCAATGGAGGATGGGTTCGCTTGAATGAAAATCATGCGCCCAATTTTCCTAGATTAGATATTGATTACCTTAAAGAGATTACCATGGGGATCTACCAAATCAATTTATCTCCATCTTATATTCAGGACAAGCTACAGAGAGAAGGGACTGAAACTTTCGAATTTGATGAACGCTTTGATGAACCTGGACTGATGCGAGTTCGCCTTTACTCTCGTTTTCGAAATGCAGCAAAATACCAGTTGTTTATTGCATTTAGGGCAGACGATGATCCAGATGAAAGGGCAGCGGAGCATGCACCGCTCATTTTTGGATATTATTGTACCTGTAAAAGTGGAGCGAGAACATTGGGGAGCTGTGCGCATGTTGCGAGTGTGTTATAGTTTCTGGGACATGCACGGCACCAACCTCACACCAGATACCCGACTACGGCTTTACTTGATAATGTTGTTGATGCAGCACACAGACCACGACAAAGACACGTGCAAGAAATCCAGCGGTTAGAAGAAGATTAGGGTCTTTGAGAATGTTAATATATTTATTTTTAATTTAATTGTCATAATAAATACTTTGTTGATGGGTTCAAGTTTCTTCCTTTAGACCTGCAATATTCACGCCTTCTTTTGGTTCACTTGCACGTTATAGAGTGTTTGCCCCAGTCCTTCCGTTCAAAAACTTCAAGGCAGAGAGAAAGTCGCACATGCGCCCCAGAAACCCCTTCTTTGCACACTCCTCATGGACGCCAAAGATGGGCTCGGTCAACGCAATCAAATCTGTGCCTCAGAAAATCCATGACAATTGGTAATGTCCACATAAACTAGAGTTAGTGTAGGCCTTATTTGCTGGGGCCCACGCCCATTTTTTGGCACCCCTGTCAAGTCGCGTGATTCCAAATATTTCGGAGATCACCTTGCACGCATGGAAAGTCATCAGATCAGTAGTTCATTCATTCTATGGATGCGAACAGACCTTTTTTCCTTAGTGGGCGATGTGAATTCCACCCTATTTCCCATCAATTTGGGCGCACCTGGGCGAGAGTTTGTCTTATATTGTCTTCCGTGCTTTCGTAGACATTTCCACCAATATTCTACACCGAACTTTAACGTTACCGGGTCGCCATACCAAGGTTTACTGTAATAACCTACAGAGATAACCTATATCTCGGAGCTCAATTTTCACTTTTCAGACGCGGATATCTCGAAAACGCGGCATCCCCGGAGTTTGGTGCCGTGGAGACGTTTTTTCTACTCATCAAGATCTGTTCATTCCCAAAGTTTGGGCCAATTTAACCGGGACCACTTTTCCATAAGGTTTGTGCGGGGTCCTTTCGGTTTGTTAGCATGATACAGCCTCCGGAGCGAAACAGTTAGTTTTAATCTTTAAAATTGTTTATTTGTAAAGGAATTACTCAAGTGATTGTCAAACAACAACTTTAGGCTCGTGGCTGAAACTTTTCAGACAGTCCTTGTATATGAATATAGCGACTTATTGTTTTGTGCTTATTGACAGCAGGAGCATCTTAAATCCTACTTGGGTCTATTTTTAATTGAACAACTACTGTTTTTTTCTACCTTTAAACGATTTTACCTGAGATCATTATCGACTTATTGGCCACGCGACTGAAGATTTATTATGTCAATTTGGCAAATGCCGTTGAACGGAATGCGTGTCCGGGACGAAAGCTGGCGCCCTGTCGCACGAAATATATTTCATTCACTGTCTTCTCGAGGTATAAAAGAGAAAAGCTGAATCCTTGATATTTTAACCGAAATATATATTTTATGAATTATTGAAAGAATTCATCATCAAATTAATAAGAAGTTTCGTCAAAAACAAATGAAATGTCTAACAAAATGAGGAATAATATTCCTTGTACAAAGCTATATCAACATATCTTGGTCCAAATAACCCTACTTAGCCTATATCCCAATACTTATGGATCGCCATTTATATTATATTATCAAAAATTTCGTCATCGAGATATTAATGGAAATTGAAGAGGGTCCTAAATTTAGAAACGTTGTCAATATTGATACATGTTACTAATAAAAAAACTGGATTTTGTTGGAGAGACAACGGATATAACCGAATCATTCCTTACTTAATAATCACTATGTATACAGCGTGATCAACTTCTGTGACAAAGTCCGTTATATCAATTATTAAACGAGATATCATAAAAAATTATTAACAGATTTAGTAGCCATTTTAAAATTATTTGTAATTTACTTTTTTTATATCTCGTTTAATGATAGATATAACGAACTGAACTGATCACTCTGTTTATAGGAGACATGTTGAGAGTAGGTAGAAGTATAAAAATACAATGAATTGACGAGAGAAACGACAATCAATTAAAAAACCCGAACAAGAAAATATAATACCTTGATATATATAAAAAAGAAGAACATATCGGATTGTGTTTATATTTTTTTGCGGTTGGGTCATTAAAGAAGAATTTACTAAAAATAAAAAATAAACAGTGACTCACAATTTTAACAACGACATAATTGAGTTACTTGTATAAATTTACCACGACAAAGAAATGAAATAACCATCGGATTGATCGTTCTACTAATCAATCAAAGTAAAAGAAAACGAAAACTCAATCAAAATACGCCGTTTTTGAAATAATGTTTTCAAACCAACTAATAATCTGCTCACCAAAACGCATTTTCAGAATTCAACTACGCGAATTTTTCTTTTACGTCTTCTGAAGACTGAAAGTTTGAGTTTTAGAAAGGGAAAAAAATCTATCGGAGCCGAAACTGTAAAATTATGTGGTTATTTGATGGGTTTTCTCGAGTTTTTGACTTGTGATAGGGTCCTAATAACCAACTAAAATTTCGAAAATATGGGTTTTAAAGTCCTTACCTTTCATTTCTTGTATCATTCTATCCATGTTATCTAACATATTATCCGTCTTCTCCTTCACTCTATTCGAATCTCCCCTAATATCTTCCTTCGCTGATCTTCCTTCAGCTCCTACATGTTTTCCGTCTCCAAGTGTTATTTTCTTTCCAAGATACTTTTGAGGTGATTGCATGTTCATATTGCCTTGACATCCATTGACGTTATGTGTTTAATTGTAATGTCACAGTTTTGCTGAATAAAGCCTTTATCTTGCGATATCTAAGGGTTATTATTTTACGACAATTTATTTAGCAAAAATTGTATTCGATACAACATTCGTGATGGATAGCCGAATTTTGAAACCAGAAAAATTCAACGGATCACCTGATTCGCCAACTTCCGCTAAGGAATGGAAATACTTCCTTCAAACACTGACAAGTTTCATTGAGGAATCCAAGGTACCTGAAGAGAAGAAGCTCAAGGTATTGGTTAATTTTTTCTCATTCGAAAATTACGAATTCATTTCCGAGAGTAAGACTTATACTGAGGCCATTGACGTTCTTAAAGGACTATTTGCGCCCCAACCCAATGAACTCTTTGCTAGGCACCTATTAGCGAATCGAAGACAGCAGAATGGAGAGTCGGTTGACCAATACTTGCAGGCGCTCCGAGCAATAAGCAAAGACTGCAACTTCAAATCTGTAGATGCGCTGACGTACTGTAATGAGTATCTACGTGATGCATTCATAAGCAGCCTTAACTCTCCTCTAATCCGACAACGCATTTTGGAAAACGTCACGCTGAATCTTGAGCAAGTGGAAAATATAGCGCGTTCCCTAGAATCCGCCCAAAAACTCGCAGTATTTTACAAAACAGCAACCTATATTTCCGATTCTAACTGTAATAGTTTGGAAACTCCTACATCTCTTCCAGCCTCTGACAGATTAGATAATTGTAAATCTACACTTAATTCAGCCTCTACTTTTCAGCAATCTCGACATGGAAAATGCTACTTTTGTGGTGGACCCAGACATCGTTCTAGACAAGAATGTCCTGCTGTAGAAGCGATTTGCAAATCTTGTGATAAAGACCAGAAGGTATGCCAATCCAGATCAAAGGGTAAGTCGACATACGCTTTTACATTGCTAGCTTCTATCACATCAGCCGCTTCTCCAGGAGGGCTCTCCAGAGCAGTCCTTTTTGGACGAGTAAATTATATCCCATCCAGCATTCTTGTAGACACTGGTATTTATGACAGCTTTGTTGACTACTCCAATGCCAAGAGGAATAATTTCAAAATTCTTCCTGAGAACCGAGAGGTGAAGATGGCTTCCACTTCCCTCCAATCTAAAATTAATGGGTACATTTTGGCAAACCTTCATCTTCAAAGCGAATCATATCCCAGAACTAAGCTTTTAGTAATACACAGTCTATGTTATGACGCTCTTATAAGGCATGACATTATGAAACGCCACACTTCAGTTCGACTCCAATTCGGTGGTTCCAAACCCCCTCTTTCTCTTTGTAACGTCGCTTGTGCCGAAGTTGAACCACCTCGACTATTTGAACACCTAGTTGACGGATGCCGTCCCGTAGCTACTAAATCTCGCCGTTTTTTCGAAGCTGATGAAATATTCATTAAATATGGAGTCGAGAAACTAGTTCGTGAAGGGATCATAGAGGAGAGTTCATCACCTTGGAGAACTCAGGTTTTGATAACGAGAAACGAAAATCACAAGAAACGCTTAGTAATAGATTACTCTCAGACTATTAACAAATTCACTTTACTAGACGCCTACCCCTTATCAAATATTGAAAAGTTAGTCTCAACTATAGCAAATTACGATGTATTCAACGCGATTGACTTGAAGAATACATACCATCAGATACCGATACTAGACTCGGAAAAACAGTATACGGCTTTTGAAGCCAATGGAACCCTTTATCAATTTCGTCGCATTCCTTTCGGGGTAACAAATGGAGGAGCCTGTTTTCAGAAGACCATTGACAATTTTATAAGGAAATAATGTCTTGATGGGGTATATGCATATCTTGATGACGTTACGATCGGTGGAAGGGGGCAAGATGATCACGATAGGAACCTTGAACGATTTTTAAGTGCAGCAAAGAAACATAATTTAACGTTGAACCTAGATAAATGCAGATTCTCTCAAAATACAATAACTCTCCTTGAGTATCAAATTTCAAACAAGTCTATGCGTCCAGACCCAGATAGATTCAAACCATTACAGGAGCTGCCTCTTCCTTATGACGCTTCAGCCATGAAACGCGCACTAGGGATGTCCTCTCATTACTCAAAATGGGTCCCAAGATAAGGAGTTTGGTTGACTGCAAATTTTTCCCTATTCTACCGGACTCGCCTGTAGCTGGAAATTTTCGGCTAATTGAAGAAGACATAGCCAAGTCATTACTCACGACAATTCAAGATGATCTACCACTTACAGTTGAAACTGACGCATCGGGCATTGCTGTAGCGGCTACTCTTAGTCAGAATGGGCGCCTCGTTGCCTTTTTTTCAAAACCCTGCTATAGAGAGAGGGGCCTTAGCTATTGTTCTGTCGTTGAGGAAGTGGCGTCATTTCTTACTAGGTAGACACTTTCGGCTGCTCACGGACCAAGAAGCCCCACCGCTGGCGTCTTGAATTATCTCCCTACTCCTTCGACATTCAGTATAGGCCTGGTGTTGAAAATCATTCAGCCGACGCTTTTTCACGCGTCTGCGGTTCCTTACACACTAAGGACAAACTTCATGAGCTCCATTAAGTACTGTGCCACCCTAGTATTACAAGAATGTACCACTGGGTTAAAAGTAAAAATTTACCTTACGAAATAAAGGAAATTAAAAAGATCAGCGCTGCCTGCCCTACTTGCGCTGCTGTCAAACCAAGGTTCTATAGAAATAACAAACAGCATCTGATTAAAGCAACATGGCCGTTCGAAGGGCTTAATATTGACTTCAAGGGCCCTTCACCTCCTAACAGCTACAATCGGTATTTACTCAACATTGTCGACGAATACTCTCGTTTCCCTTTCTCGTACCCTTGCAAGGACATGACTTCTGAAACTTTAATACGGTGCCTGAATGACCTATTTTCGATGTTTGGAATGCCTAGCTACGTACATTCAGATCGGGGAACTTCATTTATTTCAAAGGAAATGATTTCATTCTTCCATAAACTTGGCGTTGCCACCAGCATGACCACACCATATAACCCAGCCGGAAATGGTCTCGTTGAGCGATACAACGGGATCATTTGGAAATCGATCAATCTTGCTCTGAAAAACAAAAACTTGCAGATTCGCCATTGGGAAAGCGTTTTACCGGAAGCCTTGCACTCAATGAGATCGTTGCTGAACACTAGTACAAGCTGTACTCCACACGAGAGGTTCCTCATTCATCCGAGACGATCCCCTAATGGCACGATTCTTCCACCCTGGTTACTTCAACCTGGACCTGTCCTTGTCCGGGGAAACAACAGAACCAGTAAATATGTGTGGATGAAGCCGAGTTGATCAAGGCCAATCCTCAATATGCCCATGTCCGATTCGATGACGGACGTGAATCTACAGTCTCTCTCAAACAACTGGCCCCTAGTGGAGACTTGAATTTGGAACGCCCGGATCCAATTGACCTACCACCTTCTCCGCCCCTTGCACATACCTTTCAGCCACCTGTTCCTCTTTGTTCGCCTGCCTTTTTCTGTGGGCCTTCCAGGTCAGATATTTAAGATCCTCCAACTCCAGGTCAAGAAGGAACGCGTGAAGATCGACCTAGACGAAACAAAAGACCTTCAAAGCATCTTGAAGACTATGTCTCCAATGGACTCTTCTACTGCGAGGGAGAATGAGGTGATTGCATGTTCACATTGCCTTGACAACCATTGCCGTTATGTGTTTAATTGTAATGTCACCGTTTTGCTAAATAAAGCCTTTATCTTTCGATATCTAAGGGTTATTATTTTACGACAGTTCCCCTTTCCAAAATTTATTGAGCCTCTTTAATATTGCCCACGTTGGTTGCGACAATATTGTACATGCAGCTTAATCAACACATATGTAACAACATTCCAACATTGACACTCAAAGTCAAAATATTTACCGGCTACTAGTAATCTCTCTCATCTCAGGTGAGTTCAGTTAATTATAAAATATTTCTATACAATTCAAGTATAATATAAAATAAAAACATGTATTATCATTATTCCGGATTCTTCACCCAGTTGATATATGTGACTGTATGCGTTTAATTATAAAAGGCTATTTTATGATACTCTGACATTTCTAATATATTTCAATTAAATATTTGTCACCAATAATCATGACATGTCACTGTTACAAATTAAAATATAACTATTCAATTAAGTAAATTTATTTTATATACAACAATTCAAAATCATTTACAAATAACCTATTCAGTATGGTCAAATATGTTTGTATATCAAACCTACAAATCATCAAACAAACCCCAGTTTTTTTCACAAAATACAATAATTTATCTATAAGAATACAGTAATCAAATGGAATCCCAAATCCATTTTTCAAGAAACGTAGAAAATTTATCATAATTGTTAAATATTCCGATAATTGTCAATGAATTTCCCAAAATGTCAAAGGTTGATAACGATACTAACGTACTCCAATATAGTCCGTCAAAATTGTACAATCATTCAGTAAGTATACTTAAATTTTCTTCTTTAATTTAAATTCAAAAATTATAGATATTGATATCTTTGACGTATTTTTCATTTATCTTATGACGGCCTCTTAATTTTTTATAAAATAATGCATTATTTCTAATACTTAATAATTTGGAACAATTTCACCCATGGTCTGAGTATGGAACTGGAATCTGGATCAACTCTAAGTAAAACTCAGAGTTTCTGGATCATTACACTTTCCGAATTACGAATCGTTTCTCGAAAACATTTATCTTGTTTGAGACCAAATAGCAATTTATAACATGGATAACACTATTCAATACGACATGGAAAACTTTTCATATATTTTGAGAGTCTTTTAAATTTAGATACTCTCCGTTCGAAATCTCAAATAAAACTGATTTCCCTTTTTCAATTAACAACTCATTATAACTTAGTTACAATTTTTTATTTCTTTAAACAAAAACTAAATTTGTTTGCTGACCTGCATTGTTTATATTCCGAAAATTCTATAAAATATTGCGATTTGTTATTGTTTTATTACTAATTAAATATCTACAGTGACATCTGATTTCAACTTGAAATGTTTCTTTTATAATATTGTTACGAAACAGCACACTGGTATAGTCCCTAAATCCGACTCTGTCTAAGCCAGGTATGAAAGTTAAAATTATGGCGGACGCGTAGGGATTGTTTACGATTGTGACTATCTTATCTAAACATTGTTATTGTGACCAGTCTTATCTAGAAAATGCCAGAAAGACAATTGTTTTTGTGTAAGCCGCAATCTAGAATTATCTAGTGAAAAAGGAATTAATATATAAGGGACCGACCAGGAAGGGTTAGTTAGTTGATAATTGGACATCGTGAGATAAACAAGTAAATAAGTGAATATAAATTAGCAAAGTGTTGAAATAAATTAATAATTAAGTTTGTGTGCATATCAATTAAATTTAAGTGATTAGTTAAGTATATATAAATTAAGTGTTAGTGATTAGTATAGTGTTTAAATAAATTAGTAAGTGGCCATACCGTGTGTTTAAAATTTATCCCACCCGTAATAAAAACTTTTAATAAATAAGAAAAACATTACATTCGTGTCAGGTGTGGGGTAATATAAATAAATTGCTACGTAAAAATGGCCAAGAGATTAAGGGATCTGAAAGTGGCGGAATTAAGAGCAGAATTGGAAGATCGTGAGTTGGAAACGTCTGGTAGTAGGAAAATTGAATTAGTAGAAAGACTTAAAGTGGCACTGGAAAATGACGGCTTTGATCCAGGAACAGTTTTATTTAATGACGAGGCTTCCACCTTAATCTCGTCAATTTCTGCTAATATTTCTGCTAACATGGACGAGAAGATTTCTGCCATGGAAGAGAACATGGACGAGAAGATTTCTACTATGAAGAATGATATTTCGGCTAACATGGACGAGAAGAATACTACTTTGAAGAACGATATATCTGCTGATATCTTATTAATGAAAAACGACATTGCCGCTGACGTTGAAAATGAAATTTCGTCCCTAAAATCTGAAATCGAGAATAAGATTACAACGATAGACGAGAAAATCAAGGAGTTAGAGGAAGAGATTGCCGATTCAAGAACGCGAGGCACGCCAGAGGAAGAAAAGAAGACCGAGCAAACGAAACCTTGCAAGCCAGAAACACTACCTAAGTTTGAAGACATTGGCAGTTTTACCCGAGTCAAGGCCCCAACGTTCGATGGAAAAATGTCGTGGACCAATTATGTGAAACAATTTGAAGCAGCAGCTGGAGTAAATAATTGGTCCGATAGAGAGAAGGCAGTGAACTTTACCAACGCGCTTCGCGGAGATACCTTAGATGTACTTCAGACGATACCTCCGGAAGAAACGGACGATTTCGAGCAGCTGAAGAAGAGGTTGGACATGCGGTACGGTCATGAACATTTGGAACAGTTGTACAGATTCCAGCTGAAGAACCGAAGGCGGAAACGTGACGAAACCCTTCAAGAGTATGAAATGGATATTGCCCGACTAGTCCGATTTGCTTATCCATCAGCACCAGAGAACATGATAGAATGTTTATGCATCCAGGCCTTTATTGACGGCTTGTGTGACCACGATATGGAGAAGACGCTTCGATTAACCCGTCCTAAAACATTGGTCGATGCATTGACTGCTGCTCTTGAATATGAAGCAGCCACGATGGCTTCGGGATTCAACAAAGATATGACCATACAGGAAGAAGGTGATGACAGACTTGACCAGATCGTCAACTTGTTGAAAGGTATGGTAGACAAGAAGCCGAAGAAAATCAGGTGGTGTAATTGTGGCGAGCTAGAGCATGCACGCAGTTCGTGTAAGCGTCCTACGACTCCTGCAAACCAAAAACCTCTTAAATTCAAAGCAGCCACGAAGGGCTCGCGGTACAACAAAGGTAGGACCATGCAGGAAGAAGATGACGATGACAAACTTGACCAGATCATCAACTTGTTGAAAGGTATGGCAGACAAGAGGCTGAAGAAGATCAAATGCCGGAAGTGTGGCGAGCTAGAGCACGTACACAGTCCGTCTAAGCGCCCCAAGACTCCTGTAACCCAAGAACTCCAGACACAGGGGAAATCAGACAGGGGTGAACATCCAGCTGATGTGAATCACCGAAAAGCCAACTCCTTGCCTAGACGGCCATGCCCTGTAGACTATTCACAATGCAACAAGTCGAAATATAAGGAAGCTGCAGTTTTAAGAACTACTGTAGTCAATGAAGAATGGTCACCCACCCGGATCAGAGAAGATCAGGAGAATGATCCTCATCTGAAGATGATCCGGCAATGGAAGAAAGAAAATCGGCGACCTACCTGGCAAGAAGTGTCACAATTTTCACCGAAACTCAAGGCGAATTGGGCTCAGTGGAACTCTCTTGTCCTGGAAGAAGGGCTGTTGTAAAGAGTCCTTGAAAACGATGATGGTTCTGAGATGGGGAGACAGCTAGTTATCCCGAGAACAAGAGTAGCTGAGGTACTGAAGAAGTTACACGACAGTCCATCGGGAGGTCATCTGGGAGTGAAGAAAACCCTTCAGCGAGTCCGTGAAAGGTTTTATTGGATGAGCAGCTCCGACGATGTGAAGGACTGGTGTAAGAAATGTACGACTTGTGCTACGAGTAATGGACCACATCGCAAGAGAAAGGCACCCATGAAACAGTACAATGTTGGAAGCCCTTTCGAAAGGATTGCTTTAGATATCGCTGGACCATTTCCGACGACAGAAAATGGTAGCAAATACATACTAGTTGTAATGGATTATTTCACAAAGTGGGTGGAAATTTACGCTATCCCGAACCAAGAGGCCACAACTGTCGCGGATGTATTGGTGAAAGAATTCATCAGCCGATATGGAGTGCCCTTGGAAGTCCACAGTGACCAGGGAAGAAATTTTGAAAGCCAGGAGATTTGCGAGAAGCTGGGAATAAAGAAGACCAGGACAAGAGCATTACATCCACAGTCAGATGGAATGGTCGAGAGAATGAACAGGACTATTGGAAAATACCTGTCCAAAGAAGTTTCCAGCCATCAGAGAGATTGGGACCAGTATCTCTCCCTATTCGTATTGGCTTATCGATCTGCGGTCAATGAGTCCACGGGTGAAACACCTGCGAAAATCCTGTTTGGACGTGAAATGAGGCTTCCTTGTGACCTGGAATTTGGCTGTCGGCCTGGAGAAAATCTAGCAGGCGAAGACTACGTGATCCAATTGAGAAGAAGGCTGGACGATATTCATGAATTAGTTCGAACCAATCTTCAAGTTGCCAGCGACAGAATGAAAAGTCGGTACGACACGCAGGCCACAGAAGGCGGTTTTAAAGAAGGGGACAAAGTATGGTTACACAACCCGACGAGGAGAAAAGGATTTTCTCCAAAATTACAAAAATGCTGGGAAGGTCCATACTTAATCAAGAAAAGGATCAATGATGTTATATATCGCATAAGCAAGATCCCCAACGGAAAACCAAAAGTAGTTCACCAAAACCGACTAGTCCCATTCGAAGGAGACCATGACCTAGAGGAAGGAGTAAACCTTATTCAAGATGTGTCTGACCCTACCTTCGATGAATTTATGGGCGCGTATGGAGGTACCGGAAAAGCTAGATATGGAGTCACTTCGGAACAACAACAAGATTTGTTCACTCTCCCGGAAGATTATTCACTGGCATACAACATCCCCGCCCGTATCATGAACGCACGAGTGTTGGCAACCGTCTTTCGAAAGAAGTTCGGGCAATTAGAAAAACTTGAAGACCATATTCCAGCCCCTGGCAAGACACTGAAACTGAAACATAATTCGCGGTACGTCTTCTACGTGGTAACTAAAGATGAATTTAAAGATCGATCTACCTATCGCGATGTGTGGGAAGCACTTCGTAACCTCCGAGACCATGTGTTACACTCCAGCGTGAGGAAACTGGCTATGCCTAAGATAGCGAGTAACCAGTTGGATTGGCGAGTTATCAGGAACATGGTAGAAGTTATCTTCAGAGATACCGGTGTCCAGATATTAATTTGCAGCTACAACCCCCGTTGTCAGTATCCGATGAAGACAGTGTCCTGCTATTTCCATAAGATCGGAAAGTGTAGAAATGGGGCCAGTTGCCGATTCAAACATCCATTCTCGGCTACACAAAAGTTCCAGGAGAAACTTCCATTTAAGGAGGGGGTAATGTTACGAAATAGCACACTGGTATAGACCCTAAATCCGACTCTGTCTAAGCCAGGTATGAAAATTAATATTATGGCGGATACGCAGTGTTCTTATAACTGTTTGGGACTATCTTATCTAAACATTGTTTTTGTGACCAGACTTATCTAGAAAAGGCCAGAAAAATTATTTGTGTCTGTAAGCCGCAGCCCGGAATTTTCTAGTAAGAAAGACATTAATATAAATAAGGACCGATCAGCGGAGGAGTTAGTTGATAAAGTGATCTCGTGAAATAAATACACCGAAATAGCAAACAGTAAATATAAATTAGTTAAGTGTTCATATAAATTAGTTTAAGTGAATATACTGAGTATATATAAATTAAGTGTTAGTGATTAGTTCGCCGAGATTGTTGCCAACCTTCACTAAGGTGAAGACGGAACCGAAAGAAGAAGTGATTAGTTTAGTGTTCAAATAAGTTAGTAAGTAGCCATACCGTGTGTTTAAAATTTATCCCACCCGTAATAAAAACTTTTAATAAATAAGAAAAACATTACAATATATTGATGAATCACTTAATAATAAAGTAGAAGTGGATAATAAAATATTCAACACTCCTGCCTCGACTTCAAATGAAAATGATCGAAACGAGATAAACCAAACAATTAGCCATGCAGCTTCAACGTCTATAAATTCTCGTTGCCCTCCAGTACAATTTACAAATTGTATAGACTGTACAATAAATGTAAATATTAACAACAATTAATTTGTGTTCAAGAATATATAAATTATATGTTTCTTTTAATTCTTTTATAACAACTTTATCAATACCTATAAAAATTAAAACTATACTTTGTTTCATTTTATTGTAATAATCCATTTGTAACATTACCGCAAGCTACAGCAGTGCGGTAAGAATATTACCGCACTGTTATTTTCTAATTGCTTAGCAACTGCCCACTATTCTGGAATGTTGAGCTTTGCGCATAGAAAACAGGTCAAAATAGTGTCACTTTTCCCACGATCGGAGAAAAACTACTATTTTGGCCCAATTTCTAGTAAACTGATAATTTATTGTGCTGATGTACTTATTATTACAGCACTGTTTAATTATTGAAATTGCTGGGTTTGTGGAAGAGACGAACTACATAAAATAATGACCGAACATATTGTTGATCAAGGCGACATGCTTGCAATAACCATTCTAGACAAATCTACGAATTTTAAAATATTTTGAAACACTTTTTTAAGTCGGTTTTGTTTTAAACTTTTTTTTTCAAAGTTATGTGACATACGGTTTCTTAAAAACGGACACTGTGTATGATTCACCTTGCAAAAATATTGACGACGGTATAAATTTAATAATTCGATAATCAGTCGGAAATAATTACGAATTTTTCGATAAAGATAACGTTTAAAAAAAGTGCGTTGAACTTTTACTAATTAATTTCGGAATCATTTGATATGAAATGAAAGGTAGATAATGAGATCGCCGTGGTATTTTTATTATTTATTGTAAAGTTCTTCCATTCACAATTGAAGAATACATTTCACAGTCTCTAGGCGGCCTCGATTGAGTAGCATCGACGGAGATTAACAATTTTATTTAAGTATTTAAATATTTTTTAAAACTAAAAAAATATACACAATTTTTCCAAACCTCTTGGAGGTGTCCTATCATAACTTTTGTTACATTTTCGCCTCTTCTTTAGTGAGTTTTAGAGTTTTATTCTTTTTCTACATTCTCTGTACTCAGGTTTGGAAAATAAGATTGCAATGTCACTAAAACGAATCCGCTAAAGTTTGAGACCATTCAAAACATCTCTTGTCTAATTTATCCACAGTATTCAAATAAATACTCACATCAAACGTCTCCACTCCATTGCATACTTTCTATCGATGGCAGAATGAGAACTCTTGTTTCATATCAGCCATTAATACATTCGCATAATTATACAAACATTGGAAATCTATTTTTATTTTCTGCTCACAAATGTAGCACACCAAGCTACGTATATGGCTAGTTTTTTTCATTAATCCCTGTATATTGTTCATTTTGGTATGAACATCCTAGTTTGGATATTGTTGCCAATCAGGAGGATTCTTACTCAGATATACGGAATAGTAGTAGGAAGTCCCAGCTCATATTAGAAGTTCAAAGATTCTTATATATTTGATAAGTATCAGAGATATTGTGAGACAAGCCTGCGAATATAATTAGGTATGACACTTAAAGAGATGTCTAATGAATGTATGTTCCGGATGTTTCCTAATTTCTTCCTTTGTGAGATATCCTTAGAATGTAGTGCGGATACCGTATATAGATACTTAAAGATGAGACTTTGGTGAATGATCTATAGATGGAATCAGTTAGCATATATTTATACATATACATTATTTTGAGAGAAGTTCAATGGGATGTGATACATTTTTCGGATATCCATATCCGCGGATATAGCGACTTGAATAGATATCCATTGGATATAATTTATTAATTGGGTTGCCACGAGCAATGCGCATGGCATATTATGACGACAACTTAACGAGGAAAATACTTGATGGATAACTGAATTTTTCCATAATCAAAAAATATCAAATACGAATAAGAAGAAGATTCTTATGAACATTCTTGAATGAGAAAATAACCAACAGAATTAAACTATCTCTGGACCGATATCCATGTCCTCTGGAAGCATTCTATTTGCAGCATCTCCTGTGAAATCTAAAAGACGATTTGATGGAAAATGTATGTTTTCTAGATATCTAGCGTATCCCAAAAACCATATTACGCTAGCAACATGCGCAGAATTTCCTAAAGTCCTAGCATCGGACTTACAAGTACAATAATAACCCGAAATGGGGAGAGCCGGTTGTTCTGGATTTTCGTCACCTCTTTTAGTGAAAACAACTCAAAGCATTCCTGAATCGACAAAATTTTCCAAATCGTAGAAAATTGGGCTACCCATGTAACTCATCGACTTCTAAAATGTGGTCTACTTCACCATCTCTACGGATTGTATCTTGGATAAATGACGCACCCAAGTGTGAATGATATGGTTCCAATAAGTGACTTTAAATATTCAATATCAAGGCGAGGGAAAGATTGTATATGAAGTTGGTTCAAATGAATCCATCGAGTACGTTGGTTTTCAGCTTCTGAACAATGTTGACATCATCGGAATCAACTAACATTTGTGTGGCCGTATCCAACGTTCCAGGCATATTGATCAAAGGATGGATTTTTTTTATAAAAGCATTAGCAGTCAGGTAATAATCACTTAACATCGTAGCATGCTGATATGGGTTGACGAAAAAATTTGAAAATTGACTTAAAATGTGCATTTCTAGCTTCTACAATCCATCTAGTAGTTCTTTGATTCGGCGGTAGAGAAGGTGGCATATAGTAATTCAAACCAAGGTCTTGTAGACTATTGATTGAATCTCTATAGCCTCTATCGACTATCATAATATCGCCTTCTTGAAACCATATTTTCATTCCATTCAAATTATTTTGTACTTCGTGATTTAGAACACTCGCATCATTATTCCTAGCATCTGCGAAGTACGGCCCGTTGATTGCTAAGATATATCCATCGGTGGCAACTATGATCTCTGGTGTGACCAAATGTTCATTCTTGTGGAAACAGTATGATTGCCTCAATACTCGAAAGTTTCCGCTCTTTTCTATTTTATTATAGGTACAATCTATATAAACTATTGCTTTGGAAATGTCTCATGTGGGATTGTACAGTTCATTCGTATGTGTTTATACTGTTTATATAATTTTCTCTTGTTATCGAATTAAATTCAATACTAATCGGTACAAACCTTTGTCTCACATTAGAGATAATGAGGCTTGCTGCTCGTCGAAAAGAATAACTAATCAATATTTTCAAAAATTCATCTGAAACTGCATGCTTTTTTTTGATCAAAAATGTGAGCATCTCGACATTTCGACATTTCTTGCAGAACATCAATATTATCTCCTCTATTCAAACGCATTACGAGTCTAGGAATAACATTTCGGTAACGAACATAACAACTCACTCTATTTACGAAGGCCATATTGTTCAGCAAAGATCAAAAAACACTAAAAATCACATTAGCTTGAACAGTACAAAAAAAACTTCAATTAGTCTAATAATTCCGAAATAGTTCATGAGCTTTATGACATCAACAAGAAAACGACTATTGACATTACAATTTTGTTGATTTTACCCTCTTTGAATTGTTCTTCATCCCTACGACGAGAAAACAGGAATAGGTATATTAATAAGTGGTGCTATGTAGGTATTCGAAGATGATTCTGGTAACGATTCAAATACAAGAAAAAGAAACGCTCTCGAAAAGGTGGGAATATACAAACATATATACGATTCGAAGATACAAAAACATAATTGAAAAATAAAACGTTCCTTTGGTGAAGAAATATGCCGTAAATTTGAACTAATATAATATATACTCTATATAAACATATAGAAGTACCTACAAATTATGATTTATTATTGATTTATCCTATGTGGTATTTTTCTTGTATGACAAATTCATGTAAAATTCATTTTCAAATTTTTTCTTGTTACGGGGCGATGTCCTTTGATAATAATGCTATTTTCAGACTCACAATTTCATTGTTTTATAGAGTACAAATTCGAAATAAGGAATTTCTGCGAATGTAGCGAGTATAATATGATTTCTGAGAAACACTAGGCATGAAAAATAGCTTCTCCATTGAATCGCCTTCTAGACGATGCTGCAAATATTAATTCGAGTCGTGGCTTTTTTTCGAGGTATGCGGTACGGTACTATTACTGATCTATACAAGCCCGCCGAATACTGGAGTGAAAATATAGCAATGGAGAAGGGTACAGTTCTTAGCTTTTTTCACAAATTGATCGCCTTGTATATGAAAATCACGTCATAGGATTTCGTTGAATATTTTGTACGATAGGATTGAAAGTATCTCGAGTTCTCCCATGGAAAAATATCGCTACCTTTTCGGAGTCCCTTATGAGATATAGGGTGATAAAAAAAACAAGGATGATTTCATTCAATAAAATATACGTAATTTCTCAAATTGACATTATTCGACTCTGTAAATGATGAAACACATCATTTAACATTTTTCACGAGAATTTTGTCATTTTCGGTGGGTTTATTACTACAAGGTGTCCGAAAAACCAAAATTCGGTATTTTTCCATATTCGTGAATCACTTTGTATGAATTATATTAACTTCGATGAAAGATGAAATAAATTTATAATATTATATGATAATTCAACCTTTTTTCGCATTGTCTCTTTATAAAACAACAAAATTATGGAACTCTTAAAATAGCATTATTATAAAGTGAAATACGAAAAGATTTGGAAATGAATTTGTCATACAAGGATGTGATGACAATACCTTCAAAGATAAATCAGAACTAAATCATAACTTGGGAGATTTCTCATATTCAACACCCTGTATCTCGAAAATTAGTCATAGGATGATGTTGCGCTCATTGAAACATTTCACCAGAATGATCAATTCTACAACATATCCAAAATTCAAGAAATTTGACGGAGAACCATTTTCCCATATAAGGTGTGCGGGGTCCTTTCATGTTAGTGCACTTTTAACGAATATTAGTGAGTTAAATTGGTTTGATTTAATAAAGAATATTTATGAATATTCTTTAGATAGTAAATACCCCAATGTATAAGGTGTCTCACGAATAAGAGCCCAAAACTTGGGAAGGGGGAGACGGTATGAAAATAACGTCAGCATTTTACATAATGTTTCTCCTACGGTCCTCCTTTGTTGAGTTATGGGGTTTTAAAGTTATATGTTAAAAATACATGTTAATTTATAACTCAAACAAAATATTTGGGAAATGAGCTGACAGTATTTAAAAGTTTGTTACTTCATCACGGTAAAAGTTCTCACCTTTTAACCAGTGAGCCTAGTTCAATCCCGGCTTTCTGCAGGACTAATATTCTTACTGATATTGTCAAAATAAATGTATTGATAGGTTTGACAACCCACCAAATTTTCATAAATTTCCGAACTATAGTTTTAGAGTTATAAATAAAAATGTTTTTTAACTTCTAACTTTAAAGCCCTATAACTCAATAAAGGAGGTTTGCAGGAAAAAAACATTATGTAACGTTCTGACAGTATTTTTATACGATCTACCCATTTTGGCCTCTCAATCATGGGTGAATTGTTTCATTTATAGGGTAACTCAGATTTACCATTTTTTTTAAATAAAAATACAAAACTGTTTGAAACTTGAAACGCATACGCTCCGTACCATGTATAATATCTATTAGATTAATTATTTACTTTGTGTTTCGTTATTTCTAGACTGTATAATTTTATTGTGACTAGAGTATTTTATGTCATTGATCCCAAGCAAGTAACTATTTTAATGATTTCTAGTAGTGTGATTCAGGTTTCTTAAGTCATCTTAATTAACTACATAACTATAGTTTCTGTTCGGCAAGAGAGTTTCAGGAAACTCTGTATACATAATTCTTAAATTACTCTATTTTCGTTTTGCACAAAGTTACGTTTTTTTGTAGGTATATAAAACCAGTTTGGGAATACCCTCTTAACGATCGCCTAGTAAATAAATAGTAAGCTGTCACAGTTTGGCGCCTGGGTTGTAAACGACACCATCCCCCTTGTAATATATTCGACAGGTTGTTATTTTCCTTTTAATTTGACCCATTGTTAGGGTTCCAAAGTGTGGTCTGTAATACCGGAAGTTTGCTTTGACACAAAATTATTGTTAGAGGATGGACACTTTACGGTATTTGACTGTTTTTACCTGAACGAGAAGAATGAAATGAGTAAGATGATTTTTTATATGCCATTTGTAGGTAATTATATCGTTCTTTGTAGGAAAAGGATTCGTAGGTTTTTAAAAATTTCTTTCTTATAGTAGTTGACCGCAATTGTTTTGTGCAATTTTAATAGTGTCTGTTGAATTCACAATCAATCTACCCGACTCAAAAGACTTCCCAAAATATATAGTATATAGTTATCGTAGTAACTCCAAAATAAACTAGTAAAAACCCCAGAAAGATTAATTATGACTTTTACCAATATTTATTTTACAACCATCAAAAAATGTCAATACAAATGATTACACTGACATACTGTAAGTCTAAATTAACAAGAGTGCAAATTATAACTCCACTACTCTCGGGCTACGTTCATAAACTTACTCCAGTGAGTAGAGAAGAGTATGATCACGTGATTAGAAAAGTATGTTTGATGGTTACTCGAAGTAACCGTTCAGAGGCTACACCGGCCGGAGGCAAATCAAATGTCATTGTGTTGTGTATGAATTTGGGGTTATATTTTTCATTTCGAAAATATAAATTAATTAACCATGGATGAGTTGAATATTAATGATATTAATATCATAATACAATGTTGGAAACTCATGAATGTAAGTAAATCAAATTGTATTAAATTCAGATTGTCATCATCAATAATGTAATGATACTAGGAAAGTGAAGAAGATTCCTCCTCTGATGAAGAATTACAGGCAGTAATTTCGATTGTGCAGGGAATAAAAGGACAGAAACCTCTCAGAATCAAAAGTTACATGTCAACTACAATACCAAACATAACAGCTGAACAATTCAGAATGCATTTCCGTTTTAACACTGCATACATTTCAAAGCATTCTAGCACTCATTGGACCATCCTTGAAGAGCAATCATCCAGAAGGCAGACTCAACGTTGAACCTAAACAACAGTTATTGAGTGTAACTTGGCTCTTAGCAACACTTGATTCATACAGGTAATAATATTTGGAGAATGGAATCAATGATGATCAACAAATCACTTGATATGTTTGTTAATTGTGGTGCCAATTTGCCATCACATGGTTTACCTTCAACAGTATAATTCGAATTGATACCTGTGAATAAATATGCAAAAATCACCTGCTTCATTAAATTTATTCTTGGTCTGTTGGTGAAAGATTAGATATGGCAAAGTCTACACTTTTTGCATGTTTTGTGAGGGTGATTTCTGTGCTCAATGAAATGGCGCCTACCATAATTAAATGGTCATCAGGGATATATGCAGAAGAGGTGAAGGAAGTATTTTCAAGAACAGGTCTGGAATTGTGCCTAGGTATGATAGATGGTTGCTATATACCAATAAAAGCACCCAAAAAACACTCAGAAGTATATATTTGCCGCAAAAATTCCATGCTATCACTCTCCAGGCAATATGTGATCATAGATTGAAATTTACAGATTGTTTTATTGGATATCCAGCTTCTGTGAATGACTATCGTATATTCAAAAATTCTGATATATAAAAATATAATTTCCAATTCGCAGCATTATTTCCCAAATGATGAGTTAATTATAGCAGATAAAGCTTATCCCCTGAAGAGATGGTGCATTCGTCCATACATCAATAGAGGAGACTTGTTGCAGATGCAAACTCACTTCAATACCCAATTGAGCAAAGTTAGACCATGCATTGATAGGAACTTTGCTTTACTCAAAGGAACATTCAGGAGATTGAAGTATATGATCATGAATAGGGTAGATATGGTACCAGCTACAATACTTGCCTATTGTGTACTTCATAATATATGCATATCTGGTGGAGACATAAATGAAGAATTGATAGATGATGGTCATTTGAACAATATACGGTCTATTAGGCTTTATGGTTCGGGCATCCTGAGCCCCAAATGATTAATAAATTTCAAAGTATTATATTACAGCATAGGTAGGTACCTACCCATATTTTTAAGAATAACGGTATCCTTTCTAATTGATAGCACAGAGTAATCAACTGTAACCATATATCTATTAATAGATATATGACTGTATCAAAATCGAATCATATCAATTTATCAATAAAAATAACCTGGCAGTAATCTGAACTGAACTACTGTTTAAGCCAAACTGTCAGAGTATATAATACTCCATTGAAAAGTGGAGTATGCAGAGTTTACTCCGGCTTCATGTTCCTATAGGACTTTGACAGAAAGTGAGCATCATTGGTTCCATTTCCTTTCCTCTCATGAAAGTGTTGGGTATAAGTGGACTGAGATCTCCGTTATCTTCAGTCACAACTGTCAATGGACGGTCGTTGATCACAGCTGCTCTTAGATCATATATAATAACTACATCAATGCCATGAAAACTACATACACGTTCCTGTTTCCAACATGTACAACATGACTAAATTACACTATATTCTTCTGCTGTATGAAATTCATCATTGCTTTGTCTTTATTTCGATCTGCCAATTAAGCATGCGCTTTAACAAGTTGGACCTCACGGGCTTTCTTACGGGACACTGCCGCCTTAGGAAGCACTTAATGAGAATAGGTCTAGTAGAGATTGACGAGTGTAGATTCTGTGGGGAGGACGATGAAACTCCTGATCACGTAGTTCTGGAATGCCTCGCAAGAAACGCTTCGGACAAGAAACTTGTAAGAGTGAGGACCTAACCTCGTTGAAGCCGTCCCAAATACTAGAGTTCATTAGAACCTTGGAACTGGAAGGCGAGCTGTAGTAGTAGCGAGTACAGCTCTCATAGGGGGGGGGGCACAATAAACCTTTGGTTTCAGTGCACTGTAACCCCGTTAAAATCTAATCTAATCTAGTGTCATGTTTTTCATCACAGATATGAGATTAGTATACAAAAAAACGCACTAAGTCACTTGTGTTTTGCTTGTATCACCTCTAGATAAAATGGAGTTAGTGCATCTTGTATGTTGTTGTAATTCTATTTTGGAGCAACTGAAGAATTAGTGTAGTATAAATATTAGCAAAAATGGATACTAGATCCGATAAAAACGCATTTTAGCAAATTTTTGACTTAGTGCTCTTGGTTGTAGCCCCACGATATACACCCAGAGCAATATGTTTATATATCAGAATTAAAGAAGGTGGTGCTGGTAATATCGAAATAATTGTCTTTATTTTTTAGAGTTTTTACCATTTTTTCAATCTTCTTCTTCATGCGCTCTGCCAGTATTATCAGACATCGGCGATCACCATAGCTTCACGGTCTTCTGCTATGTGTAGGTGTTGTACCGTATTTCGTATACCGTAACAATCTCTAATATTTTTAAGCCAAGATACTGGTTTTCTTCCTACACCCCTTCGACCTTCGCTCATAATCCGCTCATATCAGATTCATGATCCTATAACGATTTCCTCTTAACATATGACTCAGATAAAACATTTTCCTATAGTTGACAGTCCTTAGTAACTCCCAAGCTTTATTAATTGTCCTTAGCACTTCATCGTAGTTTATACATGCTCTCCAAGTTATTCTAAGCAATCGCTACTACGCGATTCATTGTTGACAATTTCAGGGTCCATGCCTCCATTCCATACAACAGAACTGACCAAACATAACACTTAACCTCTCTTTGTCTTAATTCTAAGTTAAGGTGGTCATTACATAGGAATGATCTCATTCTTGAAGAGTTGTATTCATCATTGATATTCTACGTTTAATTTCTGTCTGGGTCCAGTTGGTCAGTTATGATGGGCCCTAAATACATGAATGACCGATCCCTTTCAATTGGAATACCGCTTAATTGATACAATTCAGCATGATCTGAAGATCTTCAATATATGATGGAATGCAGTATCTGCTGTAAATACGTATCCAGGAGCTGACATTGGGTCAGATCTTATTCCTCTTATCGGTACAATTAAACTCAAGTTAAAGAGGATAAAACCAGCTAGATGTGAGCTAAATATGCTTAAGAAGATACAACATAAAATGCAATACGTCAACACATTGAGGACAAAATGGATAGCATAATTAGTAGCAAAGTCACAACTGAGGTGGATAATGAGGTAGAATGATTATGCCAAATCCAGCAGGGAACATTCGACAAACATCTATGCACAAAAAGAAAGAAAAAGAAATCATGGTTGACTGGACATGATGGAACTGAGGTTTATAGAAAAGTGAGATACAGAACACCGATATGCCTAGCTGACGAGAACTAAACAGCAATGGTCTATAAGAATCTAGGAAAACACACCTTGATGAAATATGCCCAAAGTACGTTTAAAGACGATAGGAGCATAACACCAATCAACATCGAGTGTAATACAGGACCACCCATATCGAAGAACGAAGTAAGAGAAGCCATCAAGAAAACCAAAGATGGCAAAGCGACAAAGCCTGACAATTATTACTCGGAATTTCTAAAACTACATTCATATTCAACCGTATATATAACAACGGTAGAATCCCACAAAGCTGGATTAAGACAATATTTATAACATCTTAGAAACCTTTTTAAAAGTCGTTCACAAAAGATTAGCTCCAAATTGTGAAACACGCATATCTCGAACACAATTTGGATTCCGTGATGGATTAGGCACACGAGAGGCTCTTTTTGCAGTCCAGGTTCTGTTTCAGCGCTGTAGAGATGTTAATTGTCCTGTGTACGTGTGTACGTATGCTTCATTGATTACAGCAAAGCTTTTTATAGAATCAAAGATGACAAACTATTGACAATACTAACGACCATCGGCTTTGATGATAAAGACATCAGAATCATCAACAACTTATAATGAAACTGCTGCCATTCGAGTTTTTTTTGACGGGTATGGAATCTCATGTTCCACTCCTGTGCTACGACTCTTATGCGACAGGAAGTGTGGGGGTACTAAGTAGTGCAAGTCCCTGCCTACGCCACCAAACCACACCTCGGTAGCCAGTGTTAGTCGGACTCGGAATCGCCGTTTAGTATTACTTCAAGTCAGACGATTTTTGCTATCGTCTGTCATGTTGTTGTTGCATATAAACATTCTGTATTATTACATTCTATCTACTCTTCACCGTACGTCATTTTGTTTCTGTTTTAGTATGGTAGTTGTAAATGTTTGTACTGCTTCCCACTTTTTTGGATCTTCTAGCATTTTGCTTATGGCGTCCTCTGGCGTTATTCGTTATTAGTTCATGTTTTGTTTTCCATATTTATTCTTTCGATCTGCCATCTACTACAGATAAATATAGTGTGTTCTGCTGTATCTTCTTCTTCACCACAGTATATGCAAAAAATCCTGTGTGTATGTCGTCGTCGTCGTTGTCGTCGGCCACTTTTCGTTACATGTCTTGTTAGCACGATACATCCAACAAGTCACCAATTTTATGATTGAATATTGCTCAGGACATCTTACAGATGAACCCTATTGCTTTTCAGCTTATCAGAGCCAGTACAACGGGTGCTATGGTACTTGAAGTACGACATTTTTGTAATTTTTTAAGAAATTTCAGTTTGTTAGCACGATACAGCCTCTGGAGTCCAGCAAGTCACCACTTTTATGATTGCATATTATCCAGGACATCTTACGGATGAACCCTATTCATTTACAACTCACCAGAGCCAGAACAACAGGTGCTATAGTACTTTAAGTACGACATTTTTGTCATTTTTAAAGAAATTTCAGTTTGTTAGCACGATGCAGCCTCCGGAGTATCTACAAGTGACCAATTTTATGATTGGATATTATTTAGAGCGTCTCAAAGATGAAATCTATCTATATTCAGCACACCAAATTTTTGTCATTTTTGGAGAATTTTCATCAGATTGTTCGCAGGATACAGCCTCCAGAGTGTATACAAGTGACCAATTTTATGATTGGATATTATTCAGAGCATCTCAAAGATGAAATTTATTTATATTCAGCACAATAAAGCCAGTACAACGGGTGCTATGGTACTTAAAGTACCAAATTTTTCTCATTTTTGGAGAATTTTCAGTTTGTTAGCAAGATACAGCCTCGAGAGTGTATACAAGTGACCAATTTTATGATTGAATATTTTTCAAGGTGTCTCACAGATGTACCCTATTGATTTTCATCTGACTAGAGTGAGTACAGCGGGTTCTATAAATCCAGATATATTACATTTTTTGTTATTTTTGGACAAATTTCGGTTTGTTAGCACGATACATCCCCCGAAGTGAATACAAGTGACAATTTTATGATACAATATTAATCAGGGCATCTCACAAATGCGGAAAAGGGTCACAGATGCGGAATTTTTAATTGGATACGAAATGCGTGTCTTAAGTACGTACACAGGTGAAGCAACAAGGGCGTATGCACGAATTTTTGTAACTCAGTTTTATAGAACAATCAAGATATACTCTTGCCAAAAACATTCTTCTAAGGAGACAGTTGGTTTGCAGAAATGCGAACGTTTACCTCCTTATAATCCACACTCTGTATACGATATAGTCGCCCTTATCATACATTTTAATAACCATTATTTAGACACGTTTAGATGTTGATATTGACAATATTTTATTAAATTGACTACAGGATATCATTAATTAATTAAATGTGATTACAAGCACGAAATTCTTATTAATGACAGACCAGAGAAAAAATATATTTCATAATAATTTCTATTTAATCTTATCTTTCGCAGTTCCGATTGTATAAACGGTAATATTTCACGTTTCAAGTTATTATACAGGTGGGTGAAAAAAGAGGATTTTAATAAATCAAATAACTGGGAAATTCTTATGGCAAAACCTTAATAGCAAACTGTCGCTCGAAGCCCTTCCTCCTACGTTTATGTGGCCGAGATAATTTGTCAGGTTACATTTTTTAGAAATTTCGATATCAAGTAATAAGTAATATATTTCAACATTGCCAACTCTTTAACAAATAAACGGTTTTAAAGATTAAAACTAACTTTTCCGCATTTGTGAGATGCCCTGATTGATATTGTATCATAAAATTGTCACTTGTATACACTTCGGGGGATGTATCGTGTTAACAAACCGAAATTTCTCCAAAAGTAACCAAAATGCAGTATATCTGGATTTATAGGACCCGCTGTACTCGCTATAGTCAGCTGAGAACCAATAGGGTACATCTGTAAGATACCTTGGAAAATATTCAATTCTAAAATTGGCCACTTGTATACACCCCGGAGGCTGTATCGTACTAAACCCGAAATTTCTCCAAAAAGGACAAATATGTGGCACTTCAGGTACCATAGCACCCGTTATACTAGCTTTGGTGAGCTAAAAACCAATAAGGTTCATCTATAAGACACCCTCAACAATATTCAATCATAAAATGGGTCACTTGTATACACGCTGGAGGCTGTATCGTCCTAAAAAACTGAAAATTCTCCAAAAATGACTTAGCATAGCGAGCAGAAGGTTATAGCAACCTTTTCGCTTGTATTTGGCCTGGAACATTTTTCCAGTAGGCTGCACTAAGTTCCTTTTCCCATTTCCGGACTTCTTCCACAATGTGGCTTTTAGTAATGCCACAAAACGGTTCGGATCCGACGAAAGGAGTGCTAGCTCCTTCCTTTGCAAGACCGTCGGCAGTCTCATTCCCAGCAATTCCCTTGTGCCCGGGCACCCATAACAAAGATAGTTTGTTACATCTAGCCAGTAGCTTAAGTCCTTAGCGATGACTTTTTGAAGGCGCACTGCTGGGGCTACGTTAGAAATCCCTTCGCAGAATTGCCTCCAATTTTTCCTCTTGGACCTTCTGAGTTCTTTGTTATATTCAGTTAAAGCCTTTTTGTGATCTTCCCAGTTTCCTGTCCTCTTGGCTCTGTTAAATGCTTTGCGTGCTAAGATCTTTAGTTTTCTGAGTTCATTGTTCCACCAAGGCACATCCCTATTGACAGCCTTTGTTTTGATGGGACAAGATTCCTCGTAGCAATTAATTATCGTGCGATTCAACCATTGAGAGGCTACTTCAAGTTCGTGCACAGTTTCAATCGTATATAATAATGCGCCTTCAACATCCGAAAAGTGGCCGACGACGACGACGACATACACACAGGATTTTTTTCGAAAAACCATTTTTTCGTGTTGTTCTTGACGAAAAACGGAAAAATAATAAAAAAATTTTCTCAAAATTTCAACTTTTTTGTGGGTAAACCAATACTTCTCGCATATTAGATAGGTTGGGTGGAAAAGTGAAAAGTATATATCTACTATAATTATTTTATGTGTATTTGTTGTAATAATTTATCTCTAATTTGGCAGCACTGTTCAACTCACTGAATGAAATTTATCAATAAAATCTCTCATCCCATTTCGATTATCATTTTTATAGTCTACCCTAATTCGATTCGATCGTAATACGGCCAATAAGGCCGCTTTCAATCTCTCTAATAATTATTTGGGGTGAGATGTTTTTAGGGCCCAACCCAAATTCGGTAGGGAATCACTTTTGTTATACCGATAGGGGAATAAAACTTATGATTATGGGAAAATGTCGTGACTGGCAATTTTACCAATTTAACGAATTGAGAACGAACGCGATGATTTCCGCCATTTTTTTTATAAATAGTGAGTATTATTTTAGAATACCAAATACTTGTTCATTGAGAAAACGAGGTAAAAGCACTAAAAGATAATTTTGAAATTTCGGTTGTTTTTAAAGGTACTTCAAAATGAGCTGTTGAATTGCATGTTGGTAATTGCTCAAGTTCGTATTAAAAAATAAATTTTGAAAGCTGAATATGTCGCCGCTATAGCTGATGAAACTACAGATGTAGCAAATCAATATCAAATGACTGTGTGGTATTTAGATATATTCTAGCAGATGGAACACCAGTTGAAATATTTTGGTGTCTTACTCATGATGTGGCTGATTTATCAGAATGCTTAAGAACCATTTTCGATTTGAAATCTGTTAGCCTTAGTGATGAATCTGGTTACAATGACTTGCAGCATTTAAGTGAACATTTGAACATTCATGAAAAGAGCAAGTTACATATCGAAAATGTTATAAAATTGCTAAATGTTTCTAACCGTTTTAATGAAAATAAAATAATTAATTTTGAAATTCAAAAAGTGATAAACAGAGAAACTGAATAGTGGCAAGCTGTTATGGAAAGAATTTTCAACGTGATTCAGTTTTTAGGTGAGCAATATTTAACTTTTCGTGGAAGTAGTAATAAGTTGTTTGAGAATAATAATGGTTACTCTTTAAAATGATTTCCAAATTCAATCCGATTATGTCAGAACATACAAAACGCACTCAAATAAAAGTTCACAAAACCTATCTCGGGGATAAAATACAAAATGAAGTAATCAACTTGATCGGTGAAAATATCAAATCCAAAATTTTAGAACTAACTAAAAATATTATTCCATATTAGTACTCTGCACTCGTGACACTAGTCACTAATAGCAAATTTCAGTTAGTACAAGATTTGTTAATTTAAAGAGCACGGGAATTAGTATAGAAGAACATTTTTTATTATTTCTCTTGTCGGCGTTAAAGAAAGAGGGCTTAAATATCAACGATTTGTGGGGTAAGGTTTACGACAATGGGGCAAATATGAGGTCCGTCCAGCTGTACCCCTCCCCTACCTGGTTAGATCAAGCTGTACCCCCCCCTACCTGGTTAGAATCTTATTACCAAAATGTTCCAATATATTAAGAATACATGTTTTAGACTGATCGTGGTTCACTGTAGTCCTTATCTAAAAGAAACACTCAAACTTTATATTTAAATTTGCCAGAATATTTACTGCCGAAGTTGATGGTTAATTAACCATAGTAATGATTACATAAATATTGCATTTCACTATCAGATGTTTTTTTAAATTCCCAAGTTTACTTAGAACGTGCAGCTTTTAATTCTTAGAGCCGGTTAATCAGAGCTTCAAATATTTCTGTGACATATGATAAGATACCAACACTACTATGTATTTTTCAAAGTTTTTAGTATGTAACTGGCAATGTATATTTGTTCGGTTGCAATCTTGCAACTCAGTTTTGAAGCAGATATCTTCAACCGATTGATTTGAAATTCTGTATATACGTCTAGTTTGCAGTCATTCTAAATTCAACATGGTGGATCACCAAAGTTGGCGGACTAAAGAAAGTGGACTAATTTTTTTATGATTTCTTACAATATGGGTATGAAATGGAAGGACTTGCTAAGAATACGAATGTGATTTATAGTCCGTTGCTCCAATCCGTCTACAATTTTGGTGTACTTGAGTTTTTTGAGTCCTTTATCATGACATTGAGGTCGCATTCTTCGATTGTGTTGCATCGATTGGTTCACTTTGACTTGTGTTATTTGCAGAGATCGGCGGATTGTTAAACTGGGTCTTAAGGAACTGAAAGGACGGAATAGAATTCTTGTATTTTCAATTTGATCCATGGACATTGGATATTTTTTACTACCTCAGAACTCTTCTAAATAAATAAATTGTGAAAAAGCCAGATGTTTAGGTAGGAACGGCAAGTCTGGAGGGCTGAGCATTATATAAAACATACTTTTTCTTTCATTTTACAAGCAAAATTGATGACATTTTTATTTTTCTAAAAACTAGGTATAATCCATCTGAAGTTCTCATCGGACTTTTTAAAGGGGTCGTTAAACCAAGTATATCGTTAAAATTGGAATCATTTTTATAATGCCGTTTCTATGGGTCTTAAGAGTGAGTAAAATTCTTATAGGTACATCCAAACTGGCCGATTCAGATGTTTGGGTTAAGAAGGGTTTCCCTGAAGGGCTGATGGTTGTAATAATATGCATTCTTTCTAATAATATTACAAGCAACATGGACTATATAAGTGAAACTAATGATCTAACTATTTTCACGAGTGTAATTCGATAGAATAATTCTCGATTAGACGACATAAAACTGTATTAATGCAAACTTTATATTATTTAAACAACATTACATGGTATTTAACTACCCTTTTTGGGTCATTTTCAGTCACTTATTTTTGGATTAAACTTGAAGAATCGTTTTCAAACCGTGACATTTTTATGATATTTCAAATTAGAATTATGATAATAACAACAATTGTTACTTAGACGTTACTCAGATACTGACTTAAAAGGGAAATTATCGGCCCTGCCGGAGAGTTATCCCCGAAAAGATCGTGCTTCATTTGGAATTTTTACCATATGAGTGAAGTGTTCCGAAAATTTTTCGTAACTACAGTAAGAAACAATTAAACCAGCCGTTTTACATATATATTCAACCTAATCATTTATTCATCGAGTAAGTATAGCGTTATTTCACTAACCTCCGTCCCACTCCCCAGAATCAAAAGTGTAGTTGGTGTGCTAGCGTGAACCTGGCCCCAGTGGAATTAAAAAGCATTTTTATTGTAAGCTGTTGGTGTGCTAGCTATAAAAAATGGTGTGATAGGTTGTGTTAGGTGTCCATTATCTGTGCTAGCATTTTGGCGAAAACATTCCAACAGGGGGGGCTAGCGTTAACCTGGCCCCACCCGAATTCAAAAGCATTTTTATTGTGAGCTGTTGGTGTGCTAGCTATAAAAATTGTTGTGCTAGGTTGTGCTAGGTGTCCTTTATGTGTGCTAGTATTTTGGTAAAAAATCTAACTGGGGGGGGGGGCAGCTTGACGGACCTGCAAATATGTGTGGTAGGCATAATGGTCTACAAAAAAAAAATTGGGTTTGAATCCGCGAACTTTTTTGTGACTTGTTGCAATCATAGCCTAAATTTAGTCGTCAATGATGCCGCAAAATCGAATACATCAATCATCAATTTTTTTTCTTTAGTTCAAGAACTGTTTGTATTTTTTTTAGCTTCTACTAATCTCTGGTCAATTCTGAAATCAAATTTATCTAATGTAACAAATTTAACTTTAAAACATTTATCGGATACTCGATGGTCTAGTACAATAGATGCAATAACTCCTTTACTGTATCAGCTTGGGGAGGTTTATGATGCTCTGTATGAAATAAGCGAAGGAAACTTTGAAAGTAATGTAAAAAATTTGGATGCGTCGTTAGCCAAAAAATTGCAAAATTTTGAGTTCATTTGCATTCTTATATTGTGGTTTAAGTAAAGTTAACATTTATTGGAATAATCTAAATTTCCATAGATCTTTTCATTCCAGAACTAAAGTGGTTGTTTCCACATATTTTATTATCAAGATCAAAAATATATTTTTTACAATATGTCATGTAATCTCGACATATTAGCCAAAGAACAAACTTGATTTTTTTTTTCGTTAACAAGTATGCATATATCTAAAACACTCGATATGTGTATATTGACTAAAGAACCTAAAATATTCATCAATTACCAACATAAACCCCCTCCTTGGAATATTATTTCAAAAGTCTTTAATTTGTCCACGCCTAAATTTTAGTGTTCACTCAATCTTGTAAGGGCAGAGGACACAGTTTTGTTATAGGTCTTTTGAAAATTCCCGTACTCGTCTTCACATAGACAACACGAATTGTATTGTCTGGCCCTGAAAATAGTTCAATGACTCTGCCAAGTTTCCATCTCAACGGAGGTAGATTGAGGTCCGTCAAGTTGCCTGCCCCCCCCCCCGGTTAGATTTTTTCTACCAAAATGCTAGCACACATAAAGGGCACCTAGCACAACCTAGCACAACCTAGCTCAACAATTTTTATAGCTAGCACACCAACTGCTCACAATAAAAATGCTTTTGAATTCGGGTGGGGCCAGGTTAACGCTACCCCCCCGGTTGAAATTTTGTCGCCAAAATGTTAGCACAGATAAAGGACACCTAGCACACCATTTTTTATAGCCAGTACACCAACAGCTTACAATAAAAATTCTTTTGTATTCGGGTGGGGCTAGGTTAACGCTAGCCCCCCCGGTTGGAATTTTTTCACCAAAATGCTAGCACAGATACAGGACAGCTAGCACACCATTTTTTATAGCTAGCACACCAACAGCTTACAATAAAAATGCTTTGGAATTCGAGTGGGACCAGGTTAACGCTAGTTACCTCCGGTCGAAATTTTTTCGCCAAAATGCTAGCACAAACGAAGGACACCTATCACAATCTAGCACACCATTTTTTATAGCTAGCACAGCAACTACACTTTTAATTCTGGGGAGTGGGACGGAGGTCAGTGAAATAACGCTATACTTACTCGATGAATAAATAAATGGGTAAATGAATAGGTTGAATATATATGTAAAACGTCTGGTTCAATTGTTTCTTACTGTAGCTGCGAAAGATTTTCGGAATATTCCACTCATATGGTAAAAATTCCAAATGAAGCAGGATCTTTTCGGAGATAACTTCTTTTCGGAGATAACTCTCCGGCAGTGCCGATAATTTGCCTTTTAAGTCCGTATCTAAGTAACGTCTAAGTAACAATTGTTGTTATTATCATAATTTTAATTTGAAATATCATAAAAATGTCACGGTTTGAAAACGATTCTTCAAGTTTAATCCAAAATAAGTGTTTGAAAATGAACCAAAAAAGGTGATTAAATACCATGTAATGTTGTTTAAATAATATAAATTTCGCATTAATACAGTTTTATGTCGTCTAATCGAGAAATATTCTATCGAACTACACTCATGAAAATAGTAAGATCCTTAGTTTTACTTATATAGTCCATGTTGCTTGTAATATTATTAGAAAGAATACATATTATTACAACCATCAGCCCTTAGGGGAAACCCTTTCTTAATCTATCTGATTCGGCCAGTTTGGATGTACCTACAAGAATTTTATTTACTCTTAAGACCCATAAAAACGGCATTATAAGAATGATTCAAATTTTAACGATAGACTTGGTTTAACGACCCTTTTAAAAAATCCGATGAGAACTTCAGATGGATTATACCAAGTTTTTCGAAAAATAAAAATATCTATGTCATCAATTTTGCTGCCTTCCATTTAATACCCATATTGTAAGCAAGCAAAAAAATTACTCCACTTTCTTTAGTCCGCCAACTTTGGTGATCCGCCATGTTGAATTTAGAATGACGTCACATACCTAATCATGGATTGGCATGCAAACTAGACGTATATACAGAATTTCAAATCAATCGGTTGAAGATATCTGCTTCAAAACTGAGTTGCAAGATTGCAACCGAACAAACATACATTGCCAGTTACATACTAAAAACTTTGAAAAATACATAGTAGTATGATATGCCACATAAATATTTGAAGCTCTGATTAATCGGCTCTAAGAATTGAAAGTTGCACGTTCTAAGTGAACTTGGGAATTACAAAAAAAATCTGATAGTGAAATGCAAAATTTATGTTATCATTACATTGGTTAATTTACCATCAACTTCGGCAATAAATATTCTGGCAAATTTAAATATAAAGTTTGAGTGTTTCTTTTAAATAAGGACTACAGTGAACCACGATCAGTCTAAAACATGTATTCTCTATATATTGGAACATTTTTAGGGATCTCAGCCGCCCCTTTCCAGATTGCACAACTTTGTCCAAAGAACATATCCAACACGGCCTCGCTTTTTTGGACATTTATTTATCCAACATGTCTGTACGCAAACATTTGTCGTTGCCGTTTTTGTAGTGTGACGTAATTTGCAACTTATTCGTGCACGGATTGTTTCTGATTCCGTGACTAATTGGTTGAATTTAATTATTTTGTTTTATTAAAATCACTATTATTTTAACAAAATTATTTTTAAAAGTGAAGGTTTTTTGTATTCTTTCGTTTTTTAGCAATAATTGAAAATAAATAGATAATTATTAATTATTAATTAATCAAATACCCTGCTAGATGTGAAAATATAGATATCACGCACAAGCTGGCAACATCTGTTTAGGGGCCATTTTTTATAGGAAAATGATGTTTAGGGACAAATACATCCAACATTTTCATTCATTCGTGTAACCATAGCATTATTTTGCAGACGCCCCCCACCCCCTGAATTCAAAAGCATTGTTGATGTACCAGCTATTAAAAATTTTGTGCTAGGTTGTGCTAGATGTCTTTTCTTTGTGCTAGTAGTTTTGGCGAAATAATTCCAACCGGAGTGGGCTAGCGTTAACCTGGCCCTACCCGAATTCCAAAGCATTTTTATTGTAAGCTGTTGGTGTGCTAGCTATAAAAAATGGTATGCTAGGTTGTGCTTGGTGTCTTTTATCCGTGCTATCATTTTGGCGAAAAAATTCCAACCGGGGGGGCTAGCGTTAACCTGGCCCCACCCGAGCTCAAAAGCATTTTTATCGTAAGCTGTTGGTGTGCTAGGTTGTGCTAGGTGTCCTTTATCTGTGCTAGCATTTTGAAGAAAAATTTCCAACCGGGGGGGACTAGCGTTAACCTGGCCCTACCCGAATTCAAAAGCATTTTTATTGTGAGCTGTTGGTGTGCTAGCTATATATATATATATATATATATATATATATATATATATATAAAATGTTGTGCTAGGTGCCCTTTATGTGTGCTAGCATTTTGGTAACAAAAATCTAACCGGGTGGGGGCAGCTTGACGGAGCTGGTAAATTGCCTTTTTTTATAATTGCCAACCCATCTAATGCCACAGAACGACTTTCTGTATACTATGTTGCATTCTTTTTAAGTTCTACTATGTAATCTGATGACCAACGTGACCAAAAGTGTTGTTGAAGCATTTGTAAATGTGGGTATTTTGACAATTTATTTTCTGAAATATGACGAACAACTGGATCTGGGAGTGATGTGAGGCGTTTTCCAATTAAAAAATGAGCCGAGGTCAAAACATCCACATCATCTGGACTTGATGATAATGGGTACAACGGACGCGAATTGAGAACGGCTTCAATTTGTGTAAATACAGTGGTGATACATTTAAAAGCTAATGTAGAGTTACCTAAAATACGTTTCATGTGAAACTTGCACGATTTCACCCCTGCTTCCCACAGCCCTCCAAAATTAGGTGATTTTGCCGGAATAAATTCCCAGAGAACTCCTTCATTTCCAATTTCGTCACTAAGAGATTCTGCATGAGGGACCAAGAATTTTTTAAATTGATTGTTTGCACCCACAAAGGTAGTTCCATTATCAGAGAGAATTTTGAAAGGATTCACAAATATTTTACCACTCTGGTCTTCACTTATAACATAAATATTTGCCCCATAATCTTGGGAGGATGCATCACAGAAACCTATCAAATTAAGCTTCCGAATTAGTAGATATTGCATATCTAGGGATTTTAAGAGAATTTAAAGTAGAGAAATATTCTCTTAGTTCAAACCATTGACCTCCTAATCCCAAAGGTAATGATTCACCCCTTCCTATTTTTTCCAACCAGAACTTATGGAGTTAAATTTTTGTCAATATGACACAAGGTCCAACCAATCAAAAATTTTCGAAATTTCTGAGAGTATTACTCTTTTCGTTACTCTCTTGCGGTCAATGGGAAGTTTAGTGGAAAACTTTAGGATATCCTGTTTAAATTGCCAAAATAATTCAAGTATCTTATTTTCAGTTTTCTCTAAAAAACAAACTTTATCCCTAACCTCTATTGTATCCAATACATTATGTAGGGGAGCCCGGGGCTGGTTAACGCACCAGGCTGGTTGATGCACCTCAATTTTTTTCAAAACAGTACACTTGGCAACGTCGCCGACCGGTTCGTCTTAATGCCGCCATTAAAAACTACTCTCGAACGTTCGTTTCAGTTTGATTACATCAGTGGTGTTGTGTACAGTGCGGTTTGTTGTTTTTTGGCAGTGGTAAGTAATTTTTTACTTTTTTACAGTTTTTGTTCTAGAAACTTTATTTTTAGAGATAATTGAGATCGGTTTGATGCTACATAAAGCTTCAACCGTCCCAAACAAGAACTGTTAAATAGATTTTCTAAGAATAAAATAGTATATGTGCAGTTGCATCACACATACAAAAACGTGGTCAGGGGCTGGTTGACGCACACAACAAGGGACTGGTTGACGCACGCGTCAACCAACCCCGAGTTTAAAATAGAATATTTCAATTTTTGTTTTATATTTTAGCGAGATGCGTTCTCGTAAACGAACATCAGAAAGGGGTATCACTCCACCAGATATCATGCTAAGGGCAGTTAGAGAGGTTGAAATGAACAACAAATCCATTAGGACAACTGCAAAATACTTTGAGATCCCGGAGGCAACTTTGAGACGTTTTTGCAAAAAATTTACCAAGGAAGAAATTAATGGTGATGCCGCAATAACGACAAAAGTTGGATATCACAGGAATTGCCAGGTATATTATATTTTAAACTATTTTTAAAAATATTAAAGCTTCAAAAAATGCTTTACGTAATTTATAATTTTTAGGTGCTCACAGATCAACAAGAAAATCATTTGGAGGAATACCTTAAAACGGCAAGCGACATATATTTTGGATTGTCTGTCAGGGAAGTAAGAAAATTCGCGTATGATTATGCCACTGCTTTGTGCATTAAATACCCTGAATCCTGGAACGTGACAAGAATGGCTGGAGAGGATTGGTTTACATACTACATGAAACGACATCGTGCTCTTTCAGTAAGAACTCCAGAAGCAACCAGCTTAGCTCGCGCTTCTAGTTTCAACAGAGAAAATGTTTCAATGTTCTTTGACAACTTAAAATCGGTCCTCAACCGCCTAAAATTAGAAGCAGCACAAATATGGAACATGGATGAAACTGGGATTACGACCGTGCAAAAGCCTAACTGAATTGTTGGCAGGCGAGGATATAAGCAGGTGGGACGCGTAACCTCCCAGGAATGCGGCACCTTAGTAACTATGGCTTTGGCGGTATCTGCAACGGGAAATTCTGTCCCGCTGTTCTTTGTTTTTCCAAGGGTTAACTTCAGAGAGCATTTTCTCGCTAATGGTCCTCTTGGAGCAGTTGGAACCGCAAATCCTTCAGGTTGGATGAAAGAAGAGCACTTTTTGGAATTTGCTAAGCGTTTTGTCAAGCACGTTGGTAGTTCTAAAGAGAGACCGGTACTACTTTTGCTAGACAATCATGATTCGCATTCGTCTGTAGCTGCCCTTGATTATCTAAAAAGTAAAGGCGTAACGGCGTTGTCATTTCCAGCCCATTGCTCACATAAGTTCCAGCTTCTCGATCGGTCTGTCTATGAACCATTAAAACATTACGTTATAATTCAGCCAGTGACTCCTGGAACACTAGCAATCCCGGACGCACGATGTCAATATACGATGTCCCTCTAATAGTTCGAGACTCACTGCCACTGGCAGCAACACCGAAAAATATTATGGCGGGATTTAAGGTGTCTGGAATTAGCCCTTTCAATAGAGACGTTTTTGACAATCAAGAGTTTTTACCAGGATATGTAACTGACCGTCCCTATCCCGCAGAAACTAATGCTGACAAGGTTTTACTTTACTTTTTTGTCTGCGTCAACCAACCCCGGCCCGGGGCTGGTTGACGCAACCTGACATCCACCTTTACAAAAAAATTTATACATAAACTGTTGCTAAAAAATTTTTTTTTTGTCCAATATGAAATATAAGATATTAAACTTTCCTATTTGGTACCAAAAGCACAACAAAACTTAATAATGTGTAAGCAAAAAATAAAAATACAAAAAGTGCGTCAACCAGCCCCGGGCTCCCCTACATTTGATACCCCCTTACGAAGTTCCATCCCTCCAGACTTCAAAATTCGAGACATTTGGCAACACAGGTCTATAGCCTCCTCAGCTGACTGAGTGCCAGTCAGCAGGTCATCTACGTAAAAATCTCTCATTATTGCATGTGAAGCCTTAAAATATGTGGCACAATCCTCAATACCAACTGTTGCAAACTTCTTACTGCTAAGTGTGGAGCAGATCGTGTTACATATGTAACCGTATTAAGTGTATAAACTACTAATGGGTTGGTAGGGGAATATCTTCAAATTATCTTCTACAATGACCTCTGAAACTATTTTACCCATATCATTCTGTACATCTTCGCTTCATCACCATATACAGCCACTACGTGTTCTCTAAATCTGACCTAAAAATAAATCATTCTGTAATCTCGGGCCATTATACTGGATGTAGACAATAGTAATTTATCTCTTCATCTTCAAGCGCAGATATACATACTAAATCTAAATATTCCTGCATAAACTGAACATACCTATCTTTCAACTGACGATTTTTCTCCAACCTTTTCTCTAATGCAAAAAATCTCCGTAGTGCTGCGTCTCTGGGATTTACTAATTTTAACGAAGGTTCATTTAGTGGAATTGTAAGAACAAATTTCTCATCATTAGCCCTCCCGGTCGTTTCTTTAAAAATATTTTCACATTTCAAATCCTCCTTAGAAACAATCTATCTCTCATCAAAAATCTCTTCTATTTTCCAGAATCTTTCTACTTGTTCCATAAGATTTATATTACATTGTACCCTATTTCTATCTTTTTTCTTAGACCATATTGAGCCAGCTAAAATGCAACCCCCAATCTAATTTTTTTGCAAAGTATGTAAATAGTTACCTAATTGTATCTGACACATGCAAAGTAATTCATAAAACAGATCTGCACCAAGAAGCAGATCAACTTTATTTGATTTAAAGAAACCAGAATCAGCAAATACTATTTTGTCAAGAATATTTAAATGTCTTATTTCAATTTCATGACTTGGTATATTTCCACAAATTTTTGGGACCACAAGACAAGAAATCATTTTACTGAAATTAACTAATAGTCACTTAATTCACACAAAACATCTATTCATGATGTCTGCAGATTGTTGATTTATCCCAACTATTTCTGTATTGACTCTTTTCAGCTTTAAGTCTAAAAATTCTACTAATTCAGTGGTAATAAGGTTGGGTTGACTCCCATTATCCAATAAAACTCGACAAACATGTAACGAACCATCTTTAGCCACTACGTGAAGTAATGCAGTAGACAACAGTATGTCTCCTGTTACTTCATCACCATTATCTAAAAATAAAGATGTTACCTGAACCTGTGAACTGTAAGCCATATTTCTTAACGCTTCCGTTGATTCGCGAGATAACGGTGGAAATGATATTAGAGCATTTAAATGATGATCAACCAGCATAGTAAGATCGTCGTATCTGTCACACAATAATTGCCAAACTATTTTATAATTTTCACCAGTTGTCTTAAGTTTTCGAATTACCTTTTGTCCTTCATCCTATAAAGCTTTCTTAAAAAAATGAAATTTTTCTACATTGCTTATTTGATCGTTACTGTTAATAAGAGAATCAAAAATTTCTCTAAATTCAAGCAAATTTTCTACCTCTCCATTGAAGGTAGGAATTAGTATTGAAAGTAGCTTAACAGATCTCTCTATGGGAAACTCGCACTCCTTAGAACCTTTATCGCTTTGTACAATGGCATTATCATCTTTATCTTTCGATTCTAATTTACTTTCAGACAAAATCTCTTTAGCTTCAGCTATAACATTGAAAAATGAGTGTTCAAAGGATCCTTATTTATCTAAAATACCTTGCACTTCTTCATCTGCTATTATCTTTAAAATTTGAAATTGTATATCATCAAAATCATCTAATAATTTTTCAGCTTCAATCAACCTTTCTTTTAACTCGATAGTTTTCGATTTATCAAAATTATCTAAGTACCTCCCAAAGTTGTTACGGTATTAAAATTCACTAAATCATTTTCTTATAATTAATTGAAATTCAAAATTCACATATTAAAATTCACTAAATAATTTTCTTAAATCTAACTTAATTGGATTTATATCACAAATAATTGTAAAATTAATGTATAGTAGAAACCAAATAAAGTTGCGTTTACGTCATCATTGTGAACATTTGTAGCGTTGTCAGAGTGTTCACGAAATATGGAAATTAACAGAAAATAACTGAAGTCAACAAAAAACGTAAATGTAGAAAATTTCACAATATTATAAATGAAAACTACAAAATTATCGATAGTTTTATAGTTTTCGTTTAATATAGTGTGTTTTCATTTACGTTTTTTGTTAATTAAATTAATGAATAGATTTCACAAAGTAAGGAATTCTAGAATAAAAGTGGTAAGGTTATTACTGACTCACCAAATCTTTTAATAAATAAATATAATTAAAATACAAGCAATAAAATAAAATATGTTTAATAATGAACGTATTGTCAAAGACAAGAAGCACGTAACTATAACCTCAAAAATCAATGACAATACACGAGTAGAAAAGTCACAAACAACGCGGCAACATGACATTATTTCTGGCAGTGACTATTTTACCGTCAATAATTGGAGGCTTCTTCATGAAAATTTTAACACAAATGTTTACGTCGAGGGACGTCTAAACCCAATAAAACTATATTGCTTATACATTATTTTGGTACAAAAGTTTTTTTATTGATTGGGTTATCTTTAGAACCAATTAATTAACAAATTTAAGTATATGCACTTTTCGATAGAAATGTAGCCACACATGCGATAGAAATACGCCCTTGGTGACGTAAACGCAACTTTATTTGGTTTTTACTATATATTGGGTTGCTTACTTTTAGGATATTTATTTGCAAATCGGTTTATCAGTTGTTGGCGATTAGCTGGACAAACCTGATGGTTAAATTTTATAGTCAGTTCTGTACTTAACTTTTCGGCTATCAATATCATTATCATTTAGGGTTTTAACTGGATGCTGAATAGCACGATAGAGGATTTTAATTCTCTAAAATGAGGAGATGTGTTTGAGAGTCGGTGGGCATTTCTCTTTATCTTGGACACTTGCTGAGAAGTGTTTTCTGTGGAAGTTTGGCAGTGAAGATGGGTGAGTTCGTCTCTATAGTATTTCGTCTACATTGTTTATTGAGTTCTGAAATTATTTTGAATTTCTAAAGTGGCAATTTTGGTAATGATAATTTTCGGAAGGAGTGGGGCTTCCGCCCTGTAGAACCTCTTCAAGCGGTTGTTGTAGAATAGGTAGACGCCATTATTAGTGTTGTTGCTTTTGCTGTGCCCCTGTCGTAGCAAGTTGTCTCCATAGCCTGTGGATAGGTTTAAAGGAGGATCCGTATTAAGCGGGATTTTAAGAACACCTGTTGTTTGGAGGATTGGAGTTGTTCAATCGTTCATCACGTCTAATTATTAGGATTTGAGATTTAGTGGTAGAGACGCCATTTTAAAAAAAAATCTCGATTTTTCGAGGTTAGCATTTTCGATAATATTTCTCTTGCGAACCTACATCTTTCATGGTTTTATTTTAGATTTTTTTGGCACGTTTTAATTGGAAATTTCCCATTCCCATTGGAAAACCAGATATTCAGATAGTTCTCCAGAATCAACTTTAAAACAAATTAGGAAGTCGGGGTAAGCTGTATAAAAATATCTTTGATGATATGGTGTTCGCGACCGGAGATCTAGACATATTATTTAATGCAGTGGCTACTTTCTTAGTCTGATGTACTTGTCGCCACATGATGAAAATTATTTTCCATAGTATCCAGTTGATTGCTGCCAACCTCGTGAAAACATGTTTTTTGTACAGGTAGACAAAGTTTTTTGGTCTTATCTGATTAGTGTTACTTTTATTCTTATATCTACATTTTTCTTCTTTTAAAATAATACTTTTAAAGATAACAAAAATGAATTTGATAATTAAAACAATCCTTTATTGTTAATAAATAAAATAAATTGATCTTGGAGTTAGCAACAACAAAAAAAAATTTGTAATCCATTGAGGATGCTTTTTAAACTATAAATTATAATAAGGTTTACTTAATATATTTGTGCGCTTTAAGCAATTGCTTCGAGTTCTTATTTAAAGTTGTTGATATGGAATTTATTAAGGTTAAATGAAATTCATTAAGGTTCAATGAAACCTATTGTTTGCTGACTATTCTTTCGGACAGATGTACTCAGTTGTGCTCAATTGTAATTTTACCAGCCAGTGGGTCACCTGAACTCTTTGTCTTTGATTTTTTTGAAACTATCATTATTTACATCTAGGGTAAGAGAATATCAAGTTATTTAGTACACTTTGAGGTAAGTCATACGGTAGACCTATGGGTACCAAACCCTAGAAGAGTTTTGTAAGACGAATCGGAGGTCTCTGCTGCAGAGCGGATTTTGGTTAAGGTAAGATTATTGTAATTATTTTGTCGTTTCTGACTGGGTACAGGTTGGCACTCTCCATAAAATTAATAATAATAAATAAATAAAAAAAAATAATAGAATAATGATAATAGTGTAAATAAATGGATACCTAAGTGAATGCATAGCTGAAACGTAATAAAAGTTATAGTTTTCTTTCTTAAAAGTCCAGTTATCATTAATTAATTTGTGTTCACTAGAAATTTATATTGCTACGGCCCTTGGTATGTAGCAAAGTCAGTTAATTTACTTTTAATGGAACCTCTTTTTCTATTTAAATCTTTTAATTTAGCATACATGTTAGTTTGTAGATATCTACTCACCCAGTACTCACACAAATTAAGTTGATAAAAATATAAGAACACGCAATAAATGACAAAAAAGTAAACAAAGACACCTCACCAATCTTAGACCTGCTTCAGTTCGATAAATTAGCTTATTGAAATAGGATTCGGGACAAAATCAGCAAACAATAATCCAAAGCGTAACTTTTTTGTTAAACTGTATGCAATCAACCACAATTAAATTCCAGTAATGCAAATCTATGCAGAACATGTAATACATAGTATTCTTTCAATATCTGGTAAACAAAGATACCTCACCAATCTTAGATCTGCTTCAGTTCGATACATTAGCTTATTGAAATAGGATTCGGGACAAAATCAGCAAACAATAATCCAAAGCGTAACTTTTTTGTTAAACTGTATGCAATCAACCACAATTAAATTCCAGTAATGCAAATCTATGCAGAAGATGTAATACATAGAATTCTTTCAATATCTGGTAAACAAAGATACCTCACCAATCTTAGATCTGCTTCAGTTCGATACATTAACTTATTGAAATAGGATTCGGGACAAAATCAGCAAACAATAATCCAAAGCGTAACTTTTTTGTTAATCTGTATGCAATCAACCACAATTAAATTCCAGTAAAGCAAACCTATGCAGAACATGAAATAGATAGAATTGTTTCAATATCTGTTACCAGTTTGATATTCCAATTCATCAAATGTAACACAGGTCAAACAGAAAGTCCAATGCTTCAATATTTCAAATCTCAAAAAACTCCAATTGAAGATTACTATCCCACTCAAAAAGACCACTATATTGGGATAATCTAAATTTCCATAGATATTTTCAATCCCGAACTAAAGTGGTTGTTTCTATATATTTTATTTTATTTCAACGTTTACAAAGATCAAAAATATATTTATCAAAATATGTCATGTCATCTCGACATATTAGTAATAGAACTTTTTCTAGTTAACAGGTATAGATGTTACGGGTAATACGAGAAAATAGTTAATTCGCGAATTAACCGGCTAAAACGCGAATTAACCGAATGTCAAGGATAAAACCCGAATATGTCATAGTTCCGCTCTTGTTTCGCATATTATCCAACGCAAACAGGTTAAAACGCGAATTACCCAAAAGCAACCGCATAGAACGCTTATGGTCTCAGTTTTTTCTCGTTTGTCAACATGCCTGGTAATACTGAAAGCGTAAACAATTTTAAAACGCGTTTCAATGAAGAGTTTTTCAAAGTTGCAGTTATCAAAAGTGCAAATACCGGATATATAAATAGTGACGAATATAAGAATACAATTGAATGTGTCAAACAGGCAAAAAATACCGCCTCCAAAACTTCCCAACAATATCGCCGCATAAAACGTTATGATGTGTGTTCCATAGGCGGCGTTGAAACATTAATTACTCCTATAAAACCAAATGAACAAGACCTTCAATATTATGTAGCCAATGAGGATTTTTTTGATATTATTTGGCTATTGACATGGTGGTCGCAGTAGAATGGTTCAGGAGCTAAAGAAAAAATATAAAAATATTACCCAGGAGAGTATATCTATTTACCTTAGTTTATGCACCTCATGTTTAATGAAACAAATATCTATGAAAAAGGGATTAGTTGTAAAACCCATTATTCATTCCGAAATGAACAGCCGATGTCAAGTAGATCTCATTGACATGCAATCGAATCCTGATGGGCAGTATAAATTCATACTAGTCTATCAGGATCATTTAACAAAGCTCGTACAATTGAGACCCCTAAAATCCAAAACAGCTGATGAAGTGGCCACAACAATACTTAATATATTTTGTATATTCGGTGCACCAATGATTCTTCATTCTGACAATGGACGTGAATTTTGTAACCGTATACTGGAGCAATTAAAAAGTATGTGGCCTGGACTTAAACTAGTTACCGGAAAACCTCGCCATAGCCAATCACAGGGAAGTGTAGAAAGATGCAACCAATACGTAGAAAAAATTCTAGCGACATGGCTGGAAGATAATAACACAAATAACTGGTCGGATGGTCTTAAATTTGTTCAAGTGATGAAAAATCGTGCATACCATGACGGGATAAAGCGTTCACCATACAGAGCAATGTTTGGTATGGAATAATTAAAGATTGGCTTATTAGATTCCAAACTAGGAATTAATACCGAAGAAGAGCTCTTAGATATAGTGAAAAATACCAGCACGGAAAATACTCTGGATGAAAATGACGTAGATCTAAATGAAAATATATCTCATATGGAAGAAATAGGCATTGATAAGACAATTAATCAAACATTTAGCAAAGTTAGCGGTCAAATAAAAGTTGAAAATTATGAAATTGTAGAAGAGGAAAAGGAAGAGTCAGAATATTATGATATACCAAATGAGAACATACAGATGAAATAATTGATGTACCAAATTCGGCAGAAACAGTTGAAAATCGCCAAAATAGAGTCCTTCAAGTAATCGAAGTCCACGAAAACAACATGCAAAATATTAGCTGTATTGAAGATTATAATAAAGTGAGAGAAGAACGAAACGACATAACTGATGTGTTAAATGAGTGTCTTTGTCAAACTGGAGGTGAAAAGTGTGATATTTGTGTGAAGCAGTTCAGTATTTTGGAAAATAGAGCACAAGCTAAAAAGTATTTGGAGAAACAATCTGAAAAAATGAAGCGTATATCGAAGGAAAAATGTCCATCTTGTTGCGTAGGGGATACTGTCAGAGTCCCTATTCCAGATTTAGATAGAGGACGTTGTGACTTCAATAATGCATTGTTGACGATTGTACACGCTGATAATGACAAAGGATATTATGAATTAGGTAACGAAAACGGTACTATTCGTGGAAAAAACTCTATAAATGAATTTGCTGTTTGCGAACGAAAGTTAATTCCATTAGAGTGTGTGTCAAGTGAAAAAAAAATATTAAGAGAAATTGCGCCAAAAACCAGTCAATTTCCGGAGGACAGGGATTTCAAAATGGTAACTGTAAAAGCAAATGTTTCACCAAAAAATGTAGATGTAAGTCGAAAAATCTGTTATGTGCCATTCAAGCCTATCCTGTTCCCATAAGTAATAAGTAGTAAAATTAGGTACCTTATAAGTTTTGATCCATAGATATTAAACTTTAACCTATTAGTCTTTTGTTTTTTTTTATAGAGAATATAATTATTTCTTTTTTATTATTATAATTTTAGAGAATATATTTTATTATTCTGTATTACTACTTATGTAATAAAAATCACAGCTCAGTACCTATACGCACGTCTATGAATGAATGAATGCGACATTAATAATTGCTTACTGAACTTATTATCCGGCTAATTAGCGAAAGAACCAAGTGTTATCGGATATAACCGATCATATTGTCTAAATCGCGTTTTAACCGAATAATTTGCGAATATTTTTGAATTATTGTTATTTCTTCCGTAATAACCGGCTGTATTGGATAATTCGCGTTTTAGCCGGTTAATTCGCGAATTAACTATTTTCTTGTATTAACCGTAACATAGATATATCTAAAACACTCGATATGTGTATATTGACTAAAGAACCTAAAATATCTATTAATTACCAACAATATTATTAGTAAAATTATTCAAAAGCCAAATTCGGATGTTGCTCAGTTGCTCATTTAAATAAATAATGTTTTGTAAGCTTACCGCTCCGATAAAAGTTTTAATAATCTATTGATTGATGCTAAAGAAATAGCATCCAGCTACATATAGAACCTAAATTCAATAAACAAAGAGGTCTAAAAGCGCGAAAAATTAAAAAAAGCATTTTGATTTTGAATGTGACGATGAACCGATCCACGACGAATCTAACCTAACTAACCTAACCTAACTTAACCCGTATCTGTACTCACGTATGAACGTAATACAAATTTGGTGCGTTATTTTAAATTTGCACAAGGACGCCAAAAGTGCTTCTTTATTTTTTAGAATAAAACACCCATATTTCCATATTTATTATCTCAACTTCTTTCAAGTGATTCTCGATCTTTTATATTGTAAAATTATCTGAATATTAACCAAAAAATGACACTTGAAATCCCTTTTCAAAATTTTCAGAAAAGTGAGTGCTTTAACAAGAAAAAATTTACGATGTTATTTGTCCCAGAAGGTACTGATCGTACCCGTCTGCAAAGTGGTGTTAAATTTACCTGGCGCCTACTTTGACTCGATGAACATTGTTATTTTTATTGGGGTTTGATGAGAAAATGATGTCATCTAAAAAGTATATGTGTATGTCGGGGCCATTAGCCGTCTTGGTGTGTGTGTGTGTGTGTGTGTGTGTGTCGGTATCTCGAACTTAAACCGGGCCACTCAAAGTGGAAGAACAGCTTAGTGATTTTTTATATTTCAAGTCCTCCGACGACAAATTTATCATTCAGTTACTCGTCCCGTAATTAATTATTCGAAATCCTAATCGGAATTTAATGAATTAGAAATTGAATTACATAATATTTTAGTTATTATCATCTAAACAATATTGTCAGTTATATTATTGAATAGAACAATAAGAAATGTTGAAACTAGTGCCAGCATACACGGAAAAATTGGAAATAACTTCACTTACTAGATTATTAACATGTATCGTGTATGGAACGTAACAAAGTTCATGCTAATTGTAAAACTATGTCTCTTTAAAAGAAACTGAAAATTTAATAACAATCTACTTTTTAAATGTTAGATACAGATTTTTTTTAATGTGAGAATAATTTATTAGTAGACACTGTATTTACATAGTGTTCCAAATACAATTTGCATGAAATTGAAATTGCTGAATACACTTGTAAATTTTAAAGATGTATTTTGGTTTTTCAAAATTTGCACCACCAGATAGTTCGAATTTTATTCAAATTTTTAAAAAATGCTAAAACTTCTCAATTTTAACCTACAGGGGGCTGCATTTTTATTGTAGTTTCTATTTCTATTCCTCTAACGCACAGAACCACCCATTGAAAAAACCTTAAAAGGTGAAGGGTGTCTAGTAATATATCATTTTGAAGCAGCTTTTATTGGACAAACTGCGAAGATTGGTTTTAGCATAATAATTAGATATGGGGAAGAATGGAAATGGGACAAGTGGAAAAACTATTCAAACTCAAGGGAATAGAAAGAATATATATATATATATATATATATATATATATATATATATATATATATATATATATATATATATATATATATATATTGATCAAGAAATGAGAATGGCGCCACAAATGGAAAATTAAAAGTTAAACAAGGAAGGTACAATGATAATACTAAATCAAAAGAGTAATAATGACATTGTTAAAATCGGGACATAGAATATAAGGACAATGTTGGAGACGGGCAAAATGAAAGAGATACAAACTTGAGATATTGGCACTGCAATAAATAAGATGGAAGGGAGAATAGATAAAGAAGGATATACACTTTATTTCGTAGGAAAACAAACAGAGGGAAAATGGCACAACATTCATGGTAAATAAAAAGATAAACAACAAAATAATCAACTTTCAATCAGTAAATGGAAGAATATCAACAATAAGGACTGAAAACAAGCAAGCAAACCTAACAATAACAACTGTATACATATCAACAGAGAACACAAATATTGATGACAAAGATGGATTATATGACAGGCTGGGAAAATATACCTAGAAATGACATGAAACTAGTCATAAGAGACTTCAATGCACAATTCGGAAAAGAGGATTATAACGAAAATGTTACAGGCAATGAAATAATAACAGACAGGACAAACAACAATGGCTCAAAACTCTGTAAATTTGGGATAAGTACCGACACATTCATCCAAATTTAGACATAAAAATGAGCATATACTGACATGGCTGAACCAGGCACAAATGAAGGCAATCACATAGATCACGCACTGATCAAGAAAATGGCTAAGAACAGTAGAAGACAGTCGTTTATTCAAAGGCACAAATGTGGTATCGGAAAGACTAATACAAGATTCAGATGGAACTATAGAGCACAAATAGGAGAACATAAAAACCAGTTTTAGAGGAAATACTAGGACAAAAAAAACAAAAAGAAGTAAAGAAAGGTACGATGAAGAATGTGAAAACAAAAAGAAACGAAAAGTTGAAGGGCAAAAAATGTCTAACTACAGGGGGAGAGACAGAATTGACAGAAAACAAAGAAAAAATGCAAGAAGCAGACAAATGCTGTCATAAGAAGAAAGCAGAGTGGATAAAGGAAATGATGATCAAAATAGAAAGGGATAGTCAAGATAATGAAATATTATACAACATAAAAAACAAAGTAAAAGAAACAAAGTAATGGCCAGAATTAACATAAGAGAATGTGAAACACATTACAAATAAACGGTTTTAATGATTAAAACTAACTTTTCCGCATCTGTGAGATGCTCTCATGAATATTCTATTATAAAATTGTCACTTCGAGGGATGTATCGCGTTAACAAACCGAAATTTCTCTAAAAGTAACCAAAAATGCAGTATATCTGGATTTATAGGACCCGCTGTACTCGCTATAGTCAGCTGAAAATCCATAGGGTACATCCGTGAGACACCTTGAAAAATATCCAATTATAAAATTAGGGAAATCCGAAAACTGAAAAAAAGGGGGGGGGGTTTATTTAAAAAAAATGATGATGACGTCATCACACGAAGGTGGTTCACCCTGTATATTAGATTATAATTTGAAAAAATAGTAAATTAAAATAAAAAATCGACCTGTTTCGAGAATTTCTAATTTTATTTCTTATTTAGCTAATAATGAATTTATGCGATACTTTATGGACGCAAGGTATATATACATACAGTGCTCACGCAAAGGTTGCAACACATTCGTTAAAAGCTCGATTGGACTCACTCACTCAGACTCGTGGATTTTATTTTTCAGTTGCTAATTTTTTTGTGTACTCATATTTTTGGCGACGTCATCACTGTTCGAGTAATGACATCATCGTAATTTTTTTAAATGGGTATATTCTGTTTTGATGGTACCATCAAAGAGAACGCATTTTTTTGTGTACGGTTGACATATTTTACATAACAGTTTGTTAGATGAATAAACGATATTTCATTCATAATGATGTAATTTATAAAAATATAAACAGTACTGTAAATCGTATAACTGCCGATACTGGTTTGATTCAATCCCCAGAATTTTCCAGTCTGTGCATTCACAGCAACCACAAAAATTAAATGTATGGGCTGGCATTTTCGAAGACCATATTTTTTTCCTGGTAATTTCATTGGCGAAACGTATTTGCAATTACTCGAAGATGCTATTGACTCTACCTTGAGCGATAATTATGAAAAATGACCAACAGTATAGTGAAGATCATTTAATGTTTCAACAGGACGGTGCTCGTCCACTCTATGCTTTAATTGTTCGTCAGTAGTTAGACCAACATGTTCCACGGCACTGGATTGGGGAAGAGGTAGCATTGAACGCTCTACACGGTCACCAGATTTGTCATCCCTTAATATTTTTGAGGGAATACCTCAAAAGAAAAATCTTCAAAACACAAACAGCCTCTTTAGAAGATTTGTTTGAAAGAATTGTCGAGTAGTGCCATCGAATCACTTAGGAAATTATTTGGAATGTGCGAGAAAGTTTTGAACAAAATGTTTATTATTGTAAGGTGGTCATAAATTTGAATAATTCCACTAAGAAGTTAGTAAACAACTAAACAAAATTTAAATTCTAAAATGTAATTTATTAAAAAGGATTAAGCAGAATTTTACAATTTAAAGACTGTTGTGAAGATACTTGAAAGGGCTTCAAATAATACCTTTCTCGACCCCTAACACCATTTAAATATTTTGTGGTGATGCTTAACACCTCCAAGGGGTGAAAGTAGCGAACTTAAAAATACCGGAAAAAAGTGTCACCCTTTGATACAAAATTTTCATAGACGTCCCGGCGTAGGGTCGGACTGTGTAAGAAAAACTATGCTATTTAAGGTCCATTAATTGTTCCCCACTGGGTAAAGTTAACAACGGTCGAAGATAATAAATACGGTATTTCAAATTCGCAACTATACTGAGCCCACTGTTATAGAATATTATGTACGACGGGCTACTAAAACTAGCATTGCCAAGAGAAACTCGTGGCATACGGTGACGATGTTGCCATAGTGATAGTCGCAAAGCATCTCGAAGAGATAAATTTTGTCTTTGACACAACTTTCAAGGAAATCAGATACCGGATGGAGACAGTTGGCCTAAAGTTAGAAGAACACAAGACCGAGACAGTGCTCATCGCTAGTAAAAAACAGGTGGAAACTATCAGGCGTGTCAGAGAGAAAGAGAAGTTCGTGAATTTTTGAATTTGGGCTTGTAGTGTTTTATTTGGGTATGTTTTTGTTTGGAGATTGGCCCTGTTATAGGATTTATTTCCTCTTCAGGGCTGGTTGGGGGTGTCTTTGTGGGTGGTTTGTGTGCGCGTATTGACTTGGCTTGTTTGAAGTAGGGCTGAGAATTCAGTTTAAGAAAAAGTGTCTGGAAAGTTGAGAAAAAAGGTGTATAGAATATTGAAAATATGTTTGGTTTTGTGGGAGAATTGTGTTTTTTGCTAGAGATCAACTGGAGAGAGAGGCAGGAACAATCAGCAACGAAATCGGATGATTTTTGTGCGAACGTGATTTTAAAGGTGTGTGGAATGGGAAATTTAGAAGTGTCTGGTAAAGATGGAAATGAATGAGACGAACCACGTTGCGTTGCGGATAGTTAATAGAGGCGAGATGGGTGATTGAAATTGTTGGAAGATGAAAATGTTTTTGGGGATTGGGTGTCTCCTATGTCATGAAAGTTAATAAGAAACGTTGGGAATGATTTTCGGAATTTTTGAATTTAATTTGAAATTTATTGGAAAAGTGACTAGGAGACATTGAAAGATGTGTGGATGATGTGGGGTGGTGGCGACTGGCTTTTCTCGAATTCGAGGTGAGGAATTTGTTGAGAGGTGTATTTATGTGCGGTGTGGTACCTGAAATTTTGTATTTATTTATAAAAATGTTGAATTTGAAGATTTTAAAATGATTGTTTAAAATATTGTGATGAGTGAGCTGGCACCGAGTGATAACAATAATAATAAATCCAAAAACTTCGTCGTACGTCGGACATTTGGCTAGCGAATAAATTCACTATGCTACAGGAAAAAACGTGAAAAACCTGCAGCACCGACGGTGTGGATGGGGCTCGCGGATCAAATTGAATCGCTTTCGCTCCTGATGGGAGTGAAAGCAAAGTGAGCACGCCTGCCTATATTTGTTATAGAGTAGTTGTGTCGATAGATGGAAGGTATTAAGTGGCGAAGAGTTTCGACTATGACATCTCTTGAGTGAGGGATGGCATTCATGAGTGTGACGGTGATTATTTCGATTACGATTTTGGAGTCGGTTGAGAGGTCGTACGGAGTTGGTGGCTTTACGAGAGTGACTGGTGCAGTCTCTTGGGGGGTTTTGGGTGTCGATAGCCTGTGGGGGCAGCGAGGATGGAAGGCGGGGTGAGGACCACCGCAATTAGTGCATTTGGGGGTTTCGGACGTGGGGCAACTTTCGGTTCGGTGGCCAGTTTTGCCGCAGGGAGGGCATATCGGTTTAGACCGACAAGTGTCAGAGGAGTGTCCGGTTTGCGTGCAACGACTGCAATATTTGGGGACTGGGGGCAGCGGATTAGTGTTGGATGGCTCGCACTGATGTGGGAGGCCATGAAATGTAATGCCGGAGGTGAGGACCTGGTGATAATGGTTTTCGGATGTGGTGACGATGCGGAACATCGATGTTGGTTTATTGGTGGCCTTGGCGATGATTCGTCAAGTTTTGAGAAAAGGAATATGTTGGTAGTGAAGAATTTCTTCGAATTCTTCGAGGCTGACCGAGGCGTCTACGTTTCTGCAAACGACAGTGTAGGTGGGAATGAGGGTTTTGTTGGCCGGACGGGGTGGACGTTCGGTGGAGTGAAGAACGTTTATGATGGTGTTGTTATCACCAGTGGAGTTGTGGATTTGTCTCAGAATAGTTGAGACTGACTTAGGTGAGGACGTTTTGAGGAGGGCGGTTCGGTTGAAATTTACTTTCAAATAGAGGATGTGGCCGTGTAGGAGTTCGAAAGTGTTGAGGAGAGTGTAGAGGGATTTTTGTGTGGCGTATTGTGTAGGGAGATTTCTGAGGTTAGGGTTTGTGTAGGTGTGGGTTGTTGTAGGAATGTTGGTAGGTGTCGGTGTTGTAGGTCGAGATTTGGTTTTTTCGACGAGGGTGAAGCCATCCTCGTCGGAGACTGATGGTTGTCGTGTGAGTGTAGATGTAGGGGATTGGGATCTTACGGAGGAAACGTAAGACCTTTTTGGGGATGAGTTTGCGGTTTGTGTGTGTTGTGGTGTGTTATCGTATGATGTGTTTTGTGAGTAGCATGGTGTTGTTTTTGATGGGTTCTGAAGGGAGGGTGTTGAGGAGTGGTGGGTTTTGTTGGAGTGTGTAGAGGTGGTGCTGGAAGTGTCGAACTGAAAAGTTCGCCAGAACATGGGGTTGGTTGCTCTTCCTCAGGCGATGGACTGGCGCTACTGATCAGGCGTGTCGCAGAGCACGATATTATATCGCAACCGTTCATTCGGTATCTGGGGATAATGATCGATGCCAGGCTCAACTTCACAAAGCAGGCTGAACACGTTTGTACTAAAACGTCAGTAGTCAGAGCACGCCTGTCACGGCTGATGCCCAACATAGGAGGACCCAAGCAGAACAGGAGAGCATTACAGTCGTCAGTAGTTACATATGTGCTATCTGGGCGGGTATACTTTGTATATGAGAATACTACCAAAACTGCTATCTACGGATATCAGTAAAACTTTGCGCCATGTACACGTCTCAAGTGACTCTAGAGAGAATAAAAATCCATTTAATAGACAATTCAAATACCTAATTAAATTAAAATCACAAAAAAATTTGAAATTACGTAAAATACCATGTCGTATATTAAATGTATCCACCTTTTTCTATTTTCAATTGATACTTTTTGATAATTTATCCAGATAAATTTTTTATATATATACATAGTTATTTTACAACTAATTTTAAGCTGTTCTAAAAAATCATTTGGCAAGAAAAAAAATGTATAAGGCTTGGCTCAATTTATGCAGCCTTATACCAAACATTGGGCCAAGTCTTATAAAGTTTTTTTATTGCCAAATGATTTTTTAGATCAGCTTAAAATTAGTTGGAAAATAACTATGTATATATAAAAATTTTATCTGGATAAATTTCAGTCAATAAATTGAGAATTATTTGGAAGAATGTTTCTTTGTAAGTATCAATTGAAAATAGAAAAAGGTGGATAAATTTAATATACGGCATGGTATTTTACGTGATTTCAAAAATGTTTGTGATTTTAATTTAATTAGGTATTTGAATTGTCTATTAAATGGAATTTTATTCTCTCTAGAGTCACTTAAGACGTGTACATGGCGCAAAGTTTTACTGATATCCGTAGATAGAAGTTTTGGTAGTATTTCAATTATTTTCGTAGTTTAATCTTTTAATTCGTTCTATTGTTCATTTAGTATCATTTCTTCAACGTGTGACAAGATTATAGTTTTTAATCGAAAATATTTTTTTTCTAAGACTAGACTATCTACAAAATATTTTCTTCACTTGTTTAAATATTGTTTAATCAAACTATATAAAGTGTGGCCAGCCTAAAATGGAAAACCTTCTCATCAATTTTGAAAAGACTATTAAGATTTCTATTTTTGAGGTATGATTATTAAACTATACATAAAAAAAAATACTGAAAGATGAAATTCGAGACCGACAACCCAGAAATTTAAATATTTTACACTTAAAAAGCCCAAACTTGCTAATATTGTTACAAAAAATTCTATAAACAACAAAATATATGTTATTTAATGATGTAAACAGTTATCGAACAATTACTTGAAGAATAAGGATCAATAATGGTAATAAAATAACTTTCCGAAGACTTCATAATACAATTATTTATTGATTTCACCTAGAAAACCACAACTAAAACGGAAAACCTTCTCGTCAATTTTGAGAAGAAAAGACTATTTAGATTTACATTTTTGAAATATAATTATTAAACTGCACTTAAAAAAAATTAAAATACTGAAAGATGAAATTCAAGACCGACAACCCAGAAATTTAAATATTTCACATTTAGAAACCCCAAACTTGCTAATATTGTTACAAAAAAATTTTATAAACAACAAAATATACGTTATTTAATAATGTAAACAGTTATCAAACAATTACTTGAAGAATAAGTATCAATAATGGTAACAAAAGAACTTTTCGAAGACTTGCATAATACAATTATTTATTGATTTCACCTAGAAAACCACAACTAAAGTGGAGAACCCTCTGTTCAATTTTGAAAAAACTATTCAGATATATATTTTTGAAATATGATTATTAAACTATACATGAAGATGAGATTGGAGACCAACAACCCAGAAATTTAAATTTTTCACATTTAAAAACACCAAACTTGTTAATATTGTTAAAATTTCATAAACAACAAAATATACGTTATTTAATAAATAATTATAACAAAGGAACAATTTTGGATTCTGTGTTATTCAATCTTTGTATAAATGAATTGTTTTCAGTGAGCAGTACTGGATATATACAATTAGAGTCGCAGACGATACAGCCATTATTTATGAAATAGATAATTGGTATGATTTGAGATAGTTGAAAATGATCTAAGATTAATTAAGGATTGGTTTCATCATAAATTACTTACTCCAAATTTTAATAAAACATAATTTGCCATTTCTTAATTCTAGAGACCATAAGAATAGCTTCACATATTTTTTATAGAAAAAAAAATAGAGATTATGATTTATAACTTTAAGTGTTTAAAATATGTATGTATCATGTATAATGTCAATACTTGCAGATATTGTACTACGGTCTAGTGGAAAGCTATCTCAGGTATAGCCTATTTTCTTGGGGATGTGCTTCCAGAACATTTATAGGTCCCTTTTAGAGATTATACTAAGAAGCTTTATTTAGATTATTATGTCTAGTTGCAGCATGTGCCCTAGTGACGCACTGTATAATATAAACAAAATCTTTGACTTAAAGAAATTATGTTTTCTCTGTGTATCTGTAAAATATCATACTATGAAAAATAAAATTAAGTTACCTACACATACATATGAATCCAAAAATAAACACTTATATGAAGCTACTATGAAGACAAAATCTTTATGTCAAATTAGTCCTATTAACACAACCAAAAGTTTTGTGAAATTAATATCTGAAATATCTCTTCATTCTCTGCAATGTCTATCCACTTCATATATTTTATGTATAATTATAGTATTTTATTTACCGAAACATATGTTGAGGATAATTCGTTCATCTCTGGCATACATTTTTTAGTATTTATAATTAACAAATTGTCTTTCATAAGTTGTTCGGGATACTAATGTTCAATTTGGGTTTAATACTACTGATTAACTGATTGTAGAATTCATTTTTATAGGAGAAATTGATAACATATTTGAAAAACTTATTTAAATTTGACGTTACAAAATGGCAAATAACATTTGTGTTGTTACGTCAACTGACGCTGTTGTGAGGACGATACAATTCGATGATTTTAGGAACGGTGCTCGAGAATATCAATTTTAGGAACTATTCGCAAATAGAGCATTCACAGGTTTGTGTATGCATGACGTTGGGAACGACGTCAAGAATAACGCCCTGATTCCAGATTCAGGGCATCAGTGCGGATGAAACTCAATCATCGACTACCACACCTGCAAGATATGAATCACCGGTAGCGACATTAATTCTCTTTCCGAAATATCGAAACCACACATGGCCAACGTTCAACTTTAGAAATATTTTTACAAAAGTTACAACTTTTATTTTTTAGAACTGAATATCTTTTTAATAAATACATGGAACATTATCATTGATGCTGCAAATGGAAGATCATATATAAATTATATGGCAAATGTATGCATACTTTGCCCGTAGATAATATACTTTTTAATTAATTAAAAAAAATAAAATTGCGGGGAGAGGAGAAAGACGAAATTTTCGCTATAAGAGTGTCTGTCGTCTAGCGCAAAAATATATAAAAGAGGGCGGAGTCGAGACGTGACATGGCGCGAGTGACGAGCAGTCACTCTTGATCACGCTAGTCTACTGGCTGAATGCCTTGAGAACAGTCAGCGCATTTCGCAGTGTCTGAGGACGCAGTATTCGTTATTGCTGAGATGCTCTCAATCAAAGTACTCACAGCAGAAAGAAGTGCTCTTTAGCGGCAAAAAGGATCAACTACGGTGATGCACAAAGAATAATAGAACGGCGATGGCAGATACTGTGGGATTCATCACGAGAGGAATGTGGACCGCAATTGGATATTTGGTTAAACCGAGATCATGGCGAGGTCAATTACTACCTGACACAAATGATCTCGGGACATGAATACTTTAGAGCATATTTGCACCGGTTTAGACGTGAGGACTCTCCTGTCTTGCAGTTAGAGAGAACGCGGAGCACGTGTTATATGTCTGTCCTCGTTTCAGCACAATCGCGATTGGGAAGCTACCGTTAATTAGAAAATTCGACCAGAGTCCCTAGTGAAAGCTATATTATCATCAGAGGAGGTCGATTTGCAACTGAGGTACTCCAAGAACTTCGTTGTTTAGATAGAGAACGTGCAAAAACTCGAAACGCGAAAGAGAGAAGATTTTAACTTCGACAGACAACTTCGTACAACGAAACCACTATGAAAAATCAGTAGCTAGATCCGCCCTCCGCGAAGTAATTCCTAGCGGTGGTATCGGGGGGGAAACGGAGGTTGGAGACAGAAGAGCTTTTTAGTCGGTATTGGAAAGGCTTCCAAGTCCGATATACCAAGCAAAAAGAACACCCAGTATATGAAAAGTTCTCATTGTAGAATTCATTACCACACTCCAATTTAAAAAAAAATCAATTTTTGATACAATTATATACTATTTTACATTGTAAATTTTTTTTAAACAAAAAATTTGTAGTATCAGCAGATGTTTCCCAAATAAGTTAAACAGATGCTGTTTTTATGGACTTGAACTTGAAATTCAAAGTAGCTAACCACAAACTAATGTTGTCGTTTCAGTTCAATACATTCTTGCATAAGTTTCTTTATTTGACTCGTAACTTTAAAGAGTGAAAATCTGTGAAGAAAAAAGTATCTTTTTGCAACAAATTTGTGAATTGGGTGGAAATTCAATTTGTTAATTTTCACATAACCCGTATTCTGATATCCTAGATAAAATTTGTAACTTTGGAATGTGGTTTGTAGTGACTTATTTTGTTATTTTATTATATAATTCCTATTAAAAAGTGAATAAAATATGGCAGAGCAAAGTCACATTGTGAACTGGGGCTACTTTGTCCACCAGATATTTTTTCTGTATATCAAAGCTATAAATAAAAGATGGGCAAAGCCACCGTCTCGGGGTGTTACAAAAGCCACAATAAAGATAATAATTGTTCAAAAATCGAATTATATTTCTAAAATACAAAAAATAATGTAAATCTTGGACAAATGATGCTGAAACGCTAAGTCGATAGTAAACTAAAAACGGTATTAAATTTAGTGAAGATTTGCAAACAAAAGTTAAAACCTCAAAATACAATATGTGTCAAAATTATGGTACAAGCCACTGGCTCTTTGTATAATAAAAGTTTCTTTGGAAAATTTCAAATTTCCCTATCGTAAATTGAAACGCGCATTCTTCAATAAAAATTTGTTTGATTCGTCAAATGTTAATATCACTGTTAATTAGTTAGTCTAGACAAGGAAAGAGACTTGAAATTAGGTACTTCTTTATTTCATTATTACTGTGAGCACTCAGAATTCCTTATCGGAACCCATTATGAGATAGGCCCCTTTTTAAAATATATTTAATGTTGAAAATACATCGTAAATTTCGGAAAAGTTTTACTAAATTCTTTTTAAAGTGAACATTAGTGTAAATACTATAGAGTCTAAGGATAAATTGTATATAAAATATAATATCGAACGAAATCTATTTTAAATTTTGCAAATATAGTTTATTTACGATAAAAAGACGATAAAAAAAATACTGTGATGTTGCCAAGCTGTAGTTTTTTCCTTTACTTAACGAAAACTAGAAAAGTCAAACTGATGTTAGATTGCCAGTTCTTCTTTTTCATTGTTCCGTGACTCGTAGGACGTAAGTCAAAAATGTTTATTTAAAAATAAAAGGCTTGTATGATATGCTTCATTAATTTAATATAAATATTCATTCATGAAAAACTACGGATAGGATACAAGGAACAGTAACTAATCATTCTATATTCGAATTAACATTTGATTATTTTACATAGAAGAGGGTTAAATGACGAACTGTAGGTCCTTATACCTTATTCTATGCTCTATAGATCCATCTTCAAGAGCACTGCAATGGTTTACGCTAAAAGGAATCAATACAAGCTGTAATCATCTTCATGCAAATTTAAATATTGTTTCTTTATACAATATCTATTATATTTATTATAATAAAAATAGAATGGAAAAGAAAAATATAGATACCTAAAATAAAATTTTGTTAAAAGATATAAAAATAGAAAATCTCCCATTTTAGCAGTATTTTTTATGTAGAGATACTGTGGTCGTTGTTTTAATTTGTGTATTATAAAATAACTGTACCTAATTAATTTAATAATAGTTATTAGTGATTTTGAAAATGTGGAAATAAAGAAAGGTGGAACTAAAGCAAATTGGATGAAAATATACCAAAAATAAAACACAAGATTTCCACTACAAAATCATCACTATCTTCATCGTCACTGTCAAAATTAATAATAAGTGAAGGCACACCCTGTCTATCAAATACTACTTCTCTATCCCACCCATCTTGTATAATTTTTTCAGTGTGCTCTATTGTCTTTGACCAAATATCAGGAGTCACTTTTTCTAAAGACTTTTTCCATACACCTATTGCTTGTTCTGTTGAAGAACCATCAGTTCCCACATGATCTCTATGCCCCAAATATGTTCAATTGGGTTGAACATACAGTGATAAGGGGGAAGTTGAAACACTTTGTTACCATATTTTTTTATAATATGTCAGCTTCATATACTGTTGGTGGTTTATTCCTACAAAAATGCATATATTTAAACAAAATAAGTTATCTAAGTATTACCATAATATATTGAAAAATGTTTATATCAACTTACCGTTGTACTAAATTCGATAATTGGGTTTTGAGGAAAGTATTTTCAAAAGAACTATCATTTTGTATCAACCAGTTCTGTATATCAGCCTTTTTGGTAGCTGTTGTTGGTACTTTATTGTTCACTGTACTGTGATAACTTGCATTATCCATTACAATTGTGACAGATTCTTCCAAGTTCACTAAAAGCTGGTATTCAAACCAATGCAAACAATTTTCTCGGTTCATTTCACCGTGGTAATCACCTGCTTCAGAAATAAATCCAGAAGAAGAAATCAGCATGCAACCTACAATAAGGAAATAACAAATTACTACAAGGTTTCCTAGGTAGACCGCATAGCTCAAAACAACTATTAATAATTATATAGATTTAAATAAAATAGTGTTACTAGTAAATATTTGAATAGGTCTTAAAATGGCAGGAATGTTAGTACATCATAAATTAATTGCTAAATTTTATTATTCAATTACCTTGGACCACCAATTTTGTTTTTTTTCACGCTTCTATGATTAGAATCTTGCCAAGAGCGTCCAACAGTATCGTCTTTAAATATCCAGGTCTCATCCAAAAACACAAATTGATATAAACTTTCCCTTTTTATCTTGACATATTCATGTAGAAAAGGTACACGTTTCAATGCAATATGTGGCAACTCCATTAAACCACGACTAAGATCATATTTTAGGTACTTGAATCCAATATTTTTCACTATCTTCCAGAGTGATGTTGAACAAACATTAAAGAGTTCACGCTCCTGGAGTTTGTCTCTTAAAACTTTCAAGGTTATGTGTTCCTCTGAAAAAATATTGTGTTAGTTAATTGTGAATAAAATAAAACAGTAAATTCAATATACTTACTGTTTCCATACATTTCGTATATAACATTTCGCAAAGCATTTTGATCAAAGTTATCAATTTTAACAATAGGTTTTATGCGTTGTCTCTTTTTAGGTGGGCTTTTAGGCTGTTCACCTCTATAATGCTTGGCGACAATACGGTTAACAGTGGTAACGGTAAGTTGCAAAGCTTCTGCAGCTCTACAATATAATTACTTCAATTTATGAAATAATAATATATTATCAAGTTTAATTAACCTAACCTAACATTAAAACATTCAATCATTTACCTTTAAATATGTAACAATAATATTGAAAATGATGAATACAAATGGCGAATACTATTACTTACGTCTCTTACAGCAGTAAGCGGGAGAAGCGGGCTCCCATTTCGGCATTCTCTTTCAAAATAGCTCAAGTAAGATGCTACCATCTCTTGACATTTTCTGTTCAGCTGCTTCGGCATTTTATTAACCACACACTGCATATTTGCCTAAATAATTAGTTATGAAAATAACTGTTTTTCTTATCTTAAAGAAGCAATGAATTTAAAAGCACCAAAAAACTTGTAAATATTAGACGATGATCGAATGTCAATAAACGTCAAAACAAATTGGGGAATTTTACCAGTTGATTTTACAACGTCTTGAAATTTTGCCAACCCGTTAGCTGCAAATTGCCCTGGCTATTGAGGAAAAATTGTATTCACGGTTGGTAAAAATTAATATTTATTCTGATAAGCATTAAAGTAACTAAAAATGACATCATCGTCTTTTTATCATAAATAAACTATATGAAAAACGCACAACAACTTTTTCATCAAATGTTGCAAAATACCATCAAAATAGTTATTAATAGTATGTAAAGTAACCTTTTTTGAATGAATGTGAATTTTGACGATCGCATGAGTCGAAAAAGAGACTTTACATACAATATTTTTTCTGAAATTGACTGTCTCGACCCTTACTTCGTGGAATATGCTCATATTAGTGTTTTTAAATGAAACTCAAGGTCTCTAGTTAATTCCACAATATAATACAAGTTATTGTCAATTTTTTAGAATTTTCAATAACTTGTATTATATTGTGGAATTAACTAGAGACCTTGAGTTTCATTTAAAAACACTAATATTTTTTCTACTGCGGTAAGTTTTATCAGAATTTTGTTAGAAATTAACTATTTCCTTTACACACTAGTGCGTGAAGTAATTTACTTTTTTTCACTAGTACGTAAAGTAAAGAAGAAGTGAAATAAGGCAATAGTTGAACATTAGCAAATATCATGACGCAAAAAGCAAACGCAAATTCTATTGTGAAAAATATAAAAGTTTTAGGTATGGTGTGCAGCAGCAGATTTAGTTAGGCAACACACTTATACAAACACCAAAAATCTCGTTTCATAACTATAAAATATTTAAATTTTATACTGAGCACTCAAGCATTTACTGAGAAATTTCCTTACTTTGATAATTAAAAACTGGGAATCTCGAGCTTCCAACAGAAAATTAATTAGATCTTGTCTTTCAAAATTTTTTGATTTTGTTGGTTTATAACCTTTACTTTTTTGTTTGAGAAACGCTATTAACTTGTTGATTTTCGAATTATCAACGTTGTTTTTATATTTTAATGTGCTTTTAAGCATAGAATAAATCGAAGGTTTGAAATAGTTTTATTCATCCGAGAAAATACCCCGCACACCTTACCTATAAGGGAAATTGGCTCTCCGTCAAATTTCTTGAAATTTTGATATGTTGTAGAATTGATCAAACTACTTATGTTTCAATTTGCGCAACATGATCCTAAGACTAGTTTTCAAGATACAGGGTGTTGAATATGAGAAATATTCACTTTTCATCACTCCGTATCTCCCAAGTTATGATTTAGTTCTGATTTATCTTTGGTGGTATTATCATCACATTCATGAGAAATTCATTTTGTTATTTTATAAAGAGACAACGCGAAAAAGGTTGAATTACTACATAGTATTATAAATTCATTTTATCTTGCATCACAGTTGAAACAATTCATAGAATAGTCCAGGCGATAGAACAATCGAAATGGATGTTGTTTGTTAACGCAAAAATGTTTATGCAGAAAGTTGCCGAATATTGTGTACAACAATAATCTATATTTGCCTACTCCAAAAAGTGCTTGCTAAATGCTGTACAACGAATGTACCGAATTATCGAAAAATTACCCATTTTTCGATACATTTGTGTCTAAAACTTTGAAATAAAGCCTTAAATCAAAAAAATTTACTCCTTCATTTTTGTTTATTTGACGATTAACTATAAGGTTATGAAAATCGCGAATTGAAAAACTTTAATTTACCATGAATAATATGCCAAAATTAGTAAAAAATCATACGTAAATTTTGAGAAATTTTTTCGGAAAGTAAAAATTGATAAATATTTATAAAATTTTCAGAAAAGATAGTTGAACATATGACAATTACGCACAAAAATTTTTGTAACGATCGACCGCGTAGTTTTTCACTGCCACAATTATTAATTAACAAATTGTAAAAAAGTTGATCGCGTGTACCTTGTTTAAACAACTGTGAAAAAAGAGCACGCAATTTTTAATAGTTACTTATTGTCATAACAAACAATAAGCAATTATAAAAATATCCATTTTACGTTTTAATAATTTTTTACAATTTTTCTAAATTTTGTCAAATTTTTTCCATTATAAATAATTTCTCGTTTACATCATCGGTTCGATGTAATTTAAAAAGTGTTTCCCATCTGAATACTGCTTTACAAGCACTTTGATTTTAGCTCAAAACGACGAAATTTTACCGTGTAGATCCGGAGATAGAGGCCCACAAAGTTAATAATAATTTATGGCTTACTTAATCGTTAAATCAAAATTAAAAAAATACTCTCTTATAGCTGGTTGCAAATACTTTCTATATCCGTCTAGTGCATTTTCGACAGATGAAAGCCTAATGAAAGAAAAATCGATAAAAATACCGTAATCACAGAAGTTCGTCGGCCGAGCGGCGTGGGAGCAGGAGTGGGGATGGCGGAGAGCAGCTGTGCAGTCGCGCCGCCCGGGTGTTTCAAAATGCGAACGCGCGGTAAAACATAAGTTATCTCGGCAACGGTAGCACTTATCGAGACGATTTTTTTTAATTCGAGGTAGCGAAATGAGAGGAATCAGAATATGCCATCAAAAAACAATATTCCAAAAAAAAGTTTGCACGAATTTCAAGATCAAAAAAGTATGCTATTTTCATTTGCATTAAAAAATTAGTTTCAATAATAAAAATTTCAAAAAAAGTTTTTACGCTTTTTAATACTCTAATAACCTATTTATGTAGAATAACTAATTAAATTTACTAATAAGGGAATATATGTTATAACATTAAATAAACGAGGTAAACATATCGAGTAATTATTATAAATTTATTTTATTACAATAGATAAAAATTATACTGAAGTGCTAAACTACTAGTTTCGTCCCTCAATGGCCATCTTCAGGCTACAAAGAATGTTTGGGTAAGGAAGAAAACATTAAACAATCTGTATACTTATCTTACCTAAATGATGATAATTATTAGTGGGGCAACAAACGTCCACACATAGCGCCGATGAAGAGAAGGACGTAATTTATACATTTTTATATATTTTCTTACCTTTATTTGAAAATTATATAAATCTGCAAATATTTGCTCACTCTGCATACAAGTAAATACGCGTTGAGAATACTTTCAACTGTGAAACTGACACTATCAAGGACGCTTTTCGACTAAACAGCAGACGACCGTTGAAGGACGCTCTATGCTATGCCATCCGATGGATGTTCTTCATAAGTTCTGCGTGTGCTGTGCAGTTTTTAAATAGACAGCATCCCTAATTGGCTAGTCGGGTCCAATGTAACCAATGATTTTACTTGTTCCTACGCAGTATGTATACCTGGGCTGAAGTATTATTATCGCAAAATGTTTATTGTACTGTAATAAGGTCATTTTATGGAAAAAAACCGATACCATATTTATACAATTTATTATAAAAAAGGATGGTTAGTTATGATGAACAAGGACCATTTAAGGAAGAAAATATACTTTTTATCAATGTGTATTATTGAAACGTTTAATTAGTTGCATGATTTGATGAACATTAAGCAACAAAATAATTTTTCAACCATACAACTATTTTTTTGATGCAAATGAAAATAGCATACTTTTATGATCTGGAAATTCGTGCAAAATTTCTGTGTAATATTGTTTTTGATGACATATTCTGACTCCTCCCATTTCGCTACATCGAACTAAAAAAAAATCGTCTCGATAAGTGCTACCGTTGCCGAGATAACTCATGTTTTACCGCGCATTCGCATTTTGAAACACCGGGGCCGCGCGACAGCACAGCTGCTATCCGCCATCCCCATTCCAGCTCCCACGCCGCTCGGCCGACGAACTCCTCTGATCACGGTATTTTCATCGATTTTTCTTTCATTAGGCTTTCATCTGTCGAAAATGCACAAGACGAATATAGAAAGTATTTGCAACCAGCTATAAGAGAGTATTTTTTTAATTACGATTTAACGATTAAGTTAGCCATACATTATTATTAACTTTGCGGGCCTCTATCTCCGGATGTACACGGTAAAATTTCGTCGTTTTGTGCTAAAATGAAAGTACTTGCAAAGTAGTATTCAGATGGGAAACACTTTTTAAATTACATCGAACCGATGCTGTAAACGAGAAATTATTTATAATGGAAAAAATTTGACAAAATTTAAAAAAATTGTTAAAACGTAAAATGGATATTTTTATAATTGCTTATTGTTTGTTATGACACTTAGTAACTGTTAAAAATTGCGTTCTCCTTTTTCACCGTTATTTAAACAACGTACGCGCGATCAACTTTTTTATAATTTGTTAATTAATAATTGTGGCAGTGAAAAACTACGCGGTCGATCGTTACAAAAAATTTTCTGCGTAATTGTCATATGTTCAACTATCTTTTCTGAAAATTTGATAATAATTTATCAATTTTTACTTACCGAAAAAATTTCTCAAAATTTATGTATGATTTTTTACTAATTTTCGCATATTATTCATGGTAAATAAAAGTTTTTTGATTCGCGATTCTCATAACCTTATAGTAAATCCTCAAATATACAAAAAGGAAAGAGTAATTTTTTTTTGATTTAAGGCTTTGTTTCAAAGTTTTAGACACAAATGTATCGAAAAATGAGTCATTTTTCGATTTTCGGTACATTTAGCAAGCACTTTTTGGAGTAGGCAAACATAGATTATTGTTGTACACAATATTCGGCAACTTTCTGCATAAAAATGTTTGCGTTATCACACAACGACCATTACACCCTACTTTTACTGCTCTACCGCCTGGATTAGAAAGTGATTCACGAATATAGAAAAATAACAAATTTTGGTTTTTCGGACACCTTGTTGTAATAGCCTGGGAATATAATTAGGTATGAGACTTAAAGATATGTCTAATAAATGTATGTTCGGGATGTCTCCTAATTTCTTCCTTGGTGAAATATCCTGAGAATGTAGTGACGATACCGTATATAGATACTTAGAGATGAGACTTTGGTGAAAGACCTATAGATAGAATCAGTTAGTATATATTTATACATATACATATACGTTAATTGATAGAAGTCCAATGGGATGTGATACATCTTTCGGATATACATATTCGCGGATATAGCGACTTGAATAGATATCCATAGGATATAATTTATTAATTGGGTTGGCACGAGCAATGTGCATGGCATATTATGACGACACACAATGAGAAAAATACTTGATGGATAACTGAATTTTTTCATAATAAAAATATACGAATAATGAGAAGATTCTTATGAACATTCATAAATCATTAAATTACCAACAGAATTAAACTATTTCTGGACCGATATCCATGTCCTATGGAAGCATTCTATTTGCAGCATCTCATATGAAATCTATAAGACGATTTGATGGAAAATGTATGTTTTCTTGATATCTAGCGTACCCCAAAAACCATATTATGCTAGCAACATGCGCACTAAAGTCCTAGTACCGGACTTACAAGTAAAATAATACCTCGAAATGGGGAGAGCAGGATCTTCTGGATTTTAGTTACCTCTTTCAGTGAAAACAACCCAAAGCATGTGATTAGTAGCCTTTCTAAACCTAGAAAATATTCTGAATCGTAGAAAATTGGGCTCCCCGTGTAACTTATCGACTTCTAAAATGTTATCTACTTCACCATCTCTACGGATTGTATCTTGGATATATGACGCAGCCAAGTGTAACTGATATGTTCCAGTAAGTTATTTCAAATTTTCAATACCAAGGCGAGGGTAAGATTATATATGAAGCTGATTCAAACGAATCCATCGACTATTCCTAGTACGGAGGTTTGTAGCATTAACTCGTGCCTAAACAATGTTGACATCATCGAAATCAACTAACATTTGTGTGGCCGTATCCATCGTTCCAGGCATATTTATCAAAGGATGGAATTTATTTATAAGAGCACCAGCAATCAGGTAATAATCACGTAACTTCGTAGCATGTATTGCTAATATGGATTGACGAAAAAAATTGAAAATTGACTTGAAATGTCCATTTGTAGCTTCTACAATCCATCTAGTAGTGGTTATTAAACGTGCCTGATTCGCTTCATTTATCATTAATTGCCTTTGATTCGGCGGTAGTAACGGTGGCATACAGTAATGCAAGCCATGTTCTTGTAGACTATTGATTGAATCTCTATAGCCTCTATCGACTATCACAATATCGCCTTCTTGAAACCATGTTCTCATTCCATTCAGATCATTTTGTAATTCGTGACTTAGAACACTCGCATCATTATTCCTAGCATCTGAGAAGTACGGCCCATTGATTGCTAAGATATATCCACCGGGGACAAATATGATCTCTGGTTTGACCAAAAGTTTATTCTTGTAGAAACGGTATGATTGCCTCAATACTCAAAAGTGCCTGCTCTTTTCTATTTTATTGTAGGTATATTCTCTATAAACTATTGCTTTGGGAATTTCTGGTGTGGGATTATACAGTTCATTCGTATAAGGGGATACATGAAGGTTTATATAATTTTCTCTTGTTATCGAATTGAATCCAATATTATTCGGTACGAACCTTTGTAAAAGAGATAATCTAAGATTAGGAATAATGAGGTTTGCTGTTTATCGGGAAGAATAACTAAATAATATTCTCATCACATCACTCATATGAAACTCTATGCTTAATTTTGATAAAAAATACGTGCAAATTTTTTTTTACATTTCTTCTCATGCCACATTGTTCAATAATATCGCAAAATTCTAGTAATTGTCGAAAATTATTTTTTGGAATTTATGTGAGTTCCTTAAATTCGTCTTCAGTGAAACAATTGATATCCTCCCAGTTACGGAGTGGCCTGTCTCTATCAGCAATTGTTCTCAATCTTCGAAGAAAATGTTGAAGATTTTAAATTATGTTTGGTTTATTCACAAAATTCAAACCTCCATGCAAGTAATTTGGAAGGAAACCTCGATGATCAAGATGGTGACCAAAAATTCTCAAGAAATCTGGGACATATATATCAGAAGCAACAAAAATATCCACTCTACATTCTAAAGAAAGTCTGTGAATATTTTGACGAGCATTACAAATAGTGCACACACGACCTGATCTGCGGGACAACACATTGAGACGAAGGCAATTCGGGTTATTTTCCATAGCAATCATGTCATTCATCACTGTGTTATCACAATTGAAACATATTTTTGTATCATCCTGAATATCAATAGGTGGATTTCCCGCAGCTTGTCTTCGATATGTCGCAGTTTGCGAAACATTATTATTTCCTCTATTCAAACGCATTGGGCGTCTAGGAATAACATTTCGGTCACAAATATAACATTGCGAAGGTCATATTGATCAGCAAAGTTCATCAAACACTGAAAATCACATAAACTTAAACAATACAAAAGAACTTCAATTAGTCTAATAATTCAGAAATAGTTCTTGAGCTTTATGACATCAACAAGAAAAAGACTATTGACATTAGAATTTCGTTGATTTTATCCTCTTTGAGTTGTTCACCATGCCTACTACGAGATAACGGGAATAAGTATATTAATAAGTGGTGCTATGTAGGTATTCGAAGATGATTCAGATAACGTTTCAAATACAAGAAAATGAGACGTTCTCGAAAAGATGGGAATATACAAACATATATACGATTCGAAGATACAAAAACAGAATTGAAAAATAAAACGTTCCTTTGGTGAAGAAATATGCCGTGAATTTGAACTAATATAATATATACTCTATATAAACCGATAGAAATACGTACAAATTATGATTTCATATTGATTTATTCTATGTGTTATTTTTCTTCTGTGACAAATTCATGAAAAATTCATTTTCAAATCCTTTTGTATTACAGGGCGATCCCCTTTAATAATAATGCTATTTTTAGAGTTTCACAATTTTATTATTTTATAGAGTGAAAATTCGAAATAAGGAACTTCTGCGAATGTACCAAGTATAATATGACTTCTGAGAAATACTAAGCATGAAAAAATAATTTCTCCATAGAATCGCCTTCTAGACGATGCTGCAAATGTTAATTCGAGTCGTGGTTTTATTTTCGAGGGATACGGTTCACTATGGTACGTTATTATTACTGATCTATACAAGCTCACCGAAAACTGGAGTGAAATATAGCAATGGGGAAATGTACAGATCGAAGCTTTCTCCACAACTTGTTCGCCTTGTATATGAAAATTACGTCATAGAATTCCGTTGAAAATTTTGCACGATATGAATGTATTTCGAGTTTTTCAATGAAAAAATATCGCTACCTTTTCGGACTCCCTTGTGAGATATAGGGTGATAAAAAAAATCAAGGTTTTTATTTAATAAAGTATACGTAATTTGTCAAGTTGACATCATTCGACTCTGTATACGATGAAACACATTATTTAACATCCTTCACGAGAATTTTGTCATTTTCGGTGGGTTTATTACTACAAGGTGTCCAAAATTCGTTATTTTTCTATATTCGTGAATCACCTTGTATGAATCGTATCAACTGTGATGAAAGGTTAAATGAATTCATAATATTATGAGATAATTCAACCTTTTTTCGCATTTTCTCTTTAAAAAACCAAAAAATTATGAATTTGTGATGTAAAGTGAATATTTCTCATATTAAACACCTTGTATCTCGAAAACTAATAAAAGGATCGTGTTGCGCCCATTGAAACATTTCACCGAAATGATCAATTCAACAACATATCAAAAATTCAAGAAACTTGACAGAGAGCCATTTTCCCATAAAGTGTGCGGAGTCCTTTACTTCTCTCGAATATTTTGTTACTTTTTTCTTCTTGCACCATTCCATGAAATTTTATTGTATTTTAGTAAGCGAATAGAAAATTATTAAATGTAAAAACAAAAATAACACCATTAAAGAAATCAGGTATATATAAACTCAAATGTCCAGAATGTAATGCTGTCTATTTGGGTCAGACCCTCAGAAATTTTGAAATCCGATACAGTGAACACTTACGAGCATACAGATTGAAACATCTACTTGACACCAATCATTCATTGACACCTAACACAGAACTAGAAATACTACATATTTGTGATTAGAAGCAAGAACTGGATTTCCTTGAAGAGTTGGAAATTAGAAGACACTTAAGAAACCCACAATATGAAGTCGTCAATGAACAGATAAATCTAGGAAGTTCTCCACTATTAAACTGTCTTCTTAAGTGATAATTGTAAAGATCAGCAGATATAGTTTTCCTGGTTTTCTATATCATTGCATAGTTATACTGATCTTAATTGGAAAAATGATATCCAGGATATCATCATAGAGCTAATAATATCGAAGCTTCAATATTTGTAATATCACATCTTCTCCTTTTTTCTAATAACATATATTAAGTGAATCACAAGTTAGGTTACTTCTTGGTCTAGCCAAAAATAACTAATGAACATCAGGTAGGTATCAAATGAAATGTAACTTCTATCATTCTGACGATGATATTCAGTTATCGAAATATTGTCAATTTTTTAGAATTTTCAACAATTTTCATTATATTGTGGAATTAGCTAGAAACAGTGATTTTCATTTAAAACACTAAGTTGAGTAGTAGTGGAAATTATGTCTCTTTAAAGTACCATTCCTATGGAAAGTAGCTTCATCTCCGAATAAAACATGTTCAAAATAAAAAAAACGGATTAAAACTAACTTTTCCGCATGTGTGTCCCTGAACAATATTCTATCATAAAATTGTTACTTGTATACACTTCGGGGGATATATCGTGCTAACAAACCGAAATTTCTCCAAAAATATACAAAAATTTAGTATATCTAGTTTTATAGGACCCGTTGTACTCGCTCTAGTCGACTGAAAATCCATAGGGTACATCTGTGAGACACCTTGAACAAGACTTATTCATGAAGTTGATCAATCGTATACTCTCTGGAGGCTGTATCGTGCTAACAAACTGAAAATTCTCCTAAAATGACGAAAATTTGGTACTTCAAGTACCATAGCACCCATTGTACTGACTTTATAAGTTGAATATCAATAGAGTTCATCTTTGAGACGCTCTGAATAATATCCAATCATAAAATTGGTCACTTGTATGTACTCCGGAGGCTTTATCGTGCTAACAAACTGAAACTTCTCCAAAAATGACAAAAATATCGAACTTAAAGTACTGTAGCACCTGTTGTATTGGTTCCGGTGAGATGAAAATCAATAGGGTTCATCAGTGAGACGCCCTGAATAATATTCAATCATAAAATTGGTGACTTGTTGAACTCCGGAGGCTGTATCGTGCTAACAAACTGAAATTTCTCAAAAAAATACAAAATGTCGTACTTCAAGTACCATAGCACTCGTGGTACTGGCTCTGGTGAACTGAAAATCAATAGGGATCATCTGTGACATGTCCTTAATACTATTCAATCCTAAAATTGCTGACTTATTGCACTCCGGAGGCTGTATCGTGCTAACAAGACATGTACGGAAAAGTGGCCGACGACAACGACGACGACATACACACAGGATTTTTTTTCTAAAAACCGTTTTTTCGTGTTGTTGTTGATGGAAAACGTAAAAATAACTCAAAAAAACTTTTCAAAATTCCAACTTTTTTTGGGGTAAACCAATACTTTTCTCGCATACAGAAAGGTTGGGCGGAAAAGTAATTTCTCGCATATAGAAAGGTTTGGAGGAAAAGTAAAAAGATGCACCATTCTGAATTTGTTCATTGCACACCGACGAAATTCTACTCTTTTTTCATAATCATCCTCTTAAAGCTCATGACGCCATTCTCCCTACACTGGGACCACTAATTTCAAAAGCATTTGCAATTGCCCTTGTACTAATATTTGGATTCTCAGTGACACTTTAGAATGACATTTTCATTTACAACAGTTTTTGTTCGTTCAGATCTCTGGTAATTTACGTGTCCGGTCCGTTGAAATCGTTCTAATACACTTTGAAATGCTTCTGTTCTTGGCTGTCGCCTATCAGGGAATTGCTGATGATAAATTCTTCTTGCCAATAACACATTTTTGTTACATTCTCCTAGCACAGTCAGCTCTCCCTGAGAAAAATTCATGTTGATAATAGTAAACAGGAACTAATAAAAGTAATCTAAAGTTAAATTATTAAACCAGTTTATTGTCAAAGTCATAGCCAACTAGAATAATGCGTGATTCTAGTAATGTTTTATACACCTACAATCTTATTTACGCATGTATTTTGGTAATTCCCCCAATATTAATCAATTATGGATCAGACTTTTGTGATTTTTTCTTGAAAAGATAATTTAGGTTCATCCTGCCAATATTGGGGCCCTGTATACTTGAAATTATTGTCAAAATATGGCTTCACATTTATTTAAATAAACTTTTTTCGTATTTCTCACAAGTGAGTAATTGGACTTCCTCGCACTAATGCCGCACCCTGTATGTAGATTTTTCTGGCAATAAATGTTTAGTGGTCTTTTGTGCACTGTTTAAAATATTTGGTGGATGTTATCAAATTCGTCAGATGAAGTTAAATCTATATCGATTATGTAACATATATAAACTGCAAATAAAATTTGAATTTAAATTTATTAAGTAAACAAACATTAATAAGAAAAACTTTTTATCCTCTCAGAATTAATTTGGTTTTCAAAGTAATAAATTAGTAGAAATCAATCTTTAACTTATAAAACTTTTGAGGTGTTCTGTGATACTAATTCAATTTTAGAGATTGACAGCTCTAATACACCTGCTACGGCCTGCTTACTTTTACCAAAATCTGAATCCGTGGTTTAATTAAATCGCATGACACTTAGAGAAAATTATTATAATTAAAATAAAATCTGTTGATAACATGTTGGACACTAACACCCGATTTCACCAACTGATTCCTAAAGTTAGGCAATACCTAAACCAGATTTAGGAATTCCTAAATAGCATATGCGTTCCACCGTTACATAAGAGATATAAGAGTTGTAGGATATTCCTAACATTAGGACAACTGACAACCCTCGCCTACATCCCTATAAAGTTTTTAGGTAATACTTTACTTTAAAAGTTCGTTTGTAGTCGTTGTTGAGATGTTAAATATCTTTTGTTTTATTAATATTAATGCACGGTGAAACGCATATTTCATTTAGGAATTTCTAAATTCGGTTTAGGTATTACCTAACTTTAGGAATTAGTTGGTGAAATCGGGTATAAGTGTATAAGCAAAAATAATTTACTTGTCTTAGAAGGAGATAGCATAAAAATGATAATATAAAATAATACATTATACTTTGTCGCTATGTACAATTTTTGACAAAGTTACTTTTTTCACTACCGCGTAAAGAGCCTCACTTTGAGTGAAACTTTACACACTTACACACACACCCTAGTAGAAAAAAGTCTAAACGAACAAGTGCTGCAAAATGGCGAAGCCGAGAAATTGAGGAGTATCAAAGGGGTTTCAGATAAGGAAGAGGCATATCAGAGAAGATATTAACCATAAAAATGATACAAAATCATAGCTGCCAACAAAATTTGGGACAACACGTATTGTTTATTGATTTAAAACAGGCTTATGACTGCATTTTAAGATCGAAATTGTATGAGTCATTGAGAAATTTACGAGTTCCGCAAAAACTAGTTACGTTTATAAAACTAACCCTTGAAAAATCATCATCGAAAGTATTGGTAGAAGTAAGTGTCTCAAAAATCACTATTTCAAGACTAAAACTTGAAACAGGAAGATCCCTTATCATCGGATATTATATGAAAAGCTGAACTTTATACCAAAGCAATTATATACTCTAAACATGAGGTAATTGTATATACCTAACGATGACGTTACTTTCATTACTAGATCAAAAAAGGAAGTAGTAATATATTGAAATCAATTTTGTTTTCATTTTACCCTCAGCATTCTTCCTCTTATCACATTTCTTACCAATTACTCATCCGTTTATTCTCAATATAATCAATTAGATCACTATAATAAGAGCTCTAATACATAAATCAACATAATATGTATGAGATTGGAAAGTTAAGTCATCTCGTTGTAATGCCCAAACTGATAGAGTAGGCGATACCACTACGGGGGGGCCCGAAACGTAAAGAGGGCACGATATTACTGACGAGACATTACACAGAAACCCTTTCTGGTTGCGGCTCCAGTCTGCCGACTTGTCAACGGGCCGGGTCGCCAATAGACCGGACCGGACTAAGCCCAGATGTATCTTAATTACTTTATCAACGATTATACTAAAATATTTGCGTTTTAAATGAAACTCAATGTTTCTAGCTAATTCCACAATATAATAAAAAATGTTAAAAATTCTAAAAAATTGACAATTCTTTCGATAACTGAATATCATCGTCTGAATGACAGATATACATTTCATTTGATGCCTACCTGAAGTTTAGTACTTATTTTTGGCTAGACCAAGAAGTGACCTACCCTGTGGTTGACTTAATATATGTTAATAGAAAAAAGAAAAAAAGAAGAAGATGTGATATTACAAATATTGAAGCTTAAATAGTATTAGCCCTATGGTGATATCCTGGATATAATTTTTCCAATTAAGATCAGTATAACTGTGCAATGATGTAGAAAACCAGGAAAACTATATCTGCTGATCTTTACAATTATCACTTAAGAAGACAGTTTAATAGTGGAGAACTCCCTAGATTTATCTGTTCATTGACGACTTCATCTTGTGGGTTTCTTAAGTGTCTTCTAATTTCCAACTCTTCAAGGAAATCCAGTTCTTGCTTCTAATCACAAATATGTAGTTCTTCTAGTTCTGTGTTAGGTGTCAATGAATGATTGGTGTCAAGTAGATGTTTTGCGTAATGGGATTTATCTGGTTGTTGTAATCTGTATGCTCGTAAGTGTACACTGTATCGGATTTCAAAATTTCTAAGGGTCTGGCCCAAATAGACAGGCATTACATTCTGGACATTTGAGTTTATATATACCTGATTTCTTTAATGTTTGTATTTTTGTTTTAACATTTAACAATTTTGTACTTACGTTACTTTCTGTTCTAAAAGAAAGTGTTGCATTCGTTGCTAAAGATATTATCTTTGAAATATTATTAGAAATATTTCCTGCATATGTGATGATTTTATAAGTTTTTATTTCTTCAGTTTGTTTAGGAAATATTAGTTGTAATGCCACTTATTCCTCTTTTTTATTAATTAGCTTATTTATCATATGTAATGGATAACCGTTGGATGTTGCTATTTGTCTAATTGTATTAATCATTCTATCAAAATTACATATAAACTCAAATGTCCAGAATGTAATGCCGTCTATTTGGGTCAGACCCTCAGAAATTTTGAAATCCGATACAGTGAACACTTACGAGCATACATGTTGAAACAACCAGATAAATCCCATTACGCAAAACATCTACTTGACACCAACCATTCATTGACACTTAATACAGAACTAGAAGTACTACATATTTGTGACAAGAAACAAGAACTGGATTTCCTTGAAGAGTTGGAAATTAGAAGACACTTAAGAAACCCACAATATGAAGTCGTCAAGGAACAGATAAATCTAGGGAGTTCTCCACTATTAAACTGTCTTCTTAAGTGATGATTGTAAAGATCAGCAGATATAGTTCTACTGGTTTTCTATATCATTGCACAGTTATACTGATCTTAATTGGAAAAATGATATCCAGGATATCACCATAGGGCTAATAATATCTAAGCTTCAATATTTGGAATATCACATCTTGTTCTTTTTTCTATTAACATATAATATATTAAGGCTATCACAAGGTAGGTCACTTCTTGGTCTAGCCAAAAATAACTACTAAACATCTGGTAGGCATCAAATGAAATGTAATTTCTGTCATTTTGACGATGATATTCAGTTATCAAAACAATTGTCAATTTTTTAGAATTTTCAACATTTTTCATTATATTGTGGAATTAGCTAGAAACATTGAGTTTGATTTAGAACACTAATATGAGTAGATTCCACGAAGTAAGGGTCGAGACAGTTAATTTCACTAAAATATTTGTTTAACTTAACTAATTTGAATACATTTATTATTAAAAAAATATAGCTACTGCAAACGTTGCTGTTTCTTCAACGGTTTGACTTTATTTTGTCATATTTATCGTTTCTCCACCAATGAAATCATCATCAGAATCTAACCAGAGACAGTTATGAAGTCTGAACAAATATTAACAAAACTTTTGAGAAATATAATGCACTACAAGAAGCTTTCAATTTATTGCTGTGAAATAGACCATAAGTTGGAATAATAACATAAAAATGAGCAGAATAGAACAGGATATTGGAAGGGTTACCAGAACTGGAGAAACAATGAATACATCCAGAAGTAAGCTGAAACTGAAAGGAAAAGTGATGCTAGTTCTAATTTTTGATACTTTCAATTACTTACAAATGGCCGAGAGTGTTTATTGAAGTTTCAACTTGAATCATGTTCATTTGAAGAAGATGGCGCCAATAGCGATGAAACTGATTCTAAATTTTAATATTTTTGATTTACTAAAGTAACAAAGCCACGGGCGCAACGTAAACATCAGTTAGCAAGGAGGAGACGGTTTTAAAATTAAATTATGAGAAATAAGATGGAAGACATGAATGGAATCAAGTAAATGTTTTAAGAGATAACAGACAAATTAAAAGAAAAGACGTGTTGGAGGAGAACACAAATGAGGGTGATACAGTACTTGCATACAAACGCCAATGCATGGTCACATAAAATCTTTTCGAGCTAAGTAAAAATTCCACTCCTTTTATGGGACGGGGAAATTTATTATTATTATTACAATAGAAATAATTGCTGAGGTAAGAACCTATGAAGCCCATGATCTGAAAACATAAATTAGTGCTTAAACGCCTATAAACATAATCAATGACAAATTAACAATAATTAACAAAATCGTAGTTTTCAACAATAACCGCAACAACTATGCAGCGAAAAAGGATATACATGAAACAAATTCAGATAAATAATAAATGCAACAATGCGCATAATTAACTATTGAATAGAAGTCTATCAATTCTGTTCTTGAATGCGTTAACTGATAGTGCGTCAACAACCTCATCAGGAAGAGTGTTCCAGACATCAAACACTCTGTTTGGTAAAAAGTGCTGTCTTACTTGGGATCTAAAGGACTCCTTCTTAAGTTCAAATGGGTGACCTCTAAGTCTAAGATCAGTGTTGAATAGAAACATAGATTGAAGATCACCAAAGTTGTGCTTAATGATTTTATAACATAATATCAAGTCTCCCCGAAGTCGACGGTCTTGAAACGAGATGAGATTCGCCCCAGTCAGTCGCTCCTCATATGCAGGCCTTACGCGACCGAATGCAAGTCTAGTAGCCCTCCTTTGCACTTTTCTAATAAAACTTGGTCGCGAATAAGATCAGGATATCACACAGGACCCGCATATTCTAAAATAGGACGCACGTAACATTTGTACAGTTTAAAGAAAGTTTCAAGTGACACTCTAGAGAACGCTTTTTGTATCAAATAGAGTCTGGATTTCGCGCGGTTGCATACGGATACAACATGTTCACTCCACGGTAAATTTGAGTTCACTAAGACGCCTAGGTCATCATGGCTGGTAACTGTATTTAGTATCTGCCCATTTAAGTTGTATGATAAATTGGTATTGGTCTTGCCAATGTGGAGTACATTACATTTATTAATGTTCAGGGGAAGCAACCAGTCCAAACACCACCGCTGTATAGTGTGTAGGTCATTTTGGAGGGTGTGATGTTCTCTTGAAGGGTTAGCAAATATTTTTGTGTCATCGGCATAAAAAGAATTTAAGTTTGAGACCAATATTTGAAGATCGCTTGCGTTAACAACAAACAGCAATGGGCCAAGGACGGAACCCTGTGGAACACCACTAGAAACTGGTCTGTCATTGGAGAACTCTCGGCCGACTCTGACTTTAAAAATCGTGCCCGATAAAAAATTGGAGATCCATAAATTCAGGCTACCCCGTATGCCAAAGTGATCTAATTTATATAAAAGTCTTCTTTTTGGGACTTTGTCGAAGACCTTGGAGAAGTCCAAATAAATGACGTCAATCGGATATCTGTTGTTTAAAGCTTTTGTGCAGTCATTACCACAGTGAAGAAGATTGGACATGGTAGAGCGACCTCGAACAAAACTATGTTGGTGAAGAGGTATGACATTTTGTGAAGAAGGAACTTTGACATGGCCTCACTAATAATAGATTCCATAATTTTACAGAGTGCTACCGTACACCTATGGTTGAAAATGATACACGCTACACCGACCTGTCGCTATCCCATTCACAACAATGTTTTACATTATTTTTAAACACAAATAAGTTGCCCAGGATTTTATACACATTGTATACCTTCCAGCAATTTAATTATATTATATTATTCAACGAGCACATAAGAAGGTTATTATTATAAGAGAATTAAGCTGTTGGAATAAAACGAGTGTAATAATAAACATTATGTGCGAGTTAAAACGGTATTTTATCTACGACTAGATACATACTTTTTGGAGAATGCAAAATTATTCTGTTATAATATTTTATTTTGAATTAAAATGGCAGTAACGTTAGTACAATTTGCATTTGTTGTTACACTGGATAGACATAGATTCACATAATTTTTAACAATGTCATAAAACGATCCAGTTATTGAAAATTCATGTGCCACTTTAGTTTTTGTTTCTGGAACATCCGAAAGAAAAGCAGTTCCATGATCGTGAAAATATAATTCGATGACACGACAGCAGTCCCTTACTCCCATAATCAAACCAAGCTTTAAAAATATAAAATAAGTATATTACTAAAACTTCAAAAGCACCCGACAACGTTGCAAATAGCTTTAGTGAGGATCAATGGTAGTTACATATTTCTTCGTTTGTTGGCACTCCCGTAAAAAGGTGTGCAGTATCACTTAAATGAGATTAAACTTTTTTGTCAACAAATGAGAACAATAATATCACTACAAGAAGTAAGAATCGAAAGCTTGGAAAGAGAAATAAAAGAGAGAAATATTGTAATACAAGGAATAACGGATGAAAAATAAGAAGAAACAGAAGAAATCAAAGGAAAAGAGCATGAAATATTGTGAAAACTGGAGGTGGCCAATAATGAGAAAGCGGATAAAGAAGAAATGGCCAGAATAGGTTATTATCAAGTAGGAAAAAACAAAAAATATTAGTAAAATTAACAAAATTTGAAAAAAAGATTCAACAAACCTAAAGGAACAAACATTCGGATTTACAATGATTACACCAAAAAAGTACCAGAAGAGATAAGGCATTTAGTAAAATAATTAAAAGAAGCAAGGGGAAAAAGTGAAACAGCTTTTTAAAAATATAATAAACTGGTAATAAATGGCAAAGAAAACAGTTGAAGATTTTGGAGCTAAAGAGACATAAAGAACAGGTACCATAAAAAACATTAGCAGACAGATCTCCTCTAAATGAAGATGGAAGAGAGCGAACAAAGAAAGCAGGACTCTTCTAAAAAAACGATTAAAAATAGACAATCGATCTGGATGCAATGATGATAACAAAGGCGATGTAATAAGAAAATGCCGTAGGCAAAAGGATAAAGTGAAAAATAAAAACAAAGTACTAAAATTTTACTGTTTTAAATGAAGCTTACTGTTTCTAGATAGTTCAACAATATATTGTAAAAATATATTGTGGAATTATCTAGAAACAGTAAGCTTCATTTAAAACAGTAATATGAGTAGATTCCACGAAGTAAGGGCCGAGACAGTTAATTTCATTAAAGTACTGAAAATCAACATTTTAATTGTAAGAAACATGTTAGAAACTAGAAGATGAAAGAAAATGTAAAGGTACAAAATAGATGTAGCAGCGTTACCAGAACTTAGGTGGAGAGGAATAGGAGTAATTGAAAAAAAAAGAGTACGAATTATTATTTTCAGGAAGAGTAAAACAAGGGCAACAGTGAGTAGCATTTACTGTGGGAAAAAAAAGTAAAAGAAATTATCTTGGAATTTAGCGCAGTAGAAAACAAAAAATGAAGAGTGACGTATGAAAAAAGAAGAAACAAGAAGACCTAAGAATTTTTGAACGAAAAATACTAAGAAATCAAGAAAGTAACCAAAAATTAATATGGGAAAAGAACAAATCAAGAACTAAAAAAGGGCATACAAAGAGGAATCATTAGTGTAATAAAAAAGTAGAGATTAAAGTGGAAGCCAAGTAGGAAGAGAAAAAGAAGGAGGCCAATATTAACGTAGCTACAAGAAAGACTATAGCTGACATAAGCAGCCTAGGAAGAGGATTGGATTGGATTGGAAAGAGAAAACAACCGTCAGGAAACAATGTAGGAACACAATAAAATTGATTTAAAGACTAAAAAATGGGGCTCCAAAAACTTGATCTAAAAAGCCATTTCGGCGACCAAACCCCTTTTGGTGTATAATGTCAACAAATATTGAAATCTTTCTAGTACTAATTTTTTACTTTCATATTTACTTTAGTTTCATTGAAATTTATTAAAAAAAAAGAGAATTTTGCAATCTTTAAATAAATAAGCTGGAATACGATGTTTTTTTTATTATGTATAAGCCGTCTCTGAGTTGTTGGCCACGGAATTGTATCAATTAGGATTACCACTGTCCGACGGAACTGTAAACCTTTACCTCGATAATAATTATACTTGTCGATTTCTTAATTACCCCTTATCGGTGTGTTATCACCTTTAAGGAAGATTGATTAGAATTTCGTGTTTTGTGTGTGTATCAGTAGCCGCTTTTATTTTCAGTAATTATACGTTGTGCGCGTTAAATACAGTTTTGTATATAGGGTATCCCAACTAATAAAGGAATATCACAAACTGCGTTCCTGTATTGCTGACTTTGTTAATTTCAAATTCTTGAACTGAGCATTTATTAATATTACAATATTCCCCTGTTTATCGTAAATTTTCGGAACTTTTTTGTACTCCTGTTTGGAATCTTAACTGAAATTGCAGCATCCAAATTTTAAATATCCCCAATATTCATTGTGTAGATTTCATCCCTCCTGTAACGACCCATAACTCCCTTGATAAGTATAACAAGTCGTGGAAGAATATAAATAATTACCTAATTAATTGTATAGATTTCCTAAATTTCAAGTAGGGCTTAAAACTTTTACCATTTACCTAACAAACATTTAGACCAATTATCTGACATAAATACATTATTACTTAAAAAATTACCTTTGTAAGAGGTAGACGCTGTCTGATGAAATGAACATCCATCTCCTTTGTCATAAATACCTTGAATTTTCGTGCTCCATAACCTTCAGATTTGTTTTTAAAAAATGTTTGCAATTTTGAACATTTACTGATATTGATTTTATTGCTGACATTAAGCTTGGTTTTTACCATACTACACTGTGACAAAAAGTAGACGCCCTAAATTTACTTTAAATACCTCCGAAGTATGTCACTAATTCATTTTCTGAGCAGGAGCTAGTCCTCTGTTCTTTGCACTAGCTCACAAATAGGTTATTAGCCATTGTGTATTTGGCTTCTGATTTTTCATGCACCAAATTCAATGAGGCGTAATTTGCCGCCCTTATAATGTTTGGTGGTGTTAAACTAAACTCAATTCACTACTCTCCATTTTAGTTTATCACTTTTCATACTTTTAAAATACGAGAAATTATACTAATTATCATTTGGGCCCTGTTAAACAAAAAACAACCAACCCACAATATTTAAATTCAGAGTAAATTAGCTTTTAATTCCATTTTTATTTATTTAATTTTTGAACAAATTTTTCAGGACTCTAACTTATCTATTTAATAGTTAAATTGTAATGTAGTTTTATTATTGTAGAATCAAAACAAAAATATAAATTTTCACATAAAAATTAGATAGATTGTGGCTTGGTTTGTTTTTGCTGTTCAAGATATTACAAAAATACACTCGATTTTTTTTTATTTTCATGTATAAACTCGAACTTAGAAAATTATGAAACTTAAAAAACTTATAAAAACAAATTTATCATTATCTTAGATAAATAGTAGAACATCTGGATTATTTTTTTGATATGGTAATTACAAATTTTCATCTTCAATGTCAAAATCAAGTTGTTCTATATCAAAGCCATCTACATCCTCAATGATTCTTTCGTTGCCTTTAAGATTGGTATAAAAGTGCAAAGCATCAGATGGAATTAAGTGAATCATTTCATTAAGGTTATTTAATTTTGGTTGGGCTATAGGTTTGCCTTGAGGCCATAGCGGTACCAAAGCTTCATAGGGTATTCCACCAGCAAATCGCCTTCCCCGAACAGTCTTTTTGATGTTGACCTTTTGGAAGGTATTTGAGAATTTGTTTTGTTTTATGAAAAGATAAAAAGACTCGTCTTTATTTAGTTTAATACTTCTGATATGTAACCAGTTTATTTTTTCTTTCTCTTCTGTCACCTTCCTGTTAACTATATTTTTTTCTATTTCTTCAACGCTGAAGAAATCGTTGGTCTCCATTTTTGTGACAATAAATGGTTTTTTCTTGCGACAACTTCTCATTATATTAATGTAGTCATCTGGAGTGTAAAGCCGCTGATGTCTTTTTAGTTCAGATGCAATGTCGCTGAAATCTGAGGGAAGAAAAGTGTGACCTGACATTAAAAAGTTCAAAGTGATGGTTTGAAGGTTTTGATTCGTGTGCAAAATAGATTTAAGCAGTGGGGTAATTTTTATGTTCCTATTCTGCCCCCCACATGCATCACTCCAAATGATTAGGTGCTTTACTGTTGGCGGTACGCGATTCTTGATATGTTTCATTAAGCTCGATCCTACTTCTTGTGATCCACGTCCAGCCTGGCCTTCAACCCATACGTAACAGTATCCTTGATCTTTTTTACCACTATGTACTCCAGCATTATAAACCCAAAGCTGCCGTTTGTAGAACACTATATTCGTTGGAATTCTGGGCAAGGGTAGAGTTTTTTCCATGTCAAATGTTAAACACTCCAGTTCATCATTTTCTTTAGCACTTTCAAAATCCTGCCTCCGAAGGTTCTGAGCTTCTTTGGCTAAAAGTAGATGGGTATTATGCTTATTTTTCAGTTCTTCCTTCGATTCTATATTTTTCTCATTGTCTATTGCAGTTTTTAATTTGTCACATATATTGCACGTGTCTTTCTTGATTGATTTTGTTCGTAAATTGAACTTGTTGTAGAAAATTATTTTGTAGCTGGCAATGCTAACTGGGGTAGTTTCTTCAGAGCAATACAAATTATACATTTTTTGTAGAGTCATATCTGGTGGCAGAAAGTTAGCTTCAGTTTTATCTCGACAGTAATGCGAAACATAACGTGGTATTCTATTAATCTGGTCGATTACTCTTTGTACACTTGCATGGGGTAGTTTATTTTTGCCTCCCGTAGTTCCTCTCTGGTCAGTTAAAGCAGACCGACCATGAAACTATTTTAAAAGCCGTGTTAACTCTGAACGTTGATATTCCCAAAGTTTTAACAAAAATATTGCGACAAACTATTTCTACGCCCAGCTTATATTTTCTTGAAAAAGTCCTTTTAATGGCATTTCGACCATATGTCATTGCTTTGGAAATTCAGATACTGCTGCTGCAATAAAGTTGGTTTGTGCATTGTACGTTTCCAATGACCAATACTTGGTAAACTCATCCTTTCTTTTACCACTGCTTACTTTTTCAGAGCATTTTTTGGACAGCCGGAAAAATGGTCGTTGAATGGTTTTGGATCCATTTTTCTGCCTTTGTAGTTAAAATATGCTTTGTTACTGTTTTTATTAATTTTCTTTAGGGCTCTATTTTGTGCTATATATTTACGTTTATGACCTCGCTTAGGCCTTCCCAGATTTTCATTTTCTTTAATGGATGCTTCACTGGAGTTATCAGAATTTGAGTCATCATCAGCAACTACATGACGTGTTAGATTACCATTGATTTCTTATGACGGATCAGCAATAGAATCGTCACTGTCTTCTATGACGTCACTGTCTTTTGATACAATAGTTTGTGGTAGTTTTCTGATAATAATTTCCTTGTTCAAAACTGGGCAACTAGGACCTGGTTTTGAATAGTTATCAACGTTTGTTTCTGAATAAAAAAACATAAAAATAGACACTTATGGAAACTATACGATTTTTTTGTTTGACTTACCACCTACTGGTTCTACAATTGCGTTGTTTTTTTGTAAGGATGAGAGATTATTATTTGAGGCGGTCTTAGAAGAACAGGATTCCATTTCTTGCACATCGGCACTTGTAGACTCATGATCTAAAAAGTAAGAAATACGATCTGCAAAAACCAACCAACCCACAAAAATATTCAATAGGTATATCTAAAGACAAATATAAAATCTAATTAAAATTGCTACAACTATAACATTGACTTTTAACTAATTATTAATCAATAGAAATACAATGTTTCATGTAGTTCAAAGGAAACAATAAACTAATATTTTGGAAATATAACCTCTATACTGAAACTTACCATTTTTTATGGCTATTTTTCCGGCCTTGCTCATTATTTTTGCAGTTGTCGATTTAAACATCATTGGTACATTAATAAGTTTAACACTTTTGATAAAAAACACTAGTTTAAGCACAAAAACCGCGTCGTTTCAGAGAGAGTAAAAAATGAGGCAATGACACAGCACCTATACTTGACGCAAACTATGTTTTGTCAAACAATACCAACCCACTTGGTTGGTGAAAAATAAAAGTAATTTAAAAAATATTTTTTGACATAATAAGACCAACCCACTTGGTTGGTAATCTTAGAATGTAAATACAAAAATATTGATCACACAACAATCCAAGTGGAATGGTTGTTTTATGCAATATCTGAGATGTGTCCTATTAATGAACAGGAGATAAGTTTCAATACATTATTCAAAGTTAAATATTTAGGACAGCTCGGTAGCTTTCTGCAGAATGTAGAATGGACAATTCTTAATCAATAGGCGAGATTATCTCTGGATTTTTAAGATTGTGGGTTGGTTGCTTTTTGCATAACAGGGCCCATTTATGCTTGCACCTTTGTTAAAATATACTTTTACAAAAAATATTTTATGCCTCAATCACCAATTGTTTCGATATTAAATATCGTCGTCAGAATGACAGAAGTTACATCTTATTTGATGCCTACCTGATGTTTATTAATTATTTTTGGCTAGACCAAGAATTGACCTTGTGAATGACTTAATATATATTAATAGAAAAAAGAAGATGATATTATATTACATATAATAAGGCTTCAATATTATTAGCTCTATGGGTATATCCTGGATATCTTTTTCCCATTTAAGATCAATATAACTGTGCAAAGATATGGAAAACCAGGAAAATTATATCTATTAATCTTTACAATTACCACTTAAGAAGACAGATTAAAAGTGGAGAACTCCCTAGATTTATCTGTTCATGGACGACTTCACATTGTGGGTTTCTTAAGTATCTTCTAATTTCCAATTCTCCAAGTAAATCCAGTTCTTGTTTCTTATCACAAATATGTAGTACTTCTAGTTCTGTGTTAGGTGTCAATGAATGATTGGTGTCAAGTAGATGTTTTGCGTAATAGAATTTATCAGGTTGTTTTAATCTGTATGCTCGAAAGTGTTCCCTGTATCGGATTTCAAAATTTCTAAGGGTTTGACCTAAATAGACAGCATTACATGTTGGAAATTTAAGTTTATATACATCAGACTTCTTTAATGGGGATATTTTTGTTTTTACATTTAACAATTTTGTACTCACATTACTTTCTGTTTTAAAAGAAATTGTTGTATTCGTTGCTGAAGATATTATCTTTGAAATATTATTAGAAATATTTCCTGCATATGTAATAGATTTATAATTTCTTTAGGAAATATTAGTTGTAATGCCACTTTTTCCTCTTTTTTATTAATTTTATTCCTTTTCTCAACCACAATATATGCAAATACACTTCCAAATTCATACATGATTTTTTTCCTGATAATAAAATTTCTTACACATCTCGTAACAGTTTAAGCAACCATTTAGTCAATCCAAAAGATAAAATGAATAAACTAAAAAGTAGTGGTGTTTATAGGTTTGCTCCTCTCCTTACATAGGTCATACTAGTGGACCTCTTTTCACCCGCATCAATGAAGATTTTGTAAAACCTGATCAATTAGCCTTTGGCTTCCATTTGTAATTCAATAATCACAGCTTCGGTCCCAATAGAAATCCAAAAATCCTATACAAGGATGACAACAAAAATTTTTTGAGATTGGATTTGTTTGAGAAATTGGAAATTTTTTCAAATGAACTTTCTAACAAGGTCTACTGTTTTAACACTCAAATCAATTTAAATAGGGTTTTTCCCCTCTTTCCGAAAAGAATAACTTCCAACTCGTTTTTTCTATCATGTTGAGATGACTTTGTTATCCACAGCTCTGTATTTCCCATTAATTACTGACTGAAAAAACTTGACTCTCTTCATTTTGTTATAAAGTAAGTGTACCTTACAATTTATTAATAATCATTCTTCTATAGGTACACTTTCCATATTGATGGAGGTTTCGTATTTTTCAGTTATAAATTTTAGAATGAATTTTCAACAATACAAAAAAATATAATTTAAAAAAAAATTCAATTTGGTTTTCTCTTTATACTGTTTAATGATTAACTATCAATTTGATTTTCTTTCAAAAATTTATCTTTTAACAACACACATTCATAAATTATTTGCTAATGACAAGACAGTAAATTTAGACAACCTTGTTGATTTATTCAAACATTTTCACGTGGTTTTTCTACATTCTATTGATATAAAATCTCGGTAATATAAGCTAATTACCTAAATTAAAACAAGATGTATCTTATTGTAGAGCTTCCTAATTTGTGAGTATTCATTTAAAAAAGTTTTTAAATTAATCATTCACTGTATAAAATATATTAAAAACAAACATTCTCAAAACACTTCAACATGAATATTCACTTTCAGGAAGCAGTGATGATGACTGCTAAAAAAATTCTGTATGTCCTATCTGACAGGCTTGAAAAAATAAAAATTTCAAAAATCATATTATTTGGGAGTTTTAAAAATAGTAGTATTATACGATTTTCTTAAGAATCTGTAATAAGAGGTCTTCGGTCACGACGAATCCAATGAGACTATATGTTTTCACCAATCAATTTTTTTCAAATAATTTATTCGAAGAAATTTCAGAAAATATTTCTTTAATAATGAGAATATGGAAAAACTAATAGCAAAAATGGATTTCTCGTGTCAAAATACACGGTATTAGATAATTTTCCCCAAACATTTACTGTATATCAATATTGTCAAATTTTTATCCAAGACCTCGAAATTTTTTAAAACTTTTTAACATGCCTTCATATAAAATTCTGTTATTCCCCGAAATTATAGAAGATATTGATTAAATTCTTATACCATTGGATAGAGGAAAGTTGTATCTTAATTACTGATTATATTTAGTCTCTTCCATTTCATATTTGTAGGAATTATAGAGGGTTAAAGACGGACTAAATTTTTTTCCAAAAAATTGCCACAAAAAAATCGTATTAGCTACGCTTATGAATTGAACGGACTGAAATTGGTGAAAATCGAAAGATGAGCCTTCATACTATTATAAAAAAGATACAGCAACTTTTCACCGATACATTAACCCGAGTTATAAAACATCAAAATTGAAAATTTTTAAGCAAAATTTCAATTTCTTAGGATACCCAGGCATGAAATTGGTAAAAAAACTATGATTCCGATTCCGATAATATTTTGCAAATAGTGGTTTTTTGATATGAGGAGTCCAAAAAATTTGTCAGTTGTTTGAAGAAAAAATTATCTCGGGTGAAAAGCAGGGGAAATTTTAAGTAAGCGGGATGTTCCAGAAAACTATATTAGGGTAAGTCCGGGAGAGATGACGATTTTTCATATCGACTTTGATTAATGCTTCCAAATTAACATGTCAAAATACGTAGTTAGATTCAAGATTTATTCATCAAAACAGAAACATAAGTTTTATTCCGCAATAAACATGTAAGAAATATTAAAAAAATATTTTTTAAAACTCTGCAAATCGGCATCTCTACCTAACCCTGCGGGAGAGACGCCGTCAGGTCAAGGTAGAGATGCCACTACACTATAGGCCTCTTAATAAGCACTTTAACACAGATCTCGCACGTATCTTGATACTTGGTACATCCCTCATGCACCCACTGCTGGCAATGAATGCACTGAATCCAATCTCCATCTTTAGTTGTCTTCGTATACTCTTCGCCACATCCAGTGCAGGTTGCGTCATCATGATTTTCCAAATCTGAACTGCTATCATGAAGAGACAAGCTTGAATCTTCGTCACTGGACTCCTCTACTTGCAGTTTTAAGGTCTTCTGTTTTCCTTTTGGCTCCGTTTTCGCAGTAAATTTCTCTTTTTCAGATACCAGCACAGGTGTTTTAGCTGCCTTTGTGCCACGTTTCGTTTTGTTGAGATTCACTTATTTGTGCTCCTGAATGCTTTTGCGCCTTTCTATGGCTTCTGCATTATTTAAAATCTCTGCGAGTTTCCCTCATTTTCTTTTAGCGTCTAGCACGAGAGCAGCTGGAATAGGAGATACAATATCCAAGGCTTTTCCAGGCGTAATTTTTGGAGGAGTAGATGTTTGGGTTCGAACTATAGGCTCATCAGCTAAATCGGCAGCACGTGAAGTTGAAGGTTGGGGTTTGGTAATTCGCTCCTCCTCTTGGCAAAGCATTTTCGCAGACATTTCTTGTATTCCCACATCGGTACCTCCATAGGCATAGTCCGGGATACTTTTAGGATTAAACGGGTAAATTCCAGCCGCCTTAAAACCTGATGTTGCATTTTGAACACTTGCAGCCTTTCCCCAAGCAACACCTAGGAATCGTCCGAACTGTAGCCTTCCGATTTAACCCAAGTATCGCAAGCTTGATAAATGCTGCCTTCAGCGACTTAAAAAAGGATCTATCGAGAGGTTGGAGATAGTGGGTAGTATGTGGGAGAAGGCAAAGCAGGATTTTGTCATTCTCATCGGCGTATGTCAGTGCTTCCACTGAGCTGCAGTGAGATCCATGGCCATCAAGAATTAGGAGCACTTTTCTCGCAGTTTTTCTTGGGACGAAACGAATCTTGAGCCATTCGAGAAAAATCTCTGTGTTGATGTAGGCTGACTTCTGATTCATGTACACAATAGATCCGGGTGGCATTCCATTCTCGAATTCTGGTTTCTTAATTTTACCTTTGAGAATGCACGCAGGGGTCAAGAATGTGCCTTCCGCGTTGCAACAGTTAAACATGTTATTGTTTCGCTCCGTTCCGCAGCCGTCAAAGTAGACACAACTTTATAGCCTTTTTTGGCAATGACTTCGCCTGGGCATTTGTTTAGCTGGAACCCCGCCTCGTCCATGTTGTAAACACAAGCGGGTTTGTCGAACAACTTGTGTTCGTCCATTGTAGAAGCCAGCAGTTCAAAGTAGTTTGTACGGTAAAGTCGGGTGTGATTGCCACCGTTTTGCATAGTAGGAGCTTGTAAATTTTTGGTGAGGGTTAGGCTCCATACAATGTTTTTTTGTCATTGTTACCTATCATCCGAGCATACTGGTGAATAAATATATTGAAAATATTTTTATTTTTTATTTATTATTATTTATAAAAATCAGTTGTATATAGCCATCTATCCCGGTTCGGTGGGGTCAGTTCGCCAATGCAATAAGGGATAGATGGCCACAAATATAAAAACGCGAATAAAACATAAAAATATGAAAATAACACACTACTTATTAAAACAAAATATAAAAAATATCCTTAACAACTATCTTGCTTCTTTTTAAACGCAGTTTTACCACAATTTTGGCATGTGTTTAAATAGGAAAAGCAATTTTCATGAAACCACTTCTGGCAAATTATGCACTGCAACCAATCTTCTTTTTTTTGTGATGTTATAACTTTCTCCGCATCCTACACATTCAGTTTCATCCACCTCAGAAATGGCATCACTTTCCTCTTCATATTGAACTTCAATATTCTCCTCCTCATCAGAACTTGGCGAAGGCGAACGTTTCTTTTTTTGGCCAATTGTTAGTTTTCGGGGAGTCCTTCTTAGTCTGTTCAGATTTTTTTGTGGACTTGTTTTTCACAGTCGCTATATAGTCTAATGGGGTAGCAACTGTCTTTGCTCGTTTTTTCGCAGAAACAACTAACTTAGGTGTGGGATTAATTTGATCTAAGAGCTTTCCAGGCGTCAAATCTGGAACAGATGTCCCTTCCGCTGGAGTTGAACATCGAGGTTCTGTACCAGCATGGCTACAGGATGGCATCGACTCATCCATTATGATGACTGGGTGTCTAAGCTCTTTTGTTGCTTCAGCGTTCGATTGTTGAGTGTTCGTTAGTTGTGTCTGTGTGAGGGTTCTATGGAATTCCCTAGTTTCGCTGTTTACTATTCGATCGGCAACTGTGTAAGAATGATCAGGTATGGAATCGGGGTTCCAGGGAAATATGCCAGTGGCCCTAAAGCCGGATATAGCATTTCCAGCGGTCGCGGACTTGCTCCAGCTTTTCGTTAAAAGTTCACCAAACTGGAGTCTCCCCAGTTTCCTTCCGGGGTGACTCTGCATCCACTCTCTGCAGGATTGATGGTAGAAGGACTTGAGCGACTTGAAAAAAGCTCTGTCGAGCGGCTGCAAATTATGGGTAGTGTGCGGAGGTAGGCACAATAAAACGACATTGTTCGCTTCAGCGGTTTCTAAAAGTTCAACACAAGAACAGTGAGAAGCATGCCCGTCAAGAATTAATAATGCTTTCCCTTCTCCTTCACGTGGCAAGAAGTGGTTTTTAAACCAATTCAAAAAAATCGTTGCAGTAACGTAGGCTGATTTTTGAGACATTAAAATATGTGAACCAGGCGGCATTGAATCAGTCCACCCAGTCTTTAAATTCTTGCCTTTAAATACACAGACCGGCGGCAGAAAAAAACCTTCAGCGGTACAACAAGCTATGCACGATATTGTCTCACCTTTCTCCCCTAATGTCACTGTGACAACATCCTTTGCTCCTTTTTGGGCTAAGACATGGCCAGGACGATTATTTAATTGAAGGCCTGTTTCGTCGACATTATAAATGCATCCAGGTTTGTCGAAAAGCTCATTTTGTTCCAGTACTTCTTGCAGTAAAGTGAAATAATTTCCCACATCTAAACGGTTCGTGCCTTCAGCTCGCCCTAGAGATACACCCTCAGCCTTGCGAATAGACAAGTCTGGATGTCTTCTCAAAGAAGACCTAAAGCAATCGGAACCGGCACATCCTTTTTCTTTGTTGAACTTGTGATTGATTTTTAGACTTTCCGCAAAATTATAGGCAAGCTTTCGAACATCTGGAACTGTTATAGGAAAACCGCATTTTTGTGCCTTATTTTACCTGTCGTCGACACATTTTTTTTCAATTTCCTTTCAAGAGTTTTCCTAGGAATGCCATAATTTTTTGAAGCGCCGTTCACAGAAGAACCGTTTCTGACAGCGTCCGTTGCTCGCCGCAGATTTTCTTCAGTATAGTTTCCACGATTCGAGTTCCTTCTTTGATACTCCGTTGGCATGTTTTCGCAGCAGAATGGAAATGATGCCAAACTGTAAAGAAAGAGACGTAAAAATATATGGCCATCTGTCCCTACTATTGGTTGGTCATCTCTCCCAAATGCTAGGGAGAGATGGCCAACGTGACAAACAAAACCCACCGCACATTTTTAACTGTTGTTTGAGGTTAGAATCATCTAATGAACATTGTACTCACCTAATATGTTGAAATCGGCACTAAATTTACTCACAAACATTCACAGTAGAAGGTGACACAAAACTAATATAAAATTTTATAAGGAGGTGATATTATTTTTATTGTTTTGACGCTTCAACGTGACCTCGACTTAAACGACAACACACTGGCTGTGCTTATGGATAATCATTTATTGTCGGAGAGGACAGGCCGCACCATCTCACGACCTTTCAGTCAAGTTTTAGCTGTTGGCCATCTCTCCGGACTGGCCATCTCACCCGACTTTACCCTAACTATATTTTTAGCCATGCTGAAGTTTCTACTGCGGGAGAAGGCTTCAGGCCAGTTCAGGATGTCTTCGTAAAAAGGACGTAAGCCAGTCGTAACCTGCGAGTTCAGCTTGTCTGTCAAATTTATGGCGTATTTTCAACTGCTCGGCCAGGTGAAAAGCCATGCGCCTAACTTCAGTTCTCGTTGGTGTAAATCCTCTTGCTTGCAGTTTATTTATGTGAACGGTCAGGTCCCATTCGTCCTTTTTTGGAATTGCCGGATGTAACTCTACGTTTTAAAGTTCTTGGTGGAATGCTAAACACCCTAGAAGCCTCATTTACATTCATTCCTTCTACCACGCTTCTTATAGCCGCCTACAAACTTTCTTCGCTCCATCTACCCCTATTGGGACACCTTCTCTCGCATTTGCTTGGCATTGCTGCAATTGAATAGTTTTAAATTAGCAAGGCATCTCACCCATACTTAAATCGGCATCTATCCCGATTTTCCGGGAGAGCTGCCAACGGCCGAATCACAGTTGAAATTGATGCAAATAGTGCACGAATATAAAGACGTATAACCTCTTTAAATCCTCTTTCACCACGAGCATTTAAAATTTTCACCAGGGCAATAATTAGGTATATAAGGTCTACTTACTTTATGCCCCGAAAAACTTTTCACTGCAACAAAATAAACAATATTAGACTAAATCGAAATGCTTCAAGATTGCGCAATAGCGACGACCGGCTTTGACAAGCGTTGGTACATGACTGCCGTAGATCGCGGCTTCAGCCTTGTAGACGAGTACAGTCCGAGATATAAGCAATCGGCATCTCTCCCATACCGGCATCTCTACCGGACTTACCCTGCATAAAAATCGAAAACTGACATATTTTTTGGATTCTACGACACCAAAAGCATAATATTGTATAATTTTTCTCAAACATTCACTGAAAACCAAAATTTTTAATTGTCTGGCCCGGAAAGCAAAATTTTTGGAAATTTTTTGACATGCTTCCATAAAAAATTCAATATTCCTGAGAACGTTTTACTTCTTACATCATTTGATAGAGGAAATATGCATCTCAATCACTGATTATAATTAGTTTCTTCTATTCAATATTTATAAGAATTATACAAGGTTAAAGTTGAATTTAGAAATTTTTGTGAAACTTTACCCTACAAAAATTCGTAACAACTCTACGTTCATGAATTGGAAAGACTGAAATTGGTCAAAATCGAAAGACAGGCGTTGGTACTATTATAAGAAAATACGGCAACTTGATATTTCAAACCAAGTTATAAAACATTAAACTTAAAATATTTTAGTGTTTTTAAATGAAACTCAAGGTCTCTAGTTAATTAATTTTATGCAAAATCTCAACTTAATTTTTGTAATTTACAAGTATGTTCAGCAATTGAATTGTGCAAATTTGATAATGAAAGCCCTCCAACTACGATGTCGAGGTTTTAATACTTATCAAGTTTGCACTATTCCTTGCCATACAACACGTTCTCTCAAATTAACCGACAAAACATGGAACTCTTGGGATTCAACCTATGTATATTTGATGTAGCAATGTAGATGACCAACTACTACTGTATATGCTCTTTCACCAAATTTAAATGGAGATATTTTTTTGAGAAATACTTTTAGTGATATTATGTGAGAAGAAGAATGTGGATCATACAGCTACACCGGATTTCTCATTAGTTAGTGAAAATAATCTCTAAGTCGCATATTTCCTTAACGATACTATGACAAAGGAAGTGATTTTGAATGGCCACAGAAAAAATCCTGATCATAACCCTCTTCTTTTTTAAGTTTGGGGACAATTTAAGTCGTTAGTTTAAGTACATGAAAAGTCTTTTATTACAGGAATTAGAAAATGTATAGAAGTCGGAAAACGCCACATAGAACATTTAATTTGAATTTTCTCTTTTTATGATAAATTGCTTCTAATCTGCTTTTCTGTTGAAATTGGAGCCTTACATTAGAACTTTTTTATTGTATGTTATTTAAAATCCCTCTGAACTGCGTTTTTCTAATATCTGATTCCACGGCAATATTTTATTATGGTAAGTAGATTTGGTATCCTCATATTTTGACTTTTATTTATAAAACAATTTACCGCAGAAATTCTCCGCAAATAAATCATAACTGACTACGTAAGGAATGTTATCGTGTAGATTATTTAATTAAGTACGTTTCTAATATTCCTACTTATACTTTTCATCTTGTACACATGTCAGATTCAAATTAATAACGTTAATTAAGATAATAACGTCAATTATAAAATCAGCTACTGTAGAAATTTCTTTTGTGATTAATAAGATGATAAGTGAAACATTTAAAAGACAAGATGTTTGATTTTATTTGCTTTTGAAATATAATCCGTTTAGGATAATACAGTGTGACTCATTTAGATTGGAAACAAATCTCGAGTTATTTACAGACTATAACTAATTTCTTTAAATGTCAAACCTAACTCCCAAAATACTACGTTCTTGTTTTTTTTGCTATTTATCTAATCCACATTCATATTTGAAAGCACAACTCCAAAAAATTAGTTTAAGAATAAAAGGAGAATTTCAAACCTAACTTTTAGGAGGGAATATTTTGTTTCTCCAGAGGATCCATTAATCCATTGTGTGTGTTTGTGAGAAACAGCAGGGTGTTTTGTTTACTTTCCTAGTGTTGACTAAAATACATTGACAGAAAATTATGATGACGATAACGGACATGGAATATTGGACATTGTAATGATTGAACAGAAATGGGAGACGCATACAAGACAAGAGCAACTGAACGAAAACTTTAACAGTTTAAAATAATCCTTAATATGTTTGCCGACAATTGAGTCCCACTACTGTAGGAAGTTCTCAATGAAACTTTATTTAGAACCAATTCATATGCACTACTCGGCAAACTGGTGCAAGAAAAAAATCTTACTGCGCTTTCAAAACGTAGTTTTCATAAGACATTTGAATATTTAAATTTCGCCTTGTTTCAGACCAAAAAGGACCAATGTGACACATGCCCAGCTTATACATTAAAACATATAGATGAACATGAATATAAAAATCATATAAGAAAAAAAAATGACGCCAAGAATGGAAAAGAAAAAGACAAATAAGAAGAAAAAAATGTTTACACATTAGATCTTCAAGCATTGCTATCATATCCCAAATCTAATCCATCCGCATAATATTACGGATGGAAACAGGCAGTTCTTAATTTGTGTATATTCAATCTAAGAGCTAAAGATGGATATTGTTACACATTGAATGAAACTGAGGGGAGGATTGCAGCAAATACATTCTCAAGTATTTTGTATAATTCTCTTGAATCTGGGCTCGTTTCTACTGGCGTCAAGAAGTTCATACTTTACAACGTTGGATGTACTTACCAAAATAGGTGTGCCACAATATCAAATGCATTTCATCTTCCAGTAAAATATGATGTTATTGAAGAAAAGTTTTTATAAAAGTGGCACACCTGTATGAAATATGGCTACATGCACTTTGTGCTAAACAAAAATGGTATTAATGTTATACCTGATTACAATATAATTTCTAAAAATGCTGGAAAACCTTGAAAAATATGGAATCAATATTTGGGTAATATTTCCTTCAAGGACTACAGTGAAGCAATAAAATACTAGTTGATAAGTCCAGAAGTGGAGATCGGTGATCCCAAGGTGACAGTCATTCGGTGTCTTCAGTATTCTGCTAATAAAAAATCAATTACAAGCTAGACTACCAAAACTCATTCATACAAAGAGCATTCTGTTCCTGAAGCTCGTTAAATAAGAAGAAGCTCTAAAAGATCAAACAAAAGAAATGGTGGTAATGCAAACAACAATGAAAGATAATTTAATTTTCCGTAGTTGTACACAGGTAGATTGAAGATACCACGAAAAATATTTAATCATCTTCAAGATCTAAAACTAGCTATATCAGAAGACTTCATTTTATGACAGCTTACTTTTTGAATAATTTGAAACAATGTATTTTGAAGTTTATTGTTTCGACACTTACTTTGTGGAATCTACTCATATTGTTTTTTTTTAAATGGAACTAACTGTGGCACATACCGCAAATATTTCCGCTTCCACGTGATCCGACGAAACTTGTGTTATTTGTAAACAAAACCATAAAATATTTGTCCTAGTTTCCAAAGCACAACTCAAAAAGAACGAAGATCGCGCCGATGCATTCATTGCTTTAGGTTGTGCTACTCTTCTTGGCATTGTCCTTCGCCATATAAATATAAAAGATGTAATAAATCCTACCATACCTTATTCCTTCCTTCCTTCTAGCTGTTCTCTATCCGTTGGATATAGGCCTCTCTCAATGTTCTCCAGGTTTCCCTGTGTTGTGCAACCTGATACCAATTTAAACCTACTGTGCGTTTTATATCGTCGTACCAACGCTGTTGAGGTCTGCCAACGCTTCTCCTCTCGCCCCAAGGTCTCCATCTAGTCACTTTGCTGCTCCATTTATTGTTGTTTCTAGCAATATGCCCAGGCCAGTTCCATTTGAGTGAGGCTATTCTCCTTTCGATATCTTCGATTTTTGACGTTCTCCTGATCCATTCGTTAGTTTTTTGGTCTTTCAGTTTTACTCCAACTATCTTTCTCTCTATTGCTCTTTGATGTGTTTTGAGCTTGTTCAAGTTCTTTTTTGTCAAGACCCAAGTTTCCGATGCATATGTAGACACTGGCAGGACACATGTATTGTATACTTTTGCTTTTAGTTTCATTGGTAGATTTTACTGAAACGCCTGTTTTAGTTTGCTATATGCTACCCATCCTAACCGTATTCTCCTATTGTGCTCTGTATTCTAGCATTCCTTACTAATTGTTATTTCTTGGCCTAGATAAATGTACGACGCTACTTTTTCGATTAACTGGTTCTGAATGGTTAGTGTATTGGTAATTGTATCTTCGTTTGTCATGAATTTGGTTTTATTTATGTTTATCTCTGGTCCAACCTTGTTTGCTTCATGGTATAGTTCCTGAATCATGCCTATCAGTTCTGCCTCGGTTTGAGCGAATATGACGATGTCATCTGCAAATTTCAAGTTGTTCAGTTTTTCGCCTGCTATGTTTACTCCTCTGTCTTCCCAGTGTTAATTTCGAAATATATCTTCGAGAACTAGCGTGAATAATTTTGGTGTTATTACGTCCCCTTGTCTCACTGGCCGGATCTCCATTTTTATAAATAAGGATAACTATGGAGGTATCCCAGTCTGTTGGAACGGTTTCTTCATTCAGGCATTTGTTAAAAAGCGATTTTAGTTATTCCATTAGAATTTTTCCTCCTTCCTTCAACATCTCTGGCAGTATACCATCATCTCCTGCTGCTTTTCCGTTTTTGGTTTGTCGCAGTGCTCTATTGATTTCCTCGATTTAGATTTCTGGAAGGTCTTCGGATCCAACATTCATTATTCTTCTCTTTTCCTCGCTTTCTGCCTCCTTTTGTCTCGTGTGTGAGCTGTATAGTTTTGTGTAGAATTCCTCGGTAACCCTCATGATTTCTTGTCTATGAACGACTATATTTCCCTCCTCATCGGATAGCTTTTGGATCTCTTTCTTGTAGCTGTTTTCTTTATGTAAAATATTCAGTCCCCTATTCCGTTCAATGATATTTTCTATTTGTTTCTCTTGGTATTCCCTGATGTCTTGTTTTGCCGATTTTCTGGCCGTTTTGTTTATCTCCTTGTATTCTACAGTTTGTCTTTTCCCTTTTCTGATGGGTTCTCTTCTTTTTTCTAGGAGTTCTTGTGTTTTTGGGGAGAGCTTGTCTTGTTTCTTCTGTTTTGGTTTCATGCATTTTTCTGCCGTGTCTTTTATTATTTCTGTTAGACGCTTATTAATATTATTTATGTTTTCGTTGGGGTGCGCTGTTTCATTTGTAAACTTTTCCACTAGCTCAGTATTATATCTCGCCTTTTGATCTCTTAAGGTGGTTATGTCGAAGTTTTGTTGCTTGCTCTTAAATTTTTTGGCCCTTTCTAGTTTTCCATTTATTGTTACTTTACAACCATACCTTATTACATTTTTCAAATAATAATGTATCATTTGATACTACAGTTTCATCTCTACCTTTCAACAACCCACCTGTAGATGAGTTAGTTGAAGTAAATTCTACTGTCTAAACTATAAATACCTTAAACACAAATGTTGATATACTGCCCGGTGTTACTTCCAACACCTTGTTGGCCACATCCCTTGTTCTAGTTGACGACAAGTGGGGCCAATTCCATACCTTGCAAGCACTTATTGATTGTGGCAGACAAGCCAGTTTTATTGTCAAGAAATGGGCTAACATCCTAAAGTTGCCAATTTCCCCTCATAATCAACCTGTTTTTGGATTAAGCCAAATCAATAATAATTTGTCCGGTGGAATGATTCAATGCCGAATCAAGTCCATTCAATTCGAATTATGATCAGTACAATTGTTACCGTCTTAATTGTTCGCCACCAATTTCTCCAAGTTTCCTTGGATGGGACCAAGATATTATTTGAAACGATACCGGGCGATAAACAATTAAGACGTATGCGAACGGCACTCTTGTTTTGGTTGGAGAGCTAAGAGTCGTGGGTTTATTTTAGGAAAGTTAATCAATCGGAAAGGTAATTAAAGGGCGCCAGAGATTTTAATTCATAGGAAAAATTTCAAAAACTGGGATAAGCGAGAGAAATTATAAAAAGTGAAGTGTTTTCGGTAATGTGTCTGTGGAGGTTAGGGAAGTACCCACTTTATTATGTTAACCAGTTTATTAACAGGTTTGACCAGCGTCAGTGAACAGAACATCAAAAAAAAAATTACTATATGGGTACATGCATAACCGGGTACCGCAAAAATATATATATATATATATATACATAAAAACAATAAAACAAATTATCACTCAACACTACTAGGCGAGTCATACGGTAATTGTTCGAGAAATAAATAGTCTCCAAGTAACAACAAATATACAAATCAAAATCATATAAATACACAAACGATAAATGTCGCAGAGTTTGCGAACTAAAAAATGAGTTTATTAACGAAATTATTTTCCGTTCATTCAAAAAAGGATATGTAGGATATTATATTACTGAATTACTCAAAAACAAAAAGAAACAAATAGGCTTTGTGAAAGTTACGTCAATATAAGTGATCGGAAAATAATTTAATCTAGATTTGACGTGCACGCCGAATTTCTTGACGGTTATTCTATAATGCATAAACAAAAGTTCTCTAAAACAATGGCAATATTAGTAATAAATAAACTCGTTTTCATAATAAAATAGTTCTGATACCGTATGGTTCTTTCGCTAAAGAAATGGCGTGACACTAAATTAGTCTTTTCACCATCGTCTAAGGAAATGTGCGATTTACTCCGGGTAGGAGAGATACTAAATAATCATTTACGTCACCTGAGTCCAACAGTCTCCAGCCAATCACCACAATACTATTCAGGTGAAGACACTTGCATCAATGCCGCAGGCGTGGTTTCTCGATTAGGTCGATTTACAAATTTAGGATACTACTTGTAATAAGTAAGCGATATGGAACGAATCACAGACACTCGGTATTCTTCGGTAACTTAATGTCGGTAATAAACACAATAAACAGATACTCCGGTAATTTTAATTCGCCGACTCAGCACAAGTAATATCGGTACTTTTATACGATACGATACGATATCTTAATAACTAAGAAAATCACAACGGATTCGCTCAAGTATTTATCACAGACTCAATCACCGATAACGGTGAGAACGACACGATAACTAACGTTGAGACTCTAAGCAAATTAGACCTGATTCGCCCAAATATTCATCACAGACTGCCTTTCGTGACGAGATTTTTGGGGATAGACAGCCCTTAATTTAGAAATTCTTTCCGAAAAATGACTGTTAAATTAGTTCTAAAAAAAGCCATATAACGAACCATATAAAAAGAATCGGGCCGTATATGCTCAAATTACGTACCCAGAATTTCGTAAAAAGTACCTTTTTGTCCGAAAGCGATATTAAAATTTATTGTGTGCACATCCCACCTTTTTTTAGAGGCGATATTAAAAAATATCTACATTCAATTGTCACTTAGTTCAATTGAAAGTCAAGATTGAGGCGTAACAAACCTTTTCGGCGTCCAGAGATATATTGTTCCTAACTTTTTTTTATGTTTATTGGTCATGGGAAACACAGTTCGAAGAAAATATTGTTACCCCAGGGCCGCACTGGGATAGAAATTATTCGATTTCGCAGGGTGAAATGTAGGGAAAATAAAAACGTTACACAACTAGAAGCGATTATTTTTCCGAAAATGTGTGCGCCTCTATCCAATGTTCGTTTAGATTAATCTATTTGTAAACTAGATTCCAATTGTTTGCTAGTCGATCCAGAGTGGTATTTACCTGGAAATATTGATTTGCTTCTTGGTGCAGACATTTATCCTTCTGTGATTGTAATGATAATCAGTCGTCGGTATGTTCACAACTAATGGCTCTTAAGACAATTTTTGGCTGGCCTCTCTTAGGTTTTCGGACTATCCACAAGATTTTCTTGCTCCGTTTTGGGAACTGGAGGAGATTCCAACTAACTACATGGTTCATCCTGACGATCAGAAGGTTGAAACCCATTTTCAATATCATGTGACATGAACCCAAACAGGTCGTTTCGTCGTTTTGAAATCGAGTCACTCACCTCTGAGGAATCGTACCTAGTGGCACGGCGACGACTATTTTCTTTAGAAAAACGTTTAACTCAAGATTCGGGTATGCATCGATTATACCAAGATTTTATGATCGATTAACTGAATGCTGGACATATGTCTGAGTTACTTTCTGTCCCTCTGGGCAACGATACGTATTACATACCCAATCACTCAGTTATCAAAATAGATGACGATCATCTTAAAATTAGAGTGGTTTTTGATGCCAGTGCTAAGGCACATAACCAAGTCTCTATAAACGACACCTTGTTCGTCGGACCTAAAGTCCAAGCTGACATTGTTGCTATACTTTTGCGTTTCCGATTGAAGACCAGCGTCTTCACGTCTGACATCCGTCAGATGTATCGTCAGATTTTCTTGTGTCCCTGACAACGTATATATCAACTCATTCTATGGCGTTGTTCCTCTGGCGAACCAATTCGAATTTTCCAATTAAATATAGTTACCTATGGAGTATCTACTTCATCGTTTTTAGCCATCAGAACCTTACTATATCGAGCTGATTTAGAACAAGAGAGATCTCCGCTGCCATATCAAATACTTAAACTATGCTTATATGTTGATGATGTGATTGCCGGAGCTGATTCGTTGGAAGAAGTCCTACAGATGCAATACCAACTCATTGATCTACTAAACGTGGCAACTTTGAGTAACGTAAGTGGTCAGCTTATTCCTCCGTCCTATTATATTCAATTCCTATCGATCACCGCCAATTACCAGATATTACTATTGACCATCCAGACAATACTTTAAAGATTTTAGGATTGCAATGGCGTGCCAATAACGATGTATTTGTCTCTACCATTAATGCTATTCCTTCAACTTGTACCAAACTATCTATCTTGTCTCAAATGGCTAAAATTTATGATCCGTTAGGTTTCTTGTGTCCTTTGTCCTTCTTTGCCAATGTCCTCATCCAACGTTTATGGATGGCATGATCTACTTGGAATGATGTTGCTTCCCCAGATATATGTGCCAAATGGCAGCAGTAGGTGCTGGAAATGCCTAACCTCTCTACATTCGAAATACCTCGAATGTTATTGACCTCTAATGTGAAAATATGTGAATTACATATCTTTTACGATGCCTCAGAGTTAGGATACGCGACCGTTATTTATATCCGATTCACTGAAAAGGAGAAAACCCAACTTCAAATCGTCATGGCCAAATCGAAGGTAGATCCAGTAAAATCTATATCCATTCCACGCTAAGGGTTGTGTGGAGCTGTTTTATTATCCAATTTAGTCGAATTTATATTGCAAACATTTCTCCAATAGAATAGCTCACATTAAGACGCTAGTTCCCCCTGAACATTGGCGTCCTATTCCTGGTTCTATTAACCCTGCCGACATTGCATCTCGCGGATGTTTACCCGAAATATAGTGGTCCAATTTTTGTGTGTATATGTTACCGTAAATACCCGAAATCCGTTAATACGCGTAATAACTAGTGAGAACCCGAAATATCTAGGAGTATCGGTAAATCCGCGTTCTTACTAGTAAGAACGCGTAATTACTACGAGGTTTAGGAAAATACCGAATAAAGACTTTTATTCGGCTATTTACTGAAATTTTCAGTTAGAACGCGTTCTTTCTAAGCGTAAGTTAGTAACCACTGAGTGTTACTCGATCTTTGCAGGAATTGGCTACATTTCATCTCGCGATGTCTCAAAAGACAGGGGAAGGTTCCCCCGCACCTTGCGCGGCTCCATAATACGTTATTTTATCTGAAGTTGTTACTGTGTGCACCACGCCGTTTGCCGTTTGTTACTTTGATAAACGTTGTTCTTCGAAAAATGAATTCTTCGCTGATTGCTTGGAAAGAAAAATTTACGAATGATTAAGTACATGCAGTGAAGATCCCAAATTATCGAAATATACTATTATGAATAAAGAAACTTACGAAAATCTACTTTAAGAAATTAAAGAAGCTAAACTGACAAAAAAGAAAACTACCCTACAATATCGTCGTTTAAACCGTTTTGACATCATGGAATTAAGTGGCGTTCAGCATATTATAGCTAAATCCAAGAATGATGAAATATCATATTACCTCCCAATTGAAGAAATCTTTGATGTTATCGAAGCTGCTCACGTAGCAATTGGGCATGGTGGTCGAGACCGACTTCGAATAGAAACAGCAAGAAAATATGCAAATATTACTACCAGAATGATGAATTTATATCTGTCGATGCGCGAAGTCTGCAACAGTAAAAAATCTAAGAAGAAAAGAGGATTGGTTTCTAAACCAATTTTACACAATGAATTAAACAGCCGATGCCAAGTAGATCTGATCGATATGCAGAGCCAATCAGATGGAGAATATAAATTCATAATGGTTTATCAAGATCATTTAACCAAGTTCATTTTGTTAAGAGCTTTAACATCTAAACGAGCTGAAGAAAAGGCATACAAATTGAACGAAATATTTTTGACCTTTGGAGCGCCTTGCATATTACACAGTGATAACGGTCGAGAATTTGCGAACTGTGTTATAAACGAATTTAAATCCTTATGGCCAGAACTTAAGATCGTTCAGGGAAAGCCACGACACAGCCAGAATCAGGGATCAGTCGAAAGGGCCAATCAAGATGTTGAAAATATGATTGCTTCATGGATGTCCGATAATAAAACTGTAAAATGGTCAGAAGGTCTACCATTTGTAGAATTTATGAAAAATCGTGCCTATCATGCAGGCATAAGGCAAACTCCATATAAGGCCATGTTTGGCATCGAACCTAGAGTTGGATTAACTACATCGTCTTTGCCTCCTGAGGTTATTTCATCTTAAGAGCGGGAAGGGGATTTAGAAAAACTCGTTAATGATGTTACCACGATGAGAGAAGAAACTCAAAGAGAAGATTCAAATTCAGAAGACGACATTGCTGAAAAAGATCCAGAAGAAGATCAAGAACAAGAACGCTTTTGCAACAAATGTGGTGCTATTTTATCGACTAACATTGATCGTGACTTCTGTTTGAATTGTAAAACAGAAGACAATATAAAAGCAGTAAGGTCAGAAGCAAGCCAATCGCTAATTCATCAGGCAAAAAAGATGAAAAGCTACAGTGATAAAACACATCCACCTGCAAACGTTGGCGATAATGTTACGGTACCTATTCCTGATGTGGATAAAGCAAAAGGTGCTTTCAGAAATATAATAGCTGTTGTGTTACTGAAGACCGACGACAACATGTACCAGTTAGGTACAAAAGATGGAGTCATAAATCATCTGTAGACCAGATCCGAATTTGATATTTGCAAGCAAAAATTTATTGACATTGATTTAATAAGGAAAGATAAACAAATTTCTTTACGTCAAGCAGCTTCATCTAATTTTGGTTCTAGCCAGGGTTTTTTATGTGCAAATGCAATAAAAATTGTAAAAGTAAATTATGCAAATGCAAAAAAATAATGTTCTATGCAATTCAAAATGCCATAATAGTACCTTTTGCAATAATAAGTAAGCTAAGTTATATTATACACTTTTGTTTGAATTTCGCTTGTTCTATGTTTCATTTGTTCTGTAATTTTTTTTGTGCAATAAATTAACTGAAACCAACCGCACTTTATTCTCTAACAGATACTTACCTACAATATTAATTTTAGGCATTCATAAATTTTAAAATTCGGTTATTTACTGTTGTGTGCTTAGAAAGACCGCGTTCTAACTGAACATTTCAGTAAATAGCCGTATAAAAGTTTTAATTCGGTATTTTCCTAGACCTCGTAGTAATTACGCGTTCTTACTAGTAAGAACGCGAAATTACCGACATTCCTAGTTATTTCGGGTTCTCACTAGTTATTACGCGTATTAACGGATTTCGGGTATTTACGGTAACATATACACGATGAAATCATGGTGAGTGCCTTTTAATTTTCTAATCCGGTCCCTTGCCACCAATCAATCTCCAACAGTGTGTTTTAGAAAAAAATGGAGTTTATTGAATTGAATAAGAATTAGGTGATAAGAAATTTGATTTATGTATGACTATTATTCTTTCTAATAAATGCAATTTATTTACACAGTTAAATTTACATAATATTTTACTAATCCATTTAAATAATAAATAATTTAAAATTTTACATGTGTTTATAATCTAAATGAGCCACTCTGTATACAAAATGTGTACAAGTTGATCACAATACCACTCATTTTTGATAATTGTCACAATAAAAGTGTCTTTTAGTAAATTGATAGAGTAACTACTGAAAAACAATGTTTCTTTAAAAGAATTTCGCGACATAGTTTCTTGAACGGTATTCCCTGTTGTTTGATAAATAAAAAATGTTTCGTTAAATGCGTGGGTTGCGTAGTAGTGTGATAAGATACATCAAAATTATCAAAATCTAAATGCATATTCCGAGTGACACTAATTATGAACTGATAACTTATCCGACATTTCCTCAACTATCATAATTTCTACTAGTGGTAAACAAAAGAGTACGAAACGAAAAAAAGAGAGACAGAAAATATTGAGGGTGACATTGAAAGGAAATCCTAAAAATTCCATATAGATGGGATTCTCGAGAGTTTACGGAATGTTTTAGGTCGCATTACGGAGCATGCCGTTATGCTACGAGTTGAATAATAGTCTAATGTTTATACGGGGTTTATTAAAAAGTTGACTGACTCTGATGGAGATAGAACCTGATGACGACATTGGGGTTATCGAAACGTATTCACAAATGAAGCTTGATTGTATGTCTGTACAACAAAAGAGATTTATTGTTATTTTAATTTTCAGGAAAATATTTTCATTATAGTATATGTAGTTTTAGGTGCATATGTATAAATTGAACTGTTAAGAAATAAAAAAAATTATTCGAATTCATGAAATTTTTCAAATTTTCTTCAATTGTTTTTCACTTTTTCGAATTTCACAAAATTCTCGGGTTTTTTCAAAATTTTCTTCGCCTTCTGATTTCCTTTTACTTTTTCAGGCGTCGGATAGGGTTTCCAGTTCTTCTTCTACCAATTCCTTCCACCAGTTTTCTGTCTTTTGCCATCTTTTTCATTTCCTTTCATTTTTTTTCTCTTTTTGTCAACAGCTTCAGTTTAAAATATTTTTTTATTATTACAAATTTTTATTTATGCGTATCCTTATTTTTTGTTGTTATGAATAAAATATTTTTTACTAACTTTTTAATATTAATTTTTCAGTCACTTATATATTGCTCGACAGGTTTCCGGAACAATTATTCTTAATGATTGTGGTGCTATAGTACAACTAAATTTCGTATCTTCATAAGATCTTCCTATCGCTAAAAAACGTGGTGTAGCTGTTAATACCATCTTTATTTCTCCTCATTTTAACTGCCCATAACTTCTAAACGGTTCGAGATAGAGACATGCGGTTTTCACTGATATGTTTCATTTTAGGACAAGCTTTGTTTGAAAAAGTTAAGTTTTTTTATTCGTTTTGCCTACGTCACAACAAAAATGGCGGATGTTTGACAATTTTTTTTGACTTTCATTAATGAAACACCCAGTATATTGTTTTGTAGTTTGAAAGAACCGACCTTTACCTATTCTTCATTTAAATTTTTTTTGAAATCGTTTAGAGTGTGACTCCAAAATTAGCTTTTAAAATGAGAGATGCATGCTTACTAGTTGTACCTTCAATCATAGTAAAAGCTTTGGAAGTTTTATGTAAATGTCAAATTTATCAACTTTGCGTATTGTCAGTCATTGTTATTGTCTGTTTTTATGTGAAAATAGTGTTTTCAGATGTAGAAAAAGCAAATGTTGTACTTACCTTAGCTGAAACAAAATCGGTGATTTTAACTCAAAGACGTTTTTTCAGAGATTTTAATAAACAACCACCCAGTTCAAAACAATTAGAAGTTGGTTCCGCACTTATAAAGAAACTGGACCATTATTTCGAAAGAAAAGAGTACCAGTTAATAATTATTTAGATGACACTAGCTGTATATGACTTTGTTAGGAGATATCCAAAATCGTCGTTAAGAAAAGTTGCTTCCCATTTCAACATTAGTAAGTCTACAATTCATAACATTTTGAAAGCAATAAAACTAAATCCTCATAAAATTCAAATTTATCAGAAACGAATGAGAGGGACTTCGAAAAACGTGTTTTTATGTGTGAAACGTTTATGGATCTCAGGAGGAATGCAGAATTTGGTCTGAAGTAAATCCGCATGAGTTTGAACAATATGGAACAGATTCACCTAAGGTAAATGTGTGGTGTGCTGTAAACAACAATAATAAAATCTATTGACAATTTTTTTTTTCGCTGAAAAAACAATCAATGGAAATACTTATAGAGACATGTTGGAATTATTTTTTTATCCACAGTTGGATCAAGATGTACAATTGAATGGTAATTGGAATGAAACTTATTTCCAGCAGAATAGGTCACCCCCCCATTTTCCTTTAATAGCTAGAAACTCTCAGATTGCTTCTCTCATTATGGTAATATGTTTTTCAATTTGTGATTCGATTAATTACAAAATAAACATAAATTGACTATCATCCATGAGTAAATAATTTTCTCAATCCGATTTTTCAGAAACCCATCGCAAATTCAAATGTGAAAATTCACTACTTTGACCACAGGATTCGTTTCCTTTTTAATTTTTCGTCAACCCTATATCTACTATGTGAGAAAAGTATTGGTTTACCCATAAAAAGGAGTTTTAATTATTTTTGAATGATTTTTACGTTTTTCAATGAGAAAAACACGAAAAACGGTTTATTTAGAGAATAATCCTGTGTACATGTCGTCGTCGTTGGCCACTTTTTATTGTTAGCAGCTTTTTTGAAGTTTATTTATTTTGGAAATTATGTTTAAAATGATCTTTTATTTATAAACAATTATACCACCATTCTTGTTTAATTATTGCTTGAAAATGAATATGTAACATTTTCGAAAACTTGGAAAATATATATTCAAATGGATACACCTTGGTATTTCATTGCCACATACTCACAATAAGTTATCTTATGTATATATATATATATATATATATATATATATATATATATATATATATATATATATATATAACTCCCAGATGGCGGAGTGCGTTAGAGCGCCGGAAATTGGGTTTTCTTGACCTGAAGGACGGGCGTTCGAATCTCACTCTAGTAAGGGCTTTTTCATAAATAAAAAGTTCCACTAAAAATCTGGGGGTACAGGGTCCGTCAGTAAATGGCGAAAACTGGCGGACGACATCCCTCGCCCCTTGCCAACCCGCATTGAGGCAGCGTGGTAAGGTACGCCTCACAACCCCAGCATGACAGACAAGGACAAGTTACGGCCCTCATTCTCCGTAAGCCCGAAGGGCCCTAGGAGGGGTAGATCCTGGGAACCAGCCACGAGGGCAGAGGGTGCTAAGAATCTGCGGAGTCTAAACCACTACCCATTGACTACATTACACCTAGCAACTTATAACTGCCGTACACTCTCTAATCAAGCTAGGATTATGGAACTGGAAACAGAGGCAGCAAAAATAAAGTGGGATATCATGGGCATTAGCGAAGTAAGATGAAAAAATGAAGAACTCATAGAACTTGAATCAGGGAATCTTCTATACCACCAAGGAACACCAACAGGAAGAACAAGCGGAGTAGGATTCCTAATTAAGAAAACCTGGAAAAATAGAATCATAAGGATAACAAGCAGCTCAGACAGAGTAGCCAGCATAACACTAAGACTCTCCAAAAGATATACTATCCAGATTATTCAGGTATACGCCCCAACAATCAGCCATAGTGACGACGAAATAGAAGAATTCTATAATGAAATAACCCAAGCGCTCAGCAACGACAATAGTCACTTCAAATACATAATGGGAGACTTTAATGCCAAAGTAGGACACAGGAAAGACCAAGAAAAAGGAATGGGGAAATATGGATTTGGAGGAAGGAATGAAAGAGGAGAGAGATTAATACAGTTCGCACACTTTCAGAACATGTATGTGGCAAACTCCTTCTTCAAGAAGAACCCTAACAGGAAATGGACGTGGGAAGGCCCCGGTGCAACTATCAGAAACGAAATAGACTTTATCCTCACCAATAAAATTAACACAGTAAAAGACCTAAGCACGCTCAACAAGTTCACTACAGGAAGCGACCATCGACTAATTAGAGCTCGACTGGTCTTAGATATAAAACTAGAAAGGTCAAGACTAATCAAAACCAACACAACGAAAAACATAAACAACGAAAGGCTAAGAGAGAACTCTCACCAATATGTAGCACTACTAGAAGAAAGACTACAAAAAGTGGAATATAACAACCCTGAACTGATGGACACAATTCGAAACTGCGCCGTAGAAGTGGGAGGTCTGCAAGAACGAGGTGAGCACAAAAAACTAACTACGGAAACAAAAGCACTATTACAAAAACGAAGAGAAATGAAAAAGACAACAAACATTCAAAGAATTGAATACACCGAACTGTGCAAGACGATACGAAAGAAAATCGCAGAAGATATCAGGAATTACAACGAGAAACTGGTACAAACAACAATAGAAAACCGTAAAAGCTACAAAAATGCAAAAAGGGCACTAATAATAGGGAAAAGACAGATAGTTGCATTAACTGATGGAAACAAAAGAACTACAGACAGGAATGAAATAATAGACCTAGTAGCCAAATTCTATGGAGACCTATACAAGGCCCCTGAAAATTTGGAAGAAATAATAGAACACTCAGAAGATGCCATACCAGAAGTTTTGGTGGAGGAAGTAGAAATGGCACTGAAAAGCATGAAAAATGGCAAAGCAGCGGGAAATGACGGCATCACGACCGAAATACTCAAATATGCAGGAGCTAAAACATGGAAGTACCTTGCCAAACTATACACGAACTGTCTGATGTCCAGGAGCATACCTAAAGAGTGGAACAGCGCCCTTATAGTGTTGAACCACAAGAAAGGCAGCAAAGAAGACATCAAGAACTACAGACCAATAAGTCTACTACCAGTGACGTACAAGGTATTCACAAAGATCATTCACAACAGAATACAAAATACACTAGACTCGGCCCAACCACGAGAACAGGCTGGATTCCGCAAAGGCTTCAGTACAATAGATCACATCCATACCCTCAAAGAGGTTATCAGTCGAACCAAAGAATACAACCAACCACTAGCACTAGCCTTCATCGACTTTGAGAAAGCATTCGACTCTATATATCCCAGAGCAGTAATAAATGCCCTAACAGAACAAGGGGTCGACAAGCCATATATTGAGAGCCTAGCAAATATATATAGGGAAGCCAAAGCGAGAGTTAGGATATATGAGGGCACACCAGAATTCCCCACCAGCAGAGGAGACGCAATATCACCAAAGTTATTTACAGCAACACTAGAAAGCATCTTCAGAAAACTGGGCTGGAACAACACAGGTCTGAATATAGATGGAGAATACTTGAACCATCTAAGATTCGCTGATGACATCATCCTGATAGCGAGTAACCCTGGCGAAATGCAACAACAAATAAATGAATTGAATGCAGCAAGCAACGAAGTAGGCCTTAAAATAAATCTGAGTAAGACCAAGATAATGTATAACGAACTGATAAACGCACAAGAAATAACAATTAATGACACTGCCCTGGAAATAGTATAGGAATACATATACCTGGGTCAACTAATACACATATCAGGCTCTCTACTTCCAGAAATAAACAGAAGAATCAAATTAGCATGGAGAACATTTGGACAGAACTCTATCATCTTCAAGTCTAGAATGTCACTCCGTTTGAAAAAGAAAGCGTTTGATCAGTGCGTACTACCAGTATTAACATACGGCTGTGAAACCTGGACCCTGAAAACTGATATCATTAGAAAACTCCAGGTAACGCAGAGGTCTATGGAACGATGCATGCTTGGAATAACAAGGAGAGATAGAAAAAGGCTTGATTGGATCAGACAAAAGACCCAAGTGATAGATGTCATAAATAGAATCAGATCCCTAAAGTGGCAATGGGCGGGGCATCTCGCTAGAAGGACAGACGATAGATGGACCACAAAGATAACGCAATGGTATCCCCGAGGCGTGAAAAGACCAAGAAGACGCCCCAACTTAAGATGGGACTACGACATAAAGAAACTCGCAGGATCAACTTGGGGCCGCATAGCTAGCAATAGACAACAATGGGCCCACATGGAAATGGAATATATAAATATGTAAAGGGAGGCTACACCATAACAAAATGGTTGAATAAGCTGCATATGATGATGATGATGATATATATATATATATATATATATATATATATATATATATATATATATAATTTTCAATTTTCTTTAACTATTTATACTAATTTTTAATGTTATGTTCTTGGGTTAAAGTTATGAATAAGAAAAACTCCATATCGTCTATATAACTTGACGTTTTACTCCTTGTTCGGAGCTGCTTCAAAATATTTCATTTCATGTATCGATGGAACAAAATATTTGAAATTAATAAATATAAAATTTGGAATGTGTATAATAACGACGCTTAACATATATAATAACAAGTTTGCTGATAAAATGATAGAAGTACTTTAGACTTAAATTCACGATATTGGAGTGAACTTAAAAGTTTCTAGTATTTTTATTTTGTTTTTGGATGTTTGTATTTTGATTAATAAATCCACTACACAATTAAATTATGGTAGATTTGACTTAAATTTTCGATATCTTGCTTATCGTTCATTACTTTCTTTTCTTTTTTATATGTACCATTTTATGACTGTTAATTTGTGGTTATTAGAGTCCAGTGCTAGTATTTTTATATTATTGAAATCAAACTCCTATTTTCAGTTCTTCCATGTTTATGTAGGGCGGTGGGCGCATTTTTTGTGTATTTATGACCATTTAGCCGATTTTCTAGATGTTGTGTTGTCATACCTACAAATTTTTTTGGACAGTTTGAGAATGGTACAGAATATACGTTAGATTTTTTTGGTTTTGATTTGGCTTTTAAGAACAATAGTGATAATGTATTTTGAGTTTTGTGACATACGTTATCCAAACACAACATTAACGTAATTATGAAAAAATGAGCCTGGAAAAGCTCACAGGGATATCGTTACGTTTTTATACATTTCTCGTGCACTGTGCTACTATAAGGTGTTTAGAATTATTGCATGTTTTAGTTCATTGGTTTCTGTTAAGTAATTAATATTGCCGTTGATTTAGACACGTCTAAAACTGTCGTGAACTTTTTACTAATGGCTATTACATTAGGTCGAGTTACTATGTTGACACATATGTTACAGGACGAATGTCAATGGGGTTGTGAAAAATTACAGTCATCAATTATACGCCCATATGTCTCCTGTAGTACGAAATATTCGAGAAAAAAAATATATTTCATCGGTTTTTATATTTAGAATGCATTCCCTATACAAACCTTGTAAAATATTATGTACTAATATGTTTGTTTTGATGGATAAATGAAATTATACAGAGTGTGAAAAATAATAATCGTAATTTTCTTTTCGAAAAAAATTTTTACCATATTAAAGTCACGGTTTCGCTTGTTTTTGATGGATTATGGGGGTAAATGATATCCGCACATGAGAAATGTTATCTTAACTATAAATTACTTGTGAATTTCGCAATTTTTGATAACAACATAACCTGCATGTCGTATGTAATTGCCTTATTTTTTTTGGGTAAGGACCAATGAGTTTATCGACCATAAAACTGCTAAAATATGTGGGTATTATCGCTACTAACACTACCACTGATTAGTTATTTATGTATTTTTATCACCAGCATAGAATACATACAATGGTAATGTCTGTTATCATAACTTTCATGTCGGTGTTGCCTTATCAGTGGTGATAAGAAAATATAACTTTTATGTTTCTGATTACAAAGAAACTCTACTTAAATGTATTCTTTTTTTAATTAATTGTTAACAATACTGATAGTCTTAACGGTTTCATGTTTCGTAGGTGACCAACAATATTTTTAAATATACTACGAATCATTTTTTTTATTATTAATAAATTTATCTGCTCACGTCTTGGCAACATTCCAATCTTGAATGAAAATGTTTTCTAAATTTCTGTAATCACATGATTTTATTTTCTCTCTGTGTTAATCTGTACAATAAAGTAGAACTGGTACAGGAAATGCACGATGACGATCCAGATCGCAGAATGGACTTGATAGATTTAACACTATTCCTTGATTTTTTTTTAATCAAATATTTTTTTCTGTTTATGTTACTTTCCGTTTACATGGCACAGTGAATAAACAAAACTGTAGGTACTGCTCAGATGAAAGTCCTCATTGAATGGTGGAGGCAAATACGCAGTGTCCACAAAAGATCATTGTGTGGGCAGAAATTATCGGATTCTTCTATAGGCTAACTAGGCTTCAGCCTAGGGCCTCAAAATCAAAAGGGCCCTACATTCAAATTGTTATCAAAATTAAAATTACAATATACTAAAAACACTAAAACAATGTACCGAGAACAAGGAGGAATTCCACTTTCATCAACATTTGATGAGCATGTAAAACTTTTGCATGAAGTATTTAGGCGTCTAAAAGATGCAAACTTAACAGTCAATCTTGACAAATGCGAATTTTTTAAACCACCATTAAAGTATTTAGGCTTTGTCCTAGATTCTAGTGGACTTTCCACGAATCCGCAAAAAGTTTTATCAATTGTAAACTATCCGGTTCCAAAAACAACAACTGAAATAAAACAGTTTACAGGAATGTGTAGTTGGTATAGGCGTTTTATTCCAATTTTTCCAGCGTCATGGCACCCATAAATAATTTGCTGAGAAATAAAAAAAGGGTCAGAAAATACAGTGGAGTTTAGAAGCCGAATCAACTTCTAGAAAAATTAAAGAATTATTAATTTTAGCTCCAATTTTAAGTTTTCCAAATTGTGAATTAGAATTTTTTATTCAATGTGATGCAAGTGATACCGGCTTAGGTGCTATCTTAACACAAATTCAAAACAATGAGGAAAAAGTAATTGCATTTGCATCTAGGGGGTTAAGTAAGGCTGAAAAAAATTACAGAACAACAGAAAAATAATGCTTAGCTTGTATTTTCGCTTGTGAAAAATTTAGGGATTATATAGAAGGTACAAAATTCAGTTTGATAACAGATCATGCTGCCCTAAAATTTTTATTCAAAATGAAGGAACCATCTGGTCGGTTAGCGCGATGGAGTTGTAAACTTAGCCAATTTGATTTTGAAATAGTACATAGAAAAGGCACATTGATGGTAGTACCCGACGCGTTGAGTAGAAGTCCAGTAGAGTCACCTAATTCGGAGAAGGAAGTATTGGTTGTTCAAAACCCAGATGGTGTAATTTCTTTAGATATTGAGTTAGATAATGTTGATACTTTTTACGTTAAAATGAGAGAAAAAATGGAAAATTCACCTGAAAATTATCCTCAATGGTTAGTAAAAAATAATTACGTGTATAAATTAATTCCTTCTAGAGTACCATTAAATACAAACATTTCTGATTGGAAATTACTAGTTCCAAAAAGTCAGAGAACAAAAATTATTAGGTCTTGTCATGCAGGATTTTGGAAAACATATTCCAGGGTCTGATTAACATACTATTGGCCGAAAATGCGCCACGATGTTTATAGGTACGTTAGAAATTGTAAGGAATGTGCCGCACAAAAGCCGATAAATCATGCTAAATTTGGGTTAATGGGTTCAGAAAAAGTAGTACGATTTCCATGGCAGGTCATTGCTTTAGATTTGTTAGGACCTTCACCTAAGTCATCGAACGGCTATCAATATCTTTTAGTAGTTAGTGATTGGTTCACTAAATATCCGGTTTTGTTTCCTTTGCGAAATGCAAAATCACCAAATATCATTAAACATTTAGAAAATGATATATTTTTACTATATGGTGTACCTCAAACAATTATTTGTGATAACGGTAAACAATTAGTTAGTAAAGCTATACAAAAGTTAGTTTCAGATTACGGGTCATGTATATCTTATACTCCATTTTATCATCCTTCTCCAAATTTTGTAGAACGGTGGAATAGAACAATATGCACAGCTCTTAGGTGTTACATTTCGGAAAATCACAAGTCGTGGGATAAACAGTTAGCAAAAATCGGTTATGCACTTAGAACCAGTATTCATGAAGTGACTGGGTATAGCCCAGCATTTTTGAATTTTGGTAGAGTTGTTCCTTGTTCGGGAAACTATTATGGGAAAAATCCTAGTACCGAAATACTTCCAAAAAGTCACGCATTTTGGGCAAATAATGTCACGGATTTAAAAGAAATATACAAAGACGTCGAAAAAAGAATACATTCAGCACATCTAAAAAATAAAAAAATATTACAATTTAAGAAGAAGGGATAAAGAATTCCACGTTGGTGAATTTGTATGGAAAAGAAACATTGTTTTATCAGACGCTGCCAATGATTTTACCAAAAAGTTAGCACCTCGTTATATCCTTTGCAAAATAGTTGGAAAAAAGTCAAAATTAGTATACATTTTGCAGAAAGAGGATGGTAGTGATGCGGGTACATAGCATATTCAACATTTGAAACCTTATAATGAAATAGTATCCTCTGATGACGAATCAAAATGGGAAGCTGAATAGTTTTCACATAATTCTTTAATGTAACTACTAGTTTGGGATCTGTAAAGCTACATTAAAATGTAAATAGTATACAAAGTTAGTATTAGTAGTTAGATTTAGTCAATTTTTTATAGAAAATAGATTGAAGATATTCCATTGGTCAGCCGAAAATAAGAAGGTATTATAGGGATTATTAGAACTTGATTGGCCGTTGAAGTTTACAAAAAGTTGCAGTTCGTTTAGTTTCGGGTTAACTTCTTCAGTTTTGAAAATATCGAAAGGAAGGAGCAGATTTTTGGTTTTTCGTTTGTTGGCATCCTTAAGTAATTGTTCTCTGACGTTGTAATTTGGTTAAGAGGTTTTCCTGTAACAAGGAGGTAAGCGTAATAAACATTTTCTTGAAATAGTACAGTCGTTAAGTGGTACATTAATTCCAGATTCGCCGACCTTTCAATGTTCCTTCATCGGTAACTTTTTCTTCCAACACAAATCTAATATTGAGGCAGCCATTTTGGACCTAACCACATAGTATATTTGAATGACTAGAAGTAGTTACATCGACATCCTGACAATCCGCCTGAGACCTTTGAGGGAGGAAATCCTAGAGGAAACGGCGTTATGAGCCATTCACCACCCTGGACTCGATTTTTCGACATGATTGATCTCGTTGATGCACGTGTTCGCCGCATGTTCTACATATTATTCCTTCAAGATGGATGGGGTTCGGCAGAATAAATCTAGTTTCAAAGAGTGAGTTTATTCCAATCTAACAAAAATGCACCGGCATACCTTTACTACTATTTCATTACGTCATACTATATTCTGAGTATAGTACAATGATTTATTGGACTTTTCATAACCTAAATTCTTAACTTAATCACTAAATATCTCAACGGAGAAAAAGTTTGTTTTTTAATCTTTAATAAACTGATATATTATTTTTTGGTACAAGGCATATGCTATATATACATATATTTCTCAATTTGAATAAATTGTTCACCCAATGTGAAATTAAATACAGCTGTATTTAGGGGTTCTTATAGTTCTTGTTTACATTAAATGCACTTACCAAAATTTTTTTATTTTATTACCATAATTAGCGGATTATATGTGATTATGAAGTAACTTGATTAAGAAACCATATACTGAGGTTCTGTTTTTATTTTTCCTTTTTAGTATTATTTTCTTCTACAACATTAGGTTGAATTGAGCCAAGAAAGTAGTTAGAGTTAGTAATTTCTTGTTTTTGAAATAATACCAAGAAATAAGTGGCGCCCTATTCCTGCCAATTCTTGTGATACGTAAGATCCTACGACCACTGCGCACCAGAGGAAGAGCTACCGGAGCTTGGTAACTCCAAAAAAGAGTTACAAAAAATTGGCGCTATAGACACTTAGGTACATGTCTACAAAAAACACGATTGGGCTTGCAAACGGATGAGTCAACTGATGTCGCTGGTCTGACTATCTTGCTGGTTATCGTGAGATATCCATATGAAAGTTCTTTTGAAGAAGACATGTTTATGTGTTCGTTGCTGCCCACAAATAGTACCGAAAACATTTTTTTTAATAAAATAAATATATTTTTTGAAGGAAATCATCTCACTTGGAACGATTGCATTGACATTTGTACGGATGGGGCCAAGGCGATGACGGGTATAACAGCAGGAGCAGTGTCACTAATAAAAAATAAAGCACCTAATTGTTGTTCCAGCCATTGTATCCTATATAGACAAGCACTTGCGATTAAGCAAATGCCATCTTTCTTTCTTTCTCTTATCTCAGGCGTCGGATTGGAGTTCTTCATGTACCGATTTTTTCCATTCTTTCCTGTCCCTGGCCAATGCATCCAACTCTCCTAATGTTTTTCCCTTGTTTTTTCCAATTTCTTCAATCTGATCTATCCATTTCATCGTGGATCTTCCTCTTTGTCTTTTTCTTGATATTCATATTTCCATAACTTTTTTCGCAATTATATCTCTCTTTATTCTTACTAGGTGGCCATACCAGTTTAATTGTTCCTTTTTAATCTTTGATATTATTGGTTCTTAATTAGTTATGCTTCTGATTTCTTCGTTCCTCACTTTATCCCATTTTATTTTACCTGCTATTTTCCTCAAATATTTTATTTCCAGTGCATTTATTTTTGTTTCCTGTTTTTTCTGCATTACCCAGTTCTCACTAGCATAAGTTATAGTTGGGACTGTAATTTTGTTGTAGATTTCTAGATTTGTGTCCATATCAATGTGTGGCTTAATATTGTTCGATTTAAGGAATAATATAATCTTGTTGATTTATTTGTTCTATTATTAAGTTCTGCATCTATTTTCCCTTCTTCTGTTATGATACTTCCTAGGTAATTATAAGTTGTTACTCTTTCCAATATTTTGTAATTACATTTCAACTCCTTGCAGTTACTCTCTCTCGCTGTTTTTCATTTACTATCATTACTTTGGTTTTTTCTGTATTTATTGTCATTTTCATATTTTCTATTTCTCTTGCCAATGAGTTGATTAGTTTCTGCATTTTATTTTTTGATTTCGCAATTAGTACAATATCGTCTGCATACAGTAAATTACTTAATCTGACCGGCAACGTGTTTCTGTACCCTATTATCATGTCCAGATTTCTTCCTTATCTTTTTATTTCCTTCACTATTTTGTCAATTGTAATGACAAACAACAGTGAGCTCAAGATATCGCCTTGTTTTATACCTTTTTCCATTAGAAACTCTTCCGATCTTTGACCTCCTATCTGCACTCTTAATTTGACTGTCTCGTGTGTGCTTTTAATTATATCAATTAGAGCTTTCGGTACTTCCAATACCTCCCAAATTTTTTCTCTTTCCACTGTGTCAAAAGCTGCCTTCAATTCAATGAAAGTTAAATACATTTCTTCTCCCCCTTCTATTGTATTATCAATAAGCCTTTTTAAAATATATATGTTATCGTTTGCTTGTCGTCCTGGTCTAAAAGCTGCTTGTTCCTCTTCTAATTTTGCTTCTACATAACGTCTTAATCGGATCTCTATTATTCTCGTGAAGATTTTGGAACTGGTGGTTTGTGCTAAGCATATTGGTCTATAATTATTGCACACTGTCTGATCCCCCTTTTTATGTATTGACAGTATAAGGTTATTTTCCCAGTCTTTGGGGATTTTTTGAGTATCCCATGCTTCCCTGCATATGAGACACAGCCAGTCTTTTCCTTTTTCTCCTAACCATTTTATCAGTTCTGGCGCTGCTTCATCCTTAGCACTGGCTCTTCCTATTTTAAGTTAATTTATAGCCACTTCCATTTCTTCTCATTGGATTGCATGGTATTCATGCTCATTCCATTCCTCTTCCGCTATATTCGTTGTTTTCTTCTTCAACCTATTACTAAATTTGTGTTCGTAGTGTTATTTCCAAGTCTTTAGTATTTGATTTATTCCGGTCTTCAATTCGTTATTTTGATTTTTTATTGCTATTATATCTTTTCCTTTACTTCCTCGTAGTCTTTTTATTGCTGTCCAAAATTTTCTATTATCTGATGCATGTGTCTCTGACATCTCCCTTCCAAATTCATTCCATGAGTCCCTTTTCGCTTTCTTAACCGCTTCCTTGACGATGCTTCTTTTTCCATTATATATTTCCTTATCTTCCTGTGTTTTTGTTTGGAGGTATTTTTTCCATGAGGTTTTCTTTTCTTCTACCATTGTTCGTATTTCATTGTTCCACCACTTAGTCCTCTTCAAATGTTTGTTGAATTCATTTCTTCCACATATATCCTCTGCCTTTTCAAGTAATATTTGTTTGAATACTGTCCACCGTTTTTCGAGTGTCCATTCGTTGTTTTCATTAATCAATTTTTCGAATTCCCTGTCTGTTTCTTCCTGCTATTTAGATTTTTTTTATGTGTTTCTTAATTTACTTATTGCAATTCTACTGAATCTCACTTCTTCTGTCTTCTTTATTTTTCCTTCATATTCCGCTACTACTAATCTATGGTTTGTACTCAACTCAGCCTCTTTTCTTGTCTCTACTTTTTTCACCATATTTGATAGGTTTTGTGTATAAACTATGTAATCTATTAAACTTTTTGCATTTCTTTCTTCCGCTACAAAGGTATATTTATCCTCTAGCTTTTGTTTCCACATCGCATTTCCTATTATTAAATCGTTACTTTGACAAAAACCTATCATCATAAGACCATTTCTGTTCGTTGTTTACTCACCATAAACTCCCATTCCTCGATTGTAATCTTTACCAACTCTTGCGTTCCAATCCCCCATAATGATTATGTTTTTGTTTTGCTCTCTTATATCATCCAATACTTCCTGTAATTGTATGTAAAATTCTGAAACCTGTTGCTCTCCCGTTTCTTCAACCGGTGCATATATTTTTATTATATTCAATATTTCTTTTAGTCGTATACTTAGAACTAGTATTCTTGAATTTATATCCTTCATATTTATTACCTTTTTGTTTATTTACTCTGTTAAATTTTTCCTACTCCCTCTTTTGCTCTTTGTTCTACTTTTACCCCTGAGTAATATAATTTAAGATTATATGTTAAATTTATTTGTCCTGATCCTTTTTTCTTTGTTTCACTTATTCCTGGAATATGTACCTTGTTGTTTTCCATTTCCTCCGTTATTTCGATTTCCTTTCCTGTCAATGTATTAATATTCCATATACCTATATTTATATGTTTTTGGTCTGCACTATTTATATATTGTTTAAGATTATTTTTTCCCCATTGACTAGTCTGATCATTTTTTTATCTTGTCCCCTACCATAATTATTTTTGTGTTTAAATTTCCTATTAGTTTCTTCTGTATCCCTATTGCTAAAACTACTTCTATTCTTACTGCTACACTTATTACTAGTTTTAATACTATCATTTTTATTTAATTTATCTTCCTTTATGTCTTCTAGTTTTTTGGGTACCCTGTTTGTCATTGTCATTTTCCGAGTTGGTGCTATATCTTCTTCGTCTTCCATGCTGGGTGACCACTGGCTAGCCGTTCTTCCTTTTTTCTTGTTTGCATTTGTTTTTTCTTCTGGATTGTATTCCAGCTGATCTAAGGTATATATTGTGTCCTCCACTCTTAATTTATCATATATTATACTTACTCTACATCCTTTTTCTCTAGCTGATTTTAGACAGGGGATGAGTGCTTTCCGTTTATCTTGGATTGCTTTTGGTAGATTCTGTGATATTCATATTTTTGTACCTTTCAAGTTTTTGGCTTCTCTTTTATTTATCTTCTCTTGATAGCTCTAGCCATAGTGGTCTATTTCTGTTATTATCAGTTTCTCTCTTACCGATTCTTCTTATTTGTGTTATATCTGCTTCCATGTTTATTTTAACCTTCATTTTATCTAAGATTTGTTTAATTTTGTTATTTCTTATTTGGGTGACTTTGTTCTTTAATTCCGTATTTTCGTTAGTTATTTTATTTATTTGTTCTTGATAATTGTCCATCTTTTTATCCATTTTGTTTAGTTTTTAGATTATTTCCTTCATCACATCCTCCATCGTATCTCACATTGTGTCTCCCTGCAGGTTAAATACCAGAACCCTACTATATTCAGATCCCTGCCCTACCCGAAGCTGACAATTATCAGTCTGGAGTAATTTATTCTTTTTATATTTTTAATTTCTATTCGCAAATTTATAACGTTCAATCTAGTCAGTTTGTCTCTGTTCTTTTTAATAACAAATTTAATGAAGACAGATTCTTATTGTTTTGCTGATAACTCTATTAGCTATTTTCCCGGATGATGTTTTATATGTGTATTAGGTTAGAAGTATTCATTAACTACGTGTAAGAAAAATGAGCTTACCTCTATTGGCATTGTTTATTTCCACTTATTTGCAATTTGTGCACTTTTTAAATCATTGATATGTAAACTAACTGAATTATTTTAAAGTATTTCCTCCAAATTTATAATTATTTGTGACAATAACTCTTAACGCACTTTTCAGTAACCCAGCGACGACCGAGCCTAATTGTTGTTCCAGCCACTGTATCCTACATAGACAAGCACTTGCGATTAAGCAAATGCCATCAAATTTAGAATTAATTATGGATGAAGCAGTAAAAATACATAATTCTATCAAATCACGACCATTACAATCCCGATTGTTCTCATTATTCTGTGAAGATTATGGCAGCAATCAAAAAACACTGCTGCTCCATGCAGAAGTGCGATGGCTGTCTCGGGTAAAACTTTAACATGATTATTTGAACTTAGAGCCTAGTTACTAATTTTGTTTCAGATACTTCTTTTATTTTGAAAGATCGTTTGTATGATGGAACTTGGTTGTTTCGACTGTCTTTTATGGCGGATATCTTTCAAAAACTGAATGAATTAAATTTATCACTGCAAGGTAAACAGACAACAGTGTTCCAGGCATGTAAAAAAATAACTGCCTTCCAAAGAAAATGAGAGTTATGGATTATTTGCGTTGGTAAGAAAAAAAATAGAAAGATTTACGACACTCGGTGAGTTTGTTAGCGATGACGACTCAGAAATGTTTCAAGATTATGTATTTGAACAATTGGTCCAATATCTCACTTCGATACGCCCATATTTTGAGAATTATTTTCCCGAAGAACTGAAAACAGAAAGGAAACTGAATTAATGGATTCATAATCCTTTTTTATGTCAAACGAGATACATGAATCTCTTTTGGAAATGTCGTCAGATACACGTACCCACTATGCAAATAAATATTACAGTTATGTTAATTCAACATCACATTGTGATAATGTTCTTCCTTTTCTTCCTCTTGTTTTCATCACATGCACATCTATACAACCGCTTATGCCCAGCTTGTGGCTGTTAACTTTTGTGATATTTCAACTTAACTTCTCAGCGATGTTAAAGCGCTGCCTTTTTACATTACTGAGATGTTACTAGAACTTCCTCAAAAGGAACTCTTTATAACGAACTGAAAACAATATTTCTTTTACATTCTGAAATGCCTTTTAACATCTTGTCGATGTTAATGCAAAGTCTAAAAAATAACATCTTATCAATGATCTAAATGCAACATTTCAAAAACAATACAGTGTATTTTCGTAGATGTTGTATGGACATTACATAAACCTCTAAATAATATACCTCAAACATTCTGAATGACATCCTATAGATGTTTCTGTGCCTAATCAGCAAATACAGGGTGAACAACTAAGAACGCCGGCTATCGGCCATATTTCAAATAATAGTCATAGTACAACTTTAAAAAAATACCTTCAGGAAAATGACCCTGAAAAATCGCTGGAAAATATGTTTGAGTTCCTAAAATAACTCATATGGGGTGGAATGAACACTTAAAAACATAATACTGTGACTATCTCCAAAAAAGACATACTAAACGTATCCTAGAAATACAATGTTTGATATCTTGTTGAGATTATGAAAAAATGTAATTAGGGACTTTTTAATGAAATTAACTGTCTCGACCCTTACTTCGTTAGGGACTTTTTGCCTTTATTCTTCAAGTAAGGGGTGGGGGAAGGTTGAACCCAAACAACAAATGTCGTAACACTTTTTTTTTAATCGACATCCATGTTTTTGGCTTCATTTGAAAGAGTTTTTTCTTTTTAATTAGAAATGCTTAACAAAAATAACAAAATTGGACAATTTTGTCAACGCTTTGTGAAAAAGTCCACAATTTTCCCATTTTTCTCGGAAATTTCAAATGTAATGAGGAATTTTTTAAATTCTGATGAAAAGGGGTAAAAAAATAGGAATCTATTCCAAGATATAAGATTCACAATATCAGATATAAAAATGTAAAAAAAAATGCTTCAATTTACATTTGAAATTTCTGAGTGGATACAAAATTATCTAATTTTGTTATAAATCTTATTAAACAGAAAAACTTTTAAATGCAGCTAAAATCATTAATATCGGTTAAAAAACGAAAAAGTTATACATTTGTTCATAAGTTTGAAGCTTCCCCACCCATTATTTGAAGAATAATGGCAAAAAATCTACTTAATTAAATTTATTCATAATCTCATCAAGATTTCAAAAATTGTATTTTTAGGACACCTTTAGTATGTTTTTTTGGAGTATTATGTTTTCGAGTGTTCATTCCACCCCTAGCGGATATTTTAGAGACTGCAAAATATTTTCCAGCAATTTTTCAGGATCCCTTACCTAAAGGTAATTTTTTTTTAAAGTTGTACCATGATTCTTTTCTGAGATATGACCTACAGTCGTTCTTGGTTGTTCATCCTGTACACTTAAAATAAAATAGCAAGAAGGCAATAAAGGATTTAAAACGTTTATTCACTATTAATGAACAGTACAGTAAATTTGAAAAAAACAGGTACAAAATTAGAAAAAAAAATATCTTGTCCAGCAATCCAGCCTAAAAAAAATTGTGTAAGCATATTACATAACAAGTCTGGAAAGTGGAAACTATTGAACACATTCAGTGAAAGCAAGAAATAAAAAAGGGTATATTAATCCGTAGTTACCATAACGTACCATACTTTGAAATTGAATTAATAAAGTTTAACGGATACACATACATTACAGCTAGTTTACAGAAAATTTATTAGAATAATTTTTTAATTATATTAAAACTAATTAAAATTTTGCACCATAAATATTTAATGAAACATTACGTTACATCAACAGAAATCCAATCTGATTTAAGAAAACTCTATCGTTTACTTACGGTTACTTTTTCTCACGAAAGAGTCGCTGTTTCGAGTACCTCAACCATTCCATAACGTACACTGAATAACAGCTAATAAAACAATTACTTAAGATTAAGTTGTGCCCATGGAGACCTTTGATCGATCATCATAAATTACATGAAACTTGATTCTCACCCAATTGACTAGGACCAATTTTCCATAAGATACATGCGGGGATCTTCAAAATGATAATAACATATTTTATTTCGAGAAGTGACTTTTAATGATTTACCTTCTATTCCATGCCTCACTCCATTTGGGAGGTAAATTCAGGTGTGCTATGAAAATTCATACTTCTTTTCTGTATAAAATAATATACTATTCTCATCTTGTTATTTTTATCCTGGAACAAATTGTATATTAACATCGTGGAATTGTAACTTAATGAAAACTAAGCATTATTAATACACTGTATACAAAAAAAACTACTTATGAGGAAGAGATATGACCACATTATCAAGTTAAACGAGTTTATAATTAATTGTATCAAATTGAGTATCAAATAGCTGTGTTTCTACAACAATAAATAATTGAATGCTGTTTATTGACTGGAGCATTCAGTATCATTAATTACATATTCTTCAACTAGATTAATATAGGTACCATTGTAAGGAACATCTACTGATTATTTATTGTATTCAGTGAATTTTCAAATGGAAACGAGCTTTTTAACAGAAATTTCTGTTTTTAAAGTCTTAAACAGCCTCTAATTGTTTACAAGAATTGTTAGTAATAATGTTAAAATTTTCTAAATACAATGTTTGTATCAGACTATCTGAAATAGTTACTCCCCTTTCATTACATAATTACCAACTATTTGTTTTTTATTTTATTTGTGTAAGTAGCTTCTGAAACATCTTGAACATTGAAAATATTTTCTTCTTGATTTAAATATCTGCCAACATATGAGCATGTTTTATTATTAATAATAATATCTACCCTATTGCAATATCAAGTTTTTTGTAGGGTATAATGCATATCTAGGATTTGAAATATTGTGAATCGTTTTCAAAATATACTTACTAGGTAAATATAATATTTTAAAAATTGAAAAAACCCTTATTTTGTAAACTCTATTATATAATGTTAGTGTACAATTCCGCCACCTGGAATTTCAATGTATAATAGCCGATTAAAGTATTGAATGAGTTTTAAGTTTTAATATTTATTATTTTGGAATAGGTACTTACCGATAACAATTGTTGTTCGTCCATTATAACAAGAATTATAACTAAGTATAGAAACTGTAGCTTAGTAGGAACTAACGAAAACGAAGACCACTTTATTCAAGTACTACTTGCAAAATATGTGCTTCCTGCAAATAAAATATAACACATAACTGAAAACCATCCGCCATTTTATGCTTGTCATTTTTGTTTCCACAGATAACAACTGTATGTTTCGTTAATTAGTTCCTCTTCAGTTTTCTTCTTTTTTATGTTACTGTGATGTTTAATATGAGATATTACTGAGAGTTTTATGAACTAACGTCGTACAGACGTAATAAGAACGATGTTAATAAAAATTATTTCGAAAGATGTAAAAGTAACTGCAACATGTGATCATCTTAGGAACATGCTAATTTGTAATATTACAGTAACGTTCTGTATGTGACATTAGTGAGAAGTATACAAATTAACATCGTATGAATGTTTCCTATAGGAAGTTACTAAAAAGAAGTTCATAGGATGTGTATGTAACTGCGAATTCAAGTATTACTGTGAACATCAAAAATATGTTTTATTTACATGACATGGATGTTAATAGAATAGTGATAAAATTAAGACATCTAGGAGATATCTTATTAACGGTTTAAATAAACATCACGAAAAGTCTCTAAAAAGAACATCACAAAAAAGACTTGTTATGTTTCTTGTTTAGTGGGTATGGAGTCTCTGTTCAAAACGACGCCTCTTCTTTAGGTAAGGATCATTCTCCTGATCTTCTCTGATCCTTGTGGGTAACCATTCTTCATTGACTACTGTAATTCTTCAAACTGCAACTTCCTCAGATTCCCACTTGTTGCATTGTGGATTGTCTACAGGGTATGACCGTCTAGGCAAAGAGTTGGCTTTTCGGTGATTCACTTCAGCTGGAGGTTCACCCCTGTCTGATTTCCCCTGTGTCTGGAGTTCTTGGATTACAGGAGTCTTGGGGAGCTTAGACGGACTGCGTACGTGCTCTAGCTCGCCACGCTTCCGGTATTTGATCTTCTTCGGCATCTTGTCTGCCATACTTTTCAACAAGTTGACGATCTGGTCAAGTTTGTCATCGTTATCTTCTTCCTGCATAGTCCCACCTTTGTTGTACTGCGAGCTCTTCGTGGCTGCTTTGCATTTAAGAGGTTCTTAGTTTGCAGGAGTCCTAGGACGCTTACACGAACTGCGTGTATGCTCTAGCTCGCCACAATCACAGCACCTGATTTTCTTCGGCTTCTTGTCTACCATACCTTTCAACAAGTTGACGATCTGGTCAAGTCTGTCATTGTCACCTTCTTCCTGTATGATCCTACCTTTGTTGTATATAGAAGCCATCGTGGCTGCTTCATATTCAAGAGCAGCAGTCAATGCATCGACCAATGTTTTAGGATGGACTAATCGAAGCGTCTTCTCCATATCGTGGTCACATAAGCCGTCAACAAAGGCCTGGATGCCTAAACATTCCATTATGCTATCTGGTGCTGATGGATAAGCAAATCGAACTAGTCGGGCAATATCCAGTTCATACTCTTGAAGGGTTTCGTTACGTTTCCGCCTTCGGTTCTTTAGCTGGAATCTGTACAAATATTCGTGACCACATCGCATGCCCAACCTCTTCTTCAGCTACTCTAAGTCATCCTTTTCTTCCAAAGGTATCGTCTGAAGTACATCTAAGGCATCTCCGCGAAGCGCGATGGTTAAGTTCACTGCTTTCTCCCTATCGGACCAATTATTCACTTTAGCGGCTGCTTCAAACTGTTCCACATAATTGGTCCACGATATTTTTCCATCGAATGTTGGGGCCTTGATTCGGGTAAAACTGCCAATGTCTTCTAACTTAAGGTGTGCTTCTGTCTCGCAAGGTTTCGTTTGCTCGGTTTTCTTTTCTTCCGCTAGCCTGTCTTGAGTTCTCATATCTGTCATCTTTTTTCTATCTCGTTGGTTTTCTCGTCCATCGTTGTCATCTTATTCTCAATCTTCTCGTCCATCGTTGACATCTTATTCTCTATTTCAGATTTTAGAGACGAAATTTCATTTTCAACATCATTGGTAATGTCGTTATTCATTAATAAGATATCGGCAGATTCATAGTAGAAATCTTCTCGTCCATATTAGCAGAAATGTCGTTCTTCATAGCAGAAATATCGTTTTTCACATTCGTTGAAATCTTTTCATCCATGGCAGAAATTGACGAGATTAAGGTGGACTCTTAGTCATTGAATAAAACTGTTTCTGGATCAAAGCCATCATTTTCCAATACTTTACTACTACTACTAATTCACTTTTCTTACCGGACGTTTCCAACTCATGATAATCCAGTTCTGCTCTTAGTTCCGTCACTTTCAGGTCGCATAGTCTCTTGGCCATTTTTACGGAGCAATTTATTTATATTACCCCACACCTGACACCAATGTAATGTTTTTCTTATTTATTTAAACAGTAAACGGGTGGGATAAACTTTAAACACACGGTATGGCTACTTACGAATTTAGTTAAACTCCAAACTACTCACTTAATTTATATACACTTAACTATTCACCTAAATTTAATTTATATACACACAACCTTAATTATTAATCTATATCAACACTTTACTGTTCGCTATTTCGGTGTATTCTTGTTTATTTGTCGAGATTAATTTATAAACTAAAGTTTCTTTCGCTGGTCGGTCATTTATATATTAGTGTCTTTTTTACTAGATAATTCTAGATTGCGGGTTACACAAAAACAATTGGCTCTTTGGCATTTTTTAGATAAGACTGGTCACAAAAACAATGTCAAGATAAGATAGTGGCAACAAAATCGTTAACAGTTCTAAGAAATCCCTGCGCATGCGCCATAATTTTAACTTTATTACATGGCTTAGACAGAGTCGGATTCAGGAAATATACTAGTGTGCTATTTCGTAACATTTCTATAATTATACTTGTTATATAGTAATTTACCAAGTAATAAGTGCTGCCCTCTCGGTGCTGGGTGCCCAACTCCGTCTAGTTTGGTTCGTGTAGAGTTGTAGTAACTGTTACATCAGGGGTCGGCAACCTGTTTGTCCTTAAGGGCGAAATACTAAATTTGGAAATCACCGAGGGCGCATATTTTACAGATAATCAAAAGGTATAAATAGGCATTAAAAAACAGATTTTTTATAACTTTATTTTGTTGGTGTCATACATAATGATACATATAATTTCTTATAATTGGAGATATATTTAGAGTTCCCGGTCCTTAAACAATTATCTAAATGTGAGTCATTAAGCTTTGTTCGGTATTTTGATTTCAAATATTTCATATTTGAGAACGAAGACTCGCAATTGTATGTTGTTGCACAATATTAATACATTTTTAGCGCACATTTGCCTAAAGTATGATACTTATTTTCATCGACCAAGTTCCAAAACATTTTATCATTACTAAGCGCTTTTAAAATAATATCACTGTACAAGTTTATTATTTCTAATTCTAGGTCTTCGATATTATGAAACTCGAAATACACTGAAACTATTTTATGGACATCATCTTCAGTAACACTGAATGGATTTATGAAAAATCTTAGAATGGGTTCTAATGCTGCAAAATCTTTAAATCTAGAAGAAAACTCTTCTATTAGCTTATCTATAATTTCTAAATATGATGTAGCAGTAAAATTTTCATTATTCAAATTTAAACTCTCAACAGTTTATTTTACATTTAGGAAATGTGATAATGATTTTTTCAATAGATGGGATTTCAACAACACTAACTTGCATTTGAATGCATTTACCGCACTAACCATGTCAGCGATATGCTGATTTTTCCCTTGTAATTTAAATTTAATTCATTCAACTTTGCCCTTATATCTGTCAGAAATCCGAGGTCGATTAGCCAATCCTTAATTTCTAATTGCTCGTAAAATTCGCCTCTTGATGCAATAAATTCCTGTGGCAAAAGCATGATAAACCGCTCAAGTATTTTACCTCTGCTCAGCCACCTCACTACATTATGTAAAAGAAGATCTGTGAACTGAACGTCCTCATCTTCTAAAAGTAATTTAAACAATCTGTGTTGCATAGCTCCGATCTTACGGAGTTAATAATTTTTGTTACTATCGTAAATACGTGTTGAAAACCGATTGTTTTTGCGCATAACATTTCCTGATGTATGAGGCAATGATAAGAAATAATTTCGGGAATAAGGAATTCTGTCTACATAAGGCAATAAATCCTTTTTTTTACCGGTCATCGCTGGTGCCCCGTCTGTTGTAATTGACGATAACTTTAGTACAGGTAATTTTGTATCTGTTATATACTTTTTAAAAGTAGAAAAGATATCTTCTCCTCTGGTGCTTCCTTTCAATGGCAGAACTTTAAGGAATTCTTATTTTGTTGTAAAATCAGAAAATACCATCTTCACGCAAATTACTAATTGTGATATATTTGTCACGTCTGTCGATTCACCCATCTGTAGCGAAAAGAAAATACAATTTTCCATATCATTTGTTAATTCTGCCTCCAAATTCTCCGCAATTACTTCAATTCCTGTAGTAACAGTTCGTGCTGATACTTGCAACGTGTTTATAGCTGAAACTATTTCCTTTTTATTTTTAAATTTTTCAAAAAGTGAATCAGCAGCTTCTAACATGGCTTCTTTCACTAATTCTCCATCTGTAAACGGTTTTTCATTCTTATCTAGCAAATGCGCTATTTTATATGACGCGATCGTTGCTGCTTTATGTTGTTGCAGTGGCTTAGTAAAAAACTTTGCTGGTTAGTTATTGAAGATTTTAAAGAAATATTTTTCTTCTTCTAATTTCAGAGTTCATTGCAATCGCAACACTATTATTACACAACAAACAAATACACTTCCCTTTGTAATCAACGAAACAATATATATGCTCCCCTCAATAATATATTCTTTTTCTTTTACATTTATCCATGAAGGGTTTTGAAAGAAAATAATTATTTCGGATTACTTGGTAGTTTTAAATTTACGGTCTACGCGTGGTCTATTCGAAATACGATCACACACTAACATAAAATACGTTCGTGTTATTATAGGTATGCTCAAGGCTAGCAAACTGCTAATCTATGCACAATCCTAAACTCAACTGACTACTTGCTGTATATCGCCGTTCGACAAGAGTAAGTAAATCGCTCTGGCTATCATACATTTACATTAGTCCAGCGAGGGCGCATTAAAAATCGATCGGCTCACAATAAAAATGCTTTTGAATTCGGGTGAGGCCAGGTTAACGCTACCCCCCCCCCCCCTCCCCCCGGCTGGAATTTTTTCGCCAAAATGCTAGCACAAAAAAAGACACCTAGCACAACCTAGCACAAAATTTTTAATAGCTAGTACATCAACAATGCTTTTGAATTCAGGGGGGGGGGCGTCTGCAAAATAATGCTATGGTTACACGAATGAATTAAAATGTTGGATGTATTTGTCCCTAAACATCATTTTCCTATAAAAAATGGCCCCTAAACAGATGTTGCCAGATTGTGCGTGATATCTATATTTTCCCATCTGGCAGGGTATTTGATTAATTAATAATTAACTATTATTTAATTAATAATTATCTATTTATTTTCAATTAATGCTAAAAAACGAAAGAATACAAAAAACCTTCACTTTTAAAAATAATTTTGTTAAAATAATGGTAATTTTAATAAAACTAAATAATTAAATTCAACCATTTAGTCACGGAATCAGAAACAATCCGTGCACGAATAAGTTGCAAATTACGTCACACTATAAAAAAGGCAACGACAAACGTTTGCGTACAGACATGTTGGATAAATAAATGTCCAAAAAAGCGAAGCCGTGTTGGATGTGTCCTTTGGACAAAGTTGTGCAATCTGGGAAGGGGCGGCTGAGATCCCTAAAAATGTTCCAATATAATCAGAATACATGTTTTAGACTGATCGTGGTTCACTGTAGTCCTGATTTAAAAGAAACACTCAAACTTTATATTTAAGTTTCCCAGAATATTTATTGCCGAAGTTGATGGTAAATTAACCAATGTAATGATAACATAAATTTTGCATTTCACTATCAGATTTTTTTTAAATTCCCAAGTTAACTTAGAACGTGCAGCTTTTAATTCTTAGAGCCGGTTAATCAGAGCTTCAAATATTTCTATGGCATATCATAAGACACCAACACTACTATGTGTTTTTCAAAGTTTATAGTATGTAACTGGCAATGTATGTTTGTTCGGTTGCAATATTGCAACTCAGTTTTGAAGCAGATATCTTCAACCGATTGATTTGAAATTCTGTATATACGTCTAGTTTGTATTCAATGGAAGGCAGCAAAATTGATGACATAGGAATTTTTATTTTTCTAAAAACTAGGTATAATCCGTCTGAAGTTCTCATCGGACTTTTCAAAAGGGTCGTTAAACCAAGTCTATCGTTAAAATTTGAATCATTCTT